>CP126893.1:170271330-171586830 GCA_030440675.1 Furcifer pardalis | reverse complement strand
TCCAGAAACAAAAGCAGGTCTAATCAAAAACAGGTCTTAATCCATGAAGAATCAGAGACGAACTCTTTCTTCTCTCCAAAATGGAGAATTTGCAGTCAGGTGGTTCAGCCTAGCCAATCACGTAACAAAGAAAACTTTCTCACAACAATAGTTGTTTACATTTATGTAAAGATACAACATGGCTAGATTCTGCTGGCTAGGCCGGCTAGAAAGATAACATGGGTACACTGACACTGAAAACATGGTTGAAAAACATGCTGTTACACAGCCCCGAGGTTCAGAGAGAAGACAAAGGATTTTTCTGAGGCCTACCTGAAAATTGGCAATTTCAAGCCTTGGGAGACATTAGGAAATAGGTCCATTTCCTGACACACAGATTGTTATTTGCTGATATGTGTATCTGTTGCTCCTTCACAAACTTTCCTGTAAAATTCTCTTTCACAACATAGGCCAGGAGTTCTAAACCTTTAAAAGCCAGCAGCCGAGGCATGCTCCCTCAGACAGCTTTTGGGGCCGGACGGCCATTTTGCTCTTCCTCCACCACATGGCACTTCCTGGTGTGGTGGAGGACCATATAAAATGGTACATTGGACCACATCTGGCACAGGGGCTGCAGGTTGAGAATGCCTGACATAGGCTGTCCCACAGAATAAAGGATGTGCTTACATAGTAACACAAAGGTTAAACGCATTAGCAAATGTTCAGTGCCAGGTGATTGTTTTATGTCTTCCCAATTTTGCAATTGAAATAGTATCTTGCCACTCTCCCCACATTTCCAATTGAAAATTAGGGGGATGTACAACTACTCTGAATAACAACCAGAGATCATCTGCCATCACCAATTTTATGAAGCCACTATGATTTATATGCTAATTTGCTATGCTAACCAATTACCCTATACCTGATGTACCGTATTTGGCGGCGTACAAGACGAGTGGGCATATAAGACGACCCCCCCAACATTTCCACTCAAAATATAGTTTGCTATATACTCTCTGTATAAGACTACCCCCTCTTTCACACACCTTCCACACACCAAATAAAACGTAAAAGAACATCTGATTTGATTTCAACATGTTAATTTATATTCAAATGCTTATGACATGCAGAAAAACTGTCACAAGGCTGTGTGTTATCAGACATGTACAGTAAACATAAAACAGTGCAAGTTTATTGAACGTTATTCACCAAAGACAATTCACTAAAGCTGAATGGAACAATAAACCTATGGGAGCTGCCATGCTGTTTGTTTTCTAATCTGTTAACCAAACTGGAACTGTCAATGATAGAAGGAAGATAACAAATAGAGGGAAAGAGCAAGTGCCAGGCAAGTCACTAGCAAGTTTGATGGCGTGACAGTTTCCCTTTAAAAGCCTTCTAACTCCTGTTTGCCATCTGATAGTAAAAGTTGTTATCAGATCCATCCCATAGGACCTTAACGTTATTCGATGCAATTCTCCTCCCCAGATTGCTTAACATTATGTGAGGTAAACGTTATCCAAGGTAAACGTTATCTGAGGTATTACTGTATTTTATTCAACTGAAGTGTACCCGGCATACAAGACGGCCCCCCCACTTGGAGGCATGTTTTTCAGGGGTAAAAAGCCATCTTATACGTCAGCAAATACGGTATATAAATTGATGCCTCACGCCCACGTCTGATGGAGTCGACTTGATCCACAGAAGCTCACATGGAAATATAACAGTATTTAAAGTGCTAGTGTTTTTGTTCTGTTCTGTTCCATTTTCTGTTCTCTTTGTAGAGCTTTTTATTTTCTTGTGGGAGAGATAACAGTGAGACCAAAGGATATCTCTGGATGTCTCCCAGCTCAAAAATAGCCCTTGTTAGACTTCTTAAAGAGACTGGCTGTGAAAGCCATTCATGAGGGTGTCAAAACTACAAAAAATATCCAGCCACTTCTCTTGATTTGAGATTTTGGCTTTAGAAGGTTGACTTTATGAAGCTTATGGAGAAGACCTCCATTTTTTTCCCCATTTAGGGTGGACTGTCCTTTGAGGAGGTGGTTGTGTCCTTCACCCAGGAGGAATGGGCACTGCTGGATCCAGACCAGAAGGTCCTCCACCAGGAAGTCATGGAGGAGAACTGGCAAACCATATCCTCTCTTGGTAAGGTCCCTTTTCCCCCCTGCCTGATGCTAATTTCTGTTTTATTCAATAATAGTAACAGCAACCGTTCAAAATATAAAGATCTCAACACTGAATTCTTCCTCAGTGTCCAGATCAAACTTTGAATTGTCAAAATGAACCCACCTTCTTTACTTTGTCTTTGGCTACAATTAAAGTGAAATGTGCTTATAGAGAAGTGACAAAATGGAAAGTAGATGTTAACATTTTTAGAAGTAAGTCTTTAATTGAGAACATGGAAAAAGAATTAAGGGAAATAGGGCAGAAATGTGGAAAACAAAGACAATATAATATGGGATATGATGAAGGCAGTTATAAGTGGAATAAGCATTAAAGAATACTTCAGTGATTGAAATTAAAATATATTATGAAATACAGTATGTTAGTGGCAAAACTCAAGGCATGGAGAAAATTTGGAACAAGACAGGTGGAAGAGAGAATAAATGTTTTATTTATTTTATTATGTAACAAAGAGTTAAGGGACTATCAAAACTTAATAAATTGTGTTATTAAGGGCAAAAGAACAAGAAAGAATTAAAAGATTGTATTTATTGCAAAAGGAAAGGAGGATTAGTTATGTGTAATATTGTTGATAAACAGAAATTTAATTTAATAGATTTATATACCGCCCTATCCAAAGGACTCAGGGTGGTGTACACAAGTTAAAACCAATATAAAACAATTTTAAAAACCTTAAAAAATATCCCCCGCTGTGCCATTTACTATCTAAAAACAAATATAACTCTACAAAACCTTAATATTAAAAAATTAATTACAGGAGTGGGGCGCCTCGGATGAGCCAGAAACAGGAGCTTGGTGACAATCCTAGCCCCCAAATCTGTCTGGACGACTGGGGGGATGGGATGAAGCTTCATGAAACACACAACACTCTGATCCAGCAGAGAACACAAACTCTTCCCCGAACTCAAGTTCGAGGAGCCTTTTATTGTTACAATCATATAATGAAATGCTTACATAGAAAATCACAGATTGGCTATCTAGGCTCAGTACATTGGCCGTGATTGGGTCATGTTAGGGTGGGCTTCTACCTGATTGGTTAATACATTGTATGCATGCCTCCTATAGCATTCAGTCTCATGAATTAACTGTGTAACAAACAACTCCCAGCCATGTATGCAATCTCGTGACCTGAGTCACAAACAACCCAAAAACAGGAGACCTTTGAACTGCATCAGGGATGGGCGCTGGATAACTTGCTGGGGTCCAAGGGTTAACCCGTAGGGGCACCACACCAGGAGCCTTTGGGCATCGCTGTAATATGGGTCCCCCATCAGTTCCCCACACAGACCCATTTTGCCAACTACGTCTTCAATTCTTTCCTAACTGGTAGCAACTGGGCCTGGAGGTGTAGTTCTACTGGGAGGAGGTTCCATAGTGTGGGGGCTACAACTGAGAAGGCCCTTTTCCTTGTGTTGGAGAGGTGAGCCTCCCCAACAGACGGTACCTGCAGGGTGCCCTCTCGGTTTGCTCTTGTGGGATGAATCAATGATGTCTTAGGGACAATGTGGTCCCTGAGGTATCCTGGTCTGCTACCATGAAGTGCTTTAAAGGTGACAACCAGCACCTTGAATTGTACCTGGAGACATAAAGGCAGCCAGTGCAGCTCCCGCAGCAATGGTGAGGCGAGGGCAAAATGACTACACCCCACCCCTGCTCAGGCTGCCGCATTCTGGACCAACTGCAGTCTCTGGGTGGTCATCAAGGGCAGCCCCATGTAGAGTTCATTACAATAGGCCAAATTGGAGGTGACCTGGGCAAGGGTGGCCGTGAGCAGGGCCTCCCAGTCCAGGACTGGGCACAATTGATTAATAACACACACTTGCCCAAAGGCCCTTCTGACCACAGCTGTAACCTGCTATTGGAGCAGAAGCCGCGAGTCCAGGAGGACCCCCAGGTTGTGCACTGGGTCAGAGTGGGGCAATATTCTTAATATAATAAATTCAAGCTACTTAACATGTGGAAGTATAGAATTATATGAAGTTGAAGAGAATTTGCAAATTATTTTTTAAATAAGAGGTTAAAAAGTGTAAAAGCTATAAACATATTTGTAAAAATATATTACTAATCAGTCATTGATACAATTATAGCTAAGGTACTACAACACCACCTTAAAATCATGAACCAAGAATGTAAGATAATATACAGTAATACCTCGGATAACGATGACACTTGGTTCCACAAGTCTCTTCGTTATCCAGTTTTTAACGTTGTGTGATGCATTGATCGCACAACATTAAAAAAAAGCCCTGTTACCTTTCCAAAGAGGAAAGGGAAGAAGGGGCAATCAGCCTGCCTCTTTGGAAAGGGCAGGGGGGATTCCACTCATGGAATCCCCCCTGCCCTTTTCAAGAGGGTCAGAGAGCCCGAAGTGAGCGGGGAAAAACGTCCATTTTTTCCGCCCACTTGGGGCTCCCTGACCCCCCTGCCGGCTCCAGGGGGGACCTGATCCACACTCTTTCTGAAGTTCCCCCACATCCCTGGAGGCTGTAGCAAGCCAAAATGTCGTGATTCAAATCCCGACATTTTGGCTTGCTGCAGCAGTCAGAGAGGTGAGGAAACTTCGGAAATAGTGCAGATCGGGTCCCCCGATCTCCCCAGAGCTAGCAGGGGGATCAGAGACCCCGAAATGGGGGGAAATGGACATTTTTAACCCATTTTGGACTCTCTGACCCCCCTGCTGGCTCCAGGGAAGTCGGGGGACCCGATCCGCACTATTTCTGAAGTTTCCCCGCCTCCCCGGCCAGTGCAGCAAGCCAAAACTTGCTGCACTGGCCGGGGGGGGGGGGGGATCCAGAAACAGCTTGGATCCGGGGCCCCGACCCCCCTGGAGCCATCAGGGGGGGCAGAGAGCCCAAAATGGGTGAAAAAAACCAGACTTTTTTCACCCATTAAGGCTCTCTAACCTCCCTGCCGGCTACAAGGAGGTCAGTGGACACAATCTAAGCTGTTTCTTGAGTTTCCCCACCTCCCTAGAGGCTGCAACAAACCAAAACGCCAGGATTCGAATCCTGAAATTTTGGCTTGCTGCACTGGCCGGGGAGGTGGGGGGATTCCAAAAACAGCTTGGATCGGGTCCTCTGACCTCCCCAGAGCTGGCAGGGGAGTCAGAGAGCCCAAAATGGGTGAAAAAATGGACTTTTTTTTACCTATGTCGGGCTCCCTGACCTCCCTGCCAGCTCCAGTGAGGTCGGGAGACCCAATCCAAGCTGTTTCTGGAGTTTCTCCACCTCCCTGGAGGCTGCAGCAAGCCAAAACGTCAGGATTCAAATCCTGATGTTTTGGCTTGCTGTAGCCTCCAGGGAGGTGGGGAAACTTTGGAAATAGTGCGGATCGGTTGCCCCGACCTCCAAGGAGACGGCGGGGGGGTGTCATTTTTCCCCACCCATTTCAGGCTCCCTGACCCCCCTGACGGCTCCGGAGGGGGGTCAGAATACCCAATCCACTTCTGCAGGGTGGCTGAGGAAGCCGACGGGGGAGCCCCCATCAACTTTCCAGCCCCCCCCCCTGCCTCCACAGCTGCAAGGTGGCTGGGAAGCTGAATGGAGAACCCCGTTCAGCTTTCCAGCCACCCTGCTGCTACGAATGACTGCATCGGGTAACTGCACTGGATAACGTCATCTGATTTTAGCGTTCTCCGATGCAGTCGTTATCCGAGGTATTACTGTACTTTGTTGATCTGTACTTCACATGTCAGTATACAGTAGTACCTCGGATAATGATGAGACTTGGTTCCACAAGTTATCTGGTTTTTAACGTTGTGCGATGCATTGATCGCACAACGTTTAAAAAAAGTCCTGTTTCCCTGGAGGCTGCAGCAAGCAGGAACGTCGGGATTTGAATCCTGACGTTTTGGCTTGCTGCAGCCTCCAGGGAGGTGAGGGAACTTTGGAAACAGCTTGGATCGGGTCTTCCCACCTCCCTGGACCCGGCAGGGGGGTCAGGGACCCCAACATTGGTTTTTAAAAAGCATCCAGTTTTTTTTACCAATTTTGGGCTCCCTGACCCCCAGGATGCCAGGCGTTATCCAGGGAGGTGGGAAGACCCGATCCAAGCTGTTTCTGGGCTTCCCCAACGTCCTCAGCAAGTGCAGCAAGCCAAAACGTCAGGGAAGTCAGAGAGCCCAAAATTGGTTTTAAAAAACGGACTTTTTAAAACCCATTTCGGGCTCTCAGATCCCCCTGCCTGCACCAGAGAGATCAGAGGACCCAATCTACAGCTGCAGGGTTGCTGGGGAAGCTGACGGGGACTCCCTGTCGGCTTCCCTAGCCACCCGCCCTTGCCTCCGCAGCTGTGGGGTGGCTGGGGAAGCCCCCTGTCAGCTTTCCAGCCACCCCACCCCTGCTGCTAAGAATGACTGTATCGGATAACGCTAACAGATTGTTATCCGATTTTAGCGTTATCCGATGCAGTCGTTATCCAAGGTATTACTGTACATAGCTTGATGGGGGAGATCAGAACAATTTGTTTTTTTCTGTTCCAAATTCTTTCTAAAGTGCACTTTAGAATTTTTTACTGTGTTTTTGCCACTTTAGAATGAATTTTGAACAGAAAAATTATATATATATTGCTCTTTTCTAATCTCCGGAACTTTTTAAATTTTCAATGGATTTCTATGGGAAATTGTACTTCCGTTACAGAAAAGTTGCTTTACAGAAAATGTCCCAGAACAGATTAATTCTGTAACCCAGGGTTCCACTGTATTTTAAAGTACAGTGGTACCTCATAAATGATTTTAATCCATTCCATGGGGTTCATTGTTGTACAAAACAATTGCTATATGATGCATGCATTGTATAGCGATTTTCCCTATGGGATGCATCGTACGATTTTTTATTTATTTATTTGCTAAGTAGTTTTTCCCATTGAAAAATTGTTGTACAGTACAATTTTTTTCCATAGAGAAAATTGTTATGCAGGATGCCATTTCCCCAAAAACCTAATTGTTATGAGATTTTGTTACTATATGGGATGATTGTTGTATGAGGTTCCACTGTATTTGAAATGGTAGCTGTTTTAGTCTGTGCAAGCATATCAGAGAATAAGCAAAACAAAAAGACAGCATACTTTGTAAAGACTAACTGTTGTAATTTAGTCTTTAAGGTACCACAGAGTTCTTCTTTCTTCTGATTTTGTTTTATTTACTTTCTGATATTTTGAATTATGTAAAACTAAAAGAATATGGCAAAGGTCACCTTGACTAAATAAAGGAGGGGAAATTAGGGGAAAATATGGACAAATTGTTGTGGTGCTTCAGATAACTTTTCACCTGACTTTAATTAATCAAAATCAACTTCTTAAGAAAAACTTTTCCCCTGGTAGATCTGATTTTGTCTTGCTTTCAAATGTTTCTGTGTTTGTCCTGCTCTGCAGGTAACTGGAGGAAGAAAATTGTTAGTTGCAAAAGTGGAAAGACTTTTATGCAGAAATTGAAGCCTGCCAAGTACCCGAGCAGCTACTCAGAAGAGGAAAGGTATATCCAAGGGAAGCCTTATAAACGCATCATGTTTGGGGGGGAAATTGTCATGGAGAAATCACTGATGCTTCACAAAAGACACCACCATGGAAAGAAGCACTTTATGAGAGAAGATCCTGGGAAGCATTTACATAGCAAATTGCCTTTTGTGAGTAATCAAAGAGTGCATACAGAAGAGAAGCCATTCAAATGCCAGGAGTGTGGGAAATGTTTTCTTCAGAATTCAGACCTTGTAAGTCATCAAAGAGAACACACAGGAGAGAAATCATTCACATGTAAGTTATGTCAAAAATATTTTGCTCAGAATTCAGACCTTGTTAATCATCTGAGAGTTCACACAGGAGAAAAGCCTTTCAAATGCCAGGAGTGTGGGAAATCTTTTGATTGGAATTCAAAACTTGTGGTTCATCAAAGAGTCCATACAGGAGAGAAACCGTTCAAATGCCAGGAGTGTGGAAAATGTTTTGCTTACAATACAATCCTTGTGAATCATCAAAGAGTCCATACAGGAGAGAAACCGTACAAATGTCAGGAGTGTGGGAAATGTTTTGCTTATAACTCAAACCTTTTGAATCATCAGAGACTTCATACAGGAGAGAAACCATACAAATGCCAGGAGTGTGGGAAATGTTTTGTTCAGTATTTCGGCCTTGTGAGTCATCAGAAGGTTCACACGGGAGAAAAACCATACAAATGCCAGGAGTGTGGGAAAAGTTTTGCTCAGAATTCACATCTTCTGAATCATCAGAGACTTCACACAGGAGATAAACCATTCAACTGCCAGGAGTGTGGGAAATGTTTTGCTCAGAATTCACATCTTCTGAATCATCAGAGACTTCACACAGGAGAGAAACCATACAAATGCCAGGAGTGTGGGCAATGTTTTGCTCAGAATTCATACCTTGTGAATCATCAGAGACTTCATACAGGAGAGAAACCATACAAATGCCAGGAGTGTGGGAAATATTTTGCTCATCATTCAAACTTTGTGTATCATCAGAGAGTTCATACAGGAGAGAAACCATTCAAATGTCAGGAGTGTGCGAAATGTTTTGCTCACAATTCACAGCTTGTGATTCATCGCAGAGTCCACACAGGAGAGAAACCGTACAAATGCCAGGAATGTGGGAAATGTTTTGCATCTAGTTCAGTCCTTCTAGTACACCAGAGAGTCCATACAGGAGAAAAACCATACAAATGCCAGGAGTGTGGGAAATCTTTTGTTCGGAATTCATACCTTGTGAGTCACCAGAGAGTTCACACAGGAAACATGGCAGACTAGTGCCATTAGTGTGGAATCTGTTTTAAATGTATTGGAATAACAAATACCAAGAGTTGAGGTCAATGTTTAGCTCAGAATTCATACCTTTTGGTTCATCAGAGAGTTCACACAAGAGAGAAACCATTCAAGTGCTAGGATTGCCATTAATGTGAAATCTACTTTAAATGTTTTAGTGCTATTGATACATCACAGAGTCTGAGAACATTCCTCTGCCCCTTCTCCATCTGCGAGAAAGGAAGAGAAAGTATTCCTCTTTAAAATGCACAGCAGACATGCTTCTCTAAGCTGCAGATAATAGTACCTTTGCATGTGAGAATCCACAGACTTGGACCCCTCTTACACTATTCAGGAGACAGAAAACATTTCTGATGTTTAATAGGTTGGATGGATATAGTAAAGGAGAATAATAAATTTGGATTTTATTTCTTTAAAATAATACAATTTCATCAAAGAAATCTAATATTATATAGAATCAAATACTTTCAGAGTTAACCAAGAAAGAGTTAAACAGGTTCAGAGACCAGTGAGATGAGGTTGCATCCTGACTGTTTACTGCCTGGAGCCGGGGAGGGCTGGTGAAACAAGCTCCATTGCCAGCCTGCTTTTTCTGCTCAGACTGTGGTGGGCGACCACCTGTTGCCAGTGAGGGCATGGGAAGCAGGCTGGCAAAGGAACCCACTTGCCCTCCTTGGTTCGAGGCAGTTAACCACAGCAGCCACAGCAGGGGAAACAGCCTGGCAAAGGGGCCCTCTTCATCCAATTAGGCCCAGCCCCCCCCCCCCCCGGCTATGGGTGTTCTACCACTGTTGTCTCTGTGGAGGGACAAAGACTAGTAAAGGAGGCCAGTTGACCAGATGAGCCCTCCTCCCTGGCTACAGGCTGTCAGCCTCAGTGGCACAAGCAGGCTGGCAAAATTCTATCTCACCTGCCAAGCCCCCCTCCCTGGCTATGGGTAGCCAGCTTTGGTGTTCTGGACGGGGGAAACAGACTGGCAAAGGAGCCCACTTCACCTGCCGAGCCCCCCCCCCCCCAGCTGCTGGGGGAGAGGGATCATTTTGAAGCAGGCAGGCTTCAGCTACTGCCAACCCCAACCCCCTATTTTTTGCACAATTTAATCATTTTGGGAATTCATGAAATAAATGTAGAAAATTAATTTCCCCTTAAAAACGGAGTGCTTCTTATTCTTCAATGCATTTTTATTTTTTTTCCTTCAATCGCACAGTTGAGTCCAACCCTTTGGAACCCCATGGACCATCAGACGCCAGTCTTCTCTGTCATCTGCTATCCTCCCTAGCCTGCCCAAATCTACGTCCACTGTGTCAATGATGCTATCTAGCCATCTCATCCTTTGCCACCCTCTTTTGCTTTCCATCTTTCCCAGCCTCAGGCCTTCTCCAGTGAGTCCTCTTATTTGGTGGCCAAAGTACTTCAGCTTCAGTATTTGTCCTTCCAAGGAACAGTCAGGGTTAATTTCCTTTAGGATGGACTGATTTGATCTCTTTCCAGTCCAGGGGACTTTCAAGAGTCTCCTTCAACACTAGAGTTCAAAGGCGTCTATGCCAGCACCTCGCTTAAAGAGCATAATGTGTTCCATGGGATTGCTCTTTAAGCAAATTGCTCTGTAAATGAAACACTCGGAAAGTTACTTGAGGCACTGACTGACTGACTGGTGGTGGGTGTTTGCAAACCCTGATTTAATTGTTAAGCCAGTTTTTGGTTGTTTTTAGTTGTTAAACGAGGGTGACTATTCAGAGAAAATACTGCTCTTTGAGCGAATTAGTCTCTTAAGTGAGGCGCTCTTTATGCGAGGTTTTACTGTACTTTTTGGGGCAGTCCATTCTTCTGTAACCTTCATCTGCTGTTCTTTCCATACATTGTCACATAAAATATCCAGTTCTGAAACAGACTGCCAGGGAACTAAGTAAGATTGTTATTTTGGTAAGATGAATTATTTTAGATAGCAGAACCCTGTGATTACATTGTATATTAATTATACCTAATTATGGATGCATGTGAAATATTGGTAAAATTCAAAACTACTCATTCACTCATGCCACCCATCTGCAAAATGCCTACTTTGGACAGTGTACACAGGTTAAAACATATACTTAAATATAGGCACCTATTGTTTAATTGCAGAAATAAAAGTAATCATTTATTTATTATTTATTTATTTACTCAAATTTGCATGCCGCCCTCCTTACCAAGGCAACTCAGGGCAGTTTAACATATCATATAAAATCGCCAATAAAAGTATGTAAGACATTAATAACAGAATTAAAACGTTAAAGCTCACTCTTGAAGTTAAAAGGTTAAAAGAGAGGGAGCTCACACCAACCAACTGGCTAGGGTCATTGTACAACCCGTACTTCATACCTGCCCTAAAGGGCAGCAGCTCCATTTGGAGATGCAACTCTATTGGCTGGAAGTTCCATAGGGTTGGAGCAGACACGGAGAAAGCCCTCCTTCTATTACCAGAGAGGTGTGCCTCTCTGGCTGATGGAACAACTAGGGAGCCTCTCCAGTCCACTGGTGGGATGGACAGATATTCTTGGGGTGAGGCAGTCTCTTAAGTATCCTGGCTCACTACCATGTAGGGCATTAAAGGTAATAACCAGCATCTTGAATTGCATCCGGAGACATACTGGCAACCAGTGCAACTTCCGAAGCAGCAGTGAGGCACATGCATAGCCCCCACACCCCATCACCACCCGGGCAGCTGCATTCTGGACCAGTTGTAGCCTCCGAATAGTTGACAAGGACAGCCCCATGTAGAGCGCATTGCAATAATCAAGTCTGGAGGTGACCAAAGCATGTGTGATCATGAGCAAAGAGTCCCGATCTAGGAGCAGGCGTAACTGGCAAATGACACGAAGTTGTGCAAAGGCCCTCCTGGCCACAACTGCCACCTGCACTTTGAGAAGTAGTCGCGAGTCCAGGAGGACCCCCAGATTACACACTGGGTCTGTCTGGGGCAAAACTGCCCCATCCAGAACCAAAGATGGTAACTCCTGAGATAACGCAGGACATCTGACCCACAACCACTCAGTCTTGCCAGAATTCAACTGTAGCCCGTTGTCCCCATCCAGACCCTGACAGCCTCCAGGCACCTGGAAAGGACTTCCACTGCATCGCTTTTGTCGCTATGGGCAGAGATATATAATTGAGTATCATCTCCATATTGATGATACCTCACCCCGTGGGAATGAATTATGTCACCCAGCGGTTTCATGCAGATGTTGAATAGGAAAGGCGAGAGTACTGAGCCCTGAGGCACCCCATATTGAATGGGCCTAGGGCTGGACTTCTCGCTCTCCAACCATCCAGACTTGGTCTGGCCGTTCAGAAATGAGGAAAACCAGGACAAGACAATGCCCTGGATCCCCAATCCTTTTCCAGAAGGATACCATGGTCGATGGTATCGAAAGCCGCTGAGAGGTCAAGAAGAGCCAGGACGAACGGATGACCTCCACCCTGCTCGCTCCAGAGATCATCCACAAGTGCAACCAATGAAGTTTCAGTACCATATCTGGGCCTGAATCCTGACTGACAAGGGTATAGATCAGTGGTTCCCAACAGGGGGTACACAGCCCACAAGTGGACTCCAATTCCCAGTAGCCTAAGTCAGTACATTGGCTGATCAGTGCTTTGGGGAAATGACTTAGGCTTCTGGGAAGTCCACAAACCAGCATTTCGGAAACACTGATATAGAGATAATCCACTTCATCCAGGACCTCCTGCAACTGTCGCACCACTGCCTTCTCCAATACCTTGCCCAAAAAGGGCAGGTTGGACACAGACTGGTAATTTGCAAGCACCGTAGGGTCGAGCGTTGTTTTTTAGGAGGGGGCGCACCAAAGTGTGTTTTAAGGTTGCCAGAAAGACCCCCTCCCATAATCATTACGCAAAACAGCAACAATTAGTAAGGTGAAGGTTGCCCTTGCTTGGAAGCCAGTCATATCTGACTTTAGGGTTCAGTGCTCATCTCTGTTCACAGCCAAATAGTCAGCACTGTCTGCATCTACAGACACAGTGTCTATAGGCATTTCCGTGAGCATGTGGCAGGTGTGACTACACCAGAGTGCACGGAACCCTGCTTAGTAATTAGTACAAACAACATTGTACAATTAATACAAACAATAAAGTAGCAATACCACAGCAGGCAGCCATAACAAATTTTAAAAGACATTAGTAGAAGATATCCCCCAATGTTTTAAATTGCTTTCAAGCAAGGACAGATGAGAGTCTCACTAATGACTAGGGGAAGTTTGTTCCATAGCGAGAGCACCACTTCTCAAGGCGGCTTGATTTCTTGTTAGTTGTATAGGCCTTTCTTTGAGTTGGCACCCTCAGCCTGAGACAGGATCATGTATCATGGGTGGATGTGACAGGATGCAGGCGTTCTATCATGGTCCAAGGTCCCAAACCATAAAGGCTTTTATGGTCAAAACTTTAAACCTGATGCAGTAGCAGACATGTAGTCTGCAAAGTGGCCAGTGGTGGTGAGGTGTGAGACTATCCCACCTTCCCACAAGAGGACCCAAGAGAGAACTCTTTTCCCCAGTTAGGTTCCTTGGAGGTCAAATTTGTCTATAAGGCCATGGATCTGAGTTGGTTGTACCGAGTAAGGCGGTATACAAATCGAAGAAATGAAATTAAATCTTGTCCTTTCCTGAGGCAGCAATACTAATTTCGCCCCACCCTTGGACTCCCTTTCAGCTGCCTCTCTTGCCCAATATTTTGGGGCTTTCCTTCCCTTGGTTGGGCTTGTAGTCTGGGGGAGCGGGGAGCCTCCCCCTCCCACACCTTACTTCTCCTTCTCACTCATCCCCCACCATTCCCTTCTCAGGCATCTCCACTGGAAGAGACCCATCATCCTTCTCAAGTGCAACCGGGCGGGGGGCGAGGAAGCCACCCCCATACCCTAGGAACAAAAAAGCAGCCCAAGCTCGTTTCCCCCTGGAGTTAGAAAAATATCAGGACAGGAAGGGACCTGCTTGGCAATGGAGCACTTCCTGTACAGATGTACCATACTGACTACTCCCAAAGCCCTTCTAGGAATCTTTACTCAGTGCATTTAACATTAAAAACCCACATCAGGGGAACCTTCTTTGCAACGCAGTGGGGCTTGGGTTTCTCAATTGCTCAGGATCTGTGGATCCCTTCTGGGATCATAGGAAATCGATCCAAGTGATCCCTTCATTATAAATATCAGAAAATAAAATAAAAAACAGTGTAGCACTTTAAAGACTAACTGCTATATTTTTATTGTTAGCTTTCGTGGATCAAGTCCACTTCTTCAAGAACAATAAAACACATAGCTAACAATAAAAATAAATAATAAATAACAATAAAACACAAGCTAACAATAAAAATATAGCAGTTAGTCTTTAAAGTGCTACAGTGTTTTTTATTTTATTTATTATGTTTTGTTTTCTGATATGCCTGAACCACAGATTAACATGGTTGCTGTTCCAAAAAACTTCATTATAAATACAGCCCTCTTTCCCAGCCAAAGCAAGGCATCTCCCCAAGTTAAACAGCTGTTGTGCACTGGTGGGCAGCAAATATTTCCACTCCCACGTTGTGGGCGGAGCCTACATCATGGGCAATCTAGTCATGCCTGCCATATGGCCATGTATACATCTTCAAACACAGGCAGCACTGGCTCTTTGGCTGTAAACGGAGATGAGCAGTGCACCCTAGAGTTGGATATGACTGGCTTTTGAGCAAGGGAGACCTTGAACCACTTGCAGGGACAAAACCTGAAGTCAAATTTGAATACCAATCAGGGATCTTCTGTTATTAGGTAAAGGTTGCCCTTGCTCGAAAGCCAGTTGTTACCAACTCTAGGGTTCAGTGCTCATCTCTGTTTATAGCCAAAGAGCCAGTGGACTTGATCCACAAACACTCACATTAAAATACAGCAGTTAGTCTTTAAGGTGCCACAACACTTTTGTCTTTTTGTTTTGTTTACTCTGATATGCTTGCACGGAATAAAACTTTTTAAAGGCTAGATGTGTTAGTCTGGGCAGGGCAGGGAGGTGGGCATGGCCACCCAATTTCACACACACACCCCGAAGGCCACCCAATCCCCCCCCCCCGGGGTGCAAACTTGTTGCTGCCCACCACTGCTGTTGTGGCTTCCCCAGATGTGGGTTAATCCTTCTTTGTTGTGTTTTTGTTTCTTTGTTTGCTTCTGAATCTTTATTTCCTTTTAACCTTCACAGATTAATAAATTCAACTATGAACAGACACAGCTCAATGGAAATATCTTTTTCTAACTCAACTGTAATCTTCTTCTCCTGTCTGGTAAATGTATTGTATAGGAAAATAAGAAATAAACCCTTTAGTTTTCTGACTCAGACTGCAACACCTTGTGTGCATTTTTCCCCTCTTCTCCCTGAAGTCTCTATCTCTCCCCACCCCCCACTTCCTTGGTTAATTATGACTCTGTCACTGGAAATGAGCCTCAATGTGATCACGTTACATCCTGTGGGTGAAGTCTTCGGGTTATAAAATAAGACACCATTGCCTTGCTCTTCTAGTTTTACATTTTGTTAAGTAAAGATCACAGATGTGCTTTAAAACACTTTGTTTTGCCATATAATCATACCATATATCCATTACATAAATGTTTAAGCCTAATTTCTACTGAAAATATTTTATATGGGAAGAAGGGGGACACTTATCGGTTAAGTTTGGCTTGCAAAGGTGCTAAAATGGGCCAAATGCTAAAGCAATTTCCTGTCAACAATCAAATGCTTTCTTTTGGTCTAGAAATGCAACAAAGACATTCTTACTGTATTCTACATTTTCTATATTAGTTCTTTAAGCATGAAAAACGGCATCTGTACAGCTGCTTATTTGGAAGCCCGCCAGTTCTTCTGCTAGTTGTGGTTCTGTTCTTTGGGACTTTATCGGTCTAAAACAAATCTAGTTTCCTTTGGTTAGAGAACATGGGTTTCTCTTCTCTTCCCACAAAGTTGGTCTGATGGGGTTTATCAGAGTAGGACACCATGCCTGGAGTCTGTCAGTGCCTTTGCTTCTGGATTAATTTACCTCTAGATGCGATCACTCTGGAAAAGTCCTTTTTCACAGAAGGGTTCACTCCCATGTTAACAGGAATCTTCCATGATGGCAGTGCAATTCAGAATGGAGACAGCAAAATCCGGTGGTTACTGAGGTAATTTTTCAGTCCGACAGGCGGATTATTCTCTTTGGAGACTTTATGTACATTATGCTACTTTGGATCCATTTGATTGGTTAAATCAAATACAGTACCTGCAATTCTTGTGGTATTTGACATCAGAGAGACCCTTTTAACTCTTCACTAAAATAGGTTGTTGTTTCTGTTGCCTATCAAAACCCCTCCATCCGAGTTTTGTTCTGGTCATGCAAACCAAGATCCCGTGACACCTAAAGACATCCGCTTTGCTACAGACCCCTGAATATAGATGAAGCACAGAAATAATGTCCTGTTCCAGCAGGATGCGATGCCGACCCAGATGTGGAACAAATGAGAGATGAATTACTGACAGCAGTTCCTATTGAGAACTATCTCAGGGTAGAGAACAACCCTCACACAACCCTTTCCTGACAAAGATGTTCCCATATGGAACTCCCCAAAGGCCAGAGGTCGGGAGAGGAAGGGGGTGGGAAACCAAACAAAGGGAGAGGTGGATAAAAAGTGAGCCTGATGAACAAGTAGAATTGACCCAGGTATCCTCTTCAAAGGAACAGTTACTATATCAATTATATACCTCTTCCAGTGTAAAGGTCAAGTCCGAAGCTATAACCTTGAGAAGATGCCAGTCCAAACGACAACCAAGGCTATGAGGCCTACCCAAGGGCAACACAGATTGGCCATGATGGAGCTGAAAACTCAAACATGCCTAGAAACCCTCTGTTCTTCCTGTGCCAAAATTCCTTGTGTCCTCATGGTATTCAAAATTATAACTAGTGTTTCTACTCTACAATCACTCCCTCCATTTGTTGTTGTTCAGTTGCACAGTCAATTCTGACCCTTCATGACCTCATGGACCACAGCACACCAGGCATCCCTATTCTCCACTATCCTTTTCACCCCACCCAGCTTTTTGCCCATTGCATCAACAATGCCATCTAGCCATCTCATTCTGTAACCCCCTTCTTCATATTCCCTCGACCTTTCCCAGCATCAAGGCCTTCTAATTTGAATCCTTTCTTCTCATTTGATGTCCAAAGTACTTTAACTTCATCTTCAATATTTGACCTTCCAAGGAGCAGTCAGGGTTGATTTCTTTTAAGATTGACCTATTTGTTCTCTTTGCTGTCCAAGGTACTATCAAAATTCTCCTCCATCACAACTCTATTCTTCTGTACTCAGCTTTTCTTATGGTCCAGGTCTCACAACCATACATTACTACCGGAAATACCATTACTTTGACTATGCAGACTTTCATTTGCAAGGTGATGTCTCTATTTTTAACTATGTTCCCCAAGGTTCTCATAGCTTGTCATCCAATAATTAGTCACCTTTTTATTTCATGGCTGCAATCACCATCTGCAGTGATCTTGGATCCCAAGAATGTAAAGCCTGTCCCTGCTTCTACTTCTTCCCCATCTATTTTCCAGGGAGTAATGGGGCCTGTTGCCCTTATCTTTGTTAAGTCTCAATCCAGCTTTAAACTTTCTTCTTTCAACCTAAGCAAGAGCTTCTTTAGGTCTTCTTCATTTTCTGCCATTAGGGTAGTATCATCTGCATATCTCAAGGTGTTGATTTATTTCCCAGCAATTTTAATTCCAACTTTTGATTCATCCAGCCCTGCATTGCACATTATGTGCTCTGTGTATGTTATACAGGATCCTTAAAGGGGAAAGCCCCAGCTATATTTAATACCTTTTTATGTCAGATGGAAGCCATGTTTGCTATTGATCTTCTCCAAGATAAAGTTTGAAGCAAATATCTGCATACATCTGATTTCATTATCTTCAAATTTAATGCCATATTTCCTTGGACCCTTTAATAATCTTTTTTGTAAAATTTCCAAAATCTTCAGCTGTTTCTGTTCTCAGTGAAATATTTTATCTAGTAAGATTACAAAGCAAATAAGTGTGTTACTTTTATTTGGTTTGTAATCTTACTAGATAAAATATTTCACTGAGAACAGAAACAGCTGAACAAACGTGTAATTTTGAAAAAACAAATTTCTATTTTATTATAATATGCGGTGGCTCAGTGGTTAAGAAGTTTGCCTTGTTAACTGGAAGGTCAGCAAGTAGGCAGTTCAAGACCAGAGTACGGCATGATGGAATGTGGACTTGTCTCTGTCCCAGGTCCTGCCAACCTAGTAGTTCAAAAGCAAGAAATGGCATGTAGATAAATAGGGACCACTTTGGTGGGAACAGATTTAGGAGACACGTATACCTTTGTACATGTGTAAGGGTACAGTTCAGGTTCTACTCTGCTTTACCTGATAACATACCTACTAAGACAGGACCCTCCACCCTGGGTCTGTCACTGTTTACCACTGTGTCTGGGTAGATAAAACTTAGCCTGCCCAAAGTGCATTAAACAACCAGGACTTGGGAAGCCTATTTTAGGCTTTCACTTGGCTGAGTCAACCTTACAGCCCCTATTGAGGTATAGCTCCTTGCATTAAGCTACATCTGTATGAGAGTGCAACCAAAATAAGGTAGCATAGGCCTTTCTCAATAAGAGCATTTTTGCACAGCAACACTCAAATTCTCTCCATTTCTTCAATAAGCACACAAAATGTTAAAGTATTTAATTTATTTTAAAAAATAGGATAGTAAAAGCATAATGATCTTCCAGAGATACAAATTCCCAGTAACAAAATTAGAAGTAAAAATACTCATCAAAACATATTAGAGCAAATCAACAGAGTTCCTTCCCCATAAACTAATAAAACCTATCTAAGTAATCATTTGGGCTAGATTCCTAATCCATTTCTAGCAAGCTTACATTCCTACATTTCCTCTCCGGGTCCAAACTTGAACTAATTGAAAAACCCCTTTTTTTTACTGTTCTAAAACCCATGCCATTTGAATTAACCAATCAAAATGTTTGTAACCCATAACAGTTCCTTCAACCTTCATAAGATTTTAATTAAACAATCAAATCATTTCTTTGGCAACACTTTAGTCATGCCATTAACTTCTTCCTCATATAAGTTCAGCCATTTTCCTGACACGCAAACAGGGTTCAGACGTTACAGGCCTTAAAACATGTTTATTATATCTTAAAGTGTAATGAGAGGAATGGGAGTGCTTTTGTTTGCTTCCTGATCTCACTTCTCTCTGAAGCCTATTTAATTCTTTCTTGGTTAACTTTGTCAGTAAAAGCATTTGCTTCAATGTAATGGTAGAATCCATTGATGAATTTCTATTATGTTAAAGTAATGAAAGTTCACTTTGCTATTCCCTGCTCCTGTAACCATCCATAACATTGAACATTGGAAATGCTTAATATCTCCTGAACAGTGTAAGAGGGTTCGGTTCCATGACAGAGGATTCTCACATGCAAAGGTACTACCCTCTGAAGCTTGGGAAATGGTGTTTGCTCTGCATTTTAATCGTTTCTCTTCCCTTCTTCAAGATGGGGAAGTGACAAAGGAATGTTCTCAGACTCTGTGAGGAATCATTAGCATTAAATACAATTAAAGCAGAATCCAAACTCTGGCTTTTGTACAGTTTCTCTACTCTGTGAACTCTCTGATTAATAACAAGTTTTGAATTCACAGCAAAACATTTCCCAGAATCATGGCATTTGAACGGCTTGTCTTCTGTGTGAACTCTATGACACATCATAAAGTTTGAATTCTGGGCAAAAATTTCCCACAATCCTGACATTTGTACAGTTTCTCTCCTATGTGAACTCTCTCATGAATCACAAGGAATGAATTCCAAGCAAAACATTTCCCACACTCCTGGCATTTGAACGTTTTGTCTCTTGGTATCTGTACGGTTTCTCTCCTGTGTGAATTCTTTGATGTCTCACAAGATCTGATTTATTAGCAAAACTTTTCCCACACTCTTGGCATGTGAAGGGTCTCTCCCCTGTGTGAATTCTTTGATGTCTCACAAGATCTGATTTATTAGCAAAACTTTTCCCACACTCTTGGCATGTGAAGGGTTTCTCTCCTGTGTGAACTCTCTGATGATTCAAAAGGTCTGAATTGTAAGCAAAACATTTCCCACATTCCTGGCATTTGAATGGTTTCTCTCTTGTGTGAATTCTCTGATGTTTCATAAGACCTGCTTTCTGAGCAAAACTTTTCCCACATTCTTGGCATGCGAAGGGTTTCTCTCCTGTGTGAATTCTCTGATGATTCACAAGGTTTGAGTTCTGAGAAAAACCTTCCCCACACACTTGGCATGTGAATGGTTTCTCTTCTGTGTGAATTCTTTGATGTCTCACAAGATCTGATTTATTGGCAAAACTTTTCCCACACTCTTTGCATGTGAAGGGTTTCTCTCCTTTGTGAATTTTCTGATGTTTTACAAGATCTGATGTATGAGCAAAACTTTTCCCACACTCTGGGCATGTGTATGATTTCTCTCCTGTGTGGAATCTCTGATGTCTCACAAGGTGTGAATTTTGAGCAAATCCTTTATCACATTCCTGGCACATGTATGGTTTCTCTCCTGTGTGAATTCTCCGATGCCTCACGAGACCTGATTTGTGAGCAAAACTTTTCCCACACTCTTGGCACGCGAAGGGTTTCTCTCCTGTGTGAATTCTCTGATGTTTCACAAGATCTGCTTTGTAAGCAAAACTTTTCCCACACTCTTGGCATTTGTATGGTTTCTCTCCTGTGTGATTTCTCTGATGATTCAAAAGATTTGAATTGTAAGCAAAACATTTCCCACATTCCTGGCATTTGAATGGTTTCTCTCCTGTATGAAGTTTCTGATGTGTCACAAGGTTTGAATTCTGTGTAAAACTTTTCCCACACTCCTGGCATTTGAATGGCTTGTCTCCTGTGTGAACTCTGTGATGATTCACAAGTTGTGAATTTTGAGCAAAACCTTTTCCACACCCCTGGCATTTGTACACTTTCTCTCCTTTGTGAACTCTCTGATGATATACAAGTTGCGAATTCTGAGCAAACCCTTTCCCACACTCCTGGCATTTGTACGGTTTCTCTCTGATGTGCATTCTGGCACTCCTCACAAGGTTTTGTGGCAACTTCTGCACAATTTTTGTTCTTTGTCGCAAACATAGGCCAAACGTATTCATGAAACGGGTACACCATCTTGCTGATGCAACAAATTTAGCAATGCCTGGTGCTTTATATTTGTCATCCATAGCCATTTGAAGAGCACGTATGCGAATTTCCATGCATGTTATGCAGTGACCATTTTGACAACACTCCATAACCCATTTGTGCAATTCAATCTCTAGAGCCCCATAGGAAGTCGTTAAACTACATCGAGCTTTTTTAGCTTTTGGAATCTGTTTCAAGTCAGCCTTCATTTCCTCCCAATCCCTCACTTGTTTTTCATTGGCACCAAATTCCCTATTTGCAATAATGTTATTGCTCTCTTCGGCTCTTGACACAACCTTCATTTTGAAACCAGCCTCGTATGATTGGCGTTTTCGTTTTGGTCCAAGATTATCCATCTCTAACAAGATGAAAAAAAAAGAAATACTTTGAAAAATAAATTTATGGTAATACTCCTCCCCACACACACACACACACACCTCTTAAATAGTCAATGGTCTTCTCTCTGGCTACACTGAGCTCAGATAATTCTTTGGTGTCGTGACCACACCATTATGATTAAGTACTGTACAGTAATACACCGGATAACGTTATGACTTGGTTCCACAAGTCATGACGTTATCCGATTTTTAGCGTTGTCCGATACATGCATCGAACAACGCTAAAAAAAAGCCCTGACTTCAGGGACAAACCGCTTTAAAGGCAGGCAGGGGAAGAAAGAGACCTCCCTGCCTTTAAAGCCACCCCCCACGCACAGCGGTCTCTGCGACTGCAGTAGGGTCGGGAAAAGCACCCGCCTTTTCCCCGACACTACTGCAGTCGCAGAGACTGCTTTTTTCTTTCTTTCCCTCCCTGTATTTAAACTACAGGGAAGGGGGAAATAGAGAGACGTGATTGGTTCTCTAGAGAACCAATCACATCTCTCTCTTCCCCCTCCCTGTAATTTAAATACAGGGAGGGAAAGAAAAAAGCAATTCTCTCTCTCTCTCCCTGTAGTTTAAACACAGGGAAGAAAAAAGACGCGATCGTGAATGCGACCTACCCAAACCACCCCACACCCGCAGACCATTGCATCGGATAACGCTAAGAATCATTATCCAGAATTGTTATCCGATGGAAGTTTTCCCCCCAAAACTTGCATCGTTATCCGATTCTAGTGTTATCTGATGTAATTGTTATCCGGGGTATTACTGTACTTGCAACCAGAAAAATCAAAAGTTCTGAAAAATAAGCATGCTATTGCTTTAACCACTTCTTGACTAGGGTGCAATTGTTGTGTAGACACACAAATCATACACTTTGTGTTTGCTTTAGCACATGAGGACAGGCTGAGGGGGGACGCTTATTCATTCATTTTTCTATTATTATTTTACTTAAAGGAAACCTTTTTCATTTTAAAAACTTTTTTTCAATTAAATGTTGCTATCACATAGGGGCTAACAAGTGATATGACATGGGGTAAAAATGACAATTTATTTTAAAAAAACATTGAAAGGGATGCTCACATTCTGGTGGTGCTTGTCTGTAAACCACAGCATTAGATGGTATCAAATGTGCAGATCTCTTGTACAGCCAGGAAAATAGAGCAGATGACTTGAGCATAAGCCGAGTCTGCTTTTTTCAGCACTTTTTCACATCATGAAAATTCTGTCTCTCAAAGCGTGGTTTCCCATAGGAATGCATTAAAAACCAAATAATCCATTCCAAAGGTCAGAAAAAAGTTAAAAAAAAAAACTTTTTCCAGCGGTTCAAAACTCTTCATAAAGTGTACTTTGGAAATTTTTGTGTTTTCTCCATTTTATAAAGAGATTTGAAGAGACAAAAGACTGGGGGGGGGGGCCCTCATTTTTTACTGACTTCCGGAAAGGATTACAGGGTTTTCAATGCATTTTCAGAACTTCCGACAGCGACTTCTGTGACAATCCATTTACTCCCAGGTAGGACTCAGGAGTCCTTCAGCCTCCTGGTGATGGGATTGCCTCCGATCCTTCTTTCCTGGTCTAGATCAGACACAGCAGTTCAGGCTTCTCCTATCAGTGTGCCCAGTCACTCCTGACCGAAATCCAGGTAGTGAGCAAAGGGTGCACATGAAACTAGTGTAGATTCAGGTAACGTGAGCCAAGTAAACACTCCAAGCCTCTTCAGGCATTTTAGAAATACAGTGGAACCCCGGATAACGCAAGTACCGTATAGCGCGAAAACCGCATAACGTTACAAGATTTTCAGAAAAATCTTGTATGGAATAACGCGATTTTTAACGTTATTCGGAACAAGCGTATGCAAGGGGGCAGAGTTGGATTGGGTAGAACATCTACCCAATCCACACACCCCCAGCGCCTGCCCCCACGATGTTTGGAAAGGGTACGGGGATCCTTACCCTTTCGAAACTTTGGGCGAATGGTGCACGTTGGTGGATGTTAGCGTAGGATACGGGGGAGACCTCTGTATCCTGCGCTAACCCCCACCGATGTGCACGCACCTGCAAGCCACCCGATGTTCCAAAAGGGTAAGGATCTTTACCCTTTTGAAATTTCGGGTGGGCGTCGGGCGTCGGTGGGGGTTAGCGCAGGATACGGGGGAGACCTTCGTATCCTGCGCTAACCCCCACCAATGCGCGCACGCCTGCAAGCCACCCGATGTTCCGAAAGGGTAAGGATCTTTACCCTTTCGGAACATCGGGTGGGCGGCGCGCATCGGTGGGGGTTAGCGCAGGATATGGGGGAGACCTTCGTATCCTGCGCTAACTCCTACCAACGCACGCGCACCTGCAAGCCACCCAATGTTCCGAAAAGGTTAGGATCTTTATCCTTTCGGAACATCGGGTGGGCGGCGCGCGTCGGTGGGGGTTAGCGCAGGATACGGGGAAGACCTTCGTATTCTGCGCTAACCCCACCAACGCGCATGCGCCTGCAAGCCACCCGATGTTCCGAAAGGGTAAGGATCTTTACCCTTTCGAAACTTCGGGTGGGCGGCGCGCGTCGGTGGGGGTTGGTGCAGGATACGGGGGAGACCTCCGTATCCTGTGCTAATCCCCACTGACGCGCGCGCGCCTGCAAGCCACCCGATGTTCCGAAAGGGTAAGGTGGGAATTCGGAAAAGCTGACCCTTGCCCAGGTGCGCGAAACGGGGATCGCACGTTAAGGTAAGGGATCAAAGTGGGGGGCGTATTTCATGACAATCTCTAGTGGCCAGCTGTGGTAATGTGGCCAACAATCAACTCTTAACTCTCCCGCCACCAGGAAGTGCCGAAAATGCTGCGTTTTAGCTGCTGAAATGCACCAAAAACATGACTAAAAATTCCAGAAACTGAGTGGAAATGCTCTCCAAAGCATCTCACCACCATGGGAACAAAAAAAAAATATTGCATGGTGAAAAAAATAAGTCAAGGTTTCATTTTTAATGGATTTCCATTTGTATCATGAGTTTTTTGTTAGTTGAGGCATTCGTAACTCGAGGTTTTACTGTACAGTATTTCTGAATATTGAATGAATTGGCCCCTGGCTTAAATATTTTTGGGACCCTGGATTAATATAACCTCCCCTTCTTCATCCATTCCTTGTATAATCAAGTACAGTATCTACATCTTTCTTCAATGATTTCATCCTAAAATTACATATTTCAAAATCAAAACTGTAACACTTCTTGATTTACAAATACCAAATGCTTTCTCGTAAATATCTATGCAATATAATTTCATATAATTAACACCTTTTCTTTAATCTGTTTCCTGTAAACAAACAATAATTGCTTTACCTTTAATAATTAGCAACTCAATCCGTTTCCTCTTAACCAAACATCCAAGGTCTTTCTCATCTAGTCCATAACGGCTAGCTTTATGGCAAGCTTTATGCCAAGAACAAATATTCTCGCAGGTATGCAAGAGGGAAACCAAATCAAAAGAGGGAGGGAGGGAAGGGATCACTGAACAAGAAACAACATCAAAGGAGGATATGGCTGAGGAACCTGACCTTCCCTATGGCACTTGGAGGGCCCTGAATTGGCTGAGTATTGGAGTCCTTAAATGCAACACCAGCATGTTCAAAAGGCGGTGGCTGGCAGACAACAACACACAGTGTCAATGTGGAAACAGCATGTGGTTGATATACAGGTCTAGTGAGTACTACCAGAAACTGACGAAGATTTAATTATGGCCACTGGCAAAATACAATGTGGTTTCATTTGGGCAGTCCAGTTTGATCTGGACACTAAAGAAGAATTCAGTGTTGAGATCTTTATATTTTGAACCGTTGTTGCATATTAGACACGAAAGATTAGCATCAGGCAGGGAAAGATGGGGACTTACCAAGAGAGGATACAGTTTGCCAGTTCTCCTCCATTACTTCCTGGTGGAAGACCATCTGGTCAGGATCCAGTAGCGCCCACTCCTCCTGGGTGAAGGACACAGCCACCTCCTCAAAGGACACTCCATCCTGAATTGGAAAAAGAACGGAGGTATTCTCCATAGTTTTCATAAAGACAACCTTCTGAAGCCGAAGCATTAAATCAAGAGATGAGTCTGGATATTCTTTGGTAGTCTGACAAGTTTACCAAGGGCTATTTATGAATTGGGAGACATCCGGAGATGAAATTTGGTCTGAGTGCAACCTTTACACTCTTATCTCTCCCTCAAGAAAGCAAAAAGCCCTACTAAGAATGAAGGGAACAGAAAAAAGGGACACAATTCCTGTTGTCTTCATACTGACTTTGGAAAAATGTCTCAGATCTTGGACCATCCTTCAAACAGAAGAGAAATAATTTTCTCATTTGCAAAATCAAGACACAAGAGGCACTGCTATTCCTCACATGGAGAGCACCATGTTATAACAACTTGCTCTGTAAGGAATGAGACTATTGAAAAAGAGTAGCCAGTTTGATTCAGGACTAAGGTGCTTAAATTCAAAGGGAATCAGACATACAAGGTGAATTTTGTCCTGTTAATACCTGATCTGCTTCTGCTCCATCACAAGGAAGAGAGGATGGGTCATTTGTTGCTCGCGTCCTTCTGGAATCTGCGGGAGAGACAGAGAGGGTGGGTAGCCAGTCCTCCTGGATTAAGATGGGACTCTCAAACATATTAGCTAAATAATAAACCCTTGAGCACAAGAGAATTTACATCTCAGTAAAAGGCATTGGGTTCCCCAACAGTAAAGTCTGCCCGTTTGGAAAGTGTTTCTAAATGAAATACTAAAACAAGTAGAAAACTGTGAAATCTTTTTACCAAATACAGAAATGTATGTGGTTTTGGTTCTTCTTATGGCCTCTTCTTCCCCCCTTCCTATGATAAAAGGTTGGATGTTCATTAAGCTTGCCCTGTTTGTTACAGGACATTATATTTAACTTTTCTAAAGTGAAAAGCTTTTGTGTTGTTTTTGTTTTAAAATACAAAATTGATATCTTCCCTTAAAAAGCATTAGGTGAAGCATGTGCGTTTCCCCAAAATGGAAAAGGAGATGGGATATGAAAATGATTCTGCAACCCCGGGGATAGGCTCTGGGGTGGAGATTTGGAAGCTCCCATTCTGATTCCCACCAGACCATGAAATCCCTTGGGAGGTTTTGAACCATTCACCCTCTCTTAGGCTGGCCTAAACTGCAGGATAGTTGGAATGAGGCTATGATAGTTACAAAGAAATCTGTGAATTTCATAGAAAAAATGTAGAATAGCAATACAACAGGAAAAACTAGAAATAACCGAAGCACTCAGTTAAAACCAAATCTCTTTGCATTTGGCCTCCTGGTCAGAAACAAAGGGAACTGGTTTCTATGAAAAATGTTTGGAATTATGAAAATCAAAAGAATTAAAAATATATGAAGAACTAATTAAGAGTGATACCAACGTGAAAGATTTAGAGGGGGAGCGAAATACACAGGCAATCCTTCCCTTCATCCATGGATAACAACATGCCTTCTCTGGCATTAATCCTCACCTATCAAGCTGGCACCTCCTTCATTGCCCTGATGGATCTCTCTTTGCGGGTGACTCTCTTTGGTGCCGAATTGAGGTTTCTCTTGCATGAGGAAATCAGACTGAACTTCTGAGGAGAGGATTTTAATCTGAGGATCCATAAAACGCATGGAGAAAGTATAAAAGAGAGAAACAGGGATCTTAGCTGGTGAGGCTGGGACTTCGGAGACATATGATATCATGTTCAGATTTTCTCAAACAACAACTTACACTTGGTTACTTGGTTGAGTTATACTTCATGTAATCTTTTAAATTTTAATATATGTTAGTTTTATAGGGTTTTATAATTACAGTAAAACCTCATATAACGCTAAAACCTGGTTCCACAAGTCTTGGTGTTATATGATTTTTAGTGTTATCTGATGCATGTTAAAATCCTATGGGATCCATAGAGATACATTGTAACCACACAGGCTTTAGCGGTTGTTATCTGAAGCATCCCATAGGATCTTAATGTTATCTGATGCAATTCTTCCCCCCAGATTGCTTAATGTTATGCGATTTTAGTGTTATTCGATACTAATGTTATATGAGGTATTACTGTACTATAATAATCTTTAAATTTTATTGCATGATTGTTCAACTGTGATGTGAGCCGCTTTGAGTTGGGTTAAAAACCTGAGTGGATGGCATATTAATGGAAAAATAAAATAAAATTAGTCTAATTTGATGTGGTGGATTGAAGCATTCTCTCCCATGAAATTTTAGTGTGCTCTCGCCATCTGGAGGTCCTACCGCTACAGTAGCAGGGTATGATGGTGCATAGGGGAATGAGGCCCGTTTTGGATGCTCCTTTAGCCATTTTAAGTATGATGACAGCTGGTGGGGCTCATGTTGAAGTTGGCCATATTTTAGCAATAGTTGTACCTCGTTTAAAGAGCATAATGTGTTCCACAGGATTGCTCTTTAAGTGAGTTTGCTCTTTAAGTGAAACACCATTGTAAGTGACCAATTGTGACTTCGGGGGGAGGGATTGTGAACCCCGATTAATTTGTTAAGCGAGTTTTTGGTTGGTTTTATTTGTTAAGTGAAGCGAACATTCAGAGAAAATTCTGCTCTTTAAGCAAGTTACTCTTTAAGCAAGGCACTCTTTATGCGAGGTTTGACTGTACACTGGTCACAGACATTGCCTGAGTACCCAAATGCATTTAGCTCACATGTGACTGCTCACATGTGACACATGGACTGCTAGCTGACCCCTTCATGGCATGAATTTACCAGGGAAATACAGCCCCGCCACCGTAGCTGTCGGATGACCAGGGTCACTGCTGCACCACACTGAGGTGTAAGGTGGGATTTACACAGACCAAACAGAAATATTTGTTATTTCCTCCCTCATTTTCTTGATGCTTTCAAGTAGCTATGGACAATCTTGATAGATGATTAATCCCTGCCTGAATCCACCAAAAGTGATTTAATCCTGCCACTGCTGAATTAGAAATGAATTTACAGTAAAACCCTACTTACAGTACATAAAAAGTCTGTTCCGTAGACTTTTATGTAAGGGACCATTCAAATACCATGTGACCTAAAATAGGCCATTTTTATCCCCCACCCCCCTCTGTGACTTTTGGTTGACGTGGTTTCTCCGTTTCCCCTGATTTGAAGAGAAACAGCAGAAGCCCAAGAAAGGCCTCCCTTGCAAAGCCTTTTCATGCAAGCAAGGATGGAAGAGGGGAAAAGATTTGCAATCTGGATTTCAATGGGAAAGCCCCCCTGTCGTCGTCCCCCCTCTGTCTCTCCTCTGGTGTCTCCTTTCGGGCTTATTTTTGCTTTGGGGAAAACCTTCCCACATCTCCCAATTATAACCCTCCCCCCTTATAATTGGTCACCCCTAAGTCACCCACCTACTCCTCCTCCTTCCAGGTGTCCTGAATGGCAGCAGGGGAGAAAACACTCAAGAAGACCCTCTTCCCCGCTCCCTCTGCCAAAGAAGCCCCTCTCCCCCCCTCTCGGAGATTGACTGAGAGAGAGAGAGAATGGTTGGGCAGAGGGGAGGGGGCATGGCCTGGTCTGTGCTGAAGCTGGCGGTGGATTCTGGGATTTGGATTCTGGGATTTGCAGGGGAAATACAAAAGGAACCCTTTCCAAAATGCTGTTTACCACCCCCACCCGACCCCCTCCTTCCTAAGTGGTCTCTGGTTGGTAGGGTTTTTTCCTTCTTCCTGCTGAGGGCAAAAGGAAGGGCCGTGACTTCTTCATCCCAGGAAGGAAGGGGGAGACTACTACTACTTCTTCTTTCTCTTCCTCTCCTGACAGAAAAATGCCCCCCCCCCCCCGCGTTACTCTTCCCTGAGAAGATTTGGTAAGCAGCCTTTGAAGTCCACACACATCTCTCTCTCTCTCTGTTTCTCTTTATAGATCCTGACTCTGTCTTGGGTATTTCTTGTGTCAGGAACTTTTTGATAATTTTGGGGTCACGTGACTTCACACTGAACCCCCCCCCCGACTTTTGGTCAACCCCTCCCCCCTAATGGTCACATGGTGAGCCATAGATCAGTTTTTTACTTAATTTGAAGCAAGCCCATAGGGAAAATGATTTTTTAAAACTTAAACTTGAAGCAAACCCGTAGGAAATTGTGTTATGTAAATTGGGACATTTATGTAAATCGGGACATGGTTTTAGTGCAAAACTCTTTATATAATTCAAATTTTATGTAACTCGAGGCATATGCAAGTCAGGGTTTTACTGTATATACAGTATGTAGAGAGTGATTTAGCTATCAAATAAAATACATCCATCCATATATTATGCTCTCAAGGACAGTAAGAGACCAATGGAGAAAACTCAAGCAGAACAGGCACCAGTCTGACAGGAAGAGGGGCAGCAAGGGCTGTGGGCTCCTCCCTTCAGACTCTGAACCATCCCAATAATAACCATTGATTGTTCTCACCTTTTCCTCTTTTGGCTGTTTCTCTTCCGCCTGACGCAGACTTAGGAGGAAACCTTCTGCCAGGGCCACAGCCTGGGAACTGGTTTCTGCTCCACATTCCCTCACCCAGCTCGACATCTCCTGGGGAAGGATGGACAGGAACTGCTCCAGGACCAACAGGTCCAGCATCTCAGCCTTGGTGTGTTGCTCTGGCTTCAGCCACTGATGACAAAACTGGTGGAGTCGAGAGCAAACCTGCCGAGGACCCTCAGCTTCCTGGTAGGAGAATTTCCTGAATTGTTGGCGCTGTGTCTCTAAGCTGAACATCTCCTCCCCAAGGATCTTCGGCCCTGTTCGTTCCTGGCATGTCCCAAAGCTTTTTACCCTGATCACATTGGGGTCTCTTCCTGCTCTGGGGCCAGATGTGTGTTGGTTGGTCATGTTATTCCTCACCCAATGAGCCTTCCAATGGTGTCCTGGATCTACTCTCTTCCTGCTAGAAAAAGACTGCCTTCATAGGACTGAAGCCCTGCAATGCCAAGTCATTCTGATGCTACATAGACAGGACAGAAAAATGAAACAGAATGGAAACAACTCTTATTTGCAAGAGGTTTGGGGGGTGGGAATGGCAAGAAAATCCCTTCCTAAGGGGGTTAAATGCATGTCTCTTGTTGACCCCAGAGTGGCTCTTGGAAAGAGCCTGCTGGATGAAAAGCCATTCCAATGTGTTGGGGTGGCCTAAGACAATCTGCTGCCTGAGGCACAGGACAAAATTTCCTCCTCTTTCACTTTTGACACATACTTTACACAGACCAAGCAATGAAACGAATTCCCCAATGCTAACCCTGGAGATGGGACAGGTTTTTTTTCTAGTTTCCAACAAGGGAGGGGGGCAGCAGGTTGGATCAGCAGGCACAACAAGAGAATGGCCAGTGAGATCAGAAAGGGAGGTTTTGGGGCTATCAATTCAATGCCGCCCCTCCAGCTTCTGTTGTCTGAGGTCCTCTTCCCACTCTTTTTATTTCTTTCTACCTATTTCCTGAACTATGAAGGGCCACCGGTCCCTTTAAGCAGGAATTTAGCACCGAACTCAAAAAAAAACCCTTCAGCAATACCTAGCACGTCCTTTGCTCAGCATAATCATCTGCAGAAACGTCCATGCATTTCAAAGGGCTCAAAGTGGGGAGGATGATGATGAGGCGGGCATCCAGTTGTCACCGTCGACCATCTCCTCCTCCTATTTTCTTCGCCTTCTTCCTTTCTCAGAAAAGACCAAAGGAGACTCACCTGCTCCTCTCCAATTTTTCCTCTTTCTATCAGTGAATTAATTAATTAAAGTGGTTGCAGGAAGTTCTTGCTAAAGTTGAGCCCTGCTTCCCTTCGTGGAAGGGTAAAGGGGTTACGCATGCGCACACTTTTTATTGAAATAAATACAACTGGTGTTTTTTTTTGTCATGTGACTGAAGCCGAACCAGGCTCCTGGCAGGGCAAGCACAGACCCGTCCAATCTCCTCTCCGAGCACATGGATGAATTGTCTTGTTCGCCTCCATTTGCTGGAAAAGGGACTTGAGGCGAAAGCAAGAATTTCCCCCGTAGGAATCATCATCCCCAAAGCCATTTTATCTCCCACTTCTTCGCCCTTTACTCTCCCCCCACCCCGCATTGCCTCAGACTAGGGAAGCCCCTTCTTCCATTCCTTCTCTGACTTCTCTGATTGTTCCTGTGTGGATTTTGGCTCTCCCCATCATTACAGCCGTGGACTCTCCCCTCCTTCTGAATGAATGGGGAGAAAGGGGGTGGGGATGGGACCTTGGACAAGACACGTGAACTTGGGTATGAGATAATGAGACTGAGGAAACTTCATTCAGCCAGACATGTTTTGAGGAAAAGGCTACGAGTTGAAAGACATGTTAGGAACAGACGTATTGCAATGACCCCACGACCTGTGCTGTGTATGCTTTCTTCCTGGACGATGAAGAACAAGCTCATAGCCCTGCTGGAAAATAAAGTTTGTGTCTTGGCAGAGGAAACCATTAGTAGAGCTCAAGCAATGGCCTCAAGTAGATACCACAACCCCATCATTTGTTCCCACTGTCCTCGCCTTAACCGCTTAAACAATGGTGGGCATCAGCAGGTTCGCACCAGTTCACCAGAACTGGAAGCAGAAATTCTGGTTAGTCCCAGCCAAGTTTTGAAATAAAGTAGTCCTAATTCAGGTGCAACACAGGGCTTCCCCCCCTGGCCACAACCACACTGTGGTAGTAAATTGTTTTGGAGCCCATCACTGCACCTAAAGCAGGGTGTGTTTTGGTAGGAGCAATCATTGGGTAATGGTTGGAGGCAACACTAGGTCCGTGATAGTGAACCTTGGCACTCCAGATGTTCTTGGATTTCAGTTCCCAAAAGCCCAAGCAACCTGTGAATCCACACGAATGGGTTTACTTCAATTCATCTGGCCCGTGCTGCTCTCGTTGCTCCTGGAAGCAGAAATAAAACGCGCCCGTACAGGCAAACATTTTTAGCCAACATTTTTTGGTTTGAAATGTTTGAAGTGGTAGCAGTGTTAGTCTGTGCAAGCATATCAGAGAGTAAAAAAAACAAGAGTAAACAGAATAGCAAAAAAAAATGACCAAAATGTTGTGGAACCTTAAAAACTAATTCCTGTATTTAATTGTGAGCATTTGTGGATTAAATTCACTGCATCGCATCATTTATACCAGGAATTCTCAATCTGCGGCCCATGGGCCGGATGCAGCCCACGCCCACGACACCATTTCATGTGGCCCCCACCGCCTCCACCACACCAGGAAGTGCCATGTGGTGGAGGAAGGGCAAAATCGCCATCTGGCCCCTGAAGCTGTCTGAGGGAGTGTGATCCGGCCCCTGTCTTTAAAAGGTTGAGAATCCCTAGTCTAGAGGGTTGGGGTGATCCATGACATTCTGCTGCTGGAGGCAGAGGTCAAAAACCTTTCTTCTGCCTTTTAGATATATACTATACACAGACCAATAAATGAAATAACACCCCTCCCACCCCATTTCAACCCTGGAGATGGAATACCAAGGATTAGAGGGCAGCAGAATGGATCCACGAAAGAAAGCCCAGTGGGATCAGAATGGGAAGTTTAGGGGGAACATCAATGTTGTTCCTTCAACTTCAGCCATCTGAGGCTCTTCTCTCACTCTTTCTGATATTTCTGGAGATCCACTTCCCAAAAGTATAAAAGCTCACGAATCCTTTTAAACAGGCGTTTAGCACCAACCTCAAAACCTCTAGAAAATCCCTGCCCTAAACTATGTCCCCTTAGGAATTGCCCACCCAAAAAGCATTCAGAATGGCAATGTTATACAGTACTAAGTTATAGTATACATGAGAGTAAATAATAAAACCGAATAGAAAAGGAGAGACAAAAAATGTTGTGGCACCTTAAAGACTAACTCTGTATTTAACTGTGAGCTTTTGTGGATCAAGTCCACTTCTTGCAGACTAACACGGCTACCACCTCAAACATTTCAATATTATAATACGGATAACTTATGTGTTAATAACTCAACTCATACGTAAAAAAAATGTTTAAAATCTACTCATTTCTCTCTTCTAAACTCCTACTCAAATCCTCGTCTCCTGCCCACTCAAAATGCGCGCAGAAAAACCACATAAAAAATAACAGAACTTGGAGAAGGAATGGAAGGCTTTCCAGACTCATCGCTGGAAGTGGGCTTACTTTGGGGCAGGGGGAAAAAGAGTAATGAACGCAGTGTGTGGGCCGGGGGTGGGTAAAGATAAAGTGACTTTGAGAACGATGATTCCTTTGCTGCGGGGAAAATCCTGCTTTTACCCCCAAATTCGTTTTCCCGCGCAAATAGAGAACAAAACGACTGATCTATACGCTCTGAGAGGAGATTGGATGGGTCTGGCTCGGCTTCAAACAGAAAAATCAGAGAATAAACAAAACGAAACAGAAAACGAAGCCTTAACTGCTAAATTTTAATATTAAAGTTTTACAACTATTTTCTTTTCTGATATAAAGGTAAAGGTTTCCCGTGCTCGAAAGTCAGTCGTATCCGACTTTAGTGCTCATCTGTTTCAAAACCGAAGACCCAACGCAGTCTGTTTCTGCACGTGGCAAGCATGACTAGGACACTGGAGCGCACGGAGCGCTGATATACAGTACTGTAGTACTGTGTACTTCAAACACACACCAATACAGGTACTATTTATTGCAGGAGAAAAGGTAAAAAAGTAGAACACCAATGGCATCAACAATTTTGCATGCGTCCTTTTGCACCCAGCAAAATGAAGTTTTTTGAGATGAAGTTTTAGAAAGCATGTGTGTGGCCTGTTTAAATAATCAATAGAGATTTTTGTTGTTCAGTCGCACAGTCGATTCCGACCCTTTGCGACCCCCATGGACCACCGTCTGCCAGGCACTTCTGTCCTCCACCATCCTCCTTGGCACCTTTTTTAGACACAACCTGACCTTTGTAACTTCAATGATGCCACAAAATAGGAACATCAGTCAAAGCAAAATACTGTACTCTAAAATAGGAATAGTCATCTATTTCCCACACCAGGGAAACAATAAAAATTCTAAATATACCTAATTTTAAATAATCTACGTGTAAAATTGTCCTGAAGGTATTATGCTAACCTTCAGAACAGCACTCTAAAGCAACTACATAACTGAAGATCAAAGAAAGGCTAATACAACTGCATATCTAACCTTCTAACTACAATACCCATCTGGCTGCAATTAAACAATCTTCTTGTCTCTTAGAATTAACCAGTCAATGTACATTCTGTGACTTCATTCATTCCCCCCTTTCCAAAGTCTATTCCCACTAAGAGATTTTTTAATAGCCCAATTAGCAGGCTGGAATTCTTAGTAGTTTCTTCAAGTCCCTTTATTCCTTTTGGTGGTTTATGGGCTCTAGGTGTCAGCTTGGCCTTATCAGCACCTGGGGATGAGAGTTTTTGGAAAAACAAAATATTTTTTCTCTGTTCTTTTTGCATCCCGTTTTAATATCAGCAGCCATTTAAATATTAAATACTTCTTTATAGACATTTCAAAGAGCAAATATGAAATAATAAATGATACAACATATTAGAAAGAGCAAAAGAAAGTCACCATTTGACTAGTAAAGGTTTCTTTTGCTGTACACCCCTTTGCTGTACACCCCTTTGGTTTCTTATGCTCACACTCATAGGCTGCCAAGGCAATTGAAGACCTTGTAGAGGGTCATCAGAAGAATAGATGCCTTTGAAATGTGGTGCTGGAGGAGTTTTGAGAGTTCCCTGGACAGTATTGAAATGTATTTTAATAAATGGGTCCTTCAGGTCAGTTTCATCATCATCATATCTGACGAGGGTATCTCATGTCAGCCCACATGCTCCAAACGCAAGAAACTAAGCAAAACATTGCATCAGGTCTGACAACTGCTGCCCCCAATCCCTATCAAGAGGCACTTGTGTCATTGTGGTGCAACACTTCCATTAAAACTCTCCAGGAAAATAGTTTTGCTAAACATTCCTGTACACCCCTTTGGTTTCTTATGCTCACACTCATAGGCTGCCAAGGCAATTGAAGAACTTGTAGAGGGTCATCAGAAGAATAGATGCCTTTGAAATGTGGTGCTGGAGGAGTTTTGAGAGTTCCCTGGACAGCGAGAACAAATAGGTGAATCTTAGAAGAAATTAACCCTGACTGCTCCTTAGAAGGTCAAATAGTAAAGATGAAGCTTAAGTACTTTGGACATCAAATGAGAAGAAAAGATTCACTTGAGAAAGCCTTGATGTTGGGTAAGGTGAAGGTCAAAAGAAGAAGGGGGCGGCCACAAAATCAGATGGCTAGATTGTATTGTAGAGACAATGGGCACAGAACTGAGCGAGTTGAGGAGGATGGTGGAGGACAGGAGTACCTGGCGGGCAGTGGTCCATGGGGTTGCAATCGACTGTGCGACTGAACAACAAACAATATAATAGACACAATCATTTCAGCTAAGTAGGAGTTCCTTCTATCAGAAACATAAAGCAGAGCACAAAATGCAGTCAAACAAAGAGTGGGGAGAAACACAAAGCAAAGATCCAAAGAGTTATTTGAACCGGAGAGAAAAGCTTGGTTCCCTTTTCATAAAATGTGTTTCTTTCTGTGTAAATAGCAAATTGTTTTTTGGTGAATAGCAATAAACCTTCCTGTCTTGCCCTGTTCTGATAAAAAAGAGAGGTCTTAGGAAGACCGTGGGTCACAAAAATAACAGACTTTGTCCCTATATATTTCCTGCATGTTTGCATATGTATAAACATGTATGCAGAGCAGAGTTAGTGCTGTTCTGATATGCTGTCAAGTCACCTTTGAACATGGTCTCCATAATATATTCAACAGCCCTACTCAGCTCTTACAAAACCCAAGCCTGTGGCTTCCCTCACAGAGTCAGTCGATCTCAAGTTTGGTCTCTTCTTTTCCTACTGCCTTCTACTTTTCAGAGAATGATGGTTTTTTGGAGAGTTCATGCCTTCGCCTGTTCTGTCCAAAATAGAACAGCCTCAGGATCACTATTTTTGGCTCCAAAGAAAGTTCAGACCTGATTTACCTGATTTGCTATAGGACCCATTGGCTCTTCTTTCTGGCAGCCCAGAGTTTCCACAGAGCCTTCCTCCAGCACCGCATTTCAAATAAATTGATTTTTTCCTATCTTCTCTTATTACTGTCTAGTTTTCACAACTGTACAGTGATTAGGAGGACAAGACTCTGCAGGAACTTGGTCTTGTTTTCCACAGAAACATCCTTAGCTCTGATGAGGTTTTCTAATTTCTTCAGTGTTACCTTTTCACTCTCGAGAGTAGAATAGAAATTCATCAAAGAGTTTATTTCATCCATTTCCCTTGAATCAATTTCCTGGTCCACCCCACACGTAAATTTGGGCCTTCTTTATCTGGGCACCTTTTCTCTTCTCTCCTTACACCAGATTATCTTTTATTTCTTCCTCTCTTTCCCACCAATGACAGCTGTTTCTTCTCAGATTTCCCTCTTTTCTCCTCCATGACGACTGCCCTTACTTCACTTTCCTCTTACAGCTACTCAACTACAATAAAACCCATGTGCCAACCCCAATCCACCAGGAAACTAGAGCTCTCGAAGCCCAGATGTTTGTGTGGATGGGGTGACAGGCCACTCCTTTCTCTGGGGTCTCCTCCACACCTTGTCCAGAGGGACTCACCTGTTCCTACCTCCACATGTCACACCACTAGGGAAAGAATCAGGGATACCTTCGCTCCCCAGACCCTCCTCTGCCCACCTCCATTTCTGCTGAATCCTAAGTCTCTCCCAAGCTTCATTTCCCTCGGAAAGGCCAGATTCAGATGGGAGGGTGATGTTAGGGGAATAAAGAGGCTTCCATGTTACCCGAGCCTTCCCTTGAGCACAACATTCTCCCAAGTGTTTCTATTCCCTATATGCCAAGATCTTCATCCATTCTTTCAAAACAAACAGGAATTCCCACCCAGAGTACCTAAAGCAGGGATTCTGAACCTGAGGACCGTGGCACATTTCATGTCCCCCCCCCCCACGGCCTCCACCACACCAGGAAGTGCCAAAGGCAAAATAAGGTGGTGTCTGCTTGAGCTTCACCAATGGCTTCCCCTGCCAAGACACACTTTACTTTCCTGCAGGGGACTGAGTTTGTTCTTCATCGTCCAGGAGGAAACCAAAGACAGCACAGGTTATGGGTTCACTACAGCGTGTCTGTTCTCAATGTAGTCTCGTAGTTCTCACTCAACCCTCCTAGCCTTTCCTTCAAATATATGTCTGGCTGAATGAAGTTTCCCCTCATAACCAAGACCACGTCTCCTGTCCAAGCTCCCCCCCCAATTCATTCAGAAGGAGGGCAGACTAGACTAGACTAGAGTCCATGTTTGCAATGACGAGAAGAGCCAAAATCCACACGGGAAAAGCATAGAAGTCAGAGAAGAAATGGAAGGATTCCCAGTCATCTGGAAGTGGGATTACTTTGAGGCAGGACAAAAAATTTAATGTGTGGGAGCTAAAAACGTGTGTGGTGTCTACTAGCTATGGCGAGTGGGTGACAATATAAATTTGAATAAATAAATAAATAATAAGTAAATAAAGTGGCTTTTTTTGCGGAATATGATTCCTCTCCAGAGAAAATTCTGATATTAGCTCAAGTTCCTTTTCCCGCGCAAATTGAGAACAACCAGTCATCCATACATTCGGGGAGGAGATTGGGTGGGTCTAGCGTAGCCCTGCCAGAAGTCTGGCACAGCTTCAGTCACATGAGGAAAAAACAACAGCGTTTCATTTCGCTCAATGAAAAGTGTGCGCATGCGTGACTTTACCACGCGGGAAAACCGGGCTCAGGTTCGAAAAGCACTTCCCGCAGCCTCTTCTATAAGAAAAAGGAGGAGGAGGTTATTAGGTGAGTCTCCTGTGCTCTTTCTTGGAAGAGAAAGAAGGGGAAGAAAAGAGGAGGAGGAGGAGGAGGGGATAGTGGGTAAACTGTGGCTGCCCATATTATTATCATCATCATCATCCTCCCCACTTTTGAGCCCCTAACAACCAGAAAGAGTGAGAAGAGAGCCTCCGACGGCACAGGCTGGAGGGGCGGCATTTATGGGCCCCAAAATCTCCCTTTCTCTTGTGGACTCGACTACAGATCCATTTTGCAACAGTGAACACTATCCTATCTCAAGGGTTTTAATTAGGGTTTTATTTATTGGTCTATGTAAAGCAGGGGTGCCCAAACTCGAGGTCAGATTCTGGAAACGGAAGTAAAACGCATCCATACGGGTGCATTTTACTTCTATTTCCAGGAGCAATGAGAGCTTTGTGGGCCAGATGAATTGGATCTGATGACTGGCTCCCTGACTGAGCCATGTGACCAGCCCATGGCCTGAAAAGTTTGGGCACCCTTGATGTAAAGTATATGTGGAAAATGAGCCTCAGGCAGCAAATTGTCTTGGGTCACCCCAACCTCCTGAATGGCTACCCTTTCAGCTGCCTCTTTCCAGGAGCCACTCTGGGGTCAACCTTTTGACACCCTCAAAAAGGTGCTGCCTGGCCACCCCCTTTCAAGAAACTGAGCTATCTTATGGAAATGAGATTTGCTTCCTTTCCATTCTGTTTCATTTTTCTGTCCTGTCTATATAGCATAGTCTATGTAGCATAGGGCTTCAGTTGTATGAAGACAGTCTTTGCCCAGCAGGAGGAGAGTAGATCAAGGACACCATTGGAAGCCTTGTTGGGTGAGGAATAAGATGACTGACCAACACACATCTGACCCAAGAGAGGGAAGAGACCCCAATGTGATCAGAGGACGAAGCCTTGGGACATGCCAGGAAAGAACGGGAATGAAGGTCCTCAGGGAGGAGGTGCTCAGCTCAGAAACACAACACCAAAATTTCAGGAAATTCTCCTACCAGGAGGCTGAGGGTCCACGGCAGGTTTACAATCAACTTTACAAGGAGATGTCGAGCTGGGTGAGAGAATGTGGAGCAGAAACCAGTTCCCAGGCAGTGGCCCTGGCAGAAGGTTTCTGTCTGACTCAGGTGGAAGAGAAAAAGCCCAAAAAGCAAATGGTGAGAGGAATTCATGTATTTTGGGATGAGATGGGCTCAGAGGCTGAATGTGCAGCCTATGACCCCTGCAGCCCCATCTGCCTGTCCAAGTGGTGCCTGGTCTGCTGGTATTTGCTCCACCCCTCCCTCATGGTTCTTGAAAGCAAGATTGTGTCTATTATATTGTTTGTTGTTGTTCAGTCGCACAATCGATTGCGACCCCATGGACCACTGTCTGCGAGGCACTTCTGTCCTCCACCATCCTCCTCAACTCGCTCAGTTCTGTGCCCATTGTCTCTACAATACCATCTAGCCATCTGATTTTTTGGCTGCCCCTTCTTCTTTTGACCTCCACCTTACCCAACATCAAGGCTTTCTCAAGTGAATCTTCTCTTCTCATTTGATGTCCAAAGTACTTAAGCTTCATCTTTACTATTTGACCTTCTAAGGAGAAGTCAGGGTTAATTTCTTCTAAGATTCACCTATTTGTTCTCGCTGTCCAGGGAACTCTCAAAACTCCTCCAGCACCACATTTCAAAGGCATCTATTCTTCTGCGCTCAGCTTTCCTAATGGTCCAGCTCTCACAACATACATTGCCCTGGGAATACCATTGCTTTGACTATGCGAATTTTTGTTTACAACGTGATGTCTCTACTTTTCACTATGTTTCCCAAGTTTCTCATCACTTGCCTCCCAAGAATCAGACGCCTTTTTGATCCTAGGAAAGTAAAATCTGTCACTGCTTCTACTTCTTCGCCATGTATTTTCCAAGGCCTGTTGCCATTATCTTGGTTTTCTTGATGTTGAGTCTCAAGCCAGCTTTTGCACTTTCTTCTTTCAACCTAATCACGAGCTTCTTTATGTCCTCCTCACTTTCTGCCATTAGGGTAGTATCATCTGCATATCTCAAATTGTTGATGTTTCTTCCAGCAATTTTGATCCCAAATTGTGATTCCTCCATCCCTGGATTGCGCATTATGTGCTCTGTGTATAAGTTGAATAAGCAGGGTGACAAAATGCAGCCTTGTCTTACTCCTTTTCCTATTCCAAACCACTCCGTCATTGCATTTTCTGTCCTAATTGTTGCTTCTTGATTCATGTACAGATTTCTCATGAGGTATATAAGGTGCTCTGATATTCCCATCTCTTTAATTACTTGCCACATTTTGTTGTGGTCCACAGAGTCAAAGGCCTTAGTGTAATCAATGAAACAGAGGTAGACTTGTTTCTGATATTCCTTTGTTGTTTCCATGATCCAATTTATGTTGGGAATGTGGTCTTTAATCCCCCTGCCTCTTCTGAACCCTGCCTGCACTTCTGGTAATTCTCTCTCCACGTGCTGCTGCAGTCTATCCTGTATTGTCTTGAGCATCACCTTGCTAGTGTGTGGGATGAGTGCAATTGTTCGACAATTTGAACATTCTTTGGCATTACCCTTTTGGGGGATTGGAACGTATACTGCTCTTTTCCAATCCTGTGGCCATTGTTGTGTTTTCCAAATCTGCTGGCATATAGGATGTAATAATTTGATTCCATCATCTTTTAGGGGTTTGAAAAGTTCCCCTGGCTTTGCTGTTTGCAGTGCTTTTTAGTGCCTTTCTGACTTCACTCTCTAGGATGGCTGGCTCAAGTTCAATTTCCTCATCATTGTTATTATCAGGAGTGTTAAGGTCCTTTTTGTAGAGTTCTTCTGTGTACTTTTTCCATTTTTTCTTAATCTCTTCTGCATCAGCTATCTCCTTGCCATCTTTGTCCCTTATCATGGTCATGTTTGCGTTAAACGTTCCCTTGAGTTCACCAATTTTTTTTTGAAAAGGTCTATAGTCCTGCCTCTTGTGTTGTTTTCTTCTATTTCTTTGCACTGTTCGTTCAGGTAGGTTTCCTTATCTCTCCTTGCTTTTCCTTGAAATTCTATATTCAAGTGATTGTATTTTTTCCTTTCTCCTTTACCTTTTGCATCCCTTCTTTCCTCTGCTATTTTAAGAGCCTCATCGGACAACCACTTAGCTTTCTTATGCTTCTTTTCTTTTGGTATGGTTTTCCTTGCTGCCTCCTGCATGATGTCCCGCATCTCTGTCCATAATTCTTCTGGCACTCTGTCTATCTGGTCCAAGCCATTAAATCTGTTCCAGACCTCCACTGTGTATTCCTTAGGGATGTTGTCTAGGTCATATCTGTGGGGCCTAATTGTTTTCCCTATTTTCTTTAGTCTAAGTCTGAATTTTGCGATCAGTAGGTTGTGATCTGCGCCACAATCTGCTCCTGATCTTGTTTTTGCTGACTGTATGGAAATTCTCCATCTCTGGCTGCAGAGTATGTAATAAATCTGGTTTCTATGTTGACCATCTGGTGATGTCCATGTGTAAAGTCTCCATTTGTGTTGCTGGAGGAGAGTGTTTGCTATGACCAGTGCGTTATCTGGGCAGAACTCTATCAGTCTTTGGCCTGCTTGATTCTGTGTTCCAAGACCATACTTGCCGGTTATTCCATTTACTTTTTGATTTCCTACTTTGGCATTCCAGTCTCCTATGATAATGTGTACATCATTTCTTGGAGTCTGTTCTATGAGGTGTTCTAGGTCCTCATAGAACTGGTCAACTGTGGTTTCATCTGCACTAGTGCCCAGGGGGAGGTGAGTGTAGAATCTTGCATCCTCCCCCCACCCCATCTGAAAATTTGATGGATCCTTAGATGAAAATCCTCTCTTTGGAAGTTCAGCCTGATTTCCCCATGCGAGAGAAAACTCAATTCAGCATCAAAAAGAGTCCCCCGCAAAGAGAGATCCATCAGGGCAATGAAGGAGGTGCCCTCTTGATAAGTGAGGATTAATGTGAGAGAAAGCATGTTGTTATCCACAGGTGAAGGAAATGATTGCTTGTGTATTTCGTTCCACCTGTAAATCTTTCACGTTGGTATCACTGGGACAGTCTTCATTAGTTCTTCTGATTTCCCACATTCCAAACTTTTTAAGTAGCACTGAGTCCCTCTGTTTCTGTCCAGGAGGCCAAATGCAAAGAGATTTGCTTTTAACAGAGTGAAATAGAATATATCTAAACATCCATATTTAACCTTGCGCACTTCAGTTATTGCTATTTTTCTGTTGTATTGATATCCCACATTTTTTCTATGATGCTCATGGATTTCTTCGTAACTATCTTATCCTCAGTCCAACTATCCCTGCAGTTTAGGCCAACCTAAGAGAGAGTGTGAGTGCACTTGGTGGTACATGTATTGTGTTATAAAATGTTGTAACACCTTGATGAAGAGAATAATTGGAAAAAAGTGTAAAAGTATATTTTACACATACCTGTACATATAAGTAGAATGGCTAAGAGATAGATTATACTGAAAAGAATTGAATTAACTTGTTGTTTTTTCTCTTGTGTTTTGTTACAATTGTTATTTTTTTTTCTTCTATAGTAAGTCATGTCATTTTTGTAATTTGTTCTTTTTTCTTTTTAAATATTTCTTTTCTGTTAAAAAAACTTTAATAAATTTTTTTTTAAAAAAAAAGAGAAAGTGTGAGTGTGAATGGCTCAACGTCTCCCAGGGCGTTTCATGGTTCAGTGGGAATTACCATGCATACTCAAATATAATCTGACCCGAATATAAGTCCAGGTACCTAATTTTGACCTGATAACAGAGGAAAATAGATTGACCTGAGTATAAGCCGAGGGTGGGAAATGCATCAGCTGCTAGTGAGTTTCTATAATCAAAATACATGAAAATATGGTAAAATTAATTAAATTGTTGGCACATCTCAATCTGGCATGGTTCTGGGACCCTCGTGGTCATTGACCCGAGTATAAGCCCCCAAAAGGGTGTTTCCTTTTGGGGGCTCATTTTTTGGGGTAAAAAACTCGCCTTATACTCGTGTGTGTATATATGGTAGCTTGGGATCTTCTGAATCTCCACCCCGCAGCCTATCCTAGCACTTTTAAAAGACAAAAACATAACATAAAAGACTTATTTTTAAAAGTTAAGAAACAGCAAGTTTAATGACCCTCCACTCTGAACATTTTATCATAATCATTCGAAATAAGGGAAGGAGGAGCCAGAAGGAAGAACCAAACCCACATAAAAGCAGTGATTTCAGAGCTAGAGAAGATTTCTGTCTTCAAGATATGGCCCTTCAGTCATAGGACCAGTGGAAATGCAGAGAAACAAGGAATAGTGTGGCAGATTTGTTTTTGAGTATGTGGGATCAAACAACTTGATTTGTTTGGGAAAAGGGGGGGGGGACATTTTTGTCGATGTATATGTTTGCCAACTATTAGAGCGTGAAACTTTACTCTTTGGGGAACCCAATGTTTTTTATTGAGATATGAATCTTCTTGTGCTCAAGGGTTTACTATTTAGCTAAGATGTTTGGGATTCACATCTTAATCTGAGAGGATTGGCTACCCACTCTTTCTCTCTGTCTATCTTGTAGAATCCAGAAGAATGCGAGCAACAAACCACCCAACTTCTCTTCCTTGCAATGGAACAAAACCAGATCAGGTACAGACAGGACAATATCAACTCACCTTGTGTATCTGAATCTCTTTGTATTTAAGTACTTTAGTCCTGAATCTATCTGGCCATTCTTTTTCAATAGTCTCATTCCTTACAGAGCAGGTTGTTATAACATGGTGCTCTTCATGCAAGGAATAACATTTCTCTTCCATCTTGAAGAATGGTGCCAGATCTGAGAATTATAAGAGGTTTTTCCAAATTCAGCATGAGGACAACAGGAATCGTGTTCCTTTTTTTCTTTCCTTTGTCAGGCTTTTTGTTTTCTTGTCGGAGAGGTAAGAGTAAACGTTGTGCTAAGTGAGACTAAATTTAATCTCTGGATGTCTCCTAGTTCACATGTAGCCCTTGTTAAACTTCTCAAATAGACTGACTATGAAGGCCATTCATGAGGGAGTTAAACTACAAAAGAATATCCAGTCACTTTTCTTGATTTAAGGTTTTGGCTTTTGAAGGTTGTCTTTATGAAAATTATGGAGAAGACCTCCATTTTATTTTCCATTTAGGGTGGAGTGTCTTTTGAGGAGGTGTTTGTGACCTTCACCCAGGAGGAATGGGTACTGTTGGATCCTGACCAGAAGGACCTCCACCACAAAGTCATGGAGGAGAACTGTCAAACTGTATCCTCTCTTGGTAAGACCCCCTCTTTCCCGTGCCTGTTGCTATCTCTGTTGAACTGCCAAAATGAAGCCACCTTCTTGGCTTTGTCGTTGGCCATAGTTAATGTAACATGATGATAGAGAAATGAACAGATGGAAAGTAGATGTTAACATTTTTAGAAGTACAGTACTGTACCGTATATAAAGGTAAAGGCTTCCCTTGCTTGAAAGCCAGTCGTATCTGATTCAAGGGTTCATTGCTCATCTCTGTTTCAAAGTTGAAGAGCCAGTGCTGTCTGCTTCTGCAAATGTTTCCATGGTCATGTGGCAGGCATGACTAGACACTGGTGCACACGGAATGTTGTTTGCCTTCCCACCAAAGTGGTCCCTATTGATCTACTTGCAATTTCTTGCTTTCAAAGTGCTAGGTTGGCAGGAGCTGGGACAAAGACAGGAGTTCATTCCATCCTGCAGTACTCGAGAATCGAACTGCTGACCTCACACCGTCTAGTCAGCATCTTAGCCACATGAGCCAAGTATAAGCTGACTTTTTTCAGCACCAAAAAGTCATCGGGTCTATTTTCCCGGCTGCATGGGAGATCTGCACATTTGAGACCATCTGATCCTGTGATTTATAGAACTGACGAGCACTAGCAGAATGTGAGTATCCCATTGAATGATTTTAATATATATATATATTGGATTCCCCCACCTTCCCGAGTCTTATCACCGCAGTTCATCATAGGGAAGCAACAATGTTCTGTCATAGACTGATTTTATTTTAACCATTCCTGACCGGCTTCTACTCGAGTATATATGGGATAAATCTTTAATTGAGAAGATAGAAAAAGAATTAAGGGAAATACAGTCAACCTCACATAAAGAGCGCCTCGCTTAAAGAGTAACTAGCTTAAAGAGCAGAATTTTCTCTGAATGTTTGCTTCGCTTAACAAATAAAACCAACCAAAAACTCACTTAACAAATAAATCAGGGTTCACAATCCCCCCCAACAGAAGTCACAATTGGTCACTTTCAATGGTGTTTCGCCAAACTCGCTTAAAGAGCAATCCTGTGGAACACATTATGCTCTTTAATTGAGGTACCACTGTATGGCAAAAGGAAGATAATAAAATATGGAACGGATGATAATAAAATATGGGATATGATGAAGGCAGTTAGAAGTGGAATAAACGTTAAATAATACATCAGTGACTGAAATAAAAACATTGAGAAATATACTGGTGGCAAAACTCAAGGAATGGAGAAAAATTTGAACAAGTCATAAAGGTGGAAGAGGTTGAAGTGTTGTGTGTGTGTGGACTGATTAAAAAACCATACAGTCAAACCTCGCATAACGAGCGTTTCGCTTAGCAAAAACTTACATAATGAGCAAGTTTTTCGCTAAGCGGTCTGACTTGCGTAACAAATTTTTCGCTATTCGAGTCGGACTTTTCCCTATGGAAAAACTCGCATAACGAGCGTTTATGGGGAAAACTCGCATAGCGATTTTTCCCCCACTATGCGAGTTTTCCCCATAGAAACGCTCATTATGCGAGTTTTTCCATACGGAAAAGGCTGACTCACATAGCAAAAAATTCGTTATGCGAGTCAGACTCACATAGCAAATTTTTCGCATAGCGAGCAACCTCGCAGAACGAATTAAATTCATTATGCGAGGTATGACTGTATAGTCCCCTGACCAATCTCTTTCCCTGGCGTGCAGTTGTAGCAGAGGGTGTTGGGGAAGGAAGGAGGGGGTGGAGAAAGGCAGGAGTGCAAAAAGCACATTCTGCCTTGCCTCTCTTCTCTCCCTTCCAGTGGTTGCTTCTTTCTCTCTCTCCCCCATCCGACTCACTCCACTTGCACTAATTTGCAACACACACTCGGACACTCCTCACCCATCAGACCACCACTCGGAACATACCTTACAAATTTGGGGACTGGGGATGATGGAAGGAGGTGGGGACAGCCCGCGCAGGGCGATCAGCAAAGAAAAGAGGGGGAGGGAGGAAGACTACTTACAGTCACAAGCACTTGCTGATTTTTCTTTTTAAACTTTCATATAAAACGTTTCTGATGTCCGATCCAAATTGTATAAGTGTCAAAAGAAGTTATTCTGTCCTCTATCAAGTGCACTTTGGATCACTTCGATTGGTTTTTTGGTTGGCTCGCCGCCGCCGCCTCCTGCCCCCCCGTGGAAATGTCATTTTAACGAGTCACGTTTTTTTCTCAATATCGTTTTTGTGGATTCCTGCTTTGGTATCATTTTTATCTACATATTGTATGCGAACTGTATCCACCTCAGGAAGTTGTCATATTCAGTTTCTAAATTGTTTTTCCCTCTTTTTTTTTCTTTTCATTTTTGTCACCTTGTTTGAGTGGAGTTTTTTGCAAAACACTTCATAGATTACTTTTCTGAAGTCCAATTCCAAATCTTAAAGTATCTTCACAAAGGTTAATCTTTCCTCTTTCAAACACACTTTGGATTATCTGAATTGGTTGGCTGGGGGTTTTTTTTTGTGCCCCCCAACAACTGACCCCCCCCCCTGCAAAACTGTCACTTTTCTGATGCTACCGGTACTTCCAAAAGCGATGACATCATCACTTTGCATTTTTGGCTTTTGGGCTCTACCAATTCTTAAAGTCGCCAAGACAATCTTTCAAATGACATAACCCTTATTCTCATGGGTGTCTTAGTTTTGATGTTGCAGCTTGTCAAAAGTACAGTCAAACCTCACTTAGTGAGTAACTCGCTTAGTGAAAAAACTCACATAATGAGCGGGTTTTTCGCAAAGTGACCCGAATCGCATAAAGAACATTTTCACTATTCGAGTTGGACTTTCCCTGTGGGGAAACTCACATAACAAGCGTTTCTATGGGGAAAACTCGCATAGAGAAATTTTTTCGCTATGCGAGTTCCCCCCCTAGAAATACTTGTTATGCAAGTTTCCCCATAGGAATTTTCACTATGCGAGTCTGTCTCGCATAGCAAAAAACTCGCATAGCAAGCAGCCTCACAGAACGAATTAAATTTGTTATGCGAGGTTTGACTGTATATGTGTCCGATGAGCCTCCAAGCCGGTTGTCTTCCTGCAGTCTTATCACCAGAGGCAGCCAGCGCAGGAAAAGCCCTCGCCAGCCCTGGATGAAGGGGTCTCTCGCTTGCCCGACAGTATTGATATAGGAATGACCCCCTCCGCAGGAAGTCGCTTACTGCTGCAGAGCTGCTATCGTTGGCGGCAGTGTTTCTGCCACTTGTCCCAGAGCTGGCAGTGCTACAGCTGAATATGCACACGGATGCCCCCTCCCTCTTCAGTTTCTCCACTTGAACCCTTTTGAGCCAATTTAAGTTTAGCATTGACTATATCTTCTCTGCTAATAATTTTATCTATTTTTCGTGATGCCCAATTGCTATGGTAAGAAAAGGAAGTAGTCAGCCGTCAAGACCCAAGTGTTCCACGATGGAATGAGCACCCGTCATCTGCCTAGCAGATTGAAAGCAAGATAAATAGGTCAGGAAAGCATTCCGTACGGTCCAGCATCTAGTCATGCCTGCCACGTGGCCATGGAAACATCTGCAGACACAGGCAGCGCTGACTCTGCATGGAAATGAGCACCAGCCCCTTGGAGCTGGCTTTCGAACAAGGAAGACTTTTGATGTGTGTAAAATGTAGGAGAGAAATGAAACAAGTTAAATATTTTCCTGAAAGTGGAGGGGGATACACAGTTTGCATAGCAATTTGTTATTGCAGTACAGTTGTATCTCGCGTAAAGAGCATAATGCGTTCCACAGGATTGCTCTTTAAGCGAGTTTGCTCTTTAAGCGAAACACCATTGAAAATGACCAGGGGGGGGCGGGGATTGTGAATCCCGATTTATTTGTTAAGTGAGTTTTTGGCTGGTTTTATTTGTTAAGTGAAACGAACATTCAGAGAAAATTCTGCTCTTTAAGCAAGTTACTCTTTAAGCGAGGCGCTCTTTATGCGAGGTTTGACTGTATGTGCTTATTATCTATTTATTTTGGGTACATTGCTTTATATTTATGTGATAGATAACATTTAATACGAATTAAAAAGAAAAAATATGAATAGGGTTGTAGATATAATGTTTAGTTAAGGGAGTGATAATTAAATGATATACAATAATTCGCCCCATAATCTTATACTATGAAAGTTCATATTTCTGCTGGCATTTTCTGCCCTGACTGAAGTATTTGAAATTATTATTATTATTATTATTATTATTATTATTATTATTATTATTATTATTATTATTATTATTATTATTATTATTATTATTATTAAATCAAACTTTTATGTCGCCCTACTCACAAAGACTCAGGGTGGCTAACAAACTTTAAAAACACCTAAAACACAATAAAAACATGGTATAAAACCAGTATTAAACAGGATTTAAAAGTTACAAAAATTAAAAGAGATTAAACAAGTCACACAGAGAGAGGGAGGGGTTAGATGAGCCAACAAACTGAGGCAACTGTCTGGCCCATACTCCACACATGCCCCGCCAGCCAGGTCTTAGCCTCCTTCCTAAAGGACAGCAGCTCCGTCTGGAGACTCAACTCACTTGGCAGGAGGTTCCATAGGGCCAGAACAGACACAGAGAAGGCCCTATTTCTAGTGCTAGAGAGGTGCGCCTCTCTAGCCGATGGTACAACCAGAGAGCCTCTCCGGTCCACTCTGGTGGGACGGACATATGTTCTTACGGTGATGCGGTCTCTTAAGTATCCTGACCCACTACCATATAGGGCTTTAAAGGTAATGACCAGCACCTTGAATTGCACTTGGGGGCAAACCAGCAGCCCGTGCAGCTCCCACAGCAATGGTGAGGTGCGAGCTTAACGCCCGCACCCCATCACGACCTGGGCAGCCACATTCTGGACCAGTTGCAGCCTCCGAATGGTCACCAAGGGCAATCCCATGTAGAACACACTACAATAATCAAGTCTGGAGGTGACCAAAGCATGTGTGATAACAAGCAAGGAGTCCCAGTCTAGGAGCGGGTGTAACTGCCGTATTACACGAAGTTATGCAAAAGCCCTCCTGGCCACAACTCCCACCTGCTCTTCAAGCAGGAGTCATGAGTCCAGGAGGACCCCCCTGATTACACACCAGGTCTGTTTGGGGCAAAACTGCCCAACCCAGAACCAAAGATGGTAGCTCCCGATTTAATCATAGCCATGTTAATTTCTGCTAGTATATCAGAGTAAAGAAAAGCAAAAAGACAAAAAAAGTTGCAGGTTAAAGACTAACCTTTTTCTCTGTCAGTTCTGGTTACCTCTTCCTTTCAGACTTTTGCCTTTGTCCTTCTGCTCAGCAGGTAACTGGAGGGAGAAAATTGCCTGTCTCAAAAGTAGAAAGACTTTTCTGCAGGGATTGAAGCTTGCTGCATTGCTGAGAAACCACTCAGAAGAGGAAAGGTATGTTCAAGGGAAGCCCTATAAATGCTTTGTGTTTGGAAAATATTGTGCCATATCACTGATGATTCACAAAAGACACACCCATGGAAAGATGCACTTTATGAGTGAAGATTTGGGAAACCATTTACATAGCAAATTGCTATTTGTGAAGAATCAAAGAGTGAATATCAGAGAGAAAGGATACAAAAGCCAAGAGTATGAGGAAAGTTTTGCTCAGAATTCAAACCTTGTGATTCATCAGAGAGTTCACACAGGAGAGAAACCATAAAAAATGTCAGGAATGTGGGAAATGTTTTGCTTTTAATTCAAAACTTGTGATTCATCAGAAAGTTCAAACAGGACAAAAACCATATACAGTAAATGCCAGAAGTGTGGAAAATGTTTTCCTCAGAATTCAAACCTTGTGACACATGAGAGAGTTTACAAAGGAGACAAGCCGTTCAAATGCCAGGAGTGTAGGAAACATTTTGTCCATAATTCAAATCTTGTAAATCATGAGAGTCCTCACAGGAGATAAACCGTACGAATGCATAGTGTGGGAAATGTTTTTCTCAGAATTTAAGCCTTGTGACTCATCAGATAATTCACACAGGAGAAAAACCATTCAAATGCCTGCAGTGTAGGAAATGTTTTGGTCAAAATTCAGACTTGGAATCATCAGAGGCTTCACACAGGAGAAAAACATACAAATGCATGGAGTGTGGAAAATGTTTTGCTCAGAATTCAAACCTTGTGTTTCATCATAAAGTTCACACAGGAGAGAAACCATACAAATGCCTTGAGTATGGGAAATGTTTTGCCCAAATTCGAAGATTGTGAATCATCTGAGAGTTCACACAGGGGAAAAAACTGTTCAAATGCCAGGAGTGTTTTCTTTTTTGTTCAGTCGCACAGTCAATTCCGACCCTTTGCGATCCCATGGACCACTGTCCTCCAGGCACTCCTGTCCTCCACCATCCCCCTCAACTCGCTCAGCTCTGTGCCCATTGTGTCCACAATATCATCTAGCCATCTCATCCTTGGCCGCCCCCTTCTTTTGCCTTCAGCCTTACCAAGCATCAAGGCTTTTTCAAGTGAGTCTTCTCTTCTCATTTGATGTCCAAAGTACTTTAGCTTCATCTTTACTATTTGCCCTTCTAAGGAGCAGTAAGGGTTGATTTCTTCTAAGATTGACCTATTTGTTCTCCTCGCTGTCCAGGGGACTCTCAAAACTCTCCTCCAACACCACATCTCAAAGGCATCTATTCTTCTGCGCTCAGCTTTCCTAATGGTCCAGCTCTCACAACCATACATTGCCACCGGGAATACCATTGCTTTGACTATACAAATTTTTGTTTGCAATTTGATGTCTGCTTTTCATTATGTTCCCCAGGTTTCTCACAGCTTGTCTCCCAAGAATCAGTCACCTTTTTATTTTATGGCTGCAATCACCATCTGCAGTGAGCTTTGATCCTAAGAAAATGTAGGAAATGTTTTTTCTCAGAATTTAAGCCTAATGACTCATCAGAGAATTTAATTTCATTTTAATTTTATTTTAATTTTTCCATTTGTATGCCACCCAATCAGGAAGCCTGACTCAGGGCAGCTCACACAATAATCATACAATAAATATATAACAAAACAAATATACAATATACTCAGTACACAATAATTATACAGTATTCAATCCAAACAATATACAGTATTCACAGATGAGAGAAACCATTCAAATGCTATGAGTGTGGGAAATTGTGCATTTTTTTAAATATGAAGCAATTTTCCCCAGGATGTAATGCGTCTGGAAAGTTTATAGCTCCACCCCAGTGCATGCTGGAATCTGGATAGCATGCGGTGTTGAGTGTAGAGGTGCTGGAGTGGTTTTTGCATCGAGTTTTGGTGCTGTTGTGGAATTTTTTGCAGCAGTTTTGGGAGTTTTTGGAACTTTTTTGGTCAATTTCTCAAGCAGTGGAAAGGTAGGGAGCAGAGCTTCACCATTTACATGCCTTATACTGTGCTGCATTTTGTGGGGTGGTTTCCATCCCAGCTCGTGTGCTGTGCATAGTTTTTCCTTTGGTTTCCATGCCATCGCTGTGGATGGCTTTTACTGTGTGTTCTGCATTGTAGGGTGTTTTCCATGCCAGCTCATGTGCTGTGCATGCCTTTTGGTGTGTGTTTTGCATTGTGGGGTAGTTTCCAAGCCAGCTCATGTAGACAGATTTTTGGGGTTTTCATTTGCTTGTGTGGATAGACTTGGGGCTCTTGGACAGAAACTCTGAGTATTGGTGTAAAGCTTTTTTTTTTCCTGCTCACTTAGTGACTTTGGTGTCACGGCACCCAAAAAAGTAGCAGAACCTAGGAAGAGGAAGATGATTCTGCTTGAGGTCAAGAAAGAAATCATCAGAAAGCATGAAGGAGGAATGCGAATAATTGACCTCGCCAAAGAGTATGGAAAGAATACATCCACAATTGGGACCATCCTCAAGATGAAGGAGAAGATAACTGGGAGAGATGCGGCCAAGGGAGTCACCAGGGTCTGCAAGCAACGTCCACCTGTTCTGGAGGAGGTTGAAAAGTTGCTCCTGCTCTGGATTGAAGAGAAGCAGCGTGCAGGGGACACAGTGAACATGGCAATGGTCTGCAAAAAAGCCAAGGCCTTGCACATTTGCCTCCTCAACCAACAGCCAGGAACATCAGCCAATGCAGAAGGCTTCAAGGCAAGCAATGGGTGGTTTGAAAGGTTCAAAATTAGATCTGGCTTCCCCAATATAGTCAGGCATCCACAATGTGGTCAGGCCCAGCCCAGTGACGTGTGAATAGTTTTGACACTGACATCATGTCCCCTTTCTGAGGGATGCTTAAAAGGCGCCAGAGGCAGCAGAAAATGGAAAGGTTCCTGTTAAAACAGCCTAGACATGAAGAAGAAACTGCTTGAGTTAGTGCTGCCCAGTTGCCCTCCAATGCCTCCTCTTCCAGAAAGTGTTGAAATTGTTTTCAAAAGGTTTCTAAATGTTGAACAGTTGAAGTTTGCTATTTTCCCTGTTGAAGTGTCATTTATGTAGAGTTGAAGTGTACTGTACCGTGTTTGAAAAGTTGATCTGTGCTGTTTTAAAAGTTGGATGTTTCAAATGTTGCTTGATTAGTCATGTTCCTATACAATTTTTATATCTTTAAAGTGTACTTTATAAAGTTTTGAACAGATAAAAGACTTTGTGACTTTTTTCTGACATCCAGAATGGATTAATTGGTTTTCAATGCATTCATATGGGAAACCCCATTCCTGTGGGTTACAAATTTTTCACAATATGAAAAATCACAGAATGCATTAAACTCGTAACCTGAGGTACCACTGTAGTACCTTTGAATGGGAGAATTCAGTCATGGACCCCTCTTACTCAGGAGACATAACACATTTCAGATGTTTAATATTGTGGATAAATATAGGAGCATGGAATAACAAATTGAACTTGCATTACTTTAAAATAATAGTTTCATCAATGGATCTACCATTGCATTGAAGCAAATGCTTTCAATTACAAAATTAACAAAAAAATGCAGGAAATTAATATGATGCAAGCTTTTGGAAATCAAGATTTCATCTTTGGGCATGGCATGGTGTTTCCTTGCCAGGACAAGGCATGATGTCTCCTTGCCAGCAGTGGTCTCAATTTAATCGGCATGTGAATTGCAGTCAAAGTCCAAGAAAAAGTCAATTAGAATATTACCTAGTGGTCCTGTGATTCTTGAATTTGTAGTGTTGTTCCAATGTTAAAAAGTTCATGCCAAGTGGCTATTCACGGTATCAGGTAGTTCCATAGACAAACAAAGCAGATTAGCCATGTAATCCGTATTCAAATTACAATTCTAATTGCCTTTTTCTTGGACTTTGATGAGACTGCAATTCGCATGCCTAGTGTGTGGACTAAACTGAGACCATTGTTCCCTAATGGAAGAACATGGAGTTTTGAGTTCCCTGCACATGGTCACAAAAGAAAGCTGATGTTTCTTGGAGGGCCATCTGGGAAGAACAAACGACTGGTTTCCTGTGTGGTGTGGTGGGGTGATGAACCAAAAAAGGCTTTTATTGTTGTTCCTTATGCATTTCTAAGACTTGTACCTGGCAAGGAGACATCATGCCATACCTGAAGGAGAAATATTTTGAAAGCTTGCATCATACGACTTTTTAGTAATCCAATAAAGGTATCGCCTTCCTCCTGCATTTTTTTTTTGTAATTTTAATACGGATCACATGGCTAACCTGCTTTGTTTTTCTAAAGTTAACCAAGAAAGAGTTCTATAGACTTTAAAGAGAAGTGAGATGAGGAGGAATCCAGGCTCTGAAAGAAAAGTATTCCAGGTCCTCTTGTTACACTTTAAGTAATAGCACAGGTTGTGGGTTCACTACAGCATGTCTGTTCTCAATGTAGTCTCTTAGCTCTCACTCAACCCTCCTAGCTAGCCTTTCCCTCAGATACATGTCTGGCTGAGGGAAGTTTCCTCTCATATATCCAAGTCTACGTCTCCTGTCCAAGCTCCCACCCACCCACCCCCCATTCATTCAGAAGGAGGGGAGAGTCCACGTTTGCAATGGCGGGAAGAGCCAAAATCCACAGGGGGGAAATCACAGAAGAAATGGAAGGATTCCCAGTCATCTCTGGAAGTGGGATTACTTTGAGTCAGGACAAAAAGTGTAATGCACAAATGGAAGGGGCGGTGGCGGATGTTTAGATAAAAATGGCTTTGGCGGATGATGGTTCCTGTCCAGTTAAAATCCTGCTATTATTAGGTCAAATCCCTTTTCCCGCTCAAATCGAGAAGCACGCTCACTCATCCATGCGTTCGGAGAGGAGATTGGACGGGTCTAGCCCTGCCCTGCCAGGATCCTGGCTCAGCTTTAGTCACGTGACAGGAAAGAGAAAACCGGGGTTTCATTTTCATATCAATTAAAAAGTGCGCATGCGTGGCTTTGCCACGTGGGAAAACCGGGCTCAAATTCGAGAAGCACTTCCCGCATCTTCTATATAAGAAAGGAGGAGGAGGTCAGGTGGGTCTCTTGTGCTCTTTTTTAGGAAATAGAGGGCTAAGTGGCTGCCCATCTTATCATCATCATCCCTAATTTTGATCCCTTTGATAATGCTTGGGAATTTGTGCAGATGATTTCGGTAAACAGGACGTCGTCGGGTGTTGCAGGGAGTGGGTTTCGACGTCGGTGTTAAGCTGTTCAAAGGTATCGGTGGCCCTTTATAGTTTGGGGAAAGGGAATAAAAGAAATGAAAGCGTGCGTGGAAAGCCTCAGACAGCAGAGGCTCGAGGGGCGGCATTGACACACACACCCTCAAAAAAAAAAAAACCCGCCTCCCATTCTGATCTTACTGGCCTTTCTTTTGTTGGGCTCGCCGATCCAGCGTCCTCCTGCCCAGAAATGTTTTGTTGTTCGGTCGCACAGTCGATTGCGACCCCATGGACCACTGTCCGCCAGGCACTTCTGTGTCCTCCACCATCCCCCTCAACTCGCTCAGCTTTGTGCCCATTGTGTCTACAATACCATCCAGCCATCTAATTTTGGGCCGCCCCCTTCTTCTTTTGCCCTCCACCCTTCCCAGCATCAAGGCTTTCTCAAGCGAATCCTCTCTTATTTGATGTCCAAAGTAGTTTAGCTTCATCTTTACTATTTGACCTTCTAAGGAGCAATCAGGGTTGATTTCTTCTAAGATTGACCTGTTTGTTCTCCTCGCTGTCCAGAGGACTCTCTAAACTCTCCTCCAACACCACATCTCAAAGGCATCTATTCTTCTGCGCTCAGCTTTCCTAATGGTCCAGCTCTCACAACCATACATTGCCACAGGGAATACCATTGCTTTCACTATGAATTTTTGTTTGCAATGTGATGTCTCTACTTTTCACTATGTTCCCCAGGTTTCTCATCACTTGCCTCCCAAGAATCAGTCACCTTTTTATTTCATGGCTGCAATCACCATCTGCAGTGAGCTTTGATCCTAAGAAAGTGAAATCTGTCACTGCTTCTACTTCTTCCCCATCTATTTTCCAGGGACTGATAGGGCCTGTTACCATTATCTTGGTTTTCTTTATATTGAGTCTCAAGCCAGCTTTTGCACTTTCTTCTTTCAACCTAATCAGGAGCTTCTTTAGGTCCTCCTCACTTTCTGCCATTAGGGTGGTATCATCTGCATATCTCAAATTGTTGATGTTTCTCCCAGCAATTTTGATCCCAAATTGTGATTCCTCCATCCCTGCATTGCGCATTATGTGCTCTGTGTATAAGTTGGAAACTAGTAAATACCTCTTCTGTTTCCAAGATAGGAAGTGGGGGACTTATTGAGTTGATTTGTTTGCATAAAACATGTAAAAGAGAAGATCTTGTGCTCTGCCTCAGGTAGTAAACTGTCTTGGACCACCCAAACTCACTTAAATGGTTTCCCTTGCAGTTACCTCTTCCCAGGAGCCACTCTGGGATCAACAAGAGAAATGAATTTAACCCTTTTCAGGAAGGAAATTTCTCCCTGCCCTCATAAACTCCCAACAATAAACTGTAGTTTCCTTTGGAAACAAGATTTCTTTCTTTGCCATTCTGTTTAATTTTCTTTTTTTAATTATTTTTTCATTAAATTTTACTAACATAAAACAAATGAACATATAACATTACAGTAAGTACAATACAATATATAAATAAAACAAATATAAACAAAATACAATAACAAAATAAAACACATGAAAAAGAATTAGGTATTCCTTCTTTTGTTATATAATTATATTCCTCCCATTCCAGTACATGTTTAAATCTACATAATATATTACTATACTTACCTATAACTCTCTCATTACCCATACATTAAGGAAAAAATAATATTGAAAAACAAATTTGATATCACCCTGTGATACATACAAAGCCCTGGAGATCACACTGGCACTGGTTTACCACCTTTAGATTTCATCAAAGTTTGTTCCACAAAAGGTCTCCATAATTCCCAAAACTTATTTTATTTAATTATACCTTTCTTTTTATTCAACTCCCATGTAAGTTTATCGTTTAACACAATTTTCCACATTTCTTTATACCATTCTTCCAATTCTAATACAGAATCACATTTCCATTTTTTTTGCAATACATTGTCTTGCAACAGTTAACATTACAGATAGCCAACCTCTTTTATTTATATTCATATTGTCTATATCTGTCAATAAGGCGGTACCCAACTCCAGCCTCAGGTTCAAATTCAAAATTTTGAATATCTCTTTCTCTATTTTTACCCAAAAAGCCATAACCATTTTACAACTCCACCACATGTGTTCATATGTCCCCAGACTATCCTTACATCTCCAACAATTTCTAGTTTTTGTATTGTCCATTTGATTCAACTGAACTAGGGTCAAGTACCACCTCCATAGCATTTTATAATTATGTTCTTTTACCCTGACAGACAAACTTTTCATAATTCTCTTCCATTTATTATTCCAATTTGTTTCCAAAATGTTTATATTTAAATCCTGTCCCCACATTATTCTTAATGTATCCTTATTTAATATTTTATCAATCTTGCTCACTAAGCCCTTTATGCCCATTTCACCCTTTCTTATTCTGCAAAGTATCTCTTCAAATTCTGTCTTTTCCCTTCCTAAACTGGATTCCTCTTTATATCTAATATTCCATTTATTTACTAAAATAGCCTGAAACCAGTTCAAATTCATCTGTTTATGCATTTCTTATCTTTGCTTGTTACTATCACACAACTTTATCCAATCTTTCAACAGGAAAACATCATTTCTAAAAAAATATCTCCTTTACCCTTTTATTTGTCTTCACTGGAAACGTTTTTATATCCTCCATTTCTGTAATTGGGGATACATCTGGAGCCAACCTTTTTTCCCCCCAGATTTTTCCAAACTTCTATCATTGCCTTTGTCATTTTGTTCTTCACCTTTATTCTCATATCTTTATCTTTAAAAATTGCATTACCTACTCGTTGTTCTTTCATCTCAATCTCTTCCCAAATCACCTTGTTCTTCATTAAGATCTTTACAATATTCTTTAACTGAAATGCCCTGTACTAATACTTTACATTTGGTAATCCCAGTGCACCCTCCTTTTGAGGTAAGAACCACAAATTATTTTCTATTCTTGGTCTCTTTCTCTCCCCGCTTACAATATTTATTTAACATATTCTGAAACTCAACTATTTCTTTTTCCTTATGTTGGATTGGCAGGGAATCAAACAATTTTTTTTGTTGGTAATAATTTCATTTTACACAATGCAATCCTACCAAACCAATATATCTTCAACTTGCTATATTGTTTTATCTTCTCTTTAATTTCAGTTCTTTGTCTCTCATAGTTCAACTTTTTAAGATCATCAGTTTTATTTGAAATATTTATTCCCAGATATTTCACACTACACTTAACCTGTATATTATGTTTCTTTTATTTTTTCCTGTTCTTCCTATCTTATATTACAAAAAATTGCTTCAGATTTTCCCCAATTTACCTTCAATCCTGTCATTTCCTCAAATTCCTTAAAATGTATCTGAACCTGTTCTAATACTTTTATATGATTTTTCATTATAACCAACGTATTGTTTGCATATAAGCTAATTTTATGCCTTCTATACCTTCAATCTTTTTATCTTCCCTTATGACTCCTGCCAATAATTCCATGGCCATGATAAACAGTATTGGAGACAACGGACAGCCTTGTCTAGTTCCCGCTTCAAGTTTTATATCCTCTGTAAACCCATCATTTACTCTCACTCTAGCATAACCTTGTTGGTATAGCTGCTCAATTATCCTTCCAAACTTGCTTCCAAAACCATAATTTCCAGTAATGTCTTTATTTGTAACCCATTGAAGTGAGTCAAAAGCTTTAAAAATATCCAATAATAATAATACAATATTTTCCTTATTTTGATCAGCTATATCAATCAAATCTATCACTCTCCTTGTAAGGTCTGCCATATATCTCCCTCTCAAAAAACATGTTTGGTCCTTCTCTATGTAATTAGTCATAAAACCATTTAACCTATTTGCCAATATTGCTGTAAATATTATGGCGTCTTGATTTATTAGTGAAATTGGTCTATAAGCATCCACCTTTTCTAAATCTTTTCCAGGTTTAGGAATCAAAGCTGTTACTGACCTATAACATGAAGTTGGTATTGACCCTCCTTCTAATATATAATTAAACAACTTTAAGAACCTTGGAATTACTACCTCTTTAAATTATTTATAAAACTCTGCTGGTAGTCCATCCTCTCCTGGTGTTTTACTCATTTTCAATTGTGATATAACCTCTTTAATTTCATTTTCTGTTATTCTATCTTCCATGCTATCCTTATGTTCTTGACTTATCTTAATTCCTTTCTGTCTTCCCAGGTACTCCTTTATTTTTTCCAATTTTATCTCTTTTTCACAATATAACTTTTGATAAAACTCCTGTTACTATTTCAACCTTTTTACATCTTAATCCCCGTTTATTTATCAAAACACCTATTTCTCTTTTATTTCTTTTTTCTTTCGTCACCCCTCCTAATAATTTTGAATTATTATTATATTCAAAATATTCCCTCTTTAAATAAACTAAGTCCCTTTTAACCTTTTCTATATCTTTCCCAATTAAGTTTTTTTTAACCTTTGCATCCTTTCATAAATTTTTGGGTCTTTGGTTTTTATATGTTCTTCCTCAAGTTGTTGGGTTTCTTTCTCAATTCTTTTCTGCTCAATCTTTGATTGTTTATTTATACTTTTTAATTTAATACATTCCCCTCTAAATACGACTTCATGGCATCCCATGCTACATTTTAACTCATCTCCCCTGTATCGTTCCACTGCCAACTTTCATTCCATGCTTTAACTATTTGTTCCTTATTTTTAACCTCTGTAAATAATTTTGGATCATATCTCCAATTATTTTTATTCCCATTTTCCCTTCTAACTTTAACTATAACAAAACCTTTGCATGATCTGACTCTTTAAAGATTCCGACTTCCATCTCCTCTATACTTCTATCCGTGACCAAAATATAGTCTGTTCTAGAGTATGAATTATGCACCTGTGAAGAAGTATAAACCTTCTCTGAACCTTTAAATTCTCTCCAAGTATCTCTTAACCCCAAAAGTTTAATTCCTTTATCCATTATTTGCATTTTAACCCCACTTTTACTTTTTGTCACATTTGTACAATCTATATAAGATCTTATTAAATTAAAATCTGCTACACTTTTAATGTTTTCTCTTTTACCTTTATTTGATACATTTTATCCAAAAAATTATCTTGATACTTATTTGTTTCATATTCTGTCCTGTATGAACTCTCTTGGCTTTGTCAGTCTTCAGGCTGATCTGTAAAGGCAGTCTTTGCCCAGCAGAAGAAGAGTAGATTCAAGATACCATAGGAAGCCTTGTTGACTGAGGAATAATGATCAACCAACACACATCTGGTCCCATAGCAGGAAGAGACCCCAATGTTATAAGGGGGGGAAGCCTTGGGACATGGCAGGAAAGATCAATGCCAGAGGTCCTCAGGGAGGAGATGCTCAGCTCAGAGACACATCGCCAACATTTCAGGAGATTTTCCTACCAGGAGGCGGAGGGTCCTCGACAGGTTTGCACTCGACTCCATCAGCTTTGCTGCCAGTGGCTGAAGCCGGAGCAACACACCAAGGCTGAGATGCTAGACCTGTTGGTTCTGGAGCAATTCCTGTCCATTCTCCCCCAGAAGATGTCAAGCTGGGTGAGGGAATATGGAGCAGAAACCAGTTCCCAGGCAGTGGCCCTGGCAGAAAGTTTCCTTCTAAGTCTGAATGAGGTGGAAGAGAAAAACCCAGGAAACCAAAAGGTGAGGAAAAATTCATGGCTTTTGGGAGGAGGGCCCAAAACCTGAAGGGAACAACCAATGGCCCCTACTGCTGTCTACCTGTCAGACTGGTGCCTGTCCTGCTCCAGTTTGCTCCATTATGATTCTTGAGAGCACAATATACTGTATGCCCGAATGTATTATATTTAATAAATGAATTACTCTATATATATTTCTTAAATTATCTCCCATTCCAATTTTGTAAGGAAACTGCAGGTTTTAATTTACAGTAAAACCTCGAGTTACGAATGAAATCAGTTCCATGGCCTTGTTTATAACTCGAATTTGTTCACAAGTCGATGCATCTCCATTTGGATAAAGACAAAGTCCCCCCTCTAAAAATCAAAACTGTCAAACCCCCCACCCTCCAAAAATCAATCAAACCACCCAAAAACAACAGCAGCATTGAAAGGAAAGCATGCATAAGCAAAAACACTGTTCCTTACCTTAAAAAAGCTTTGAAAATGGCCAGAAAACTCAGAAAAATCAGCAAGGAACAGCAACAGGCAGCCATTTTGGTGCCAAAACTCCAGACAAAGAAATCACTCCAAACTACTGCCACCTACAGGGCTCAGAAAGGCAGCATGTGCGCAATGCATTCTGAGGAATCAGATTGTGTAACCTGAAGCAAACCCATAGGGGAAATGGCAATTTTTGCTTCACTGGAAGCAACACAGAGGAAAAAGAATTAATTCATAAATCGGGGCATGTTCATAACTTGAGGCATGGATTTCAGTGCAGAACCAACTCGTAAGTCGAATTATTCATAAGTAGGGGCATTCGTAAATCAGGGTTTTACTATTAGGAAAGCTGAGCGCAGAAAAATAGACGCCTTTGAGATGTGGTGTTGGAGAAGGGTTTTGAGAGTCCCCTGGACAGCGAGGAGAACAAATAGGTCGATCTTAGCAGAAATCAACCCTGACTGCTCTTTAGAAGGTCAAATAGTAAAGATGAAGCTAAAGTACTTTGGACATCAAATGAGAAGAGAGGATTCACTTGAGAAAGCCTTGATGCTTGGAAGGGTCGAGGGCAAAAGAAGAAGGGGACGGCCCAAGATGAGATGGCTAGATGGTATTGTAGAGATAATGGGCACAGAGCTGAGCGAGTTGAGGGGGATGGTGGAGGACAGGAGTGCCTGGCGGGCAGTGGTCCATGGGGTCACAGAGGGTCGGAATCGACTTTGCGACTGAACAACAACAATAGGTTTATATACCGCCCTATCCAATGGACTCTGGGCAGTGTACACGAGTTAAAACCAGTATAAAACAATTTAAAAATCCTTTAAAACATACCAATATTATCCCCTGCTGTGCCATTTACTATCTAAAAACAAATATAAAATCTACAAAACCTTAACATTAAAAAAATTATTACAGGAGGAGGGAGGCTCAGACAAGCCAGAAAGGGGACCTTGTTGACAATCCCGGCCCCCAGACACATTTTGCCAACCACATCTTCAATTCTTTCCTAAATGGTAGCAACTGGCTCTGGAGGTGTTTCCATAGTGTGGAGGCTATGACCAAGAAGGCGCTTTTCCTTGTGCTGGAGAGGCGAGCCGCCTCAACAGATGGTACCAGAAGGGTGGCCTCTCGGTTTGCTCTCATGGGACGGGTCGATGTCCTAGGGACGATGTGGCCTCTGAGGTATCCTGGTCCACTACCATGAAGGGCTTTAAAGGTGACTACCAGCACCTTGAATTGCAGCAGTGGTGAGGCACGGGAAAAACGACTACATCCTACCACTGGGTGGGCCGCTGCATTCTGGACCAACTGCAGTCTCCGGATGGTCATCAAGGGCAGCCCCATGTAGAGAGTATTACAATAGTCCAAACAGGAGGTGCCAGGGCATGGGGGACCGTGAGCAGGGCCTCCCGGTTCAGGAGTGGGCGCAACAACCCATCTTCTGTGGACACAGCTCTAAATTCAGCAGCGGCAGAATTAGGTGATTTTGTTGGATTCCAGGAGGAATTATTCAGTTACCAAAATTGTCCATGGCTACTTGAAGGGGTGAAGAATTGCCTTTCTTGTTTTTTGAGAAAATATAAGCATGATATAATGTACAGTATCTCTGAAGTCCCAACTTCATCTACTAAGATCCCTGTTTTTGTCTTTTCTCCTTTCTCCTTTTGTTTGATGGATCCTCAGATGATAATCCTCTCCTCGGAAATCCAGTCTGATTTCCCCATGGCAGAGAAACCTCAACTCAGTACCAAAAAGAGTCCCCTGCGAAGAGAGATCCATCAAGGCAATGAAGGAGGTGCCACCTTGATAGGTGAATATTAATGCCAGAAAAGGCATGTTGTTATCACAGGGTGAAGGAAATGAGGGTCTGTGTATTCCCCCCCTTGACTATTTTGCATTGGTAGTGCTTCATATATTTTTAATTCATCAGTTCATAAATTTTTACTTCTTTTGATTTTCAGCATTCCCAAAATTTTGTGTAGCAACCACTTCCTCTTGTTTTTGACCAGGAGGTCAAATACAGAGAGATTTGTTTTTGACCAAGCAGAATAGAAGACTTCTAAACATCCATATTTAACCTTGTATGCATCATTATTGCTATTTTCTCCTGTTGTATTGACCTTGCCGCCCCTCCTCCTGTGCCTACACCAACTGCCAGGAGAAGAAGAAGCCAGGGCAGGATGAGGACCTTGCTGCCCCTCCCCCTGTGCCTACACCAACTGCCAGGGGAAGAAGAAGCCAGGGAAGGATGAGGACCTTGCTGCCCCTCCCCCTGTGCCTATACCCACCCCAACATATTGTAATGTAATGTAATGTATTGTCTGTAAGCCGCCCTGAGTCGCCACAGCGAGTGGGCGGCAATATAAATTTGAACTAATAATAAATATTCCACAATTTTTTCTGTGACGCTCACAGATTTCTTCATAACTATCTTGTCTTCAGTCCTACTGCCCAGCAATTTAGGCCAGCCTAAGAAAGAGTCAATGGTTCAATGTCTCCCGAGGCTTTTTATGTTTTGAAGCAAAAACATAACACAAAAGCCTTTCACGTTAGAAAAGTGAAATATAATGTCCTGTAAGATACAGGGCAAGTTTAATCACCCTCCAACTTTGTATCATAATTAGGAAGATGGGAAGAATTGAAGGGAGAGGGGTAGGAGGGGCCAGAAGAAGAACCAAAACTACATACATTTCTGTACTCAGCAAAAAGATTTTAGAGTTTTCTGCCCATTTTGGTACAGTAATACCTCATATAACATTAGTATCGAATAACACGAAAATCGCATAACATCAAGGAATCTGGGGGGAAGAATTGCATCAGATAACATTAAGATCCTATGGGATGCTTCAGATAACAACCGCGAAAGCCTGTGTGGTTACAATGTATCTCTATGGATCCCATAGGATCAGATAACACGAAAAATCATATAACACGAAGACTTGTGGAACCAGGTTTTAGTGTTATATGAGGTTTTACTGTATTTCATTTAGAAACACTTTCCCAACAGGGCAAACTCTATTCTTGGGGAATCAGTGCTTTTTACTGGGATGTGAATCACCTTGTGTTCAAGGGTTTATTATTTAGCTAATATTTTTGGGATTCCTGTCTTGATCTGAAAGGATTGGCTCCCTCCCCCCTCTCTCCTATAGAGTCCAGATGGGCGCCAGCAACAAATGACCTACCCTCTCTTCCTTGTGACGGAACAGAACCAGATCAGGTATAGACAGGACAATGTCAACTTACCTTGTGTATCTGAATCCCTTTGTATTTAAGCACTTCAGTCCTGAATCAACTTGGCCATTCTTTTTCAATAGTCTCATTCCTTACAGAGCAGGTTGTTATCACATGGTGTTCTCCATGCAAGGAATAACAGTGCCTCTTATGCCTTGATTTTGCAAATGAGAAATTTCTTTATCTTCTGTTTTGAAGAATGGTCCAAGATTGGAGAGATTTTTCCAAATATACAAAGACAACAGGAATCGGATTCCTTTTTCTGTTTCCTTTGTTCTTAGTAGGGCTTTTTGCTTCTAGGAGAAATAAATGTGTAAACACTGTCCTCAATGTGACCAAATTTCATCTCTGGATGTCTCTGTTTACAAATATCCCTTGGGTCAACTTGTCAAACTACCAAAGAATAGCCAACCTCCTCTCTTGATTAATGTTTTGGCTTTAGAAGGCTATCTTTATGAAATGCATTTTTTTTTCCATTTAGGGTAGAGTGTTCTTTGAGAAGGTGGCCGTGTCCTTTACCCAGGAGGAGTGGGCACTGCTGGATTCTGACCAGAGGGCCCTCCACCAGGAAGTCATGAAGGAGAACTGGCAAAACGTATCCTCTCTCAGTAAGGCTCCTCTTCTTTCTCTGTTTTATTTAATAAAAGTAATACAGCAACGGTTCAAAATATAAAGATCTAAACATTGCATTCTTCTTTAGTGTCCAGAACAGACTGGACTGCCCAAATGAAACCACCTTGGCTTTGTTGGTGGCCATAATGAAATCTTAGTCAGTTTCTGATAGTAATTGCCAGATCAGTAAATCAACCAGACGCTGTGTCCACATTGGCACTGCGTGTTGTTGTCTGCCAGCAGCTGTCATTTGAACATGTTAGTGTTGCATTTAAAGACTCCAACACTCAGCCAATTCAGGGCCCACCAAGTGTCATAGGAAAGGTTAGGTTCCTCAGCCATATCCCCCTTTGATGTTGTTCCTTGTTCAGTGATCTCTTCCCTCTTCTGATTTGGTTTTCCTCTCGCGTACCTGCAAGAATGTTTGTTCTTGGCATAAAGTTTGCCATAAAGCTAGCCATTATGGACTGGGTGAGAAAGACCTTAGACAGCGATGGTGAGCTTTGGCGCTCCAGCTCTTCTTGAACTTCAATTCCCAGAATCCCTGATCTGCAGGAGTGCTGACTTGAGCTTCTGGGAATTAAAGTCCAAGAACACCTAGATTACCAAGGTTCACCATCATGGACCTAGGACGTTTTAAGAGGAAACGGATTGAGCTACTAATTAATAAAGGGAGGGGACATATTGTTTATTTTCAGGAACCACATCAAATAAAAGTTATTAATGAACTGAAATTATAATGCATAGATCTTTATGAGAAAGCATTTGGTATTTGTAAATCAAGAAGCATTATGGTTTTTTCCCCTAAAAGATGTGATTTTAGGATGAAATCATTGAAGAAAGAGATAGAGACTTGATTATACTGTACAAGGAATGCTCAAAGAAGAGGTTACATTAATCCAGGGTCTCAAAATAGCTAAGCCAGGCAATAGTTAAGTTCATGGCCCCTTAGGCTGTTGAGCGGCCCAACTGGTGGTCCAGAAATATTACAGTCTTTGAGGAGGCTCTGTGTACCATATATACTCAAGTTAACTAACCTGACTCTCTAAAGGGGCCAATGGCTATGGGCGGATGCGCCCCTTTAGGTGGGGTGATGGTCACCGTCAGTGGAGGAAATGCCACTGGAAAACATCATAGTGGGGCCAATGGCAAAATGAGTGGAGGAGGAACTCTAATTCCTAACTGTCATGGAGGCAGAAGAGGCCATGCCAGATGGACTGGCTGTGAAGGCATGCCTTGATAATATCCTCAAGGCTGCAGTGGTCCATTGCACTCCCGGTGTTAAATTCTGCATGTCATGCTTCATGTGTGACATGGTTGATGGCTCTGAGATCATAGTGTGTGGGTCACTTCATAGCAAGATGGGATCCACCTTAAAAGAATTCATGCCAGTGACATTTTTCCTGCTTCAGGGGGAAAATGCATTCTCTGATACAAGTTGCAATCGATGACAATATACGCTAGTACAAGCCAGTTTTTCAGCACCAAAAATGTGCTGAAAAAAACTGATTTGGCTTATACTCGAGTCATCTGCTCTGTTTTCCCGGCTGTGCAGTAGACGCCAAAACCACCAGCCAAAAACCACCAGCAAAGTCTGAGCATCCCTTCAAATGATTTTTTAAAAATAAATTGACATTTTACCCTGAGTTGTATCACTTGTTAGTCCCTATGTGACAGCAACAAAGTTAATTGAAAAGTTTTTAAAATGGGGGCGGGGGAGAGAATCATTTAAACAAAATAAATAAATAATAATAAATAAGTACACACCCTCGTCTCCCTGTGCTCACGTCTGAAAGCAAACACAAGCATAGGGTGTGCTGTATGTGTACACAACAATTATGCCCTGGTCAGGAAGTGGTTAATGCAACAGCATGTTTATTTTTCTAGCTACTGGTACTTAATCATAATGCTGGGGTCATGACACCAGTGAGCTGTCTGAGCTCTGTGTAGCCAGAGAGAAGAGTATCAACTATAGCTTATAAGTGTGTGTGTAGAATTATCATTAATTTATTTTTTCAAATTCTTTCTTTTTTAAAAAAAATCTTGTTAGAAATGGATAATCTTGGACCAAAACGAAAACGCCAGTCATATGAGGCTGGCTTCAAAATGAAGGTGGTGTCAAGAGCCGAAGAGAGTAATAACAGTATTGCAAGTAGAGAATTTGGTGTTAATGAAAAACAAGTGAGGGAGTGGCGGAAAATGAAGGCTGAATTGGAACAGATTCCAAAAGCTAAAAAAGCTCGACGTGGTTTAACGACTTCTTATGGGGCTCTAGAGATAGAATTGCACAAATGGGTTATGGAGTGTTGTCAAAATGGTTACTATGTAACACGCATGGAAATTCGCTTACGTGCTCTTCAAATGGCTAAGGATGACAAATATAAAGCACCAGGCATTGAAAAATTTGTTGCGTCAGCAGGATGGTGTACCCGTTTCATGAATAGGTATGGCCTATGTTTGCAACAAAGAACAAGGTTTGTGCAGAAGTTGCCACAGGAAAGAGTGTATATCAGAAAGAACCTGTACAAATGCCAGGAGTGTGGGAAAGGTTTTCCTCAGAATTCACAACTTGTGAATCATCAGAGAGTTCACAAAAGAGAGAAAGTGTACAAATGCCAGGAGTGTGAGAAATGTTTTCCTCAGAATTCACAACTTGTGAATCATCAGAGAGTTCACACAGGAGAGAAACCATACAGATGCCAGGAATGTGGGAAATGTTTTGCTTATAATTCATACCTTTTTAATCATAAGAGAATTCACACAGGAGAGAAACTATTCATATGCCAAGAGTGTGGGAAAGGTTTTGGTCAGAAATCAGGTCTTGTGAAACATCAGAGAATTCACACAGGAGAGAAACCATTCACATGCCCAGAGTGTGGAACATGTTTTGCTCGGAAATCACACCTTGTGAGCCATCAGAGAGTTCACGTGGGAAAGAAAACATTTTTATGCCTGCATTGTCAGAAATGTTTTGATCACATCTCAGACCTTGTGATTCATCAGAGAGTTCATTCAGGAGACATACTGTTCAAATGCCAGGAATTTGGGAAAGGATTTGCTCAATCATCAGATCTTGTGAAGCAACAGAAAACTCACATAGGAGATAAATCATACCAATGCCAAGAGAAAAAACATTCAAGTGTCAGTAGTATGGGAAATGTTTTGCTTGGAATTCTTTCCTTGTGAATCATGAGGGAGCTCACACAGGAGAGAAATCATACAAATGCCAGGAATGTGGGAAATGTTTTGCTAAGAATTCAAACCTTGTGATCCATCAGAGAGTTCACACAGGAGACAAGCCATTTAAATGCCAGGAGTGTGGAAAAGGTTTTGCTTGGAATTCACAACTTCTGAAACATCAGAGATTTCACACAGGAGAGAAACTGTACAAATGCCATTAGTTTGGGATCTGTAAATTTGAGCAAATAAATAAATAAATAGTGATGCCTCAAAGAGTCCGAGAACATTCCTTTGTCCATTCCCCATCTTGAAGAAAGGGAAGAGAAACTGTTCCTGCTTAAAATGCAGAGCAAGCACCATTCTCCAAGCTTCAGAAGGTAATACTTTTGCATGTGAGAATCTGCCATCATGGAACCCTCTTAACATTAAGCATTCCCAGTGTTCAGTGTTATGGATGGATATAGGATCAGGAAATAACAAAGTGAACTTACATTACTTTAAAATAATACAATTTCACCAATGAAGTCTACCATTACATTGAAGCAAATGCTTTTACTGTCAAAGTTAACCAAGAAAGAATTAAAGAGGCTTCAGAGAGAAGTGAGATCAGGAAGCAAACAAAAGTACTCCTGTTCTTCTTGTTACACTTAAGATATAATAAACATGTTTTAAAGTTTGTAATGTCTGAAGCCTGTTTGTGTGTCAGGAAAATGGCTGAACTTATGTGAGGAAGAAGTTAATGGTGACTAAAGTGTTGCCAAAGAAACAATTTGATTGGTTAATTCAAATGTTATGGTGGGTGAAGGCACTGTTGTGTTTGAAATGTTTAATTAGTTAATTCAAATGACATGGGTTTTTGAGTAGTAAAAGGGTTCCCCCTCCCCCCAAATCAGTTCAAGTTTAGACCAGGAGAGAAAATGTAGTAAAGCAAGCTTGCAAAAATTTATTAGGAATCTAGGCCAAATGACTACTTAGATAGGTTTCATTATTTTATGAGGAATATCTTAATTGATTTGCTCTCATGTTTTGATTGATACTTTTACTTACACCTAATTTTGATACTGAGAATGCATACCTCTGAAAGATCTTTATGCTTTTTTGGACCCTCGGGGTAGTTGACCCTAGTATAAGTCAAGTCCCCTTTTTGAACCTCAATTTGGAGGCTAAAAACCTAGACTTGTACTCGAGTATATACAGTAAATGAAATATTTTGACATTAAATGTGCTTATTGAAGAAAGGGGGAGTATTTGAGTGTTGCCATGGAAAAGGTACTTTTATTGAGAAAGACCTATGCTACGATATATTTGTTGTTCTCTCATGCAGAGGTGGCTTAATGCAAGTTGCTCTAATAGGGGCTGTAAGCTTGACTCAGCCAAGTGAAAGCCTAAGATAAGCTTCTCAAGTCGTGGTTGTTTAATGCACTTTGGGCAAGTTAAGTTTTAACCACCTCAGCAAAGTGGTAAACAGCGAGAGACCCTGGGTGGAGGGTCCTGTCTTAGCAGGTGTGTTGTCAGGTAGAGTAGAATCTGGACTGTACCCTTATACATGTACAAAGATATAATAAACAGTACAAATAGAGAAATAGATTTTTTTAAAATCATGTCAGAAGCTTCCCAAATATGTTTTCTGGGTTGAAAGGATTTTTGCTGGAGGGGGATGCCAAAGTGACTCTCCTTTTGTGTCCCCAAGATATTTTCCCACAGAAGTGGTCCCTATTTATCTACTTGCAATTTCTTGCCTTTGAACTGGTAGGTTGGCAGGAGCTGGGTCAGAAAAGGGTGCCCATTCCTTCATGCAGTATTTTGGGTTCTTTGTTGCATTTCTAGATCAAGAGAAGGCATTTGATAGAGTTGACAGGAAATTGCTTTGATAAACATTGGTCCATTTCAGCACCTCTACAAGCAAAACATAACTGGTAGGTGGCCCCCATCCCACATTTTTAGGAGGCATAAAACATTTCCAGCAGAAATTATTCTGAAACATTTATTTAATGTAGTGTGGATATATGGTATGATTATATGGGAAAACAAAGGGTTTTTAAGCACATCTATGATCTACACTTGACAAAATGTAAAACTAGAGGAGCAATGCAAAGGGTGCCTTGAAGTGTTCAACCACAGACTCTAACATCACATTAAGACTCATTCCCAACCAAGAAAGGGTGAAAAAAGACCTTGGGGAGAAGAAAGAAATTGCACACAAGGGACTGCAGGCTGAATCAGAAAACGAACGGGTTTATTCCTAATTTTTCCATGCGATTCAAAACATCAGACAAGAGATGAAGCTTACAGTTGGGTTAGAAAAAGACACTTCCATTGAGATGTGTCTGTTCTTCGTTGAATTCCTTCATCTACAACGGTTAAAAGGAAATAAAGATGCAGATGCAAACAAAGAACCAAAAACAGCCATAAAGCAGGATTACATTAACCCACATCTGGAGAAGCCACAACAGCTGTTCAACTTTGGGAGATGCTGGGAAAGGGGGCTGTATTTATAATTGAAGGGGCCTCTTTGATTGCAGAAGGGATCCACAGATCCCAGGCAATTGAGAAGCCCAAATCTCACTGCGTTGCAAAGAAGGTTCCCCTGATCCTCTTGTGAGAATCCGCCTGGTTTTTAATGATTAAATACATTGGGTGGAGATTACTAGAAGGGCTTTGCGAGTAGGAGAGATGGTACGTCTTTATAGGAAGTGCTCCCTTTTCCAAACAGGTCCCTTCCTGTCCTGTTGTTGACTCCGGAGGGGAATGTAGGCTCGAGCTGCTTTTTTTGTTCCTAGGAGAGGCAGCTGAAAGGGAGTCCAAGGGTGGGGTGGCCCAAATTACTTTGCTGCCTCAGGAAAGGACAGGATCCATGGCCTCATAGACCAATGTGATTCACAAGGATCCTAACTGACTGGTTCCTGCACTGGTAAAAAGAGTTCTCTCATGGGTCCTATTATGGGAATGGGACAGAGCAGAGGGTTTCCCTTTGGGAATCAAAGGTGAAGCTGTGTTAGTAATTGTGTCACAACCATCTCTCTAACCCTGAGGAGAAAGGGAGCTGCCTCTCCCTTCCTTGCCCCGTTGTCTTTTTTCGTGTCTGGATCAAACCCTGGACTGCCAAAATTAAGCCACTTTCTTCTCTTTGTCATCACCCAAGTCTGAGTCTTCATTGGTGCATGTCTCTGGCAGCATTCGGCAGACCAGTAAATGGGCCGGACTGTGTCTCTCCACATTCATGCTGTTTGTTGTTGTCTGCCAGTAGTCCCCACTTGAGCATGTTGGGCTTGCATTTAGGCACTGCAACCTCAGTCTATTAAAGATCCTCCAAGTGACGTAGGGGAACGTGAGATCTTCAGCTATAGCCTCCTTTTAAAATGTTCTTTGTCCAGTGTGCTCCTTTCTCCATCTTCTAATTTGGTTTTACTCTTGTGTGCCCTTAAGAATGTTTGTTTTGCCCTTAAGAATGTTTGTTTTTATTGATTAAAAAAGTTTGTTCTTGCCGTGCAGCTCTTCCTGGATCTGAGCAAATGGACTTGGGGCTCATGTCCTTTCAGAGGATGTCAAGGGTCATTCTCTTGCTTAGTTCTCTCAGTGTCTGCTATTACTTCTCTCCTGATCTTAGGTGGAGCGATACCACCAAGAGGATATATTTTCTCAACTGGTGTAGATTTGAGGCATTCTGGCACTATACACATGACTTCATTAACAGCTATGTCAACTTGTTTTGCATGTATGGATGCACTCCATACTAGAGCAGCATTTTCTGCTGCAGAAATGCTCAGTGCCAAGGCTGATGTGCGCAACATGAATGGCTGAGTTCCCCATTTATACTTGCCCTGTGAGGAAGAGAGAAAGGATCTACATGGCAGGTACCTAACAACCTTGATTCTCAACACCAGTAGTCAGTCTCAACGATCGGCTGTTGTAATGCTCTGTACATGAGGCTTCCTCTGAAGGTGCTGAAGAGACTTTCAAAAGGTCCAGAATGATAGGTAATAGATGATGATAGGTGTAAATAGATATTCTCACACCTCTCCACTATTGGCTGCTTTGCACTGACTATCCGTTCACTACCACATCAGGTCAAAGGTTTTGACCTTAACATATAAAAGTCTTCATGGCTTGGCATCTTGGCCCATGGTAGAATGCCTGGACCCTGTCACATCTACCCATCATACCTAATCCTTCCTGTCTAACGCTGGGCGTGCCAACTCAAAACTAACAAGAAATCAGGCCTTCTTGACAGTGGCACACTCATGGAACAAACCTTCCCTAGAAATTAGTGAGGCTCCCCTCCTTGCTTGAGAGCAATTTAAAACAATTGGGGAGATCCTTAACTAATGTCTCTTAAAATTTGTTATGGCTGCCTGCTGTGTTACTGCTACGTTATTGTTGTTTGTACCAATTGTACAGTGATGTCTGTACTAATTACTAAACAGCGTTCTGTGCACTCCAGTGTCTAATCACACCTGCCATGTCCATGAAAACGCCTGCAGATGCAGACAGTGATGGCTCTGGCTGTAAACAGGGATGAGCACTGAACCCTAGGGTCAGATATGACTAACTTTTAAGCAAAGGTGATCTTTACCTTAATAATTTTTCCTGTTTTGTCTAAAAGGTAAAAGTCCTTGCTTGAAAGCCAGTCATATCCAACTCTAGGTTTCTCTGCTCATCTCTGTTTATAGCAGAAGAGCCAGCAGTGTCTGTAACTATTACATTTATTTCTGCAACTATTATATTTTGTTTTAACCTGTGTAGTCGTTTTGCAGATGGTTGGCATGAGTGGGTTAGTAGTTTTGAATTTTACCAATATTTCAGATGTATCCATAATCACTGTATATACTCGAGTATAAGCCTAGTTTTTCAGTCCCAAAAATGAGCCCCCAAAAGGGGAAATGGCTTACACTCTGGTCAATGACCACGAGGATTGCAAGACCGTGTCAGATTGAGATGCGTCACAATTTTAATTAATTTTACCATATTTTTCATGTATTTTGATTAGTGATACTCACTAGCAGCTGCTGCATTTCCCATCCTCGGCTTATACTCAGGTCAATCTATTTTATTGGGTTTTCAGGTCAAAATTAGGGTGTAATTCATATACTATAGATAAATAGAGACCACTTAGGTGGGAAAAGATCTTGGGGGCATGGAAGGATCCTCATTCGGGCGTCCCCTGAGCAGACTTTCACCATCAAAAATCCTTTCAACCCAGAATAATTTTTGACACGAAATTATTCTTACCTCGAAAATTCAGCCCAGCTCTCCCCCGTTATTCATTAATCTATTTGAAGCTGTTTGCATGAAAATATGACTCTAAATGTAATACAGTACGTGAAGTAATGCTTAATAAAGGTTCAGCTGCATTCAACATCATTAAATTTAGCCAGTACAGGTATTGGGGATTCCATCAATGCACTTACCACTTTTGGCCACTGGATGGTCCATCGAGCAATAATCTCTTTATAGTCAAATGGTAACTTTCTTTTACTTTTTGTGAGATGTTACATTTTTTCATATTTGGTCTTTGTAATGCCTATAATGAAGGCCTTAATTTTAAAATGGCTGCTAATTTTAAAATGGTATGCAAAAAGAATGGATAAGAAAATATCTTGTTCTTTTGAAGTTTTCATCCCCAGGTGCTGATAAGGCCAAGTTGACACTTAGAGCACATACTCCGCCTAAAGGAGTGAAGATGGCACTTAAAGACACAGCTAAGAATTCCAATCTGCTAGTTCGGTTATTAAAAAATCTCTCTTCGTGGGGATAGACTTTGGAAAAGGGGGGAGGGACCATTGAAGTCACAGAATGTATACTGATTGGTTAATTCTAAGAGAGACAAGATTATTTAACTGCAGCCAGATGGGTACTGTAGTTTGACAGTTAGATACACAACTGAGTTAGCCTTTCTTTCATCTTCAGTTATGTAGTTGCTTAAGAGTGCTGTTCTAAAGGCTAGCACAATGTCTTCATGACAGTTTTACACCTAGATTACTTAGATGTAGGTAAAGTTAAATTTTTTATTACTTTCCTTGGGATGTGGGAAATAGGTGACTATCCTATTTTAGAGTCTTTTGCTTTGATTGCTGTTCCTGTTTCGTAATGCAACCTTGTTTTGCTATGTTTTGCCCATTTTGCCTCATACAGTTTTACTCTTTTTAATAAAACATTTTACTAATTGGCATCCTTGGAGTTACAAGGGTCAGGTAATGGTGCTGAACCACAAGGGCCAACACTACACTAAACTTACAAGTCAGAACAAAGTTTTACATGCCTGCCTGGTCTAGTTGTTGCTGTACGAGTAACTAAGATAAACCTAGAAGTTTCCACACACCTTGAAGCAACCAAAGTTTGAGCTAACTTCGTGAAAAAGTGACAGGAGTAAAACTGGGGTGGGCCAATCCTCTTCTAGTCGAATCCGGAATATTTGCTTCTTGGGTTCATTACACTCTTTATCTTCTTATCAGCCATGAGAAGGAAAAACAAATCTTGAGAGACTCTTCTTTGGCATTTCTGTTTTATCTTTAACAACCTTGCTTATTAGAAGAGACTGATTGCTTTAACCCAGAGACCTTCCTAGACTACTGTTTGAACATGGGTAATTTTCAGGACTATTTCCCTTTTATTTTTGTCATATATTTGAACATACACAAACACACCCATCCTGAGAAAGGTGAGGTTCAATCTCATTTTTGCATCTACTCAGGCAATATACTAAGAAAGTCCACTAGTTGAATGTTACTATTTAAGCTTGAAGCCAGCAGTCAATGGTGATATGCTGCCTTTTGTCTTATGAAACAGGCATTGCCCATCATAAAAACATTCTGCATAGATCTGCAAAGATCAGCATGGATCAGGTCCATCTTCTCAAGAATGTCTGGATTTGTTGCTTGTCCAACCTGGAAAAGGATGGAGGGTGTGCTCCTCTTTTTCTTGGTAGACGAGAGAATCTGGTCTGTTTCAAGTTTAGGACTGGAAATATTTGGCAATGGCCAAGACTTTCAAACTGTTAACAATCCATAGTAAAATCCAAAATGAACAAGTGAAGGCAATACGTTCCTATGTAAATGTGGTTGTAGAGCTGTTGCTCCCAGGAAAGCAATGCCTCTATTTATTAGATTAGCCATACCTTGCATAATGAATTTAATACATTCTGCGAGGCTGCTCACCATGCGAGTTTTTCGCTACATGAAACAAACTCGCATAGCGAAAATTCCTATGGGGAAACTCGCATAACGAGCATTTCAAGGGGGAAACCTGCATAGCGAAAATGTTTTGCTATGCAAGTTTCCCCAATAGAAACGTTTGTTATGCGAGTTTTTCCATTGGGAAAGTCCGACTCGGTGAAAATTTTCGTTATGCGAGTCGGACCGCTTAGTGAAAAACTCACTTGTCATGCGAGTTTTTCACTAAGCTAAATGCTCGTTATGTGAGGTTTGACTGTATGTCCATAAAGCCCTTTTAAAATGTTTTTGGGATTCCAGTTGCTATGCAGTTCCCTGCACAGCAATTGTCCTCAATTTTGTTGAAATTCCTTGTGGACATATATATGTTCCCAGGATTTCTGCCATTGAAAACTACTGATACTGGTTTAGAATGAAAAACACGTTTGCTGGCCAGGTTTGTTGACATGTTGAAAATAATTAAAGAACCTCTGGAGATCTGTCTGCTTTTTTATTGCGTGTGTAAGCAAACCACTCCGTTCACACCTGGAAATTTTATGGTATCTTTCCAGTGCTTTTTTATTGCATGTGTAAGCAAACCACTCCGTTCACACCTGGAAAGTCTACGGTCTCTTTCCATACTTGACAAGTATGATTTCTTTCCTGTGCAGAGCCCTGAATTCTTAAGAAAAAACAGACCACAATCCAGGCACATTTACGGTTTCTGTAATTATTGGATTCTCATATACTTAACAAAATGCTTAAATAGTCAGCAAAACAATTCCCACACTCCCAGCACTTTGAAGGTTTATCTCCAGTAAAGGACATTAAAGGAACAGAAGGAGTGAACTCTACACAAAACATTTCCCACACTCCTACAATTTAACTGGCTTCTCTCCTGTGTGAAGCTTACTATGTCGCACCTGATGTGATTTCTGAGCAAAACATTTCCAACACTCTAGGCAATTGTATTGTTTCACTCCTGAGTGGATTCTCTGATGAATCACAAATTTTGAATTCTATTCAAAAGATTTCCCATGCTCTAGGCAATTGTATGGTTTCACTCCTGAGTGAATTCTCTGATCTGATTTTTTTGCAAAACATTTCCCACATTCCAGGCATTTGTATGGTTTCTTTCCTGAGTGGATTCTCTGATGGTTCAGAAGGTCTAAATTCTGGATGAACCATTTCCCAGATGCCAGGCATTCCTATGGTTTATCTCCTGAGTGGATTTTCTGATGGTTCACAAGGTCTGCATTCCGGGCAAAACATTTCACACATTCCAGGCATTTTTATGGTTTCTCTCCTGAGTGGATTCTCTGATGGTTCACAAAGTCTGAATTCCAGATGGACCATTTCCCACATTCTAGGCATTTGTATGCTTTCTCTTCCAAGTGGATTCTCTGATGTTTCAGAAGGTTTGAATTCCAGGCAAAACATTTCCTACATTCCAGGCATTCAAATCGTTTCTCTCCTGAGTGGATTCACTGATGGTTCACATGGACTGCATTCCAGGCAAAACATTTCCCACATTCCAGGCATTCCCATGGTTTCTCTCCTGAGAGGATTCTCTGATGGTTCCGTACCAAATCTTTCCCATGTTCTAGGCCAGTGTTTCCCAAATGCTGGTGTTTGGACGTCAATTCCCAGAAGCTTAAGTCAATTCCCCAAAGCACTGATCAGTCAATATACTGGCTTAGGCTTCTGGGAACGGAAGTCTAAACACCAGCATTTGGGAAGCACTGTTCTAGGCATTTCTGTTCTATTCTGTATGGACTCTCTGATGAATCACAAATTTTGAATTCTGATCAAAGGGTTTCCCACACTCTTTGCATTTGTATGGCTTTTCTTCTGTGCAAACTTTGTGATTAATCGCAAGTTCTGAAAACATTTCTCACATTCCTGGCATTTATATGGTTTCTCTCCCAACTGGACAGTCATGTGCCTCAGACAGTGTGATCTATGAGCAAAATAATGCCCACGTTCTTGGCATTTGTATGGTTTCTCTCTTGTTTGGAGTATGATGAATCAGAAGTATTGAATTAAAAGCAAAACATTTCCCACACTTCTGGCATTTGTATGATTTCTCTCCTGAGTGGATCTCTGATGGTTCACATGGCCTGAAGTCAGATGGGCCTTTACCCACTTTCTAGGCATTTGTATGCCTTCTCTTCTGAGAGGATTCTCTGATGTTTCACAAGGTCTGCATTCCAGTCAAAACATTTCCCACATTCCAGCCATTTGAATGGTTTCTCCTCTGAGTGGATTCTCTGATGGTTCACAAGGTCTACATTCCGGGCAAAACATTTTCCACATTCTAGGTGTTTGTATGGTTTTTCTCCTGAGTGGATTCTCTGATGGCTCAAAAGGTTTGAATTCCAGGCAAAATCTTTCCTATATTCTAGGCATTTGTATGGTTTTTCTCCTGTATGGACTCTCCGGTGAATCACAAATTTCGAATTCTGATCAAAAGATTTCCCACACTCTTTGCATTTGTATGGCTTCTCTTCTGTGCAAACTCTGTGATTAATCGCAAGCTCTGAATTCAGAGGACAAAATTTCTCACACTCCTGGCATTTTTGTGGTTTCTCTCCCAACTGGACCGTCTTGTGCCTCAGACAGTGTGATCTATGAGCAAAATAATGCCCAAGTTCTTGGCATTTGTATGGTTTCTCTCTTGTTTGGAGTCTCTGATGAATCACAAGTATTGATTTCAAAGCAAAACATTTTCCACACTCCTGGCATTTTTAAGATTTCTTTCCTGTGTGGCCTTCTTGATGTCTCACAAGAGGCAACTTGCAACCTAAATATTTCCCAGGATTTTCACTGATTTAGCCCTTCTTTCCACTGCTGAGCCTTTGCAATGCATCAGTGATTTATCTCTTCCAAATACAGTGATACCTCAGATAACATTTGCATCAGATAAGGCTAAAATTGGATAATGTTGGGGAATTTGAGGCAAAAATTTGCATCACACAAAGTTTACAAATTCCTTCAGTGTGCCTCCTGGGGGAAAGAGAGCAGGTGCCCCCCTTTTCCCCAGATCCAGCACCCAATGGCAATTCATTCGGCCCACGCCACCCTCATTGCTCCCAAAAGTGGAAGTTGGGTGAGTTTTACTTCCACTTCTGGGAGCAATGAGGGTGGAATGGGCTGAATGAATTGGTGTCATGGGACGGATCTGGGCCACATGCCATAATTTGGGCACGCCTGGATAAGAGGGATAGAAGCAGGATGCAAAATGGATGCCAACATTTAAAGGTAAAGGTTTCCCTTGCTCGAAAGTCAGTCATATCCGACGTTAGGGTTTAGTGCTCAGCTCTGTTCAAAGCTAAAGAGCCAGAGCTGTCTGCTTCTGCAAATATTTCCGTGGTCATGTGGCAGGCATGACTAGACACGAGCACACGGAACGCTGTTACCTTCCCACCGAAGTGGTCCCTATTTATCTACTTGCAGTTTCTTCCTTTTGAACTGCTAGGTTGGCAGATGAATTGGTGTCATGGGCCAGATCTGGCTGATAGGCCATAATTTCTGCACCCCTGGCTAACAGGGATTGAAGCAGGACCCAAAATGGATGCCAACATTTACCATCATGCAAGGTGGCCATCTGGAGCCATGGTCACAGGAACACTTTTTTAATGCTAACAGCAGGGGTAACCAAACTTTTTAGGCCATGGGCCAGTCATGTGGTTCATGCGCTCCCAAGCTACTCCCTGCAGGCTGGATCCAGCCCCTAATGCCAATTCATCTAGCCCATGCCACCCTCATTGCTCCCAGAAGCAGAAGTTGGGTGAGATTGACTTCTGCTTCTGTGAGCAACGAGGGTGGAATGGGCTGGATGAACTGGCGTCATGGGCTGGATCTGGCCCATGGGCCGTAGTTTGAGCACCCATGAACCACATGACTAGCCCATGGCCTAAAAAGTTTGGGCACCCATACTGTTAGCTTTTTAAATTGAGTCCTGTGCACATGGCTCCATATGGCCACTCTGCATGATGGCAAATGTTGGCATCCATTTTGGGCCTGCTTCTATCCCTCTTAGCTTTTAAAATGGAGTCAGGACATATTGAAAGAGTTTTCTCTCCATGTTTTGGTGATCTTGGAAGGTCAGTGCACTACAGTACAGCACAGTATACTCAAATTTGTTTTCTTCCGCTCATCTAGTTTTTCTGGTGTGCCATGGCATCATTGAAAAAAAAAATCTGTCAGCAAAATGAGGGAGCAGATCTTTTTAAACAGCATTTATAAAGTTTTCAAAAGTTTAAAAATGCTGTATGGTTTCGTTTCCTTACAGTCAGGGTGGTATGGCATGTTTTTGCAATGTAGAGTTGTGTTTTTACCTTTTAAACAAGCACTTTATAAAGTTTTTAAAAGTTTTAAAATGCTGTATGGTTTTGTTCCCCTAAAGTCAGGGTGGTATGGCATGTTTTTGTTATGTATTTACCCTTTAGACAATTATGCCTTAAAGCTCTTTAAGGTCCCAGCATGTTTCCTTGACTTTCCCTTAAAGTCTGTTGTTTACAATGTATCTCTGTGACGTTATCTGAGTCATGTCCATAGGATTTTAACGTTATCCGGATAACATTAAGACTTGTGGAACCAAGTCTTAATGTTATCTGAGGTATTATTGTACTAGTTCACGCCAGATCGCCCACCTCCTCCTTGGAAGTGAAATGCTCCATTTCCCCCTTTGTCCAAGACTTTTCCAGGGCTCTGTTTCAACAAGTAGTGCCTTCCCAGACACTCCGGAGTGGCTAGGGAAGCACTTTGGGCTGAAATTATTATTATTATTATTTTGTTGTTCAGTCGCACAGTCGATTCCGACCCTTTGCGACCCCATGGACCACTGTCCGCCAGGCACTTCTGTCTTCCACCATCCTCCTCAACTCGCTCAGCTCTGTGCCCATTGTGTCTACAATAACATATAGCCATCTCATTTTGGCCGTCCCCTTCTTCTTTTGCCCTCGACCTTTCCAAGCATCAAGGCTTTCTCAAGTGAATCTTCTCTTCTCATTTGATGTCCAAAGTACTTTAGCTTCATCTTTACTATTTGACCTTCTAAGGAGCAGTCAGGGTTGATTTCTTCTAAGATTGACCTATTTGTTCTTGCTGTCCAGGGGACTCTCAAAACTAGTTCAATTTATTTGCCGCCCCACTCATCTATGGCGACTCTAGGCGGCTTACAACAAAACAATACAAAACAGTTTCAGCATCAAGTAGCATCAAACTGAGTATCAAATAATAAGAACAATTCAAGGAATCCCCAGTCAAAGTTACAAAATGAGTCACAATGAACAATATATCACAGTTAGATATAATGTATCAAAATATCAAAACAAGCAATTACAAAATCTATATCAATACATCTTACAAAGCATTCCAGAAATACATGTTTATTGTATTGGACGAAGGGGGAGATAGCTTTGGAGGGGGCTGGCTCATCTCCCCCTTCGTCCAAGGCTTTTCTGGGCTCTGTTTTAACCAGAAGTGCCTTCCCAGCCGCCTAGAGTCAGGTTCGCCTGATTGGGGCGGGATAATAAATCTAAATAAATAAATAAATAAACAGAGCCCCAGAAAAAAACTTGGACAAAGGGAGAGATGACTTCGGAGGTTCACTAAAGAGCAATGAAAATAGAAGTCACTTCTATTTTCATTGCTCTATAGCGTAGAGCAATCACATGGCCAATAGGCCATTCCCACCCAGTCACATGACTATGCCCACAGTGTGGTAGGAATTTTTTTTTATGCCCACCACTGAGTAGAGGTATAGAAAAGGTAGGGAGATCACTCCGTTTACATTCTAGTTGCGCTCTGTTTCTTCCCTTTTTTATTTCACAAACTCACACCTCGATCGAAGTGTAGTATAAAAAAAGGAAATCCTATAATACCACCTCTTCTCCACCTCAGCCACTCACCATCTGATGAGATTGATCGGGGTGTGGGAGAGGGTTATGTCTGGCATTTTTGGCATTTTGGTTATTTTTAAAATTAATTTTGGTCCATCAGGACCATTTTTTATATTTTTCAATGCATTCCTATGGAAATTTGTGCTTTGTTTTACAAAAAAACCATTTTACGGAAAGTATTTTACGGAAATCTTGATAGGTGAACAATTCCTGCCTAGACCCACCAAAAGGAATTTTATCCTGCTACTATAATAATTCCTGTCAGAAATTATTCTGGGTTAGAAGGATTTTTGCTGGAGAAACTCAGCTCCAGGGACACCCGTATGAGCCTCTTTTCATGTTCCTGAGATCTTTACCCACTGAAGTGGTCCCTGTTTATCTACATACAATTTCTTGCCTTTCAACGTGCTAGGTTGGTAGGAGCTGGAACAGAGATGGGCACTCAATCTGTTATGCAGTACACAGGTCTCAAACTGCCAACTTGCCAGCCTTACAGCTAACAAGGTGAGCTTCTTAACCAATGAGGCACTGCAATCGTGATACTGCAGCTGCTACAGTGCTGACCTGAGTGCTGTGCCCATGCCAGAAGTAAGCCTGTTTTTTACTTAGAAAACTAGTCACACAGGACGACTGGCCTCGTTTCAAAATAGAAGAAAACTAACAAATGTTGGAGATTGCGATTTGGCTTCCAAATATAATGCGCACAGACCACACACCTTTTCTTCAAGGACCATATGGGACAGGTGGAGCAAAGTCCAGCAGAACCACCACAAATCTGAGGGGCAGCAGGGGCTGGTGGCTGCCCTTTTCATGCTCCAAGCCCTTCTCTCCAAAGGCCTAAAATTGTTCTCACCTTTTAATTTTCTGGCTTTCTCTTCCATCTGACTCAGACTCAGGAGGAAACCTTCTGCCAGGGACACTGCCTGGGAACTGGTTTCCACTCCACATTTCCTCACCCAGCTTGACATCTCCTGGGGGAGGATGGACAGGAACTGCTCCAGGACCACCAGGTCCAGCATCTCAGCCTTGGTGTGTTGCTCTGGTTCCAGCCACTGACGGCAAAGCTGGTGGAGTCGAGTGAAAACCTGTCAACGATCCTCAGCCTCCTGGTAGAATTTCCTGAAGTGTGTTGGCACTACTACTTCTCTGAGCTGAGCATCTCCTCCTCTTGGACCCTGTTCTTTCCTGGCATGTCCCAAGGCTTCTTCCCCTGCTCACTTTGGGGTCTCTTCTTCCTACTCTATGGCCAGATGTGTGTTGGTTGGTCATCTTATTCCTCACCCAACAAGGTTTCCATTTAATTTAATTTCCGTACCTGTGTGCCGCCCTATCAGAGAGCCCGACTCAGGGCGGCTCATATGATAATTAAACAATATAATGGTTTCCATTGCTCGGAAGCCAGTCGTATCCGACGCCAGAGTTCAGTGCTCATCTGTTTCAAAGCTGAAGAGCCAGCATTGCCTGCTCCTGAAGACGTTTCCGTGGTCATGTGGCAGGCATGACTACACACCGGAACACACGGAACGCGCTGTTACCTTCCCACCGAAGTGGTCCCTATTTATCTACTTGCAATTTCTTGCTTTCAAACTGCTAGGTGGGCAGGAGCTGGGACAAACACGGGAGCTCATTCTGTCCTTCAAGACTCGGGAATCGAACCGCTGACCTTCTGCCTCCCAGTCAGCGTCTTAGCCACGGGGTAAAAAGCAGGATATTTCTCGCAGAAGAATCATCATCCTCAAATCCACTTTATCTCCCACACACACACATACACTTAGTTCATTACTCTTTCTTTTCCTGCCCCAAATTAATCCCACTTCCAGTGATGACTGGGAAGCCTTCTATTCCTTCTCCCATTATTTCTGTGATTGTCTTGTGTGGTTTTTCTGCGAACAAGACAATAAATCCATGAGGTCGGAAAGGAGATTGGACGGGTCTGTGCTTGCCCCTGCCAGGAGCTTCGGCTCGGCTTCAGTCACATGAACATGAGAGAAAAACAGTTGTATTTATTTCAATTAAAAGTGTGCGCATGCGTAGCTCCTTTACCCGTCCACGAGGGAAAGCCGGGCTCAACTTTAGGAAGAATTTCCTGCAGCCTCTTTAATTAATTAATTAATTAATTGCTAGAACGAGAAAAGGAGGAGAAAAAGGCAGGTGAGTCTCCTTTGGTCTTTGCCGAGAAAGGAAGAAGGGGAAGAAAATTGGAGGAGGAGGAGAAGAAGAGAGGGGGATAACTAGGAGGTGCCCACCTCATCATCTTCCTCCCCACTTTATGCCCTTTGAAATGAATGGAAATTCCTGCAGATGATTTTGCTGAACAGAGGACGTGGTCGGAGTTTCAGGAAGAAGGAGGCTTCGAACTCGTGAAATTGATAGAGAGACATAACCGAAAGAGTGAGAGGAGTGCCTCGGGCGGCAAAAGTGGAGGGGGCGGCACTGATGGCCCCCAAACGTCACTTTCTGATCTCACTGGCCTTCCTCTTGTTGAGCCTGCTGATCCAACCTGCTACCCCTTCTCCCTCCGCATTGTTGGTAACTAATAAATCTCTCTCCCATCTCCAGGTTTAGAATGAGGGGATTTGTTTCTTTGATTGGTCTGTGTAAAATATCGGTGTCAAAAGTAGAGGGGGAGGAGATTTTGTCCTCTGCCTCAGGCAGCAGATTGTCTTGGGCTACCCCAACCCACTTGAATGGCTTTTCTTCCAGTGGCTTCTTTCCAAGAGCCACTCTGGGGTCAACACGAGACATGCATTTGACCCTCTTAGGAATGTATATGTATTTTCTCTCCCCCACCCCCCAACCTCTTGCAAATGAAATTTCTTTCCTTTCCATTCTGTTTCATTTTTCTGTCCTGTCTATGTAGCATTGGAATGTCTTGGCATTGCAGGGCTTCAGTCCTATGAAGGCAGTCTTTGCCCAGCAGGAGGAGAGTAGATCCAGGACACCATTGTTGGGTGAGGAATAAGATGGACGGCCAACACACATCTGGTCCCACAGCAGAAAAATACCTCAGTGTAATCAGGGGGGGAAGCCTTGGGACATGTCAGGAAAGAGCAGTGCCAGAGGTCCTAGGAGAGGAGATGCTCACCTCAGAGACGCAACGCCAACACTTCAGGGAATTCTCCTACCAAGAGGCTGAGGGTCCTCGGCAGGTTTGCTCTCGACTCCACCTGCTTTGCAATCAGTGGCTGAAGCCAGAGCGATGCACCAAGGCTGAGATGCTGGACTTGGTGATCCTGGAGCAGTTCCTGTCCATCCTCCCCCAGGAGATGTCGAGCTGGGTGAGGGAATGTGGAGCGGAAAACAGTTGCCAGGCGGTGGCCCTGGCAGAAGGTTTCCTCCTAAGTCTGAGTCAGATGGAAGAGAAAAAGCCAAAAAAGCAAAAGGTGAGACAAATTCATGGCTTTTGGGAGGAGGGCTCAGAACCTGAAAGGAGGAGCCCACGGATCTTGCTGCCCCTCTCCCCTGTCAGACCAGTGCCTGTTCTGCTCCAGTTTTCTCCATTGGCCCCTTGTGGTCCTTGAGAGCATAATACATGGCTGGATGTATTTTGATAGTTAAATCGCTCTCTCTGTATATACATTCTCTAATTTTCTATGGAAACTGCAGGTTTACTCCCGCTGTGGGCAACAGCTTCTAATTCAGCAGTAGCAGGATTGGTTCACTTTTGGTGGATTTAGGCAGGGATTATTCAGCTATGAAGATTGACCATGGCTACTCAAAGGCATCAAGAAAATGTGGAAGAATAAAAAAAAACTTTCTATGAATTGCCTTTGCTGTTTTTGTTTGGTCTGTGTAAATCTCACCTCATGCCTCAATGTGGCACAGTGGTGACCCTGGCCGTCTGACAGCTATGGTGTCAGGTGTGTATTTTCCTGGCAGGTTCAACCAGGCCATGAAGGTACCAGCTAGCGGTCCAGAACAGTTCCCCATTCTGGAACCCCAGGTCAGCTAAATGGGGTTGGGTACTCAGGCATGGCACCTGGCCAGTAAATTGCTCTGACATGGCCAACTTTAACATGAGCCCAGCCAGCTGTGCCGTCATTTTTAAAAGGGCAAAAGGAGCACCGAAAACACAGTCCTCATTCCCCTCTGCACCATTGGACCGTGCTATACTAGCGGTAGGACCTCCCAATGGCAAGAGCCGGATAAAATCTCATGAGAGACAATGCTTCAGTCCACCACATCAAATTAGTCTTGTGAAGTACAGATCAACCCAGTAAGTTGTTTGAGAAAATCTGAGCATGATATCATACGTCTCTGAAGTCCCAGTTTCACCTGCAAAGATCTCTGTTTGTCTTTTCTATTTCCTCCTTGCATTTTATGATTCGTCAGATGAAAATCCTCTTCTCAGAAGTTCAGCCTGATTTCCCTGTGCAGGAGAAAACTCAATTCAGCACCAAAAAGCATCCCCCGCATAGCGAGATCCATCAGAGCAATGAAGGAGGTTCTACCTTGATAGGTGAGGATTAATGAGAGAGAAGGCATATTATCCACGGGTGAAGGAAAGGATTGCCTGTGTATTTCATTCCACCTATAAATCTTTCACGTTGGTATCACTGGGGCACTCTTCATTAATTCTTCATATATTTTTAATTCTTTTGATTTTCATCATTCCAAACATTTTACATAGCAACCAGTTCCTCTTGGTTCTGACCAGGAGGCCAAATGGAAAGAGATTTGTTTTTAACTGAGTGAAATAGAAGACTTCTAAATATCCATATTTAATCTTGCATTCTTCAGTTATTTCTAGCTTTTCCTGTTGTATCGATATCTCACATTTTTCCTATAAAGCTCACAGATTTTTTCGCAACTCTCTTGTCCTCAGTCCAAGTATCCTGGAATTTAGGCTAGCCTGAGAGGGTTAATGGTTTGATGTCTCCCAGGGGCTTTCTTCCGAATCCCCACCCCAGAGCCTATCCCAGGGGCTGCAAAATGATTTTGACATTTCCTATTTTGAGATGCCTTTGAGATGTGGTGTTGGAGGAGAGTTGAGAGTCCCCTGGACAGTGAGGAGAACAAATAGGTCAATCTTAGAAGAAATGAACTCTGACTGCTCCTTAGAAGGTCAAGTAGCAAAGATGAAGCTAAAGTACTTTGGACATCAAATGAGAAGAGAGGATTCGCTTGAGAAAGCCTTGATGCTGGGAAGGGTGGAGGGCAAAAGAAGAAGGGGGCGGCCCAAAATGAGATGGCTAGATGGTACTGTATTGTGGATGCAATGGGCACAGAGCTGAGTGAGTTGAGGAGGATGGTGGAGGACAGAAGTGCCTGGCGGACAGTGGTCCATGGGGTCGCAAAGGGTCGGAATCGACTGTGCGACTGAACAACAAAAAAGAATTCACCATAGAAGGGGTTTTAAAAAGGGTGGTAGTCCAAATTGCTAGAGGTGCCTCACAATTGACGGGATAGAATACCCAGATTCCTAGAGAAAACTCGCCATAGAAAGGGCTTTAAAAAGGGTGGTCGACCAGATTCCTAGAAAGGCTACACTATTGAAGAGATAGACTACCTAGATTTCTAAAGGACCCACCATAGAAGGATTTTTAAAAAGGTGATCGCCCAGATTCCTAGACAGGTCTAATTGTGGAAGGGCTTTAAAATTGGTCGTCCAGATTCCTAGAGAGGCCTCGCCATTGAAGGGATAGAAATTAATACCCAGATTCTTAGAGAAAACACCATAGAAGGGGCTATTCCTAGAGCGGACTCACCATAGAAAGGGCTTTAAAGGTAAAGATTTCCCTTGCTCTAAAGCCAGTCATAGGGGTCAGTGCTCATTTCTGTTTCTTAGCCGAAGAGCCAGTGCTGTCTGCTTCTGCAGACGTTTCCATGGTCACGTGGCAGGCATGACTAGACATGGAACGCTGTTACCTTCCCACCGAAGTGGTCCCTATTTATCTACTTGCAATTTCTTGCTTTCGAACTGCTAGGTTGGCAGGAGTTGGGACAGAGATGGGAGCTCATTCCGTCCTGCAGTACTCAGGAATCGAACTGCTGACCTTCCGCCTCTCAGTCAGCGTTTTAGTGACTTGAGCCATTGGAGTCCCCCCAGAAAGAGCTTTACAAAGGCATATTAGAAAACAAAACCACTGCAGCACTTTAAAGACTAACTGCTTTATTTTCAATCTGAGCTTTCGTGGATCAAGTCCACTTCATTAGACATAACAAATTCAGTTTTAAAAAGGGTGGTCGTCCAGATTCCTAGAGGGGCCTCACCATTGAAGGAATCGCATACCCAGAATCCTAGAGAGAATTCACCATACTATAGTAGGGAATCCCCACCCCAGAGCCTATCCCAGGGGCTGCAAAATGATTTTGACATCACACCTCCTTTCCTATTTTGGGGAACCGCTCATGCTTTGCCTAATGCTTTTTAAGGGAAGATATAGCTTTTGTATTTTAAAACAAAAACATAACATAAAACCTTTTGTTTTAGAAAAGTTAAATATACCATAATGTCCTATAAGAAAGAGGGCAAGTTTAAATGACCCTCCAACTTTTTATGATAATTAGGAAGATGGAAAGTATAATTGGCAGGAGGGGCAAGAAGAAGAACCAAAACCACATACATTTCTGTACTCGGTAAAAAGATTTCAGAGTTTTCTACCTGTTTTAGTATTTCATTTAGAAGCACTTTCTAAACTGGGAAACTTTACTCTTAGGGAACCCAATGCCTTTTACTGAGATGTGAATCCTCATGTGCTCAAGGGTTTATGATTTAGCTAATATGTTTGGGACTCCCATCTTAATCCAAGAGGACTGGCTACCCACCCTTTCTCTGTCTATCTCTCAGATTCCAGAAGGACACGAGCAACAAATGACCCATCCTCTCTTCCTTGTGATGGAGCAGAACCAGATCAGGTATGGACAGGACAAAATTCATCTTGTATGTCTGAATCCCTTTGAATTTAAGCACCTTAATCCTGAATCAAACTGGTCACTCTTTTTCAATAGTCTCATTCCCTACAGAGCTGGTTGTTATCACATGGGGCTCGCCATGTGAGGAATGGCAGTGCCTCATATGTCTTGATTTTGCAAATGAGAAAGTTATTTTTCTTCTGTTTTGAAGAATGGTCCAAGATCCGAGAGATTTTTCCAAACTCAGTATGAAGACAACAGGAATTGCGCTTTTTCCTGTTCCCTTCGTTCTTAGTAGGGCTTTTTGCTTTCTTGTAGGAGAAATAAGAGTGTAAATGTTGTGTTCAGAGAGACCAAATTCCATCTCTGGATGTCTCCCAGTTCACTTGTCCACCAAGGTCAGCCTGTCCACCAAGAGAAAGGCTGTGAAGGGCATTCATGATGGTGTCAAACTACCAAAGAGTATCCAGCCTCTTCTCTTGCTTGTAATGTTTTGGCTTTAGAAGGTTGTCTTTATTAAACTTATAGAGAAGACCTTTTTTCATTTAGGGTGGAGTGTCCTTTGAGGAGGTGGCTGTGTCCTTCACCCAGAAGGAGTGGGCACTGCTGGGTCCTGACCAGAAGGTCCTCCACCAGGAAGTCATGGAGGAAAACTGGCAAACCGTAGCCTCACTCGGTAAGGTCCCCCTCTTCCCCTGCTTGTTGCTAATTTCTGTTTTATGTTATAGTCAGCAACAGTTCAAAATATAAAGATCTAAACATTGCATTCTTCTTTAGTGTCCAGATTAAACTAGACTGCCCAAATGGAACCACCTTGGCTTTGTTGTTGGCCATAATTAGATCTTCGTCAGTACATGTTTTTGATAGTAACTGCCAGACCAGTAAATCAGCTGGATTCTGTATTTCTCCACATTCACACAGCATGTTGGTGTCTGCCAACAGCCCCCATTTAAGCATGTTGGTCTTGCCTTTAAGGACTCCGACCCTCAGCCTAATCAGCATCTGCCAAATGACTTCTGGAAGGTTGAGTTCCTCAGTCATATCCTCCTTTAATGATGTTCCTTTCCCAGTGAGCTCCTCCCTCCCTCTTCTGATTTGGTTTCGCTCTTGTGTACCCACAAGAATGTTTGTTTTTGGCAAAGAAGAGGAGGTTACATTAATCAATAGTTACACTTCAAATCATAATTGAGAATTCTTTCATAATATAGGTCACCCCTTGCTCAAAAGCCAGTTGTATCCTACTCTAGGGTTCAGTGCTCATCTCTATAGCCGAAGAGCCAGCGCTGTCTGTGTCTGCAGATGCTTCCGTGGAGATGTGGCAGGCATGCATAGACACTGGAGTGCATGGAACACTGTTTACCAGCAATGGCTGAAGTGGTTAAGACGCTGACTGGAAGGCAGCAGGTCAGCCGTTCGATACCTGAGTACAGTAAAACACCGGATAACGATTGGATCAGATAATGCTAAAATCGCATAACGTCGGGGAATTTGAGGCAAACATTTGGATCGGATAACATTATGTTAACCATTATGTTAACGTTATCTGATCCATCAGATAACCTTTGCCTCAAATTCCCTGAGGTGTGGCTGTGACTCACCAGTTTCTCTTGGGAGAAGGGAGGGGCTGCCTGCTCTCAAGCTTACCACATTTGAATAACAAAGGCTTGCGAAATCAGTCTGCCTACTTTAGCAAAGCAAAGGCTTAGGACCCTTTCCCCAGTGTAACCCAGAACACTTTGCAGAAAAATAATTGCAAAGAGACAATTTGACCCAATTACCTTTATGAAGTTTCCCCTTTAAATTCTAAACAGCCTGAACCCAATATTGTAGCTCCGCAAGCCTCATGCATTGTCAATGGAAAACAAGCAGACTGAAACCTTTCACCTACAAAGCAATTAAGCTTTTCACACCCTGCAAAGCCCTGAGGGAACTTCCTTTATTACAGCAATGGTAGATGGGCTGATTCTAAAGGAAAACATTTTCCTAGCTTCTGTTCAGATCTTTTAAAACACCTCTTATAAAATTTTCAAAAATTTAAAAATGCTGCATGGCTTTGTTCCCCTAAAGTCAGGGTGGTCTGGCATGTTTTTGTAATGTATTTACCCTTTAGACAATTATTTCTTAAAGTTCTTTAAGTTTCCAGCATGTTTCCTTGACTTCCCCTTGAAGCCTCTGTTGCTTATCTCTATGGAGTTAACATTATCTGATCCACCTGAATAGGATTTTAAGGTTATCTGGTGCATGTATCGGATAAGGCTAAAAATCAGATAACGTTAAGACTTGTGGAACCAAGTCATAACGTTATCTGAGGTATTACTGTACTGCATGATGGAATCAATTCCCGTCTCTGTCCCAACTCCTGCCAACCTAGTAGTTCGGAAGCAAGAAATTGCAAGTAGATAAACAGGGGCCACTCTGGTTCATAATATGTTTAGGGAAATAAACAAATATAATAAAGATAGTTATACCGGAAGGAACTTGTAATATGGTAATGGATTGAAGTAAAGGCTAAGAATAGCAAAGACAATATATTTGTCAAATGGCTTATTGTCTATGTTTGTTCTTACTGATATCAATATCAATATTGATATCTTACTGATATCAATATTACAGTAATACCCTGGATAACGTTATGACTTGGTTCCACAAGTCATGACGTTGTCCGATTTTTAAAATCCGATGCATGCATTGAACAATGCTAAAAAAAAAGCCCTGACTTCAGAGACAAACCGCTTTAAAGGCAGGCAGGGAAAGAAAGAGACCCGATCAGGTCTCTTTCTTTTCCTACCTGCCTTCAAAGCCACCCCCCACCCGCAGCGGTCTCTGTGACTGCAGTAGGGTCGGGGAAAGGCGCACCTTTACCCCGACCATACTGCAGTTTCTCTCTCCCTGTAGTTTAAATACAGTGAGGAAAAGAGTAAGACGCGATCTACTTGCAATTTCTAGCTTTGGAACTGCTAGGTTGGCAGGAACTGGGACAGATGAGAACTCACTTTGTTGTGCAGTACTTGGCTTTCGAACTGCAGACCTGCCAACCTTCCAGTCATCAAGTTCAGTGTCATAACCACTAAACCACAAGTTTGGTAGCCAGTTATGATTGAAATGTGAGGAGATCCAGAAAAAAATGGGAGAAATGACTTTAAATGAAATGAATGAGATTTTATCTATGAAAACTGATTGCTCTCCCCAATCCACCCCAAAAATTCCATTGTTATCGAATTTAGGTGATTCCCAATTGATATAGTAAAAAACTGAAATACTGTAATTACACTTTTGGCAACTGCAGTGAGGTTAATTAGAGCAAAAACAAAACAAAAATGGGGAAGTGAGATTAGAGGTTTAACATCTTGAAGGGCATAAAGAAATTTTGGAAATTGCTATTAATGACAAGTTGACACGTGAGATTTGGCTACAAAAAGGACTCTTGAAAGCAAGTAGATTTAAAGATATAGGGGAAGATTTTATACAAACTTGCCCTATTGAATGAGGAAGACCAGCTAACAGTGCATGAAAGAATGATTTTTTTTACAAGGAGTAGGTTGTGGTAGGGCTGCAGTGGCTTAGTGGTTAAGACGCTGAACTCGACAACTGAAAGGTAGGCAGTTCAAGACTCAAGTGTTGTGCGACGGAATCAGCACCGTCTTCTGCCGCAGGTTCCTGCCAACTTAGTAGTTTGAAAGCAAGAATTTGCAAGTAGAGAAATAGGTACTACTCCTTTTTCCATGTCAAGGCCAACTGCCAAAATGAAGGCACCTTTAGGGGAGTTCATTCTGCCATTCCTTTTCCCTGGCCTAGTGTGAGAAAGACTAGCTGGTAGCACAAGATTGCCATTACCAGAGTACACCTGATTATGGTTCAAAAATACCACAATATTTGAAGTTGCGCTTTCTGTGTACTTTATTTAGAAGTATGTTAAACTAAAATAAAAAGGTAAAGGTCTTCCTTGACTAAATAAATGAGTGGGAAAATGTGGACAGACTGTTGTGGTACTTCAAAACCTAGTACAGTAATACCTCAGATAACGTTTACCTCGGATAACGCTAAAATCACATAACATTAAGTAATCTGGGGAGGAGAATTGGATCGAATAACGTTAAGGTCCCTATGGGATGGATCGGATAACAACCGCTAAAGCCTGTGTGGTTACAATGTATCTCTATGGAGCTTTAACGTTATCTGATCCATCCCATAGGATTTTAACATGCATCAGATTACACTAAAAATCGGATAACACCAAGACTTGTGGAACCAAGTCTTAGCGTTATCTGAGGTATTACTGTAGATATCTTTCCATCTGAGCTTACATTAATCAGAAACTACTTCTTAGAAAATACATTTTCCCTGGCAAATCTGGTTTCCCCTTCTTTTCAGAGTTTTCTGTGTTTGTCCTTCTTCTCAACAGATAACTGGAGGGAGAAGCCTGCCTGTCTCAAAAATGGAAAGACTTTTCTGCAGAAATTGGAGCTTGCCACACACTTAAGAAACCACACAGAAAAGGAAAAGTACATCATAGAGAAGCCATATAAAGACACGACACTTGGAAAATATTTTCTCATGAAGAAATCAATGATGATTCATGAAAACCACCACCATGGAAAGAAGTGCTTTATGAGTGAAGATTCTAGGAAGCATTTACATAGCAAATTGCCATTTGTGATGAGTCTAAGAGCGCACATCGAAGGGAAATTGTACAAATGCCAGGAGTGTGGGGAATGTTTTGCTCAGAATTCACAACTTGTGATTCATCAGCGAATCCATATGGGGGAGGAACCATACAAATGCCAGGAATGTGGGAAATGTTTTGCTTATAATTCAAACCTTTTGAATCATGAGAGAATTCACACAGGAGAGAAGCCATTCAAATGCAAGGAATGTGGGAAATGTTTTGCTTATAATTCAAACCTTTGGAATCATGAGAGAATTCACACAGAAGAGAAACCACACACATGCCAAGAATGTGGAAAAAGTTTTGCTCAGAAACCAGATCTTGTGAAACATCAGAGAACTCACACAGGAGAGAAACCCTTCACATGCCAAGAGTGTGGGAAAAGTTTTTCTCAGAACTCAAACCTTGTGACACATCAGAGAATTCACACAGGAGAGAAACCATTTATGTGCCAAGACTGTGGGAAAGGTTTTGCTCAGAAATCAGGTCTTGTGAATCATCAGAGAATTCACACAGGAGAGAAACCCTTCACATGCCAAGAGTGTGGGAAAGGTTTTACTAAGAAATCTGATCTTGTGAAACATCAGAGAATTCACACAGGAGAGAAACCCTTCACATGCAAAGAGTGTGGGAAAAGTTTTTCTCAGAACGCAAATCTTGTGAAACATCAGAGAGTTCACACAGGAGAAAAACCATTTGCATGTCACGAGTGTGGGAAAAGTTTTGCTAAGAAATCACAACTTGTGAAACATCAGAGAATTCACACAGGAGAGAAACCCTTCACATGCCAAGAGTGTGGGAAAAGTTTTTCTCAGAACTCAAACCTTGTGACACATCAGAGCTTTAATTTAATAAGGGCTGTAAGCTTGATTCAGCCAAGTGAAAGCCTAAGATAGCCTCCCCAAATCCTGGTTGTTTAATGCAATTTGGGCAAGTTAAGTTTTAACTACACCAGCAAAGTTGTAAACCTCAAAAGACCCAGGGTGGGGGCTCCTGTCTTAGCAGGTATGTTGTCAGGTAAAGTACAGTAGAACCTGGACTGTACCATTACACATGTACAAATCTGTAATAAATAGTACAAATAGAGAAATAGCTTTTTAAAAATCATGTCAAAAGCACCCACAGGTTTTTTCTAGGTTGAAAGGATTTTTGCTGGAAGAACTCTGCTCAGGTGGTGCCCGAATGTGGCTCCTTTTGTTTCTCATTAGTTTCACATTTGGGTGTGAATCACATTCTGCTGGAACAGGACATAATTTCTATATCTCATCTATATTCAGGGATCTGTAGCAAAGTGCATCTTCAGGTGACACGAGATCTTGGTAAGCACGGCTGGAACAAAACTCAGATGGAGGTACAATGGTTCGAGCTACAACATTTTCACAATTTGAATTAGAATCAGTTGAAAATAATGGCTCAAGTTACAATTTTTTCCAGAACAGATTATTTGGTTTTCAATGCATTCCTGTGGGAAACCATGTTTCAAGTTATGCTTTTTGGTTTTCAGTGCATTCCTATGGGAAATTTGAGTTACAAATTTTTCATAACATGAAAAATGCCTTGGAATGAATTAAATTTGTAACTCGAGGTACTACTGTATTTCGTTAGGCAATGGGGAAAACAGCCTGTTTTGTTCCTCTTGGCAACTTCTGTTCTCCACTCAAAGGGTTAAAGCCACTGAGTGGCAAGTCCCAGAGTGTTACACAGGAAGGAGCCCTGAATGTCTGAAAGGGAACAGGGCTTTTTTTAACATTGTGTGATCAATGCATCGCAAAACGTTAAAAACCGGATAATGTTCTGACTTGTGGAACCAAGTCATAATGTTATCCAAGGTACTAGTTGTACCTGTATCAGAATTTGATTTAGTTAAATGAAGCTATATTTTATTTTATAGATTGGCATTCTGCATGAACTTAATAGAAGAACTAGTGTATATTCATATGCATATGCCAATATTTGATTCAGTAGAAATGAAATTGTATTAGCTTTAGTACAGATTGTTTGGTAAAGAATTATTTGCTTCTATGTACTGTATTTCATTTTCTATTGCTTTGTAGATGGACTGTGGTTAAAAGGAGGAGGGAAACTGTGAGTACAAAATTAGCTAAAATTAATCAGCCATGTTCCCTTTACAAAGCAATGTATGCAATTAGAAAAAGGTTGTAGCATAAGCAGAACCATCTTGGAATTACGAAACCCTCTCTAGCTAAAAGTTGTTTACAGATAGCTTGCTGAGGAACACTGAACATGATAGAATGTATGTGCCAAGCAAAGAGAACAGAGGAAATGTATGTCATAGAATTTGCAAGTTGAATAGGTAACATCAAGATAAATATGAAACTCCTACCGCCCATGGGTGGCCCATCTGGACTGAAGAACGCGTATACATGGCTCATGAAAAGTATAAAAGTCTCCTCAAAATGTTCATCATGGTCCTTGATTCTCAAGGAACCAGGTACCACGTGCGCACACGTCATGATCATGTGTTGTTATGTTATGATTGAAAAATTCAGATAAAATTTTCTTTTTCCATTTCAAAACCTCTCTGGCTGATTAAAAGCTGTTCATCTTTTTGAGAGTTTAAGTGACATGCAAAGGTGTTAAAATTGGCCAATGTTGGTCATAACAATTTCGTTTAGCTTTGAAAGATGAATTTTACAAATTCCAATATACAGCACAGGTGATCTTCCAAATTGATCGTTAATGTTTTGTGTCTGTGATTGTCTGTACAGTTGTACCTCGCTTAAAGAGCATAATGTGTTCCACGGGATTGCTCTTTAAGCGAAACACCATTGTAAGTGACCAATTGTGACTTGGGAGGGATTGTGAACCCTGATTTATTTGTTAAGCGAGTTTTGGTTGGCTTTATTTGTTAAGTGAAGCAAACATTCAGAGAAAATTCTGCTCTTTAAGCAAGTTACTCTTTAAGCGAGGTGCTGTTTATGCGAGCTTTGATTGCATTTTTCTCTCTTTTTGAATGTTGAAACTATTATTTTATGATAATTATGTTCAATAAAAATTATGTTAAAGCAATTTCCTGTTTACTCTAGCAAATGCCTTCTCTTGGTCTTGAAATGCAACAAATACATTCTTATTGTAGTCATTGCAATTTAATAAATGCTGAGGAATGTACCCTTCCATGTCCATGAGCTTAAGGAACTCAACAGCAAATTCCTTGGCAGAGACGACGTCCAAGCTTGTGGCCTCACTTGCTGCCCAAGCTGGTCTTCAACTGACTGAACCAGCCCCTGCTTGCCTTAAATTCCTCTTCATTGGCTGATGTTCCTGCTTGTTTTCTGATGTCAGTGTGCAAGGCCCTGGCCTTCTCACAGATGAGTGCCCTGCTGACAGTCTCTCCAGCATGTTGCTCATCTTCAATCCAGATAAGTAGCAACTTCTCAACCTCCTCCAGAACCTGTGAACGTTGTTTGGTGATGATGGTCACTTCAATAACTGCATCCCTCCTCATTATCCGCTCTTTAGATTCAATGATGGTTGAAATGTACCCCTTCTGTGTTCTTTTGCAAGATCAGTCACTCTCATCACTTCTGTATGCTTCCTAATGATTTCCTTCTTGACCTCTTCCTTTTGGCGACTTCTGCTGCTTTCTTTGGCACCATGACAACAAAGGCACTAAGTGAGGAGGAAAAAATTGCAGAAAGCAGCATGCATAGGAACATTTCCATAACCCCACAGTGCAAAACACCAGAGAAATGTGGGCGGAAAATTTAAATCAGCAATAAAACCCACAGTTAAAAATTAGGGGGAAATCCCCAAAAACCCACCCCACCACAAACTTGCCATGGAAAGCATTAATAAACTGTCAGGAAACGACATATTTCCTCATGTTTCCCAAGGCTTGAAGTTGCAGATTTTTAGTATCTCAAATTGTTGATGTTTCTCCCAGAAATTTTGATCCCAAATTGTGATTCCTCCATCCCTGCATTGCACATTATGTGCTCTGTGTATAAGTTGAATAAGCAGGGTGACAAAATGCAGCCTTGTCTGACTCCTTTTCCTATTCCAAACCACTCCACTGTTCCGTATTCTGTCCTAACTGTTGCTTCCTGACTCATGTACAGATTTCTCATGAGGCATATAACGTATTCTAGTATTCCCATCTCTTTAATTACTTGCCACATTTTGTTGTGGTCCACACAATCAAAGGCCTTGGTGTAGTCAATGAAACAGAAGTAGACTTGTTTCTGATATTCCTTTGTTTTCTCCATGATCCAAGGTATGTTGGCAATGTGGTCTCTAGTCCCCCTGCCTCTTCAGAACCCAGCCTGCACCTCTGGTAGTTCTCTCTCCACGTGCTTCTGCAGTCTAGCCTGTATTATCTTGAGCATAACCTTGCTAGTGTGTGGGATGAGCGCAACTGTTCGATAATTTGAACATTCTTTGGGATTGGAACATATACTAATCTTTTCCAATCCTGTGGCCAATTTCGTTTTTGAAATCTGCTGACATATAGAATTGCAATAATTTGATTCCATTATCTTTTAGGGCTTTGAAAAATTCAACTTGGATACCATCATCTTCACTAGCTTTGTTGTTTACAGTGCTTTTTAGGGCCTTTCTGACTTCACTCTCTAGGATGTCTGGTTCAAATTCAATGTTCTCATCATTGTGATTATCAGGGGTGTTGAGGTCCTTTTTGTAGAGTTCCTTTGTGTACTCTTGCCATCTTTGCTTTATCTCTTCTGCATTAGCTAAATCCTTGCCATTTTTGTCCCTTATCATGGTCATTTCCCACACTCCTTGCATGTGAATGGTTTCTCTCCTGTGTGAATGCTCTGATTTACAAGATTTGAACTGTAGAGAAAACATTTCCCACACTTAATGCATTTGTATGGTTTCTCTCCTGCGTGAAGCCTCTGATGATTCACAAGTACAGTGGTACTATAGTTTACAAATTTAATGCATTCTCCAGGACATTTCATATTGCAGAAAAGTCATAAACCAGTGCAGTTTCCCGTAGGAATGCAGCAAAAACCAATTAATCTATTCCAGTCAGAAAAAAGTAAAAAAAATCTTTTATCTGTTCAAAACTCTTTATAAAGTTTACTTTAAAGTCATAATGGCTGTATGGGGACATGATTAACCAAGCAATAAAATTTCAAACATCCAACTTCTACTTTTAAACCACACATCTACTTTTTTAAAAATGGCAAACATTTCAAACATGGTACAGTACACTTCAACTCTACACAAATCACACTTCAAAAGGAAAACATGGCAAACTTCAACTGTTCAACATTTTAAAAAAATCCAGAACAATTTGAAGAAGAGGAGGAGGGCAACAGGGCAGCACTAACGCAAGCAGCTGCTTCTTCATGTCTAGGATGTTTCAGTAGGAACCTTTCCATTGACTGCTGCCCCTGTGCCTTTTAAGCATCCCTCAGAAAGGGAACAAGTCAGTGTCAAAACTGTTCACAAGTCTCTGGGTAGAGTCTTATCTGGGGGGGTGTGGTGCTGCTGCACAAAAGTCTATGGGTTTACAACACATTTGGCATGTCTCCTTGAGTTCCCTGGAAGAGAGGTCTTCCTTACTCATTTCCTCCTCCTCAAATTAGATCTGCTGCTCCATTGCCTTCTTTTGTTTAGGCATCCTGACAATTCTGTAGAACCCAGATCTCATCTTGAACCTGTTGAACCACCCCATGCTCGCCTTGAAGCCTTTTCCATCTGCTGATGTTCCTGGCTGTTGGTCAAGGAGATCTGCATACAATGCCTTGGCTTTTTCACAGGTCATCACTGGGGTCACTGTGTCCCCTGCACGCTGCTTCTCTTCAATCCAGAGCAGGAGGAACTTTTCAACCTCCTCCAGAACAGGTGGACGTTGCTTGCAGACCCTGGTGACTCCCTTGGCTGCATCTCTCCCAGTTATCTTCTCCTTCATCTTGAGGATGGTCCCAATTGTGGATGTATTCTTTCCATACTCTTTGGCGAGGTCAATTATTCGCATTCCTCCTTCATGCTTCCTGATGATTTCTTTCTTGACCTCAAGCAGAATCATCTTCTTCCTCTTCCCAACTCCTGCTGCTTTCTTGGGTGCCAAGGCACCAAAGTCACTAAGTGAGAAGAAAATAAAAAATAATTGATTTATACCTAGGCTCTCAATGCTCCAGTCCAAGAGCCCCAAGTCTACCACCGCAAACGAATGAAAACCCCAAAAATTTGTCCACATGAGCTGGCATTAAGACCACCCCACAGTGCAAAACACACAGTAAAAGGCATGGACAGCACATGGACTGGCATGGAAACCAACCCACAATGCAGAACGTACAGTAAAAGGCATGCCAATGGTGAAGTCCAACTCCCTACCTTTCCACTCTTGAGAAATGCACCAAAAAAGTTCCAAAAGGTCCCAAAACCACTGCAACAAAATTCCAGAATGGCTCCAAAATTTGATGCAAAAACTGCTACAACACCTCCACACTCAACGGTACATCCTACCCAGACTCTAGCATGCACGGGGCAGCACTATAAACCTCCCAAAGCATCCTTGCTTCGTATTCGTAAACCTTGCCAAAGTTGGTTTGTATTAATAATCCAAGGCATTATTTTCAATGGATTTTCATCCATAAACCCAAAATTACGTTAATTGAGGTGTTTGTAATCCAAGGTACCACTGTACTGAATTGTGAGTAAAATATTTCCCACACTCATGGCATTCACAAGGTTTCTCTCCCATGTGAACTCTTTGATGATTTGCAAGGTGTGAATTCCAAGAAAAATACTTCCCACACTCCCACGGATATTCGAATGGTTTTCTCCTGTGTGAACTCTCTGATGATTCACATCCTCTGAATTCTGAGAAAAAAATTCCCACACACTCAAGGCATTTGTATGGGTTCTCTCCTGTGTGGACTGTGATGATTTACAAGATTTGAATTATGGACAAAATTTTTCCTACAGTCCTGGCTTTTGGATGACTTGTCTCCTTTGTGAATTTTCAGACGTATCACAAGGTTTGAATTCTGAGCAAAATATTTCCCACTCTCCTGGCATTTGAACGGTTTGTCTCCAGCATGAACTCTCTGATAAATCACAAGGTTTCAGTTCTGAGCAAAACATTTCCCACACTCCATGCATATGAATGGTTTCACTCCTGTGTGAAATCTCTGATGATTTACAAGATTTGAATTACTGTATATAAGTAATATGTATGTAGGTAAAGTGGGGAGGTAGGTCAATTGCACTGAGGCAGGAAGTGTTGAATTTGTGGCCAGTTGTGTAATTGCGCCTCAACTTCTTTTGCTGTGGAAGTCCCAAAACTTACTTTTAAAATCCCTGTCACTCAAAAAACCATATTTTTAGACCCTTGTGGTTGTTGATCCATGTATAAGCCAAGCTCCCCTTTTGGATCTCATTTTTAGGGTTAAAAAACTCAGCTTATACAGTATATACAGCTTATACAAGTATATACAGTAGATGAAACATTTCCCACATTCAAGGCATTTGTATGATTTTTCTCCTGTGTGATCTCTATGATGAAACAAATATTTGAATTCTGAGCAAAACATTTACCACTCAGTGCATTCCTATAGGCATTTTTAGTTCCCCCTGCCATTGAAGTAACAAAAACCTCATTTAAACTACTAAAATGCAGCAAAAAAGCAGAGAAAAATGACAAAAATGGAGCAGAAATTATCCTAACACCCTTTTGCTGTTTCCCATGGCAGTGGGAGGGTGTGGAGCTTTGGAGATGGGTTGGGAGTTGTTTGGCTGATAAAACTTTCCCCACCAGCAAGATTGGCTTCACGGTCCTTCCGAGAGTCTCTGTCTCTTTAAACCGCTGAAGAGAAAGAGGCTGAAAAAAAGTGCCCAGCCGCTATTCCTAGAGGTGGCTTAGAGACAGAGACCGATGGAAAGCAGTGCCCCAAGAACCCCTTCCTCCTCCACCCTATCTGCCCCTCCTTGGCTGCAACAGCCCATTTCCTAGAGCTGTAGCAGACACGCAGGCATCCACCAGAACAGAAGCCCCAACAGAACTTCTGCCTGCCTCATCACAACAACCATGAAGGAGGAGGGGAAGATGAGCCACAAGGCTGCCCAAGCCACATCTGGCAGTGGCCAGCAGCCAGCAAGAAGGAGGCAGCATAGCCCACTTCCCATGTGGGTTGGAGTGTATGCAGAGTATTTCAGCTCAATTTTTCCAATTTTTCTTCACTTTTTCACTGGATTTCAGCAGTTTAAGTGGGCATTATGTCACCTCTGGTAGTGGTGGGAGCTCCGGGTAGTGCCTGGGTTCCAACTGCCGAACCCGGAAGTGCCAAAACTCCCATGTTTAAGCTGCCAAAATCCAGCACAAAAAAAAGAAATAACAAAAACAGAGTGAAAATGTTCTGAACACTCTCCTGCTGCCATGGAAAATGGCAGATGCTGCCAAAGCAGCCGAAAAAATGGTGTGATGAGTTTTCATAATCCAATAATAATAATAATTCCATCTTCCGAGGCACCATTTTCTCTGGATTTCCTTATGTAATATGAACATTACGTTAACTGAGGTATTCGTAATGAGATGTACCACTGTATCTTCTCTTTGATTCATCACAAATGGTAATTTGCTGTGCAAATGCTTTCCAGAAATCTTCACTATTAAAGTGTTTCTTTCCATCAATGATTTCTTCATGGCAAAATATTTTAGATATACAGTTATACCTCGCTTAAAGAGCATAATGCGTTCCACAGGATTGCTCTTTAAGCGAGTTTGCTCTTTAAGTGAAACACCATTGTAAGTGACCCATTGTGTGTGTGTGTGTGGGGGGGGGATTGCGAACCCTGATGAATTTGTTAAGCAAATTTTTGGTTGGTTTTATTTGTTAAGCGAAGCGAACATTCAGAGAAAATTCTGCTCTTTAAGCAAGTTACTCTTTATGCAAGTCCGAGTCACATAGCAAAAATTTTCGCTATGCGAGTCAGACTTTCCCTATGGAAACGATGGCATAGCGAGCATTTCTATGGGGGAAAACTCACATAACAAAAAAAATTTCTAAAATATTTGCTATGCGAGTCGGATTTTCCCTATAGAAAACTCGCATAATGAGCATTTCTATGGGGAAAACTTGCATAACGAAAAAAATTCGCTATGCAAGTTTTTCCCCTAAAAAAGCTCGTTATGTGAGTTTTTCCATGGGGATTTTCACTATGCGAGTCTGACTCGTATAGCGAAAAACTCGCATTGAGAGCAGCCTCGCGGAACAAATTAAATTCGTTCTGCGAGGTATGACTGTAGAGTGGTACCTCATACGATTTTAATCTGTTCCATGGGGCTCATTGTTGTACAAAACAATTGCATCGTATAACGATTTCCACTATGGGATGAATCATACAATTATTTTTTTGCTAAGTGGTTTTTCCCATTGAAAAATTGCTGTAATTTTTTTCCATTGGGAAAATTGTTATGTGGGATGCCTCCCCCCTCCCCCGCAAAACCTAATTGTTATGTGATTCCGTTGCTATACAGGTTCCACTGTACCTTTTCTCTTGTAAGGGGTTTTTCAGGCGTGTAGCAAGCATCGATCCCTGCAGCAAAGTCTTTCCACTTTTGAGACAGGCAGTTTTCTCCCTCCAGTTACCTGCTGAGCAGAAGGACAGAGGCAGAAAAGTCTGAAAGGAAGAGGTACCATATATACTCAAGTATAAGTCAAGGTTTTTAGCCCCCAAAATAAGGTCCAAAAAGGTGACTCAACTTATACATGGATCAATAAGCAGGAGGGCCCCAAAACTGTGCTGGATTCGGTGCAGCTGCTGCATTTTCCACCCCAACTTATACTCGGGTCAATCTATTTTCCTAGTTTTGGAGGTCCAAATTAGGTACAGTGGTACCTCGGATAATGTTTACATCAGATAATGCTAAAATCAGATAACGTCGGGGAATATGAGGCAAACATTTGTATCGCACGTTAAGATAACATTGTGCAATGCTAAGGTTTGCCGCAAATTCCCCAACCTTGAGATCGCTTGCTTTTAGGGTTGCGTTTCTCTAAAGGCAAAGGCTAACAGCAAAGGATTCATCCTGCAGGGGAGGCAGCAAATCTCTCTGCCTTTGCCTTGGGGGTTGAACAGGTGCCCATGTTCTACCCCCAATCCAAAGGCAAAGGAAGAGATTCGCCCTGCCTCACTGTTAGCCTTTGCCTTTTGAGATAACATGTCTACAATTTCAAATACTTCACAGTCAGGGAGATACGTTGTGTCGTATAACGAAATTTTCACTATACTGTACAGTCAAACCTCGCATAAAGAGCGCTTCGCTTAAAGAGCAGAATTTTCTCTGAATGTTCACTTCACATACAAGGCAACATTTTCCATCAAATTCCTTCAGTTATACAAGGTTTTCATTATAAAAGTCCTTTGTTATATGGGGTTTTACTGTACTATGCAAACTGTTCCTCAACCTTTAGGGCCTTGAAAATATCTATTTGGTTTAATTTGTCTCCTATATTACCACTCCGTAAAACAGGGGCTCTCATCCTTTTCATGTCAGGGGCTGGGTCACGTTCTCGCAGTCAGTTTTGAGGGCCGGACGGCCATTTTACCCTGCCTACACGATGGGGGAGGGCATTTTGTCCCGACAGCTTCAAATGGGCAGGCAGTTTATTTCTCAAATGTCCTTGGAGGGACACATGAAATGCTTCAGGTGGCTGGATCCGGCCCATGGGGCTTAGGTTGAAAATCCCTGTCCTAAAGTTACCTATGGCCCATGGGCCGGATCCAACCCACAGTGCCAAATTATCTGGCCCACCGTCCTCACTCCCACCACAAGTAGCAAAACCGGTGGAAACAGCTATAAATACATCTTAGCAATATGGAAATAAATTAGGAAGTTCCTGAGTCCAGGAAATTATCCAATGTTAGATTTAGAAAAGTGGAGTGAGTTCCCTATCAAATAGAGAAAAGACATAATGGAATTGTGGGGAAAAGTTTAAAAACTATTTAAAAAATGGATAGATAAAAGTTATTACCAGAGAAGATATATTCAGTTCTAAACTTAAATTGGTTCCAAAGGGTTCAAGTGGAGAAATGGAAGGAAAATTGCAGTAAAAACTATACTCCGTGCAGAGATTTGACAACAGAAAGACAACATAAGAAAGGGAATAGTTAGCAAGATCTACATTTTATCAGATGGAGGAGATACCCAGAAATTATTAAAGAAGATAGGGGATAAGGAGTTAAAAGTGAGAAAGAGGTGGACTGGGTGAGGATTTGGAAACAAAGAATAATGAGAAATATGTTGGTGAGAATAAAAGAACAACGCTCTAAGGCAGTTCTCAACCTTTTAAAGCTGGGGCCTGGGTCATGCTCCAGGGGCCGGACAGCCATTTTGCCCTTCCTTCACTACTTGGCACCTCCTGGTGTGGTCGACGCGGTGGGGTGGGGGGGCACATGAAATGGTGCCGTGGGCTGCATCTGGCCTACAGGCTGCAGGTTGAAAATCCCTGCTATGATATGAAGATTGTATATGATACCAGTTTGGTTAAATCAATATGATAATATTTTTTTATTTAAAAATGCTAGAGATCCAAAGAATGTAATGGGAAATATTTTCATATGTGGTGAAAATGTAAGGAAGTAAGCAAAATATGGATACAAATTTCTAAGGACGTTAACAAAATGTTAAATCTAATATTATAGATGTGTCCCAGAATTGCTCTATTGCAAGGGTGCCCAAACTAAGGCCCGGGGGCCAGATGCGCCCCCCAACACCAATTCATCCAGCCTGCAAAGCCCTCATTGCTCCTGGAAGCAGAAGTAAAACACACCCAGATGAATTGGCGTTGGGGCTGCATCCGGCCCCCGGGCCTTAAGTGACTGGCTTCCTGAACCACATGATCGGCCCACGGCCTGAAAAGTTTGGGCACCCCTCCTCTATAGACTGACTATAGAAGTATAATATTAGATAGGAACAAGAGAAATCTCACCATCATTATGACGACAGCTGTAAGAAAACTGGAAAACATGCATGATCTTTAGAATTAACAACTGACATAAAAAATTGTGGGATATGGCATTAAATGACAAATTGACATGTGGAATAAAATAGAAAAAAGATATTAAAATGATTTTGGAGACATCTGGGGGCAACTACCATGTTTCCTTGAAAATAAGACACTGTCTTATATTTTTAAAAACTCCAAAATATGCACAAGGTCTTATTTTCAGGGGATGACTTATTTTTCCATGACGAAGAATACAGTACACATTTATTGCTGGGGGGGGGGGAGGAAATTTATTACCTGTATGTGGTACAGGTGATTACAAACCAGAAAAACTGTGGATAACTTGTTTCCATGTATAACAATCTATGGTATGGTATAACAATCTATGGTCATTTACTTCTGACTCCATTTCGTTCACAATCAGTGGACCAAATCTTTCATGTTTAGCAATGGCACTGTCCTTAAATGAGTATTTCTTATCAAGGTAGCCTGCTCGTAATGCACATTCAATGCAACTGTCAGTGATTTTCTCCCATGAATTCTTCACCCAAGTCACAACCTCTTGAAGTTTAGGCTTCACAAAGTTTCCACGCTGATTTCTCTCCATTCTATTTTCAATGTAGTCATTAATTTCCATGTGCAAATTGTCCTTGAATGGCTTGTTTACTGCAATATCAAGGGTCTGGAGATAGGCCGTCATTCCTGCAGGAATCATTACTTGATCTATTTTTCTTTCATGAAGAAATGACTTCATATCTTTAGTATGGCGAGTGCTGGCTGCATCCCAGACTAGCAGACCTCTTTGGCCCCCTCGCATAACAAGTGGCAGCATTAAATTGGCCCACTTTCTTATAATGGCTTGTGTGGCCCAGGCTTTTGTAATTTCAAGGACAAAAATTCCCAAAACACATTCAATCTTTTCCTTCTTGCCCTTAGAAATTGTTAGAGGTGGGATTTTCATGTCATCCAGACAAATTGCCAAAACACGTGCACTTTCGTCAGCAGTGGAGGGAATGTACACTGAGGAAATGATTGGCCCATAAACACTGCAGTTTCATCCATAGCAATCGTGTTGGAAAGACTGTATTTAGAGAAGTCAATATCATCGATAAAGGACTTGAATGCAAGTGCTTGCTTTATAACTTGAGCATCTTCCAGCCAAAACAATGTTGTGGATCTTCTTAAAGACAGTTCACTTCGCTGAAGGAAATTATCCAGCCAGAGTTGTGATGCTTTGAAGGGGTCTTTGTGGGCTATGCTAAACTGTGGTGCCATTGCAAGGGCAAATTCTTGAATCTGAGCCCTAGTCACAACCAAAGCCTTTGCTCTCCTGTCAACAACCCATTCACAGATCAGAAAATAGTGGTTGCCGACCTGATCCACACTTGCGTTTTTTAGCATTTCTCTTTTTCACTTGTTCAGTCAGTTTACCATAGTCTGCTCTCCACTTGCGGACCAATCGCATATTCAACATCTTTTCTTTGCAGAAAGCAGAAAGATTTTGGCCCCAAGAATCTTCCACGATTCTTCTCTTTTACTCCACAGAGTAGCTTTTTCTTTTTGTGCTCATGCCTAAGGGTAAAAGAATAAAAAATGGCACTGGGGTATCCCAGGTGGGGGGAGGGCGTTCAGTTAAGATGACACAGAGGGGATCAGAGGGGGAGGGAATCAAAATGGCACAAGAGAATGGGGGGCGGGGGGTTACAATCTTACCAGTATGGAGAGATAACGCTCTAACTTTACAAGTCTACATTTATCGTATTACAGCCACATTTCCAAAAAAGTCAGCTTGCCATGTAAAAGGTAAATAAAAATTGACATGCAAATACTTTAAACCAGATTTTCAATTTTACAGTTAAAAATCTGGTTTAAAGGATTTGCATGTCAATTTTTATTTACCTTTTTTAACAATAGATGGCAGCATCACCAGGTAACATATGGCAATACATGAAAACTACCATAGACAGCATGGGCATCTTTATTACCGGTAACATGGGCACATTTATTAACAAATGCATGATGCCTAACAGTATTACAGGGGGTCACTCTCACTTTTTTTTTGGCACATGCGCGCGCTGCACACACGGTGCATGCACGCGCAGAAGAGGGACTAGGCAGCGTGTGCAGTTACAGGAGCCGCAACTGCCTCATACACAAGCCTGGATTGGGTGCCCGGAGGAGGAGATGGGGGAAGAGCTCACCGGCTGCTTTCTGACAAGCAGGGTCGGCACATACCTGTCAGATCCAGGCTCCGGCTCTGCTCTTCAGGCTCGTCCTTCTCTTCTGTCCTGCACACCGGAAACCGGAAGTTTCACTGCATTGTGTGATCTCTGATACAGTGGATAGCCAGGACAAGATTTAGGTGAGTGCCTTATTTTCAGGGGGGGCTTATATTTCCGAGATGGGGAAAATAGGTGGGGTGCCTTACTATAGGAGGAGGTCCTATTTTCGGGGAAACACGGTAATAAAATGTCTCCAGGTGATGGGTGTACTATTGCCAATGTATTTTTATTGTAATTCTTCTCTTATTTATTCTGGTTTTTTTATTTATTCTGGGGTGTCCCCTCTTATTATATTATGTTTTATCTTAAATCTTAAAAAAAATATTAATTTAAAAACCTTGTATGTTAACATTATACAGTAGGTAACATAAATCTTCTTATTACCTCTTCAACCTCTTCCATCTTTATATACTATTCAAAATTTTCCCCATCCCTTGAGCTTTGCCACTAGCATATTTCTCAACATATACAGCGGCACCTTGCTTTAGGAGCATAATGCATTGCATGGGATTGCTCTTTAAGCGAGTTGCTCTTTAAGCGAAACACTTGGAAAAACGCCTCCACTGCCATTGTAAGTGACGAACTGTAAACCCAATTTAGTTGTTAAGCGAGTTTTTGGTCATTTTAATTGTTAAGTGAGGGTGACCATTTAGAGAAATTTCTGCTCTTTAGACAAGTTAGCCTCTAAGCAAGGCACTCTTTATGCCAGGTTTTACTGTACAGTAATACCTCAGATAACATTAGTATCGAATAACACTAAAATCGCATAACATTAAGCAATCTGGGGGGAAGAATTGCATCGGATAACATTAAGATCCTATGGGATGCATCAGATAACAACAGCTAAAGCCTGTGTGGTTACAATGTATCTCTATGGATCCCATAGGATTTTAACATGCATCAGATAACACTAAAAATCGTATAACACCAAGACTTGTGGAACCAGGTTTTAGTGTTATCTGAGGTTTTACTGTATTTTAATTTCAGGCCCTGAAGTCTTATTTAATGTTTATTCCACTTCTAACTGCCTTCTTCATAGCTCGTATTATATCACCTTTCTTTTCTACATTTTTGCCATATTTCCATTAATTCTTTTTCCACGTTCTCAATTAAAGACTTACTGGTACTGTACTTCTAAATGTTTAGTTTCCATCTTTTCACTTCTCAATAAGCATACAGTATTTTACTTTTAATTGTAGCCGACGGCAAAGCCAAGAAGGTGGCTTCATTTTGGCAGTTCAAAGTTTGATCTGGACACTACAGAAGAATTAAGTGTTGAGATCTTTATATTTTGAATTATTGCATTTATTAGACACAACACAGATTAGCAACAGGCAGGGGAAATAGGGGGCCTTACTGAGAGAGGATATGGTTTGCCAGTTCTCCTTCATGACTTCCTGGTGGAGGTCCTTCTGATCAGGATCCAGCAGTGCCCATTCCTCCTGGGTGAAAGACACAGCCACCTCCTCAAAGGACACGCCACCCTAAATGGACAAAATGGAGGTCTTCTCCATCATTTTCATAAAGGTAAGGGTCACCCTTGCTCAAAAGCCAGTCGTATCCGACTCTAGGGTTCAGTGCTCATCTGTTTCATAGCCGAAGAGCCAGCACTGTCTGCTTCTGCAGACATTTCTGTGGTCATGTGGCAGGCATGACTAGACACTGGAGTGCACAGAATGCTGTTTCATAAAGACAACCTTTTAAAGCTAAGATGTGAAATCAAAAGAAGTGGGTGAATATTCTTTTGTCGTTTGAAACTCTCATGAATGGCCTTCACAGACTGTCTATTTGAGGAAAAAGTCTAGCAAGGGCTATGTGTGAACTGAGAGACACCCAGAAATGGCTTTTGGTGTCACTGAGCACAGCTTTTACACTCTTATCTCTCCCACAAGAAAGCAACCATCCCAAAGAATAAAGGGAACAGAAAAAGGAACACAATTCCTGCTGTCCTCATATTGAGTTTGGAAAAACATGGAGAGCACCATGTCATAACAATCTGCTATACAAGGAATGAGACTGTGCTGGATTCTATCAAAAAGGAATGGCCTGGTTGACTCAAGACCTGGTTTTCTCAACCTGCCGAAAACACATGAGAACTTGCCAAAAACACGTAGTTTTGGCAGTTTTCAGTGTTTCTTGGCGTCGGTAGCAGCGAGGGCTGGGTTTGCCCCACAGGCCGTTGGTTGAGAATGCCTGTTCAAGACTCAAGTGGTGAAATACAAAGGGATTCAGATGCAAAGTGAGTTGACATTGTCCTGTCCATACCTGATCTGGTTCTGCTTCATCGCAAGGAAGAGAAGCTGGGTCGTTTGTTGCTTGTGTCCTTCTGGATTCTACAGGAGAGGCAGAGAGTGAGAAGCCACTCCTCTCGGATTAAGATGGGAATCCCAAAAATATTAACTAAAAATTAAACCCTTGCGTAGAACAGGATTCACATCCCAGTAAAAGGGACTGGTTCCCCAAGAATAAAACTTGCCCCTTTGGAAAGTGTTTCTAAATGAAATTCCAGAATGGGTAGAAATATTATTACTGAGTACAGAAATTTCTGAAATACGTAGTTAAGAATACTAAATCTTGGGAGTTTTCCAGCACATCAGGTGATATTTTTCACACTCTAAAAGTCAGCAGACAAACATGTTAGCACATCGACAAAGGTGTTCCCCATATTTTTCAAAGTGAAAGATCCGATCCTGATTCCTACTGAACCATGAAACCTCCTGGGAGACGTTGAACCATTCACTCTCCCTCAAGTTGGCGTAAATTGCAGGATAATCGGACTGAGAATAAGATAGTTACGAAGAAATCCATGAGTTTTGTACAAAAACTGTGGAATATCAATAAAACATGGATGGGGGGAAGCAATAACTGAGGCATGCAAGGTTAAATACGGATTTTTAGAAGTCTACTATTTCACATGGTTAAAAACAAATCTCTTTGCCTTTGGTCTCCTGGAATGGTCAGAGGGGAAAAGAAATACATAGACCCTCCTTTCCTTTACCTGTGGATTATCAACATGCCTTCTCTCGCATTAATCCTCACCTATCAAGAGGGCACCTCCTGCATTGCCCTGAAGGATCCCTCTTCGCAGGGGACTCTCTTTGGTACTGAATTGAGGTTTCTCTCGCTTGGGAAAATCAGACTGAGCATCTGAGATCATTTTCATCTGAGGATTCGTTAAATACAACGAGAAAGTAGAAGAGACAAAAACAGTGATCTTAGTAGACAAGGCTGGAATTTTGGAGGTACAAAATATCGTGCTCAGATTTTCCCAAGAAAAAACAAAGGCAATTTATTTAAAAAAATTTTTTTTTAATTATTCCCTCATTTTCTTGACACCTTTGAGTAATCATAGACAATCTTGGTAGCTGAATAATCCCTGCCTGAAACCACCAAAAGTGACCTAATCCTGCCACTGCTGAATTAGGTGCTTGTACCCATAGCAGGAGTAAACCTGCAGTTTCCTTAGAAAATTAGAATGGAAGAGAGTTAAAAGAGAATGATTCGATTATCAAATATAATACATTCAACCATATGTTGTGCTGTCAATGACCATAATGAGCTATTGGAGCAGAACAGGCACCAGTCTGACAGGTAGAGAGCAGTAGGGGCCGTGGCCTGTTCCCTTCAGGCTCCAAGCTCGCCTCACCCCAAAAAACCATGAATTGCTCTCACCTCTTGGTCTTCTTGTTTTTTCTCTTCCTTTTGACTCGGGAGGAAACCTTCTGCCAGGGCCACTGCCTGGGAACTGGTTTCTGCTCCACATTCCCTCACCCAGATCGAGATCTCCTGGGGGAGGATGGACAGGAATTGCTCCAGGATCACCAGGTCCAGCATCTCAGCCTTGGTGTGTCGCTCCGGCTTCAGCCACTGATGGCAAAGCTGGTGGAGTCGTGTGCAAACCTGCCAAGGACCCTCAGCCTCCTGGTAGGAGTATTTCCTGAAGTCTTGGCGCTCAGCCTCTGAGCTGAGCTTCTCCTTCCCAAGGACCTTCAGCCCCATTCCTTCCTGTCCCGTCCCAAGGCTTCTTCCCCTGGTCACACTGGGGTCTTTTTCTGCTCTGGGGCCAGATATGTGTTGGTCAGTCATCTTATTCCTCAGCCAAAAAAAAAGCTTCCAATGGTGTTCTGGATTTACTCTCCCCCTGCTGGGGAAAGAATGCCTTTACGAATCAGACAAATGATGTCCTACAAAAGAAGCCAAGACACTCCAAGGTTAGCACTGGCAGGACAGAAGATGAAAGAGAATGGCAAGGAAAGAAATCTCATTTCCAAAGGAAACTGCAGAGTATGTTGCAAATGGTTTGGTGGGCAGTAAAAATTCCCTTCCTGGGGGAGTCAAGTGCATTTCCCTTGTTGACCCTAGAGTGGCTTCTGAAAAGAGGCAGCTGAAAGGGAAGCCAATCAAGTGGGTTGGGGTGGCCCAAGACACTCTGTTGCCTGAAGCAGAGGACAAATTCTCTTCTTCCAACTTTTACATATGCTTTACACCTGGATTTCTTAACTTTTTAAAGCTGGGGGCCAGGCCACGCTCCCTCAGACAGCTGTGGGGGCCAGACGGCCATTTTGCCCTTCCTCCAAAACATGGCACTTCCGGAGGTAGTGGGAGGCCACATTAAATAGTGCTCTGGGCCACATCTGGCCCATAGGCCGAGAATCCCTGCTTTACACAGATCAATAAATGAAATAAATATCCTGGTTTAAACTCTTGAGACGGGACATTGTTCACTGCTTCCAACGATTGGGGGGCAGCAGGTTTATCATCCACTTCGAGATCCCCTTCCTGTAACACCAGACCACATCCTTTGTTTAGCAAAACCATCTGCAGAAATTTCCATGCATTTCAAAGGGCTCAAACGTGGGGAGGATGATGATGATATGGGCAGCCCCAGTTTCCCAGCTATCTTATCCACCTCTTATTTTCTCTCTCAGGGAAGAGCACAGGAGACTCACCTGACCTCCTCCTTTTTCTTATAGAAGAGGCTGCAGGAAGTTTTCAAACATGAGCTCGGTTTTCCCGCGTGGGTAGTCACGCATGCGCACTTTTCATTGCGAGAAATGAAATCCTGGGGGTCTTTCGTATCATGTGACTGAAGCCAAGCCAGGCTCCTGGCAGGGCATGGATAGACCCAGCCAATCGCCTCTCCGAGCGCATGGATGAGATTGTTCTCCTTTTGAGTAGGAAAAGGAATTTGAGCTAAAATTAGGATTTTCCCTGGAGATGAATCATCATCCGCAAAACCATTTTATCTCTCCGCCCGCCTCCCTTCCCATTTCACACACTACTCTTTTATTCCTGCCTCAAACTAATAATCCCACTTCCAAAAGATGACTAGAAAGCAGAAGCGTAGCTTACCTTGGCGGGGCCCCGTATAAAAATTGTTTGGGGGCCCTTTATATGTGGGGCGGAGCTAACGTCATGACATCATGACGTCGTGGGGGGAGCCAACGTCATGACGTCATGGGCAGGGCCAAAATAAAAATAAAATAAATAAAAATAAAATAAATAAAATAGAATTAAAATGTAAAAAAAAAAACCCACACACACCTCAACCCACCCACCCACCCACCCGAAACACAAAAACCTCACTTACCTTAATCCTGGGGCCTCTTCTTCCTCCGCCTCTGCTGTCACCGCCGCGCCGCCGCTGCTGCCATCGCACGACCGCTCCCTCGACGCGCACGGCGAAGGCAAGGGGCAGCTGTGGAAGGCGAGCGGGCGCAGCGAGGCAGCCCCGAGGCCCTCCCCCCGGTCGCCGCAGGGGCTCCCTGGCAGGCTGCGCCAGCCCGGGCGGCGCTCTTCACCTCGACGCTGGGGTGACAGGTCATGTGGCAGGCATGACAAGCGCACGGAACACTGTTTCTCTACAGTACTTGCAATTTTTTTTGCTTTCGAACTGCTAGGTTGGCAGGAGCTGGGACAAAGACGGGAGCTCATTCTGTCCTGCACTGGTGTAAAAAAAAGTGCTGTTTTTTTTTAACTCGGCAGCTTAACCTATCAATCCACCTCTTTGGAAGCAGCTGGGCCTTGTGATTATGACTAAACTCGGATTTTTGCTATTTTCCCGAAAGAGACCCAATTAAGGCTCGGAATTCTACTGAAATTAACGCGAAGCTTAGCCGGTCTACACGGCTTCGATGCTCTCCGGGGATGGGGCGAGGGAATGGGAGCCATGAATCGGGCGCACTAGGACCCAGCGGAGGCTTGGTGAACAACTTGCCTCCCCTTTCCCTCCTCTGTTGCGGCTCCGCCTCCTGCCGTGGAAACTTAGCCATGGGTTTGGAAGCGATCCGGTACCGTCGGGGCTCCCTGCGGATCCTCAACCAGCTTCTGCTGCCGCAACAGAGCCTTTATGAGGAGATTATTTTTAATTTTATTTTTTGCCGTTGGGGGCCCCCATAGCCCGGGGGCCCCGTATAATTGATACGGCTGATACGGCGGTAGCTACGCCTCTGCTAGAAAGGTTTCCATTCCTTCTCCAACATCTGCGATTTTCCTGTGTGGATTTTGGCTCTTCCCGCCATTGCATCCCTGGATTCTGCCCTCCTTCTGCATGAATGGTGCATGAATGCTGCCCCCCAACAAGAAGCCATTCAAATAGGTTCGGGTGGCCCAAGACATTCTGATGCCTGAGGCAGAGGGCAAAGGATTCTCCTTTCCTACCTTTTATGCGTTACTTTACACAGAATAAATTAAATTACCCAATTTCAACCCTGGAGATGGGACGGTGTTCACTATTGCTTCCAACGATTGGGGGCAACATCAAAATGGATCTAAGAACCCCACAAGAGAAAGGCCAGTTGGATCAGAAAGACTAGTTTAGGGGAGGGATCAATGCCGCCCCTTTAGCCTCTGCCATCTGAGGACCTCCTCTCACCCTTTGTTATTTTTCTCTCTCCATTTCCTGAACTATACAGAGCCAGGGTGAGACAACAGGCCCAGAGCCTACATCCCACTCCCATCTCAGAGGGGAAAAAGCATCCAGTAAAGAGCAATCTGGTAGAAGCCATCCAGGCCTCTTCGACCACCTCTGGCCACCTTCCAAACACCAGAGGTGAGGCTGCCACAGCCATCGCACGCGAACACCTATGGATGCTTTAAACTCTGAGGCAGGAAGTAGCATGGCCCAAATGGCCAAAAAAGGAATAGCTGAATGTATATGATAAGTAATTGATCTACAGTACTGTAGTTGACTTAATATAGTAACTGATATAGCAACTTTACAAGTAACTGATTTACATAGTGACTTGATATAGTGAACTTACAGTAGTGACTTGATAGAGTGGACTTTACTTTTCATACCAAGTTTTGTTTTTCCTTCTTCTTTCATACCAAAGATGATGACTAATGAGATACTGATCAACTCCTGACTACATACAGTAATACCCCGGATAACGTTATGACTTGGTTCCACAAGTCATGTCGTTATCCGGTTTTTAGCGTTGTCCGGGGTATACATCGAACAATGCTTAAAAAAAAAGCCCTGACGTCAGGGACAAACGCTGAGGCAAGGCAAGGCTTGTCCGAAATCCCCCACCCCGCCCCGGGGGGGGGGATTTTGGATGAGACGAGCCCTGCCTGTTTCCCGCACCGCACTGGCCCCTTACCGCTTGCTAAGGGGCCAGTGCGGTGTGGGAAACAGGCAGCCACTGGTGCAAAAAAAATCGCACAAGCAGCTGCCTTGTCGCGCTACCTGACACGAACCTTAGCTGTCAGGTAGTAAGACAAGGCAGCCGCGCATCAGGGGCTGGGCTAGCCTTCTTCCGCAGCCCATGTGGACTGAGTCCGAAGCCCAGCGGCTTCAGACACAGCCAGGATGGGCTGTTGACGAAGCCTAGCGGCGCTCGGGCTAGCTAGCCCGGGCGCCGCTAGGCTTCATCCAGCAATTGCTGCTACTGAACTAGGGTCGGGCGAAAGGCAGGCACCCATGTGCCTTCCCCCCCCCCCGACCCTAGTTCAGTAGCAACGATCCATTGCTGCGGATAGGGAGGTGGGGTGGATTGGGTAGATTTTCTACCCAATCCACCACCACCCCACCATGTCTCAGATAACGCTAAAAAAAATAGTTATCTGATGCAATTTTCCCCAAAAAAACTTGCATTGTTATCTGATTCTAGAGTTATCCGATGCAATCGTTATCCAGGGTATTACTGTAGGGGGAAAAGAACATCCTTTTTAGGTATAAATACAAGTCCTTTCCCACAGTCAGGGGCCCCATGCAGATAATGAATGATTAACAATGTTACTCGGATGGTAATGTATTATAATTTTGTTGTGTTATTTTTATTTCCTTTGTAATCTTACTAAATATATTTAACTGAGAACAGAAACAACTGAAGAAAAGTGTAATTTTGAAACTATAAATGCCTATTTCTTTATAATCTATTTCTCTATTTTCACTTTAATTTCTTTGTGCTGATAACACATGTTTATTACACCTTACAGTATAACAAGAGGAACTAGAATACTTTTATTTCACTTTACACTGTGTTTCCCATTCCCATTGTGTGGAGCTGGGATTCACCCTCATCTCACTTCTCTGAAGTCTCTATAACTCTTCCTTGGTTAACTTTGTAACTGGAAAGCAATTTCTTCAATGCAACGGTAGATCCATTAATGAAACAGTAGTATTTTAAAGTAATGCGAATTCAGTTTATTATGCTACACTCCTACATCTATGCACAACGTTAAGCATATGAAATGCATTATGTCTCCTGAATAGTATAAGAGGGGTCTATGACTGTAGATTCTCACATACAAAGGTACTACATTCTAAAGCCTAGCGTGTCTGCTGTGCATTTTGAACAGGAAAATTTTCTCATCCTTTCTCCAAGATGGGAAAGGGACAAGGGAATGTTTTCTAACTCTCTGATGAATCACTCAACGCAAAATAAATTAAAAGCAGATCCAACACTCCTGGCATTCGTAAGGTTTATCTCCTGTGTAAAATTATCTGATATTTCACAAGTTATGAATTCTGAGTAAACATTTTCCACACTTCTGGCATTTGTATAGTTTATCTCCTGTGTGAGCTTAGTATGCCTCACCAGATTTTTGAACAAAATCTTTCCCACATTCCAAGCATTTCTATGGTTTCTCTCCGATGTGTACTTTCTGAATATTCACATGGTCTGAATTACCAGCAAAACATTTCCCACACTCCTGGCATTTGTATGGTTTCTCTCCTGTGTGAACTCTCTCATGAATCACAAGGTGTGAATTCTTAGCAAAACATTTCCCTCATTCATGGCATTTGAATGGCATGCATCCTAAGTGAACTGTCTCATGAATCACAAGGTATGAATTCCGAGCAAAACATTTCCCACACACCTGGCATTTGTATGGTTTCTCTCCTGTGTGAAGTCTCTGATGTTTCACAAGGTCCGATCTCTGAGCAAAACATTTCTCACATTCCTGGCATTTGTATGGTTTCTCTCCTGTGTGGACTCTCAGATGATTCACAAAGTGTGAATTCCGAGCAAAACATTTCCCACATTCCAGGCACTTGTATGGTTTCTCTCCTGAGTGGATTCTCTGATGGTTCATAAGGTCGGAATTCTGGACAAAACACTTTCCACAATCCAGGCAATTGTATGGTTTTTCTCCTAAGTGGATTCTCTGATGAATCACAAAGTATGAATTCTGAGCAAAACATTTCCCACACACCTGGCATTTGTATGGTTTATCTCCTGTGTGAAGCCTCTGATGTTTCACAAGGTAATAATTCAGAGCAAAACATTTCTCACACTCCTCGCATTTGTATGGTTTATTTCCTGTGTGAAGTCTCTGATGTTTGACAAGGTTTGCTTTCTGAGCAAAACATTTTCTACATTCCTGGCATTTGTATGGTTTCTCTCCTGTGTGGACTCTCAGATGATTCACAAAGTGCGAATTCCGAGCAAAACATTTCCCACATTCCAGGCACTTGTATGGTTTCTCTCCTGAGTGGATTCTCCGATGGTTCATAAGGTCGGAATTCTGGACAAAACACTTTCCACAATCCAGGCAATTGTATGGTTTCTCTCCTGAGTGGACTCTCAGATGATTCACAAGGTATGAATTCCGAGCAAAACATTTCCCACACTCCTGGCATTTGTATGGTTTCTCTCCTGTGTGGACTCTCTGATGAATCACAAGGTTATGATTCTGAGCAAAATATTTCCCACACTCCTGGCATTTGTATGGTTTTTCTTCTGGATGAATTCTCTCATGAATCACAAGGACTGATTTCTTAGAAAAGCATTTCCCACACTCCTGGCATTTGAACGATTTTTCTCCTATGTGAACTCTCAGATTATTAACAAACTTCGAATTCTGAGCAAAACTTTCCCCATACTCTTGGCTTTTGTATCCTTTCTCTCTGATATGTACGCTTTGATTTCTCACAAATGGCAATTTGCCATGTAAATGCTTCCTAGAATCTTCACTCATAAAGTGCTTCTTTCCATGTTTGTGTTTTTTGCGAAGCATCAATGATTTCTTCACAGCAAAATATTTTCTCAACATGATGCATTTGTTGGGCTTCTCTTGGACATACCTTTCCTCTTCTGAGTGGTTTTTTAGGTGTGCGGCAAACTTCGATCCCTGCAGAAAAGTCTTTCTACTTTTGAGCCAGACAGTTTTCTCCCTCCAGTTACCTGCTGAGCAGAAGGATAAACACAGAAAAGTCTGAAAGGAATAGGTAACCAGAACTAACAGAGAAAACAGTTTTATAAGAAGTGGAATCTGATGACTGCAATCTCAGATGTAAAGATCTCTATTAGGTTTTGAAGTACAATAGGCTGTCCATGTTTTCCCTCATTTCCTCCTCTTTTATTCAGTCAAGGGAGACCATTACCTTTTAATCTGAATTTAACATACAAAATATCAAAGTAACTAAGGGGGGGGGTCACAAAAACTTTGTTGCCTCTTAACAACTAACTGCTCTATTTTAACGTTAGCTTTTGTAAATCAAGTCCACTTCATCGGACATAAGAGTGAGACTTCATGACATCAATTTATACACATAGTGTATAAATTGACAAATCAGGATATAAATTAGTCAAAGTAGACTTGATCCACAAAAGCTAACATTAAAATATAGCAGTAAATCTTTAACCTGCAGCACATTTTTTTGCCTTTTTGCTTTGTTTACTCTCTGATATACTGGCAAAGATTAATATGGTTACCATTTCAAATACTTCACAGTCAGGCCAGGGCAGGCCAGCTGAAATATCAATTTTTCATAGTACAGTAATACCCCGGATAACGTTATGACTTGGTTCCACAAGTCATGATGTTATCCGATTTTTAGCATTGTCCGATGCATGCATTGAACAATGCTAAAAAAAAAAAAGCCCTGACTTCAGGGACAAATCGCTTTAAAGGCAGGCAGGGAAAGAAAGAGACCTCCCTGCCTTTAAAGCCACCTCCCACGCACAGCGATCTTCGGGGAAAGAACCTTTTCCCCGACTCTACTTTAGTCTTCCCTCCCTGTACATTTAAACTAAAGAGAAGGGGGAAACAGAGAGATGTGATTGGTTCTCTAGAGAACCAATCACCTCTCTCTTTTTTCCCCTCCCTTTAGTTTAAATGTACAGGGAGGGAAAGAAAAAAACACAAATACAGTACAGGGAGGAAAAAAGACTGCCTGCTCGGCTACGAGAGAATCTAGCCCAGCCCTGTCCCTGCTTACCTTCAAGCCAGCACAGCTGCTGCTCCCACCAGGTTCCCCTTTGCATTGGAACTCATGGGTTCTCTTTCTGAGCTGCATGCTTCGACTGAGCCAGGCTTGATCAGCCGATTGCAGAGCACAGAGGCATAGCTATGCAATCTCTGTGCTCTGCAATCGGCTGATCAAGCCTGGCTCAGTCAGAGCGTGCAGCTCAGAAAGAGAAGCCATGAGTTCCAGTCCAATCGGCTGGATCAAGCCATGAGTTCCAGTGCAAAGGGGAACCTGGTGGGAGCAGCAGCTGTGCTGGCTTGAAGGTAAACAGGGCCAGGCTGGATTATCTCGTGACCGAGCAGGAAATGGGGTGGGTGTGGGGAGTCCCCAAACTGCTGGGGGTGGGGGTTTGGAAGGAGGGACGTGGCAGGGAGAGGTGCTTTGGCCTCCTTTACTTCTTTATGATGATGGATCGGATAACGCTAAAAAGAACGTTATCCGGTGCAAATCTTCTCCCCAAATTTGTCGTCGTTATGCGGTTTTAGCGTTATCCGGTGCAATCGTTATCCGGGGTATTACTGTATAAAATTATGGGGGGGGGGGGGTGAATAACAAACAATTATCCCCTCTCCTTAACTATATACAGTTGTACCTCACTTAAAGAGCATAATGTGTTCCACAGGATTGCTCTTTAAGCGAAACACCATTGTAAGTGACCAATTGTGACTTCTGGTGGGGGGGACTGCGAGTGAACCCCGATTTATTTGTTAAGTGAGTTTTTGGTTGGTTTTATTTGTTAAGCGAAGTAAACACTCAGAGAAAATTCTGCTCTTTAAGCAAGGCACTCTTTATGCGAGATTTGACTGTACAGTCAAACCTCGCATAAAGAGCGCCTCGCTTAGAGAGTAACTTGCTTAAAGAGCAGAATTTTCTCTTAATGTTCGCTTCGCTTAACAAATAAAACCAACCAAAAACTCGCTTAACAAATACATTTGGGTTCGCAATTCCCTCCACAACTGGTCATTTACAATGGTGTTTCGCTTAAAGAGCAAACTCGCATAAAGAGCAATCCCGTGGAACGCATTATGCTCTTTAACCGAGGTACAACTGTATTATATCTAGAATCTCATTTATATTATTTATTTATTTATTCAGATTTATATTGCTGCCCACTCGCCGAGGCGACTCAGGGGGGCTTACAGTCAAAACAGCAACAGTACAATAAAAATTATAAAATATAATCTCACAAAATACTTTCCTTTTTAATTTGTTTTACAATTTATCTATAACATAAATATAAATCAATGTATCCATAATAGCTAACAAGCACATCATAACAAATTACTATGCAGACTGTGTTACCCTGTCAAACTTCAGGACCTTGGAAAAACCTTTTTTATTTCACTACCCTCCTATATTCATATATCTATTGTAGCATTTGTATTGCCGCTCCTCTAGCCAGGGCATTCCTAGGCGGCTCACAATATCAGCACATCAAACATCCCCCAATACAAAAGACTAAAACTATAAAAACGATGTATAGCCATTAAAAAAAACCTCCCTATAACCTTATAAAACCTGGGGGGGCCTGCGACACCCTAGCCATGTTTTTAGGCCCTTCCTGAAGGGAAGCAACTCTGTCTGGAGGGGCAGCTCATTTGGCAGGAAGTTCCGCAGGGCAGGAGCAGATACCAAGAAGGCTCTCTTTCTAGTGCCAGTGGGACAAGCCCCCCTGGCTGATAGAACCACAAGGGAGCCCCTCCGGTCTGCTCTTGTAGGACAGGCTGATAACCTTGGGGTGACGCTGTCCCTTAAGTATCCTGGTCCACTACAATGAAGGGCTTTAAAGGTCATAAACAGCACCTTGAATTGCACCCAGAGGCACACCGGCAGCCAATGCAGCTCCTGCAGCAGGGTTGAGGCACGGTTGTACCAACCACACTCCATTAACACCCAGGCAGCTGGGTGCACCAGTTGAAGCCTCTGAATGGTCATGAAAGGCAGCCCCATGTAGAGCGCATTGCAATAATCTAGTCTGGAAGTGAACAGAGCATGGGTGACCATAAGTCAGGAGTCCCGGTCCAGGAGTGGGCATAATTGGCGTATAACACGAAGCTATGCAAAAGCCCTCCTGGCCACGACTGACACCTGCTCTTCAAGCAGTAGTCGTGAGACCAGGAAGACCCTCAAATTACGCACCAGGTCTGTCTGGGGCAAAAAAGCCCCATCCAGAACCAGATGGTAGCTCCCAGGATAACGTGGGGGCCCTTAAAGTAGGGATAGGGAACCTATGGGCCAACTCTGCCTATGGCGCCAAATAATCTGGTCCGCTGCCATTGCTCCTGCAACCCCAGTCACCAGAAGCAGCTGCAGAGGCAGAAACAGCCATAAACGTGTCCACAGCTGTTGAAAACACATTTATGACAGCCATAAATGAGTCCGCGGCTGTCGTAAATGCAGATACAGCTGTTATAATCACATTTTATGCATTTTATGGCTCTTGTAAATGCATTTATGGCTGTCATAGATGTGTTCACGGCTGTAGTAAACACATTTATGACATTCGCGGATGTGTTTGACGGCAGTGTTTACAGCAGGAGGCCACCAGTCGAGCCCCCTCAACTGTCTGAGGGAGCATGACCTGGCCCCTGACTTTGGCAACCCCTGCTCTAAAGATATTTAGCAAGATGGCAAAGGGTTGAAACAATTTTTTTTTGCGCTCTCGCTACGTTTGAAAGGTGGATTAATGAAAATTAAATAGTAAAATACCGGTATATTTTAATGCAATGGTAATTAATTTTTAAGATTGCGAGACTGTGGAGAGGCTTAGTAGTCCTGGAATGGGTCCATTTTTTTGGTAGGTGAGGTGAGGTGAGTGGTGCTGTGCCAGGCCAAGCCAAGCCCTGAGGAGATGGACGGGGTGCTGAGAGAGGGACGCTTGCCTAAGAAGTCGAAAGGCGATCATAGATAAGAAGCTGAATAGATTTTATCCAATATTGGGTCAATGGTGCCCAAACTAAGGCCGATGGGCCAGGTGCAGCCCCCGACACCAATTCATGCAGCCCACGAAGCCCTCGTCACTCCTGGAAGTGGAAGTAAAATGCACCCATATGGAGCGACGAGGGCTTCGTGGGTCAGGTGAATTGGCATCGGGGGCCGCACCTGGCCCCCAGGCGTTAGTGACTGGCTCCATGAACCACATGATTGGCCCACGGCCCAAAAAGTTTGGGTACCCCTGGATTGGGTCCTTTGTGGACTCTGGCAGCTCCGGAGTGGGAATCGGAGGCCGAGAACTGGCAGCGGATGAGGTAAGTGGTGAAAGTTGGGCTAAGTAAGCCAGCTGGGATTGAACGGGACTCTCACAAGCGGGGCGCCAGAATAGAAAACACTAAAAGTAATTTTAAATTGATTTTGAGTGGACCTAGTGAGCAGTGGTGGCAGACGAAGTGGTCATGGTGGTGGTGGAGGAGCCCGGGGCAGTGAACTAAGTGAAGAAGGAAGCAGAGGTCATGGAATAATGGTGTCAGGGAAGAAAGAAACAGAAAGTTAAGAGAAGCGGAGAATGAGTAGGGAAGCCAAGTTTGGACCATGATGTAGTCTTTTTACAGGAAACACATCAAAAATCAAAAGATACGAATAAATTATTTTTAGGTTGGACTCAGATTTATGAAAAGTCCTTCGGAACCTCAAAGGCAAGAGGGATGGCAATCTTGATTTCAAGTAGGTTAGGCTTATCAATAGTAGTCTCCCCCCCCCTTTAAAATGTTGAGCTTGGAGACCAGAAGGCTGAGTTTCAATACTCAAGAATTGCACTTAGGGACATAAAAGGAGCCTCTTTCAGGAATCCCCTGAAAATCCTTTCAACCCAGAGTAATCTCTGATTTCTCAATAAGCATATTTTACTTTAATTGTAGCGAACAACAAAGCCAAGAAAGTGGCTTCATTTTTACATTTCAAAGAATTTAATGTTGAAATCTTTGTATTTTGAACCATTGCTATGTTGCATTTATTAGACACAACAGAGATTAGCGACAGGCAGGGGAAAGAGGTGGCCTTACCCAGAGAGGATACAGTTTGCCAGTTCTCCTCCATGACTTCCTGGTAGAGGACCTTCTGGTCAGGATCCAGCAGTGCCCACTCCTCCTGGGTGAAGGACACAAATACCTCCTCAAAGGATACTCCACCCTAAATGAAAAAAGAATGGAGGTCTTCTCCATAGTTTTCATAAAAACAACCTTCTAAAGCCAAAACATCAAATCAAGAGAAGTGGCTGGATATTCTTTTGTAGTTTGACAACCTCATAAATCATCTTCACAGTCAGTCTTTTTGAGAATAATTCTAACAAGGGCCACTTGTGAACTGGGAAACATCTAAAGATGGCTTTTGCTCTTACTAAGCACAAAGTTTACACTCTTATCTCTCCCGTAAGAAAACAAAAAATCGGACAAAGGGAACAAAAGAACAACACTTTTGGGCATCCCTGCTTTAAGCACATAATTTTAATTACATTCTTCTTTTTTTTGCCTTCTTTGTAAATGCAGTATACAGTTGTACCTCGCTTAAAGAGTATAATGCGTTCCACAGGACTGCTCTTTAAGCGAGTTTGCTCTTTAAGCGAAACACCATTGTAAATGACCAATTGTGGGGGGGATTGCGAACCCCAATTTATTTGTTAAGCGAGTTTTTGGTTGGGTTTATTTATTAAGCGAAGCGAACATTCAGAGAAAATTCTGCTCTTTAAGCGAGTTACTCTTTAAGCAAGGCACTCTTTATGCAAGGTTTGACTGTATTTGTATTTCTTAACATATCTTTACGTTTGCCTCTTTTTGCATAATCTTCAAGTAACAAATATTTCAATCAGGTCAACACAGGTGTTTGCAAAAATATATCCCACCCGCCTCCTCAGGAAAATATTGTGGCAGGTCCACTTCCAAAATGACCTCTTCTTAAGACATAGAGTAGGGAAGGAATGAACTTTTGCTCTTTGGTTACATTCAGATGAGCAAAGTAATGTTAAACCCCTTGAAAGTATGCCTCGTCTATTCCGAGTTAGTTATTCTAGTTAAAAGCTAACTAGGTATTGCGTTTTGCATTTTTTTTCTTCCAGAGTCATATTTCAATGTAGAAAGGTGTCTGCATAAAGACCTAGGAGGGACTAGCCTAGAGAAATGCCCCTTGCCTCTGGGGGGAACTGCTTTGACAAAAATAACGTTACAGTCTAGAAGAGGCAGTGGAGGGGCAAACGTCAAGGTCCGTAAATTATGCCCCCTCAATTTGCAGGCGCTGACTAGAGATAGGAAGGCATTTTCTCCTTCTTAAAAAAATACCTTTCTTTGTTTAGTGCACCAGCGTTTGATGTAAAGTCTGAGAAGTAAGCTGCATCTTCTGCCGTATCCGAATCTGAATGTTGGCAATTTTCGTGGTCATCAGCCATGAAGATCGTCCTGGGAATACAATGCAGTGGCCGTTTATCTGCCTTCTGCATTGCAGCATGACACCCCCAGTACCACTGATCCAGTTCCACGAGTCACTTTCTGGTCCTGAGCCCTTTTGGCACACAAAGTCCTCTTCAGCCCCAGGCCAAGATGGATGAATGGACCTCCACCTCTAACCACAACTGCTGGCCTTTAGGAAAAATTTAAAGACATGGCTTGCCCAGCGGGTGTGGGCTGCTGCTGTTGATTTACTCCACCCTGCTGGCTTATATGACCATCTGACAATTTTGTTATGGGGATTTTAGATTTTTAGATTCGAGATTTTGTAATTTTAAGATTTTAGAGTTTTTATCTATATGTCTGGGTTGTCAGAGTGTGTTATGTTGGGGGTGTTTCTTGTGTTGTAAACCGCCCAGAGTCGCCTTGGCGATGGGGGGGGGGGGGCTAAACAAGTTAAAATAAATAAACACAATTCCTGTTGTCCTCATATTGAGTTTGGAAAAAATTTCAAGCAACTCTCAGATCTTGGACCAAGAAAAATAAAGGGGAAAACTCTTTTGTGTTGCTAAACCCAGACATAAGAGACACTGATATTCCTTGCCTGGAGAGTACCATGTTATAACAACCTATGAAACTGGCTGATCCAGGACTAAAGTGGTTAAATACAAAGGGATCCAGATTCACAAGGCGAGTTGACATTGTCTTGTCCATACCTGATCTTGTTCTGCTTCATCGCAAGGAAGAGAGGATGGATCGTTTGTTGCTCGTGTCCTTTTGGATTCTACAAGACAGACAGAGAGGGTGAGAATCCAGTCCTCTCAGATTAAGATGAGAATCCCAAAAATATTAGCTAAATAATAAACCCTTGAGAACCAGAGGATTCACATCCCAGCAGCCAAGAGTCACAGAGGGGGAAATGAATACACAGACCCTCATTTCCTTTCACCCATGGATAACAAGATGCCTTCTCTGAAAGTAATCCTCACCTATCAAGTTGGTGGCTTCTTCAATGTCCTGATGGATCTCTCTTTGTGAGGGACTTTCTTTAGTGCTGAACTGAGGTTTCTCTCCCTTGGGGAAATCAGACTGAACTTCTGAGGAGAGGATTTTCATCTGAGGATCCATCAAATGCAACGAGAAAGTTTGTTGTTGTTCAGTCGCACAGTCGAATAGAGAAAGTAGAAAAGACAAAAACAGTGATCTTAGAAGAGGAGAATGAACTCACCACAAGATGGCTTCATTTTGGCACCTTTCAACTTTTCACCAGTTAAAGAAGTTAGGTGCCAAGTCTTTGCCTAACCAGTTCTCTAGAATACCTTAATGTAAATGTAAAGCAGCTGTACCTCCTTAAGGGTTCTCCAATTGGAACAGCAATTGGAACAGCAATTGGAACAGCACAGGTGTAGCTTATTGATGAGGTAACTCCAAGACTTTGTTTAAGAAACCCAAGCCAGGCCTCCAGGCCTTTTTAGGAACTGTGGTAGTACGTCAATATAGGTAAAGGTATTAAATACACATTAAAATACACACAGACACACCACATCTGAAGGTGAGTCACTTACCCTGGGGAGCCTCAGGCTAGCAGCTTCTCTTCCTCCTCCCCGCTTGGGAGGACAGCAAGGAGGCCGTGCATATGCGCCAAGCAGGGGCGTAGCTACCGCCGTATCTGCCATATCAATTATACGGGGGCCCCAGGCCACGGGGCCCCCCAACATGCGTAAACAAAACAAATCTTTACCCTTCCTAAGGGCCCCCAAACAAATTTTTATACGGGGCCTCGCCAAGGCACGCTACGCTTCTGGCGCCAAGCACTGTAGCGTGCATGGACACCAAGTGCCTGGCGCACATGCGCAGTGGGGAAACCAGTGAAAACATAAGCCCCAAAGGTGGTTCCCCCCCCCTCCCAAAAGCTGCTACCGGTTCTCCGGGACGCTGGGGAAAGTAACTACCGGTTCTGGCGAGCCGGTGCAAACCTGTTGCATCCCATCACTGGACGGTGTTCATTATTGCTTCCAATGACTGGTGGCAACAGGTGAATCTAAGAACCCCACAAGAGAAAGGCCACTCGGCTCAGACAGGGAGGTTTGGTGGCCATCAATGCTTCTGCCATCTGAGGCCCTCCTCTCACACATTTCAATATTTCTGGCAGCAGCATAGCGGGGCATGGTGGGGGGTGGCAGACGGCCCCGGGCAGCAATTTTCAGGAGGCAGCCAAATGTCCACATCACTTTGGCCTCCCTCTGCCTGGGCATGGATAGCAGCCACACAGTCCCGCCCAATAATATCTTCTATTTTTCTTCATTTCTCATCTCAGCAAAGGCGACTTACACTTGCCCCCCCTCTCCTCCTCCTCTTTCTATCAATGAATGAATGAATGAATGAAAAGAGGTTGTTCCTAAAGTTAAGCGGCTCAACTTGACTAGCCCGGCTTTCCCTCGTGGACCGGTAAAGGAGTCGCGCATGCGCACTTTTTATGGCGCTAACTCGAAACCCTGGTTCTCTCTCTTCCTTGTCACGTGACTGAAGCCGAGCCAGGCTCCTGGCTGGGCAAGCACAGACCCATCCAATCTCCTCTCGGAACTCATGGATGGGTTAACGTTCTCGATTTGTGCGGGAAAAGGAACTTGAGCTAAAAGAGGAAACATCATCCTCAAAAAAGCCATCTTATCTCCCCCGCCCCCCAATTCGCACATTATTCTTTTATTCCTGCCCCAAACTAATCCCACTTCCAGAGATGACTGGGAAGCCTTCCATTCCTCCTCCGGCTCCTATGATTTCCCGGTGTGGGTTGTTTGTGGCTTTTCCCGCCATTGCAGCCGTGGACTCTGCTGCCCTCCTCTCGCTCTTTCTGTAATTTTTCTACCCATTTCTGAACTATAAAGGGCCAGCGATCCCTTTAAACAGGAATTTTTAGCACCTAACTCGAAAATCCCCTTTCTGCAACACCTACCACGTCCTTTGCTCAGCAAAATAATCTGCAGAAATTTCCATGCATTGCCAAGGCTCAAAGTAGGGATGATGAGATGGGCACCCAGTTATCCTATCATCCCCTATTTTCTTCCACTTTTTCCTTTCTCCGAAAAGACCAAAGGAGACTCATCTACCCCTCTCCTCCTTTTCTCTTTCTAGTAAAGGTAAAGGTTTCCCTTGCTCTAAAGCCAGTCGTATCCGACTCTAGGGTTCAGTGCTCTTCTGTTTCAGAGCCAAAGAGCCAGCGCTATCTGCTTCTGCAGACGTTTTCGTGGTCATGTGGCAGGCATGACTAGACACCCAAGCTCACAGGACGCTATCAATTAATTAAAGAGAGAGTGCAAAGGAGTTCTTCCTAAAGATGAGCCAGGTTTTCCCTCGTGGACTGGTAAAGGAGTTACGCATGCACACACTTTATTGAGATAAAGATATTTGGTTTTCTTTTTTTGTCATATCAGAAAATAAAATAAAAAACACTAGCACTTTAAAGACTAACTGCTATATTTTTATTGTTAGCTTTCATGGGTCAAGAAGACTTCTTCAAAAAGAGTGAAACTTACTGGCATGGTTTTTATACACCAAATTCAGGGGGTCAAAGGGAGACGGGTGTGGTCAAGCAAGATGACAGACAAGCAAGCACAACTTTTTTTGTCATGTGACTGAAGCCGAGCCCAGGGCCCCATACCTGCCCCGCCAGCCATGTTTTCACCCCCTTCCTAAAGAGCAACAACTCGAGACGCAATTCCATGGGTAGGAGGTTCCAAAAGGCCGGAGTGGACACAGAGAAGGCCCTCCTAGTGCTAGAGAGATGCGCCTCTAGCTTATGGCACCACAAGGACACCTCTCCAGTCTGCTCTAGTGGGATGGACAGTTGTTATTGGGGTGATGCGGTCTCTAAGGTATCCTGGCTCACTACCATATAGAGCTTTAAAGGTGATCACCAGCACTTTGAATTGCACCCAAAGGCACATTGGCAACCAGTGCAGCTCCCGAAGTAGCAGTGAGGCACGAGCATAATGCCCACAACCAGTGGTGGGATGTCAAAAATTTTACTACCACACCATGGGCAGAGCTGATGCCGTGGGCGGAGCCAACATCATGATGTCATGACATTGTGGATGGAGCCAACATGACATCATGATGATGTGGGCGGAGCCAAAGTAAAACATTTTTAAAAAAATACAAATTAAAATAAATACATATAAATAAATATAAATTAAAATAAATACATTTACACATAATACATAAAATACACAAAACTACATAAAACACACACACCTCAACCCACCCACCCACCCCAAACACAAACCCATCACTTACCTTACCCTGGGGTTGGGCAGCAGCAGGCAGGCACAGCAGTAGCGCGGTGACCTGGCAGCATGGCCTAGCCCGGCAGTTCAGCGCAGCCTAGCCTGGCTGGCGGTGTGCTGGGGAAAGGTCGTCGCTGCTGCTGCCGCTCCTCCAGGTGCTGCCTGCACCCTTTCTGGGCAGCCCAAAATGGCTGCTTGGAAGTGTGCACGCGTCAAAACTCCATTTGATGCATGTGCACTTCTATTTTTCAGTGTGCATGCGTCAAATGGAGTTTTGACACATGCGTACTTCCGAGCAGCCATTTTGGGCTGCCCAGAAGACAGATCCGGAGGGCGGCCAAAGAGGCGACCTAACCGGTTGCCCGGGGGTTTACCACCCCCCTCGCGATTCCCTATGGATGGTTGCTACTGGTTCGGCCGAACCAGGAGCAGCCCATCACTGGGTAAGCCCCCAAGGTGGTTCTCCCCAAAAGCCGCTACCAGTTCTCCGGTACACTGGGAAAAGTTACTACCGGTTCTGGCAAGCTGGTGCGAGCCTGTTACAACCCATCACTGGATCTCTTCCCCTCCCTACCGCCACCCCGGGGCACAGAGTTCGCCCTGTTGAATTTGGGTGCTCGGTCTCTAAAAGGTTCAACATCACTGCTATAGGGGAATTATGGTCCACGAGAAGCACAAGTTTTGCTAACATCTCTTCTCTAGGCCAGCTTAACATTCTTCAGACCCCATTAGTATCCCTGTTTGCATAAGTCAGGATATTTACCGTATTAAAAGAGGTTTCGTTGCAGTCTGAGCATTTATTTCACTTTCAAACCAAGTTACATAAAATGATTACATTGGAGTCATATTAAAACCACCACCATAGCCCAAACAGTTGCAATAGAAAAAGAAAGTCAGAAAATGAGGCAAGGAGTTCCATCTCCAGCAGAGGAATCATAAAGATACAACAAATTGAATAATTTGGAATTTAAAGAATTGAAACAATTTGGTAATGGAAAATTTTTAGACAATTCAAGTCACACCACCAGAATAAAAAACAAATTGGCCAAAAGCATGATTAGTATGTGGAAAGTCTTGAGACCAAAATTGGCTCCTGGCATCTCTCCAATTATAGAGATCCCAGATCTAAAAACACACCCAATACAAATTAACAATTCTACCAAAGACATATTTATAAAAAATAAAGTATATCTTTTAAAAGATTGGTTATAAGCATGTAAAGATCGGCAAAACAGGCAAGAAAGGTACAGAAATTTGAACTTGAATTGGCTCCAAAAATTGAAAATGGAGAAGTGGGATAAAAAAAATAGAGCAAGTTGGACTGGATAGATCACTAACCAATTTAGAATACTGTAATTAATTAATAAAATAAGGAAAGGTTTAATTAATATGAAAGGGATAAATTATACCAAAAAAATTTCTAGCTTGTTTATTTTGTGCTTTGATTTTTTATGTTATTTTGTGTTTTGATGTTCTTTGTATTTATTCATGTCCATGGTTGTTTATCATTGTATATCTATTAATTGTCATTATTTTTGTTATTTAATAGAAATTTTAAAAAAATAGACAAAAAAAGTTGTGTCACATAGTGACATAAGAGTGAGACTTCATGGCATCAAATTATGCATCTCAGGTACAGAGGTACAGAATAGTTAGCATAACAGATAAGTATACTAATCAATGTGTGGTGTTTTTTTTTTACAACTGGCAATACCTGTTATTCAGATTAATTGTGAAACTTCACACTGTTGAATTGCCAATGTATAATGCCACAATGATTGTCTTGCATCCATCTACTAACCCAGGAGTTCTCAACCTTTTAAAGCCAGGGGCTGGCTCACACTCCATCAGACAGCTTCAGGGGCCCGGAGAGCCATTTTGCCCTTCCTCTGCCACGTGGCACTTCCAGATGTGTTAGAGGTGGGGGAGGCACATGAAATGGTGCCGTGGGATGCATCCAGCCCACTGACCACAGGTTGCAAATCCCTGTGTTGGACACATGCAGCCCATGTTCCAGGGCAGGAGCTGCTGTCCAACCGTCCCTCACCATTTCCACGTTCCCCCCCCTTTCCCCCACCCACCCCAATTTCCGTCCTCCCCTCTTCAGGGCCCCCAGCTTACCTCCTCTTCCTCCTGCAGACCACAGGTTGCGAATCCCTGTACTAACCATTTGCAACTCAACAGGGTGAATCTTCACAACTAATCTGAATCACAGATATTACCAGTTGTAAAAAACCACATTGATTTATATACTTATCTGTTATGCTAACCATTCTGTAACCTCTGTACCTGAGGTGTATAAGTTCATGGCATGATGTCTCACTCTTATATCTGATGAAGTGGACTTGATCCACACAAGCTAATACTGTACAAGTAATTCCTCGGTTAGCATTTGCATCACATAACGCTAACATCGGATAACGTTGGGGAATTTGAGGGAAACATTTGCATTGCACAACGTTAACATAATGTTGTGCAATGCAAATGTTTCCCTCAAATTCCCCGACGTTGATCTCTGCCCCAAAGCCCGCAGGGCTGGAGACCAGCTCTGCAGGCTTTGGGGCAGAGATCTCAGCTCAGATCGGCAGTTTGGTTGGGGGGGGCATGCGTGCCCGTTCTCCCCCCAACCAAACCAGCAATCCGATCACACACTGGAAATGCCGGGGTGTTGGGGGAGAAACCGTGCGCGTGCACGATCTCTCCCTCAACACCCCGCAGTCCCAGGCAATTGCTTGGGACAGCTTGGATTTGCGGGGAGAGATCCCCCCCACCTGGATTGCTAAGGGGCTTAGCTATCCAGGCAGTGTGGGGGGGGGGGCTTAAGAGAGTCTGGGACAAGGGTCTCAAGCCTCTCTTAAGAAACCTCCCCCCTCCCCCCTGAATCGCTAAGCCCATTAGCAATCCAGACGGAGGTTTCAGAACCCCTCCCCCCTGCCTGGCTTGCTAAGGGGCTTAACAAGCCAGGCCCTGGTGAGGGGGCTTTTTAAGAGAGGCTGGGGAAAGGGTCCCAAGCCTCTCTTAAGAACCCCCCCCCCCGACGGAGATTTCTGAAAAGAAGTCAGGAAAAAGTTTTCCTAGCTTCTTTTCAGAAACACCCTCACCACCCCCCACCCTTGGCTTGCTAAGCAAACTAGATCGCCGCCCCCGCCCACCCGCCCGACCCCCCCCCCCCGGTTCCCTTTCCTCTTTGGAAAGGGAACAGGGATTTTTTTAAATGTTGTGGAACGAAGTCATAATGTTATCCGAGGTACTATTGTATTAAAATACAGTATAGCAGTGAGTCTTTAAAACAGGGGTTGTCAACCTTTTCAAGCCACAGGCCTGACCACACCCCCTCAGACTTCGGAGCAGGCTGGACTGGTGCCCCCCCCCCCCCAATAAAAACTACTGTAAAAATAGTACTTCAATTCCCAGAATGTGAACTTCAATTCCCAGAAGCCTCAATAAGTACATTGGCTGACCAATGCTTTGAGAAAACTGACTTAGGCTTCTGGGAATTGAAGCCCCAAAACCTAAAGGTTGGGAAGTGATGGCGAACCTTGGCACTCCAGGTGTTGTTGGACTTCAGTTACCAAAAGCCCAAGTCAGCACTCCTGCTGATCAGGGCTTCTGGGAATTGGAGTTCAAGAACACCTGGAGTGCCAAGGTTCGCCATCATGTGGCATTCACAGGTTGAGGAAGGCCCAATTCTTCACCAGAACTCTCACCAGAAGTTCATCACACTGTGATGACATCATGGTGGGGTAGTAAAATTTTTGACATCCCACCACTGACTATAACCTCTGCATATTTTCTTCCCTAAAGAGAGAGACTGATGTAGTTTAAGAAGTTAATGTGGATCTGCCGATGTCTCATGCGCTGAGCTCTACAACGATAGCTTTCCCCACATTCTTCGCATTTATAAGGATTCTCCTGTGAGTGAATTGTTTTGTGTTCTCCAAGATCTTTCATGTGAAAGAAGCTTTCCTTACATTGGCCACATTTGTACAGCTTCTCCCTAGTGTGAATTCTTAGATGTTTTCTAATGTCTGGCATATTTGTGAAGTTTCTCCCACATTCTTCAGGGTGATAGGGATCCTTCTCTACATGAGAACGCTGATGTATGATATGTTGATTGAAACAGCTGGATTGTTTTCCACAATATTCACACAGATAACGTTTTTCTCTTGAGTTAATGTGTTGATGTAGCCTGAGGTTGGAGCGTTGCCTGAATTTTTTCCCACATTCTTCGCACTCAAAGCGTTTTACAGCTGCATGGATTCGTTGACGACGTAGTAAACAGTTCAAACACAAAATGAAATTATTTCTACGGTTCTGGCGTTTATAGGGTTTCTCTCCTTTCTGTATTCTTTGATCCCTCTTACGTTTTGAGCTTTTCTTGAAACTCGTGACAGACTCTGTACATTTATAGGCTTTCTCTTCTGAGTGCATTGGCTGAAATGGGTCAAGGGTTGAGCTTACACTGAAGGATTTTAGAGGAGTTAAGCATTTTTCAGGGTTCTCCTCTGCGTGAAATCTTGTATCTTCAGGGCTCCCTCTGGAACCCTCTCCATACTCCATGCGGTGATGCTGTTTCTCCTTCATGCAGAATGCTGGGCATTTCACAGGGCTTTTCCTCAGAAACCTGCTTCCTCCAAACTCCAAGTTTTGAAGGCCGCTGGAGCTACTGTTTGGTGTCTTTACCACATCTTCTTCACAGACAACGACCTCTGGCTGTTGGTAAGATTCATCTCTCCTCTGCTCTGCTTGGTTATCCTTCTGCCTTTGGTATCCATCACCACCACCCTTTTGTTTCTCCCCCTCTTCCACATTTTCTGGAGATGACCCATAGAGTCTTCTTTCTCTCTCCTGGCCATCATCTGCTGAAAGGGGAGAATTCACAGTGAATGGAGGGTTTGGTAGTTTAATAGGGAGGAATTCTGCTTCAGAAGACACTATATTTCATTCATTCATTATTATTATTCTGCCATATCCGAATCCAGATATTGGGGATCATCATGGTGATCAGCCATGAAGACTGTCCTGAGAATACAATGCCGTGGCCTTTCATCTGCCTTCCGCATCGCAGCATGACACCTGCACCACTGATCCTGTTCCACAAGTCACTATTTCAGGGGTTCCCAACTTAAGGTCTGTGGGCCGGATCTGGCCCACAACACCATTTCATGTGCCCTCCAAGGGCATTTGAGAAACAAAAAGGCCACCCCTTTGAAGCTTTTGGAACAGGAAGGGCAAGGTGGCCATCTGGCCCTTGAAGCTGACTGAGAGAGCATGACCTGGCTCCTGGCTTGAAAAGGTTGGGAACCCTTGCACTATCTGGTCCTGAGCCCTTTGGCACGCAAAGTCCTCATCAGCCCCAGGCCAGTATTGCTGAAGCTGCTGTCCTCCCAACAATATGGATTCAAGTGGGATTTAATCCACCTGGGGATCATCATCCTTCCCTGTGGACTTCACCACATAAGACTGCTAGTCCTCAGAGTAGTCAGGTTAGTTAACTGCCACCTGACACTTGATGTTGAGTCACTGGCAGTATGGTCTACTCCAGTGGTGCCCAAACTAAGGCCCGGGGCCCGGATGTGGCCCTCGATGCCAATTCATTCAGCCCGCGAAGCCCTCGTCACTCCTGGAAGCGGAAGTAAAACGCTTCCGTACGGGCACGTTTTACTTCTGCTTCCAGGAGCGATGAGGGCTTCACGGGCCGGATGAATTGGTGTCGGGGGCCGCACCCAGTCCCCAGGCTTTAGTGACCAGCTCCCTGAATCACATGATCGGCCGACGGCCCAAAAGGTTTGGGCACCCCGGTCTACTCTAATACCATAACAGGATAACCTGGCCAGACTGGCATTTTTTCATTATACACCTGAACTTCAACCTTCTTCATATCCAGAAAACATTTCTCTCAGTCTGAACAATTTTAGTGGGGCTAGACTGGCACAAGGGGGACTGTGGTGGCTTAGTAGTTAAGACACTGAACTTGATGAGTGGAAGGTCAGCAGCTCGAGACCGAAGTGCTGCACGATGGAGTGAGCTCCCATCATCCATCCCAGCTCCTGCCAACCTAGCAGCTCAAAATCAAGAAATTGCAAGTGGTGGGACGGTAAACAGCATTCCTTGCACTCTAGTATTTTGTCATGCCTGCCACGTGTCCACGGAAACGTCTGCAGACTCAGAGAGTGCTGGCTCTTTGGCTATAAACAGAAATGAGCACTGAACCTGAGAGTCGGATATGACTGGCTTTTGAGCAAGGGCAACCTTTACTTAGAGCAGGGATTCTCAACCTGCGGCCTGTGGGCTGTATGTGGTCTATGACACAATTTCATGTTCCCCCCCCCCCCCACTGCCTATACCACACCAAGAAGTGCTATGTGGTGGACGAAGGGCAAAATGGCTGTTCGGCCTCCAAAGCTGTCTGAGGGAACGTGATCCAATGCCCCCTGGCTTTAAAAGGTTGAGAACTCCTGACTTGGAGGCACAAGGAGTCTCACAGCTGACAAATGAACCATTAAGTTTCAATTGGGATAAGCTGCTGTGGACTTCTGGACAGCACAGCAGCTGCTTGGAGGATAGCCTCAATAAACTAACATTTATATACAGAGAACAGAAATATCATGCCGTTAAGAATAAAAGTCATTGCTCAACCAAGAGTTGTTGGTTGCTTGACTCAGTCCATGGAATATTTTATTGTAGAGCCAGAAGTGAAGAGCTAATGGGAATATTTTGACAATTGTTCCCTTGTAGAGACTTATTTTGTTTTGGTTGGAACAGTGGCAAAACTAAATTTCTCTAGAATGTGAAGAGGATTCCAATTTAAAGAAACAACCATTCTGAACCTTTTAAAGCCAGGAGCCTGGTCAAACTCCCTCAGGCAGCTTTGTGGGCCGGACGGCCATTTTACCCTTACTCTACTACATGGCACTTCATGGTGTGGTGGAGACAGTGGAGGGCCCACATGAAATGGTGCCACACATTGAGCATCCCTGGTTCAGAGGCATAGAAGTTTATTTCCATTGTGACGATCTCTAGCTGAAAGCTTTATTTATGTATAAAATCAGTGAAACTACAAAAAAAAAAACCAGCTCCAGCAGAATAAAAACTACTGTGTGTGTGTGTGTTTGTTTATTAAAATATCTGTAGTGCCTCTTCCTAAGTAATATTTTGGAATAGTAGCCATGTTAGTCTGTGTTTCAGGTATGTCAGAGAATAAACAAAACAAAAAGGCTGTAGCACTTTAAAGACTAACTGTTATATTTCAATGTGAGCTTTCGGGAATCAAGTCTGATGAAGCGGAATTGATCCATGAAAGCTCACATTGAAATACAGTAAAACCTTGCATAAACAGCACCTTCATTAGAGACTAACTTGCTTAAAGAGTAAATTTTTCTCTGGTCGGCTCGCTTAATAACTAAAACAAACCAAAAACTCGCTTAACAACTAAATCAGGGTTTGCAACCCCCCCCCCCACCAGAAGTCACAATTGGTCATTTACAATGGTGTTTCACTCTAAGAGCAAATCCTGTGGAATGCATTTGCTCTTTAAGTGAGGTACCACTGTATACCATTTAGTCTTTAAAGTGTTACAGCATTTTTGTTTTATTTTCTGATATTCTTAAGAAATTGTTTCTAGAGCACCCACGCTTTAAAAACATGCATTTTCACACCTAAAGAATTAAAAAGGCTGTAACAATAATAATTTAACAAGTGGAAATTTGATCTAGATCTGCTTCCACACTTATGGCCTTTTGTAAACAAACAAAAGACTTATTTTTCCAACAAGCATTTTGCCTCATAAACATACTGACTTTATTATATGCTGGGTTAACTTTAGTTAATGAGTGTGGTCATAGTTGATTTGTTTATTTGTGGATGAAATTTATATTGTTGCTGCGAATAAGAAAATGAAGGCTATTAACTATTGTAACATTTTCACTTTGTTAGATGCCGTCTAACTTAGTGGTTAAGACATTAAACTTGATGCCTGGGAGGTTGGCAAGTCAGCAGTTTGAGACCCAAGCAATGCACAATGGAGTGAGTTTTTGTCTCTGTCCCAGCTCCTGCCAACCTAGCAGTTCGAAAGCAAGAAACTGCAAGTAAATAAATAGGGACCACTTCAGTGGGAAGGTAAACAGTGTTCCGTGCACTCCAGTGTCTAGACATCCCTGCCACATGTCTATGGAAACATCTGCAAACGCAGACAGCGCTGGCTCTTTGGCTATAAACAGAGATGAGCATTGAACCCTAGAGTCAGATACAACTAGTCTTTGAGCAAGGGTGACCTTTACCATCCGGGTGGGTATTTCGTTATTTTTTAAATTACATTTTTATCCTGTCCATCTGGGATATTTTCCCACGTTTATTTGGATTGTCTTGACTTAAGTTTTTGCTTTTGTGGTATTTTTTTGTGGTGTTTGTATCAATTGGGGGTGGGAGACATGCGGTTTTGAGAGAAGTGATTTCAGTCCTGGTAGCCTAGACACAAGTTGCAGAACGCTTGATACAGTACTTCTCTGCAAACAACCTGGGCCAACTGGGAGAAAATGGAGAAAAGCTAAGCCAGGGATTCTCAACCTGTGGCCCAGAGTACCATTTCATGTGGCCTCCACCAACTCCACTACACCAGGGGGTGCCATGTGGTGGAGGAAGGGCAAAATGGCCATCTGGCCCCCAAAGCTGTCTGAGGGAGCTTGACCTGGCCCCCTTTCTTGAAGGAAAAAACCCCCAAAATCCCTATACAGTACCTTGTCGATTCAGAGCATCCTCTGAGATTCCTGAAAACATGGAAGGAACTCCCACTCTGTTCAGGCGAGAAAAAAGGTGAAAGCCATCCATGATCGCAAATTCACAAAGGAAGTCGATGTCACTACGGTTGTCATTTTCTCCTTCAGTTGTTACCCAGAACATCTTATTGCCGTCCATGGTTTTTGCTCAGAGCTTCACCCTTGTTGAGCACCTGCAACAATAGGAGGGGATACTTTTAAAGTACTTTGCTTAACCGTCCTTAAGCAGTCCAGTCTAGTCCAGTGGTGGCAAACCTATGGCACGCGTGCCAGAGGTGGCACTCAGAGCCCTCTCTCTGGGAACCCATGAAGACACCCCAGCACAGAATTTGCCTCGCCCCTCTCCCCAGCAGCCCAATGGGAGCAATTCCTCCCTCCCCCCAGCACAGAGTTCACCATGCCCCTCTGCCCAGCAGCCCAATGGGAAACCTTCCCCCCCCAACACAGATTTCATCCCCCCCCCGCCCAGTAGCCCAATGGGAATGTTTCCTTCCTCCCCTGTTGCTGCGTTGACACTTTGCCAGGGGCATAGGCCAAATTCAACACCCCCTAGGTCGAGGTGGAGGGTCTCTCGAAAGAGAGACAGCAGAAATCAAATGCAGTACATCCATCTGTTGGACACCCATCACAGAGGATTAAATATTAGCCAAGGGTTTCTGGGACATTATCAGTTTTGATAGATTGCTATATGCTGCTAGATATTTTATATACTGTACAGTCAAACCTCGCTTGCTTGTCTGTCATTCTGCTTGAGCACATCCACCTTCCCCTTTAACATCTAGACCTCTGCATTTGGTATCTATAAACCATGCCTGGAAATTTCACTCTTTGTCTGAAGAAGTGTAATTGATCCATGAAAGCTAACAATAAAAATATAACAGTTAGTCTTTAAAGTGCTACAGTGTTTTTGTTTTTGTTTATTACCTTTTTGTTTTTGTTTTCTGATAGGATTAAAAGGGATTTTAAAAAGTGAAAATGCAACGTGCTGATTAGATCTAAGTGGTTCTGAAAAGCACTCAAAGTGTTAGCCTTAAAAATAAGGTTTAAATTAAACCATTAGGCTTCCTTTGTCCCTTCTTGTTCTGAATGAATGAATGAATGAATGAATAAGGAAGGAAGCTTAATGCTTAAAAAAGCAAAGCTAAGTGTTTAATGCTCCACTGGAAAGCCATTTGTATCTGACACTGGTGTTCAGTGCTCATCTCCATTTGTAGCTGAACAGCCAGTGCTGTCTGCGCTTGCAGACGCTTCCATGGAAATGGGGCAGGCATGACTAAAGCACCAGAGTGCATGGAATGGCGTCTTTTATTATTGTTTTAAAAATTGTTTTAAAAGTTGGGTGGGCAAATATTTTTTCAGGATGGGGAACTGGTGTGTGTGTATGTGCGCACGCACGCGTGCATAAAAGCGGGAAAGGTAACAGTGTTCCATGTAGTCTGGTCTCTAGTGTACTCTGGTGTCTAGTTATGCCTGCCACATGACCACACAAATATCTGCAGATATTTTAGCTTTAAACGGAGATGAGCACCAGGCCTCATAGAGTTGGACATGACTGTCTTTCAGGCAAGGGAGAGAGATTTATTGTTACTCTTTATTGGGCAGGGGGGTTACAGAGTCCTTGCTGGTGTGAGTTTAGCTTCCTTCTCATCCTCTCTGTTTAATATTACTCAGCTTTCCATGTTTTGGAAAGACTTGCCAAACTTTTCTGCAAATCACCCAACCATCTGAGTCACATCACATGAGCCTAGCTTTGTTTCAGGGCAAAGACATTCATTTCCATGCTTTTTAAACAAAGCAATAAATTCGCTGTCCAGTTTTTAAAGATTTGTGGACAAACGCTTGCTGGCAAGAGAACATTTTGAAGCCACAGCTCACTAGCAGAAAAAGTCTTTTGTATGCAGAGAGTCCCGGAGACACCTCCAGATCTCTCCAGGTGGTTGTAACCCTGGAAAACTGCTACCAATGGATGTGGAAAAAACTGGGCTAGATAATCTGACCAGTTATAAGACTGGATGAAAAGTTAGAGCAGATACAGACAATGGCAACAAGGATGATCAGAGGACTGGAAACCACGGACTGGAAATTGGTTGGTTGGCAGGTCAGCAGTTTGAGACTGGAGTGCTGCACGATGGAGTGAGCTCCTGACTCTGTCCCAGCTCCTTCCAACAGAGCAGTTCAAAAGCAAGACATTGCAAGTACAGTAGATAAATAGGAACCACTTCGGTAGGAAGGTAAACAGTCATGCCTGCCACATGACCACGGAAAACATCAGCAGATGCAGACCCAGCCTCTTTGGCTGTAAACAGAGATGAGCACCACACCCTAGAGCAGGAGTTCTCAAACTTTTTAAGCCAGGGCCCAGGTCACACTCCCTCAGACAGCTTCGGGGGCCGGACAGCCATTTTGCCCTTCCTCCAACACATGGTACTTCTGGGTGTGGTGGAGGTGGTGGGGAGCCACATGAAATGGTGCCCCATGAGCCACATATTGAGAATCCCTGCCCTAGAGCTGGATATGACTGGTTTTTGAGCAAGGGCAAGGTGTGGATCTTATCTGGGAAGATAAGAAGAAGGGAAGAGAACTTAAAATAATTCCTTCCATGAAACCCGCCTGGGGAGTCTCATGGGATTTCCACCATGGTCCAAAAGAATGAGGAAATGCTGGATGAGGAAATGCCCCTTTTCTTATCCACCTCCTCCTTCTGTGGCCAGGAAGGCTTATCTCCCCAGAACAGAGGGAACCCGGCCAAACCACCCATAGTCTTGCCTCGGGCTAGTCAATGGCCAACACGTGAGCAAGTGTTGTGTTGGAGCAGGAGTTCTCAACTTTTTTAAGCTGGGGGTGGGAGGCTGGGTTACACTCCCTCAGACAGCTTCAGAGGCGAGACGGCCATTTTGCCCTTCCATCACATGCACTTCTTGGTGGGGGGGGCGGGGGGGGCGCACATGTAACGGTGCCATCCAGCTCACCAGCCATAGGTTGATAATCCCTGTGTTGGAGACACGCAGCCTGTATTCCGGGGCAGGAGCCACTGCCTGATCAGATCAACCCTCCTCATTTTTGCTGTTTCTTTTCTCTCTCCCCCCCCCCCCGACCCTGAAGGAAAGAGGTGCCTCCATTACGGACGCAGGGCAGAGGGAGGCGGCGTGACTGCGCTGGCTCTTCGGCTATAAACAGAGATGAGCGCTGAACCCTGGTCAGATATGACTTGCTTTTGAGCAAGGGTCATCATTACCTTTACCTAGATAGGATTAAAAAGGATTTTTAAAAAGTGAAAATGTAACATGCTGATTAGATTTAAGTGGTTCTAAAAAGCACTCCATTTAAAAAGTAAAGTGTTAGCCTTAAAAATAAGGTTTAAATGAAACCATTAGGCTTCCTTTCCCCTTCTTGTTCTAAATAAATAAATAAATAAATGAAAGCGGAAAAAAGGAGCTGAACGGTTAAACAAGCAAAGCCAAGTCATGTTCCATTATGTGTTTTAGTAAAGGTAAAGGTCACCCTTGCTCGAAAGCAAGTCGTATCCGACTCTAGGATTCAGTGCTCATCTCCGTTTATAGCTGAAGAGCCAGTGCTCTCTGCATTTGCAGACATTTCCATGGTCATGTGGCAGGCATGCCTTAACACCAGGGTGCATGGAATGTTGTTTATCTTCCCACCAAAGTGGTACCTATTTATCTACTTGCAGTTTCTTGCTTTTGAACTGCTAGCTTGGCAGGAGCTGGGACAGAGGCGGGAATCAAACTCCATCATGCAGTACGAAGGAATCAAACTCCAACCTTCCAATCAGCAAGTTCAGCATCTTAACCACTTGAGCCACTGCAGTGGTTATAATATCGAGGCAGTGGTAAACAATGCCACCAAACTTAGAAACTGAATTGCTACGTTGATGAATGGGTTCAATTCTACCACCCACCCCTATAGGGCATGCATACACAATTGGTGGACTAGATCCCGAAAATAAACGAATACAATAGATAGGTAGGAACCACTTTGGTAGGAAGGTAAACAACGTTCCATACATTCTAGTGTCTAGTCATGCCTGCCACATGACCACGGAAACGTCTGCAGAAGCAGACAGCGCTGGCTCTTCGGCTTTGAAGCAGAGATGAGCACTGAACCCTAGAGTCGGATACAACTGGCTTTCGAGCAAGGGAAACCTTTAGCTTTTGCTAAAGTGGGCTTGTGGACTGTAGAAATATACTGTATTACAGACATTTATATCCAATGAGTCTAGACACAATAAACTTAGATTCTAGACATTTATATTCAATATGCCTAAATGAGGAAATTTAAGTTCCTAGGTGTTTATATCCTATACACCTAGAAGTTTTATAGATATTTGTGGGTTCCTGTTTAAAACTCACCTCAGACCACCCGCTCATAAGCCAATTGTAGATGGTATTTCTTTGTTTTTTGAACTCTCATAGCCCAATTGATTTACAAAGCAAACAGGAGAAAGTTATTTGAAATCAGGGCAGTTTATTATTGGCCGCTTTCAAAGGGAGCCCTGGGCATACATCCCCACAAGCCTGGTGCTTGCTAAGAATGCAACCCCAACACAAAAATTATTCATGTTTTAGTATTTAGTATTTCTTGAGTCACCCAAGAGCAAGGAAAGATATGCCAGCCTGTGACATCCTCCAAGGTTTTTTGCCTTTTCTATCAGTTCATAAATCCTTGCTATTTCCTCAAGGGTCTCCAGGTGGGGAAATTGGAAGATTTAACATATTTGGGATCAGGGTGACCTTAAAATTTCAGGCCAAAGTCACCTTAAAGTTTATACAATCTTAGCACTGGATAAGTAAAACAAGTAGGTTTGCAGGGCAGAGAATGATCTGTAAAAGTTCTACAGTGACTGAGCAGACAATTTTCAGAGGTGCTAAAACAGGCACTCTCAACCTGGGCCAGATGTGGTCCATGGTGCCATTTCATGTGGCCTCCCACTGCCTCCACCACACCAGAAAGTGCAGTGTGGCAGAGGAAGGGCAAAGTGGCCATCCGGCTCCCGAAGCTGTCTGAGGGAGCATGACCTGGTTCCCTAGGGTTTAAAAACTTGAGAACTCCTGTGCTAAAATGATATTCAGAAAGCAAGTGAAAATATTTCCTCTTATTTAATACAGAGCAATAAAGCAAAGCAAAGCAATAGTAGATGAGGAAGCCCCCAATGTGTGGGCAACTGTCCCCAACCCCCAAAAGATAAAGTTTAAGGGTGACAAAGATTACCTCTCCTTGGTCTTACTCTTGACTGTCTTGGATATAGGATGGTTTCCCGACGACCTCCCTGATCAAGGCTCCAACAGACAACAGGCAAAGTCAGGAATTTCAACTCACAACTAGACCTATATACTGTTTGTGGCCTTTGAACATGATTTCAGCAAATGGTATTACTCCTTCTGAGTCACATGATGTGGTTACTCCCCAACTTAATCTTTCCAAAGGGACAACCTTTGATAGGATTAAGAGATCTTATCAGATGGCACAAATTAATCAACTCCTTTGCACATGTGAATAAAAGAAATTGATCTAATCATTTCAGAAAACAAAAAACAAACCTTCTGGAAAGGCTCCGAGGATTGAGGATCCAGGGCAGTGTGTTGGCCTGGTTGTCCTAATTTCTGAGGGACCAGACCCAATCAAGTGTGGTTGGAGGGTGAGGTGTCCAGCCCTAGGCCCCTTCAATATGGGGTGCCTCAGGACGCAGGGCTCTCACCTCTCCTATTTAACATCTACATAAAACCATTGGGTTTTAGATCATCCATTCCCACAGGGTAAGGTATCATCAATATGCAGATGATACCCAGTTGTATATGTTGGCCCTAGCGATGCAGTGGATGTCCTTTCCAGGTGCCTGGAGGCTGTCAGGGTCTGGATGGGGGACAACGGGCTACTCCTGAATCCTGGCAAGACTGAGTGGCTGTGGGTCAGGGGTCCTGTGCTATCTCAGGAACTACCATATTTGGTTCTGGATGGGGCAGTTTTGCCCCAAACAGACATGGTGCATAGTTTGGGGGTCCTCTTGGACTTGTGACTACTGCTCGAAGAGCAGGTGGCAGTTGTGGCCAGGAGGGCCTTTGCACAACTTCATGTTATTCACCAGTTACACCCACTCCTAGACCGGGACTCCTTGCTCATGATCACACATGCTCTGGTCACCTCCAGAATCAATTATTGTAATGCGGTCTACATGGGAATGCCCTTGGTGACCATTCGGAGGCTACAGCTGGTCCAGAATGTGGCTGCTCGGGTAGTGATGGGTTGCGGGTGTCATGCCTGTGCCTCACCGCTGCTGAGGGAGCTGCAGTGGCTCCCAGTTTGGCTCCGGGTGCAATTCAGGGTGCTGGTTATGACTTTTAAAGCCCTACATGGTAGTGGACCAGGGTACTTAAGAGACCGCATCGCCCCAAGGACATCTGCCCGTCCCACCAGAGCGGACTGGAGAGGCTCTCTGGTTGTGCCATCGGCCAGAGAAGCGCACCTCTCTGGCACTACTAGGAGGAAGGCCTTCTCTGTCTACGCTCTGGCCCTATGGAACCTCCTTCCAATAGAATTACACATGCAGACAGAGCTGCTGTCCTTTAGGAAAGGAGTTAAAACCTGGCTGGCAGGTCGGGTCTGGGGGATGGATGGAAAAATATTCCCTGTCAGTTGGATGATTTGACACACACACACACACATCCCGGTGTCTTTTAGCCATAACTCCTAGTTTTAGTCTTTTTAATCTTCTTTTTAATCTTTTAACCTTTTAAGTAGTTTTAATTTATTTGATTTTTTTTTAATAGTAGCCATGTTAGTCTATGGTTCAGGCATATCAGAAAACAAAACTAAACAAAATAAAATAAAAAACACTGTAGCACTTTAAAGACTCCTTCTCACCTTAGTATTTTCCTTCTCCCAATGTCATTATTTGCTTAAGTGTCAACAAACCATTGTAACTGACTTATGAATTTTTTGGAATAGTAGCTCTGGTGTCTAGTCTAGTCATGCCTGCCACATGACCATGGAAATGTGTGCAGAAGCAGACAGCACTGGCTCTTCGGCTTAGAAACAGAGATGAGCACTGACCCCTAGAGTCGGATACGACTGGCTTTCGAGCAAAGGAAACTTTTACCTTTACTTTAGCTGTGTTAGTCAGTGGTTCAGGCATATCAGAAAACAAAGTAAAATAAAATAAAAAACACTGTAACACTTTAAAGACTAACTGCTATATTTTTATTGTTCGCTTTCGTGGATCAAGTCCACTTCTTCAGACAAAGAGTGAAACTTACATGCCTGTAAGTTTCTGACATAACTTATGAATGAAACCCCCCATTGCTGGTCTTTTGTAAACTTGAATGTAGCAATAGGTAATTGGATAGATGTAAAGATTAGCAGAAGAGTATAACTGGTCCTGCGTTTGGAGGGCAAATCAGCTCTCTCATCAAATTTCTTAGGGAAGTTCAGTATAGTATGTAGATTCTTCTAGCAGACAAAAAAATGGGTTAGAATAAGGCTTTTTATCCAGCAGTGGGGGCCCTCTGCAGCTTAGATGTTATTTTTGTCAATAAACTAGTCTTGTTTTTGTCTGAAATTAAAATCTCTGTGGTTCTTGGGGGCTCCGCCAGCAGATGAACTTTTTAATTTTAAAACGCATCTCCACATTAAAAAGGGATAGCGATTTTTAGGTGCCATGGGCTTGAGAATCCCTGATGCAGAATAACTAACATTTAAGGCAGGGATTCTTAACCTGTGGCCTGCAGGCCAGATGCAGGTTATGGTGCCATTTCATCTGCCCCCCCCCCGCCTCCACCACACCCAGAAGTCCCATGTGGTAGAGAAAGGGCAAAATGACGGTCTGGCCCCCAAAGCTGTCTGAGAGAGCATGACCTAGTCCCTGTCTTACAATGGTTGGGAACTCCTGACTTAGACCTAATAATTACATTGCATTTTGTTTTAGGTTTTTTAAAAACCATTCTAATTGTATCAACTATGTAGCAGTTCTTTCCATTAATAATTAATAAAATTAAAATGGTAAAAAAAATCTAATTACAGAGTAATTCTTTCCATTAATAATTTCCAGTTATCTTCCCTCTGGATCCTACTAATCCAGATTACATTACCCCACTCCCCACTAGTATATTATGTTGGTGAATTCAACCAGTTCCCTCCCATTCTTTGACAGGGCATGAAGACCCCCAGGCCAAGGTGTCACCTCACAAAAAAATTCAGTTCCCAGAGAATCAATCAAGATTACTTCACTTCCTTTTGTTTCTACAGAATGTGCAAAGGGCTGGCGGAATGGCCCTATCTGATAATGCCCCTCAAGCCATTCAACTAGCAACTATCAATGTTGCTAGTTCACTTTGATTCCATCTGAGAAGTTCCTCATTTTCCATATCACTCTGGCTTCAAAGGGGTGAGTGGGTGGGTTGCTTGTTGCTTTGAAAACCTATAGACTGATTTCCTATGGCCCTGCCTGTTATAAGGCTTCAATTTTTTAAAAATAATTTTTGTCTCCAGGCTTCATTTGCTAAAGCAGGAGTTCTCAACCATTTTAAGCTGGGGGCCAGGTTACGTTCCCTCAGACAGCAGCTTCTGGGGCCAGACGGCCATTTTGCCCTTTCTGCACCACATGACACTTCCTGGTGTGGAGGCGGTGAAGAGGCCACATGAAAAGGTACTGTGGGCCACATTCAGCCTGCAGGCCGCAGGTTGAGAATCCCTGTGCTAAGGGGACACTCTTTTGATTTTCTGGGTGTCCAGAATCTCTCCTCCAGCACCGTATTTCAGATGCATCTCCATTAATTACAGCCAATTAATCAAGATAACAGGGGCTGTGGTGGCTCAGTGGTTAAGAAGTTTGCCTTGTTAGCTGGAAGGCTGGCAAGTCAGCAGTCCGAGACCCGGGTACTACATTTTTCAGTGACTGCAGTGACTCATGTGATTAAGATGCTGACTGAAAGGCGGCAGGTCAGCTGTTCAATACCCGAGTACTGCAGGACAAACTGAGCTCCTATCTTTGTCCCAGCTCCTGCCAACCTAGCAGTTCAAAAGCAAGATTTTTTTGTTCTTGTTCAGTCACACAGTTGATTCTGACCCCCTGCGACCCCAAGGACCATTGCACGCAAGGCACCTGTGTTTTCCACCATCCTCCTCTACCCGCCCAGCTCTGTGGCCATTGCATCTACAATACCATCTAGCCATCTCATTTTTGGCCGACTCCTTTTTCTTTTGCGCTCCACCTTTCCCAGCATCAAGGCTTTCTCAAGTGAATCCTCTCTTCTCATTTGATGTCCAAAGTACTTTAGCTTCATCTTTACTATTTGACCTTCTAAGGAGCAGTTAGGGTTGATTTCTTGTTCTTTTTTCTCTTTTTTTCTTTTTTTTGTTCAGTTGCAGTCGATTCCGACCCTTGCGACCCCATGGACCACTGTCTGCCAGGCACTTCTGTCCTCCACCATCCTCCTCAACTCGCTTGGCTCTGTGGCCATTGCATCTACAATACCATCTAGCCATCTCATTTTTGGCCGCCCCCTTTTTCTTTTGCCCTCCACCTTTCCCAGCATCAAGGCTTTCTCAAGTGAATCCTCTCTTCTCATTTGATCTCCAAAGTATTTTAGCTTCATCTTTACAATTTGACCTTCTAAGGAGCAGTCAGGGTTGATTTCTTCTAAGATTGACCTATTTGTTCTCCTCACTGTCCAGGGGACTCTCAAAACTCTCCTCCAACATCACATTTCAAAGGCATCTATTTTTCTGTGCTCAGCTTTCCTTATGGTCCAGCTCTCACAACCATACATTGCCACCGGGAATACCATTGCTTTGACTATACCAAGGGTCAGCAAACTTGGCTCTCCATGTATCCTTGGACTTCAATGACCAGAAGCCCAAGTCAGCAAATCTGCTGATCAGGACTTCTGGGAATTGAAGTCCAAGAACATCTGGAGGGCCGAGTTTGCAGACCCCTGGACTATACGAATTTTTGTTTGCAATTTGATGTCTCTACTTTTCACTGATAGGGCTGATAAGGCCTGGTGCCATTATCTTTGTTTTCTTTATATTGAGTCTCAAGCCAGCTTTTGCACTTTCTTCTTTCAACCTAATCAGGAGCTTCTTTAAGTCCTCCTCACTTTCTGTCATTAGGGTGGTATCATCTGCATATCTCAAGTTGTTGATGTTTCTCCCAGCAATTTTGATCCCAAATTGTGATTCCTCCATCCCTGCATTGCACATTATGTGCTCTGTGTATAAGTTGAATAAGCAGGGTGACAAAATGCAGCCTTGTCTTACTCCTTTTCCTATTCCAAACCACTCTGTCCTTGTGTATTCTGTCCTAACTGTTGCTTCTTGATTCATGTACAACAGATGTCTCATGAGGTATATAAGGTGCTCTGAGAGGGCAGCCTGAGAGGAGGATGCCAGACAAGAGCGATTCCTAGAGAGGAGCATGCCACCCTAGCGAGGTTCCTAGAGAGGGAATATGCTCTACAAGAGGGATTCCTAGAAAGGGAGCATGCCAGACAAGGGGGAATCCTAGAGAGGAATCATGGCAGCCAAGGGAGATTCCTAGAGAGGGAGCAGGCCCGACGACAGCGATTTCCGGAGTATGTAAGTGAGGTTTCCTAGAGAGGAGGAAAATGTGGGAGGGGAAGAGGCGGCCTCTTTCACCCTGGAAATGGTTCCTTTCTCACATGTCCTTCCTCCCTTTTCGAGAGTCGACATTATTTTTTGGAAGAGTTGCTGAGGTAAGTCTCCTTTGGTTTCTAGACTACAAATCCCATCCTTTTCGAGGCAGGAAGGGTTTAAAGTAGTTCTCAACCTATTTTACGTCAGGGGGCCAAGTACTCGCGCTCCCTTAGACAGCTTCGAGGGCCGAACGGCCATTTCGCCCTTCCTCCTCCACATGGGCCACTTCCGGGCAGTTGCTGGAGCCCCAGGATAGTTAATAGAGAAATCCTTGTGTGGGGGTGCGAAGTGAGTCGCATGAGGGGGGAGGAAGAGGAAGAGAGGCGGGGCAGAAAGTATTTTCGTGCTCCCGCCCTCACACCCTCTGCTACAACTGCACCTGGGCAGTGGGGAGAGATGTGAGGCAGCCTGTGCATCCTACAAGCAGGGCCACAGCCAGGAGTCTAGATGTGGGTGGGTGATTATTTTGCAGGATGGGCAACAAAGCCTCTTTTCAATGCATTCCTATAGGAAACCACACTTTGCCAGGGTGGGCAAACTGCTAACTCAGCCCACCCTTCCCAGCTGCCCCCTGGCTACGGCCCTGCCGACCAGCCGCCAAGCAGGCATCCTGCCACAGAGTCCATCACCCAGGGGCAGCCAGCGCAGGGAAAGCCTTTGCCAGCCATGGATGAATAAGGGGTCTCTGGCTTGCCTGACAGGCAGTTGCTGGAGCCCCAGGATAGTTAATAGACACATCCTTGGGTGTGAAGAAGAGGAAGGGAGATTTATCCTTGAAATTTTGTTGTTTTTAGTTGCACAGTCAAAAGAAATCCCCCCCCCAAGCCCCATACACAGCATAGGTGCTGCCCTTAGTGCAAGGGTGCCCAAACTATGGCCTGGGGGCCAGATCCGGCCCCAGTGCCAATTCATCCGGCCCACAAAGCCCTTGTTGCTCCTGGAAGTGGAAGTAAAATACGCCTGTACAGGCGTGTTTTACTTCCACTTCCAGGAGCAATGATGGCTTTGTGGACTGGATGAATTGGTGTCAGGTGCTGCATCCGGCCCCTGGGCTTTAGTGACCAGCTCCCTGAGCCACATGATTGGCCCATGGCCCAAAAAGTTTGGGCACCCCTACCTTAGTGGAAGGGAACGGGATCCACTGAAGGTCTGCGGTTTTGTCTAGGGCTGGAGGGGCGAATTCCCCCCACCAGAACTCCAGCCCGAAAGGCAACATCACGGGTCTGCAGGCACCGCTTGTTGGCTTGTGGTGGTCTGGGAAAGATCCCCAGTCTCATTGCAAGCCAATGGGCTGGGTCACAAAGGGCTTGTGGACCCAGGTGGCTGGCTTGCGAGGAGACCAGGGATATTTCCCAGACCTCTGGGGATTCCTGGTGATCCTCCTGTTTTAAACCTCCATCCACAATTTTTCAGACACTCTTATCTGTTACATCTAATCCTTAAAATCTATTCTTCGCCTTCAATGAAGATTCCTGAGGGATGTCATCTGTGTCACAATTGAGTGGCCTAATGGCTTTCCCTACTTTTTTCATTCTAACCCTGAATTAGCAATCAGTAACTCATGATGCTTAGCTACTTTGCCATTCAAATTTCCTATGATGATGGTAAGGTCACCTTGTTTTTGGTGTCAGCATTAGAAGGTAGTTTTTGTTTTCATCTCTTCCCCTGTAGAATAGTGGACACCTTCTGACCTGAGGGGTTCCTCTTACAGCATCATACTGTATAGCCCCGACACTCCAGGAGTCCCTGGACTTCAGTTACCAAAAGCCGAGTTAGCACTTCTGCCCATCAGGGCTTCTGGGAATTGACGTTCAAGAACACCTGGAGTACCAAGGTTGGCCATTGCAGATTTTGTGCACATTTCCAATTCATCTTTGTTACATCCCCCTATGCTGGGAAAACACAGAAGAAAGATGTGTGCATAGGAGGACCAACTGTAGAGTAGAGAGGAATAATTTTTTACTTTTGTCTCTTTATTTTCATCAGGACTGATTTTTCTAGTTGAATATCAAGATCCTATTCAGAATCAGTTCTTTATTAGTCTTCCACATTAACAAAGTTCTGCGGATCTGCTCATCAAACTAGGTCGCTGTTTGTCTTTTCTCATACAGCTGCACAAATGGAAAGTAGAACAACATTTCAACTGGGAGGACATTATACAACTCATGAAAGAATATACTCAGGGGAGAAACCATTTCTCAAGAGAGGAAAAGGCTTTTATCCACAAGTACACTTTGATAAACACACAGGAGGGAAGACTTTTAAATGTCTGGAATGTGGAAAAAGCTTCAATCACACCTCAAACCTTGCTAAACATCACAGGATCCACACAGGTGAGAAGCCCTTTGAATGCCTGGAGTGTGGAAAAAGCTTCAGTTGGTCCTCAACTCTTGTTTCACATCGCAGGACCCACACAGGAGAAAAGCCTTTTGAGTGCCTGGAGTGTGGAAAAAGCTTCAGTCGGTCCTCAACTCTTGTTTCACATCGCAGGACCCACACAGGAGAAAAGCCTTTTGAGTGCCTGGAGTGTGGGAAAAGCTTTAGTCATTCCTCAGGCCTTGCTTCACATCACAGGATCCACACAGGAGAAAAGCCTTTTGAATGCCTGGAGTGTAGAAAAAGCTTTAGTCATAGTTCACAGCTTGCTAGACATCACAGGATCCACACAGGAGAGAAGCCTTTTGAATGCCTGGAGTGTGGGAAAAACTTCAGTCATTCTTCATCCCTTGCTTTGCATCACAGGATCCACACAGGAGAGAAGTCTTTTGAATGCCAGGAGTGTGGAAAAAGCTTCAGTCGTTCCTCAACTCTTGTTTCACATCGCAGGACCCACACAGGAGAAAAGCCTTTTGAGTGCCTGGAGTGTGGGACAAGCTTTAGTCATTCCTCAGGCCTTGTTTCACATCGCAGGACCCACACAGGAGAAAAGCCTTTTGAGTGCCTGGAGTGTGGAAAAAGCTTTAGTCATTCCTCAGGCCTTGCTTCACATCACAGGATCCACACAGGAGAGAAGCCTTTTGAATGCCAGGAGTGTGGAAAAAGCTTCAGTCATTCTTCATCCCTTGCTTCACATCACAGGATCCACACAAGATAGAACCATTTCTAATACATTAAGTATGGAAAAAGCTTCAGTCAACAACACACCATTCAAAACATAAAGGGACACAGGTTGCTGGGAAGCAAATTTTATGACTGCATGTGTTTTGGTCTGCAAACAAATCATGAAAATTTCACTCAGGCGAGAAGCCTTTTAAATGCCTAGAGTGTGAAAAAGGCTTAAGTGATCCTGGAAACATTACTTCACATCACAGGAACCATGCAGGATAGAACCTTTTAAGTGCCTGGAGTGCCATAGTCCTTTAGTTAGCTTTTTGTTGTTGTTCAGTCGCACAGTCGATTCCGACCCTCTGCGACCCCATGGACCACTGTCCGACAGGCACTTCTGTCCTCCACCATCCTCCTCAACTCGCTCAGCTCTGTGCCCATTGTGCTTATCTGTTTACAGCCAAATAGTCAGTGGTGTTTGTGTCTGCAGATGTTTCCATGGACCTGTGACAGGCATGTCTAGACAGCAGAGTACATAGAACTCAGTTTACCTTATCATCAAAGTGGTGCTTATTTATCTGCTTGCAATTTCTTGGTTTCAAACTGCTAGGTTGGCATGAGCAGGGATAGATAATCAGCTCATTCCATCATGAGGTACTTGGGTCTCAAATTGCTGACCTGCTGACCTTCCAGTCATCTTGAGACACCGCAGTCCCTAAAAAATATAAAAATAGGATTCCCGTGGTTTAAATTCATAGCTCTATGTAAAATGAAAAAATTACCTTTTTAAAGTATAGTTTTTATATATTGTAACTAGAGAAATGGACAAACAGCTGGATTAAACTACATGCTAAGTGTATACCAGGGGTGTCCCAACTATGCCTTGTGCACTGGATATGGCCCCTGACAACAAATCATCTGGCCCACGCTGTTCCCAGAAGTGGAATTAAAACATGCTCAAGCATGTGTAAAACGTTGCTGTAGAAGCACTCAAAGCTATCATAAATACGTTTATGACAGCTGTGGGTGCATTTATAGCAGTGTTCTGTGCATGCGTGAGTGCATTTTACTTCTGCTTCTGGTGGGAGGAACCACATGCCTGGCCCAGTGAACCATGTAATTCTCAATTTACATAGTGCTATGAATTTAAACTGTGGGAATCCTATAGCACCCCTGCTGTAGACAATGACAAACTTTGAAGAGCCAATGGTAGAGCTGGAAGAGATCAAAATACAGTAATACCTCGGATAACGCTAAAATTGCATAACGTTAAGTAATCTGGGGAGGAGAATTGGATCTAATAACGTTAAGGTCCTATGGGATGGATCGGATAACAACCGCTAAATCCTGTGCAGTTACAATGTATCTCTATGGAGCTTTAACGTTATCCGATCCATCCCATAGGATTTTAACATGCATCAGATAACACTAAAAATCGGATAACACCAAGACTTGTGGAACCAAGTCTTAGCATTATCCGAGGTACAGTATTACGGTAGCAGAAAAGGGACTAGTAACTAAAATCTAATATATTGACAGAATCTGAGGTAGAATAGAGAGGTTTAAGAATAAGTTGGGAGATGGCTGTATGAGACAATGTGAAAAAGGAGGGTGGGTTTAAATACGGAAACAAAGATAAAAAATGTGTCAGATAGAATTAAAAACCATTGTTATAACAAAGTATAAAAATTGTATATGATCAGAATAAATTGAAGCTTTTAAGGAATAACATATTCAATATTTTGTTGACGATGTAAAAAAGATGTTTGAGCATACAGTATCTTCATTTATGGTGGTAACGTAAAAATGTGAAGAAAATATGAAAAATTGGCTTTGCATAAATTAATGAAATGTCAGTTTGGAAATCTGTCCTAAAGTAGCATTATCTAATTTTGCTAAAATGCAGATAGTATGGAAATGATTTGAAAAATAATCACTGGATATTATTGATATGTATTGATTAAAAAGTTATTTGTAGGTTTGTTGCAATTTTTGTTAGAATGGTACCTAACTTAAAGAGCTTAATGCGTTCCACAGGATTGCTCTTTAAGCGAGTTTGCTCTTCAGTGAAACTCCATTGTAAGTGACTAATTGTGACTTCTGGCGGGGGGGATTGTGGACCCCGATTTAGTTGTTAAGCGATTTTTGGTTGGGTTTAGTTGTTAAGTGAGGCGACCATTCAGAGAAAATTCTGCTCTTTAAGTGAGTTAGTCTGTAAGCGAGGCACTCTTTATGCAGGGTGTTACTGTATATTTAAATTTCTTTTGATACAATTTCATCTTATATTTTTCCAAAGCCTTGAAGGGAGTTTTTCTGATAAAATATGTATCAAATTTTTTATTAACATTTCTCTTTGTACCGTAAATAGGCATGCAATCCATATGTCAAATCTTTTCCTTTTAAAGTCCAAATTTATTTATCTTTATGATTCATTTTTGTATCTTAATCAGAGCAGCTGTGTAATAATAATGTTATAGGTTTGGTAAACTTATCTGCCTCCTGTTTTGTCCTCTTGCAAACATTTCAATTTAATAAATAAATTATTCTCTTGCCATACAAATTGGGATAATTCTTTCTTCCAAGTCAGAAGAATTATCTTATTGTTGACCAGAGTTTGGTATATAATGAAATAAAAATATAGGTTTCGGTAAGATTATTGTGAGATGAAAATGGGGTCCCCCCTCCCAGCCTATTTTAATAAAGATTAATGAAAAATTATTTTGCATTTCTCCCCTGCTTTGACCATTGGACCTTCTTCTATGGTCTTACATTTGTACACATCTAACTAGCACTACACAACCACACAACAGAAATGGGAATCTAACATGCCTGAACATGCACAGAAATACTCTCAAATAGTGCCTGGAAATTAACGGAATCTTTAAATCTTTCTAAATGAATTTAGGAATTAAAATTAAAAGGCTAAAGTGAACTTGGGAGTCCCCTTTGACACATGATTACTCACAAACATGGTAATTCCCTTTATGAAGTTAATTACGGTAATTGCCTGTCTCCTTGCCAGTGCATATCTATGCAATTGTTTAAACTTAAGGCTTAGTCCCCTTGTGCAAGGATAAAGTTGATTTCCTTTGGGGTAGGAATGTATAGGTAACTTCTATGGAATAATGTCTCTTTGTGTCTAGCTCTAATATTAATATTGGTTCTTATGTCTTCTCATTCCGAGGAAGAGTTAATTGGAAACTTATAACTAAAGGACACTCTTGATATTAAATAGATGCAGATATGTGGATGAACACAATATTAAAAAGGATTTACCCTGCACTGCCAAGGTGGAAATCTGATAATGTTGCCCCAGGAGCTACCTGAATACTTCTTCCCCTGCCTGTCTCCAGATGTTTTATTCTATTGTTTAACGTGACATCAAGAAAAGGTTGCAGGGATCTGAGAAAATCAAAAGTCTTACTGGTATTTCTTTTGTATGTGTAAAATTAACATTTACTCCTTTATCTGTGTACTACTTTGAATAGCAATGTGTGGGACAGCTAGCTGGCCCTTCTCATTCTGCCCTCATGGAAGATTATAAAAACTGAACCCTGGATTCAGACCTCACTTCACGCCTGGCTTTTCCCATCTGCCTAGCGTAGGTCAGGCACAGATCTTTTGCTCTTTTGAGATGGCGCCTTCAAGGTGGTGGCCCACCACCATCTCCGCCACACCCATTAGTGGAAGCAAGAAATAAGTGTGGAGGAGAGAGACCCTGGGGTGAAGGGGAAGAAGGGAGTCTTAAGGATGCAGGATCTCGGGGGGGGGGGCTGGGAAATGGTGGGTGGCTGCGGTTGGGAGGGAATCTCTTACCCCACTGGACAGTGATGAGGGTCTCTGGGTCCAGGAGCAGGTGTCTCCTGGCTGGAGGGTTGTCTCTTGGTATGTCTAGGTCCCCCACAGAGCAGGAGGGTGAGGGGGCGATGAGGGTCTCTCTTCTTGGGTGGGGGGAGAGGGGGACTGTGCTGTGGGGATGGGGGGGAGAAAGGGGGCATAGAAGTTCAAGCAAAGCAGAGAGAAAATGGGTCTCCAGCCCTCCCCCTTCTGGAGTGCAGTGTTTAAGAGGGAGAGAAAAGGGAAAACAACAGTAATATTTATCTACCTAACGCTATACTGTGTCTTCAAGAGGCATATCTCTGGATAGAAGTGCCATTGCTTTTCTCTTTCCATCTATGGACGGATAGGGGGAGGGGAATTGACCCACAGGTGCCCCCCCCCCCAATCGTTCCCCAATTAAACTGCTCTCTTTTCTCTGCCAAAGCCTTTGAAGAAGAGTTTTTCTACTTGGAGACTGATGACGCGCCTCATCGCGCTTAAAACACTCCCTGGGCGGCTCACACGTTCATTAGGATTTTGCCGTCAACATGCTGGGGATTCATTTTTACCGACCTCGGAAGGAAGAGGCTTCCATTCCTAGTCAGGATCGAACTGACAGCCTTTTGCTTGCAGTAGAGCAGTTTAACCACTGGGCCACCAGCGGGGCAGATGGGGTTTTGGGAAGCAGAAGCATCTTCCAAGACCCAGAGAGAATAGATGTGGGTCTCTCTAGGGCCGGGCAAGGGCACCCATCCCCCGGGCACCCCTTTCTCTCTCACCTTACAGGGGAGGGGAGAGGTTTGGCTCTGGCTGGCAACCCCATTTCCATCGATTCGGCCTCTCTGGGGGTAGGTGCAGAATTTCTGGGGCCAAAAGTTGTGATGTATATGTAACTGGAATTGTACTTTGTAACCTTATTTTGCAGTGTGGTTTTGGTTTTAGGACTGCTGTACTGTATTCTATTTATTGCATTATACTGTATGACCTTTGATTATGTTATATTACTTTTGATTGTGTTATATATATGGTTTCTGTAAACCGCCCTGAGTCGGTTGCACCGAGTAGGGCGGTATACAAATTGAAGAAATGAATGAATGAATGAATGAATCTCTTCCCCCCCCACACACACACATCATCAACCTCCCTTTCCCACATTTCCCCCCACTCCCACCAGAGGCCGGGGCGCCCCAGATGGTGCGAGCAAGACAGAATGGAGGCAATTAAGGGGATTTCCCTGCCTGGCAACGGATGACAGAGACAATGGCAGAGGCTCTGATTAGCTCAGATCAAGCTTCCAAGCGTGGAATGTCTCTTGGTGATGAGACACATGAAGGTTGTGCTTGCATCAAACAATCCTATCATGCTTTGTGTTTTTTCATACTAACAGAGTTAGGAAGGGTTAGCCTTTAACAAACAGTCATTGGCTGTTTTCAAACCCAAACAGCCAATCAGCAGACTATATTTCTTCTCACCAAAAATAACTGCTTTTCACTCTGAGCTCTATGTTTGGGTGTGTACCAGTATAAGCTTAGTTCTGTCTGTTCTATTTGAGCAGGGGTTCCCAAACTACAGCCCGTGGGCCAGGTGCGGCCCATGGCACCATTTCATGTGGCCCACTGCCGCACTCACCACTCCTGGAAGTGTTTACGACAGCTCCTGCCAACCAAGCAGTTGGAAAGCAAGAAATTGCAAGTAGATAAATAGGTACCACTTTGGCAGGAAAAAGGGACTCAATTCCCAAGTACTGCATAATGTAGTGAGCTCCTGTCTCTGGCCCAGCTCCTGCCAACTAAGCAATTTGAAAGCAAGAAATTGCAAGTAGATAAATCGTTAGGTCAGTGGGAAGGTAAACAGTATTCCATGCACTAGGCCTGCCTGCCACATTTCCATGGAAACATCTGCAAACACAGACATCACTGGCTCTTTGGCTATAAACAGAGATGAGCACTGAACCCTAGAGTTGGATAGACTTGACTTTCGAGCAAGGGTGGCCTCTACCTTTATCAGGAAAAGTAACAGTGTTCCATTTGCTCTGGCAAATGTAAGCCGCCCTGAGTCGCCACGGTGAGTGGGCAGCAATATAAATTTGAACTAATAAATAAATAAATAATAAATCTAGTCATGCCTGCCATATAACCACAGAAATGTCTTCAGACACAAAGCTGGCTCTGGCTACAATCAGAGGTGAACCCTAGACTCAGGTATGACTGGCTTTCAAGCAAGGAAGATCTTTACCTATTCTGACCAATCAACTGTAAGAATGTAGGCTCTTTATCACCCCTCATTAGCCTTTCATGGTCTCTGCTTTCCACTCTGAGCTCTATGTTTGGGTCTCTGTACCAGTACAAGCTTAGTTCTGCCTGTTCTATTTGAGCAGGGGTTCCCAAACTATAGCTCATGGGCCAGGACCAGCCCACAACACTATTTCATGTGGCCTGCCACCCCACTCACCAGTATTTATGGTGGAAGGAATGCTGAACCATATGAATGGTTCACGGCATAAGTTTTGGAAACCCCTGTATTTGAGTTTTCAGCTGTTCAGCATGATTCTTTCTGACTCAAAATGTGTTAGTCTCAGAAAGTTAGTCACTCAGTACTCTCTTGCAACCATCATTTTGCCTGAGATTTTCTTCCTGCTTTTTGAAACAAAGGTGAAGTGAACCGTTGCATTATGTCTTGCCACCTACCTGACAACTTTATTTGAACATGAACCTTGTAGATCAACATTTTCCCTCCTGTTGAAGCTGTGCCTGAGTATTTATTCAGTCTTTGAACAGTGATGGGATGTCCCCGGTTCCAGACGGTTCCCTGGAACCGGTAAGAACAATTTCGGAGGGTTCTCCGAGAGGGTAGTCTATTTTTAAGGCGTCCGGTTCCGGACGCCTGAAAAAAAGAAAAAATATTTTTTTTAAATTGGACCCAAAATGGCTCCAATTCAGTGCGCATGCGCAGAAGTCAATCTGACGCATGCGTGCTGCAATTTTAAATTGCGCATGCGTCAGATTCTGTTTCTGCGCATGCGCACTTGTTTTTGCCGGAGCCGGACCATTTTGAAGTGGCTCTGGCAGTGGCGGAGGGCTTAGGAGGAGGAGCCGTGCCTAGCCCGGCGGCCCAGCGCTCCCGGCCGCAACTCTCCACGGGCGCCCCAAGCCTCGGCGCTCGGCGGCGGGCCTAGCCGGGCGGACCAGCGCTCCCAGCCGCAACTCTCCACGGGCGCCCCAAGCCTCGGCGCTCGGCGGTGTGCCTAGCCGGGCGGCCCAGCGCTCCCGGCCGCAACTCTCCATGGGCAGCTCGGGGCCGCCCGGCTAGGCGCGCCGCGGAGCGCCGAGGCTAGGGGCCGCCCGTGGAGAGTTGCGGCCGGGAGCGCTGGGCCGCCCGGCTAGGCGCGCCGCGGGGCGCCAAGGCTCGGGGCCGCCCATGGAGAGTTGCGGCCGGGAGCGCTGGGCCGCCCGGCTAGGCGCGCCGCCGGGCACCAAGGCTCGGGGCCGCCCATGGAGAGTTGCAGCCGGGAGCGCTGGGCCGCCCGGCTAGGCGCGCCGCCGGGCACCAAGGCTCGGGGCCAGCCCCAACGGTCCCCATTGTAAGAGGGGTTTGTGTTTGGGGTGTTTGGGTGTTTGGGTGTATTTTTATTTAATTATTATTTTATTTATTTATTTTATTAACGGTTTTGTGGGGGGGGGTTTGAGGGGTGTGTGTGTGTGTTTTATTTTTATTTTATTTATTTTATTTTTGGCCCCGCCTACAACGTCATGATGTCATGACGTTGGCTCCACCCATGACGTCATGACGTTAGCTCCGCCCCCACTGTGATGACGTCAGGGTGGGGTACTAAATTTTTTATCATCCCATCACTGTCTTTGAACTAAGGAAAAAGAAATGGGGAATTAAGGAGTACTTCCATTTCAAAGCAGGAGTTCTCAAGTAGGCCAGTGGCCAGGTCACACTCCTTCACACAGCTTCAGAGGCCAGAAGGCCATCTTGCCCTTCCTCCACCTCATGGCACTCCCTGGTGTGGTGGAGGCAGTGGGAGACCACATGAAATGATGCCGTGGGCCGCCAGTTGAGAATCCTTGGTTTCAAAGTACAGTAAAATCCTGGGTTAAACCACCTCAGTTTAAGCTTGCTGTGGTTTACAATGGCAAGTCCTATCGAAATGCCATCCTGGTTTACAAAAAAGTAATGGTCCCCCCCCCCCCCAGTTTAGTGATCAATTCAGGACCATTTTTTAATTTTTCAATGCATCCCTATGGATGTTTCGGTTTACATTTTTTTCAGGTTACAATGGAGGCTTTTGGAACAAACCTCCGTTGTAACCCGGGGTTTTACTGCATTCAGATGTAGTCCTTTAGAACAAGGTAATTGTACCGTTCTGCACAGAGAGACAGGGACAACAGTGGGCAGCAGTGATGGGATGTAACAGGTTCCCACCAGTTCGCCAGAACCGGTAGTAACTTTTACAGTGTCCTGGAGAACCGGTAGTAGCTTTTGGAGGGGAAAAAAAACACCTTTGGGGCTTACCTTTTCACTGGTTCCCCCACTGCACCTGCGCGCCAAGCACTTGGTGTGCATGCATGCCTACAGTGCTTGGTGTATATGCACGGCCTCCTTGCTGTCCTCCTTGCTGTCCTTGTGTTTTGGGTGGGTGGGTGGGTTGAGGGGTGTGTGTGTGTGTGTGTGTGCGTGCTTATTTTTATTTTATTTTACTATTATTATTATTTTCTTTGACTCCGCCCACAATGTCATGATGTCAGCTCCGCCCACACTGTAATGACATCACGGTGGGGTAGTAAAATTTTTGACATCCCACCACTGGTGGGCAGGTTGCTCATCTTGTACTTGATGAATCTGCTGAGAATTCTATTCTTTTCCTAGAATAGGGCAACCGTTCTGACATTCAGAATATGTCCCTCCAGTTGCTCAGCTTTGCAGCTCACAAAACCTGAAACAGGATATGTTTATAACCAATATTTTTCACTAGTAGAAATAGGACAGTGCCCCAATAGTAAAAACAACCCATACATTTGCTGAGACTCCCCCCCCCATAACTTTTTTCCCACCAATGCAAATAACACTGTACATGACAAACAGATGAGGAAAGATTTGATACAATCTCATACTATTTGTTCTCAGTGATAGCTGAGTCAGAGTTCAGAAGTACTTTGCATATTTTAGCTAGAGTGGAAAGACTGGAATTTTGACCCGAGTTGCTATTTGAACATCCCCTTTGATATTTGCTCCTGTAAAGATCTGAATCTGCCGACCCCAAGGACAGAAAATCTATCCAGCCTCTTCCTCAAGCAGAAGAATATTCAAAGAAATCAAGCTCAATGCAGAATCCAGCATTTCTTTTCTGCATGGATTCTCTGATTACTGGCAAGATATGAATTCCAAGCAAAACATTTCCCACATTCCTGCCATTTATAGGGTTTCTCTCCTGTGTGGACTTTCTGATGCCTCACAAGCTCTGAATTCCGAGGAAAATATTTTCCACACTTCTTTTTTTTAAAAAATATTTGTATTAAACTTTAAAATAAAAAAAGCACAATCAAAAGGTTACAAAAATACAACATAATTGTCCGCATTGAGAAAGATCAGCAACAACAAAACAAAACATAAAAGGGACATACAATAAATAAATATATTCACCCACACCCGACCTGTCACCTCCCTTAATCCCCTAATAACATAACATAAATCCCTATCACCCACCCTAAAACCTTTCACCATTCTGTCCCCATCCTTCCATTGAAGGACTGCCTCCGAGTGGTGAAGAGGGGGAGGGAGACTGGGACTAGAGCGGGTTCATGCCGATGTTTAAGAATATCAAATAAGTCCAATTACTCAAAATTATACAGTTATTCCTCATTCTTCTTTCCTTCTACTATTGGCTATCTTACCCCTATTCTTTTTATTACTTTTCCTTCAAGTTATTTCTATTCAAAATTTTCAACCCTTATCCACCTTTAACCTTCTTTGACAAAAATTGTTTACATTTTATAGATATACTATAACATATTTTTCTCCTTCAACTTTTAGATTAAAAAAACCCAGACTCTTCTTAACAATTTAAACATTGCACTAACTTAATGTTTGCCACAAAATAATTAGGTGATTAAATTTTCTTACAACTAAAATATCCCAAACTTCATTTTCATATTTCGTCTTCTCTCCCCTATCCTTCCATTGAAGGACTAGAGCAGGCTCATGCTGATGTTTGAGAATATCAAATAAGTCCAATTACTCAAAACTATACAGTTATTCCTCATTATTCTTTCCTCCTACTGTTGACTATCTTATCCCTATTCTTTTTATTGCTTTTCCTTTAAATTGTTTCTATTCAAAATTTTCAACCCTTATCCACCTTTAAACCTTCTTTGACAAGAATTATTTACAGCAGCAACTTGAAATAAATCTTACTTTTCTGCCATCTTCCCCCCCCCATAACTTTTTCCCCACCAATGCAAATAACACTGTACATGACAAACAGATGAGGAAAGATTTGATACAATCTCATACTTTTTGTTCTCAGTGATAGCTGAGTCAGAGTTCAGAAGTACCTTGCATATTTTAGCTCGAGTGGAAAGACTGGAATTTTGACCCAAGTTGCTATTTGAACATCCCCTTTGATATTTGCTCCTGTAAAGGTCTGGATCTGCCGACCCCAAGGATAGAAAATCTATCCAGCCTCTTCTTCCTCAAGCAGAAGAATATTCAAAGAAATCAAGCTCAATGCAGAATCCAGCGTTTCTCTTCTGCATGGATTCTCTGATGACTGGTAAGATTTGAATTCCAAGCAAAACATTTCCCACATTCCTGGCATTTATAGGGTTTCTCTCCTGTGTGGACTTTCTGATGTCTCACAAGCTCTGAATTCCGAGGAAAATATTTTCCACACTTATGGCACTGGTAAGGTTTCTCTCCTGTGTGGACCGTCTGATGACTCACAAGGTGTGATTTCCGAGCAAACCATTTTTCACACGCCTGGCATTGGTAAGATTTCTCTCCTGTATGAACTAACTGATGTACCACAAGCTGTGATTTCCGAGCAAAACTTTTCCCACACTCCTCACATTTGTACGGTTTCTCCCCTGTGTAGACTCTCTGATGACTCACAAGCTGTGATTTCCGAGCAAAACCTTTCCCACACTCCTGGCAATTGTATGGTTTCTCTCCTGTGTGGACTCTCTGATGACGCACAAGGTGTGAACTTTGAGCAAAGCAATTCCCACACTCTGGGCATATGTATGGTTTCTCTCCTGTGTGGACTCTCCGATGACGTGCAAATTGTGAACTCTGTGCAAATGTTTTCTCACACTCTGGGCACTTGAACAGTTTTTCTCCTGTGTGGACTTTCTGATGATTCACAAGGTGTGAATTCTGGGCAAATGTTTTCTCACAATCTTGGCATTTGTGCAGTTTCTCACCTGTGTGGGATCGTTTATGACTCACAAGGTGTAAAGCTTGAGCAAAAATTCTTCCACATTCTTGGCAAGTATACAGTTTCTCTCCCCTGTGGTCTCCCTGAAGGTTTGAATTCCATGCCAAAGTCTCCTTACACATCAGTGGTATCTTCATGTCCAAATATTTTCCACGCATGATGTATCCGTAAGGTTTCTTCTGGAGAAAATTTTCTTCTGTGTGGGTTCTTTTGTGTCCAGCAAACTCTAGTTGCTTCATAAAAGTCTTTCCACGTTTGGGTTGTACATTTTTCTCCATCCAGTTATCTGTCAGGAAGAAAGACAAGTCAAGGAAAGACTGAAGGGACAAACAGAACTGTAGGAAGAGAAAAAGGTTTTCTGATGAAGTGAAGATGGCCAAAACCCTTTTCCAAGCATGCAACAAAAATAACTTCAAAGAATAGAAGAACTCAGTACAGTGGTACCTCACTTAAAGAACATAATGCATTCCATGGGATTGCTCTTTAAGCGAGTTTGCTCTTTAATGAAACACCATTGTAAGTGACCAGTTGTGACTTCTGGCGGGGGGCGGGGAATTGCAAACCCTGATTTAGTTGTTAAGTGAGTTTTTGGTTGGTTTTAGTTGTTAAGTTGTTTAGTTGACTTAATCGGTGGCCGGGGCAGAGAGGCAGCTGTGGTGACAGGTGACAGGACTCCCTCCACCACTGGTGCCCTGGTCCTTGCCCGGGACAGAAAAGGCCGCTATGGCGGCTGGCGGCAGGATGCTGCTGCCCCAGCCTCCGGAGTTCATCTGCGGCCGGGGCAGAGAGGCTGTTGCGGTACTGTATTGCAGTATTGTATTGTTGTATATCATGATATTTTGTTTTTGTAGGATGAATATTGTATAATTATTGTGTATATTGTATTACTGTATATAAATTAAGCGAGGCGACCATTCAGAGAAAATTCTGCTTTTTAAGTGAGTTAGTCTCTACGCGAGGCACTCTTTATGCGAGGTTTTACTGTATATCCATAAAAGCTCTTGTTCTGGACAGTCAGTTTATTAAGTCACAACACTACCAGCAGGTAGCTTAATTAGCCCTTAATTGTTGTCAAGAGAAAACGTTATTTCCTGTTCTAGCTGTATCTCTCCAGAGGTTTAAAGTAGGGGTTCTCAACTTTTTAAAGCCCCCTCAGACAGCCGAGTGGGCCAGACTGGTGGTTCCCTTGCCATAAACGCTGTCATAAACCATGTCCGTGCCTGTTGTAAGCACATTTATGACAGCTGCAACACATTTACAGCTGTTGTAAACATGTCCATTTCTGGTGGTGGCAGCGGCGATGTGGGCCACATGAAATGGTGCCATGGGCCGGGGCCAGCTTACAGGTTGTAGATTGAGAACCCCTGGTTTAAAATGCATACAGGGAACTTACAGCTCTTCAGATGTTAATGAATGCTTATTGTCACCATGATTCCACATTGGCAAAGTGGCCAATGGTGATAGGATCTAGAACTCAACCCATTTAGGTTGCCCATTCTGGCATTTTAGATACCTCAGTGGTTAGGGTGAGTTGGGAAACCTCTCCAACACTGAAGTATAATGGCTGACATAATTACTCATCATTATTGCTCTGGTAAAAGCATAGATTAGCATCAAAAGCGGAAAGAGGGAGCCTTCTTTACCAAGAAAGGAAACAATTTGCCAGTTCTCCTCCATGACTTTCTTGTGGAGGGACCTCTGGTCAGGATCCAGCAGAGCCCACTCCTCCTGGGTGAAGGAGACGGCCACCTCCTCAAAGGATACTCCACTCTAAATAAAATAAAATAAAAAAGACTTGATTGCCCTTTGGTCTGATCCAGCATACCTGCTCTTACACTTCTAGGTCTCCTACAAGAAAAAAAGCGGCAGAGAGATTGATTTAGAACACATAATGTAATTCCTACTGTCCTCATATTCATTGTCAGCTGCAACTCGTATCCGAGAATGCATTTTTTTCTTGTAGCTGGAAAAATGTCACTTGCATGAATTTGTTTAAGGTGGATCCCAGCTTGCCACGCAGTGACCCACGCACTAGGATCTTGGGGCCATTTCCTGCGGCATGTATGAAATGAGACGTACAGGATTTAACACCATGACTACAATGGACTGCTGCAGCCTTGAGGATATGGACAAGGTGCACCTTCACAGCCAGTCCATCTGGCATGGCCTCTTCCGCCTCCATGACCGTTGGGAATCAGAATAGTGAAATGGTTCCTCCACTGCTCTTTTGGCCATTGGGCCCAATATGATGGTTTCCAGTGGCATTTCCTCCACTGAGGGGGACCATCACCCCACCTAAAAGGACTCACCTACCCATAGCCTTTGGCCCCTTTAGGGAGTCAGGTTAATTAACCACCACCTGACACTCAGCATTGAGTCACTGGCTATACAGTCTATTCCATTACTGTGGTGGGATGTCCCCATATTAATTTTATAGGGGGGAAAACCCAAACCACAAATCTTGGTTCATACCTCATAATCCAAGACCATCAAATGGAAATTCTCTGTATGGAGAGCCCCATGTTATACTAGTCTGACATACAAACAATGAGAAAGGAGAGCCTTTCCTTACAAGAGGAAAAGCCAGACTGGTCCAGAAAAATGGATGAAAACACAGGAATTCAAATAAACAAGGTCTCTTTTAAGCCTCTTGTCCATACCTGAGTGGGTGTTGCTCCATTCCAAGGAAGAGACAACAGACTCTCTGTTACTGGCATCTTTAGAGCCCCTGTGGAAGAGGCAAAGAGGGCAGGGATTTAATCACATATCATTCTCTCAGAATAAGTTCTAAAAATACTTTTTAAAATCTCAAACGTTTTGAGTCTGAGAGGATTTAGGTAAAGGTTGCCTGTGCTTGAAAGCCAGTCATATCCGACTCTAGGGTTCAATGCTCATCTCTGTTTATAACCAAAGAGCCAGCACTGCCTGCGTCTGCACACATTTCCATGCACATGTGCCAGGCAAGATTAGACACCAGAGTGTATGGAAAGCTGTTTACCTTTCCACCAAAATGGTATCTATTTATCTATTTGCAGTCTCTTGCTTTCAAACTGCTTGGTTGGCAGGAGCTGGGACAGACGACGAGAGCTCACTCCATGTTTCTCGAACTGCTGACCTTCCAGGCATCAAGTTCAGCATCGTAACCACTAAGCCACCACAGTCCCTGCCATTATAGTTACTTGTCATTATTGCACTGGGAACAAAAATCAGCATCAGGCAGGGAAAAGGGGTGGCTTACCAAGAGAGGATATGGCTTGCCAGTTCTCCTCCATGACTTCCTGGTGGAGGACCTTCTGGTCAGGATCCAGCAGAGCCCACTCCTCTTGGGTGAAGGACACGACCACCTCCTCAAAGGACACTCCACCCTAAATGGGAAAAAGAAAGCAGTGCTTCTGTGTAAGAGTCATAGAGATGCCCTCTGGAAGCCAAAACAACAAATAAGGAGAAGTGAGTGGATCTTTTACTCTAGGTTTTAACTTTCATGAATGATGGACACAGAACAGTGATGGCGAACCTTTTAGAGACCGAGTGCCCAAACTGCAACCCAAAACCCACTTATTTATCTCAAAGTGCCAACACAGCAACAGGAGAAGAAGGAAACTCTCCCTTTGGGCTGCTGGGCAGAGGGGCGGGGCAAACTCTGTGCTGGGTAAAAGGAGGAAGCACTCCCATTGGGCTGCTGGGCAGAGGGGTGGGGCAAACTCTGTGCTGGGTGAAGGGAGGAAGCACTCCCATTGGGCTGCTGGGCAGAGGGGCGGGGCAAACTCTGTGTTGGAGTGACTGCATGGGTGCTCACAGAGAGGGCTCCAAGTACCACCTCTGACACACATGCCATAGGTTCGCCACCACCGACATAGAAGAAACCTTGCTGGAACCATGGTGAGAACACTTGGGCATCCCCTGGTCAATGGAGAGTATGTAGCTGCCTATACCTTCCTGTTAAAAAGGATGGTCCTGATGATAAAAACGACTCAATAGTCCTTCTTTCAGACCCCGAAAGTAAATAACTTGTTTTAATGTAAAGGGCACTGCTTCATGTACAGAGGGTCTCTTAGCTCCACTTTGCTATAAATAGGGATTCTCAACCTGCGGCCCAGATGCAGCCCGTGACACCATTTCATGTGGCCCCCCACTGCGTCCACCACACCAGAAAGTGCCACGTGGTGGAAGAAGGGCAATATGGCTGTCCAGTCCCTGAAGCTGTCTGAGGGAGCGTGACCCGGCCCCTGACTTAAAAAGGTTAAGAACTCCTGCTGTAAATGGAAGTGTGACATCCTTTGTATCTAAGAAAACCACAAGAGAACTGATCAGCAGCAACGCAAAAATCCTAGGACCTTAATGGTGAACCTTGGCACTCCAGCTGTTCTTGGACTTCAATTCCCAGAAGTGCCAGCCACAGTGAATCCACATGAATGAGTTCACTGCATACGTGCAGTAAACCCATTCATGAGGATTCACAGGGACTTGGGCTTCTGGGAATTGAAGTACAAAAACAGCTAGAGTGCTAAGGTTCACCATCAAGGTCCTAGGATGTGTCTAGTGGCTCAGAAGCCCCACAAACTATCTGGAAATGCCATTTTAAAGGACCAGATATTATAGTCCTCAGGGACTGTAGCAGCTTAGTGGTAAAGAAGCTGAACTTGATGACTGGAAGGTCAGCAGGTAAGCAGTTCGAGACTTGAGTGCTGTATGATGGAGTGAGTTCCTGTCTGTCCCAGCTCCTGCCAACTTAGCAGTTCCAAAGCAAGAAATTGCAAGTAGATAAATAGGTGCCACTTTGGTGGGAAGGTAAATAGTGTTTCATGCACTCCAGTGTCTAGTCATGCTTGCCACATGTCCATGGAAACATCTGCAGACAGACAGCACTGGCTCTTTGGCTATAAACATAGATGAGCACTGAACCATAGAGTTGGATACAACTGACTTTCAAGAAAGGGCAACCTTTACCTTTACCTATTATAGTCCTCTCAACTGATTATACCGGAAAGGATAAAGAAACAGATTTGATGGTTGAACTAGCTGGGTGTATAGCCACCTAATACTGTATACCCTTATGCATTCAAAAGCCTAATGTAGAAAATCAAAACATGCTCTTTGTAGTTAGATTTCAACAGCTATAGCACTGTTTGGGGCAATGAACATGACAGAAAATGGCAAATGTATTATATAAAATGGGCAGAATCCAGTTGTCAATCCTGGCTCAAACTCTAGCTTAGTGATGACCAACCTTGGCAGTCCAGGTGTTCTTGGACTTCAATTCCCAGAATCCCAAGTCAGCACAACTGTTGATCAGGGCTTCTGGGAATTGAAGTCCAAGAATAGCCAGCGTGCCAAGGTTTGCCATCACTGCTCTAGCTCTACACTAAAAAGGTAAGTCTAAACACCAAACAGAAAGTTGCAGTCAGAAGGATACTGACTGGGTTGGACTGGGGCTCATGCTCAGAAGCAATTTAAAAAGACAGCCCCCTCCACCCTTTAATGTTCCTGCCCAGCAGATTATACCAGGGGCACGTGGCAAAAATCAATACGAAACAAACAAGTGGATTATTTCAGGCTGCCTCAGAACTAGCCCCACACTGAAAAAGTCTATGTCTTTCACAGGTATTGTCCCTATGGAAATATACCAAGTGGTACGAGAGAGAAAGAGAAATGAAATAATGTAGACTAAACCTATCCACTTTATGGACTCCAACACACTAGGACAGGGATTCTCAACCTGCAGCCCACAGGCCCGATGTGGCCCACAGTGCCATTTCACGTGCCCCCCCCCACTGCCTCCACCACACCTGGAAGTGCCATGTGGTGCAGGAAGGGCAAAATGGCCATCCAGCCCCTGAAGCTGTTTGAAGGAGCGTGACCTGGACTGCAGCTTTAAAAGTTTGAGAACCCCTGCCCTAGGACCAGGGGTGGCCAACCTTGGTGCTCCAGATGTTCTTGGACTTCCCAGAAGCTCAAGTCAGCACACCTACTGATCTGGGTTTCTGGGAACTGAAGTCCAAGAATACCTGGAGCACTAAGGTTGGCCACCCCTGAGCTAGGCAAAGGGTAAACTCAAGGAAATGTTTTCTGCGCACCTTTGTCCTGCAATTCTCTTGTCTGTACCTGATCTGATTCTGCTCCATCATGAAGAAACCAGGATGAAATACTTGCTGAAAGCATCGTAACAACCCCTGCAGGAAAGACAAAAAGGGTAGGAAACCAGTTACAGAGGCTTATCTATAGCAATGGCGGGGTGGGGTGGCTCAGTGGTAAAGAAGCTTGCCTTGTTAGCTGGAAGGCCGGCAAGTCGGCAGTTCAAGACCTGGGTATTTAAGTGCTTGTCTCTGTCCCAGCATCTGCCAACCTAACAGATCAAAAGCAAGAAATTACAAGTCAATAAATAGGGGGCACTTCAGTGGGAAAAAGATCTTGGGGACATGAAAGGAGCATCATTTGGATGGCCCCTGAGCGGAGTTTCTCCAGCAAAAAATCCTTTCAGCTCACCTTGTTAGTTGGAAGGCTGACACAAATGGGGTTTTTATAGGTTTTTAGAGTTATTAACCGTGACGCTGGTTTTTATTCTTTGTGTGCCGCCCAGAATCTTTTGAGTTGGGCAGCAATATAAACCACAAAAATAAATACAGTAAATAAATACGGTACTTCTGATCTCTCCCCCAAATACTACAACAGTTAAATTAGTTAGTAAATGGCTCCCCCCTTTTTTTCTCCAGTTTAGCATAGTAAAAGCTTATCTTACAGGAAGAAATCTTCATGCTTATCTGGCTTTTAAAGAGCTAGACATCAATCAACACAGCCTCTTTATTCATAACACAATGACCGCTGGTGGTGCAGTGGTTAAACTGCTGTACTGCAGCCAAGACGTTGTGAGCTCATTCCTGACAGGAAATCAAGGTTAACTCTGCCTTCCATCCTTCCAAGGTTGGTAAAATTATTACCCAGCATGTCGGGGGCAAAATGCTAATTCACTTTCAAACCACCCTGGGGCAACATATGAGTGTAATTGCTTTTGCTATAACATCTACTCATTCATGTGAGCCTGTTACTTTTATTTTTTATTATTTTAGTTTTACATTCAATTAGGGTTGTTGTTGTTTTCAAAATAAGAAATTTCATAACACTAGTCCCTGCATTTGTCAGGTACAGTGCTGCAGCAGAGAGAGGTTCTATTCCTAACGACCACAACTACAAGCTGTTTGACTAAAACAGGTTGGAAAACTCTGTGCAAGATAAGCATCCTTGTTTTTGAAGATGCCATAATTTTTGTCTGGCCTTCCCTCTTAATTCCCCTTTGTGGGCTGCAGTGGCTCAGTGGTTAAGAAGCTTACCTTGTTAGTTGGAAGGCTGCCAAGTCGGCAGTCCGAGACCCGGGTACTGCATGATGGATTGAGCGCCCGTCTCCGTCCTAGCTCTTGGGGGTATGAAAGGAGCCTCATTCGGGTGTCCCCCTGAGCGACATTTCTCCAGCAAAAATCCTTTCAACCCAGAGTAATTTCTGATACGAAATTATGATTATTCTCTTTGTCCAAAAGTACCAAGAAGTTTCAATCAATTCTCTCCCTCTCCTTCTCATGTGGCTGGTGCTAAATGGGGCAGGGTGGCTCTCTTACTGTTTATTTGGGGGGGGGGGAGGTTCAGAGAGCTGGATGTCACCTACAGCCACAACGTCAGCTATTATTTATTTATTTTTATTTATTAGTTCAAATTTATATTGCCGCCCACTCGCCGTAGCGACTCAGACAATCACACTTCAACACCGCCCCATAGCACTTAGTGCACTCTCTGAGACGTTCACACGTTAATTACGGTTGCATTTTGACCGACTTTGGAAGGATGGAAGGCAGAGTCAACCTTGAGCACCAGCCAGGATCGAAACGACCGCACTGTGCAACCAAGGCTCCCCTCCCTTCTCTTCCCAACACCCACCCCACAAAAGGACCCAAGAGAGAACTCTCACCCTTTCCCAGGGCTGGAATTGGCCGATTCAGCTCCTTGTGGATCAAAAGCGACTCGGAGGCTGCAGATCTTGTCCTTCCCTCGGGCAGCAAAATGGCTTGGGCGGCCCTGCCTTTTGACTTCCCTCCAGTCCAGCTGTTTCTCCCTCCTCCTCTTTCCTCCCTTTTCTTCCTTTCCCAGTAAAGATCAAAGGAGACTCACCTGTTCCTCCCCTTCTCTTTCTCTCTCAATTAATTAATTAATTAATTACAGAGGCTGCAGCAGGCAGGGGGTTCTTTCCCAAAGCCTCCCCTCCTCCATAGTTGCGCCCAGCTTGGACGCCTGGATAGGCGCGGAACTAAGCATGCGCGCAATTTTAAAAGAAAATGAATTAGGGAGGTGTAAACAAGGTGTAAAAATTGTGGTTCTTTTTTTTTTCTTGTCACGTGACTGAAGCCGAACCAGGCTCCTGGCAGGGCAAGCACAGATCCGTCCAATCTCCTCTCTGAGCGCATGGATGAGTCTGGTTCTCAATTTGGTTATTGTGTCAAACAGGAAAAGGGACTTAATTAAAACAACATCTTCCAGGGAGAGAAATTACCCACAATATCTTAACAATTTAATGAAGTCCCCCCCCCCCCGCGCGCCTTTTCTCTTCTCGAGTTTCCTGCACCAAAATAATCCCACTGCCAGAGATGACTCTGGGACATCCTGCTGGGATTTCTTTTCTGATTTCATTCTTGGCATATCAGAGGGGGAAAAACCAAAACAAAAATGCTGTAGCACTTTGAAGATTAGCTGTTATATTTATGGAATATTAGCCGTTGTAGTCTGTGTTTCAGGCATGGAGGGACGCTGCACCACTTTGAAGACTAACTGCTATACAATATTTTTAATGTGAGCTTTTGTGGATCAAATCCACTTCATCAGACATCGTGCTACAGCATTTTTGTTTATTATCTGAAATGCTTGAAACACAGTCTAAAGTGGCTAGTACGATTTTAAAAAAATCATTATTGGTGTTTTCTGCAGCATGTGGAGAGAGAATTACTAAAAGTGCAGGCTGGTTTACGAAGAGGCAGGGGAACTAAAAACCACATTGCCAACGTATGTTGGATCATGGAGAAAACAAAAGAATATCAGAAACAAGTCTACTTCTATTTCATTGACTACACCAAGGCCTTTAACTGTGTGGACCACAACAAAATGTGGCAAGTACAGTAATACCTCATATAACATTAGTATCGAATAACACGAAAATCGCATAACCTTAAGGAATCTGGGGGGAAGAATTGCATCAGATAACATTAAGATCCTATGGGATGCTTCAGATAACAACCGCTAAAGCCTGTGTGGTTACAATGTATCTCTATGGATCCCATAGGATTTTAACATGCATCATATAACACTAAAAATCATATAACACCAAGACTTGTGGAACCAGGTTTTAGTGTTATATGAGGTTTTACTGTAATTAAGGTAAAGGTTTCCCGCCTTGCTTGAAAGCCAGTTGTATCTGACTCTAGGGTTCAGTGCTCATCTCTGTTTCAAAGCCGAAGAGCCAGCGCTGTCTGCTTCTGCAGACGTTTCCGTGGTCATGTAGCAGGCATGACTAGACACTGGAGCGCACGGAATGCTGTTACCTTCCCACCAAAGTGTTCCCTATTTATTTACTTGCAATTTCTTGCTTTCGAACTGCTAGGTTGGCAGGAGCTGGGACAAAGATGGAAGCTCACTCCGTCCAGCAGTACTCGGGAGTCGAACTGCTGACCATCCGTCTCCCAGTTAGCATCTTAGCCACTTGAGCCACTGCAATCCTTGCAAGTAATTAAAGAGATGGGAATACCAGAACACTTTATAGGTCTCATGAGAAATCTGTACATGAGTCAAGAAGCAACAGTTAGGACAGAATACAGAATGATAGTGGTTTGGAATAGGAAAAGGAGTAAAACAAGGCTGCATTTTGTCACCTGACTTATTCAATTTATGTGCAATGCAGGGATGCACGAATCACAAGTTGGGCTCAAAATTGCAGGGAGAAACATCAACAACTTGAGATATGCAGATGATACTGCCATAATGGCAGAAAGTGAGGAAGACCTAAAGAAAATCCTGATTAGGTTGAAAGAAGAGAGTGCAAAAGCTGTCTTAAGACTCAACATCAAGAAAACCAAGATCATGGCAACAGGCCCTATCAGTCCCTGGAAAATAGATGGGGAAGAAGTAGAAGCAGTGACAGATTTTACTTTTCTAGGATCAAAGCTCACTGTAGACGGTGATTGCAGCCATGAAATAAAAAGGTGACTGATTCTTGGGAGGCAAGCAATGAGAAACCTGGGGAACATAGTGAAAAGTAGAGACATCACATTGCAAACAAAAATTCATCTAGTTAAAGCAATGGTATTCCCGGTGGTAATGTATGGTTGTGAGAGCTGGACCATAAGGAAATCTGAGCGCAGAAGAATAGATGCCTTTAAAATGTAGTGCTGGAGGAGAGTTTTGGGAGTCCCCTGGACAGCAAGGAAAACAAATAAGTCGATCCTAAAAGAAATCAAACCTGACTGCTCCTTAGAAGGTCAAATAGTAATGATGAAGCTAAAGTACTTTGGACATCAAATGAGAAGAGGGGATTCACTGACTTGAGAAAGTCTTGATGCTGGGAAAGGTGGAGGGCAAAAGAAGGGGGTGGCCAAAAATGAGATGACTAGATGGTATTGTAATGTAGACGCAATGGGCACAGAGCTGAGCGAGTTGAGGATGGTGGAGGACAGAAGTGCCTGGAGGTCAATGGTCCATGGGGTCGCAAAGTGTCAGAATCGACTGTGCAACTGAACAACAACAAACAGTGTCCGCAGCAAAATACAAGAGGAAAAGTCCCTGCCCCAAGGAGTTTTGTTGGCTTAGGCAAGGTTCCTCAAACTTGGCTCTCCAGATGTTTTTGGACTTCAATTCCCAGAAGCCCTGATCAGCAGGAATGCTGACTTTTGGGCTTCTGGTAATTGAAGTCCAAGAACACCTGGAGAGCCAAGTTTGAGGAACCCTTATTAGCCAAAGACTAGAATTGAACCAAACACAACCTCCTAAGAGACCATTTGGGTCGCCCTAAGGGTTAAATGGAGGAATGGGAAGAAGAAGAAAAGAGAGACGGATTCATAGAGAGGCAGGGTGAGGGGCGGGGGGCGAAGAGCCGGAAGTGGAGGTGTGTCCTCTTTGGTGGAGGTCCCCCTCCCCTCCCTTGCCTTGTTCGGAGGTTCCCCGGAGAGGTGGGTCGGTCGTAGGAGGGGGGAGGGAATAACAGAGGGCGCCCCCTATGTCCTATGGGGCGCCCTGAATAAGGGTGGGGGGTGGGAGCAGGTTGGTCTCATCTGCCTTCCTTATTGCCCAAGGAGGGAGACGCCTTTGTCTTCCCCACCGTCTCCCTCCCCTGCAAGGCTCAGCCCCCTACCATGGGTGGTGCTGGTGGCAGAAATCAGGGGGTCAAAGGGAAGGTACCCCAGAATTGCATGGGAAGGAGGGGAAGCATCGAGGGGAAGGGGAGGCATAAATGGGGGGGGGAGGGTGTCAGCTCAGCTATGGGTCAGCCATAGACACCCACACACCCTTTGGTGTCATCCGTGGGGAATGCATTATTTGTCAGCTTAATATGCAATGGAGTACTTGATGGGGGACATTCAGGGCCAGAGGATCTGAAGGGGGTCCCCACAGGGATTTCCTCTACAAGTGTTTATTTTATTAGGAAAAAAAGGTCTGGCTGTTGGGGTACAGAGGTCTCTTAATCATTACAGAGAGTAAAGAAAACAAAAAGACCAACTGCTGTACTTTAAAGTTAGCTTTCATGGATCAGGTCCACTTTCTCAGACTGCATGTTTGGTTCGGTTTACTCTGATATGCTTGAAACACAGACTAACACAGCTACCGTTTTAAAATGTCAGGTATTTTAATGTTATAATAATAATTTTGTGTCAGAAATTATTCCTGGTTGAAAGAATTTTTGCTGGAGAAACTCTGCTCAGGGGAGTCCCAAATGAGGCTCCTTTCATGTCCTCAAGAGCTGGGACAGAGACGGGCACTCCATTTGTCATGCTGGACCCAGGTCTCAAACTGCCAACTTGCCAGCCTTCCAGATAACAAGGCGAGCTTCTTAACCACTGTTCCTCGGGGACCCATGGAGGTGTACCACCCCGTTCAGCTAAAGATGGGGCAATCTGGGTCTGAATGGGGTTGCAAGCCATCAAGCTGCTTCCCCAACTTAACAGCGATTCTGTGAACGAGCAATCTCCAAAATGCCCTGCCCTCCACAAAACCTGCTTGCTCAGTTCTTGCAAACTGGACTCTGTGGTTTCCTTGGTGTTCCCAACCTTTTCAAGCTGGGGGCCGTGTCACACTCTGTCAGTCAGCGTCGAGGGCCTGATGGCCATTTTGACCTGCCTGCACAATGGAGGCAGTGGTGGGGTTCAAAAATTTTTTACCACCTACTCTGTGGGTGTGGTATGGTGGGCGTGGCCAGGGGGAATCCCCTGCGTTGCACCCGAATTCAGAATACCGTACTTTATTTCAAAACTTAGATGGGAGGAGCCAGCCAGAATTTCTGCTATTGGTTCTGGCGAACTGGTGCGAACCTGCTGAATCCCACCACTAGGTGGGGATAGCCATTTTGTCCCAATAGCTTCAAAGGGGGTACCCATTTTGTTTCTTGAATTCTCTTGGTAGGTGTGGGAGGCCACATGAAATGGCTCAGGGCGCCCCACATGAAATGGCTCAGTGGGCCGGATCCAGTCTTTAGGTTGGGTACCCTTGCTTTAGGGACTAAATCCATCTCATATTTGGTCCTCTGCTTTACCTGCTGCCTTCCACCTTTCCCAGGTTCTTTCTTTCTCATGAAGTGGAACAGCCTCAATTTCATCATTTGGATCTCCAGTCTTGATTGCTTTGGGACTCACTTTCTGGCAAAACAATCACACTTCTATACTGCCCCATAGCATGGATGGCAGCAAAAAGGGTGGGGGGTGTCTATAGCTGACCCATAGCTGAGCAGACTTCCCCCACCAAAAAAACCTTTCTGCCTCCTATTCCTCCCCTTCCCCTTGATGCTTCACCTCCTTCCAATACAATTCTGGAGTACCCTCTCTCTGACCACCTGACTTCTGTCCCCCCCCCCCCCGGTAGAGAGGGCCTGGGGATGGGGGGGGAAACAACATAGGTGTCTCCCTTCCTGGGCAATAAGGACCCCAGGTGGGCAGTTCACAAGTTAATTAGCATTTTGCCCCAACATGCTGGGTACTCATTTTAGTGACCTTGGAAGGCTGAGTCAACCTTGATCCCTAGTCTGGAGCAACCTCACAACTTTTTAGTTTTCAGGGCAGCAGCTTAACCACTGTGCTACCAGGCCAGAGCACATCCACAGAGCTCCCATCTAGCACCCTATTTCAAATGAATCTCATTTTTTTCCTTGTTAGTTTTCTTTACTGTCTAGTTCAGGGATTCTTATCCTGCACCCCATGGGCCAGATGCACCATTTCATGTGCCGCCCCCTGCCTCCACCACACCTGGAAGATCCAAGTGGTGAAGGAAGGGCAAAATGACCATCCAGTCCCCCTAAGCTGTCTGAGGGAGTGTGGTCCCCCAGCTTAAAAATGTTGAGAGCTCCTAGTCCAGGTTTTCAATCCATGTATGATGATCGCAAACACCCACCATAATGTGGATGATCTTGAACCAGCATTGACCAACTTTTGAGTCTCCCTTTGTAGAGAATGAGAAGCTGGGGAGGGGAGGGTTGGTGTATTTCAACCTTATAAGAACTGTTTCCACCTGAAATCACTGCAGCTTCCTCTTTGTTTATTTCTTTAAAAGAGTTCCCATGTTACCAAGGGGCCTTCAGGCCCTTGTGACCCCCTGGTGGCACAGTGGTTCAATTGCTGTCCTGCAACCCAACGGTTGTGAGTTCTATCCTGACTAGGATTCAAGGCTGACTCAGCCTTCCATTCTTCCGAGGTCAGCAAACTGTGTAGCCAATATGTATGGGGCAAATTCTTTCTTTCTTTGTGTCAGAGGCACCACCAGCATATAATTATTGTGGTATACAAATGTGAGATATTAAATATTATAAAATTAACACAAAATGCTAATTAACTTGTGAACTGCCCAGAGAGTGCATAAGTCTTATGGGGTGATATGTAAGTGTAATTGCTTCTTCTGCTTTGCTTTGATCCTGAAAATGACCAGCTAATGGGGAGCACAGTTATGGGATGGGACTAAAATGCAGTGGAACCTTAGTTAACATAATTAATGCGTTCTCCAGGATGTTTTTTACAGTGAAAATTACTTTAACCGAATTTCCCATAGGAATGCATTGAAAACCAAACTACATTAACCAAAACGTGGTTTCCCCAGAAGAATGCACTGAAATCCAATTAATCCGTTCCCCGGGGGGGGGGGGGAATCCGCAAACTGAGCTGTTGTTGTTGTTATTGTTTGACTTGTATGCCGCCCCCCTTGCAGAGCAACTCTGCGCGGCTAACAAAGTTACCAAAAGTACAGTTACAATTACAAGGTTCAATACAACATACAGTGTCATCATCATAAATCACAGTGTCAAAAAGGTTTCTATGGATTTCCTTTTGTTATGCGATTTTTATGTTAACCGAGCCATTTGTGTACTTTCCTCCAGAATGCTTCTTTCCTTGGCAACTTAGAGAGAAGCCACGTGGAGCTTGATCGTAAAACATCTTTCCGCTGTAAGAGTGGTAATAATGGCTGGTTTTTCTCTGTTTGATTCCTAGGGCTCACTGTCCGCCATAACACCCATGACAGAATCTGAAGAAAAAAGTAGCCTCTTCGGCAGCCTCAAAGTCTGAAACCAGCCCAGAAGCAGGACGAGGCTTAGCCAGAGTCTGAACTGGGGGGACACCAAGGAATTCTGTGCCTAAATCCTTGTGCGGATCAAGCTCAGATGTAGGGTAGCCACAGTTGAAAGAATTCTTCCACTGCATCGAAGGGGCCCGTGAGGGTTCAAGCCAACTTGGTACTGTATTCTGTGGGTTAAGCCAGAGTTGACCCACACAGGTGTGTGAGGCCTTCTGACTATTTTTGCACCTGAGATGGAGAACTTGTCAAAGGAATGGAGAACGGAGAACAGTTCCCAAGCAGTAACCCTGGCAGAGGATCTCCTCCTGAATAAAGTGGAAGACAAGAAGCAGGCGGAGCAGCAGGTGAGAGATTTCATCCTGGTAGTCTCAAAAGGGTAAGAATAGCAATAGCAATTACATTTCTGTACCACCCCATAGCGCTTAGTGCATTCTCTGGATCAGGGGTTGTCGACTTTCAAGCTGTGGGCCGGGTCATGCTCCCTCAGACAGCAGAGTGGGCCAGACTGTTGGTTCCGCCTGCCATAAACACTGCTGTAAAACACATCCGTGGCTGTCATAAACATGTTTCTGCAGCTCCTTTACTTCCGCCACCGGCGGGCCACACGAAATGGCTCTGTGGGCCAGATCCAGCCCATGAGCCATAAGTTGAGAATCCCTGCTCTGTACGATTCACAGGGTAATTAGCATTTTTCCTCCCAATGTGTTGATTATTCCTTTTACTGACCTTGGAAGGATGGAAGGCTGAATCAACCTTGATCTCCATCAGGATCGAATTCACATCAGCAGTTTTGGCTACAGTACAACCGTTTAACCACTGCACCAGCAGGGCTCATTGGTATACAGTGGCACCTCAGTTAATATAATTAATGCGTTCTCCAGGACGTTTCTTACAGCGAGAACTACTGTAACCAAATTTCCCATAGGAATGCATTGAATGCAATTTTTCATAGGAATGCATTGAAAACCAAAATAAATTAACTGAAACACAGTTTCTCATAGGAATGCATTGAAAAACATTTGATCCATTCTGGAAAAAAATTCAGTAAACTGAGCCACTATTTTCTATCGATTTTCTTTTGTTATGTGATTTTTATGTTAACCGAGCCATTTCTTAACTGAGGTTTCACTATGCGATGTATCCTAAAGTTCCCCATGAGTTTTAAAGGGGTGGGCCTTTGTAAGGCAAATGTCACCCTTGCTTGAAAGCCAGTCGTATCCGACTCTAGGATTCAGTGATCATCTCTGTTTATAGCCAAAAAGCCAGTGCTGTCTGTGTTTGCAGATGTTTCCATGGACATGTGGCAGGCATGACTAGACACCAGAGTGCATGGAATGCTGTTTACCTTCACACCAAAGTGGTACCTATACATCTACTTGCAATTTCTTGCTTTTGAACTGCTAGGTTGGCAGGAGCTACAACAGAGATAGGAGCTCATTCTGTCATACAGTACTCAGGTTTTGAACTGCTGACCCTCCAGTCGTCAAGTTCAGGGACGTAACCACTAAGCCACCCCAGTCCCCTCCTGTCTCTCTATATCCCACCCTTCTTGCAATGTGCTCTTTCTGATGCAGGATGTATTTCCAGAAGAGGACACTAATATTCCTAAACCACAGAAGACTCCCTTGAACACCACGCAGACGTTGCAATCCTGCTGGATTATGCAGGAGGGTGATGGAAGCAGCACCTTGCAAGGTAAAATATTCATGAGCGTTTGTATGTCTGAAATTTGTGGTCTGCATTTATATATCCAGATTTTCCCCCCTTTCACTGTTTTAAAAATGCAAGGCCAGAATTTATTTTTTAGGGTAATTTCTAAGAATCACTGGTTTAATTCTAAGTTTTGTGCCAGTTGCCTGACATGACATACAGTATGTCTAAGAATTCAGCCCCGGGGGCGGGGGTGGGGGGTGGGGTGGGCTGCTGAATTAATGATAATTTGCCACTTTTAAGTTACACTAGTGCACTTAGGCCAGCATAAATATTCTGTTGGGGTTCTGACCTATGTAGCTAAACTAGCGGTTTAAAAACAGAGTAGAAGCAAAAGTAAACAGGTGTCAGAAATAGGATCAGAATCCTAACTGCAGGTTTCAACGACATGCATAATGGAACAAAGAAAACTGCGCTCATTGTTGAAAAGGAACATAATACTGTATATACTTGAGTATAAATTGGGTTTTTTAACCCCCCAAATGAGCTCTAAAATGGGACTCGACTTATAATTGGGTCAATGTAAACACTCAAAAACGTACCCACACAAATGTCTAAATTAATTAATTTTACCATATTTTCATGTATTTTAATTATTGACACTAGCAGCTGCTGCATTTTCCACTCCCGACTTATACTTGAGTCAATCTATTTTCCTAGTTTTCAAGGTCCAAATTAGGTACTTCCACAACCACCCCCAGAACATCACAGAATTCTCCCTGCCCGTCGGACAGAGAGAACGAGGGGCAGCTGTGTGGACTGACCAGCTGGCCAAAGACTGTTGTCTCTCTTGACTGTACTGTTTTTTTTACACTGTATTTTATTGTATTGTTTTATTGTTTTTTTCTTTTTACGTAAAATTTATTGATTGCATTTATCTGTGCTGCATTTGTTATATTTTTATATTATGCTGTATTTATATTTGAGATTATGATACTGTATATGCTGCCTATGTTATGCGAGCTGCATAGAAGTCTAATTTAATAATAATAATAATAATAATAATAATAATAATAATAATAATAATAATAATAATAATAATAATAATAATAATAATAATAATAATAATAATAATAATAATAAAAATAATGCCTCGACTTATATTCAGGATGGCTTATAGTCGAGTATATATGGTAAGAAACAAAGTTAAAAACAAGAGGCCTTTTGATAAGATTCAAGAAATGGAAGGAAGGTTTGAGCCTAGGTTAGAAATGCAGAAAAATCAAGTTTGGTCAAGAGAAAATACAGAAAAAATGGAAACAATCTGCACAAAGTATGCTAAAGAGACGTATTCCTTCAAAGGAAGAGAGCGTGTAGTTTCAGAAACTGAAGTGGAAGTGCCAAGGTTCGCCATCACTGGACTAGAATGTACAATATACAATGAATACGGCAAGCCTTAGATTCAAGAAATGGAAGGAAGGTTTGAGCCTAGGTTAGAAATGCAGAAAAATCAAGTTTGGTCAAGAGAAAATACAGAAAAAATGGAAACAATCTGCGCAAAGTATGCTAAAGAGAATCAGAGATGATGTATTCCTTCAAAGGGAGAGAGCGTGTAGTTTCAGAAACTGAAGTGGAAGTGCCAAGGTTCGCCATCACTGGACTAGAATGTGCAATATACAATGAATACGGCAAGCCTTAGAGTTCACCTAGGAAGAGAGAACTGGTCAGGATTGGAACACAGGGCTTTTGTTTGTTTGTCAGATGTTACCCGGGTCACTCTTTAGTCTTGCCAAACCGGACTTGGAAGGACCTCTGCCTGAGGCCTGTCTTCTTGCATTCTACAGCTCCCCTTCTTCTTCCTGGAGACTTTTGGGGGGTTTGCTTGTGTAAATCGCAAACCACTTTGTGAGTCTTTAAAGCTGGAGTCTAATAAACAGTGAATCTTTTCTTCCCTTCGCAGGAGACAGACCCTGGATACACCCCAACTCATCTTTTCCTTGTGATGGGAAGCTGCACCAGGTATGGGAAGAAGTCATTAAAAAAAGAAAACGAGGTAGTCAAGATATTATCTTCAGCCTGTCTCCGTTCATCAGAAGGGATCTGGCTCCGTCTCTTGCATGGGATTTATTCTAAAAAGGCAATGAATGCCAACCCTAGAGTAGGTCAGGCTTCCTCAACTTTGGCACTCCAACTGTTCTTGATCTTCGATTCCCAGAAGCCCTGATCCCCAGGAGTGCTGACTTGGGCTTCGGGAAACTGAAGTCCAAGAACACCTGGAGCACCAAGGTTGAGAAAGCCTGTTTTAGATTCTCTTTACTAGCAGTAGGAGCAAGCGCCTTCTTGAATCCCATGAGTCAAAAATGTCCTCTTCTTTCAGGTGACCTTTGAAGAGGTGGCCGTGCATTTCACAGAGGACGAGTGGGCCCTGCTGGATCTGGACCAAAGGACTTTACACAAGGAAGTCATGGAGGAGGTTTATGGGATGGTGGCCGGTCTTGGTAAGGATCTTCTCCTGCTGCTGAGTGCTGTCAAGTCACCTCCAACATATGGGGATCCTATGAACAGGAAATCTCTGAAATGCCCTGTGTTCCCAATCTATGGCCTACAGGCTGGCCCATGGCACCATTTCATATGGCCCGCATCGCTCCCACACTGGAAGCGGAAGTGCACACATTTACAACAGCCGCGGGTGCATATTATGGCAGTGTTTATGCTGGGTGGGGGGGAACCACCCATCCGGCCTGCTCAGCTGTCTAGGGGTGTTGTCTGGCCCATGGCGCAAAAAGGTTGGGAACCCCTGCTTTATGGAGTCAATACATCTCATATGCAGCCTTCCTCATTTCCTGCTTTTTAAATTTTATTTTACCACTATTACTTTTTTCAAGAGAGACTTGTCATCTCAGAAGGTGCCCAAAATATGATTATTATTATTCTTTTGCAACCAGATTAAACTTTAGCTGCCAAAATGAAGCCACTTTCTTGTCTTTGTCGTTGGCCAAACTTAAATCCTCATCCGGTACATGTTTCTGGCATTAATCAGCAGGGCAGCAAATGAGCCAGATTTTGTATCTCATTCCCGTAACGTGTTGTTGTCTGCCAGCAGCCCCCACTTGAGCATGTTGCTCTTGCATTTGGGGACTGTGACCCTTCAGGGTCCTCCTAGTGATATGGGGAGGTCGAGTTCCTCAGCCACAAAAATGTGATAATTTCAGCATAGTCATTTTCCCCCTAAACATTTCAAGGATGATTTTTTTGTAGAATCCATTTATTTGTCTTTCTGGCAGTCCAGAGTATTTGTAAATCTTTTATTTTGATGATGATGATGATGATAATAATAATAATTAATGTCAGAAATGATTCTGGGTTGAAAGGATTTGTGCTGGAGGAACTCTGCTGAAGTGAAACCCGAATGTGGCTCCATTCATGTCCCCAGGATCTTTTCTCACCAAAGTGGTCCTTGTTTATCTACTTGCAATTTCTTGCTTTCAAACTGCTAGGTTGGCAGGAGCTGGGGCAGAGACAGGAGCTCACTCCGTCATGCAGCCCTCAGGTCTCGAACTCTGACCTTCCAGTTGTCGAATTCAGTGTCTTAACCACTTGAGTCCCTAGAGTCAATTTAAGGTGGCAACTCCAATGTCACGAGCAGAGGGTTATCTGTTCTGCGTTTTAGTTTGAACTTTGAAGGTGCTAATGCGCGCACACATAGACATCTGTTCAGCACTTTTCTTATCTCCTTTAAAAAGTTCAGACTGGAACCCAGAACAGAGCCATCACCCCTGCAACTTCATAGTTACCACCAGCCACCGCTCAACACCCTTGGTCAAACTTGGCTGGGTCTAGTGCAAAGGTTCCCAAACTTTTTGTGCTGTGGGTCAGACCACACATCCTGAACAGCTGAGTGGGCCAGTCACGTTCCTTCTGTTGTAAACATTGCCATAAAACGCATCCGTGGCTGTCATAAACACATTTATGACAGCCGTGGGTGCATTTACAGCAGTGTTTACAGCGGGCGCATTTACGCATTTGTGGGCCCATTTTATGGTTGTCATAAATTCTGCTTCTGCTTCTTGGAGTGGCCAGGGCGGTGGCAGGCTACATGAAATGATGCCATGGGCCGGGGCCGGCCCATGGGCTGTAGATTGGCTACCCCTGGGCTAGTGAGAGGGAAGTCCAGCTGCCCTTGGTCAGTCTTATTTCCTAGCATAATACAAGTGAAGACACTCTCTCTTCTTTTGTCTTAGGCTGTGGTGTCTTTAGTGCTTAAGATGCTGAGCTTTACGACCGACAGTCAGCAGTTCGAGACCTGACTGCTGCTTGACAGCTCCTGTCTCTGTCCCAGCTCCTGCCAACCTAGTACAGTAATACCTCGGATAATGACTGCATCGGATAATGCTAAAATCAGCGTTATCCGATGCAGTCGTTCGTAGCAGCAGGGGGGCTGGAAAGCTGAACATTCTCTGTTCAGCTTCCCAGCCACCCTGCAGCTGCGGAGGCAGGGGTGGGGTGGCTGGAAAGCTGACAGGGGTCTCCCCCGTCGGCTTCCCCAGCCACCCTGCAGCTGTGGATCGGGTCCCCCGACCTGCCGGGAGTTAGCAGGGGGGGGGTGTCAGAGCCCGAAATAACCATTTTGGGCTCTCTGACCCCCCTGCCGGTTCCAGGGGGATCGGGTGACCCAATCCAAGCTGTTTCCAAAGTTCCCCCACCTCCCCGGATGCTGCAGCAAGCCAAAATGTCAGGATTCATATCCCGACGTTTTGGCTTGCTGCAGCCTCCAGGGAAATGGGGCATTTTTTAACGTTGTGCAATCAATGCATCACACAACGTTAAAAACCGGATAACGACGAGACTTGTGGAACCAAGTCTCATCATTATCTGAGGTACTAGTGTAGCTCAAAAGGAAGAAATTGCAAGTAGATAAACAGGTACCAATTTGGCAGGAAAAGTAACAGTGTTCTGTGCGCTCCGGAGTCTAGTCATGCCTGCCACTTGACCATGGAAACGTCTGCAGATGCATACAGTGCTGGCTCTTTGGCTGTCAACGGAGATGAGCACTGCTCCCTAGAGTCGAGCATGACTAACTTTTGAGCATACTCGAGTAGAAGCTGAGTTTTTAGCCCCAAAAATGAGGCCCAAAAGCTTATACATGGGTCAGTGACCATGAGGGTCCCAAGACCATGCCAGATTGAGATGTGCTAACAACTTAATTAATTTTACCATATTTTCACGTATTTTGATTATTGAAACTCACTATCAGCTGTTGCATTTCCCACCCTTGGCTTATACTCTTGTCAATCTATTTTCCTGGGTTTTCAAGTCAAAATTAGGTACCTCAGCTTATACTCGGGTCGGCTTATACTCAAATATATATGGTAGTTATGCTGAGTGATTGCTTTGCTGATTCTTTCTCTTGTCTTCTTCCATCTGTATCCATGCTTTTGAGGTGGTGAGTTGGAAAGGGCTTTGACTGGGATTATGGTGTTACTAATACAGTAAAACTCCTACGTACATAAAAAGTTTGTTCTGTAGGCTTTTATGTAAATCAGTTTTTTACTTAACTTGAAGCAAACCTACAGGAAATTGTGTTATGTAAATTGGGACATTTATGTAAATCAGGACATGGTTTTAGTGCAAAAATCATTACGTAAGTCGAATGTTACATAGTTCAAAGGATATTTAAGTCGGGGTTTTCCTGTAATAATAATTTTGTGTCAGAAATTATTCTGGGTTGAAAGGATTTTTGCAAAAGAAACTCCTCAGGGAATGCCCGAGTGAGACTTCTTTCATATCCCTAAGAGCTGGGACAGAGACGGGTCTTGAACTGCCAATTTGTCAGCCTTCTAGCTAACAAGGCAAGTTTCTTAACTACTGAGATTTTTAACTACGGCTACTTTTTCAGGCCAAAGCGTTCAGACAGGAGAAACCCAGTCTCAACACCCGGAAGGCGGCACAAGTGTCAGGGAAAGCCCAAGTATACAGCTTATGGACCACCCGAGGATCCACAGAGAACCAAAGCCGTACAAATGCACGGTGTGCGGAAAGAGCTACTGTCAGCGGTCGAGCCTGTACACCCACCAGCGGATACACACAGGCGAGAAACTGTACAAATGCCTGGACTGTGGGAAAATATTCACGCGGAGCTCCGCCTTCAACAGGCACCAGATTATCCACGCCGCAGAGAAGCCGTACAAATGCCTGGAGTGCGGGAAAAGCTTTACTGAGAAGGGGAACCTCACCGTCCATCAACGGAAGCACACCGGAGAGAAACCCTACAAATGCCCCGAGTGTGGGAAGAGCTTCAGCCAGAGGCAAAACCTCACCAGCCACCGAAGGATCCACACGGGAGAGAAACCCTACCAGTGCCCGACCTGCGAGAAGAGCTTCCGCCACCGGTCGCACCTCAACAGGCATCGGATCATTCACGGAGGGGAGAAACCAGCCGCGGTGGCCAAGCCGCCTTACCTTTTCTACGTTGTCCTTCCGTTCGCTTGCAACTGAATACCACAGAAATAGATCGTTTTCTGCATGTGTCTGACTCCTGACTGAACTTTACTGTTGGGACTGGGTTAGCTCAGTGGCTGCACTGCGGCGCTTGTAATTTGAATGGGTCGTTAATAGGATAGGAACATGTTCCATGATATAACTTCAGTAGGGAGTTACTGTTATTTCTAGATTACTCCTCCCTGGAAGTTCATTGAAATTTGCAGACATCCTTCTAGGCTTCCTAGACCAGAAGTTCTCAACCTTTTAAAACCAGGGGCCAGGTCATGCTCCCTCAGATCGCTTCGGGGGCTGGACAGTCATTTTGGCCTTCCTCCACCATATGGCACTTCAGGGTGCAGTGTATGCGGTGGCGGAGCCTCATGAAATTGTGCTGCGGGCTGCATCCAATGCTCAGGTTGAGAATCCCTGTGCTACAAACTTAAGGGCTAAACCAGAGGTTCCTAATTTTTTCAAGCCGTGGGCAGGGTCATGCTCTCTCAGTCAGCTGTGAAGGCCGGACGGCCATCTTGCCCTGCCTGTACGATAGGGGTGGCCATTTTGTCCCAACAGCTTAAAAGGGTGACCATTTTGTATCTCTAATACCCTTGGAGGGACGAGGGGGTCAAATGAAATGGCGTTGCGGGCTGGATCCGGCCTGCAGGCATTAGGTTGGGAACCCCTTGACTAAGCTAACTAAAATCTTTATTACGATCCAAGACCAGCATAGAACAGCAAAAGGAACAGAAGTTAAAATGAGGGTACTTAAAATATATAAAGAGACAAAAGTTAAACTAAGAGTGCTGAAAAAGTTATAATACCTAGCTTTTAATTAAGTTTCTAAGCTTTTTAAAAGTTTTTAATTTTTAAAGTGTTTTTAAAATTGTTGGAAATCGCCCTGGGTCCCTTCGGGGAGGAGGGCGATAAACAAATATAAATAAATAAATAAATAAATAAATAAAAGGAGTGTTTCTGCTCAGAGTTAAGGAGTAGTAAAATTAGTACATAAGATCAATAATGTTACAACTATTACTAAGCCTGTGATGTAGCATTAATAGTTTATTTAGATGAGGGGTTCCCAACCTAAGGTCCACAGGCTGGATCTGGCCCACAGCACCATTTCATGTGCCCCCCCACCCCTCCAAGGGCATTCAGGAAACAAAATGGCTGTTCCTTTGAAGTTGTTGGGGCAAAATGGCCATGTGGCCCTCGAAGCTGACTGAGAGAGCGTGACCTGGACCCCGGCTTGAAAAGGTGGGAACCCCTGATTTAGCTGAAGGTGCTGCCAGAAATAGAATCAGAGGCTTTGTGGCTGCAGAGAGAACTTGGCACTCCACTCTGGGAACTGTTAATATGTGCTATCTGTTGGTTTGTATTTTGAGACGCTGAACTTGATGATTTGAAGGTTGGCAGGTCAGCAGTTCGAGGCCCGAGCACTACACGATGGAGTGAGCTTCCCGTCTCTGCCCCAGCTCCTGCCAACCTAGCAGTTGGAAAGCAAGAAAGTGCAAGTAGATGAATAGGTTCCACTTTGGTGGGAAGGTAATAGTGTTTGGTGCACTCTGGTGTCTAATCATGCCTGCCACATAATCATGACAGCACTGGCTCTTTGCCTATAAATGGAGATGAGCACCGAACCCTAGTATCAGACACGACTGGCTTTTGAACAAGGGCGACCTTTACCTTTACTATCTGTAATTTAAGAGAGCCAGAACCTTTCCATTTGTCTTTAGTTTATAACCAATAGCTGGTCTGCATAATCCAATGTAAATACCTGACCTGCATTTTATTTTAATATTTTCATGCCTGGATTGTGAACTGACTTCTGTTATTTTTGGTAGTTACAATGCTTATGTTACGTGTCTCATTTCCCTGTTTGGTTTGCTTTGCATGGGAAAATGTGGAATTATTGTTTATTTAATGAATACAGAGGGGAAAGGGTGCAATATTGTCCAATCTGCAGGAGAAAGGTTTGCCCAGGGGACACATTTATGTATACATTAAAGAATTGGCAAGGGAAGAAGTTATTTTATTGTTTGCAGTTTGAAAACAGCTTCAATTGAGAACTCAGTTTCACTTTGCATTCCCTCAGAAAAGCCTCACACTATGGTATTTATAAATACCATATATACTCGACTATAAGTCGTCCAGTATATAAGTTGAGGTACCTAATTTGGACCTCTAAAACTAGGGAAATAGACTGACCTGAGTATAAGTCGGGGTGGAAAATGCAGCAGCTGCTAGTGAGTTTCAGTAATTCAAATACATGAAAATACGGTAAAATTAATTAATTTAAACATTTGTCTGGATATATTTTTGAGTGTTAGTGCTTTTTTCTTCTTCTGTATGTTTGAATTTGCACCACTACAGTTTTGGGACCCTTGGGATTAATGACCCAAATGTAAGTTTCTAAAATAATGATCCTTTTTGGATCTAATGTTGGGGTCTAAAAATCTAGACTTATACTTGAGTATATACAGTAATTGCATTTAAATTGTCACTAAGATGCCTCTGATTTAATGGTGCCCTGTGTGGTAGCTTAGAGGTTAAGATGCTGAACTTCACAACTGGAAGGCCAGCCGGTCAGCCGTTTGAGACCCAAGTGCTGCATGATGGAGTAAGCTTCTGTCTCTGTCCCAGCTCCTGCCAACCTAGCAGTTTAAAAGCAAGAAATTGCAAGTAGATAAATAGGTACCATGTTGGTGGGAAAGGTAAACAGCGTTCCTTGCACTCCTGTATTTAGTCATGCCTGCCACAGGACCATGGAAATGTCTGCAGACACAGACAGCACTAGCTCTTTGGCAATAAAAAGAGATGAGCACTGAACCCTAGAGTCAGATACAACTGGCTTTCTAGCAAAGGCGACCTTTACCTAATTATTTTAGAAACTCCAGAACTCAGGAACATATCTTAATTATAACAAACGTAAATTAAGATATAAGAACAAAAACTCGGTGGCAAACATAACTACTACTTTTTGTGCTGTATCTGATTCCAAATATTTGACAATCATGGTGATCAGCCATGAAGATTGTTCTGATAATATAATGCAGTGGCCTTTCATCTGCCTTCTGCATCACAGCATGACCCTCCCATACCACTGATCCAGTTCCACAAGACACTTTCGCCCTTTTGCCATGCAAAGTCCTCATCAGCCCCAGGCCAGGATTGATGAAGCTGCTGCCCTCTATCAAGAGGGATTTAAGAGGGATTTAATCCATTTAGGGACCATTACCCTTCCCTGTGGACTTTGCCACCCAAGTCTATTAGTCCTCAGGGTGGTCAGGTGAGTTAAAGTTGCCGGCAGTATGGTCTACTCCAGAGGTGGTCAAACTACAGCCTGTGGCACCCATGCCACTCCCGGAAGTGGAAGTAAATGCACATGTGTATAATACTGCTGTAAATGCGTTTACAACAGCTGCAGGTGCATTTATGGCTGTTTTGTGCAGGCACGTTTTACTTTTGCTTCCGGTGGGAGGAACCACGTGACTGGCCTGCAGCGTGAAAAGTTTGGGAACCCCTGGTCTACTCTATTACTACAGCAGGATAACCTGGCCAGACTGGGAAAATTCAAGGCCTGTTGGTCTGGGTGGCGTTGAATACAGGGTGGGAGAATATATTTTAAAGCCTCCCTGAAAAATGTATGTTTTCAATGCTGTCAAACTTATCTCTGACCAATGATGGCCCTATGAATGAGAGATCTCCAAAATGCCCTGACTTAAGTAGCCTTGCTCTGCTTTCTCAAACTTAAGCCTGGGGGTTCCTTTAAAAGGTGTTAATCCATCTTGCATTTAGTCTACCTCTTTTCCTACTGCCTCCCACATTCCCCAGAATTATTCTCTTTTGCAATAAAAACACAAGAGGCCCGCCTTTAGGGTTCTTTAAGCCATTTATTTTTTTGTTCTGTTTTTTCTGCATGCAATAAAAACACAGGGGGCCCATCCTCCATATTGGTTGGCACTTCTCTCAATGTCTTTGGAGCCCTCGTAGTCGAAGGGGTTAAAAAAGAGGCTCTCCGGGTTTCCTAAGGAACAAATAAGATGCAAATAAGATGCCCTATCAGTCCCTGGAAAATAGGTGGGGAAGAAGTAGAAGCGGTGACAGATTTTACTTTCCTAGGATCAAAGCTCACTGCAGATGGTGATTGCAGCCATGAAATAAAAAGGCGACTGATTCTTGGGAGGCAAGCGATGAGAAACCTGGGGAGCATAGTGAAAAGTAGAAACATCACATTGCAAACAAAAATTCGTATAGTCAAAGCAATGGTATTCCTGGTGGCAATGTATGGTTGTGAGAGCTGGACCATAAGGAAAGCTGAGCACAGAAGAATAGACGCCTTTGAGATGTGGTGTTGGAGGAGAGTTTTGAGAGTCCCCTGGACAGCGAGAACAAATAGGTCAATCTTAGAAGAAATCAAACCTGACTGCTCCTTAGAAGGTCAAGTAGCGAAGATGAAGCTAAAGTACTTTGGACATCAAATGAGAAGAGATGATTTGCTTGAGAAAGCCTTGATGCTGGGAAGGTTGGAGGGCAAAAGAAGAAGGGGGCGGCCCAAAATGAGATGGCTAGATGGTACTGTATTGTGGATGCAATGGGCACAGAGCTGAGTGAGTTGAGGAGGATGGTGGAGGACAGAAGTGCCTGGCGGACAGTGGTCCATGGGGGCGAAAAGGGTCGGAATCGACTGTGCGACTGAACAACAAAAAAGAATTCACCATAGAAGGGGTTTTAAAAAGGGTGGTAGTCCAAATTGCTAGAGGTGCCTCACAATTGAAGGGATAGAATACCCAGATTCCTAGAGAAAACTCGCCATAGAAAGGGCTTTAAAAAGGGTGGTCGACCAGATTCCTAGAAAGGCTACACTATTGAAGAGATAGACTACCTAGATTTCTAAAGAACCCACCATAGAAGGATTTTTAAAAAGGTGATCGCCCAGATTCCTAGACAGGTCTAATTGTGGAAGGGCTTTAAAATTGGTCGTCCAGATTCCTAGAGAGGCCTCGCCATTGAAGGGATAGAAATTAATACCCAGATTCTTAGAGAAAACACCATAGAAGGGGCTATTCCTAGAGCGGACTCACCATAGAAAGGGTTTTAAAGGTAAAGGTTTCCCTTGCTCGAAAGCCAGTCGTATCCGATTCTAGGGGTCAGTACTCATCTGTTTCTAAGCCGAAGAGCCAGCGCTGTCTGCTTCTGCAGACGTTTCCATGGTCATGTGGCAGGCATGACTATAGACACCGGAGCGCATGGAATGCTGTTACCTTCTCACCGAAGTGGTCCCTATTTATCTACTTGCAATTTCTTGCTTTCGAACTGCTTGGTTGGCAGGAGCTGGGGACAGAGAGGGGAGCTCATTCCGTCCTGCAGTACTCAGGAATCTAACTGCTGACCTTCCGCCTCCCCGTCAGCGTCTTAGTGACTTGTTGAGCCACTGCAGTCTCCCCAGAAAGGGCTTTACAAAGGCATATTAGAAAACAAAAACATTAAGCACTTTAAAGACTAACTGCTTTATTTTTAATCTGAGCTTTCGTGGATCAAGTCCACTTCATTAGACACGACAAATTCAGCTTTTAAAAGGGTGGTCGTCCAGATTCCTAGAGGGGCCTCACCATTGAAGGAATCGCATACCCAGATTCCTAGAGAGAACTCACCATACTGTAGTAGGGAATTAAGAAAAAGGAGCGTCCTAACTATTAGATTCCTAGAGAGAACTCACCATAAAAGGGGCTTTAAAAATGATGACCGCTCAGATCCCTAGAGAGGACTCACCCCCCCAAAAAGTGGGTTAAAGCGGGAGGGGGGTGTCCAGTTTTTGCTAGAGTGGACTCGCCACCGAAGTGGGGGTTAAAAAAAAGAGGGTGCTTGATTGAATTCCTAGAGAGGCTTCTTCCGGCCCCCTTTTCCCAGCCCACCCACAGGATTCGCTTTGAGGTCCCCCCTATTGCAGGGTGTGTGGGATCCTATTGCAGTCTGGGGAGTTGGGTGGGTGGGGTAAAGAATGAAGGGGATCCCCTTCTCCACCACCAGCCGGTCGGCTATAGAGTAGCCTTGGTGGAAACTGCCCCCCCTCCCCAGGTAAGGGGGCTGGAGGTAGGGAGATTTGGGGAGAGAGAAACCTATGGAGGGAAAGGGCCTCCAAAGAAGCACCCACTGACCCTCCCACCCCTTTAGCCCATTCGTGGCACCTGCAGCTTCATTGTTAGATTATTAGGGTGGCAGAAAATCGCAGCCCCCAATTTATCTCCCCAAAGAGAAGTGCCCTATGCTTATATCTTGTGGGGTGTGGTGAATAAAAGTTTAGGTGGAGAGAGCATAGGGTCTCCAGCTTGTGCCTAAATCAGAATGGGAGCCAATGTTGAAATTTTAGGGTGGGGGAGGCAAAAGGGACTGTCCCACAAATCCCATATAGTATCATAGGTCAGTTGCAATAGTGCTTTGGGATTCTGGGAGTTGTAGTCCAAAAGGCAGAGAGGGAGAGAAAGTTGAATCGATCCTAGGAGGGGTTTACTGGGCTCTGTAGAGTAGAAGCTCTTTTGGGGTTTGGATGGGGCTTAATGTTTGAGTTGTTAAATATATAAATTCCCTTTGGGAGCAAAAACAATGAAGCTTTCTTACTTTGTGCACATCGTGAGAAGGCAAAATTCTCTGAAAAAGGCAGTAATGGTGAGAAAAGTGGAAGGCAGCAGGAAAAGAGGAAGACCAAATGTAAGATGGATTGACTCTGTAAACAAACCACATTCTTGAGTATACAAAAGCTGAGCAGGGCTGTTGAGGACAGGGCATTTTGGAGATTTCTCATTCATAGGGTTGCCTGTGATCCTATGGTGGCAACCACCCATGTTCCTGCTCTTCTCCCTCTGGTTATCAAAGCTTTAGTTCTGTTACTGTTTAAAATGGGTGTTTTGAAGGGGTGTTGGCTGGGAGATCTTCTTCTTTACTTCATCTTTTACTCCGTCAGGTGTCAAAGGAGATAATGTACAAGCTTATTGTTCTGGCACTTCTAGCAGCCTCCACCAGCGTTATTGGTGTTTTTGTAATGTTTCTTTGATGTTATCTCTCCATCTTCTTGTGGGTCGGCTTCATGGTCTTTGTCTTTCTCTTCTTTCCACATATGCTTTGTCTCCTTTTGCTATATCTGAATCCAAATATTGGCGATCCTCATGATGATCAGCCATGAAAATTGTCTTGAGAATATAATGCAGTAGCCTTTCATCTGCCTTCTGTATCGCAGCGTGACACCCATTGTACCACTGATCCAGTTGCGCGATTTGCTTTCAGGTCCTGAGCCCTTTTGGCATGCAAAGTCCTCCTCAGTCCCAGGCCAGTATTGATGAAACTGCTGCTGCTCCATCAAGATGGATTCAAGTGGGATTTAATCCACTTGGGGACCATCATCTTTCCCTGTGGACTTGGCAAAGGCTGCTAGTCCTCAGGGTTGTCAGGTTAGCTAACAACCGCCTGACACTCGGCATTGAGTCACTGGCAGTATAGTCTGCTCTTTTACCATAGCAGGATAACTTGGCCAAACTGTAGACTATATGCTATAAAGTGTAGACTATATGTATGGAATTCTAATACATGTTAATGGTAAAACCAATTTACTTATTGTTTTTATACCTAGTTTAAGATTGGCTCTGTTCCAATTCTTTCCCTTATAACTTCATTCCTGATTTTATCCCTTCTAGTCATTCCAGCAGCCTTCCTTATTTCCATGGTGAAAAACATTTGTTTGTGTTTGTTGTAAGTGTCCATGTTTGGTACTAGTAACGTAAGGTGGGAATGAATATGCTTTGTATGAGGTGTTTCTTTGTACTGGTCGGCATTGCCTTGTGTTGTAAGAGTGTCCCAATATTTGCCTTACTGCACTGTTTGTTAATTTCTTCCTCCACTTTGCCATCCTCAGTAAATGTTGTTCCTAGGTATTTGAACTCTGCCACTTGTTTTATACCTGTTCCCTCCATTTTGATATTTGGACTATGCTGTTTCCTTCCAATTGCCATTACCTCAGTAATGGCAATTCTCCTTATTGATTCTCATATTATTTATCTTGCACTCTGTGTTCCTGGACATAAAGTGTTTCTGTCATTCCTTAGCTGTACAATAAAACCCCGTTTTACGTAACATGTCCATTCTGTAGCTTTTGCCATAATATGGTTTTTTACATAAAATGAAGCAAACCCATAGGAACTCTGGGGAAAACTGTTACGTACAATGAATTTTTACGTTAAATGAAGCAAACCCATAGGACTCTGAGGAAAATTGTTACGTACAATGCATTTTTTACATAAAACAAAGCAAACCTATAGGAACCCTGAGGAAAACTTACATAAAATTAATTTTTATGTAAAATGGGATGTGTTTTCAGTTAAAAAATAATTACGTAAAATGAATTTTACGTAAAACGAGGTGTAAGTAAAACAGAGTTTAACTGTACTTGCTTAGGGCCTGGTTATCTGCAAAAAGAACAGCAGAATTTAGGAGAATAATCTGAGGGGAATAAGAGAGGCAAATAACAACCAGTTTGTCAGGTGACCCTAGAGGCGGGAAAGTAGAAGAGTCTTCTTTATTGGTTAGTAATAATAATAATTTCATGTCAGAAATTATTCTGGTTTGAAAGGATTTTTGCTGGAGAAATTCCACTCAGGAGATGCCCGAATGAGGCTCATTTCATGTCCCCAAGATCTTTTTCCCACTGAAGTGGTTCCTCAATCCATCATGCAGTACCTGGGGCTCGAACTGCTGACTTGCCAGCCTTCTGGCTAACAAGGCGAGCTTCTTAATCACTGAGCCACCGCAGCCCCTACAACAGTAAAGTAAGAGGGGCAGTTTTGCAAATAGACTTAGTTTGAGTTTGCAAGTCCTCCCAGCCTTTCACTCTCAGTTTTAGTCCAGCAATTAAACTCTCCACACGAAATATAACATACAGTTGTACCTCACTTAAAGAACATAATGCGTTCCACAGGATGGCTCTTTAAGCGAGTTTGCTCTTTAAGCGAAACACCATTGTAATTGACCAATTGTGGGGGGGGGGGGATTGCGAACCCCGATTTATTTGTTAAGCGAGTTTTTGGTTGGTTTTATTTGTTAAGCGAAGCGAACATTCAGAGAAAATTCTGCTCTTTAAGCGAGTTGCTCTTTAAGCAAAGCGCTCTTTATGCGAGGTTTGACTGTAGTAGTTTCCATGTAGTAAACAAAATGGTTGTCTTAAACCAGGAGTGCCCAAACTATGGCCCAGGGATCGGATGCGGCCCCTGATGCCAATTCATCTGGCCCACGAAGCCCTCATCGCTCCTGGAAGCGGAAATAAAATGCGCCCAGGAGCGATGAGGCCTTCGTGGGCTGGATGAATTGGCATTAGGGGCCGCATTCGGCCCCCCAGGCAACAGTGACCAGCTCCCTGAACCATGTGACCGGCCCACAGCCAGAACTGAGGAGAATAATCTGAGGAAAATAAGAGGCAAATAACAAGCAGTTTAACACCATGACAGGTGATCCTAGAGGCAGAAAAGTAGAAGACTCTTCTTATTGGCTAGGAGCTGTGGTGACTAAGTGGTTAAGAAACTCGTCTTGTTAGCTGGCAAGTCGGCAGTTTGAGACCCGGGTACTGCATGATGGATTGAGTACCTGTTTCTGTCCCAGCTCTTGGGGACATGAAAGGAGTCTCATTTGGGTGTCCCCTGAGCAGAGTTTCTTTCACAAAAATATTTTCAACCCAGAATAATTTCTGACACAAAAATTATTATTATTATTATTATCATTATCATCATCATCATCATTGGCTAGTCAGAGATACAATTTACATTAACACCTCACTGCATGGTGGGGTTGCTCTAATTCACTCAACAGGCAGAAAGGCAGGACTGTAGATCTCATCATGCCCAACCAGCACAACCAGTGATGAGGGATGATAGAAACTGTAGTCTAGTAACATCAGAGAATGAGCTTTTTGAGAAATGAGCCACAAAAAGTGAGTTTGGAGGGAAGAACAGCCCTAGAGACAGACAAATGGAAGAAACGGGAATGTCGTTGTGCTACTGGGAAACAGGTCAGATTTGAGATGGATTTAGTTATATGATTTGTACCCTAACTGCATTGGCTCCAGTTGTTAAGATGCTGACTGGAAAGTCAGCAGATCAGCAGTTCGATATCTGAATACTGCACGATGGAATGCGCTCCCGTCTCTGTCCCAGCTCCTGCCAAACTAGCAGTTAAAAAGCATGAAATTGCAAGTAGATAAATAGAGACCACTTTGGTGGGAAGGTAAACAGTGTTCCGTGCCTGCTTCATGTCCACGGAAACATTTGCATACATAGGCAATGCTTTAGTTATAAACAGAGATGAGCACTGAACTCTAGAGTCAGATACGGCTGGCTTTTGAGCAAAGGTGACTTTTCCCTTTACCCCGTCTGATGGATCCCAGAGGTTTGCTATAACTCCATGGGGCTGGCCTTTCCTATAAAGAGACAGACTGGTTGCTATCAGAACCCAATGGGTTCTTCCCTTCTTTTTCTTATCTTGCTTCAAAAGTGTGACAGGCAGCAGTTCTTTCACTTTTTGTTCACTTATGTTCTTTTTTATTTCAAATATAAACACAAACAATAAAGATAAAATACAAACGCAAAATATAAGGAAAAAAAACACATAAAATTTTAATGAAACCAAAATAACAATGATATAAAAAGGAAAAAAAATATTATATAAACTACTATGTGCTCCCATCACCTTAGTGGGGCATTGTGTAAAAGTAAAGGTAAAGATCACCTTGCTGAGAAGCCAGTCGTGTCTGACTCTAGGGGCATTGCTCATCTCCCTTTACAGTCAAAGAGTCAGCACTATCTGCATCTGCAAGCTTTTCTGTGGTCATTTGGCAGGCATGATTAGACATCGGAGCAAACAGAATGCTGTTGCCTTTCCTACCCAAGTGGTACCTATTTATCTACCTGCAAATTCTTGCTTTTGAACTTCTAGGTTGATAGAAGCTGGGACAGAGATGATGGTAGATCATTCAGTCACACAGCACTCGGGTCTTGAACTGCTGATCTGCCAACCTTTTGGTCATTAAGCTCAGAATCTTAACCACTAAGCCCTGGGATGTTGTATACCTTCTTCTAATTATTCTCTGTATAACATTATATATATATATGTCCCTCCTTCCAAAACAATAGGTATTCTTGCGCTGACCTTACTCCTGGGCAAAATTTCTTCCAGCGAGAGATGTGTTTGTGTTGCAGTACATCCCCTTAAGGCATTTCTCGTCCTAAGAAAGGCATTGGTTGAAAGGCTAGGAGATCTTAATTGCCGTTCGCCGTGAAGGCCAACTCAAAGATGGAGGAGGTAGACTCGGCCGGCACTGAAGCGGCTAATGATCAAGACACCATAGAATTGGACAGCCGGGGTGAATTCCAGGAAACAAAGACACAGAAGTCTCTGCAAGAGGGCATCGCCACCTCAGCCGTCCTGGGCCAGCGCTTCAGCCAGTTTCGCTACAAGGAAGCCGAGGGCCCCCGAAGGGTCTGTAGTCAACTCCACACCCTCTGCTGCCAGTGGCTGAAGCCAGAGCAACACACCAAGGCTCAGATCCTGGACCTGGTGATCCTGGAGAAATTCCTGACCATCCTCCCCCCAGAGATGGAGAGCTGGGTGAGGGAATGTGGGCCAGAAACCAGTTCCCAGGCGGTGGCTCTGGCAGAAGGCTTCCTCTTGAGTCAAGCAGAACAGAAGAAGCAGGAAGAGCAGGAGGTGAGAATTGCCTTCACGATAGTTCTAAATACAGTGGAACCTCAGGTTATGAACGCCTCGACTAATGTAATTCTCACAATACGGAAGGAAATCTGTTGAAAATAATGCCTGGAGTTAGGGATTTACATTGCAAATGCATTGAAAATCAATTAATCTGTTCCAGAGGTCAGAAAAAAGGTTTTCAATGCATTCCTATGGGAAACAATGCTTTGAGATACAAATTTTTCATAATATGAAATGTCCCAAGAAATGTTTCATAACTCAAAGTACCACTGTATTTGAGTGTGTTTCCAAGGTTATTTTCAAGCTCCTCACATTTCTTTCTTTATTCCTGTTAGATGCACCACCAGCATATAATAACATATAAAGCTAAAATTAACAGGTCTAAGAACAAAATAGAATTAAAAAGGGCTAGATAACATCTGCCCAATATTGGGCCACATCAACAGCATTTCCTCTTGCCAACATAAGGTCCTCCTCAGTGTACGTTGAAGGGCATCATGTGCATTGTATCATATGGCAGATAGTTTTTCGCATTCACACAGGCTGTCATCACTAAGAATGTGGCATTTGGTTGGTTGGTTGGTTTGGTTCGGTTCAATTAGCAATAGCAATTATACTCCCCCCCCCCCATCTTTAATATATTTTATTTTAATTTTCAAAACACATAAAAATGCTCAAGAAGAACAACAAAACAATAGGGGGAAACAGTATTTAGCTTACTGTTATTACAAAATTTGCATTAATCATTCATCCTTGTTTATATTGCAAAAAGCAACAACAACAACAACAACATATATAATATTTAACAATTGACAAGTGCACTTGTACACTTCGGAACTTTTCTTCTATTCCACATATCTTAATTCTCTTTTTCAACTTTTATACTTTTTTCTATTTCCAAAAACGAATGCTTTCTTGACCTGGCATAAATCCTTTAGATTTTTTAAAAACACATATCCAGTGAAGTCTCCCCAAATCCGTACAAATCCGTTCTTTATCATCCCCATTTTGATTTTTAATTCACATGTCAGCTTATCATTCAATGCTATATTCCATATTTCTTTGTACCACTCTTCCATATTTAAGGAGATACACACTTTCCGGTGCTTTGTTGTTGTTGTTCAGTCGCACAGTCGATTCTGACCCTCTGCGACCCCATGGACCACTGTCCGCCAGGCACTTCTGTCCTCCACCATCCTCCTCAACTCGCTCAGCTTTGTGCCCATTGTGTCTATAATACCATCTAGCCATCTCATTTTAGGCCACCCCCTTCTTCTTTTGCCCTCCACCCTTCCCACCATCAAGGCTTTCTCAAGCAAATCCTCTCTTCTCATTTGATGTCCAAAGTACCTCAGCTTCATCTTTACTATTTGACCTTCTAGGGAGCAGTCAGGGTTGATTTCTTCTAAGATTGACCTATTTGTTCTCCTCACTGTCCAGGGGACTCTCAAAACTCTCCTCCAACACCACATCTCAAAGGCATCTATTCTTCTGCGCTCAGCTTTCCTAATGGTCCAGCTCTCACAACCATACATTGCCACCAGGAATACCATTGCTTTGACTAGACAAATTTTTGTTTGCAATGTGATGTCTCTACTTTTCACTATGCTCCCCAGGTTTCTCATTGCTTGCCTCCTAATAATTAGTCGCCTTTTTATTTCGTGGCTGCAATCACCATCTGCAGTCAGCTTTGATCCTAAGAAAGTAAAATCTGTCACTGCTTCTACTTCTTCCCCATCTATTTTCCAGGGACTGATAGGGCCTGTTGCCATTATCTTGGTTTTCTTTATATTGAGTCTCAACCCAGCTTTTGCACTTTCTTCTTTCAACCTAATCAGGAGCTTCTTTAGGTCCTCCTCACTTTCTGCCATTAGGGTGTTATCATCTGCATATCTCAAATTGTTAATGTTTCTCCCAGCAATTTTGATCCCAATTTGTGATTCCTCCATCCCTGCATTGCGCATTATGTGCTCTGTGTATAAGTTGAATACGCAGGGTGACAAAAAGCAGCCTTGTCTTATTCCTTTTCCTATTCCAAACCACTCAGTCATTCCATATTCAGTCCTAACTGTTGCTGCTTGATTCATGTACAGATTTCTCATGAGGCATATAAGGTGTTCTGGTATTCCCATATCTTTAATTACTTGCCACATTTTGTTGTGGTCCATACAGTCAAAGGCCTTAGTGTAATCAATGAAACAGAAGTATACTTGTTTCTGATATTCCTTTGTTTTTTCCATGATCCATCTTATGTTGGCGATGTGGTCTCTAGTCCCCCTGCCTCTTCGGAACTCTTTCTGTACTTCTGGTAATTCTCTCTCCACATGCTGTTGCAGTCTATCCTGTATTATCTTGAGCATCGCCTTGCTAGCGTGTGGGATGAGAGCAATTGTTCGATAATTTAAACATTCTTTGGCATTACCCTTTTTGGGGATTGGAACATATACTGATCTTTTCCAATCCTGTGGCCATTGTTGTGTTTTGCAAATCTGCTGGCATATAGAATGTAATAATTTGATTCCATCATCTTTTAGGGCTTTGAAAAGTTCAACCTGGATACCATCATCGCTGGCTTTGTTGTTTGCAGTGCTTTTTAGGGCCTTTTTGACTTCACTCTCTAGGATGTCTGGCTCATGTTCAATGTTCTCATCATTGTGATTATCAGGGGTGTTGAGGTTCTTTTCGTAGAGTTCCTCTGTGTACTCTTTCCATCTTTTCTTAATCTCTTCTGCATCTGCTAACTCCTTGCCATCTTTGTCCTTTATCATGGTCATTTTTGCTTTAAACGTTCCCTTGATTTCCCCAATTTTTTTGAAAAGATCTCTAGTCCTACCCCTGATATTGTTTTGCTCTATTTCTTTGCACTGTTCATTCTGGTATGTTTCCTTATCTCTCCTTGTTTTTCTTTGAAATTCTGTATTCAAGTGATTGTATTTTCCCCTTTCTCCTTTGCCTTTTGCGTCCCTTCTTTCCTCTGCTATTTTAAGAGCCTCATCGGACAACCACTTAGCTTTCTTACGCTTCTTTTCTTTTGGTATGGTTTTCCTTGCTGCCTCCTGTTTGATTGTCCAGCGTCTCTGTCCATAATTCTTTGGCACGCTGTCGATCAAGTCTAAGCCATTAAATCTGTTCCACACCTCCACTGTGTATTCCTTAGGGATGTTGTCTAGGTCATACCTGTTTGGTCTAGTTGTTTTCCCTATTTTCTTGCTTTGCTATCTCTAAAAATATATATGAATCCCAAGGTTGCATTGGTAATTGATTTAGCTTATATAAAGGTCAATAAATACAAGAAAGAGCTGATTATAATTATGATAACAGATATGGAATTTTAAATTGCAATTTCACTTCTGTACCGCCCTATAGCACTTAGTGCACTTTCCGGGGTGATTCGCAAGTTAATTAGTATTTTGCCCCCAGCATGCTGGACCCTCATTTTAATGACCTCGGAAAGATGGAAGGCTGAGTCCACCTTGTGTTTTCTGTCAGGATCGAACTCACAACAGTTTGGCTGCAGTATAACAGTTTATCCACTCTGCCACCAGGGCTCCCCAAATCCTTCAAGACTTCACCAGGTAGAATTCTGGTACGGCTGTATTTTACTTCCGCTTCCAGGAGCAACGAGGGCTTCACGGGCCGGATGAATTGCCGTCGGGGGTCACACCTGGCCCCCAGACCTTAGTTTGGGCACCACTGGTCTAAAGTCTAATGAGACTAAGTCCCAAGATGTACACCATTCCCCAAAGGCAGCTTTGCAGCTTAAAAGAAAGCCCCTGGTTCATGTGAGCAATGGATGGATGGAGCTAGCTAGCTATCAAATGGTCTGTCTCCGGGTTGGAACTTCCATAATTCTGCATGGCGAGTTAAAGTGGAGAATTCTGGGAGTTGGAGTCCCAGCTAGAAGACACACCCTCTACTTAAAATAATTGAGAAGCAAGGTTTCCCACCCACATCCAAGGCCTCAAGAAGACTGACATCTCATTCCTAATCCTCTTTTTTGTTTGTTTAATATCCTATTCTTTGTTCTGGGATGGCAGGACCTCTTTGCTGAAGTGGCTGCTTATATTCCGAAGGCACGGAAGATGTCACGGGGAGTCCGAGAGCCACTGATGTCCAGATGGATCAAACAGGAGGACCAAGAAGGACACAGTTCAGCAGGTGAGGAATGATGGGGCCTTTGTCAACTTGGTCTCTCTTCTGTAGTGCACCAAATATATAGGTTGTTTGTAATTAGCCCTAAAGCAGTGGCTGTCTTGATCCACCAGTTCTTTGGGGCTTCATTTCCTGGCATCTCTAACCAGTTGGGCTGTTCAGTATCTAATGTACACTAACTAGTTATCTAGCTAGCTACAGTGGAACTCCGGTTAATGTAATTAATGTGTTCTCCAGGACATTTCTTACAGCAAAAATTACTTTAACTGAATTTCCCATAAGAATGTATTGAACCAAAATGCAGTTACCCATAGGAATGCATTGAAAACCAATTAATCCGTTCAAAAAAAATTCTATAAACTGAGCCACTATTTTCTATGGATTTCCTTTTGTTATGTGATTTTTATGTTAATCAAACTGTTTGTTAACCACAGTTCCACTGTATCCTATTTAAGTATTTTATTTATATTTGGCTCATCAGGAATATTCTCCCACTATGAGTTAGATCAGGAGTAACCAAACTTTTTGGGCCTTGGGCTGGTCATGTGGTTCCTCCCACTGGAAGGGGAAGTAAAACGTGTCCACACATGCGCAAAACGCTGCCATAAATGCACCCGCGACTGTCTTAAACATTTACGACAGCTGCAGGTTCATTTATGGCAGCGTTTTGTGCATGCATGGGAGCATTGTACTTCCACTTCTGGGAGCAGTGAAGGTGGCATAGGTCAGATGATTTGGCGCTGTGGGCCGGATCCAGCCCATGGACCATAGTTTGGCCACTCCTCAGTTAGATGCTGTGTCCAAGGAAGGGTAAAAGTAAAGGTTACCCATGCTTGAAAGCCAGTTGTGTCTGATTCTTAAGGGGCAGTGTTCCGTTCACAGTCAAAGAGCCAGCACCATCTACATCTGCAGACTTTTCCATGGTCATATGGCAGCCATGATTACACAGGACACTGTTACCTATCCTGCCAAAGTGGTACTTATTTATCTACAGTACTTGCAATTTCTTGTTTTTGAGCTGCTAGGTTGGCAGGAGCTGGAACAACACTCAGATCATGAACTGCTGACCTTCCGATCATCACTCTCCTAGCTCAGGGGTTCTCCACCTTTTCAAGCCGAGGGCAGAGTCATGCTCTCTCAGACAGCTTCGGGGGCCGGGGGGCCATTTTACCCTGCCTACCACACATGGCACTTCCAGGTGTGGTGGAGGCGGTGGGGGAGCCATATGAAATGGTGTTGTGGGCCGCATCTGGCCTACAGGCCATAGGTTGAGAACCCCTGTCCTAGCTACATTAATCGTTAACAGTTCCAGCTCTACAAGATATTTTAAAAAGAGTTTCCCCCCACGTTGAATTAGAAAATGATCTATCCAGCAAATGAGATGGTTCCTTCTCTCCATTTTTTTATCTCTCTCTCTTCCTCTGATTTCCCCCCATTCTTTTCTTCCTCACCACACATTAGTTACCTGGACATAAGCATTGATTGACCAGAATGGGAAATAAGAGGGACCAAGATTTAACTCTCCTCTTTTCCCCATTTGCGTCCCACGCAGGAGATGGGCCGATGACGTGGCCAGAATGTAGCAATTCTCCTCTCCCTTATAGTGGGCTGGAATCGGCTTCTGAGCAGCTGGACGAGGTAGGGGGAATGAGCGCAAAAGAACTGCTTGGTGTATGACTTCCACCTTCCACATCTCACTTGCATGGATCTGTCTCTTTTCATTTCCCCCCATCAGCCTTGCCAACTACGGAAGTTGTGGCTTCTGTGCAGGAAAATTCTATTTAAATCAACCTAATTACAGGTACAGGCAGCCCCCCCCTTTTGAATCTGTAGGTTCAGTGAATGAATGAATGAATATTTATTAATTGATTAGTCTTACGACCTTATCAATAAGTTTAAAATCTGTACAATGCAATAAAATACAATAAATACAATATATACATACTTGAACTACTTTTAAAGAGTGTAAACTGGAGAAGGTCCCTAAATACAATTAATACATACATATCGGTAGTCAGACAAGTGAATCTCCCTTGCAGGATACCCCAATTTGTAGGTTCAGTGGCCATAGTTTCAGCTATCTATGGCTGAAAATATCCAGCAACAAATATGAGAAATACATAACATAGCCCCCAACCCACCCATATTCGTAGGTTTATTATCTATGGTTTCAGTTATCTGCAGGTCTAAAATATTCAATAAAAAATCCTGAATCCTTGATGCATAATATGCAATGGTACCTTGCTTTATGAATTTAATGTATTCCATGGGATGTTTCGTATTATGAAAAATTTAATAAAGCAAAACACATTTTCCCATGGGAGTGCATTGAAAATCGTTCTGAAAAAAATCGTAAAGCAAAATGCAGTTTCCCATAAGTATGCACTGAAAACCAGTTAATCCGTTCTGGGGGGAAATCGTAAAGCAAGGCATTATTTTCAGTGGAATTTAATTCATAAAGTGAAAATTACATTAACCGAAGCATTCATAAAACGAGGTACCACTGTACAGTATATGTATTTCTATGCACATTACCAGAAATGACCACTAGAGGCCACTGTCTGAAATGTAAAATATACAGTTCCCTGTTATCCATGGTTTCAGGGATCCCAGATATACTTTGGAACAAACTCCCCATGGATACTGGGGAAGCCTATAACAGATTTATTTTAATATCTACATTTGTAAAATACAATCCTCTTCTTTAATTTCATGTACAATGTCAGTTTTTTGTCTTTGAAATGCTGAGGCAACAGATTTAGTTCTCATTAAAGGGTATGTTGTACATATGTATATAAATATTATATAATGTATTTTAGCTTTATTGTTGAATATTTTTAGACCTGCAGATAACTGAAACCATGAATACTGAACCCACAAGGACATGATCTATAATCGTAAAGAGGAGGCAAGACTTTTTTGATGTTAATCTGAAAAAAAAGTCAAATGTTTCCTATCTTAGAGATCAGTATTGCTATTTAAGCAATAAAAGAAAGTGATAACTAATGGTTTCATGTGGAAGGCGGTAAGAAGAAAATAATATACAATGTTATAGATTAAATTTTATATGATTACATTTGTTATTTATCACATCCATACTTATCATTTGGTCACTATTTAAAAAGAGTTGAAAGAAGGGGAGCCTGGAAACCAATTTTGGAGCTAAATTGTCCCAACATAAATCATATCATAGACATTACCAGATGAATACTGAGTTGTACAGTGGTTTCTTGGGGCAGTTTGCCTCTGAAAGCTGTGCCGTTTGTGTAGCTGTTCAAGAGGATTTAGGCTAGGAGTTCTCAAACTTTTCATGCCGTGGGCCAGACCACGTCCCCCCAGACAGCTGAGCGGGTCTAACTGGCGGTTCACCCTGCCATAAACGCTGCCATAAAACACACTGCCGCCCAGTTGATCTCGGGCCCCACCCTCCTGGGGCCAGGAAGAAAAGTCATGGGCTTCTTTGGGCAGGCAGCCACCACCGCCCAGCTGACATTGGGCCCCACCCTCCCAGGGCTGGGAAGAAAAGCCGCAGGCTTCTTCTGGCGGCAGGACACTGCCGCCCAGCTGACCTCGGGCCCCACCCCTCCTGGGGCTGGGGAGAAAAGCTGTGGGCTTCGGGTGGCAGGACACTGCTGCCCAGCAGACCTCAGACCCCACCCTCTTGGGCAGTAGTGGTCTGCAAAAATTTTTACTAACACACTGTGGGTGTGGTGTGGTGGGCGTGGCCAGGGGGAAAGCCCCGCGTTGCACCCAAATTAGGACTACTTTATTTCAAAACTTGGATGGGCGGGGCCAGCCAGAATTTCTGCTACTGGTTCTGGTGAACTGGTGCGGACCTGCTGATGCCCACCACTGCTCCTGGGGCCGGGGAGAAAAGCCATGGGCTTCTTCAGGCGGCAGGACACTGCCGCCCAGCTAACCTCGGGCCCCATCCTCCTGGGTCCGGGGAAGGGTCCCCCCCACACATTGCTCGCTCAGAGGGAAGTGACTGTTTTGTAATTGTAATTGTCTTATGATTTGCACTGGTGATATTGATGTATTTGTTATTATTTTGCTGTTTTGCTGCATTTGTATTATATTGTATTTTTATTGTATTTAATTTCAAATGTATTGTGATATATTGTGATCGCTGTTAGCCGCCCTGAGTCGCGTAGCCAAGTGGGCAGCATACAAATCCAATCAATCAATCAATCAATCAATCACACGCTGCTGTCATAAACACAATATGATGTCCACGGATGTGTTTTGTGGCAGTGTTTATGACAGCTGCAGGAGCATTTACAGCTGCCGTAAATGCATCCGCTTCCTATGGTGGTGGCGGCAGCATGGGACACATGAAATGGTGCTGGGGCTGGATCCAGCCTACAGGCCATAGGCTGCAAAACCCCTGATTTAAGCCAATGAGTTAGAAATGTTACATACAAAGAACAGTAGGAGTTGGCTTACTGGGAATGTGTTGCTGGAGTTCCTATGAGGAACTGGCTGTTGAAGGGGAGATGATTACAACTACCAGTAAGTGATGGCTAATGGCGAGATAGATTGGTGGTATTGGAGCGGAAAATTTCAACTCCTTTTGCTCACAAACGATGTTTGTTCTTTGAGGTCACCTTCGAGGAGGTGGCTGTATATTTCATCAACGAAGACTGGAGCTTACAAGATCTGAACCCCAAAGTCCTACATGAAGATGTCATGGAGGAGAAGTTTGGGATCGTGGCCCCTCTGGGTAAGGGGTCCTTCTTTTCTCATGGTTGGGCCAGTCTAGTGAGGAAGTGATTACCAATAGTGGTATCTCCTCTCTCCCCCCATCTCTCTTTGTTATCTTCTATTGTGCCGACTCCTCTCCCTGTCTGGGTGGTTTCTAAGATCTATTCTGAGGTCACCCTCAGTTAATGAAGATCAGGAGTTTTTAACTTTATGACTGTTTTTATGATGTTAGCAGTTTTGAGTAGGGATGATTTTCCCCCCTAGAAGGGCAGTATATAAGTGTAAATAATAAATAAAATAAATAAACCTTTTAAAGCCGGGTCATGCTCTCCCAGACAGCTTCAGGGGCCAGATGGTCATTTTGCCCTTCCTCTACCACATGGCACTTCCTGGTGTGGTGGAGACAGTGGAGGGCCACATAAAATGGTGCCATGGGCCGCATCCAGGCCACAGGCCACAGGTTGAGAATCCCCGATATAGATGATGTGTTAGATCAATGGCACTCCAGGCGTTCTTGAACTTCAATTCCCAGAAGTACTGATCAGCAGGAGTGTTGACTTGGGCTTCTGGGAATTGAAGTCCAAGAACACCTGGCATGCCAAGGTTCACCCTCACTGTCTTAGATTATGCCCAATCTTTTTTTTTTTTTTCACTCCTCCTAATTTTTTATTTTTTTATTTTTTTATTAAATTTTATTAGGTATAAAAAGAGTTACAAATCAAGAAAATTACATAGAATAAAAAAGAAAAGAAAAACATTACATAAATCCAAGTGTATATAGAGAAAAAAACCAAAAAGAAGATACAAATTCCCATAATTAACAAAACTACATTCAAATATTATTACCTCATAATAAAACTTCAAACTGTAAATTATATCTCCCCATATCACCTCAAAACCAATATATTTCAATCTCTAACTCTACTATCATTCTTTACTTTAGAAACACCCTCGTGATATATACATTGTCCGGAGATTAATGTTTCCTTATTTTTTCCAAAAATCATTTTGCTCAGATGCAGGGAATATGCCTTTATTTTTATCTATTACATATTCAATGAAAGGTTTCCAAATCCTCCAGAACTTATTGCCAGTTACTTTACCCTTATTAAAATTTAACTCCCAGGTGAGCTTTTCATTGAGTGCCAAATCCCACATTTCCTTGTACCAGTCCCTTCTTTGTAAATTTTCATTATTTTTCCAGTTTCTCGCTATACATTGTCTGGCCGCTGATAACATTATTGCCATCAATTCATTGTTATCCTCACTCATTTTATATTCATCCACCTCAGTTAACAAGACTGTATTTGACCCCAGTTTAACCTGCAATTCCAATATATTCTTAATTTCATCCTCAATGTCTCCCCAAAAATTCTTCAGAACGTCGCAAGACCACCACATATGCTCATATGTACCTCTAGCTTTTTTACATCTCCAACATTTCTCGCTCACAGTTTCATACATTAAATGCAGTCTTACTGGGGTTCTATACCATCTCCAAATTAGTTTATAATTATGTTCCTTCACTCTTACCGACATAGATCTCATAATACGTCTTCTCCACATTTTCCCCCATGTTTTCTCAGTAATTTTTGTATTCAATTCCTGTTCCCAGCTATCTTTCAATATTTGTTGAGCTTTCCCCCCTTTATTTAATATTTTATATATTTTACTAACTATCCCTTTTATTCCTATGTCTCCTTTTCTTAATTTGACCAGCAATTTTTCAAATTCTGTAAGCTCCCTGTCTGAACCCAGTTCCAAAAAAAATCTCTTGTTCCAATTATTCATCTGGAGGATTTTGAACCAATCCAACTCCAATTGCCGATAAAGTTCCTTTCTCCTCTCTAGATCCCTACAACTTTTGATCCAATCTTTCAACATAGAGACCCCATTTTCTAATAAGATATCCCTAATCCTACCGTCTATTTTCATCGGAAAGTTATTAAAATCTTCCAATTCTGTAACCAATGAGATCCCTGGAATAAGATCCTTTCTTGCTTTGTTCCATTCCTCTATTGTTGCTCCTATCATCTTACCCTGAATTCTCATTTTTTTATCCTTATCCCCACATAAAAAAAATGCCTTCCCTTTCCTCGAGAACTCTTTTGATTCTAATTTTCCCCATATTGATTCTTCTCTAATTAGTAATTTGATAACATTTCGTAATTGAAAGGCTCTATAATACTTGCTAACATTCGGGATACCCAGTCCCCCTTCTTTTTGCGATACGTACCACAGAAACTTAGATATTCTAGCTCTTCGGTTCCCATTGCAAAATCTATTTATAATATTTTGATATTTTTCCAATTCTTTGTCTGTGTGTTTTATTGGCAGAGCATCGAATAAAAAATTTAATTTCGGTAACAACATCATTTTACACATTGCGACCCTGCCAAACCACGATAAATTCAACTTGTTATACTGTAGTATTTTTTTGTCTATCTCTTTCATTTGTTTTCCATAATTCAGTTCCTTAAGTTCCCCAATTTTTTTAGCAAGTATTACCCCTAAATATCTTAATTTGTTCGGAGTTTGAATATTAAATTTTTGCTTTATTTCTTCTTCATCCTTCTTACTCCCATTAACTAAAATCATCTCGGATTTATCCCAGTTCACCCTTAAACCTGTCATTTCCTCGAAAGTTTTCAAATGTTCATTAATCTTTGGTATTACCCGTACTGGTTGTTTAATTGTAATTAGTGTATCATCGGCATATAAACTTATTTTATTCCCTTCTATTCCAATTAATTCTTTATCTTGCCGTATTAGATTCGCCAATAGTTCCATAGCCAATACAAACAAAGTGGGCGACAAAGGGCACCCCTGCCGAGTTCCAGCCTCCAATTTAATTTCTCCTGTATAACTATCATTAAATTTCACTGTCGCTATCCCCTGTTTATATAAGTTCTTAATAACTTTTTGGAATTTATCTCCAAATCCGTACAGTTTGATTACCTCATGTATTGTTACCCATTGCAAAGAATCAAATGCTTTAAAAATGTCCAATGCTAAAAAACCTACTTTATCCTTTTGCTTTTCAGCTATATCCAATAAATCCACTACCCTCCTTGTGAGATCTGACATATACCTGCCCTTTACGAACCCTGCTTGATCATCTCTTATGTATTTGGCTATGAAACTATTTAGCCTAGTCACCATTATTGTGGAAAAAATTTTAGCGTCTTGGTTAATTAGAGATATCGGCCTATATGATTCAATTTTCTGTAAATCCTTACCCGGCTTAGGGATCAATGCAATAATAGATCTATTCCAAGATTCCGGTGTTGATTCTCCCTCTAAAATCCCATTAAACAATTTCTGTAATCTTGGAACAATCCAGGGCTTAAAATCCTTATAAAATTCAGCAGGAAGCCCATCTTCTCCTGGTGCTTTATTCAATTTTAATTTGTTAATTACTTCCTCAATTTCTTTTACCGATATTTGTTCCTCCATCCTATTTCTATGCTCTTCTGTTATTGATGATATGTTATACTTTTTAAAATAATCCTCCAATTTGTTCAAATTTACCTGCTTCTTTGAGTATAGTTCTTTATAAAAGGCCTCTATTATTTCTGCTTTCTCTTTCCTTTTATTACATCTCTTCCCCTTCTCATCTACCAATACTTCTACCTGACCTTTATTCTTTTTATCCCTCGCTGCTTTTGCTAATAACTTAGAGTTTCTGTTACTATACTCGAAATATTCTCTTTTTAAAAATATCAAATCTTTTTTTACCCTTTCCATGTCCTGGGCTTCCAGTTCTTTCTTTGCTTTCTGTATCTGATGTAATACCTTCTGATCTTTACCCTTTATATATTCCCGGTGAAGTTGTTTTAATTGTGTTTCCAATTCCTGAGTTCTATTGATGTTCCGTTTCTTTTTCCAACTACTTATTTTTATTGATTCTCCTCTAAAAATCGCTTTCATTGTGTCCCATACCCCTCCTGAGCTGACCTCATTATTATCATTCCATGTCCAATATTCGTCCCATTTCTCCATAATTTGTTTTTTCATACTATCCTCTTTGTATAATTTTGAGTCATATCTCCAAACATATCTTTTCCTATCGCCTTCATCCAATTTTATATCTATACTTATCTTGGCAGTCCAAGAACACCTGGCATGCCAAGGTTCACCCTCACTGTCTTAGATTATGCCCAATCTTGAAGTCAAAGATTGGACCAACATTGCATCTTCCGTTTTACCCGCAGAACTTGAAAAGAAATGGAAGGGCCCACATGGATTGGGGCCAGGTGGCCACTGAACCACATGCACACACACACGCAGACACACACAACCTGTTCCCTAGCTTTTCCTATTCTTGCAGATGAGGACTTCTTTTTCTGCCGTATCCAAATCCAAATATTGGCGATCCTCATGGCAATCAGCCATGAAGACTGTCCTGAGACTATAATGAAATGGCCTTTCATCTGCCTTCCACACCACCACAGTGTGACACTCAGACCACTGATCCAGTTCCATGAGTCACTTTCTGTCCTGAGCCCTTTTGGCACACAAAGTCCTCCTCAGCCCCAGACCAGGACTGATGAAGCTGCTGCCCTCCATCAAGATGGATTCAAGTGGGATTTAATCCACTTGGGGGCAATTACCCTTCCCTGCAGACTTCACCACCCAAGGTCATTAGTCCTCAGGATTTTCAGGTTACTTAACTGCCACCTGACACTTGCCGTTGAATCGCTGGCAGTATGGTCTACTATACTACCATAGTAGGATAACCTGGCCACACAATGAGGACTAGGAATTCTCAATTCTTCTTGCCAGCAAGGACTGTGGATGTATTACAGGTGATCTTGATTTTTTGCAAATTGACCAGGTCATATTTTTTTTGTTACAATCACATAGTTTAAGACTAGAGCATTCAAGATCTGGAAACACTGGATGGGTTCTTTGCATCTGTCTTAACAATGAATGGTTTATTTTTGCTTGCTTCAATGTGTGATTTCAGCGGGGCTTGACCTGTAAACCCTAACTCCAAACTTGGAGAGGGTTGAGACGAGGGTCAGGAGAAAACTCTCCAGTTTTGGTGTTGCTTGGGGGCTGAATTATGTCCGTCCATCCATCTCCCACCCCCAGATTCACTCATTGAATTTTCCCCAAACAAACTGGTAGTGGTCTACGACTTTTGCAGAGTACTGTATGGGTAAAGGTAAAGGTCACCTTTCCTCGAAAGCCAGTCGTATCCAACTCTAGTGTTCAGTGCTCATTTCTCTTTATAGCCAAAGAGCCAGCACTGTCTGCATCTGCAGACATTTCCATGGACATGTGGCAGGCACACCTTGACACCAGAGTGCACGAAACACTGTTTACCTTCCCACCGAAGTGGTCCCTATTTATCTACTTGCAATTTCTTGCTTTCAAACTGCTAGGTTGGCAGGAGCTGAGACAGACACGTGAGCTCACTCTGTCATGCAGTACCCGGGGATCGAACTCCGATCTTCCAGTCTGTGAGTTCAGCATCTTAACCACTTGAGCCACTGCAGTCAAGTGATATTTCTGGGTTTTTACATAGCAGTAAATTTCTCCTTAAATGTGCTGATGTGGATCTGGAGTTGTAAAATTAATCTGTTTTGTTTTTGTTGGTCTGGGCAGGAGCAGCTCCGAAGCTGCCGGCTTATTTTAAGGCTCTTCTGAAGTTACTGCTTCAAAGTTACTTCTATGATTGCATTTACAATATTGAGGTTTTGTTTTGCTGAAACTCTTCCAGTGGGGTTTAGAGTTTTTTTGTTTCAGAAAAGCAGGAACTCGATGAAAGCCGTCCATTAAAATATGTTTTTTAAAAATAAACAATTTATGCATCAAGCATGCATGCTGTCCTCTCACAGGTGAGGAAATGACATCGATGGTCCGTTCTTGGTCTCCTACCCTTCGTGACGGGAGGGAAAGAGCTTCTGTGGACCTGGATGAGGTAGGGAAGTAAACCCTTCAGGATAATACATAAATGTATCTCTACGTCTCAGTAGGAAACGAGGCAGGCCAAATATGAGATGGATTGATTCCCCAAGGGAAACCACTATAGCCAAAGAGCCAGTGCTCTCTGTGTCTGCAGGAATTTCTGTGGTCATGTGGCAGGTATGACGCCAACAGTGTACATGGAACGCTGTTACCTTTCCTGCAGAAGGGACATCTGTTTATCTACTTGCAATTTATTCAAACTGCAAGGTTGACAGGAGCTGGGGCAGAGATGGCAGCTCACTCTGTCTCACAGCATTCAGGTCTCGAACTGCTGACCTGCCATCCTTCAGGTTGTTAAGCTTAGCATCTTAACCCCTAAGCCACTGTAGCCCTGATAATAAATTACAACCTGCAATTAAGTGCAAAATGTGTCCATATATTCCACCGTAGGAACCATGCTTCTAATTGTATTTTCTAAGTGAGTAAGTGAGCTGTTTGCTTACTGAAAGACAAAGCTAGGACTACATTAGGAGGATCTTCCGACCTCTGGGAAGTGGGACTTAAAGAGGAACATCTTCCAGACCTTCCTTAGACTAGAGTGGGACAATCCGGAGATCAGATCTTCCCAAACCTTTTCTTGTATCATTGACGGTGAACCTTTTAGAGACCGAGTGCCCAGACTCAACAGGCTGCCACCTGTGCTGTAGAGGGGTGGGGCAGACTCTGTGCTGGGGGGAGGAAGGAAGCACTCCCAGTGGGTTGTTGAGCAGAGGGGCAGGGTGAACTCTATACTGGGGCAACAGCGCATATGTCCACAGAGAAGCCTCTGAGTGCCCCCTTTGGCACGCGTGCCATAGTTTCGCCACCACTGTCTTGTATCAGCCTCCACACTCACTGCAGGTGTCTCTCTCCCTCTATTATTATTAGGGCGCAGTGACCTTTGAGGACGTGGCTGTATATTTCAATGAGGAGGAACTGGCATTATTGGACCCGGAGGACAGAGCTCTCCACAGAGCAATCATGGAGGAGAATTTTTGGAATGTGGCCTCTGTAGGTAAGACTTTTCAAAGTCCGCATACAAAAGTGAGGGAATAAGAAGGATGGAGTTGGCGGTTCGCTTCTTGGTTTCTCATCCGTAGGACTAGTAGGGTTGCAGATTCCTTGCAGCAGAAGCGGAGGAGAATGACTTTAGAAAAAACTTAGGGATGCTTTATAGCAGGAGTTCTCAACCTATTCAAGTATGTGTGTGTGTGTGTGTGTGTGTGGGTGGGTGTTTCCACATTCCCTCAGACAGCCTCAGGTACTGGACGGCCATTTTGCCCTTCCTCCACCACATGGCACTTCCTGGTGTGGTGGAGGCAGTATGGGGCCCCTTAAAGACTAACTCCTGCATTTAAATCTGAGGTTTTGTGGAAGACTTAGTCCTTAAGATGCCACAACATTTTTTGCCTTTTTGTTTGTTTGTTTACTCTCTGATATATTTATGTATTCCAAGAATCTAAGGGAGTTAAGCCAGGTCAAAAATCTATTGCTTTTTGGAAATAGGGGATAAATTACAAATAGACAATGTGGGCTTGAGAACGGTGTAGAAAGAAATGTGCTCCTGGGGATGGAGGGTGCACCTTGTTATGTGTTATGAATTAACCGGATATGTATTAAGATGTACAACATGTATTTTGTAATGAGGTTTGAATTACAGTGGAACCTTGGTTAATGTAAAAATTGCATAACGAAAGGAAACCCATAGAAAATTGCGGCTTGGTTTACAGATTTTTTCCGGAATGAATTAATTGGTTTTCAGTGTATTCCTATGGGAAACTGTGTTTCAGTTAATGTATTTTGGTTTTCAATGCATTCCTATGAGAAATTCGGTTTAAGTAATTTTTGTTGTATGAAATGTCCCAGGGAACGCATTAATTCCGTTAACCAATTTTTATGCTAACCAAGCCGTTCATTAGCCAAAGTTCCACTGTATATACATAATATATACAATGGTACCTCGCTTAAAGAGCATAATGTGTTCCACAGGATTGCTCTTTAAGCGAGTTTGCTCTTTAAGCGAAACACTTTGGAAGTGACCAATTGTAGGGGGGATTGTGAACCCCAATTTATTTGTTAAGTGAGTTTTTGGTTGGTTTTAGTTGTTAAGCGAAGCGAACATTCAGAGAAAATTTTGCTCTTTAAGCGAGTTACTCTTTAAGCAAGGCACTCTTTATGCAAGGTTTGACTGTACATGCTGACCCCGAAATTTGCAAGAAAGGTCATGACTCAGAGAAGTGGCACCAACTCTGGAAATCTCTCCCAATGGAGATGCGTCAGGTTCCATCCCTGCCTATATTTAAAAAACATTCCTTTTTAAAAGAGGTTTTTAAGAATATATTGCCAATGGCCTGGCATTAGGTATGTTGTTTTATTTCTTCCCATTGCCAATAGATTTTTGTTTCTGGCATTTTTTTTACTGTTTAATCTGTAGGTGATTTTTAAAAAAATGTGTGGCTGTTATGTTATAAACCGCCTAGAGTGGGAGGAAATCCTAGGTGGGTGGGGTATAAATGCTTGTTTTTTGTGTCAGAGATTACTCTGGGTTGAAAAGATTTTTGCAGGAGACGCCCGACTGAGGCTCCTTCCATGTTCCCCATCGTGTGGAACTCTCAGGGAATCAAACTCCATCCGTCCGGTTTCCAAGCTCGACACTTTACACCAGGAGTTCTCAACCTTTTAAAGCCAGGGGCCGGGTCACACTCACTCTGATAGCTTTGACAGCCTCTGACGGCCATTTGGCCTTTCCTCCACCACATGGCACTTACGGGTGTGGTGGAGGTGTTGGTGGGCCACATGAAATGGCGCCGCAGACCGCATTTGACCCACGGGCCACAGGTTGAGAATCCCTGCTTTCCACACTGAGCCACCAGGGGAGCTGCAGGGTATAAATGTAAATAAATAAATAAAACATTTTTATAACAATTGTTCCCCCTCCCATTTTTTTCCGGCAGTGAACGAAGTCCCACGGCACACAAGGCCGAGGGTGAGCGGACGAGGCTCACGCGGGACGTCGTCACAAAGGGGAGGCGGTAAAGAGGGCGATGGGCCGAGACGGAAGGTGAAAGGGCGGCAGAAGGGGAGGAAGAAATCTCTGTCTTGCCAGGGGTCCGATTTCCCGGCGATCCGTGTCAAAGACAAGCTGGACAAAAGCAAGGAGCGGCACAAGTGCCCAGTGTGTGACAAGAGCTTCAGCTCCAAATCCACCTTGAACCTCCACTGGAAGATCCACACGGGTGAGAAGCTCTTCCAGTGCCTGGAGTGCGGGAAGAGCTTCAGCTGCAACTCGAGCCTAAAGACCCACCAGCGGATGCACACGGGAGAGAAGCCCTTCAAGTGTGGGCTGTGCGGCAAGACTTTCACCCAGCGCATCAACCTCAGCTGCCACGTCCGGATCCACACGGGAGAACGTCCCTACCCCTGCTTCGACTGCGGGAAGCGGTTCAAGAAGAAAGGGGACCTCAGCCGGCACCAGCGGATCCACACGGGGGAGAAGCCCTACACCTGCCTGGAGTGCGGCATGAACTTCTGCTACAAGGAGAGCCTGAAGACCCACCAGCGGGTCCACACTGGCGAGCAGCCCTTCAAGTGCCTGGAGTGCGGCAAGAACTATTCTAGCAACACCAACCTGGCCAAGCACCAGCTGGTCCACACGGGGGCCGAGGAGCCGTACAAGTGCTTGCAGTGCGGGAAAAGCTTCTGGACCAACGCGGACCTGGTGCGGCACCAGCGGATCCACATCGCCCGGAACCACGGCGGGGGCGCTTGGGGTGTGGCGGTGCCGTCTGAACACAGGCTGAGGTTTGGCTCGGGTCACGCACACCGGGGGGATGGCAGGCCAATGCTCGGGGTGTGGAAAGACCTCCAGTCGGGACAGAGCCTCCCTTTCCATCCACGAGTCCGCATGGGCGATTTCTAGAAAGCTGCGGAGGACAGAAATGAGGTATATCTTGGAGAAACCCCTTACAACAGAGGTTCACAACCCAAGATCTGTGGGCCAGATCTGGTGTGTGGTGCCATTTCATGTGGGGGCCCCACCCCTGCAAGGGCATTAGAGAAACAAAATGGCCACTCTTTCAAACTTGTTGGGACAAAATGGCCACCCCCATCGTGAAGGCAGGGTGAAATGGTCGTCCGGCCCTCGAAGTTGACTGAGAGAGTGTGACCTGGCCCTCGGCTTGAAAAGGTTAGGAACCCCTGCCTTAAAACAAGTGGTTGTTTTTTCTGACCAACAGGCTCAGCTTGAAGAGTAAGAATCACAAGTTTGGGATACGAATGTCACATTCTGGTTCCGGGGCCTATGAATGTGACACCGGCCTAACTGAAGGAGCACCTTTTTTTACATCCCCAAACAACTCTGATGTTTTATTAGAAATGAGTTTATCTTCCCACTAGCTTTAACTAACTCTCTACTTGTTTGGATAAAGGATGTATTATGTGGAACCTTTCACTTCCCTATTATGTCCATTTCTTCAGATGTGCTTTTCAGTTATTAACATTCAGACTCCAAGATAGTACTGTAGTTCCAGAGCTCTGTTTCACTTACAGAACACACACAGAACTAGACTGCGAGGTGTACAATTTATAATAGTGTTTACAATGGTCCAGGGCAGGGGTTCCCAACTTATGGCCCGCAGGCCGGACCTGGCCTGCAGCACCATTTTATGTGGCCCACATCGCCACCACTGCCACACTGGAAGTGGACACATTTTATGGCAGCATTTATGCCAGGGGAAATCACCAGTCCAGCCTGCTCAGCTGCCTGGGGGGCGTAGTCCGGCCTGCAGTGTAAAAAGGTCAAGAACCCCTGGGAATCATATTTCCAAAGTTCAACTGGATAAAGGTTGCCTTTGCTCGAAGCCAGTCGTATCCAACGCTTGGGTTCAGTGCTCATCTGTTTCAAAGCCAAAGAGCCAGTACTGTCTGCTTCTGCAGACATTTCCGTGGTCATAGGACGTTTCTTACAGCGAAAATTACTTTAACCGAATTTCCCATAGGAATGCATTGAAAAGCCAAAATACTTTAACCAAAATGTGGTTTCCCGTAGGAATGCATTGAAAACCAATTAATCCGTTCCAGAAAAAAAGTCTCTGAACTGAGTCACTATTTTCTATGGATTTTCTTTTGTTATGCGATGTTTATGTTAACTGAGCCATTTGTTAACTGAGGTTCCACTGTATGGTAAAGGTAAAGATAAAGGTCACCCTTTCTCGAATGCCAGTCGTATCCGATTCTGGGGTTCAGTGCACATTTCTGTTTATAGCCAAAGAGCCGGCACTGTTTGCATTTGCAGATGTTTCCATGGACATGTGGCTGGCACGACAAGTTCATGGAGTGCTGTTTACCTTCCTACCGAAGTGGTCCCTATTTATTACTTGCAATTTCTTGCTTTCAAACTGTTAGGTTGGCAGGAGCTGGGACAGAGACAGGAACTCATTCTGTCATGCAGTACTCGGGAATTGAACTGCTGACTTCCTACCTTCCAGTCAGCATCTTAACCACTGAATGCTGGCTCTTTGGCTTTGAAACAGAGATGAGCACTGAACCCTAGAGTTGGATCTGAATGGCTTTCAAGCAAGGGTGACCTTTATCTATCAAGCAGTTGAACTTTGGAAACATGATTTCCTGGGGTTCTTGATCCTTTGGAAACCTCTGTTATATGCAGGCAGAGAGAGAGAGAGAGAGAGAGAGAGTGCACTGGAACTGAAAATGTCACAACAAATTGTTTTTTATTGCCATCAGGGTATTCTCGCGTTGCAGCCTATGGCCAAAGTTGGGATTTTTTAAAAAAATCCTTTGCCATTTTTAATGGAAATAATGATGTAGAATCAAGAACAAGATTGTAAGGGAAAGAATTGGAAAGGAACCAATCTTAAACTAGCTACAGAGATGACAAATAAAGAGGTTTCTCCATCTGGAGAGAATGTCTTAGAATTCCATACTTTAGTCACTAGTGGAAGGAGAAGGACAGAGAGACAGAGACCATGAGGCAGACTCAGAGGAAGGTGGAGAGAGAACATCAAAGAAATATTACAAGAACACCAAATAGCGCCGATGGAGGTCTCTAGAAGTGCTAGAAGTGAACAAGAACTTTGTATCTCCCTCAACATCTGAAGGGGTAAAAGAAAGTAAAGAAGGATGCAAAGAAATTGGCGTGAGCAATATTAACAACTTTTTGCCCTCCCCTGGCATCCAGGGGCGTGCTGGCTACGCTAAAAGGGTGGTGGACAGGGTGGGGAGCCTACGGAGTTGGGTGTGGAGTGACCGAGGCCATGGCGCGGAGGGGGGCTGGTGCATTGCCGAGCACCAACCAGCCACGGCAACACCTGCCCCACATTAACAGCACCCTGCTGCCTGAAAGGATCCGGCCTGACCGGAAATCAACTTGTGCCATTGTGTAGCCACCCGGTGTCATACCTCTGACCGCTTCTCGGGAGGGGGAGGCACCAGACCCTGTGTCCAAAATAGCCACCATGGGCCTGCTGGCATCTGTAAACTGAAACCCAACCATCCACATCAACCGTCTGTAGCTTGCTTTGATAGCAAATATCTGGAGAAAGTGGGACCAATGCAAGTGGTTGTTCAAAGAACAAAAGATCCAGACTTTAGGAGGGGAGCCAGTTGCTTGTTAATAGTAATAATTTCATGTCAGAAATTATTCTGGACTGAAAGGATTTTTGCTGGGTTGAAATGGATTTTTGCTGGGTTGCTCGTTCATCTGCTCGTTCCTCCTATCCAGGTGGTCCAGGTGGAGACAGAAGGACCCAGTTGAGATATCCATGGATAATTCACAGTATAACACCATTTGGGAATAACCAAGGACTTGTGGAAAGATACATAAAATGACGAGCAAAGAGGATTTGGAATGAAAAAAAGACCTGCTAATGTCAGAAGTGTGGTAACCTCTTGCCATCACTGAGCGGAAGGCATAAATGAATCCTCATAAATTCCATGAGCAACAGAAGGCCGTGCCACAATGGTGACACCTGAGTTGCTTCGGCGAGTGGGCGGCAATATAAATGTAAATAAATAAATAATAAACATCTGGTCTTTTGGTGAATTCCCAAGGCACCCCAGGTTCAAAATTAAGGAGGCAAGTGACAACACAACATTGTTGATAAATTGGTTGCCTTCAGGAAAATGTTTTTGCTGAATGAGATGGACCACTTCTGGAAATGTCCGTAGAAATAGTACATGCCAAGTAAACCAGAGATACAGGACGGGATTAGCATCACGATGGTCTTCCATGTTTTCTGAGGAGATGTTTTGGTCAGCCTGTGCCCAGCTTAGTGATTGTGGAAGAAGAATACTGGTTGATCGACATTCTTACACTCTATGAGCATAGAACATGAGTTCTCAACCTTTTAAAGCAGGGGACAGGGTCACAGTTCCTCAGACTGCTTTGGGGGCTGGACGGCCATTTTGCCCTTCCTACACCACATGGCACTTCCTGGTGTGGTGGAGGTTGTGGTGGTGGACACATGAAATGGTGCTGTGGGCTGCATCCGACCCGCAGGCCACAGGTTGAGAATCCCTGGCATAGAATGAGCAGAAGATTTACTAAACAAAGCTTAAGAAGCTTAGCTTGTTAGCCAGAAGGCCAGCAAGTCCAAGACCTGGGTACTGAATGACGGATTGAGCACCCGTCTCTGGTCCCAGCTCTTGGAGACATGAAAGGGGCGTCATTTGAGCATCCCCTCAGCGGAGTTTCTCCAGCAAAAATCTTTTCAACCCAGAATATTTTCTGACACAAAATTATTATTATTACTAAACAAAGAACAAAGGAGAGAAGTAGCAGCGGACACTGAGAGAACTGAGGAATAGAAGTCCCTCAACATCCTCTGAATGGGTATGCGCCTCCAGTCCTCCGCAAATGCTTCCCCTCATTCAGTGGCACTCACACCCTGGTAGAGCGAATATAAGACTTCTGCCTCAAAAGGGAAGGGCAGTCAAACTTTTAAAAAACTAACCCATGACTTACTTATTTATAATAAATATCAGAACGAGTTTGTTTTATTTAACCCATAACTTAACCTAATTTTTAATAATATCGTTTCCCTCAGGGGACTTATCAAATACAAGGACATTAATAAAATCATGTTACATTTTGAGGGGTGGGGGAAAATCCAAAAGTGTTTTCAGTTTTAAAAACATGTTAACAAACCATATCAGATATGGAGGAATTTTAAATAAAACCTGATTTGGTAAAATACCACTTAGACCGTGGGTTCCCAACCCATGGCCCGGGACCCGGATGTGGCCCATGACACCACTTCGTGTGGCCTACCCCCCCCCCCATGCCTCTGCCACACATGAAAGTGGCATGTGTGGCAGGCAGGGTAAAATGGCTGTCCAGCCCCTGAGGCTGTCTGAGGGAGCGTGACCTGGCCCTTGGCTTGAAAAGGTTGAAAACTAGGCACACCTCTGCATCCAGTAACATGAGAGTTTTCAGTCAAAAAATGGAATAAGAAATGAATTTGTAAAACTGTCTTTAAAAATGAGCAGAGAGGTCCCCCACCGAGGAGGGAATTGGTCAGGTTGGGGGCTACGATAATGATGTTACAATTGTAATGTAGCTGTGTAACACAATTGTAACTATATTACAATGGTAACTTAATTTAACAGCATTACAACTCTGACACGAAAACAAAATTGTAACTTACAATTGTAATGCTGTTAAATTAAGTGACCATTGTAACTTACATTACAATTGTAATATGCAGTTAAAAGGGAAGCAATTGCACTTCTGTACCGCCCCATAGCACTTAGTGGACTTGCTGGGCAATTCACAAGTTAATTAGCATTTTGCCCCAAACATGCTGGGTACTCATTTTGCTGACCTCGGAAGGATGGAAGGCTGAGTCAACCTTGATCCATAGTCAGGATTGAACTCACAACTTTTTACAATTGAGTTACAGCTGTAATGTAGTTATACCTTTGTTATTGGATAAAGGAATGACATTGCAAGTAGCTTATTTGGGACAGTTTACTGCATCACACACACACACACACACACACACACACACACACACCCCAAAACATGTATAGAGGTTTTTTTGCATCTCCCACCCAATGTATCCTCTAATACAAGAATTCCCAGCCTAAGGCCCATGGGCCAGATGTGGCACACAGTGCTATTTCATGTGGGGGGCCCACTCATCCAAGGGCATTTGAGAAACAAAATGGCCACACATTGTGCAAGCAGGGTAAAATAGTCGTCTGGCCCTCGACAGTGTGACCCGGCCCCCGACTTGAAAAGTTTGGGAACTTTTATTACCTTGAGCCTGGCTAGAAGGTAACATCCATGGGAATGAAGTTGCCCTTTCTTAGCTCAGGTGGAGGAGGAGATCGGCAGAGCAGTGAGTCTCTCTCTTGTTGCAACTTGAAGGTGGCCCTTCCAAAGTGCCTTGTGCATATCTTCTCCCTTTCCCCACTCTTGCTGTGAATCGGACAAGATTTGCAAGCAATCTTTCCAACAGCTCTCTTAATAGGAACAGAACTCTTTAAGCAAGTCACGCAACGTTACATTATTATGTCGATAGTCCGAACAGTTGACAGTCCGAACCTTAAACTGACCTCTTTGCTGTGTGTGTGTGTATGTTGTTCTTTAAACTTTTGAAATGTTTTACAGGAATCGTTATGGTTTTAAAGTTTATGGATGTTACGGTATGATGTAACGTAATGCTGTATTAACACGATGATGTGTTCTAACTGTACTAATAGATCCTGTATTTATTTGTTTGTTTTCTTGGACAACTTTTGGACCCAATGCATTTTGGAAAAGGCAATTATAGAAATAAATTAGATGACTATGAGAGTTTGTTCAAACCCCTGGTTGGCCACCGAAAGTCACCTGGTGGGTGTATCTGTATGGCAATAGCAAAAGAACACCTTCAAGGTCACTCTTGGCTCTAAAAACCCTGTTTAAGGTTGCCACGAGGGGGAAGCAGCCCAATAGCACATAGCAACAAGTGATGATGTACTGGGGCTGCAGTGGCTCAGCAGTTAAGAAGCTCGCCTTGTTAGCTGGAAGGTTGGCAAGTCACCAGTTCGAGACCAGGGTACTGCAATACGGTTTGAGTGCCTGTCTCTGTCCAAGCTCCTGCCAACCTAGCTGTTTGAAACCAAAAAATTGCAAGCAGATAAATTGGGACCACTTCAATAGGAAAAGATCTTGGGGACATGAAAGGAGCCTCATTCAGGTGTCCCCTGAGCGGAGGTTTTCCGGCAAAGATCCTTTCAACCCAGAATAATTTCTGACAAATTATTATTATGTACTGTATCTGCAATTTAGAGTAAGGGGCTTAGTGGTTAAGATGCAGAGTTTGACAACCGGAAGGTTGGCAGGTCAGCAGTTCAAGACCCGAACACTTCACAACAGAGTGAGCACCTGTCCTCTGTCCCAGCTCCTGCCAAGCTAGCCGTTCAAAAGCAAAAAATTGCAATTCGACAAATAGGTACCGCTTCAAAGGGAAAGGTAACAGCATTCCGTGTTTTGGCATCTAGTTATGCCTGCCACGTGACTACAGAAATGTCTGCAAGTGCAGACAGCGCTGGCTCTTTCACTGTAAATGGAGATGAGCCCCATCCCCTAAAAAGGACACAACTGGCTTTCAAACAAGGGCGAGACCTTTACTTAAATCAGAATAACAGCTCCCAAATGGACTCGGCAATGAAAGCTTATGCCATACTTGATTTTTTTATTTGTTTGTCCGCTTCCTGGCCTAACTTTCTCCCACTTGTGGGTTCTATAGAGGCTGACGATAAAGTAATACACATACACAGAATGAATAAAAACACTGGAAAGTATAAAATGCCATTAAAAACACACAAAGACAATTACAGCACTTATCAAGTTACAAGCCTTGTCATCAGCAAGCGAGGTCAGCAACCAAGGGCCCTAAAAAGGGGCTTTCTGGCCTTTCAGGGATTGGCCACCAAGAAGGCCTTGCTTTGATTTTGCATCTAAAGTTCTTCTGACTGTGGTTGGGGCTGTAAACAATCTCTCCATCCAACTGCAAAGGTTCGGAAGGTATGTATGGAACACAAAATTCTCACAAGTTGGAGTTAAGTCAGGGGATCTCAACCTATGGCCCATGGCACCATTTCACGTGGCCTGCATCGCCACCAGAAGCGGAAGCATTTACGACAGACATGAATGCACCCGCGGCTGTTATAAACAAGTTTACAACAGCCACAGCTGCATTTTACGGGGAACCACCAGTCCAGCCCGCTTAGCAGCTAGAGAGGAGCGTGGTCCGGCCTGTGGCTTAAAAAAAGTTGAGAACCTGTGATTTAAGCTGTCAAGACCTTAGTTTTGCAAGGCTTCAATGCAGGGGTTCCCAACTTAAGGCCTGTGGGCCAGATCTGGCCCATTGCAACATTTCATGTGCCCCCCACCCCTCCGATGGCATTTGAGAAACAAAATGGCCACCCCTTTGAAGCTATTAGGACAAAACCCTGCCCCCATCATGCAGGCAGGGCAAAATGGCTGTCTGGCCCTTGAAGCTGACTAAGAGAGCATGAACCAGCCCCCCCCCCCCGGTTGAAAAGGTTGGGAACCTATGCTTTAATGCAGGAGTTCTCGACCTTTTTAGGCCGGGGGCTGGGTCATGCTCCCTCAGACAGCTTAGGGGGGGCAGGTGGCCATTTTGCCCTTCCTCCACCACATGGCACTTCCGGGTGGTGGAAAGCCCACATGAAATGGCACCGTGGGTCACATCTGGCTAGTAGGCCACAGGTCAAGAATCCCTGCTTTAATGGAACTGCCATAAGACATTGTTCTTCTTGCTGCTACAGACACAGGGAGAATAAACATTCCTTCACCTGAAAGTATTTAAGCAGAACTGGGACGGACGGACCAGGTGACCTTTGGGGATACTGTTGAACCCTACAGTTCCTATGAGCCATGAATGGGGAACCTCCGACTCTAGGGCCCCCCGTTTCTGCTCCTTTTTGGGATCCTTATCTGATTTATAGGTTCCCTAAACGGCCACACAAATCCTTCCTTGAGATACCACTTTTTGAAGGTTCTCAAATTTTAATGACTTCTCCTCCTCCCTATTCTGAAAAGTGTATTTATTGATTTATTTAGTACATTTTTATCCTACCCACTGGGCAAGTATCTAATATGGTGATAGAAGGAGCTGTAAGCTTCCTGCATTTCTCAACATGGCATCCAGAACCAGAACGTCTTCAAGGGCAGCCCTGATTAGAGCACATAAGAAATAATCTAGCCTGAAATGGGCCCCTGCTTTGATGACAAATACAAGGCCGGTAAGCAGGGAAGCATTGTGGGGGGAGTGGGGGAGCACTAGCGCTGTGGGGGGAGTGGTGGGGGCTTTGGGCAGCAGGACCACCTGAGCCCCCATAACTCCCCCCCCCCCCAAAAAAAAAAAAAAACCTGCTGCCAGCAGGACCACCAGTCAGGCCCAACAACTGTGTGAGGGTGTGTGAACTGGCCCACAGCTTTAAAAGGTTGAGGACCCATGGTATTGGTCACCTCCCACCACCCTTATTTGCAAAGGATGCATTCCAAAACTTATCACAGAAACCTGAAACTGGATAACAAATCCTTTATATACAATGTAGACAGTGGCCTCTACTGGCCAGCTCTGGTAATGCACCATAGAAATACATATACGTACAGTATATTTCAGGTTTTTATTTTTATTTTTATTAAATAGTTTTAATAAACTACTGGAAAACTGAAACTGGGGGTTCTGAACTTGTGCATATGGCTGTGGGTGTGTGACCTATACAATTTGTTATTCTCATCTAATCCCAAAACTGACCCCATAATCAAACTGAGAATGAAATTTGTGTGATAGCTTCTCCTCTTCAGATACTTTGTTGTTTGTTAAAGCTTATGCTCTTGACATTGTTTTTACACATACACACCAAGACTCTGGAGCAGAAGTTCTCAACCTTTTTAAGTCAGGTACCGGGTCACGCTCCCTCAGTCAGCTTCGGGGGCCGGATGGCCATTTTGCCCTTCCTCCACTACATGGCATTTCCTGGTGTGGTAGAGGCAGTGAGGGGCCCACATAAAATGGTCCCATGGGCCACAGGTTAAGAATCCCTACTCTTGACATTGTTTCAATGCATACATGCCAAACCACTGGAGAGTTTCTCTCCTGAGTAAATTTTCTAATAGGAAAAGAGGCTTCTGCATGAATTGAAGTGCTTTTCACAGCCCACACATTTCTGTGACTTCTCCCCATCCAGGATCTTTTCATGTTTCTTTTTGTTTACAGTCATACTTCGAGTTACAAACGCCTTGAGTAATGTAATTTTCGAGTTATGAAAGAAAATCCTTTGAAAATAATGTCTCAGGTCATTTAAAATGTGAAAAATTCCTAACTCAAAACGCAATTTCCCATAGAAATGTAATGGAAATCAATAAATCCATTCTGGAGGTCAGCAAAAGGGTTTTCAATGAATTCCTATGGGGCACTGCATTTCGACTTATGAATTTTTTGTAATACAAAATGTCCCGAGAAACACATTAATTTTGTAACTTGAGGTATTTGCTTAACTGAGCCCATGCAATTTGCAAGACTGTGTCACATTCTTCCTGCTCTGTAATTTTATCCAAACATATTGTGAGGTTTCACTTGGAGCAAAAGCACTTCCTGGTGACATTTCTGAAAGCTGCCCAGTGTACATTCTTGGACAAGACACAAATTGTTTTCTTTCCTCCTAACATTTAAGCGGCTTCTCCGCCACGTGGCTTCTTTGATGCAAAGTAAGCGAGTTAGACCAGCAGAAACGCTTCCCACACTCCAGACACTGAAATGGCTTCTCCCCTGTATGAATCCTTTGGTGGCACGTGAGGTATTTGCTGGTACTGAAACTCTTTCCGCATTCCAGGCATTTAGACGCTTTCTCGGCTACGTGGACCCTTTGATGGCAGGTGAGGTATTGGCTGGTGCTGAAGTTCTTTCCGCAGACCAAGCATTTGTAGGGTTTTTCCCCTGTGTGGACTCTCTGGTGGATGGACAAGCTGGTGCTTCGGCTGAAGCTTTTCCCACACTCCAGGCATTTGTGCGGCTTCTCACCCGTGTGGACTATTTGATGCAAGGCAAGGGAATTCGCCCAACAGAAGCTTTTGCCACACTCCGAACATCGAAATGGTTTCTCCCCTGTGTGGATCCTCTGGTGGGAGAGGATGTATTTGTTGGTCGTGAAGCTCTTTCCGCATTCCAGACACTGATACGGCTTCACCCCCCTGTGGCTTTGCTGGTGCGTGGTAAGGCTGGCATGCCGGCGGAAGCTCTTCCCGCATTCGGAGCACCGAAACAGAGCCCTTTCCATGTGGATTCTTTGGTGGCAGGTGAGGCTGTTTCTCGACATGAAGCTTTTTCCACACTGTGAGCATTTATGGGGCTGCTCCCGGGCATGGAGGCGCCGGTGGTAACTGAGGCTTGCGCTGTGCATGAACATCTTTTTGCACACTGGGCATTCATAGGGCTTTTCCCCGGTGTGTATTCTCTGGTGGCAGGTGAGGTACTGCCGCGTGCTGAAACTCTTCCCACACTCCAGGCATTTGTGAGGCTTCAGCCCCGTGTGGTGCTGGTGATGGTAACTGAGGCTGGTCCGGTGACCAAATCGCTTCCCGCACTCGAGACATTTGTATGGCTTCACCCCGGTGTGATGCCGCCGGTGGTAGTTGAGGCTGGTGCGATGGATAAACTGTTTCCCGCATTCCAGGCAAGCAAATGGCCTTTCTCCTGTGTGAATCCTCCGGTGGCAGGTAAGGCTTCCCCTTCTGCTGAAGCTTTTCCCACAATCCAAGCATTTGTAGGGTTTCTTCCCGGTGTGGTTCATCTGGTGCAAGGTGAGGGAGTTGGGCCAGCAGAAGCTCTCTCCGCACTCCGAGCATTGGTAGGGTTTCTCGCCAGTGTGGATTCGTTGGTGACAAACAAGGTACTTGCTTGACTTAAAACTCTTGCCACACACCAAGCATTTATGCGGTTTCCCTCCTATGTGGCTCTCCCAGTGAGTGACAAGGTTGGATTTATCTGTGACGGTTTCCCCACAAAGAATGCATTGGCTCCATTCTGGTTGTTCTTGGGTGGGGATTTCATAAAAGTCCCCACTCTGCAAAAGAGAGAGTTCCGTCATCCATGGCTCATTTGCCTCACTCTTGGTCTTCCACTCTCCCCAACTGGCTTTTCCCACCACGGCACAAGGTTCTCCTTCATTTTCTTCTGTCTTCAGCACGTCACCTCCTGGAAAGAAAGAAAGATTACTGTAAGAACCTTGGAGAATTTTTTGAAGTGGTAGCCATGTTAGTCTGTGCAAGCATATCAGAAAGTAAACAAAACAAAAAAACGCTGTGGCACCTTAGAGACTCACTCTGATATTTTAATGTTAGCTTTCAAGGAACACGTGCACTTCATCAGACATAAGAGTGGATTTTCATGGTATACATTTATACCAGGGATTCTTAACCTGCGGCCAATTGGCCGGGTGCAGCTCACAGCACCATTTCATGTGGCCCACCACTACCTCCACCACACCAGGAAGTGCCATGTGATGGAGGAAGGGCAAAATGGCCATCCAGACCCCAAAGCTGTCTGAGAGAGCATGACCCAGCCCTTGGCTTAAAAAGGTTGAGAACTCATTTCATATAGAGGCCCAAAGTAGTTGTACAAATTAGGTTGGTTCAGGAGTTGGACATGTAAATCAGTGAGTAATTTACAACTGGTAATAAAATGCAGTCAGTTTGTCAGGTGAATCTCTGACAGAAAACAGTTTGAGTGGTTAAGTTTACAAAATAAACATTCTGACATGCATCTGACATTATACATCTCCTAGTTGAACAATTGCGCTCATCCCACATACTAGCAAGGTTATGCTCAAGAATACAGGATAGACTGCAGCAGCACTTGCAGAGAGAGAATTACCAGAAGTACAGAAAGAGTTCCGAAGAGGCAGGGGGACTAGAGACCACATTGCCAACATAAGATGGACCATGGAAAAAACAAAGGAATATCAGGAACAAGCCTACTTCGGTTTCATTGATTACAACAAGGCCTTTGACTGTGTGGACCACAACAAAATGTGACAAGTAATTAAAGAGATGGGAATACCAGAACATCTTATATGCCTCATGAAAAATCTGTACAAGAGTCAAGAAGCAACAGTTAGGACAGAATACGCAAGGACAGAGTGGTTTGGAATAGGAAAAGGAGTAAGACAAGGCTGCATTTTATCACCCTGTTAAATCAACTTATACACAGAGCACATAATGTGCAATGCAGGGATGGAAGAATCAGAATTTGGAATCAAAATTGCTGGGAGAAACATCAACAATTTGAGATACATAGATGATACCACCCTAATGGCAGAAAGTGAGGAGGACCTAAAGAAGCTGCTGCTTAGGTTGAAAGAAGAGAGTGAAAAAGCTGGCTTGAGACTCAACCCCAACCTGCTGGCTAACCCAATAATTACTTCTCTCACCCTTAATTCTTTTAATTTTTTTAATTTTTGTGATTCTTTTAAATTATTAAATCTTTTAAATCTGTACTGGATTGCCCATGGTTTATTGTTGGGATTACAGTATGTTGGAATTTTGTTCAACATTACTATGTCAGCCATCCTGAGTACCTCTGTGAAGAAATAAATAAATACATACATACAAACATGTTAGAGATGCTTAGGTGGGGCACGGCCAAGAAGATATTAAGAACCACTGTCCTAAAGTGTAAGAACTAATTAACTCTTGCCACCTCATAAGAGAACTCACTCAAAAGACAACAATGTGGGTTTAAAAGTAGAAGGCAGCAGGAAGAGAGGAAGGCCAAGTGTGAGATGTATCGAGTCATTAAAGGAAATCATGACTTTTTGTTTGGAAAAGCGGAGCAGGACTTTTAAGAGCAGGACATTCCAGCTGTCACTCATTCATAGGGTGGCCCTGAGTCAGAAACAACTTGATGGCACATAACAACAAGGAAAACAATTGGGGTGGAGTAGGGGGGAATCAGGATATCTTCACTTACTGAACAGACTACAGTCTTAGTCAAATATTCTACAGAGCATATTAATTTTGCATCAAACTCCTGGTGGGAATTTTGGAGAAAGGAGGAGTAAAAGAAGAGAAGAAGAGGGGGGGAGAAGAAAAAGGAAGAGGAGATGACAGAAAAGGAGAAGACATAAATAATAGGTGTTGACTTTCCCCCCATTTTTTCTTTACACAAGAAAGCCCTTCAGCTTTTGCCCTCTCGTGATGGCAACCTACGCTTTCTACAACTGAGATGGAACTGAGTCTGCCAAGAACTCTCGGGCGCCGGAGGTTTCTCACCCTTTTTTCACAAGGCAGATTTGTATCCTCTACGGGCGAGAAGCTGCCTTACCCAAGGAGGCTGTGATCTGACAGTTCTCCTCCATGACTTCCCCGTGGAGGGTCCTTTGGCCTGGATCTAGCAGGGCCCATTCCTCCTGTGTGAAATGCACGGCCACCTCCTCAAAGGTCACCTGAAAGAAGAAAATAATTTTTTCCCCTTCTTAAAGGTCCATTCATTCCCCCCCCCCTTTTTCAGGGGCAAATTACGTCTTACGAACTACAACAGAAGACTCAAAAACCTGAGATTTACGTTCCTAATGAGCAACTTGGAGATCAGCAAAGGAAAAAGAACGGTGCTTTTCAGGCCCTTATAAGCATGTGGTGAAGGAACCCTGGTGGGTGCAGTGGTTAAACTGCTGTACTGCAATCAAAAGTTTGTGAGTTCGATCCTGACCAGGGATCTAGGTTGATTCAGCCTTCCATCCTTCTGACTGTTGAATATATTAGAGCAACCCCATCATGTAATGGGTTGTTAATGTAAATAAGGGTTCCCAACCTTTTCAAGCTGGGGACCGGGTCATGCTCTGTCAGTTAGCTTCGCGGGCCGGATGGCCATTTTGCTCTGCTTGGATGATGGGAGTGGCCATTTTTTCCTGAGTGCCCTTGGAGGGGTGGGGGCCATGAAATAGTGCTGCAGGCCAGATCTAGCCTGCAGGCCTTAGGTTGGGAACCCTGGATATAAATTATATATATATACAGCCAATAGAAAAGCTTTCCAGTTTCCTGCCTCTAGGGTCACCTGATATGTGTTAAGCTGCCTTGTTATTCGGGTATTTCAGTTGCTGTGTGTGGGTGTTGTTCCAGTTATTATTCTATTGTTCTGCTCGCTGTTTTAATGGAAATGATTGCCTTACAAGCAAAACAAGTGTGGAGAGTTAATTGCTGGGCTAGAGTGGGGAGTGTAATACTTGGAGAACTTGCAAACTTATAAACCGATGCTCCTTTAGCCATTTTAAATACAACAGCACAGCTGGCTGGGCTCATGTCGAAGTTGACCATATTAGGGCAATGCAATGGCCAGATGCATTGCCAAGTACAGATACATGATTAATAAATTGAGGAAAGAGGGGAAGGCCTCAAACCCAGGCCTAGCAACATTGTCAAAAACTATAAAGTAAACTATAAACTACTGTATAAGTAAAAACTATAACGTAGACTATAACGTAAACTATTTGTAAAGCTGCTCTGCCTACTGCTGTGAATGAAAAACTTAACACCGAGGAAAATGAGTAACCACACAGAGCTTCCAAACCTTTCCAGCTCTCTGTCAGCTCAGAGTAGGGTTACCATATCTCAGGACAAATCCTGAGGACTGCAGGACTGCAGGAGTTCTCAACTTTTTAAAGCCGGGCCATTTTGCCCTTCCTCCATGACATGGCACTTCCGGGAGTGGTGGAGGCAGTGGGAGCCCCACATGAAATGGCACCACAGGCCACAACCCGCCCGCAGGCTAAGAATCCCTGGCCTAAAGAGGGCACTAAGCACTATTGGTCGGTATTTAAGTGTGATTGCTTTGCTTTGAACTCCTGACACTCTCCAATCTTTCTGAGATCACCTCCGATTCCAATCCCCGCCATCCTCGTTACCTTTTCCAGTTGTGCGGAAGTTGTTTTCTTTGTAGCACGAGGGAGGGAGGAGCTGCTACGCATCGCAGGCTTCCGTGTTCCATCTCCTGTGAGGGACGCCATTGGCAAAGGGGGAGAAATTTATTCACTATACAGTAAAACACCAGATAACGATTGGATCAGATAACGCTAAAATCGCATAACGTTAAGTAATCTGGGGAGGAGAATTGGATCAAATAACATTAAGATCCTATGGGATGGATCGGATAACAACCGCTAAAGCCTGTGTGGGTTACAATGTATCTCTATGGAGCTTTAACGTTATCTAATCCATCCCATAGGATTTTAACATGGATCGGATAACACTAAAAATCGGATAACACCAAGACTTGTGGAACCAAGTTTTAGCGTTATCCAATGTTTTACTGTATCTCAATCCTGATTTCTTAAAAGCAAGATCCTCCCACAAATGGCTTTACCACCAAAACCCAACAGGAATGAGAAAATGATAAGGGCAGGTCAGGTGTGATGGGGCCGCAGTGGCTTAGCAGTTAAGAAGCTGAGCTTGGTGACCAGATAGTTGGTAGGTCAGCAGTTTGAGACCTGAGCGCTGCACGACGAAGAGAATGCCCGTCATCTGTCACCAACTCTTGCAAAACCGAGCAGTTCCAAAGCAAGAAATTGCAAGTAGATAAACAGGTACCACTTTGGTGGGAAGTTAAACAGTGTTCCATTGACTTCAGTGTCTAGGAATGCCTGCCACATGTCCATAGAAATGTTTGCAAATGCAGACAACGCTAGCTCTTCAGCTATAAACAGAGATGAGCACTGAACCCTAGAGTTGGATACGACTGGCTTTCGATCAACGGTGGCCTTTATCTCTATAGTTTAGTTTATAGTTTTTTGGCGATTATACTAAGCCTGGCTTTGAGCCACCAGGAAAAAAACTTGTTTCCTTGGCTCCATTCTAACCTCCAGAACAGAAATACTAGTTTTCAATGCATTCCTATGGGAAACCACAGTTTGCTTTAACGAAAAATCGCTATAAGGAAAACCCTGCGGAACAGATTAATTCCATAAAGCGGAGGTTCGCTGTACTTGCAAGTTCTTGCTTTCGAGCTGCTAAGTGGGCAAGAGCTGGTGCTCACTCCATCTTACAGCACTCATGTCTCAAACTGCTGACCTGCCGACCTTCCAGTCCTCAAGTTCAGCATCTTAACCACTGAGCCACCGCAGTCCCTTCAATGCTTGTATACCAGCTGTCATAAAGAGCCCTGGTGGCACAGTGGTTAAACTGCTGAACAGCAGCCAAAACTGGTGACATTGTGAGTTTGATCCTGAAGAGGCTCAAGGTTGACTTACTTCTTCTATACTTCTGAGGTAGATAAAATGAGAGCCCAGCATGTTGGGGGGATGCTAATTATTTTGTGAACTGTTGAGAGAGTGAACTAAGTGCTATGGAGTGGTAGATAAGTCTTCTTGCTACTCCAATGTGAATGATTCCCCCTTCCCTTCTGCTGAGACTGTGCAGCTAAGCCAAAGCTAAACAGGATGGTTCTTCTCCTGGGAGGCAAAATTAGGAATTGAACTCTTCATCTCCTTTCTCTAGACCTGGCAGCCCAATTCACTGAGAAAACTAGCCAGTTTAGGCAAAACCGAAAGAGAAAAAGCTAACCTGGAAAAAAACCCAAGCCTCGGAACCTTACCCCGTGAAACAGCCCTTCTGGTCTCCTTCTGAGCGATCCGGTCAGACTGTGGCCTTCCTTGGGGGCCTGACAGAGTCTTCTGTCCTTCGGGAAGGCTAGACAAGGCCTTTGCAAAGCGGGAAACGGAAGAGAGATTAGAAAAGGGACAGTAAATTGAATAATAATAACAACAACAACAACATTTAGACAAATAAATATTAAGTTAGTTCCTTTATATGTATAATTTCTTTTGCACTTACTGATATGTTTGCATCTTTTAAGCCTAATGGGTTTCAATCTTCATACCCCAATTAAAATAAATAAACATGCTAAGCCAGGGGTCGGCAGTCTATGGCCCATGGGTCGAATCCGGTCTGCGGTGCCAAATCAGACCCCCACCCTCACTCCAACAGCAGCTGCTGCTACTGCTGCCAGAAACAGCAGCAGAAGCATTTATGGTGGCTGCGGAAGTGTTTACAGCAGCATTTTTGGTGGAGAGACCATCCATGTAGCCCCTCAACTATCTGAGGGAACGTGACCCGGCCCCTGACTTTAAAAGGTTGCCAACCCCTGTGCTAAGCTATAAACCTATTCAAAAGGAAAAGGAAAAAGGACAGTCGTGAACAATGTTTGAGACATTAATGCTCAGTCCATCCTTGGCAGCTCCCCCAGTGGCATAGCGGTTAAGTCACTAGGCTTGGAGACCGGAAACGCAGGTTCAATTCCCAAGAGCTGCTCAATGGGTGACATGAAAGGAGGAATCTCTGACATGAAAATGAACGAGTTCATCCTTGGAACGGTTTTATTTAAACAATGGGAAAGTGGGAAGGTCCTTGAGTATATTCTCCACCCCATGAAATTTAAGATTTCAACCTCACCTTCTGCTCTTCCTGCTTCTCCTCCTCCTCCTCCTCCGTCTGGCTTAAGAGGAAACCTTCTGCCAGGGCCACTGCCTGGGAACTGGTTTCTGCTCCACATTCCTTCACCCAGCTCGACATCTTCTGGGGAAGGATGGTCAGGAACTGCTCCAGAACCACCAGGTCCAGCATCTGAGCCTTGGTGTGGTGCTCTGGCTTCAACCACAAGCGGCAGAAGTCATGAAGATGGTTGCAAACCTGGCGGGGGCCCTCGGCTTCCTGGTAGTGGAAGCCCCTGAAGTGTTGACAATGGACGTTTGAGCTGGAGGTAGAATCCATGCTGGAACTCTTCTGGTTCATTTCATCCCAGACTTCACCATGGCTTCCAGTCCAAACAGGAGAGTTTATAGCATTTCGTCCATCTGACTCCCATTTTTCCATCTTTGATCTACCACTTGTGGCAGCTTTGAAAGATGACCTAACACTTTTATCAATTTCTGTCCAGAGAGAGAGAGAGAGAGAGAGAGGGAGCGCAAAAGACCCTCTAAATGAGTGGCTGCACCAGCCCCATAAAGCTCAGTCACATCTGTAACAGGCATGACTAGACACCTGAATGCTGTTACCATTCCCACGAAGTGGTACCTATTTATCTACTTGCAATTTCTAATTTTGAAATTACTAGGTTGGCAAGAGAAGTGACAAGATGCACAGTGAATGAACTTTGCATAAGCTTGGAGGCAGGAGAATGGAGACATGGAAAGTCTTTTTTGAAAATTGTACCTTTCTAGGTAAAGGTCGCCCTTGTTCAAAAGCCAGGTGTATCCAACTCTAGGGTTCAGTGCTCGTCTCTGTTAATAGCCAAAGAGCCAGTGCTGTCTGCATCTGCAGACGTTTCTGTGGTCCAGTGGCAGGAATGTCTAGACACCAGAGTGCACGGAATGCTGTCGACCCCACCAAAGTGGTACCTATTTATCTACTTGCAATTTCTTTTTCCCGAACTACTCAGTTGGCAGGCGCTAGGACAGAGATGGGAGCTTACTCAGATCTTGAAATGCTGACCTACCAACCTTCCAGCCATCAAGTTCAGTGACTTAACCACTAAGCCACCGCAGTTCAAAACTGAAGATTGGAATGTATACATGAAAAAGAGATTGGTAAACTTGCCAAAGCCTACACAATTTGGCTTTTCTCTCAGGACGCCCGGTTCGCCACTGAACTCCCGACCTTTGGCTCTGTAGCCAAGAACCAAACTAGACAGCTTTTATGGTCAAGTTCTCTCTTGCTCAAAAACCAGTCATATCTGACTCTAGGGTCCAGTGCTCATCTCCGTTTACAGTCAAAGAGAGTGCTGTCTATGTCTGCAGATGTTTCGTGTAACATCATATACATGTAACAAGCATGACTAGACACCAGAACACTGTTACCATTCCCACTGAAGTGGTCCCTATTTATTTACTTACAATTTCTTGCTTCGAAATTGCTATGTTGGCAGGAGCTGAGGCAGACAAGAAGCTCACTCCATCGTGTAGCACTCAGGTCTAGAACTGCTGACCTTCCAGTCTTCAAGTTCAGCATCTTAATCACCAAGCAGCCACAGTTCCTGGTTAAGAGTTACAGCTATTTATTTTCCTAACACTCCATTATGGCTTACAAGGAAGTAAAACCAAACTCCTTTATTATGAGCTACGGACTGGAGCTGCAGTGGCTTAGTGGTTAAGAAGTTCACATTGTTAGCTGGAAGGCCAGCAAGTCGGCAGTTCAAGCCCCGGGTATTGCATGACAGACTGAGCACCCATCTCTGTCCCAGCTCCTGCCAACCTAGCAGATCGAAAGCAAGTAATTGCAAGTAGATAAATAGAGACCCTCTTGTTTGGACTGGAAATCATGGTGAAGTCTGGGATGAAATGAACCAGAAGAGTTCAGGCGTGGATACTACCTCCAGCTCAAATGAGTTAATTAATTTTGATAAGGAAAAAATCTTGGGGACATGAAAAGAGCCTCGCATGGGTATTACCTGAGTATTCTCCAGCAAAAATCCTTTCAACCCAAAAGAATTTCTGACATAAAATTATTATTATGAGCTACCGATTATGAGAAAAAGGGGGCGGCCAAAAATGAGATGGCTAGAAAGATGGTATTGTGGACGCAATGGGCACAGAGCTGAGCGAGTTGAGGAGGGATGGTGGAGGACAGAAGTGCCTGGCGGACGGTGGTCCATGGGGGTCATTGCAGAGGGTCGGAATCGACTGTGCGACTGAACAACAACAACAAAAACCAATCCATCACTGAACACCTTAAAGAGTGGCACAATCCTCCATCATCACCATCATCATCACCACTCCTCTCCAGGATTAAAGGACAGGTCTTTGCGATTTGGGGAACAAGAAACCTTTGGCTTCTTTTTTTTCCCCTCCCTCCACCCTCCCTGCCCCCCATACCAACCTTTCCTCTCCAATGAGTTAATTAATTCTTGGATCCAGATCCCACCCCCAGCCCCAAAGCTGGAAAAAGACAAAGACTCCTGTGATGATGGGGGGGGTGGGGTTATTGCACAAAATGATCACCCCCTTCTTGGTGCTCTGCCTTATAGGGGACCCACTTCTGGCCTCGTCCCCCCCAAAACCCCCCCCCCCCAGTATCCCTCCTCCCCCCCCCCAACAAAACACTCACCTCGTTTCTCCCCTGGAGCAGCCCCCCCCTCCCTTTCAATGCCTGCTTTGCTGCATAAGGTACGCCCACAGCCCCAGTCTCCGCCCCCTTTCTGGCCCCCTTCCTCTCTAGGCAACTGCCTCCACTCTTCCATTTTAACCCTTAGAACGGGGTGCCCAAACTTTTCAGGCCATGGGCCGGTCATGTGGCTATCAAGCAAGGGGTGACCTTTACTAAAGGTATCGCCACAATTTTGCAATTGTTTGACTGTATGGATGGATCACACGGCTTCATTTGGCTAACTGAACTTCATCGTTTGCTACATTCAGTTATCTTGCGATCAGGCTGCCCTTCCTTGCCTCCCCTCGGCCTTCTAAGGCAGGGGTGCCCAAACGACAGCCTGGGGGCCGGATGCGGCCCCCAATGCCAATTCATCCAGCCCACAGAGCCCTCGTTGCTCCTGGAAGAAGTAAAACACCTGTATGCGCCCCGCCTCCACATCCCAGGCTGTAGTGACTGGCTCCCTGAACCAGTCATAACCGACTCTAGGGTTCAGTGCTCATCTCTGTTTCAAAGCCAAAGAGCCAGCACTGTCTGAGTCTGTGTCTGCAGACGTTTCCGTGGACATGTGGCAGGCATGACGACACTGGAGCGCACGCAACGCTGTCTACCTTCCCACCAAAGTGGTCCCTGTTTGATTCTAGGTTGGCAGGAACTGAGACAAAGATGGGAGCTTAACCCATCTTGCAGTACTCAGGAATCGAACTGCTGACCTCCTGCCTTCCAGTCAGCACCTTAGCCACTTGAGCCACTGCAGACCCTATGCCTTTTGTAGGATCATTTAAAAAAAACTTTGCAAGCTTTCATCAACCACAGGTCACTTCTTTTGGCAAATGCACATGTAAAGGAAACCAAGATAATGGCAACAGGCCTCATCAGTCCCTGGAAAATAGATGGGGAAGAAGTAGAAGCAGTGACAGACTTTACCTTCTTAGGATCCAAGATCACTGCAGATGGGGATTGCAGCCATGAAATAAAAAGGCGACTGATTCTTAGGAGACAAGCTATGAGAAACCTGGGGAACTTAGCTAAAAGTAGAGACATCACCTTGCAAACTAAAATTCTCACAGTCAAAACAATGGTATTCCCGGTGGCAATGTATGGTTGTGAGAGCTGGACCATAAGGAAAGTGGAGCTCAAAAGAATACACACCTTTGAAATGTCCTGTTGGAGGAGAGTCTTGAGAGTACCTGGACAGCAAAGAGAACAAATGGGTCGATCTTAGAAGAAATCAACCCTGACTGCTCCTTGGAAGGTCAAGTAGTGAAGTTGAAGCTAAAGTACTTTGGACATCAAATGAGAAGAGAGGACAAAAGAAGAGGGGGGCGGCAGAAAATGAGACGGCTAGATGGTATCAACTTCATTCACCTTACAAGCAACCAGAAATGATGTCCCAAGGCCAAACGTGGAAGATGGATGCCAACAATGGCAGGGATTGTTGGCATCATCGCCAGGGCTCGGCCAATTCTGAGTCTGGTCCTTTGTGGCATCTGGTCCTGTGTGACATTATCCTTGGCCAGTGGATAAAAGGGGTTTGCCAGGCAGGGCAAGAGACCAGAGACCAGTAGGCAGTCCAGCAGAAGGAGGGAAGGAGAGAGGCTACAAAGGACACCCATGAGTGGAATCACACAAGCTCTCTTGCTAAGTGGCCAGCTAGTTCACAAACTTGTGTAACTTTAAAATTCTCAGAAGGTACTTAGGTACTGTACTTAGAAGGTCAAATAGTAAAGATGAAGCTAAAGTACTTTGGACATCAAATGAGAAGAGAGGGTTCACTTGAGAAAGCCTTGATGCTGGAAAAGGTGGAGGGCAAAAGAAGGGGTGGCAGAGAATTAGATGGCACTGTTGACGCAATAGACACAAAGGGGGGTGGGTTGAGGATGGTGGAGGATTAGGGGTGCCTGGCGTGCAATGGTCCATGGGGCTCAAAGGGTCAGAATCAACTGTCCGACTGAACACAGGCTAGAAGGAAATGGGAAAATACTTGCGTCCTCCTTATATAGAACAGCTTGGAAAAGGTCCATATAAGTTAGATTTGATTGTATTGGCATCTTATTAATTTAGAAACAAAAACATTTTTCGAAGACCATCATCCGGGGGAAGATGAATGCAGACCATGTATTTAAGACACACTTGTAAAGAAGAGTTAAATACTTACTCAGGAGTGTGCGTGTGGTTGCTTAGTGGCTACCATGCTGAAACCAGGTGGTCACCAGTACGGGACCCAATTCTTCTTCTATGCAGATTCCTTTGATGATCCTTCTCTAGAAGCTCCTCCTCGTAGACCACACAATTTCTACTTTTTGTGAGTTCTCCAACACAAACAAGGCTGGTCTCTCTGCCCCCATCCTCCCCCATCCCCACCCCCACCCCATTCAGACAGCAGTCTAGTTTATCCTTTTTAATAGTTGTAAAAAAATTATTACCATACATACAAACCAAATGACGGCATAAATATGTGGGAAGGACACTTCAGAAAGGAGAAAGGGAGAGGAAGAAGGAAGGGAAGAACAGAAAGGAAGGGAGACGTAGGGCGGGAAGGAAGAGAAAGAGAAAAGAAAGAGGAAGAAAGTGTATACAATTTAATACGCATGGACCAAGTAAAAAGAGACAATAGGTTACAGCAAGGGTTCTCAACCAGTGGCCCATGGGCTGGACCCGGCCCATGGCATAATTTCATGTGGCCCACATTACCACTGCCATTGGAAGCAGACACATCTACAACAGCCATAAACGCATACGCGGCTGTGATAAACATGTTTACAACAGGCGCAAACACATTTTACAGCAGCGTTTAGGGTGGGAGGAACCACCAGTCCAGCCTGCTCAGCTGAGGAGGCACGGTCCGGCCTGTGGCTTAAAACGGTTGAGAACCCCTGGGTTGTGGTATATATTTCACTATAAGGAGAGCAGTAAAGTGCCATGGCTGTTGAATGACAAGCTTTCGATATTTATCCATTTGAACCTAAAGCACATTCTCTCTTCAACAACAAATCCTTGCCGGTGTGCTATTGGCCAGAATCATGTTCAGTCCCAGCTGAAGTAGATCCACTGAATCAAAGTGCCAAAAATCCAGTTGCAAAATATTGTCTGCATAAAGAATAACTTGTAAAATAGATAAATTGTTAAAGCAATGGTCTTCCCAGTGGTCATGTATGGCAGTGAGAGCTGAACCATAAGGAAGGCTGAGTGCAAAATAAATGCCTTTGAACTGTGGTGCTGGAGGAGACTCTTGAGCATCTTCTGAACTGCAAGATCAAATCAGTCCATCCTAAAGGATATCAACCCTGACTGCTCCTTGAAGCTGAAGCTCAAGTACTTTGGCCACCAAATGAAAAGAGAGAACTCACTGGAGAGGGCCCTGATCCTGGGAAAGGTAAAAGGGGAAGGGGGCAGCAGAGGATGAGTTGGCTAGATGGTTTCACTGACACAGTGGGCGTAGATCTGGGCAGACTGCAGAGAATGGCAGATATCAGAGGAGCATGGCATGCTGCGGTCCATGAAGTTGCAAAGGGTCGGACTTGACTGTGCGACTGAACAACAAAGGAAACCGTGCCAAGTGGATTTTCACACAGGCTTACACAGACACAGTCACCAAGAATAACCACAGACACTGTTTTATGCTTGAGGTTTTCACTGTACGAATGCTATAGGATTCTGGCCAGCTGGACTGGCAACCCTGGATTCAAAATGGACCTGTTGTAGTTGAAATTAGCAGTCGGATTTAGGCATAAACCTGTTCATCAGAAGGTTGGCTGCAAATTATACTTTCTTGAGCAAAGGCAATGATCTTAAATGGTGTCCAACTCAACAGGAAGATCTCATAGGGTTTGGCCATTGCGTAACAAAAGGAAATCCATAGAAAATAGTGACTCAGCTTAGAGAATATTTTTCTGGAACAGATTAATTGGTTTTCAATGCATTCCTACGGGAAACCATGTTTTGATTAAGTATTTTGGTTTTCAATGCATTCCTATGGGAAATTCAATTAAAGTAATTGTCACTGTGAGAAACATCCCAGAGAATGCATTAATTACATTAACTGAGGCTCCACTGTACAGTCAAACCTCACATAAAGAGTGCCTCGCTTAAAGAGTAACTCGCTTAAAGAACAGAATTTTCTCTGAATGTTTGCTTTGCTTAACAAATAAAACCAACCAAAAACTCACTTAACAAATAAATCGGGGTTCGCAACTCCCACGCACACAATTGGTCACTTACAATGGTGTTTCGCTTAAAGACCAAACTCGCTTAAAGAGCAATCCTGTGGAACGCATTATGCTCTTTAAGCGAGGTACAACTGTATATGATACTGAAACCCTGTCAGCCTTGTGCTGAACCCAGCAGAGTCTTCCTTAAAAACACACACATGCACACATATGGAAGCATCAAACAGATACAACACACCCCTTTTTTGCTTAATTAACTGTCATCTCAAAGAGCGGGCAGCAAATATGGAAGCCAAAGTGCCTTTTCATCCATGTGCGCTTGCTCCTCGGCATGCATGGTTTGGTGTCTACTAAGGCTCGACATGTGGCTGAAGTTTTTCCCGCAGTCCAGGCATTTGTATGGTTTCCCGCTGGAATGATTTATTTGGTGTGCAGCAAGGCTCCTTTTGATGGTAAAGCCTTTCCCGCACTCTGAACAACTGTAGGGTTTTTCTCCCTTGTGGCCCATCTGATGGGCAGTGAGTTTGCTCCGATCGGTGAAGCTTTTCCCGCACTCATGGCATTTATGGGGTTTCTCCCCGGTGTGGACCATCTGGTGTCGACTGAGGCCTGCCTTCATGTGGAAATCCTTCCCACACACCAGGCACTTGTACGATTTCTCTTGGCTGTGGAAAACCTGATGGATCTTCAAGACCGATCGCTGGCTGAAGCCTTTCCCACACTCCAGGCAATTATATGGTTTTTCTCCGTTGTGACCCATCTGATGGGCACTGAGTTTGCTCCGATCAGTAAAGCTTTTCCCACACTCCTGGCATTTGTGTGGTTTCTGCCCTGTGTGAACCATCTGGTGCCGACTGAGGCCAGCTCTCATGTGGAAATCCTTCCCACACACCAGGCACTTATATGACTTCTCTTGGCTGTGGAAAACCTGGTGGATCTTCAAGACTGACCTCTGGCTGAAGCTCTTCCCGCACTCCAGGCATTGGAAGGGTTTCTCTCCGGTGTGGTCCATCTGGTGCGCCACAAGGTTCCTCTTGGAGGCATAACTGCGCCCACACTCTAAGCACTGATAAGGCCGCTCACCCGTGTGGACAATCTGGTGCCTATTCAGACTTGACTTCAGGTTGAACCTCCTCCCGCACAACGGGCATCGGTAGGGTTTCTCTCCCGTGTGAATTATCTGGTGGGTCCTCAACCCGGACTTCTGACTGAAGTTCTTCCCGCATTCCAGGCATTTATAAGGCTTCTGCCCAGTGTGGATGATCTGGTGGGTCTTGAGCGTGCTGCTCCGACTGAAGGCCTTCCCACAATCTGGGCACGTGTATGGTTTCTCTCCTGTGTGAGTCACCTGGTGGGAAGAGAGGAGCATCTTCTGACCAAAGCCCCTTCCCCACTCCAATATCTCACAAGATTCTTCATCTGCTTGGACTCCTTGATACTGAGTAAGGTGTGAACCCCAATTATAGTCCTCTTTGCAGTTTTGCCATTTATAATCAACGTTTTCCCTCATGTCATTTGTGATGGGAGCATTCCAGCTTGGGGGGAAATCATCAATGCTTTCTCTTTTCTCATGGACATCATAGACATTCATGCCCTCCAGAGTGGGAGATCCAGTCTTCCTCTTCTCTCTTTTTTCTCTTTTAGTGCTTTGCTTTTCCTCTTCTCGACAGCCAGTTCCTTCCAACAACAGGCCTTTGTTTTCACTATTCCACCAACCACCACCTTGAAAGAAGATAAAAAGAAACACCCCATGAACTCTGTCCAAAAGCTGATTTGATTTGATGTTGGTGATGTAAAGAAAGAGACAACAATAAAAGGATCTTGCTATATATTTAGTCAAGGTGACCAACCTGTGGCCTTCTGGATCTTGCTGGAGCTTCTAACTCACATCAGCAGCACCCAGCCCATATTCAGAGAGGATGGATAGAAGTACCCTAGATTCATCCCAAAGACCCAATTCCTACATGTCTGCAGTACACAGATTGTGTTAATTATATTTAATTTAGAACCTACATCTCAACCACGAGATCTGGTTCATGGAAGCCAGAAATTCACCAGATGAGGTAGACTTGATCCATGAAAGCTTACATTTAAATACAGGAGTTAGTCTTTAAGGTGCCACAATTTTTTTTGTATTTTCTTGCTGTTTTGTTTTATTTACTCTCTGATAGGCTTGCAGAGATTAACACGGCTACCACTTCAAACAGTTGAGTATGGATGAGTGTTAAGAGGTGTGTGCTTTCGTGTCAGAGATTACCGTATACGCTCAACTATAAATCGTCCTGAACATAAGTCGAGGTACAGTTGTACCTCGCTTAAAGAACATAATGCGTTCCACAGGATTGCTCTTTAAGTGAGTTTGCTCTTAAAGTGAAACACCATTGAAAATGACCAATTGTGGGAATTATAAGATAGAGGAGATAAAATGGGCAGCAAAACTAAACAGTAGTGTACCCTATAGCAGGGGTGCCCAAACTACGGCCCGCAGCACCAAATAATCCAGCTCGCACTGCCCTTGCTGTTCCCAGAAGCAGAAGTAAAACCCACATAACATGCCTGCACATGTACATAATGCTGCTGTAAATGACCCGTGGCTGTCATAAATGCATTTACGATAGCTGCTGGTAATTTACAGCAGTGTTATGTAAATGTGCGGGCACATTACATGCACGCGCAAGTGTGTTTGACTTCCGCTTCCAGTGGGAAGAACCATGTGACTGGCCCACTGCCCAAAACGTTTGGACACCCCTGCTCTATAGAAACCAAATAAAGCCAGAAAAACATTACCACCTAAAAGCATTAGACAAAAAGAAAAAGACTATTTTCATTTTTAAAAGTTCTTTTTAAAAAAATATGAAACTCAATGAAATCTGTAGAAAAACAGTAAGACTGGAAAAAATAGAATTCAAGGGCCCAAGAATGCAAAGCAGGTAGTAGCTCCTTTCTGTCAATTGTACATGGATTTTACCAAGCAAGAGCCTTACCAAGAGAGGCCACCGTCCCATAATTGTCCTCCATGATCTCCTTGTGCAAAACTCTTTGGCGGAGATCCAGCAGGGCCCATTCCTCCTCTGTGAAATACACAGCCACCTCCTCAAAGGTCACCTGGGGTGGGGAATAAAATAGAATACTGTTCATCAACAGTTCTCCTGTAGCCTCAACAGAATCCTAAAGTGCATTTAATCCAATGTAGTAAAAACTGTTACCAGTGCCAAACATGGACACTTACAACAAAATACAGTAAAATCCTGGGTTACGGAATTAATCTGTTCTGCGGGGTTTTCCTTATTGCAATTTTTCCTTAAAATGAAATGCCCATGGGAATGCATTGCACAATTTCCCATGGGAATGCATGGAAGGAACCATTCTGAAAAAATTCCATAAGCCGAGGCACTATTTTCAATGGATTTCTTTCCATAAATCAAGTTTTCTGTTACCCGAAGCACCCGTAACCCGGGGTTCCACTGTATAAACTAAAATAGGTCCCACAGAAATGAGATGTCTGAAGAAGGCTGCAGGAGTGACTAGAAGGGATAACATCAAGAATGAGATTGTAAGGGAAAGAAGTGGAATAGAACCAAACATAAACTACATAGAGACAACAAATACAGTAATCAATCAATACTTGATTGATTGATTGATTGATTGATTGATTGATTGATTCGATTTATATGTCGCCCAACTTGGTGAAACCAACTCAGGGCGGCTCACAACATACAATCGAATACAATATAACAGTTCAATACAATATCATAATATCATAAAATACAATACAACAAAATAAATATAAACACAGAGTAATCCACAATACAATCCACAATATGGTCCACAATACAATCCACAATATAAAGCAGAGATACAATCCCAAAATACATTCCAATATACAATATAAACAATATAACAATATTGTTATGGTTAATCTTGGAAGTCTGGGATGGAAACTAGTGTTCAGAGGTCTTTGGGAAGAAATGTGGAGTAATGGGTGGTTTATTTCCCCAAAAGGAATGAAATACATTCCTGCTGCAAAGCCTCTTGGGTGGGGCAGCAAGGAAGTCCTGTGCCTCAGCACTTGGAGAGAATGTCTTGGATTTCCATACCTTACAAGGTATACGTGGAAAGAGAAGAAGGACAAAGACAACGAGGAAGACCCAGAGGAAGGTGCAGAGAAAACATCAAAGAAACATTACATGAACACCAAATAACACTGTTGGAGGCTGATAGAAGTACCAGAACAAAAACCTTGCAGCTATTATTATTATTAATGGGGAGGGGGAGGAGGTTCCCAACCTTCTGAGAGAAGAAAGACTTCCAGATGACGCTAAGAAAACAATCCATTGATTTAGCTCAGGGGTTCCAAACCTACAGCCCACAGGCCAGATCCAGCCAACGGCACAATTTCATGTGGCCCCACACCCCTCCAAGGGCATTTGAGAAACAAAATGGCCACCCCCATTGGAGCTGTTGGGACAAAATGGCCACCACCCCATCATACAGGCAGGGCAAAATGGCCATCCATCCCTCAAAGCTGAGTGAGAGAGTATGACCCCCCCACACCCTTGAAAAGGTTTGGAACCCCTGATTTAGCTGGTACCTGATTCAGTTGCACTGACATTGTTTTCGTTGCATCACAAAGACAAGACGACGGAGTATGAATTGTGGCTGGCGATCGTGGTCCATCTCCTATGATGGGTGGAAAAAGGGTGGAGGGGAAAGTCATATATTAATTAATTTTACACACACACACACACACACACACACACACACACACACACACACACACACACACACACACACACACACACACACACACACACACACACACACACACACACACACACACACACACACACACACACACATCCAACCAAATGTGAAAAAATTGCTTGCAACAGGATAGAAAGCACTACAGGCCTTTGAAAAAAGGAATGTGGGTCTCATGGCAGTATCTTTCCCAGCTCCACTGGTAGATACCAGATGGACTTTGCCTTTGGCATAGCCAACACACAGTGTGGCTCAGTTATGGCTCTGTCTGGCAGATTTCTTGATCTGGCTAATGTCCAGGTGAAGCTGCCCTTCGTTGGGATGTTTTGTATAAAGCCGATAGATACAGTATTACAAAGAGAGTTGAAAGTTATTCCAAAGGGCACCTCAACCAAACCCTCACTTTCTTCTTCTGCAGTATCTCAATATTGGTGATCCTCATGGCGATCAGCCATGAAGACTGTCCTGAGATTATAATGCCGTGGCCTTTCGCCTGCCTTCCGCATCACAGCATGACACCCATAGTACCACTGATCCAGTTCCACGAGTCACTTTCTGGTCCTGAGACCTTTTGACACACAAAGCCCTCACCGGTCCCAGGCCAGGATTGATGGAGCTGCTGCTCTCCATCAAGAGGGATTCAAATGGGATTTAATCCACTTGGGGATCATCATCCTTCCCTGTGGATTTCACCATCTAAGGCTGTTAGTCCTTAGGGTTGTCAGGTTAGTTAACTGCTGCCTGACACTCAGCTTTGAGCCTCTGGCAGTATCATTTACTCCAGGGATTCTCAACCTTTGGCTTGTGAACCAGATGCAGCCCACGGCACCATTTCATGTCGCCCACAACCACCTCCACCACTCCTGGAAGTACCGTGTGGTAGAGGAAGGGCAAAAAGGCCCCCCGGCCCCCGAAGCCATCTGAGGGAGTGTGACCTGGCCCTCGGCTTTAAAAGGTTGAGAACTCCTAGTCTATATTACCAGAGCAGGATAATCTGGCCAGACTGGCAATATCCCTCACCAAAGCAGAAAATCTGCTCCTGGCAGCTGGCTGGTCAGCCTCTGCTTATAAAACCTCTGACAAAAAAAGAATTTTTGCAATGCAAATGACAAAAAGAGAATTTATGCCAGGAGTTCTCAACCATTTTAAGCCAAGGACCGGGTCACACTTCCTCAGGCAGCTTTGGGGGCCAGATGGCCATTTTGCCCTGCCTGCCATACATGGCAGTTCCTGGTTTAGCATAGGCGGTGGGGGGCCACATGAATTTGAACTAATAAATAAATAATTAATAAATAAATAAACTTTTGGATTAGCAGCATTTAGGTAAAGATTGTCCTTGCTCAAAAGCAAGTCATAACCAACTCTAGGATTCGGTACTCATCTCTGTTTATAGCCAAAGCGCCAACACTGTCTCTGCAGATGTTTCTGTGGACATGTGGCAGGCATGACTAGATGGAACAATGTTTACCTTCCCAGCAAAGTGGTCCCTGTTTATCTACTTGCAATTTCTTGTTTTCGAACCACTAGGTTGGCAAGAACTGGGACAGAGATGGAAGCTCACTCTGTCATGTAGCCCTCCGGTCTTAAACTGTTGACCTGCCAACCTTTCAGTCGTCAAGTTCAGCGTCTTAACCACTAAGCCACTGCAGTCCCTAGCAGCATTTATGGAGGATATAAAATCAGGCAAGACACCGTAAGCCTACTTAACATGGGGATTTCAAATTAACAAAATAAAGTGATTAGAAGGGATAACATCAAGAATTAGATTGTAAGGGAAAAACGTGAATAGAACCAATCTTAAACTACATACAGAGACAACCACGAGCCCTTACCCAACGAGCTGGTTCTTTGGTCGCCTGGTTGTGCAAGCCACATAGACAGAAGGGTCTGGCTTGCATCCAATTGAACTTTTTGTACACTCAGACTGCTAGTTCCCTCTTTCATCAAGAGATTCTGAAGAAGAAAGAGCCATGAGAATTGGAAACAGGAGATGGGACACAGAAGAAGGAATTGGGGTTTGAAAAAGGTATCAGGCAGTGGTGGCAAATTTACGGCACGTTGCCCCAGCACAAAATTCACCCTACCTTTCTTCTCAGCAGCCCAATGGGAGTACAGTACTTCCTCCCTCCCCCCAGCACAAAGTTCACCTCTATCCAGCAAACTCAATGGGAGCTCTTCCTCCCTTTCCCCAGCACAAAATTCGCCTCTACCCAGCAGCCCAATGGGAGTGCTTCCTCTCTCCTTCAGCACAAAGTTTGCCTCTGGCCAGAAGCCCAATGGCAATGCTTCCTCCCTCCCCCCAGCACAGGGTGGATTTGGGGGTTGCAGTTTGGGCACTCCGTCTCTAAAAGGTTTGCTATCACTACTATAGGACAAAACTAGGAGGCCAAGTACTTGTCCCACCCTTGGCTGAGATCTCATTTCAAAGAGGTTGAAAGTCATTTTGGAGATAACTCATAGGTTAAAGGAAAAGGTCTCCCTTGTTTGAAAGACAGTCGTATCTTACTCTAGGGTTCAGTGCTCATCTCCATTTACAGCCCAAGAGCCATTGCTGTCTGTGTCTGCAGACGTTTCCGCGGTCATGGGGCAGGCATGACTAGACACAGAAGTGCATGGAATGCTGTTACCTTTCCTGCCAAAGCAGCACCTATTTCTCTACTTTCAATACCTGTATCTTGCTTTCGAACTGCTAGGTTGTCAGGAGCTGGAACAGATGACGGGAGCTCACTTTGTCACGCATCACTTGAGTTCTCGAATTGCCGACCCAGTCGTCAACTTCAGAGTCTTAATGACTAAGTCACTGCACCTAGGATATCCTCAAATGCATTCTCAGTTCTAATCTAGCAGGATATGCTCTTACCTTCTGCCTTTCTTGCTTTTTCTCCTCTGTCTGACTCAGGAGGAAACCTTCGGCCAGGGCCACCGCCTGAGAACTAGTCTCTGCACCACATTCCCTCACCCAGCTCTTCATCTCTGAGGGAAGGATGGACAGGAACTGCTCCAGGATCACCAGGTCCAGCATTTGAGCCTTGGAGTTCTGTTCTGGTTTCAGCCACTGACGACAAAGTAGATGGAGTTGGGTGCAAACTTCTCGGGGGTCCTCGCTGACGGAGTAGCAAAGGTCTCTGAAGCGCTGGCTATGCAAATCTGAGTCAACTCTCTCTTCATGTTGTACTTTCTCGACTGTTCCTCCCACATATTCCCCTGTGATCCCAGCTTGGGCCCTATCAGGCCCTGTTCTTGCTTCAGGCCCAAAGGAGTATTCTCCCAACATTTTTGGTCTTGACTCCGACTCCGCTGTCAAAGGGGATGAAGGAACTCTTTGTTCTTTTCCCAGGTTCTGTCATAAATCAGAAACACCCCAAAGGAGTGGGCATCTCAAGTCCTGGAGAGGGAGAGGGGGGGGGGGGGAGAGAGAGAGAGAGAGAGAGAGAGAGAGAGAGAGAGAGAGAGAGAGAGAGAGAGAGAGAGAGAGAGAGAGAGAGAGAGAGATATGTAACCTCAGTGGACAGGGAACAACATGAAAAATGAGGATATAGTTCAGGGGTTCCCAACCTTTTCAAGCCAGGTGCCGGGTCACACTCTCTCAGTCAGCTTTGAGGACTGGATGGCCATTTTGCCCTGCCTACACAATGGAGGTGGCCATTTTGTCCCAACAGCTTCAAAGGTGTGGCCATTTTGTTCCTTGAATGCCCTTGGAGGGATGGGGGGCCCACATGAAATCGCGCCACAGGCCGGATCTGGACTATGGGCCTTGGGTTGGAAACCCCTGATATAGCTGAAGATCTCAATCTCTAAATCAATCCCTAAATCAGTGGTGCCCAAACTAAGGCCTGGGGGCCAGGTGCGGCCCCCAATGCCAATTCATCTGGCCCACAAAGCCCTTGTCGCTCCTGGAAGCGGAAGTAAAACGCGCCCGTACGGATGAATTGGCGTCAGAGGCTGCACCTGGGCCCCGGGCCTTAGTGACCGGCCTCCTCAACCACATGATCGGCCCAGGGCCCAAAAAGTTCGGGCACCCCTGCTTTAATCAAACAATCACTTTATTATGGTTTAACTAGCACAGTAAAATGAGAGATAATTTTTTTAAAAAAATTAAATGTTTAGAATGTAGTTAAAAATATATTATTTTAAAAACATATCCAGGTAAAAAAAATTAAATGCTTAAAATATATGATTGAATGATTGATGTCTATAGGGTCTGTGTGGACCCAAATGGGGAAGGACTTACCTGCTGCCTCTGGATGGGCAGGTTGGATAAAAAGACAGGCCAGCCACTAGAACAGGGACTGAGCAAAGGGGAGCCCCAGCCTTGCTCCGAATTAAGGCTGCTCAGTTTAGGATTCCAGGTAGCAGCTCCACTTCCACCTCCTTCCTTGCAGGCATCAACCTCTGGCATCTCCCCATGCATGGGAAGAGGGGGCGGGCCTGGCTGGGGATGAGGACACGCCCCCTTTCCTCCCACTTCCGCCCTCTCTAGGCGTCGCCTCCAGCTCCTCTCCCTCCTTTCCTCGGAATCCAGGAGGAGCCTGCTAGGCGGCTCTATGCTTCAGGACTACGACTCCCAGAATCCCCCGGGGTGGCAAAGCGTTGAGGTCCAAGATATCACCCAAAAGAAACTTAAAATCCTCTTTGTAAAATGCCAGCCTTCCTTTGGATTAATTTGTGCTCCAATTGCTCTAGATTTAACTCTTTGGGTTTTTTTAAACAAGGAGGAATAGTGTGTGTGTGTGTGTTTCATCCACCACCTAGATTTTTGTGATGGAAATCTTTTAAGTTATTTTGGCATATCAGGAAGCCAAAAACCGAAACAAAATACTGCAGCACGTTCAAAGACTAACTGCTATAGACCATCTGTGGGGAGCTGTATTGATTTGCATGATTATCTGTCATTCTGATTTAATCACTCTATGACTCTGTATCTGGTGTATATAAGCTCATGCCTTGCTATTTCCCTCCCATGTCTGAAGTGGACTTGAGCCACGAAAGCTCACATTAAAACAATATACCAGTTAGTCTTTAAAGTGCTGCAGTGTTTTTGCTTCCTGATATGCCTGAAACACAGGCGAACAGCTACTATTCCAACCAAAATTAGGGGTGTTTTTTTTTTTTGGGGGGGGGGGAAATTTGAATCTACAGGTTTCATCTGGGTGGGTCAGTTTAATTATGTATGTACCCAATCAATGATCATACTTATTTGTATGTTTAATTTCTCCATTGATATATTTTTATTTATATGAAATATTTGATGATTATGCTTTGCACCTATAGGGCAAAATATGTCATCAGCTGTTACTCATATCAGAGTACAGTACTGCATAATTTTTTTCCTGGGATAAGGAAAAATGCTCCGGGTGTGAATTTGTTCAAGGTGGATGCTTGCTTGTTAGGAAGTGACCCACACAGGGGAGTATGTATGAAACTAGTCATGCAGGATTTAACACCGGGACTGCAATGGACTCCTGCAGCCTTGAGGATATGGACAAGGTGCACCTTCACAGCCAGTCCATCTGGCATGGGTCCTTCCGCCTCCATGATCATTGGGATTCAGAATTCCTCCTCTACTCATTTTGCTGTTGGGCCCAATATGATGGTTTCCAGTGGCTCCTCAGTGGGACCATCACCCCAACCTAAAGGGGCTCATCCACACGTAACTCTTGCCCCCTTCAGTGGGTTCCAAATTCTCAACACTGTAGGAAGCTCCTTTCTGCACTTACAATATAAGGTTTCCAATCGAAGTAGAGGTGAGACAAAGCAAACCTTTTTGTGAAACTAAACCCATTTCAACCTTTGAAGTACTTAATCAGACATCAGTTACCCCTCTGAGCTAAGATCAATGTAAATATTGGGGCTGTGATGGCTCAGTGTTTAAGAAGCTCGCCTTGTTAGCTAGAAGGCCAGAAAGTCAGCAGTTTGAGACCCAGGCACTGTATAACAGACTGAGTGCCCGTCTCTGTCCCACCTCCTGCCAACCTAGCAGTTCAAAAGCAAGAAACTGCAAGCAGATAAATAGGAACCACTTTGATGGGGAAAGATCTTGGGGACATGAAAGGAGCCTCATTCTGGCATCCCCCGAATGGAGTTTCTCCAACAAAAAGCCTTTCAACCCAGAATAATCGGACACAAAAATATTATTGTAAATATTATTTAGTGTTGGCTTGCTGGAAATGAAAATTGTTTCTATAGCAATGTTCCTTATGATCACAGAATTATAGAGGACTGGAGTTGGAAAAGACCTCAATCAAGACTAATTCTCTGCTCAATGCAGGAATCCAAGTTAAAGCCTATGTAAAATAGCTGGCTTTCTAACTTTCTCTTTGGGAGCAATTACCAATTCCGGAGGGATTTAGTTCCATTGTTAAACTGCTCTAACAGTTAGGAAATTTCTCCTGATATTCAGCTTGGCTTCCGGCAACTTGAACCCATTATTGTGTACCATACACTCTAGGATGGCTTAGAATAAAGACATTTATAGTGTAATTGCTTTCCTTGTCCTGGTCGCAAAACTCCCTCAGAACTGCTTTGAAATATAAAGTTATAAACTTTATATAAAATACAAACTTTTTAGCCGTGGGCCAATCATGTGGTTCAGGGAGCCAGTCACTAAAGCCCGGAGGCCAGGTGCGGCCCCCAACACCAATTTATCTGGCCTGCGAAGGTCTCGTTGCTCCTTAGTTTGGGCACCACTGAGTTAAACTATGGACTCAATTGCTGAACCGCAAGTCAATGATGTAAATCCTACTGGGTCAATAGGTCTACTCTACATGGGATTTACAGAAAAAGCCTCCTCAAAGATTGTTGTGTTTTTGAACTACAATCCGGGTACCCAGGGCAACAACAACCTTGTTGTGCCAACTAATCATTCTCGCACTAGATCAGGAAAGCTGAACTATAGAATGAATTCACCAAAGAGTGACTTCGTTTTTGGTGATTCAGAGTCTGAACAAGGCATGAAAGAAGACACTGGCCTAGATAATGTGGACCCTCAAACGGTAACCCCATAGACACAGTGTTTCCTATCCTTCAATTCCCAGAAAACGAAGTCAATTCCCCAAACCAATGATCAGTCAATGTACTGGCTTAGGATTCTGGGAATTGAAGTCCAAAGCCCAAAGGTTGGGGAACCCTGTATAGAACATAATCATGCCATAATAATAACTTTGTGTCAGAAATTTATTATTATTATTATTATTATTATTATTATTATTATTATTATTATTATTATTATTATTATTATTATTATTATTATTATTATTGGCTCAGTAGTTAAGAAGCTTGCCTTGTTAGCTGGAAGGCCAGCAAGTCAGCAGTTAGAGACTCGGGTGCTGCAGTTCCGAGACCCGGATACTGTTTCAGCGCCTGTCTCTGTCCCAGCTCCTGCCAACCTAGCAGTTTGAAAACAAGACATTGCAAGTAGATAAATAGGGACCACTTCAGTGGGAAAAGGATCTTGGGGAATGAAAGGAACCTCATTCAGGCATCCCGGGTGGAATTTCTCCCACAAAAAGTCTTTCAACCCAAAATAATTTCAGACACAAAATCATGCCATAACAATCAGGGAAGGATCAATGTTGTCCTCTCATATGGTGGCGAACCTATGTCACACGTGCCAGAGGTGACACTCAGAGCCCTCTCTGTGGGCACCCGTGATGTCACCCCAGCACAGAGTTCGCCCCGCCCCACTTCCCAGCAGCCCAATGGGAGCACTTCCTCCCTCCCCTAGCACAGAGTTCACCCCGCCCCAGTTCCCAACAACCCAGTGGGAGCACTTCCTCCCTCCCCCTAGCACAGAGTTCACCCCGCCCCTCTGCCCAGCAGCTCAGTGGAATCGTTTCCTCTCTCCCCTGCTGCGGTGATGGCACCTTGCAATAGATAAGTGGGTTTGGGGTAGCAGTTTGGGCAGTTAGTCTCTAAAAGGTTCACCATCACTGCCCTAAGGAGTCCCAAGAAAGAGAAAATGTTCCTTTATTTTAAAAAAGCACTGGAATTTTACACCAGAAATTGTCCGTGGAGAAGACAAGATCACTGTCCTTGTACATCTGGCTCTGCCCAAGCCTGAATCTGAAGTGTCTTGAGACCTCATGACAAACAGAAGAGGCTGCAGTGGCTCAGTGGTTAAGAAACTCACCTTGTTAGCTGGAAAGCCGGCAAGTTGGCAGTTCAAGACCCGGGTACTGCATGACAGATTGAGTGCCCATCTCTTTCCCAGATCTTGAGGGTGTGAAAGGAACCTAATCTGGGCATTGCCTGAGCAGAGTTTCTCCCGCAAAAATCCTTTCAACCCAGAATAATTTCTGATGACGGAACTATTATTATGACAAAAAGAACGTCCTCTCGGGTGACGTTCCTTATATGACAGTGATGGTTAGGTGGTGATTCATCCGATGCAAGGTGAGGATTCTCTTCTCGGTAAAGCACTGGCCACACTCTGGGCACCGGTAGGGTTTCATCCCTCCGTGCACAATCTGGTGCCGGTTGAGGTTCTGTCTCTGGTTGAAGCTGCGCCCGCATTCCAGGCAGATGAACGGCTTCTCTCCCGTGTGGACCAAGACATGAGACCGGAGGGTCCCTTTCTGACCAAAGGCTTTCCCACATTCCAGGCATTTGTACCGTTTCTCCTTGGCGTGGTTCGTGAGATGAGCAACCAGGCTCTTCTCCTCTAAAAAGCCTTTCCCACATTCAGAACATTTGTGGGGCTTCTCCATCACATGCATGACATGGTGCCGTTTGAGGTAGGACCTCTGGCCAAAGCTTTTCCCACACTCCAGGCATTTGTATGGCTTCTCCCCGGTGTGGCTCCTTCGGTGAGCGACAAGGACCGAGTTGTAGCGGAACCCTTTCCCGCAGTCTTTGCACTTGTATGGCTTTGAGCCCGTGTGGAGGAGTTTGTGGGCTGTGAAGCTCGATTTCCGGCTGAAGCTCTTTCCACATTCCCGGCACTCGAAGGGCCGGTCCAAAGCCTGGTGCATGTGATGCTCTATCAGGTCTCTCTTCTCCATGAAGCCTTTCCCACACTCTTGGCACTTGTACGGCCGCTCGCCCGAGTGAATCATCTGGTGCCTCTTCAGGTGCGAGCTCTGGTTGAAGGTCTTTTCGCACTCCGAGCATTTGTAAGGCTTCTTCCCTGTGTGAATGGTTTGGTGTGCCATGAAGTTCCGCTTGTCAATAAAAGCTCTCCCACACACCGGGCATTTGTAGGGTTTCTCCCCTGTGTGGATCCGCTTGTGCCTGTTGAGGTGTGAGCGCTGATTGAACCTCTTGCCGCACTCCTGGCATTTATACGATTTCTCCTCCCCGTCATCCATTTCGTCCGTATCGAAGGTCGGCCTCTCGGGTAAAATCTTTCCATTCCTCAGGCTTTTGTATGGTTTCTCTCCTAAGACGAACAATTATTTATGTGAGTGATTTAGGGAAGAAAATCTTTCCATGTATTTAGCAGGGATATGGCCAAGTTGTGGCCCTCTGGCTGCTGTTGTGCCTACCATTCTCATCAGTCTAAGCCAAGGGTTCCCAACCTTTTCAAGCCAGGGACAGGGTCACACTCTCTCTCTGCTTCGAGGGCCGGACGGCCATTTTGCCCTGCCTGCATGATGGGGGTGGCCAGTTTGTCCCAACAGCTTCAAAGGGGTGGTCACTTTGTTTCTTGAATGCCCTTGGAGGGGGGCACATGAAATTGTGCCATGGACCACATCTGGCCCACGGGCATACATTGGGAACCCCTGGTCTAAGCCAGCATTAGAGAAGGGAACACTGTCCTGGATTTTCTGGACTACAAATCCATTATTCTCCATTTTGAGATTTCTTCCTACCTTACAGGCACCTTACAAAGACCTTAATATGATAAAAGTGGGAGAAAGACTTAAACCCCCGGTGGCCAACCTTGGCACTCCAGCTGTTCTTGGACATCAATTCCCAGAAGTCCTGATCAGCAGGAGTGCTGACTTGGGCTTCTGGTAATTTAGGTCCCAAAACAACTGGAGTGCCAAGGTTGGCCACCAGGGGTTTATGCCTTTCTCCCATATTTATCATATTGAGGTCTTTGTAAGGTGCCTGTAAGGTAGGAAGAAATCTCAAAATGGAGAATAATGGAATGATGCTGCAAGCTGGGTCTGGCCCACAAGCCATAGTTCAACCACCCCTGGTATAGGGCTTTATATGATAACACTAACACTTTGTATCTGACATGCTAGACAACAGGTAACCAGTGCAGGCCTACCAAGGCTGGGGAAGTATGATTAAATGTCTTTATCCCTGTCACCAGCTTGGCTGTCACATTCTAGACCTGTTGTAATCTCTGTATCAGACATAAGGGCAGCCCCACATAGAGAGCATTGCAGAAGTCAATCCATGAGATTACCAATGAGTGGGGCAGAGTTATGAGAGACTGCCTGACCAAAGTGAGCGGTATTAAAAATTAACTAACTAACTGACCTACTGACTAAATAAGAGATCCCTGCTATTCTTAACCAACATTCAGACAACAACAATAATGAAACATGCAGGACTCAAAACTAAAGGAAGAATACAAGAAAAGAAAATCGGCATCAATTTATGCCACCTATACCATGATTTACTGATGCAAGGAGAATCCTTACCAAGAGAAGCCAACGTGGCACAATTCTTCTCCATGATTTCTGGGAACAAGTCTCCAAATCCAGAAAGGTCGTCTCTTCTTCTGTAAAATGTGCCGCCACTTTCTTAAAGACTACCTGAAAGAAGAAAACATCACGTGCTCGGAAACAAGTAATACTAGCACCATTTCCTTGCAGAATCTCAAATAACATTTAAGACAGGGATTCTCAACCTGTGGCCCATGGGCCAGATGTGACCCATGACACCATTTCGGGGGGGGGGCACTGCCTCCACCATATCAGGAAGTGCCATGTGGTGGAGGAAGGGCAAAATGGCTGCCCAGCCCCTGAAGCTGTCTAAGAGAGTGTGACCCAGCCCCTGGCTTAAAAGGTTGAGAACTTCTGGTGTAAGAGACAGCATGGAGAGATTTTAATATATATAAAAAATGAAGGACTACACAAGGAAATTAACACTTTTTTTTGCAAGAGATTTAACTGTGACAGGAGATAACTCCCTTTGTAGCCCTATCTTTGTAGCCCTATCTTTACCACTTTGAAGGATAAACTGGTTATAAGAACTAAGTAAGGGAAAAAAGTACAGTGGGAACTTGGTTAATATACTTAATGCGTTCTCCAGGACATTTCATGCAGTGAAAATTATTTTAACTAAATTTCCCATAGGAATGCAATGAATGCAATTTCCAATAGGAATGCATAGAAAACCAAAATACACTAAAACCCTGTTTTACAGAAGCCTCATTTTACAGACATTCCATTTTAGAGAAGAGTTTTTTGCTGAAAATGTGCCCCGTTTTACAGGAAAAACCATGTTTTACAGAACGCAATTTCCCAGAACACATTGCGCCTGGTGGGCTACAAAAGACCACCTGCAGCCATTCTGGGTGGCAGCAGAGTGGTCTGGAGAGGAGTTAAGAGTGTTTTTTTTTTTTGGGAGGGGGGGTCAGGAACGATCCTCCCCATGTGTTCTTATGGGAATGCCTCATTTTACAGAAAAAATTGAGTTAAGGAAAAAGCTACGGAACAGACTTTTTCAGCAAAACGAGGTTTTACTGTACTGTACATTATTTTTTCCTTTAAAAATTTTTTTAAAGACACAATTAACGATAAATACACATTAGAGAAAACAATAAGACAATAAACAAATAGTGTACATTTACCAAAACATGGTTTCCCATAGGAATGCATTGAAAACCAATTAATCCATTCCCCCAAAAAAATCCATAAACCGAGCCACTATTTTCTATGGATTTTTAATGTGATTTTTATGCCATTTGTTAACCGAGGTTTCAGTGTAATATAGTTATGTGTACCGAGTGTTGCACTGAACAAGCAGATGTGGTTAGAAAAGAATATGATCAGATCGTTCTTTTTTTTTCCGTTTAAGATTTGCAGTTTACTGCAGACCAATCTCCTGAGACATGGGAAAGAACTGGAAAGCAGGATCAAGTAGTAACTAAAAGTCTGGAGCAGGCCTTGGGAAATCCAATTTCAAGTCTCCACAGCATTAGCTGGCTAGCCTTGACCAGTATCTCTTTGTCAGATCAGGATTTTTGGGAACTATGTGGAGGGCAGAAAGGGCCTCTTGATGATCCTCATGGAGTTCAGTCACGAAGACTGTCCTGAGAATATAACACTCTGGCCTTTCATCTGCCTTCCACATCACAGCATGACACCCATTGTACCAGTGATCCAGTTCTGCAAGTTGCTCTCTGGTCCTGAGCCCTTTTGACATGCAAAGTCCTCCTCAGCTCCAGGCCAGTATTAATGAAGCTGCTGCCCTCCATCAAGATGGATTCAGGTGGGATTTCATCCACTTGGGGGCCATCACCTTTCTGTGTGAACTTAGCCAGGACCGCTAATAATAATAATTTCATGTCAGAACTTTCTCTGGGTTGAAAGGATTTTTGCTGGAGGCACTCCACTCAGGGGATGCCCGAATGAACTTCATGTCTCCAGGATCTTTTTTTCCCACCGAAGTGGTCCCTATTTATCTAATTGAAATTTCTTGCTTTCATACTGCTTGGTTGCAAGGAGCAGGGACAGAGACGGGTGCTCATTCCGTCGTGCAGCACCCAGGTCTTGAACTACCAACTTGCTGACCTTTCAACTAACAAAGCAAGCTTCTTAACCACTGAGCCACCGCAGCCCCTAGAAATTTAATAATAAAATAAATAAGTTTATGGGTCTTTAAGGTATGAGGCAAAATAATTGGCTCACTGAAAAAGAAGGTTAAAGTCTACCAGGCGCTCGCCAACAATGAAGCATTATATAGCTATGGTTGTTAAACTTGCCATAATTCTCTCTCACAAAACCTGATAGAAGTATACAGGTACTTGACAAAAATAGGTGGGTTGTGTACAAAATAGCCTTTTTAAAAAACAAACATAATGACAGCTATAAAACACTTTCACATTAAATACTGTATATCAATACATAAATGAATTTATTTATACAACAGTTAATTCTTACTATAAGATGGTCTGTTGTACTTCTGAGAAGTTGTGTCCCAGTCAACTCTTAACATCCTCAATGCCAGGAAACACGCTGGTCACACTTGTCGGGTGGTAGTGTGAGATGAGGACGTTAAGATTCGTCTCCAGGTATACTATACTCCAACTCCAATGTGGCAGGTAATTGCTCATTTGATGGCGAGAGTCCAAATTTATTTTAATGGTACGTTATAATACACAATCAGTAAGTTTTAAAAATCTGGGACTTTTAACATGATTTTTACTGAACTGGCCTGTAGAATTTTTCCGACCTTGAATCCGGGACAGTCTCATTTGGGTGGCCCTCCAAACTTGAGACTCCAGCTCCCATAAGCCCGCCACCCAGCAGCATCGGTGCGCAGGGAGGATAGGCTATGTAGTCCAAGAGCAAAATCTGTTTTTCCCCAGCCTTGCTTGGGGAGGGGAATTTTTAAATTGTTCTCCTATGCCCATGAGCTTCCCTGAGTCCCAGGCTTCCAACCCCACTTCCCTTGCAGTTTTTTTGGGGGGCTTCACACCCCTAAAACACCAGTGGGGCGGGGGGGGGACTCCCCAAGTTACCCCACGTACACACCTTGTTGATCCCTCTCTCTCTCTGCCTCCCCCCCCCAAAAAAAAATGGAGGTTTCAGCGGGAAGCTCCCAACACCCGCCCCCCCCCCCCCTCTCGACATCCCCTTCCTAACAAACCTGCTCTGCCCTACCTGCAGGAGCAGCCGTACATGACAGGAAGGAGAGGCCTCCCTGCTCCACCACCCCTTCCTCTCTAGGAATTCCACTCCTCTCCTCCTCCGCCTTCCGAGGCCATGTGTGCTTTTCGGACCACAACTCCCAGAATGCCAACAAAAGCGTGGCCAGCGGCCGTGGGCCCCGCAGGAATGCCGGGAGATGTAGTCCATGGTCCATAGCAATAACGACAATTATTATTTGTCAGAAATTATTCTGGGTTGAAAGGATTTTTTTTGCAGAAGAAACTTCCATTCAGGGAGCGCACGAATGAGGCTCCTTTCACGTCCCCAAGAGCTGTAGACGGGTGATCAATCCGGCATGTAATACCCGGGTCTCGAACTGCTGACTGGTCAGCCTTCCAGCTAACAACGCGAGCTTAACCACTGAGCCACCGCAGCCCCTAAAAACCTAGCTCTCGTTTGGCCTAATTATGTATCTAAAATGGACCAAGGTCTCCTTTGCTCGAAAGCTACTCGTGTCCGACTCTAGGGGGCGGTGCTCATCTCTGTTTACAGCCAAAGAGCCAGCGCTGGTTTTGTCTACAGACATTTCTGTGGTCACTTAGCAGGCATGACTAGACGCTGAAGCACACGCAATGTTGTTATCTCTCCCCTCCCCCCCCCAATTAATTTTGGCCAATAACAAAGCCAAGAAAGCGGTTTCATTTTGCAAGTTTAAAAACTGACCTGGACAGGAAAGAAGATCTCAGAGGTAGAGTGTGTAACCTGGGGACTGTGCATAATTTCCCCAAACTACTCTGTTTTCATGGCTAAGGATGGGATGTTCAGGATTGGAGCATTTCTGCTCCACAATTTGGCATGAAACCTTCAGCTGAATTATGAAGGTAAACTCCCCCAAACCAGTAGAACAGCTGTCGTAAATGTGTCTGCTTCTGGTGTGGTGACATGACATGGGTCACATGAAATGGTGCTGTGGGTTGGGAACCCCTGGACTAACTGATGGTTGACAACCAGGTAACTAATTACTCATAGTGGAAATTAATTTGAGCCTATGAGAGACAGGAGTTCTCAACCTTTAAAGCCAGGGGCTGGGTCATGCTCTCTCAGATAGCTTCAGGGGCAGGATGGCCATTGTGCCCTTCCTCAACCACATGGCACTTCCTGGTGTAGTGGAGGTGGTGGACCATATGAAATGGCATCATGGGCTGCATCTGGCCCACAGGCCACATGCTGAGAATCCCTGTTTTAGGGAAAGTCATCCCTTTTTTCAAAGAGCCAGGTTGTTTGGAATTTCCACTGTCCTCAAAAACCCATGAGGTACAACTAGTCCCTTTCTATTCAGCACTAGTTAAACATACCTAGACTACTGTGTGCAGTTCTGGTCACTGCATTTTATGAAAGAAGAAAACAAAGCAGGTACAGATAATGGCAACAAGGATGCTCAGAGGACTGGAAACTTAGGAGGAAAGACTGAAGGAAGTGAGCATGTTTATCCTTGGAAAAGGAGACTGAGAAGGGGATATGATAGCACTCTTCAAATATCTGAAAGATGGTCATAAAGAGGAAAAGAAGGATTTGTTTTTGCTCATCCCAGAGAGCAGGACTTGTAATAATGGGCTGAAACTACAGGAAGCCAAACTACAAGAAGCAACAACAAAAAAATCTTAATGGTTAGAACAGTATGACAATGGAACCAACTGCCTGGAGAAGTGGTGAATGCTCCAACACTGGAAGCATTCAAGAGAGAATTGAACAATCATCTGTCAGATCTCCTTTGATTTGGATTCCAATTTGGATTCTGTAGGCATGCACACTGTCACCCCAGCAGTTCGCCCTGCCCCTCTGCCCAGCAGTCCAACAGGAGCCCTCCCTCCCCCCAGCCTAGAGTTCACCCCACCCCTCTGCCTAATGGGAACATTTTCTCCTTCCCAGTTTGCTCCACCCTTCTGCTCAGCAGCCCAATGGGAGTTCTTCCTTCCTCCCCCAGCACAGAGTTCACCCCGTTCCTCTGCCCAGCAGCCCGTCCTCCCCACCCTACCAGTCTTGGGTAAAGCAGGCAGCTTACAGGCAGTGCAAGTGTGCAGTGCAGACAGCAGCCTGTTGAGTCTGTGGCAAAGTTGAGTTTGGGTACCCTGTCTCTAAAAGGGTCACCATCCCTGGCCTTGGTCTTTGTGGGAGAGGCAGTCTTGCTGCTCATTATACTCTACAGAAGGCACCTCCAAAAACTACAACTCGCACAAAGACCTAGTCCGCTCAGGAAGCACTTGGGCAATTTCCTTCCCTTACAGGAACTGGGCCTAGAAAACAGGCCACGAAATGTAGACACATGCTTCTCCCACAGTCCTCTTTAGCTGCTATTTTTTATTCACAAACATGGTGGTGAATTACTTTAGGGGGGAAATTGTTTTAAAAGGAAAATCTTCCAAAGATTCTTCTGCAGTGAACCATCATGGACACAAATGGACTACAGTATGTCCATTTTTAAGAGCTGTGGTGGCACAGCATTGGAGCCCAAACTGCTGATGCTGTGAGTTTGATCCTGGCAGGGATCAACCTGACTCAGCCTTCTACCTTCCTGAGGTTGGCAAAATGAGTACCTAGCATGTTGGGAGCAAAAATACAAATTACCTTGTGAACCGCCCAGAGTAAGCACTGTGGGGAGGTAAGGTAAAGGTCACCCTTGCTTGAAAGCCAGTTGTATCTGACTCTAGGGTTCAGTGCTCATCTCTATTTATAGCCAAAGAGCCAGCATTGTCTGCGTCTGCAGACGTTTCTGTGGACATGTGGCAGGCATGACTAGACACGAGTGCATGGAACACTGTTTACCTTCTCACCAAAGTGCCCCCTAGTTATCTATTTGGAATTTCTTGCTTTCGAACAGCTAGGTTGGCAGGAGCTGGGACAGAGACAGGAGCTCACTCCATCATGCAGTATGTGGGAATCGAACTCTGACCTTCCAGTCGGCAAGTTCAGCATCTTAACCCCTTGAGCTACCACAGTCCCTTTATGGGGTGGTATATAACTTTAAATGCTATTAATGTGCAATGCAAACTTAAGGCAAAGCATGACATGGTTTATGTTCAGTGAACCAAGTTTTTGCAGCCTCCCTTTGAACTCTGACCCTGTATAGCTATAAATGAACACCTGTAAAAATAGCAACGAGTGTTCAAGACAATAATAATTTGCATAATTTGGAACCCCAAACCTTATGGGGCTCACTCTTATCACAGGAATCAGAGAAGGCAAAAGGTCGCCTCTCCTACCACTTCCATGGCCAGCATTAATAATAATTTCATGTCAGAGATTACTCTGGGTTGAAAGGATTTTTGCTGGAAAAACTGCTCAGGGGACACCCGAATGAGGCTCCTGTCATGTCTCTTAAGCTACCAATTACTCCCCCAAAAGATGTGAAGGAGCCCCAGAGAGAGAAAACATTCAATTTCTTGCTGAATCCACTGTAATATTACACTTGGGGGCAGCCCTTGTTAGAAGGTGGGGTGCCTGCAGCTCTGAGTGTGATTTTCCTTCCATATGAATTTCTGGTGTGTAAAGTTAAAGGTTGCCCTTGCTTGAAAGCCAGTCATATCTGACTCTAGGGTTCAGTGCTCATCTGTTTACAGCCAAAGAGCCAGTGCTGTCAGTGTCTGCACATGTTTCTGTGGACACGTGGCAGGCATGACTAAACACCAAAGTGTATGGAACACTGTTTGCCTTCTCACCGAAGTGGTGCCTATTTATCTACTTGCAATATCTTGCTTTCAAACTGCTAGGTTGGCAGAAGCTGGGACAGAGATGGGTGCTCACTCCGTCATGCAGCACTCAGGTCTCAAACTGCTGAGCTGCCAACCTTCCATTCATCAAGTTCAGCATCTTAACCAATAAGTCACAGCAGTCCCTTGCTGGTGTGTACAGAGATGTTATCAGATCCCCCCCTAACATATTCATCTATGTGGTCAAAGTCCAGCGTGATTCATTCGATGCAACATGAGGATTCTCTTCTCGGTAAAACTCTGTCCACACACGAGGCATTTATAGGGTTTCATCCCTCCATGCACAATCTGGTGCCGGTTGAGGTTCTGTCTCTGGTTGAAACTGCGCCCGCATTCCAGGCAGATGAATGGCTTCTCTCCCGTGTGGACCAAGACATGAGACCGGAGGGTCCCTTTCTGACCGAAGGCCTTCCCACATTCCAGACATTTGTACCGTTTTTCCTTGGCGTGGTTGATGCGATGCACAGTGAGGCTCTTCTCCTCCAGGAAGCCTTTCCCACACTCAGAACATTTGTGGGGCTTCTCCACCACATGCATGACATGGTGCCGCTTGAGGTAGGACCTCTGGCCGAAGCTTTTCCCACACTCCAGGCACTTGTATGGCTTCTCCCCAGTGTGGCTCCTTCGGTGAGCGATAAGGACCGAGTTGTAGCGGAACCCTTTCCCGCAGTCTTTGCACTTGTATGGCTTCAAGCCAGTGTGGAGGAGTTTGTGGGCTGTGAAGCTCGATTTCCGGCTGAAGCTTTTCCCACATTCTAGGCACACAAAGGGTCTGTCTAAAGCCTGGTGCATGTGATGCTCAATCAGGTCTCTCTTCTCCATGAAGCCTTTCCCGCATTCTTGGCACTTGTACGGCCGCTCACCTGAGTGAATCATCTGGTGCCTGTATAGATGTGATCTTTGATTGAACCTCTTCCCACACTCCGGGCATTTGTAGGGTTTCTTTCCCGTGTGAATCGTTTGGTGTGCAACAAAATTTCTCTTCTCAGCAAAGCATTTCCCACACTCCAGGCATTTATAGGGTTTCTCCCCTGTGTGGATCCGCTTATGCCTGTTGAGGTGCGATCGCTGACTGAATCTCTTGCCACACTCCTGGCATTTATATAATTTCTCCCGGGCAGGCATCATTTCAGGCGTGGGAAAAGTTGAAGCTTCACTGAAAGCATTTCCATTCTCCAGACCATTGGACACATTCTCCCCTGTGTGCAAACAGTTGAGTAACATAAGAAAAGTAAGGAAAAGAGAGAGAAACTTGCCAAATTTTAAAGTTGGGGTGGGGGCAAATGGAGATGGGTAGCTGTTTTGACTGCAACTCCCATCACATTAAATTAGCATGGCTGCTGACAAAGAAGAATGGGTTTTCCTGTCCAAAAGCCACTAGAGCAGGGGTGCCTACCCAAGCCCTCAGAACAGCTGAGTGGGCCAGCGTAGATGCTTCTGTGCATGTGCGAAAGCAGTCATATTTACTTCCTATTTCGGCACAATTACATGCGCATGCGCAGAACCAAGAAGTAAGAAGCATCCATATTCACTTCCTGGCTGTTCAAGGGTGTCATGGGCCTAATGGAATGGATTTGGGGGCCCGTATCTGGCCCACAGGCCATAGTATGGGTATGCCTACACTAAAGGATCACAAGTTATACATTCCTGCAGGATGCTAGGAATACTATTTCAGTTACCCTTGACAGGGAATGTCCATCACATTAAGGTAAAGCCAGTCGTATCAAACTCACCCCAAGAACATCTGTCCGTCCCACTAGAGTGGACCGGAGAGGCTCTCTGGTTGTACCTTCCGGTAGAAGTGCATCTCTCTAGCACCAGAAGGAGGGCCTTCTCTGTGTCCGCTTTGGTCCTATGGAACCTTCTGCCAACCGAGCTGCGTCTCCAGGCAGAGCTGCTGTCTTTCAGAAAGGGTGTGAAGACCTGGCTGGTGGGGCAGGCCTGGGGTACGGGCCAGTCAGTTGCTCAGGCCTGCTGGCTCATTTGACTCCTCCCCTGTGTGAGTTTTTAATTTGTGATTTTTAAATCTTTTCTCTTTTTTAATCTTTTAATCCTTAAATTTTAACTTTTAACACTTCTTAGATGGGTGGGTATTTTATTGTGGGTTTTATTGATGATTTTTTTTATTGTTGTTAGCTGCCCTGAGTCATTTGTGTATCCCATAGGATCTTAATGTTATCTGATGCAATTCTTCCTCCCAGATTCCTTAATGTTATGCGATTTTAGTGTTATTTGATACTAATGTTATATGAGGTATTACTGTATATATATAGGGGGGGGGGGGGGGGGAGCCAGAAACCAGCAAGTTTGAAAGAGTGAAACTTGGGGACGGGGGGTGTCTGAAGACAGCAAAAAGAGCTGACAATTGTTTTTTGCCGCTTATAACCTGATTTTGTCGTGTCCTTTCGAAGAGAGGTCAGCATTTCGTAATTCTCCTCCATGACTTGCGTATGCAAAGTTTTCTGCCCTGGATCCAGCAGGGCCCACTCTTCTTCGGTAAAATAGACGGCCAGATCTGCAAAGGCTGCCTGAATGAAAGAAAAGATGATCTACTCACAAATAAGGAGAGCTCAAGCCGTTTCTGTGCAGAATCTCAAAGAAACAGCAGGAGGAAGTTTCAAAGGAAGATCCAAATCTTCCCGGAAGGACATTCCAGAAGCAAAGAAGGCAAACTATTTTCAGATTGGTGGAGATCTGAACTCCGTAAAGGTAATTCCTGGACCACCTCGCTTTACGTACCCAATCCACTTGCGGAGTAGCAATTTCCGTTGCATCACAAACAGACGCACGGACACCTGTTGGTGACATCCTTGGTTCATCACCTGTGATGGCGAAAGAAAATGTTGGAAAGATTCATTAGTATTTGCTTTTTTAATAAAACAATTCATGACTGAATCTCCCCCCCCCCCCAAAAAAAAAAACTCTATCCAACTCTAGGGTTCAGTGCTCAACTCCGTTTACAGCCAAAGAGCCAGCGCTGACTGCCTCTGCAGACGTTTCCATGGACATGTGTCAGACATGACCACACAAAACACTGTTACCTTTCCCACCGTAGCAGTACCTATTTAGCTACTTGCAATTTCTTGCTTTCAAACTGCTAGGTTGGCAGGAGCTGGGACAGATGACGGGCGCTCAAACTGTTGTGTGGCACTCGGTCTGGAGCTACCGACCTGCTAACCTTCCAGCCATCATCGTCTTAACCACTAAGCAAGCCAGAATATGGAACATAAGAAGGCTGAGTGTCAACAGAGTCTTTTCAAGTCCAATGTTTAAATGCCAAGAACCTGAACACCAACTCCCTTGTGATTCTTTGCATTATTCCAGGCAGAAAACTCAAACATATAAATCAGGGGTTCCCATCCTTTTCAACCCAGAGACCAGGTCATGCTCTCTCAGTCAGTCTCAAGGGCCAGACAGCCATTTTGCCTTGCCTGCACAATTGGGGGGGGGGGGGGGGAAGCCATTTTGTCCTAGCAGTTTCGAAGGGGTGGCCATTTTTGTTTTTCCAAGGCCCTTGGAGGGGTGGGGGCCACATGAAAAGTTGTCATGGGCCACATCTGGCCCAGTGTCCTCAAGTTGGGAACCCCTGATACAGGTCATTAATTTTCAACACCATTTCTAGCTGACAGGCTAGGAAACGTGTCACAATTGAATAATCCTCAAGTTTTTTCCATCTCCTGCTAGAAATGGAGCCAAGATTTTATACACATTACAAGGTTTTGTGGAGTTTAACTTGAGAGGATAGACTGATGGTTTTATGAGACAAGATGCCCATTCATTGCTTCAAATCCTGTTCCTTTGTATAGTAAGATCCATTGAATCACAGGAAATTTGCAAGTTTCATGTGGCCCATGTTGCCACTGCCACCAGAAGCATACACATTTATGACAGCCGTAAATACACCTGTGGCTGTCACAAACGCATTCAAAATAGCTGTAAATATGCCCACGGCTGTTGTAAATGTATTTAAAACAGTGGTAACTGCACCTGCGGCTTGTTTACAACAGCTGCGGATCCATTTTATGGCAGCGTTTACAGCAGGGAAAACCAGTCTGGCCCACTCAGCTGTCTGAGGCGGCATGGTCTGGCCCGTGGCTTGAAAAGGTTGATAACCCATGCTCTGGACGGTTCACAACTTAATTAGTATATTTGCCCCCATCATTCTGGGTACTCATTTTACCCACCTTGGAAGGATGGAAGTCAACCTTGAGTCCTATTAAGTTCCTGTTTATATATTTTCTTATACAGTGGAACCTTGGTTAACATACAGTAATTAATGCATTCTCTGGGACGTTTCTTATAGCGAAAATGATTTTAATCAAATTTCCCATAGGAATGCATTAAATGCAATTTCGTATAGGCATGCATTAAAAACCAAAATACTTTAACCGAAACACGGTTTCACATAGGAATGCACTGAAAACCAATTAATCTGTTCTGGGGGAAAATTCCATAAACTGAGCCACTATTTTCTACGGATGTCCTTCTGCTGTGTGATTTTTATGTTAACCGAGCCTTTTGGCAGCAGCATAAAAGCCTCAGGGATTTTTGATAAGCAGGACTTACGGCACCATCTGCTCATTTAGCCTCTGAGCTTATCTGCTCTCCCCAAAATACAGTAGCTGGGAAAGAAATTGATTTTCCCAGGAACAGTACAGGGTTTTTTTGCAAGTAATCTCTGTTATCAACTCAATGGTATTTGAAGGTGGTTTGGTCTTGAATGCAGAATGAAGAGCCATTAGCCGTACAAAAGACCCGCTCATCATTGATTGATATGATATGAGCCAATACAGTTGGGCCTCTTTTTTTTTACTTTACTTGTTGGAAGTGGGAAGTAGGGAGGTCTGTTATCTTATTGAATTTGTCATGATGTGTCTTTGCACTTTACTACCACCACCACACTTCTTACCAAGCAACACATCCTGTCCATCATTGTCATCCTCCTCTTCCTCCTCCATCCGCTGTTTCCCTGGGATATCTGGTAGAGTCTTTGGTGCCGGAGGGAAAGCAGCATCTGCTTCAGCAAAGAGGACCTGCAGCAAAAAAAGCAGTAGGAATTTCTAAAAGGCGGAAGAGAGAGAAATGTGTGTGTGTGGGCGGGGGGGGGGATGTATAATAAAAAGAATTGTACAGGCCATGTACAATTCAGCCCATCTTGAACAAGGCTGCTGGAGTGACTAGAAGGGATAAAATCAGGAATGAGATTGCAAGGGAAAGAATTGGAATTGGCCCAATCTTAAATGACATACAGAGACAACAAATAAAGTGGTCTGCCCATTTGGAGAGAATGTCTTGTAATTCCACACTGACTGTTAGGCATTTTATTCTGCCCCACTGCTTCCAACATAGGCTTTCTTATCAAGGTGTTTGGGTTTTGAGGGATTTTATATGAAAAATTTAATATTTCTGTCAGTTTGTATTTTTGAATTTTATGCTATAACCCACCCTGAGTAGGAAGGTTTTTCATAGAAGGGTGGGATATAAGTTAAATAAATAAATAAATAATAAGGCAAGGGTTCCCAACTTAAGGCCCATGGGCCAGATCTGGACCATGGTGCCATTTCATGTGCCCCCCTCCTCCAAGAGCATTCGAGATAAAAAATGGCCATCCCATTTGAAGTGTTGGGACAAAATGGCCACCTCCATCGTGCAGGCAGGGCAAAATGGCTGTCCAGCCCTTGAAGCTGACTGAGAAAGTGTGGCCCTGCCCCCAGGTTGAAAAGGTTGGGAACCCCCATTATAAGGGATTTGTGGAAAGAGGAGACAGACAAAGACCATGAGGCAGAGGAAAAGAGGAAAGTGGAGAGGTAACATGAAAGAAATATTGCAAGAACACCACCCAATAATGCCTGCAAAAAGAGCCAGAAATAGGAACCTTGTATCTCCTTCAACACTTGAAGGGGTAGAAGAAGAAAAGAAGAAGACAGGCCACAGCCTGGGAGGGGACATGAAGTCCTTGGCTGAATGCACTTAAAAATCTGGAGTTTCATGAGTACATTATCAGCCCCCTCCCCAATAAGAATAAGAATAAGAATAACATGAGCGCACTCTTACCTTCCATTCTCCCTGCCTCTTTTCCTCTTCCCGACTCAAGAGGAAGCCTTCTGCCAGGGCCACCGCCTGGGAACTGGTCTCCGCACCACATTCCCTCACCCAGCTCTTAAGCTCCAGAGGGAGGATGGTCAGGAACTGCTCCAGGACCACCAGGTCTAGGATCTGAGCCTTGGTGTGTTGCTCTGGCTTCAGCCACCGACGGCACAGATTGTGAAGCCAGCTGCAAACTTTTCGGGGACTGCTGGCCTCCTTGTAGGAGAACCGCCTGAAGCGCTGGCGTTCTGCATCTGAGCTGGGCGCTTCTTCCTTCCTGACCTCTAGCACCCTTGCTTCCCTAAATTCGCCATTGCTACCCACCAAAATGTTCTTGTTGTCTCTTCCTGCTTCTGCTCTAGCTGAGCTTTGTTCCTCCATCTTTGTTCTGGCCTCAAAGGCAGCATCGTCTTCTCCTTCCTCTTCCATCTTTGCTCTGGGTTCAAAATTCGCTTCCGGAAGTGTCAAAGAAAGGTCTCCTGCTTCCTTCATTATTCAGGCTTAAACCTAAGTGTGCAGAACATAGTTGGGATGACAAGTCCAGAAAGTCCAAGAAAGAGATCTATATTAAAAATGAGCCATATGAACTTATTATCATTGCGGGAGGGGTTTTTCCCAGCAACCTTGAAACACGCTTTGGTGCGCCCCCTCCTGAAAAAAACCATCACTCGACCCTACAGTGCTCGCCAACTATCGGCCTGTTTCCAACCTGCCCTTTTTGGGCAAGGTTTTGGAGAAGGCACTGGCACGGAAGTTGCAGGAGGTCCTGGATGAAACGGATTATCTGGACCCTTGTCAGTCAGGATTCAGGCCCGGATATGGTATGGAAACTGCACTGGCCTCTCTTGTGGATGATCTCTGGCGAGAGCGGGACAGGTGAGCATTAATTGTTCTGGGTTAATTGTTCATCACGGAAGAAGCAGGGAGAAAGGGAAGAAACAGGAGAGCCATTTCTGGGCAGGGAAAAACCAGGGCGAGAAAAAGGGAAGAAGGAGAAGGGAGGGGAAATTGTGGATCATCATCCTTCCCCCTTTGAAATGCATGGAAAATTCAAGGGTATTCAAGGGTGGCATAGTCCAAATGTACAGTACGTTTATTAACCTTGCATGCTACCTGTAGGCCAGTAATTGCAAACCTTGACATTCCAGCTGTTCTTGGACTTCAATTCCCAGAAGCCCAAGTAAACCCATTTGCGTGGATTCACAGGGACTTGGGCTTCTGGGAATTGAAGTCCAAGAACAGCTGGAGTGTCAAGGTTTGCAATTACTGGACTGGTTGCCAATATGTCTCCGGGTGCAATTCAAGGTGCTGGTTATTACCTTTAAAGCCCAACATGGTAGTGGGCCAGGATACTTAAGAGACCGCCTCGCCCCAAGAACATCTGTCTGTCCCACCAGAGCGGACCGGAAAGGTTCCCTAGTTGTTCCATCTGCCAGAGAGGCACATCTCTCTGGCACTAGAAGGAGGGCCTTCTCTGTGTCTGCTCCAGCCCTATGGAACCTCCTGCCAACAGAGCTACGTCTCCAGACAGAGCTGCTGCCCTTTAGGAAGAATCTAAAAACATGGCTGGTGGGACAGATATGGGGTGCAGAAGGTATAATGACCCCAGCACAGTGGTTGATCTGAGCCCCTCTCTTTCTCTACTTTTTTATTAGTAGCTGTAGCATTTGGTGTGTTTTAAATCTTTTTTAGATTTAAATTTTAACAGTTTTAAGGTTTTTATATGGAAGCTTCCACTTCCTAATTCTGGGCTCTACCTACCCAGAGAAGGATAAGACTAACGTCCTCTGGCCAGGAGGAGGAATGGACTTCAGCTGTTTGTGCTGTTTTGTATTTTCTTATTGTAAGCTGCCCTGAGTCGCCACGGCGAGTGGGCGGCGATATAAATCTAAATAAATAAATAAAATAAATAAGAACAGCTGGAGTGCCAAGGTTGGCTATCATGGCTGTAGGCTGAGTGACTGGGAGACTTTTCTCAAGTACAGTATTGAGTTTGCCACAGTATTTGACTATCTATTCAGCCCTAACCCATTGTTCCTCCTAGCTGCTGAATTCAAAGATAATTCTATCTCTGCTGTTTTCTTTCCCTCTCTTTTGCCAGTTGGGTGTCAGTTGCTTTGTTGTTGTCAGTCGGTTTGGTTGGCTGCTAGCTAGCCTACTTGCAAAAACACAAGCAGCATGCACACGTCTGCGATTTCAAGTAACTGTAAGTAAAGAAATGCTCTTTCCCCCTCCTACAAATGTCTCAGAGTGTATGACTGAGACTTTTATTTCTAGTTGATGAGAAAGGGGTGGACTCTGGAGACACTTGTTGCTATTCTGTTTGGTGGATCCCTGCATGTCTATTGTGTGGCCAAAAGGAATTTCTTGAGAAATTCAAAACTCCCCCAACATGGTTGTCCTCTTTTTCTGTTGCCTTCCTCTCTCCCACCAACACGATCATCAAGAGACCCACTTTGCTAGGTCCTCTCCAGAAGATTCATTCCTACAGGTGTGAAAATGTTTTGGACTGCAACTCCCAGAATTCCCGCACGCAGCAGCTGCTTGGGGGAATCCTGGGAGATGTAGTCCAAAAGGGCAAACCATCACCTCTCCCTTTCCTCCAGTCTTTAAATTAAGGGCTCCCCCTCCCTTTATTGACTATTGGGTCCTCTACACCCCGAGGTACAAATATTTTGGGGGGCGCTTAACTCACCAAACCCCATTTAAAGATGGGCCCGCTGCTCCTCTGAGGCTGCTCCTTGTTGCAAAAACTACTCCCTCCCCCTCCTTCCCTCCAAGAAACTTTTGGCCGTGGCAGGAAGAGGAGGGGACCTCTTTTGTTCTGGAGGACTTCAATTCCCATCAGCCCTAGCCAGCACTGCCGGTCGTGAAGGATGACGGGAGTCATAGTCCCGCGCGAGGAAAAGGCCCCGCCCCTTGTTCTGCCACTGTTTTGAAGGCGGTCTCGGAGATAAAGAGAACTGGAAGGAAAGAATGTCCCCTCCTCCTTGCCTTCCAATCCCATTCCTCTCTAGGAACCCACCTCTATGGCTTCCTTCTAAGAGTTTTTTTTTTGGGGGGGAGTGATAAATGAAAATAGAATAACATTTTTATTTATTTATTATATTTATACCCTGCCCACATTAAAAACATTAAGAACAATTTCTTGAAATCCTTGAATTGAGAAGATATAAATGTTCACAGAAATGGAAGCTTTTCCCATTAATAAAAGTTCAGTATGTAAGCAGCTTCTTGCCACCTTTATCGATATACAGTACAGTACTGTACTATATATATATATAATATGCAGCCATGAAATAAAAAGGCGACTGATTCTTGGGAGGCAAGCGATGAGAAATCTGGGGATCATAGTGAAAAGTGTTTTGGTGGTGTTGATACAGTACTGATTATTATTTTTCTTATATTTACATGTTGTGTTTATAAATTTGTTGTTTCTCTGTGCTTGTGAACCGCCCTGAGTCGGCCCAACTGAGTAGGGCGGTATAAGAATTAGAATAATAAATAAAATAAATAATAAGTAGAGACATCAAATTGTAAACAAAAATTCGTATAGTCAAAGCAATGGTATTTCCGGTGGCAATGTATGGTTGTGAGAGCTGGATCATTAGGAAACCAGAGTGCAGAATAATAGATGCCTTTGAGATGTGGTGTTGGAGGAGAGTATTGAGAGTCCCCTGGACAGCGGGAGAACAAATAGGTCAATCTTAGAAGAAATCAGCCCTGACTGCTCCTTAGAAGGTCAAATTGTAAAGATGAAGCTAAGGTACTTTGGACATCAAATGAGAAGAGAGGATTCACTTGAGAGGGCCTTGATGCTGGGAAAGGTGGAGGGCAAAAGGAAAAGGGGGCGGCAAAAAATGAGATGGCTAGATGGTATTGTTGATGCAGTGGGAGTAGAGCTGGGTGGGCTGAGGAGGATGGTGGAGGACAGAAGAGGTGCCTGGGCCTGGCGGATGGTGGTCCATGGGGTCGCGGAGGGTTGGAATCGACTGTGCGACTGAACAATAACAAACTATATATACCAGGGATTCTCAACCTGTGGCCCATGGGCCAGATGTGGCCTGCGGTGCCATTTCATGTGGCCCCACCACACCGGGAAGTGCCACATTGTGGAGAAAAGGCAAAATGGCCGTCCGGCCCCCAAAGCTGTCTGAGGGAGCGTAAGCCGGCCCCCGACTTTAAAAGGTTGAGAACGCGTGGTATATATATATTGCTGCCTTAATAGAAGAGAACAAGACGGTTCATCCATGCGCTCAGAGAGGCGATTGGACGGGTCTGTGCTTGCTCTGCCAGGAGCCTGGCTTGGCTTCAGTCACGTGGCAGGAAAGGAAGAAACAACTTTCTCCGCCTGGTTCAAAGGTGTGCGCATGCGTACTTTTGCACCCAGCGAGGAGGAAAAAAGCTGGGCAACTTTCAACGGGACGATCTTTTGAAACAAAAGGATAGAGAGAAGATAAAAAAAAAGGACAGGTGAGCATTAATTGTTCTGGGTTAATTGTTCGTCACGGAAGAAGCGGGGAGAAAGGGAGGAAACAGGAGAGCCATTTCTGGGCAGGGAAAAACCAGGGCGAGAAAAAGAGGAGAAGGGAGGGGAAATTTTGGATCATCATCCTTCCCCCTCTGAAATGCGTGGAAATTTCTGCAGATGATTTTGCTGAGCAAACGACGTGAGCGGTGTTGCAGGGAGTCGGTTTCGAGGTCGGTGTTAAACTCCTAACTTTATAATAGTTTGGGAAAAGGATAGAAAGAAATAACAGAAATAGTGAAAGGAGGGCCTCAGGTGGCAGAGGCTGGAGGGGCGGCATTGATGACCCCACCCCAACCTTCCTTTTTGATCCCACTGGCCTTTCTCTTGTGGGGCCTGAAGATCCATCCTGCTGCCCCTCAATTATTGGAAGTACCTGTAATAGTAAACACTGTCCTGTCTCCGGAGCTGAAATTGGGGATTTATTTAATTTATCGCTTTGTATAAAGCAGGGTTCCCCAAACTTTTCATGCTGCAGGCCAGTCACATGGTTGTGCAGCATGAACAGCATAAACGCTGCTGTAAATGCACCTGCAGCTGTCATAAACACATTTTCAACAGTCACCGGTGTGTTTACGGCAGGCTATAGTTTGGGCATCCCTGGCTTAAGCAGACGAAATGGCAGCCCAAAATCTATCTCATCCTGTTGCAAAACTGATTATAAGGCAGGTTTTACTTCAGGTGGCAGGAACCACATGACCGGCCCGCTGAATCATGTGAGCAGCCCACAGCCAGAAAATTTGATGGGTGTGTGGCTGTCAGAAGGAACAACCCCAACCCCATATGCTCATTTCAGCCTTGGGATTCTCCTGCTTCTCCTTTGGAAATGAAACTTGATTGATTGCTGTTGCGTTTCATTTCCCATCTTCTTCCTGCTAATGTCGGAATGTTTTGGCTCGACAGAGCTTTTGGGATTATGGTCCATTAAAGCAGTCTCTGCCCAGCAAGAGGAAAGTGGATCCAAGACCTGGTTGGAGGCATTGTTGGATACGGAATAAAATGACAGACCAACACTTATCTAGTCCCCAAGCAGGAGAAGACCTCGACGTTGTCAAGGCAGGGAGCCTGGGCAATTGCTGGGAAAGAATGATGCAGGAGGTCCTCGGGGAGGAGATGCTCAGCTCAGAAACGCAGCGCCAGCACTTCAGGAAATTCTCCTACCCGGAGGCTGACGGTCCTCGACAGGTTTGCACCCGACTCCACCAGCTTTGCCGTCAGTGGCTGAAGCCAGAGCAACATACCAAAGACCAGATCCTGGACCTGTTGATCCTGGAGCAGTTCCTGACCATCCTACCCTCCGACATGTCAAGCTGGGTGAGAGAATGTGGAGCCGAAACCAGTTCCCAGGGGGTGGCCCTGGCAGAAGCTTTCCTGATTCTGAGCGAGACAGAAGGCAGGAAGCAGGAAGGAGACAAGGTGAGACCAATTCATGACGTGGGGGGCTCAGAGGCTGAAGTGAGCAGCCCACAACCCCTGCTCCCCATCTCCCTGTCAGGTTTTTGGCTGTTCTGTTGAAATTTTCTTCCTTACATCCTTAAAGAGCTTTAAAGAAAGATATGTAGTCCCTGTGCATCGAGTTTTAAAACTGAATCGCAGTCCCCAATATCTGGGAGACACTTCCATCTTAAAACAAGATACCTATACTGTACATCCTTTTCTGGTACCTTGTTTTCTAAGGAACGAACAGGTTTTCTTCTGTGGTTGTCTGTCTGTCCAGGTTATCCTACTATGGTAATAGAGTAGACCATACTGCCCAGTGACTCCCTGAAGAGCATCAGGCGGTGGTTAACTAACCTGACAACCTTGAGGACTAATGGCCTTGGGTGCTAAAGTCCAAAGGGTGATGGTCCCCAAGCGGATTAAATCCCACTTGAATCCATCTTGATCAGGGGTTCCCAAACTAAAATCCTTGAGCCGGATCCGGCCCCCAGTGCCATTTCATATGGTCTCCCACTCCTCCAAGGTTATTCAAGAAACAAAATGCTCATCTCATGTGGCCCACCCCCCCTCCAAGGGCATTTGAAAAAACAAAGTGGTCATCCCTTTGAAGCTGTTGGAACAAAATGGTCATCCCCATCATGCAGGCAGGGCAAACTGGCCATTCGGCCCTTGAAACTGACAGAGCGTGTGACCGGGCATGCAACTTGAAAGGGTTGGAAACCCTTGATCTTGATGAAGGGCAATAGTTTCATCGATTCCAGTCTGGGGCTGAGGCGGACTTTGTGTGCCAAAAGGGCTCAGGACCAGAAAGTGACTCACAGAACTGGATCAGTGACACTATGAGTGTCACACTGCAATGCGGAAGGCCGATGAAAGGCCACTGCATTATATTTTGAGGAGCACCAATATTTGGATTTGGATATGGTAGGTGCAGAGGCAGGGTCTGATCCCTTCAGGCAGGGATCATCCTTGCTCCCCTGCACCTCTTCAGTTTTACTTGAAGGTGATCAAGAAAATGAGGGAGAAAAACCCTACAACTTTCTATGAATTGTCATTGTTTCTCTTGAAGAAATTCAAGCATGCTATCCTGCATCTCCCAAGTTTTAGGCTCCTCCACTTAGATCAGGGGTTTCCAACCTACTGCCTGTGGGATGGATCCAGCCCATGACACCATTTCATGTGCCCCATTGCCCTCACCGCCAAAAGGTTTGCCACGTGGTTCCTTTTAAATGTACTGTAAACAGCATTTCAGAGTTGTTTACATTGAAAAGGAGCCCTGTCCGCTGCCGGGAGCAAGGGCAATGGGCCACTTGAAATGGTGCTGTGGCGGGGGGGACTGTTGGGCTCCTGGACTTGTCTCACCCAACCACACCCCTCTGGGACCTCTTCCCCCCCCCCCCCACTAGCAAGCCCTACTCACCCTTTCCCTGAGCAGGCAATTCTTCTCAGTTGAAGAGGGAGCAAAATGGCCTGTATGAGAGAGAGTGTGACCCGGCCCGTGGCTTGAAAAGTTTGGGAACTCCTGATTTAGATGTTTGCTTCTGTTCTTTTCTATATCAGGTCACAAATCCTGAGATGATGAATCTCTCTTCAGAGGTTCAGTCTGATTTCCCCATGGAAGAGAAACCTCAGTTCGAGTCCAAAGAGATGACCCAGGAGCAGGAGGTTAATCAGGGCGATGAAGGAGGTGCCACAGTAACAGGTGAGAGTTAATGCTAGAAGAGTGGGCGGTTTTCCCTGTATAAAAGAAAAGGAGGATCTGTATATTTTCCCTCCCTCCCTCTTTTGGGCCTGGACTGTCATAAAACTCTACTTCTTCCTGGACTTCAGGAATGGTGCTTTGTTTTTCTGTCTCCCAAGACATTTTACATAGCATCCAGTTCCTTTATTTCTGTCCTGAAGGTCAAATATGAAAAGATGCATTTCTACCTGTATGAAATAGAAAATTTCTAAAGTACAAATTTGGAATAGCAGATATCCTGTCAAACATCCATATTTTATCTTGCATGCTTAGATTACACTGCATCACAATAAATAAATAAATATTGTTTGCTACTTGGTCTAATCTAAGTGTCCTATACTAAATCAAGTGCGCTGAACCTAAATCTGAAGTCTGATTTTGCCTAAGTCCGTAATGGCGAACCTTGGCACTCCAGATGTTCTTGGACCTCAGTTCCCAGAAGCTCCTGTGAATGTACACAAATAGGTTTACTGCGATTCATCTGGCCCGTGCCACCCTCGTTGCTCCTGGAAGCGAAAGTAAAACTGTGATTCATCCGTGCGGGCACATTTTATTTCCGCTTCCAAGAGCGATGAAGGCAGTGCGGGCCAGATGAATCGCAGTAAACCCATTCATGTGGATTCACTGGGGGCTTGAGCTTCTGGGAATTGAAGTCCAAGAACATCTGGAGTGCCAAGGTTCGCCATCACAGGCCTAGGGCATCAGGATCTTAAGTAAGCAAATCTCACTCTCTTGGTTAGGTTCTTGCATTAATCATCCGGAGTATATTTGCCACAAATGTATAAAAAAAATTGTCCGGTTTATTAACGCAGCTGTGCCTATTCATCTTTAGATCAAAACAGACTCACTATGGCCTAGCTGTAATATCGAATGAGATGGTTTCACACTAGAGACAAGCCTTTGGTCCATCTCGCCTTATATACTGTACCTATTTCTGACATCAGCCTGGCCGCTGCTGGAACATGGATGCCACCAGGGGACGTGATTCAGTTGAGGAGGCAGCAGGCATAGTGGCAGCTGCAACTGTTATAATGTTCCCATGTAAAAATACATTGCCCAATACCATTTGAAAAGCTATAGCATGCCTATAAATTAAAATCTGTATGTGATAGGCAAAGTCTGAGTTCAGATTTGGAATCGGCACACTATATCATGTAAATCACATGTGTTATTCCCAGTAGCAAAATCATTTTTGTGCAGCGTTATGGGTATTTTTGTTGATTTTTTTTGGAATAGTAGCCATGTTAATCTGTTTCAAGCATATCAGGGAATAAACCAAAAGAAAAACCTCTGTAGCACTTTGAAGACTAACTGTTATATTTTAATGTTCACTTTTGTGGATCAAGTCTGATGAATTGGGCACACTTTTCACTTGAGAAACCAGTGCCTTTGACTGGGACATGGATCCTCATGTGGTCAAAGGTTTAGATTTTAGCAAACATTTTTAGGATGATCATTTTATCCTGGGAGGGACTTCCAGGGCTGGCTTCCTACCCTCTTTGTCTCTCCTACAGAGCCCAGAAGGCTCCCAGCAACAAGTATTCTATCTTGTCTTCCATGTGATGGAGAAGAACCACATCAGGTATGGATGAAATGATTACAAGACATTTTGTGTATTGAAATATATTTTTGTCCTTAACAAGTCACATATTGTACAGTACTATGGTGCTCTGTGTGAAGAATTTTAGTACCTTTTATATCTGGCTGTTTTAAATGGGAAATATTTTTATTTTGTGGGAGAACAAAAGAGTGAAAGAAGAGCTGTCAGTGGTAGCGAATCTATGGCACATGTGCCAGGGGGTCACTCAGAGCCCACTCTGTGAGCATACGTGTCATTGCCCAACCACTGAGTTTGCCCCAACCCTCTGGCCAGCAACCCAATGGGAGCGGAGCACTTCCTCCCCCAGCAAAGTCTGCCCTACCTCTCTGCCTAGCAGCCCAATGGGAGCGCTTCCTCCCTTCCCCCAGCACAGAGCTTGCTCCGCCTCTTTGCCCAGCAGCCCAATGGGAGTGCTTCCTCTCCCCCCCCAGCACAGAGTTTGCTCTGCCCCTCTGTGGTACAGACTACAGCCTGTTGAGTTTGGGCACTCGGTCTCTAAAAGGTTCACCATCACTGGGGCCCGTGCTCAATGAGAACAAAGGTCATTCTGGTCTCGCTTTCTGTTTCTCACAAAGGTCTCCTTAGATGCCTCCAGGAAGCCCTCAAGGAAGTCAGGCTACCCAGTTGCTCTTCCCACTGTTGTTCCCCAGAAACTGGGATTCAGAGCTCTCTCGTCTCGGAAGGAAAATGTGCAAAGTGGATAAGTAACCCCTTGGTAGACAAGAAGACATCCTTTCTTCTTTTTTTTCCTTTTAGGGTGGAGTATCCTTTGAGGAGGTGGCCGTATACTTCTCCCAGGAGGAGTGGGCACTGCTAGATGCTGACCAGAGGGCCCTCCACCAGGAAGTCATGGAGGAGAACTGGCAAAATGTCTTCTCTCTTGGTAAGACCCTCTCTTTCCCTGTTTGATGCTAATCTCTGTTGTTTGCTGGTTCAACAACATCTAATAACAATCATTGTTGGCTGCAACTCGTATTCAAGAATGCACTTTCCCCCAAAGCTGGAAAAATGCCACTGGTGTGAATTTGTGGATGGCAGCATGCCACGAAGTGACCCACACACTCATCTCGGAGTCATCTTCTGTGGCACGTATGAAGGGAGATATGCAGAATTTAACACTGGGACTGCAATGGAGTGCCACAGCCTTGAGGATATGGACAAGGTGTGCCTTCACAGCCAGTCTATCTGGCACGGTCTCTTCCGCCTCCATGACCGTTAGGAATCGGAGTTCCTCCTCCGCTCATTTTGCTGTTGGGCCCAATATGATGGTTTCCAGTGGCATTTCCTCCACTGAGGGGGACCATCACCCCACCTAAAGGGGCTCCTCCACCTATAGCCATTGGCCCCTTTGGGGAGTCAGGTTAGGTAACCGCCGCCCAACACTTAGCATTTAATAACAATAATGACAACAGTAATACTGTACTTCTGCATTGAAGAGGTGTCTCAAGCCACACTAGCCACTATGGAATTTTTAATGACCTCCAGGTGGGTTGAGCTCAAACTCTCATATTTGCCCAGCTTTTTCTGTGTGGCTAAGAATGGCAGTTCATCACCGAACAGCTGGAAGATTCTGGAAAGGTACAGTGCCATCTGAGAACTGGGTTATTGTCTTGGCTTTTGGGGGGCATTTGTTAGGAAGCTACCTGTTGAGTCTGTGATGGTTTAATACAGGGGTTCCCAAACTTTTCAAGCCAAGGGGTGGATCACGCTCTCTCAGTCAGCTTCAAGGACCAGACAGCCATTTTGCCCTGCCTGCACAATGGAGTGGCCATTTTGTCCCAACAGCTTCAAATGGGTAGCCATCTTATTTCTCAAATGCCCTTGGAGGGGTGGTGAGCCACATGAAATGGTGCCATGGTCCAGATCCAGCCTACAGACCTTAGGTTTGGAACTCCTGCCCTAAAGGAAAACATTGATTTATCTCAGTTTTCTTAGATATGTACAGGAAGTAGATGCTATAATACTGTATATACTTGAGTATAAGTCAAGTTTTTTGGCCCCCAAAATGAGGTACAAAAAGGTAACTCGACTAATATATGGGTCAACAACCACTAGAGTACAAAACCGTGCTGGATCTGGTGCAGTTCAGCGTCAGGAGAGGGGAGAGAAAAACATATGTTCAGCGGGCCATTACCACAGGTGGCTACAAGAGGGCGCGAATCGCAATTTACCATTTAAATGTATTGGGAATCAATTTCTTGTATTCTAAAGCTTTTCTTTTTGTATGTTTCCAATTCATTTCAGTGGGAAACAAAACCTGTCCATAAAAAGAAAGGGTTTCACTTACCTCTCTTGCCTTTGTCCCTGCTTCATGTGGTCAAAATGGAGGGGGAAGCCATGCTTCCTGGTTGGAGGGAGAGCAAGAAGCTAGGGTAGAGCATTGCTTCCTGCCTCAGTGCAATTGGCCTGCCCACCCATTTCCCCTTCAGCTCCACATTGGTTGGTGGTGGAAATATAGTTTAAAAAGAAGTAACTACCCTAAACACTCAAAAACATGTCCACATATATGTTTAAATTAATTAATTTTACTATATTTTCATGTTTTTTTTTATTATTATTGAAACTCACTAGAAGCTGCATTCCCCCCCCCCCCATCTTATACTTGGGTCAATCTATTGTCCTAGTTTTAAAGATCCAAATTAGGTACCTCGATTTCTATTTGGATTGACTTATACTCGAGTATATACAGTAATAATTTCATGGCAGAAATTGTTCTGGGTTGAAAGAATTTTTGCAGAAGAAACTCCACTCAGGGAATGCCCAAATGAGGCTCCTTTCATGTCTCCAAGAGATGGGACAGAGATGGGCGCTCAAACCATCATGCAATACCTGGGTTTTGAACTGTAGATGTAATGACAAAATGTAATGGAAGAAAGGATAAACTAATGTGATATTCATAGACTAGAAGATATTTGTCTATGCGAACTTTTGTGCACCAAAACCCATAGTTCAGAAAACCTTCTCTTTTCTCCCTGTAGATCTGTTTGTCTCTTCAGTTCAGTTTTTCCCGCATTTCTCCTTCTCACCGGGATGTAACTGGAGGGAGAAAAATGTATGTACCAAATGTGGAAAGACATTTATGCAAAAATTAGAGCTCCCCGGATGTTGGAGAACCCACACAGAAGAAGAAGAAAGCTGTATCCAAGAGCATCCCTACGGTGGAAAGAAAAACTTTGGAAGTGAAGCATCAGGGAAACATTTAAATTGCAGGTTCTACTTCGCAAGCCACCCAGGAGCCCATACAGGAGGAAAACCCTACAAATGCCATGAGTGTGGGAAGTCTTTTGCTTGGAATTCAAGCCTTGTGAGTCACCATAGAGTCCACACAGGAGAGAAACCCTACAAATGCCAAGAATGTGGGAAACGCTTTGCTTGGAATTCCGATCTTGTGAGCCATCAAAGAGTCCACACAGGAGAGAAACCCTACAAATGCCAGGAGTGTGGGAAATGTTTTGCTTGGAGCTCATATCTTGTGAGTCATCAGAGAGTCCACACAGGAGAGAAGCCATACAAATGCCAGGAGTGTGGGAAGCATTTTGATCAGAATTCAAATCTTGTGCGTCATCAGAGAGTCCACACAGGAGAGAAGCCTTACAAATGTCAAGAGTGTGGGAAATGTTTTGCTTGGAATTCTGATCTTGTGAGTCATCAGAGAGTCCACACAGGAGAGAAACCCTACAAGTGCCAGGATTGTGGGAAATGTTTTGCCGAGAATTCATCCCTCGTGAAGCACAAGAGAGTCCACACTGGAGAGAAGCCATACAAATGCCAGGAGTGTGGAAAATGTTTTGCTTGGAATTCACAGCTTGTGAGTCACCGGATAGTCCACACAGGAGAGACACCCTTCAAATGCCAAGAGTGTGGGAAATGTTTTGCCCGGAATTCAGAGCTTGTGTGCCATCAAAGAGTCCACACGGGAGAGAAACCCTACAAATGCCAGGAGTGTGGGAAATGTTTTTCTCGGAATTCAACCCTGGTGAATCATAAGAGGGTCCACTCAGAGAAACCGTACAAATTCCAAGAGTGTGGGAAATATTTGACTCCAAAGGCACACTTTTTGGGCCAACAGAGAGTGCACACAGAGGAGACAATCTTCCAATTACAGTAACATGGGAGTATAATAATAATTTTGGGTCAGAAATTATTTGGGGTTGAAAAGATTTTTGCTGGAGAAACTCCATTCAGGGGACGGCCGAATGACCCTCCTTTCATGTCCCCAAGAGCTGGGACAGAGACGGGTGCTCAATCTGTCTTGTAGTACCCGAGTCACGAACTGCCGCGTTGCCGGCCTTCTAGCTAGCAAGGCAAGCTTCTTAACCACTGAGCCACCGTGGCCCCATGGAAGTTATTTCAGTAATTGTTCACTTTCTGTACGTTGTGAACCACACGAGTCACAATTGCGAGAGGAGCCATACAAATGACTGGAGCCTGGAAATATTTCGTTTATGATTTAGAGACCCCCGGGGAGGTTAGTCAGGAAGTAACGTATAAGACGATACTTCGACTGCTCTTGGCCTGAACAAAGATGGCATGACAGGAACAATGCCATGTTGTGGCAATACAGCAATACTGCAACTACTAACGCTGACATTCAGAACTCCACTATGGCATACACAGGTCTACATATCAGGTTTTGAGGAAACACGACATTCAGCAGTCAAAGGAATGTCTTCTGATGGTCAGAATGTTTAGCCCCATTCTAGAATAAGAGTGGAATTATCTGCAGATTCAGGAAGCATATCCACCCTCTTAGTCCATTAGTATTACAGTGGGAGTGAAAAGGGACTCATTGCACATTTGAGGGTGTTTTTTTTCTAACTCCTGATGCTGCATAGAAATTGACTTGGAATACTCTGGAATTTGTTGTGTTCTTGGATGAACCTATTAGATCATCAGAGAAATCTAAACCCACAGTTGGTGAATAGTTACGAGAATGAAAGAATTTGGTACTGAAGCACTTAAGAGTTGAGCAAAATAAAAAGTTAGCCACCAGAATCCTCTTAGTAAATTACACTCAATTTGAGTACAAGTAAGGTGGTGAGCCATCAGAAGTAAACAATTTGAAGCTTGTATTTCTTATTCTTATTATATATAAATTATAATAATTTTGTGTCAGAAATTATTCTGGGTTGAAAGGATTTATACTGGAGAAACTGCTCAGGGGATGCCTGAATGAGGCTCCTTTCATGTCCCCAAGATCTTTTCCCATCAAAGTAGTCCCTATTTATCTTCTTGCAATTTCTTGATTTGGAACTGCTAGATTGGCAGGAACTGGGGCAGAGACGGGCACTCAATTTGTCATGCAGTACCCGGGTCTCTCACTGCTGAGTTGCTGTCCTTCCAGCTGATAAGGCAAGCTACTTAACCACTGAACCACCACAGCCCCCTATTATATATTAATTCATTCAACTGGGCACACGGTGAGGGATAGAAGCATGAGATTGTTCATTTCCTACCGCTTCATGGCTGCAGTTTTACACTCATGTGTTCAATATGGGAGTGCCTTGCACACTGACCTCATGTTCTATTTAGTAATATCAAGAAGAAACCATATTAGCATCCAGATGTTCACTCGAGGTCAAACATTAGCTTTTTGAAATAGCAGAACGTTTTAGTATTTTACTTGACACCATTTTGCTATTTTGGGAATTCACTGCCTCGTTTCTCTTGTCATTGGTGAAGCAAGGTGGATATTCCCCTTAAATCATTTAGGAGGTGCCCATTGGTGGCTGATTTTGGAACCAATATTAGGATTCGCATTAGTTGTGTGCGTGTATGTGTGGGGGACTCCTTTGCTCATGGATGATGCTTCCATTCCCTTAAATCAAGTTCACAACCTGCACTCCATGGGCCAGAATTAGCTCGCAGTGCCATTTCATGTGGCCCACCACCCTTGCTCCTGCTGCCACCAGAAACGCTGAAAATGAGCCTTAAATGCACCCGCAGCAGTCATAAACGTGTTTACGATAGCCACAGACATGTTTTATGGCAGGGGAAACCACGTGTACAACCCTCTCAGCTGCCTGAAGGGGCCATCGTCTGGCCTATGGCCCAAAAACATTGATAACCCTTGTTTTAAATTATAAGACTTTGGAACTTAAGGACTGATTATATGAGTGGATCCTGTGTTTCTTGTGGTGGAGAAGAGTCATACTTCTTGGCTGGGTAGTAGAAAATGTGAGACCATCCATACAAATGGTCTGAAGATCCTACAGCTCCAATTATACCTGAACACCTGTTTTATATTCATCTGTTTGGATATTTTTTATGATATATGAACCACTTGTGTTGACCAGTATGTTTGACTCTATTGTTGATGTTTTCTTTTTCAGTATTAATTGTGCATTGGGTTTTTTTAAATTCTGAACTCCCTTTTCCTTTCCAATAATAATGCAAATAATTATGAAATGTGTTGTCGGCTGAAAACTGTCTTATTTCAAAAGAAAATTCCTGTAATACATTTGGATTGTCTACTGAGAAGACAGAAGGCCAATTCCAGGTCTAGTTTAAGCATTTTGGTATCCTATTTTCAGGAGACATGAATCCACTGCATGTTTCCTAAATGATCATATAATAGAAAGTCCCTAAGAGTTGCCTCAAAGGGTTGGGCTGGCCCCTAAGAAGCAGATAACTATCTCACAGTCATTTGTTATTTAGAGGCATGCAACTTCTTTTTAAAATACAGCAGTGCCACAGGTTACAAATGCCTTGGGTAACAAAATTTTCAGGTTATGAATGAAAATCCATTGAAAATAATGCCTTGGTTTATGGAATTTTTTTTTCCAGAACAGAGGAATTGGTTTCCAATGCATTCCTATGAGAAGCTGCATTTTGGTCAACGTATTTTGGTTTTCAGTGCATTCCTATGGAAAATTACATTCGATGCATTCCTATGGGAAATTTGGTTTATGAATTTTTCGTAATACGAAAACTCCCAGAGAACGCATTAATTTCTTGAACCGATATTCCACTTACTTGAGACAACAACTGCACCTTTGCTTTGCCAGCCCTGCCTCGGATTATTCCATCTTCTTCTCATCTTCTGATGTACAGTTTTGTTGTTTATTAAGAAGCCAAACATGGCACAGGCTTGTAGGTCACAACAGTGCCTTCATGGATACCACACGTTTGTTTTACTTTTTTTAGTTCTAGGTTCTTCAACACTCCTAACCTTCCTATCAAACCTCTTTCTCAATGAGACTTGCCTTGAAACGTTTTGTGTAGTGGAAAGACGATGTCTCTTTCTGGACCTGAGTCCTTTTGGCATGCAAAGTCCTCATTAGCCCCAGGTCAATATTGATGAAGCTGCTGCCCTTCATCAAGATAGATTCAAGTGGGATTTAATCTACTGGGGGCCCATCACCCTTCCCTGTGGACTTTGGCACCCAAGGCTGTTAATTCTCAGAGTTGTCAGTAACGGTGGGTTCCAAAAAATTTTTACTTCTACACTGGGTGTGGCCAGAGGGAAAACCCTGCATTGCACCCAAATTAGGACTACATTTCAAAACTTGGATGTGTGGGGCTAGACAGAATTTCTACTACTGGTTCTGGCGAACTGGCGCGTACCTGCTGATGCCCACCACTGGCTGTCGGGTTAGTTAACAGCGCCTGACACTTGGCAGCATTGAGTCGCTGACAGTAGGGTCTGGTGTGGTGGAGACAGTGGGGGCAGGCACATGAAAGGGTGCCATGGGCCGCGGGTTGAGAATCCCTGCTATAGATCACTGCCAGTTTATCTTGTCAAAGGGAAAAGGATCAAACATATCCGTTTGCAACTGGACACTTAGAACAGCCTGTAGCCTCTTTAACAGAAAAAAGAGGGAAAGGGAGTTTGTAAGAGTCTTGTTTGCTTTGGATTTTGCTGGGAAAGGCAAAATAGGAGAAAAAGGGGGAGGGGGAAAACTGGCTGCTCATATCATCATCATCATCATCCCCTTTTGAAATGAATGGAAATTTCTGCTGATGATTTTGCTGAGCAAAGGATGTGGTCGGTGTTCCAGGAGGGTTTTTTTGAGTTCGGTCCTAAACTCCTGTTTATAGGGATCGGTGGCCCTTTATACCAGTTCCCAATCTTTTTAAGCTGGATGCCGGGACATGTCCTTCAGGCAGCTTTGGGGGCCAGATGGACATTTTGCCCTTCATCCACCACATGGCACTTCCTGGTGTGTTGGAGGCACTGGGGGGGCACATGAAATGGCGTCACAGGCCACATTCAGCCCGTGGGCCGCAGGTTGAGAATCCCTGCTATATACTTTGGGAAATGGATCACCAAAAAAAAAAAAAAAAGGCTGGAGGGGCTATGATCTAAATGTGGTTTGGGAAAGATCCCAAGTGAAAATCATTTTGCAATCATGAGCTCCAAATGCACCTTTGTTGGAAAATAAACTCAAATTCTGGAAGTGAAGGGGAAAGGTAAAAACAAAGTAGCCAGGGAAGGAATTGCTAGTGCTGAAAAGAGCTAGGAAGAAGAAGAATTTCTATGCAAGGGCCCTCTTGGATCTCCTCAAATTCAGAAGTTAGCCAGATAAGCCAAAAACATCAATGTAAATCAGGGCCCACTGTGCCATTTCACGTGGGTCTCCGCCACACCACAAAGTGCCGTGTGGTGGAGAAGGCAAAATTCTTGCCCGACCCCTGAAGCTGGCTGAGGGACTGTGACCTGGCCCCCGGCTTAAAAAGGTTTAGAATTCCTGATGTAAATGCAAGGGATGTTGCCAAAGCTCTATTTTAAATCTTATCTGGTATCTAAGCGTTAAAGGCACCTCAACACTCCTGATAATAGCAATTATGAAGAAATTGAATTTGAGCCAGACATCCTAGAGAGTGAAGTCAGAAAGGCCCTAAAAAGCACTGCAAAAAACAAAGCTAGTGGAGATGATGGTATTCCAGTTGAATTTTTCAAAGCCCTAAAAGATGATGGAATCAAATTATTACATTCTATATGCCAGCAGATTTGGAAAACACAACAACGGCCACAGGATTGGAAAAGATCAGTATACGTTCCAATCCCCAAAAAGGGTAATGCCAAAGAATGTTTAAATTATCGAACAATTGTGCCCATCCCACATGCTAGCAAGGTGATGCCCAAGATAATACAGGATAGACTGCAACAGCACGTGGAGAGAGAATTACCAGAAGTGCAGGTGGGGTTCAGAAGAAGCAAGGAGACTAGAGACCACATCGCCAACATACATTGGATCATGGACAAAACAAAGGAATATCAGAAACAAGTCTACTTCTGTTTCATTGATTACACTAAGGCCTTTGACTGTGTAGACCACAACAAAATGTGGCAAGTAATTAAAGATATGGGAATACCAGAACACCTTACATGCCTCATGAGAAATCTGTACATGAATCAAGAAGCAACAGTTAGGACAGAATACGGAATGACAAGAGTGGTTTGCAATAGGAAAAGGACTAAGGCAAGGCTGCATTTTGTCACCCTGCTTATTCAACTTATACACAGAGCACATAATGCGCAATGCAGGGATGGAGGAATCACACTTTGGGATCAAAATTGCTGGGAGAAACATTGACAATTTGAGATATGCAGATGATACCACCCTAATGGCAGAAAGTGAGGAGGACCTAAAGAAGCTCCTGATTAGGTTGAAAGAAGAAAGTGCAAAAGCTGGCTTGAGACTCAATATCAAGAAAACCAAGATAATGGCCACAGGCCCTATCAGTCCCTGGAAAATAGATGGGGAAGAAGTAGAAGCAGTGATAGAATTTACTTTCCTAGGATCAAAGCTCACTGCAAATGATGATTGCAGCCATGAAATAAAAAGGCAACTGATTCTTGGGAGGCAAGCGATGAGAAACCTGGGGAGCATAGTGAAAAGTAGAGACATCACATTGCAAACAAAAATGCACATAGTCAAAGCAATGGTATTCCCAGTGGCAATGTATGGTTGTGAGAGCTGGACCATTAGGAAAGCTGAGTGCAGAAGAATAGATGCCTTTGAGATGTGGTGCTGGAGGAGAGTTTTGAGAGTCCCCTGGACAGCAAGGAGAACAAATAGGTCAATCTTAGAAGAAATCAACCCTGACTGCTCCTTAGAAAGTCAAATTGTAAAGATGAAGCTAAGGTACTTTGGCTTCAAATTAGAAGAGAGGATTCGCTTGAGAAGGCCTTGATGCTGGGAAAGGTGGAGGGCAAAAGAAAAAGGGGGCGGGCAAAAATGAGATGGCTAGATGGTATTGTAGAGACAATGGGCACAAAGCTGAGCGAGTTGAAGAGGATGGTGGAGGACAGAAGTGCCTGGAGTCCAATGGTCCATGGGGTCGCAAAGGGTCGGAATCGACTGTGCGACTGAACAACAACAAACCGTTAAAGGCACCGAGTTAGGGATTCCTAGAAGGACCTTGGAACGCGGGAGCAGAAGTCAATGTTGGTGTCTCATAGGAAATGCGCCGTCTCCAAACTAGTCCTTTTCCTGTCCTGTCTTTTTCTCCCTCCGGTGGGAAACTGAGGCTCGGGCTGTTTCTCCGTTCCTAGAGTGTGGGTTAGCCTCAGTTGTGCCTGGGAAGAATGATGGGTCTGTCCCAGTAGGGCTGCCTGGGAGAGTGATGGTGGGTGGGGGAGACTGGGGAGATGCGAAAAGGAGAAGAGGTGGGAGGACACCCCTCCCAAAGTTAAACCCCCACTAACTAACAACCCCTCCTGCTGCTCTCCCATCTCAGCCTAGTGATTTTCCTGCCATTTCTTTAGAGGAAGATTGTTTGATTGTTGTTGTTGTTGTGTTCCAGTTTCCCATTTTCTTCCTGCTGATGCCGCATTATCTTGGTTTTGTAGGGCTTCATTATTATTGCGACCTGTGAATGCAGTCTTCAGCCAGCAGAGTGGAGCGTGGTGGATCCATTTACCCTGTTGGTGTCCTTGCAGGTTACAAGGATTTTATTTTAAAATTAAATGCAAAATGTATTTTTTAATGGAAATGCAATGTAGCACAAGAAGTTTTTTATTCTAAAATGCAAACGTAAATGCCAAAGCCTTTTTTAAAAATGGAAATACAATGTACTATAGGAAGCAGTCCAAATAAATGAAATAGATTGTCCATCATTTGAATAATGCATTACAATAATAATAATTTCATGTCAGAAATTATTCTGGGTTGAAAGGATTTTTGCTGGAGAAACTCTGCTCAGGGGATGCCCGAATGGGGCTTCTTTCATGTCCCCAATGTCTTTTCTCACTGAAGTGGTCTCAGTTTATCTACTTGCAATTTCTTGCTTTCGAACTGCTAGGCTGGCAGGAGTTGGGACAGAGATAGGTGCTCAAACTTTTTAGGAAACATTTTTGATATTGTGGTCTTATGGTGAGAGGAGCTTATAGGAATGGCTTCCTACCCTCTCTGTTTCTCCCACAGAAGCCAGAAGGATGCCAGCAACAAGCATTCCATCCTGGTTTCCTTACGATGGAGCAGAACTAGATCAGGTATGGACAAACAGATTCTAAGGCACCTTATATACAGTACTTGATACAAGGGACTGTGGTGGCTTAATGGTTAAGATGCTAAACTTGATGACTGAAAGGTCAGCAGTTCAAGACCCAAGTGCTGCATGACAGAGTGAGCTCCTGTCTCTGTCCCAGCTTCTGCCAACCTAGCAGTTCGAAAGCAAGACACTGCAAGCAGATAAATAGGTGCTACTTCTGTGGTAAGGTAAACAGCATTCCGTGCACTCCAGTGTCTAGTCATGCCTGCCACATGACCACAGAAACATCTGCAGACGCAGACAATGCTGGCTCTTTGGCTGTAAACAGAGATGAGCACTGAACCCTAGAGTTGGATACGACTGGCTTTCGAGCAAGGGCGACTTTTACTTTTCTTGAAAGAAACACAATCCAAGTTGACAAGCAGCCCTTAGTAAACTTGTTCTTCAATAAAATTACTGTGAAGGTCATTCATAAAAGTTTAGTCCTGCAATAGAAGAACCTGCCACATCTCTTTAATCTTTTGTTTTGGCTTTCGAAGGTTATCTTTATGAAACCTGTGCAGAAGCCCTGCTTTCTTTTTTCATTTAGGGTGGAGTATCCTTTGAGGAGGTGGCCGTGTCCTTCACCCAGGAGGAGTGGGCTCTGCTGGATCCTGACCAAAAGGCCCTCCACCAGGAAGTCATGGAAGAGAACTGGCTAACTGTGTCCTCTCTTGGTAAGGCAACGTCTTTCTCTGCCTGAGGCTATTCTCTGTTGTTACCAATGGAATCATGAGAGTTGCCAACATCTATTATGAGACTGCAGTGGCTCAAGTCACTAAGACGCTGACTGGGAGGCGGAAGGTCAGCAGTTTCATTCCTGCAGGACGGAATGAGCTCCTTTCTCTGTCCCAGCTCCTGCCAACCTAGCAGTTCGAAAGTAAGAAATTGCAAGTAGATAAATAGGGACCATTTCAGTGGGAAGGTAATAGCATTCCATGCGCTCCGGTGCCTAGTCATGCCTGCCACATGACCATGGAAACGTCTGGAGAAGCAGACAGTGCTGGCTCTTCGGCTTAGAAACAGAGATGAGTACTGACCCCTAGAGTCGGATACGACTGGCTTTCGAGCAAGGGAAACCTAGTAGTTATGTAAGAAAAAACTCATTATGAGGAAAATAACCTTTACCCAGTGCCTTCATATACATCAGGGGTTCTCAACCTTTTCAAGGCAAGGGCTGGGTCATGCTCCCTCAGATAGCTCAGGAGCCAGATGGTCATTTTGTCCTCCCTGCCAGACATGGCATTTTCAGGTGTGACAGGTAGTGGGGGGCCTACATGAAATGGTGCCGCAGGCCGCATCCAGCCCCTAGGCCTGTGATGGCGAACCTTGACATTCCAGATGTTCTTGGATTTCAATTCCTAGAAGTAAATCACAGTAAACCCATTCGTGTGCATTCACGGGGGCTTCTGGGAATTGAAGTCCAAGAACATAGAAATCGAACAATGACATCTGGAGTGCCAAGGTTCACCATCATGGGCCTAGGCCATAGGTTGAGAACCCCTGATGTGGATGTTAAGCAGAAGGGCAGGTGGGTTATGATCTTATTTTTAGAGGAGCTGATAGAATTGATTTCCAACCCTCCTTGTCTGTCTCACAGAAGCAAGAAGGATGCTAGCAACAACTATCCCATTCTGTCTTCCTTACGACGGAGCAAAAGCCGATCAGGTATGGAACGATCACAGGACAATTTGTGTATTTGGATCCCTGCATATTCAATCACTTTAGTCCTGCATGAGGTTGGTCATTCCTTTTTAGCGAAATGTTCCACATGTTAAAAGTTTATGCAAACAGGTTGTTATAATCTGGTGCTCTCTGTGTAAGGTTTGCCATCACTGCACTAAGTGTTATGGGCTAGTATATAAGTGTGATTGCTTTGCTTTGTTCTAAGATCTCAGATCTGTATGAAGTTCTTCAAAACTTAATATGAGGGCAGTAAGAATGACATAACTCTCTTTGTTCCCATTGTTTTGATTGACTCTGTCTACCTCTTTTTTCTTGTGAGGGAGATAAGAGTGTGAGAATTGCTGTGCTCAATTTGACTAAAGGCTGATATACTCTAGCACAGTGAGACCAAGTGCCCAAAGAGAGGGGGGGTGAACTCTATGCTGGGGGGAGGGAGGAAGTGCTCCCATTGGACTGCTGGGCAGAGGGGTGGGGCAAATTTTGTGTTGGGGAGGGAGGAAGCACTCCCATTGGACTACTGGGCAGAGGGGCAGGGTGAACTCTGTGCTGGCAGGAGGGAGGAGACGCTCCCATTGGGCAGAGAGGTGGGATGAACTCTGTGCTGTGGCAACAGCACACGTGCCCACAGAGAGGGCTGTGTGTGCCACCTCTGGTACGCTTGCCATAGCTTCACCACCACTGTTCTAGCATTCTGTTTCTCACAAAGTCTCCCTAGATGCCTCCAAGAAGCTCCCAAGCAGCCTGTTCACCAGTAGCTCTTTCCTTCCCACTGTCGTTCCCCAAACACTGGGATTTAGGCACCTCTTTTCTTCTGTGCACTCCAGTGTCCAGTCATGCCTGCCACATGTCCACAGAAAGGTCTGCAGACGCAGACAGCACTGGCTCCTTGGCTATAAACAAAGATGAGCACTGCACCCTAGAGTCAGATACAACTGGCTTTCAAGCAAGGGAGATCTTTCTTGAAAGGAAAACATGCCAAGTTGACAAGTGGTCAGGGGCCCTTAGTAAACATGACCTTCAATAAAAAGACCATGAAAGTCATTCATGAAATTCCAACCCTACAATAAGGGCCTGCATTGGCTCAGTGGTTAAGAAGCTTGCCTTGTTAACTGGAAGGCCAGACTTGGGCACTGCATGATGGATTGAAGGCCTGTCTCTGTCCCAGCTCCTGCCAACTGAGCAGTTCAAAAGCAGGAAATTACAAGATGATAAATAGGGACCACTTTGGTGGGAAAAGATATTGGGGACATGAAAGGAGCCTCATTTGGGCGTCCCCTGAGTGGAGTTTCTCTGGCAAAAATCCTTTAGACCCAGAATAATATCTGACATGAAATTATTATTAACCCTACAATATAAGATCCTGCCATATTTCATTATCTAGCATTTTTGTTTTAGGAGTTTAACTGTATGAAACCCTTGTGGAACCTCTTCTTTCTTTTTACTTAGGGTGGAGTGTCCTTTGAAGAGGTGGCCGTATACTTCAGCCATGAGGAGTGGGCAATGCTGGATCCTGACCAGAGAGCCCTCCACCAGGAAGTCATGGAGGAGAACTGGCAAACAGTATCATCTCTTGGTAAGGTCCCACCCCCCTATTTCTCTGCCTGATGATAATTTCTGTTGTTACCAGTGTCATGACACCTAATGAGTAATAAGGCTGAACCTTTCTTAAGACCAAGCAAAGTATTTTGGGACTGAGAGAGTTTTGAAATTCCCTGTAATTTTTCATTAACCACACATCATTTTAAAATCACCTTTGTTTGACAGTCACCTAGTTTCAGTTTTATTGATTAGGTTAAAGGTAACTTTGCATCTTAAAAAGCTCCATCCGTTGTGCATGGAAATTAGATTACATTTTTCTTTCAATTTCCTTTTTCTTGTTGTGCTGTATCCAATTCTGAATACTGTCGGTCATCATGGCGATCAGCCATGAAGACTGTCCTGAGAATAGAATGCTGTGGCCTTTCATCTGCTTTCCACATTGCATGACACCCATCGTACCACGGTATCCAGTTCTGTGAGTCACTTTCTGGTCCTGAGCCCTTTTGGCACATGAAGTCCTCCTCGGCCCCAGGCCAGGATGGATGAAGCTGCTGCCCTCCATCAAGATGGATTCAAGTGGGATTTAATCCACTTGGGGACCATCACCCTTCCCTGTGGACTTTGCCAAGGCTGTTAGTTCTCAGATTTGTCAGGTTAGTTAACTGCTGCCTGACGCTCAGCATTGAGTTGCTGGCAGTATGGTCTTACTCTATTACCATATCACGGGGATTCTTCACCTGCGGCCCACAACACCATTTCATGTGGCCCGCCTCCACCACACCAGGAAGTGCCATGTGGTGGAGGAAGGGCAAAATGGCCATCTGGCCCCTCTGAAGCTGCCTGAGGGAGCGTGACCCGGCTCCCAGGTTAAAAAGGTTGAGAACTCATGCCATAGCAGGGTAACCTGGCTAGGTTTACATTATTATCAGTGACTTTTTTCAATCACTGGTAATAAATGAAACAGATTGTTCCAAATCCTAGATCTTGATTTCTCAGGTGCTAAAAGGATAAGTGTGAATCAGCTAGCAGACAGAACATGAGCTTTGCGTGAGTCAGGATGGGGGAGGCTGTTCAAAGGAGAAAATATCAAAGTACTGTAGCTCACTTGCCGGGAACATCATTCCTGCAAATGCTCTAATCCCATGATGGCGAACCTTGGCACTCCAGATGTTCTTGGACTTCAATTCCCAGAAGCCCAAGCCCCCTGTGAATCCACATGAATGGGTTTACTGCGATTCATCTGGCCCACGCCGCCCTTGTCGCTCCCGGAAGCAGAAGTAAAACGTGCCTTTACCTGTTTTACTTCCGTTTCCGGGAGCGATGAAGGTGGCACGGGCCAGATGGATCACAGTAAACCCATTTGTCTGGTTTCACGGGGGCTTGGACTTCTGGGAATTGAAGTCCAAGAACATATGGAGTGCCAAGGTTCACCATCATGGCTCTAATCTGTTGCATGCCTGTTCTTCTTAGAGCAGCCTCAGTCTACTATGAAAAGTTGTCAGCTACCCTCTGCCACAATGCCAAGTTTGTTCCTATGATAGGTAAAGGTCGCCCTTGCTCGAAAGCCCGTCATATCCGACTCTAGGGTTAAGTGCTCATCTCTGTTTATAGCAAAGGAGCCAGCGCTGTCTATGTCTGCAGACATTTCCATGAATATGTGGCAGGCATGCCTCAACACCTGAGTACATGGAACACTGTTTACCTCCCCACAGAGGTGGTTCCTATTTATCTACTTGCAATTTCTTGCTTTCTAACTGCTAGGTTGGCAGGAGCTGGACAGAGACGGGAGCTCATTCTGTCGTGTAGTAACCGGGAATTGAACTCCAACCTTCCAGTTGTCGAGTTTAGCATCTTAACTACTGGAGCCACCACAGTTTGTTTGTTTGATTGTTTATTTTTCTGATTTCTATTGCTGCCCAACTCCGAAGACTCTGGGTGGCTCACAAAAAATAAAACCAGTCACTTTTTAAAAACCAATAAAAAAATCTTAAAACTGCCACCAAAAAAATTACTCCGACCCCTACAGATTAAAAGAGGGAGAGAGTGTTATTACTAAATCAGCCAGCAGGCAGGGGTCACCACATCGCTGGTGTCCCACACCTGCTTTGCCAGCCAAGTTTTTAGCCCTTTCCTGAAGGACAGTAACTCCGTCTGAAGTTCCTATGATAGTCACATATAAAACAAGTGAAGCATCTTAACCTAAAATAAAACCAGGGAATAGCAGAATAACATTTAAATAAAACCAGGGAATAGCAGGATGATAACATTTAAAGAACTTAATACATTTCTTAATACAACACATAAAATAAAAAAGGCCTTTAACATAGTTGTCCAGGAGCCCCTGAAGGAAAGAAGGCAATTAATCTTTGTTTTCTTAGATTAGAAGGCATATTAAATTTAGGAAGACAAACTGTTGTAGCACTGCAAAGATTAGGAGAGCTCTTCCCATGGAATCTTTTAAAAAAGCATCATATACACCATAACAAACAAACACACACACACACACACACACACACACACACACACACACACACACACACACACACACACACACACACACACACACACACACACACACACACACACACACACGCTATCAGTCTGTTTGTCTCTTCATTTCAGTCTTTTCTGCATTTGTCGTTCTTCTAGGAGATGGCTGGAGTAAGGAAAATGTATCTCCCGGATGTGGAAAGACATTTATGCAAAAATTGGAGCTTGCAAGACATCAAAGAACCCACCCAGAAGTGGAAACCTGTATTGAAGAGAAGCCCTACAAATGTATTATGAGCAGAAAACTTTTTACCACTGAGATATCGCTGATGCTTCACAAAAGAGATCACACTGGAAAGAAGGAGTTGATAAGTGAGGTGTTTGTGAAACATTTAGAGGGCAAATTACCATCTGTGAACCATCAAAGAGTCCACACAGGAGGGAAACTATGCAAATGTCAGGAGTGTGGAAAAAATTTTCCTTGGAGCTCAAAACTTGTGAATCATCAGAGAGTCCACACTGGAGAGAAACCATACAAATGCCAGGAGTGTGGGAAATGTTTTGCTGAGAATGCAAACCTTGGGAGGCATCAGAGAGTCCACACAGGAGAGAGACCGTACAAATGCCAGGAGTGTGGGAAATGTTTCTCTGAAAATGCTAAACTTGCACTTCATAAGAGAATCCACACAGGAGAGAAACCATATAAATGTCTGGATTGTGGGAGAAATTTTGTGCGGGTCTCACATCTTGTGAATCATCAGAGAATCCACACTGGAGAGAAACCATACAAATGCCAGGAGTGTGGGAAATGTTTTGCTCAGAGCTCACAACTTCTGAACCATAGGTGGGTCCACTCAAGAGAGAAACAGTTCAAATGCCAGGAGTGTGGGAAATGTTTTGCTCGGAACTCAGATGTTATGAGTCATCAGAGAGTCCACACAGGGGAGAAACCATACAAATGCCAGGAGTGTGGGAAATGTTTCGCTCGCAATTCACAACTGGTGAATCATAAGAAAATCCACACAGGAGAGAAACCACACAAATGCCAGGAGTGTGAGAAATGTTTTGCTCGAAGCTCACAGCTTGTGAGACATCACAGAGTCCACACAGGAGAAAAACCATACAAATGCCAGGTATGTGGGAAATGTTTTGCTCACAGTTCATATCTTGTGTATCATCAGAGAGTCCATACAGGAGGGAGACCGTACAAGTGCCAGGAGTGTGGGAAATGTTTTGATTGCAATTCACACCTTGTGAATCATCAGAAGGTGCATACTGGAGAGAAACCATACAAATGCCAAGAGTGTGGGAAATGTTTTGCATGGAATCCGTACCTTGTGCGTCATCGAAGAGTCCACACTGGAGAGAAACCATACAAATGCCTGGAGTGTGGGAGAAGTTTTGCTGATAAAGCAATTCTTGTGATTCATAGGAGAGTCCACACTGGAGAGAAACCTTATAAATGTCAGGATTGTGGGAAGTGTTTTGCTAGGAGCTCTCAGCTTGTGAATCATCAGAGAGTCCACACTGGAGAGAAACCTTACAAATGCCAAGAGTGTGGGAAATGTTTTGCTAGGAGCACACAGCTTGTGGACCATAAAAGGATCCACACAAGAGAGAAACGATTCAAATGCCAAGTGTGTGGGAAATGGTTTGCTCGGAACACTGAAGTTGTGAGTCATCAGAGAGTCCACACAGGAGAGAAACCCTACAAATGCCAGGAGTGTGGGAAATGTTTTGCTTGGAGCTCACATTTTTTGGATCATAAAAGGCTCCATGCAGGAGAGAAACCATACAAATGCCAGGATTGTGGGAAATGCTTTGTTCGAGGTCCACAGCTTGTGAATCATCAGAGAATTCACACAGGAGATAAACCATACAAATGCCAGGAGTGTGGGAAATGTTTTGCTCGGAACACACAGCTTGTGGATCATAATAGGGTCCACACAGGAGAGAAACCATACAAATGTGAAGAGTGTGGGAAATGTTTTGCTCAGAGTGCTCATGTTGCACGTCATCAGAGAGCCCACACAGGAGAGAGACTATACAAATGCCAGGAGTGTGGGAAATGCTTTGCTCAGAACACAGAAATTGTTAGACATCAGAGGATCCATATGGAAGAGAAAACGTAGAAATGCCAGTAGCCTCGGGAATGTTGTGTTTACATTTTAGGTTCCTTATGTTGTGCAAAGCAGTCACACTTGTATTGTATAGTGCTTAATGCACTCTCTGGGCAGTTCACAAGTTAATTAGCATTTCCTCCCAAACAAAATGGGTACTCATTTTATCAACCTCAGAAGGATGGAAGGCTTGGTCAACCTTGGACCCTGCTCAGGATCAAACTCACAGCCTTTTGGTTTCAGTCCAGCAGCTTAAACATTGTGCCACCAGGGGTTCTCAACTTTTTAAAGCCATGGGCTGGACCATGCCCCCTCAGACAGCTGAGCGGGCCAGACTGGTAGTTCCCCTGCCATAAACGCCACCATAAAATGTGCCCACTGCTGTCGTAAATGTGTTTACAATATCTGTGGATGCATTTACGGCTATCATAAATGTTTCTGCCTCTGGTGGCAGCGACGACGTGAGCCACACAAAATGGTGTTGCAGGCCGGCACGGTCCATGGCCCGTACTTTGAGAACCCCTGTGCTAGATGATCTTTATAGGAGAGGAACCATACAAATCTTAGATGTGTGAGAAATGTTGGCACCTGTTAATGGTTGTGAGACTCCAGAAAATAGAGATGAAAGGAGGGACACAATAGTATTCTGTGATGAAGTGCCAGAGTTGTAACTATTATTTTTGGTGTCCGAAGCTTCACATGGCATTGGTACATGTGGGGTGAGGGTGGAGGAATTGGGAGGGACACTTGATTCAAGGCATACAATGAGCATATTGGTTGTGTACTGAGCCTTTTATTTTGTATTTTCTAGGGCAGTGGTTCCCAACAAGGGGTACACAGCCCACAGGTGGACTTCAAATCCCAGAAGCCTAAGTCAGTACATTGGCTGATCAGTGCTCTGGGGAAATGACTTAGGCTTCTGGGAATTGAAGTCCAAACACAAGCATTTGGGAAATACTGTTAGGGGCTATGGAGAAGTGTCTGGACAGGTTATAATTGCCTTGGGTGGGCACCTTCACAACTTTTTAGCAGCAAATGCAGAAGAGAAGATTGAGGCCCCCTCAAGTTTTCTCCTGGGTCAAAACTTCAATCACCCACATTAGCAACATTCTGTAAAGCTCCGTCAGGAGAGTGACTGCTAGTCAAGATAGAAAATAGGTACAGCTGCATGCCATGTACTGTATATTGTTAGTTTTAGGGGGGAAAGAAAACTTTGGGGGTGGTAGTGAGGAATATACCAACAAATTATGGTTTTCTTCAATTGGTGCACTGTTCCATTCATGATAATATAAAATACAGTACACTAGTACCTCGGATAATGGTATGACTTGGTTCCACAAGTCATAACATTATCTGGTTTTTAACGTTGTGCGATGCATTGAGCGCACAACAATAAAAGAAAAAAGCCCTGTTCCCTTTCTGAAGAGGAAAGAAAACGGGGGGGGGGGGGAATCCGGTTTGTTTTGGGAGGGAATGCGCGTTCCCTCCCCATGCAAACTGGTTGTCCCAGCATGGGATCACCCTTTGCTTGCGAAGGGAACACGCGTTTCCTTCGTAAGCAAAGGCTGATCGGTGCCCCAATCCAAGCACTTGAACCCATGCTGGCATCAGTGCTGGGGTTGGGGAAAAGAAAGGGCTTTGCCATCCAGGCCGGGGGGGGGTGCTCTGAAAAGAGGCTTGGGACCCTTCTTTCAGCCTCTCTTCAGAAGACCCCCCCCCTTTTTTTTCCTCGGATAGCTAAGCCCCTTAGCAAGCCAGGCCGGTGTGTGTGTGTTTCTGAAAAGAAGCTAGGAAAACTTTTTCCCAGCTTCTTTTCAGAAACCTTTGTCTGGATCGCTAAGGGGCTTAGCGATCCAGGTTAGGGTGTGTGTGCACACGCACAATCTCTCCCCCAATACCCCAGCTGTCCCAGGTGATCGCTGGGACTGCCTGGTTGTGTGTGTGTGTGTGTGTGGGGAGAGATTGCATGCTTGCACGGTTTCTTCCCCAACACCCTGGCAATCCTGGTGTGCAATTGGATCACCGGTTTGGTTGGGGGGAGAACAGGCGCACATGCCTCCCCCCCCAACCAAACCACCGATCTGAGTGGAGATCTCTGCCCCAAAGCCTGCTAACAATGTGTGATGCAGATGTTTGCCTCAAATTCCCCAACGTTACCCGATTTTAGCATCATGCAATGCAAACGCTAACTGAGGTATTACGGTATTGTGATTAAAATCATCTCATGTCAGGATTTGATGGGACACAACCTTGAGGAGCTAAAGCAGGGGTTTTCAACCTGCTGCCCATGGGCCAGATGTGGCCCATGGCACCCTGCCTCCACCACACCTGGAAGTACCATGTAAATGGCCGTCTGGCCCCCAAAGCTGTCTGAGGAAGCATGACCCAGCCCTTGGCTTAAAAAGGTTGAGAACTCAGTTACTGGGACGTATTCTGAGTGTCAGAAGCTCCGTCTCATTGTGGGGAAAGGGTGGAATTTTGAGTAGATTCAGGAAGTGTAAGAAGAGAACGTTAAACCTTCACCTCAATCCCAAACTCTCAGTTCACTAGAATAACAACGCAGCACACTCAGAAGGAGTTTTTTTAAACTCCTCCACAATGTTACCGGGGGGGGGGGGAATCATATTTGCATGTTGTGTATTGTTGGATGAACTTACCAAACCACTAGAATCACAACGAGAACAGAAAATTGCTCACAGCACACTTGAGGTAAGGTTTTGCTAACTCTTGGCATACTGCTGAATAGCAACAGTTGCTATCTGGTTTGAATATGTTAATGCTAGTTTTGTTGTTAGATCAACAACTAGATTTCAGAGAAGTCTCAACCCACAGTGGGAGTTGATGCATGCTGGTCTTTCCCCATACTGTATCTGTTGGGGAATATGTTCCGAGACCTTCTGCAGATACATGAAAGTGTGGATAACAGCAAACCCTATATTTAACACATATACAGTACCTGCATCATAGAAGTGGGAGAGATATTTCAAACGTCTGCATGAGAGCACCATAGAAATACTGAACTCATGAATGGGGTGGGTTATTGAATGCAGGAATTTGTTACTGAAGCACTTAGATTTGAATAGAATAAGGAATTGGCAGTTGTAATCCTTTTAGCGGGTTACGCTCACCATAAATACAGTGTTGTAAATTGTGAGGGTACAGCGAGGGATATAAGCATGAACTTGTTAATTAGTAGCTTTTGCTGCTGCAATTTCCTACACTGAATCGATACTGGGGTACCTCACCAGCTAGTATTCGGCCAGCATGTTTTTTTCTATGAATTACTGTATAGGAAACTGACAACAACACATGTTGTGAATGTGGATACAGAATCCAGTTCATTTACTGGTCTGCCGATTACTGCCAGAAACATGCACCGATTAAGACAGGGGTTCTCAAGCCCCAGCCCCAGCCCAAGGCACTATTTCATGTGGCCCGTTCTGCTGCCACCGGAAGTGGATGCGTTTATGGGAGCTGTACATGCGCCCATGGCTGTCATAAATGCCTCCATAAAATGCATCCGTGGCCATCATAATGCAGTTATGGCGGGGAAACCACCAGTCTTGCCAACTCAGCTGTCAGAGGGGACATGGTCCAGCCTGCAGAGTGAAAAGGTTGAGAACCTCTGGATTAAGACTTAAGTTTGGCCAGTGACAGAACCAAGAAACTGGCTTCATTTTTTTGGGTCAAGACATGAAAGAAGAATAGGAAATCACGTTAGTTTTGGTGCCTGGAGATGCACAACAGAAGTGAGGCAGTTATTAAACTTTGAATTACTCACAAGTTTTCTCTGAAGTTCTTTTTCTTAGCAAAGTGAACTCTGTGTTTTGTACTGACTGCTGTAAACACTTACAGTCTGTTACTCCGGTAGGCTCCCTTTCCAATATGCCTGGGTTAAAAAGAAAGAGACACAACATTTTGCAGCATAGGAAACACAGGTACAGTAATACCTCAGATAGCGCTAAGACTTGGTGTTTTTATGCATTGGGGCGTCATACACAAGTTCTCTTCCTGAGAAGATGTATTTGTGTTGTCACCTTATTTGTATTCTCCATAACCCAAAGGAATGCCAAGGTAATGCTTTTTACAAAAACGTCACACCTTCTGTATTTTGTTGTTCAGTCGCACAGTCGATTCTGACCCTTTGCGACCCCATGGAGTATGGACCACTGTCCGCCAGGCACTTCTGTCCTCCACCATCTTCCTCAACTCGCTCAGCTTTGTGCCAGTTGTCTCTACAATACCATCTAGCCATCTCATTTTTGCCCGCCCCCTTTTTCTTTTGCCCTCCACCTTTCCCAGCATCAAGGCTTTCTCAATTGTGCACACCCACTCAGAGTGAAAAATATCCCAGATGGGTGGTATAAAACCATAATAAATAAAATTATAAACCTTGAAAGACTTGCTGATGCAGGTATATCTTTAATAACATGTGAAAGGTAAAACAGTTCTAATCTCCATTGGCAGTTAGTTCCAGAGGGTGGAGGTTATGGTGGAGAAAGCTCTCGATGTGGTTGTTGCTTTTTTGCTACTTCAGGCATAACCACTCAGAGCTTACATACCTGTGTGGTTTGGGTATAACTCCTGAGGAAGAATCACTCCCTTAGATAGCTTGGTCCCAAACCGTTCAAGTTTGTGTCTTCTCCGTAGGCATGTTGTGCTCCTCTGATGTGGTTCATATTTGATATTTAGTTACACCACAGTTCATATGGTATTTTTGTGGAGCCCTAAAAGACAGTCTAAGGGACACTGGTGGTTAAGATGCTGAACTTGACAACTGGAAGGTCAGCAATTTGAGACCAGAGTGCTGCACAACAGAGTGAGCTCCTGTCTCTGTCCCAGTTCCTGCCAGCTTAGCAGTTTGATAGCAAGAAATGGCAAGTAGATAAATAGGTACCACTTTGGTGAGAAGGTAAAGAGCATTCCATGAACTCAGGTATCTACTCATGCCTGCCACATGACCACAGAAACATCTGCAGATGCAGGCAACGCTGGCTCTTTGGCTGTAAATGGAGATGAGCACCACTCCCTAGAGTTGGATCCAACTGGCTTTCAAGCAAGGGTGACCTTTACTTAATAGACAATCTGTTTTGGAAACACTCCCAAATACTGACTCACAAATAGCATTAGTTCAGTAGCAGAGTCTCCGAGGGAAAGACTTCCATCTTTAATAATGCCTTTATTGGTTCAATTTTTTGGAATAGTAGCTGTGTTAGTCTGTGTTTCAAGCATATCAAATAAACAAAACAAATCATTTTTGTTTTGTTTATGCTCTTCTGCCGTATCTGACTCCGAATATTGGCAATCATAATTGCAGTCAGCCATGAAGACTATCCTGAGAATATAATGCAGTGCCTTTCCATTTGCCTTCCGGATCACATCATGACACCCATTGTACCACTGATCCAGTTTTGCGAGTCACTTGGTCTTGAGCCCTTTTGGCATGCAAAATCCTCCTCAGCCCCAGGCCAGTTTTGATGAAACTGCTACCCTCCATCAAGATGTATTCAAGAGTGATTTAATCCACTTGAGGATCATCATCCTTCCCTGTGGACTTCAGCATCCAAGGCCATTAGTCCTCAGAATGGTCAGGTTAGTTAACCGCCACCAGACACTCGGCATTGAGTCACTGGCAGTATGGTCTACTGACTATTACCATCGCAGGATAACCTGGCCAGAGACAGGCTTACTCTGATATGCTTTATTGGCTCACTAGAACTTTATACACAAAGCAAGAACTGAAACCCATCCTCCTTTAGTTGTACTTCTTTGGGGAAAATAATAGAACTCTAGATTGTATTATATTGTTATATTTATATGGTGTTTTTTATGTATATTTCATACTGTTACATTGTTAGCCGCTCTGAGTTGCTTCGGCAAGGAGAGCGGCATATAAATTTGAATTTAATAATAATAATAATAATAACTCTACCTATGGAATTGTAGCCTGGTTATGTACAAGAATGATAACTCAAGAACTGTGGAAATGAATTCACCAAAAAGTGCCTTCATTTTGGTACATTCACACTAGAATATAATGCCCTTCATAGTTGATTTTTTTTTAACAGTAGCAATGCTAGTCTGTGTTTCAGGCTGATCCAAATAACTGCCAGCAATCATTTGTCACTGCCAGCTGTGGGAAGCTGTGTTGATTTGCGGCCTGGCGCAATGATGAGTGCTGGTAGTGGGCGGTGGCGGCGAGTGGCAGTGGTGCAGCACAGGGCAACTTGAGCAAGGCCCGCGCTGCAGCCCCTCTGAGGAGGCCGCTGAGGGTCTCCCTGGCTGCCCCACTCTGCAGCCCAAAATGGCTGCTGGTGAGTGTGCATGCATGAAAATACCAGCTGACGCATGCATGCTGAGTGCATGCATCAATTGGTATTTTCACACATGCGCACTCACCAGCAGCCATTTTGGGCTGCAGAGTGAGGCAGCTAGGGAGGCGACCGAACTGGTCGCCTCAAAAAAAAAAAATGGTAACCATCCTGGGTGGTCTCCCAAGGAGGTTAGTAAACCACCACCACCACCATAAGATCATCGAGGATTCACCACCAGTTCTGTAGAACCGGGGCAAACCAGCCTATGCCCACCATTGCATACTTCCCGGAAAACTGGGATTGTCCCAGATTCAAAGTTGGAAATTTTGTCCCTGCCAGTACAATAAAAATCATGTTAAAGTCCTGGATTTTAAAACTTACTGATTGTGTATTATAACACCCCATTAAAATAAATTCGAACTCTCGCCCTCAAACAAGTGATTTCCTGCTACGTTTGAGTTGGAGAATACCTGGAGACAAATCTTAATGTCCTCACCTCACACCGCTGCCAGATAAGTGTGACCAGTGTGTTTCCTGGAACTAAGGACATTAAGAGTTGACTGTGACACGACTTCTCAGAAGTACAACAGATCATCTTACAATAAGAATTAACTGTTGTAAACAATTTCATTTATATATTGATATATTTAACATGAAAGTGTTTTATACCTGTAATTGTATTATGTTTGTTTTAAAAGAAGGCTATTTTGTAGATTTCTTTTTGTTCAGTCACACAGTCGATTCCGACCCTCTGCGACCCCATAGACCACTGTCCACCAGGCACTTCTGTCCTCCACCAACCCCCTCAACTCGCTCAACTCTGTGCCCATTGTGTCCACAATACCATCTAGCCATCTCATTTTTGGCCGCCCCCTTCTTCTTTTGCCCTCAACCCTTCCAAGCATCAAGGCTTTCTCAAGCGAGTCTTCTCTTCTCATTTGATGTCCAAAGTACCTTAGCTTCATCTTTACTATTTGATCTTCTAAGGAGCAGTCAGGGTTGATTTCTTCCAAGATCGACCTATTTGTTCTCCTTGCTGTCCAGGGGACTCTCAAAACTCTCCTCCAACACCACATCTCAAAGGCATCTATTCTTCTGCGCTCAGCTTTCCTAATGGTCCAGCTCTCACAACCATACATTGCCACTGGGAATACCATTGCTTTAACTAGATGAATTTTTGTTTGCAATGTGATGTCTCTACTTTTCATTATGCTCCCCAGGTTTCTCATCGCTTGCCTCCCAAGAATCAGTCACCTTTTTATTTCATGGCTGCAATCACCATCTGCAGTGAGCTTTGATCCTAGGAAAGTAAAATCTGTCACTGCTTCTACTCCTTCCCCATCTATTTTCCAGGGACTGATAGCAGATAGGGCCTGTTCCGTGATCTTGGTTTTCTTGATATTGAGTCTCAAGCCAGCTTTTGCACTTTCTTCTTTCAACCTAATCAGGAGCTTTTTTAAGTCCTCCTCACTTTCTGCCATCAGGGTGGTATCATCTGCATATCTCTAATTATTGATGTTTCTCCCAGCAATTTTGATCCCAAATTGTGACTCCTCCATCCCTGCATTGTGTATTATGTGCTCTGTGTATAAGTTGAATAAGCAGGGTGACAAAATGCAGCCTTGTCTTACTCCTCTTCCTATTCCAAACCACTCAGTCATTCCATATTCAGTCCTAACGGTTGCTTCTTGATTCATGTACAGATTTCTCATGAGGCATATAAGGTGTTCTGGAAGGCATATCTTTAATTACTTGCCACATTTTGTTGTGGTCTACACAGTCAAAGGCCTTAGTGTAATCAATGAAACAGAAGTAGACTTGTTTCTGATATTCCTTTGTTTTTTCCATGATCCATCTTATGTTGGCAATGTGGTCTCTAGTTCCCCTGCCTCTTCTGAAACCCACCTGCACTTCTGGTAATTCTCTTTCAACGTGCTGTTGCAGTCTATCTCGTATTGTAGAAAACCCGCCCATTTTTGTCAAGTATACTTCTGTCCCAGTTTTGTGAGAGAGAATTATGGCAACTCTAGCTTTGTACCCCTTAGAATAGATCAGTGACCTCTCCTGTTGTATTTTGCTGAAGGCATCCTGGAAATTAGCAGTGCCAAGAATAGTTGGTTGAAGTCAGAGAAGAAATCCCATCTAGTTATCTTTGAGAGGGGGACTATTTTTAGTTGAGGAATCTGGAGAAAAGAGAGAGAGAAAATTAAATATCAAAGGCTCTGTGGACTGGAGGCTTTCTCTCTGTCTCTGACAGATCTTGTTTTTATCTCAATTTCCCTTTTCCGTCCAAACAGAGGAGAACATACTGTATGCAGAAGTAGAAGGTGATGCCTTGTACTGGATCACTATACAGAAAAATAACTAAATAGAAAAAACTTATTTAGTGATCCAAAAAAGGTATCACCTTCTACTTCTGCATATGTTTTATACATGAATCACACCCACAGACTTTGTCATCCATGGACTCGGAAAGGAGATTGGACGGGTCTGGGTTTACCCCTGCCAGGAGCCTGGCTTGGCTTCAGTCATATGACAGGAAAGGGGCAAAAATGTTTAATGCCAAATCTTTTTATTGTGCGCAGGCGTGACTGCCTTATTCGTCCGGGAGGGAAAAACCGGACTCAATGTTGAAGGGGAGGCTTTGGAAAGAACTCACCCCTGCCTGCAACCTCTTTAATTAAGTAATTAAGAGACAGTGAAGGCGGGGGGGATCAGGTGAGTCTCTTTTGCTCAATTTCTTTTCTCAGGGCTGCCACCCTCCATTGGAGCCCATCTATTCTTGGACACTGTCCCAGGGTTGATAACATGGGAATGTAATCCATGCATTTGCCTCTGTAGTGATGGCTATCCTTGGCACTCCAGGTGTTCTTGGACTTCAATTCCCAGAAGCCTAAGTAAGCACTTCGGCTAGGACTTCTGGGAATTGAAGTCCAAGAACACCTGGAGTGCCAAGGTTGGCCATCAGTCATAGACAGAGGGGGGATAGTTTGCTCTTTGCCTCAAGCAGCAGAATGTCTTGGGTCACCCCAGCTCTCTTGAATGGGTTCCCCTCCAGGGCCCTCTTTCTAGGAGCCACTCTGGGCCCCTGGCATATGGATTTGATCCCCTCAGGAAGGGAATTTCCCATCCAAAAAGCATTCAAAGTGGCAGTAGCAGAATATTCGGGCATCACTTTTCTTATCAACCGGACTGCAGTGACTCAAGAAGTTAAAACACTAACTGGAAGGCGGCAGGTCAGCAGAGCCGAGTACTGTTTGAGCTCCTGTTTCTGTCCCAGCTCCTGCCAACCTAGCAGTTCGAAAGCAATAAATTGCAAGTAGATAAATAGCTACCACTTTGGTGGGAAGGTAAAAGCATTCTATGTACTCCGGTGTCTAGGCATGCCTGCCACACGTCCATGGAAATGTCTGCAGACACAGACAGCACTGGCTCTTTGGCTGTAAACAGAGATGAGCATTGTGCCCTAGAGTCAGTTACAACTGGCTTATCAAGCAAGGTTGACCTTTACCATTACCTTTCTTATGAATAACCCAAACTCATAATTGAATGTTTTGGAATGATAGCCATGTTAGTCTGTGTTTCAAGCATATCAGAGAATAAACTAAACAAAACAAAAAAATGTTGTAGCTCCTTGAAGGTAAGTTAAAGGTCGCCCTTGCTCAAAAGCCAGTCGTATCTGACTCGATGGTTCAGTGCTCAGCTCCATTTATAGGTGAAGAGCCAGCACTGTCTGTGTCTACAGATGTCTCCATGGCCATATGGCAGGCATGACTAAACACCGGAATGCACAGAATGCTGTTTACCTTGCCACCAAAGTGGTACCTATTTATTGATTTGCAGTTTCTTGCTTTCAAACTGCTAGGGTGGCAGGAGCTGGGACAGAGACAGGAGCTCACTCGGTCGTGCAGTCCACTTGCACAACCACTGATCCCTAGCACCTTGAAGACTGACTTGTTAAAATTTAATGTGAGCTTTCTACCAGTTTTGCAATTTTCCATGGAAACAACCTCCAAAGGACTTCCTTTTCACTTGGGCAACCAGAGCCTTTGATTGAGATATGAATACTCTTGTGCTCAAGGCTTTCCTTTTTAGCACATATTTTTGGGACTATGATTTTATATTCGGAGAGGAACCTGTGGGACTGCCTTTCCACCCTCTCCGTCTCTCTTGCAGAACCAGGAAGGATGCCAGAAACAAGTGATCCATCTTGTCTTCCTTGTGACGAAGCAGAACCAGATCAGGTATGGGCAGGACGATTTCAAGACACTGTGTGTATTTGAATCCCTTTGCATTCATCCACATTAGTCGTGAATCAGTCTGGCCATTCCTTTTCAATGGAAGGCTCCATATGTTCGATGCTTATACAGCTCGCCCTTGTTTGAAAGCCAGTCGCAGCCGACTCTAGGATTTGGTACTCATCTCCATTTATAACCAAAGAGCCAGTGCTGTATGCATCTGCAGACATTTCCATGGCCATGAGGCAGGCATGACTAGACACCGGAGTGCAAGGAATGCTGTTATCTTTCCCACCGAAGCGGCATCTCTTTATCTACTTGTAATTTCTTGCTTTCAAACTGCTAGTTTGGAAGGAGCTGGGACTGAGATGGGACCTCATTCCATTGTGCATTACTCAGGTCTCAAACTGCTGATCTTCCAGGCATCAAGTTCAGTGACTCAACCACTAAGTCACCTCAGTCCCTTCAATGCTTATATACCAGCTGTCCTAAAGAGCCCTGGTTTGTTCATTTTTGTGTCAGAGATTACTATGGATTGAAAGGTTTTTGCAGGGGACGCCCAAATGAGGCTCCTTTCATGTCCCCCCTTGTGCAGCTCTCAGGAATTGAACCTGTCTTTCCAGTCTCCAAGCCTAGTGCCTTAACCACTAAACCACTGGGGAAGCTGCAAAAGCCCTGATGATGCAGTGGTTACACTGCTGTATTGCAGCCCAAACTAATGACACTGTAAATTCAATCCCTATTGGGCTCAAAAATGACTTAGCTTTCCATCCTTCTGATGTCAGTCAAATGAGTACCCAGCATGTTCAGAGCGAAAATGCTAATTAACTTGTGAACTGCCCTGAGAGTGCATTAAGTGCTATGGGATGGTATATAAATGTAATTGCTATTACTATTACTATCCATTACAAATGGAAAATATTTTTGTTTCTCTTCTCAAGAATGCTGCCAAGATCTGTGATTATTTGAGGTTCCTCAAAACGGAATGTGAGGACAGGAGGTATTACTTTCCTGATTGTTTTAGACATGTCCCTGTCATAATAGACATAATCACAACATATTCCCCTCACCTAGCATGACAAATACTCAAAAGAGAATAAAAGAGACTTTGAACATCAGTGCCTTTGTAAAAGCATCACATTTTTGGTCCCTATTTGTGGATACTCTTCCTTTAATTGTTCACCTGACTGCAAGTGACTTCCCAATAAAGAAATCTTCATTAATGTTTATTCAAGCAAAGCAGAAGTAAGTAATGGTGTGGCAAAATTTAATGATCTGAGTACATATTTCAAAGCAGAGGTTCACAACCTATGGCCTGTGGGCCAGATTTGGCCCACAGTACCATTTTGTGGCCTGCCACCCTTGCTTCTGCCACCGCCACTGCCACCGGAAGCACAGAAACAGCTGCATTCACATTTACAGCTGTCATAAATGAATTTACAACAGCTACGGATGCATTTTACGGCAGTGTGTACGGCAGGGGAACGACTAGTCCAGCCCACCCAGCTGTCTGAGGGAGCCCGACCCAACCCGCAGCTTCAAAAGGTTGAGAACTCCTGTTTTGAAGTCTTCCTTAGCTAACAAAAATACTTGCCTTGAAAATAGTAAAAATGTAAAAGCTTCTTGATTAAAATCCATATTATTGAACTTCAAGAAGGTTATTAGAACCAATCTGAGGCACCTTTTCTCTTGTTTAAAATACAATGCGCTCTACATGGGGCTGCCCTTGGCGACCGTTCGGAGGCTTCAACTGGTCCAGAATGCGACTGCTCGGGTTGTGATGGGTTGTGGGCGTTATGCTCGTGCCTCACCACTTCTCCGAGAGCTGCACTGGCTCCCAATATGCCTCCGGGTGCAAATCAGGGTGCTGGTCATTACCTTTAAAGCCCTACATGGTAGTGGGCCAGGATACTTAAGAGACCGTGTCACCCTGAGAACATCTGTCCATCCCACCAGAGCGGTCGTGCAATCAGCTAGAGAGGCTCATCTCTCTTGCACAAGTAGGAGGGACTTTTCTGTGTCCGCTCCGGCCCTATGGAATCTCCTGCCAAGTGAGTTGCATCTCCAGACAGAGTTGCTGCCCTTCAGGAAGGGGGTGAAGACCTGGCTGGCGGGGCATGTGTGGGGTGTAGGCCAGGCATCAGCTTGGCCAGCTGGCTCCTTTGAATACCCTACCTTTCTCCGTTTTTTAAAAAAACTTTTTTAAACTTTTTAATCTTTTAACTTTTAATTGTAAGCAATGTGTTTTTAATTGTTTTAAATTGTAAGCCGCCCTGAGTCCTCAGATAAGGGCGGGGTATAAATGTAAATAAATAAATACAGGAAATATATCATAGGACAGTGATGGAGAACCTTTTAGAGACCGCAACCCCAAACCCACTTATTTATCACAAAGTGCCAACACAGCAACAGGGAAGGAAAGAAACACTCCCATTAGGTTGCTGGGCAGAGGGGCGGAGTGAACTCTGTGCTGGGGGAGGGAGAAAGCACTCCCATTGGGCTGTTGGGCAGAGGGGCGGAGCAAACTCTGTGCTGGGGGAGGGAGAAAGCATTCCCATTGGGCTGCTGGGCAGAGGGGCGGAGTGAACTCTGTGTTGGGGTGATTGCACGGGTGCCCACACAGATTTAACATGTGAAATAAAGATTAAAATGGATTGGGGGGGGGAGCATTGTTGTGGGCATGACCAAGTGGAAAGCCCTTTGTTGTACCCAAATTAGGACTACTTTATTTAAAAACTTGGATGGGTGGGACCAGCCAAAATTTCTGCTACCGGTTCTGGCAAACTAGTGCGAACCTGCTGATGCCCATCACTTGGGGGGGGGCGATTTTAGGGAGAATTTCTAAATTATGTATTGATGAAAAGGAAAGAAATAGAGCCAGGACAAGATCTATTTTCTTTGTGGGGATAAAAGGGCAAATATGGAAATTTAATGATATAGAAAGCATTTAATGAATAAAGTTTATAAATCCCATGGGTGGTCTGTCAGGCCAAGCTATCCTGCTATGGTAATAGAACAGACCAGGGGTTCCCAACCTTTTCAAGCCAGGGGTCGGGTCATGCTCCTTCAAGTGAACTTTGAGAGCTGGATGGCCATTTTGCCCTCCCTGCAAAATGGGGGTGGCCATTTTGTCCCAACAGCTCAAATGGGTAGCCATTTTATTTCTCAAATGTCTTTGGAGGGATGGGAGCCACATGAAATGGTCTGGCCCATGGGCCTTAGGTTGAGAACCCCTGGAGTAGATCATACTGCCAGCGACTCAGTGCTGATCATCTGGTGGTGATTAACTAACCTGACAACCCCGAGGACTAACCGCCTTGGGTGCCGAAGTCCACAGGGAAGGGTGATGGTCCCCAAGTGGATTAAATCCCACTTGAATCTATCTTGAGGGAGGGGAGTAGCTTCATCAAGACTGGCCAATGATAACTTTGCATGCCAAAAGGGCTCAGGACCAGAAAGTGACTCGCAGAAGTGGTGGCGCAGTGGTTAAACTTCTGTACTGCAGCCAGAACGTTGTGAGTTTGATTCTGACCAGGGCTCAAGGTTGACTCAGCCTTTCATTCTTCCAAAGTTGTTAAGATTAGTCCCCAGCATGTTGGGGGGAGAGGAATCAAAATGCTAATTGGTTGTTTATGTTTTCTTGTGGGAGATCTAAGAGTATAAGAGATGGTGTGCTCAATGAAACCAAATGTAGATATAACACGTTTGGGCACCCCTGCGTAATGGAGTAGTCCTTTGATGGTGAACCTTGGCACTCCAGATGTTCTTAGATTTCAATTCCCAGAAGCCTAAGCCCCCGTGAATCCACACGAATGGGTTTGCTGTGACTCGACCGGTCCACGCCATGCCACCCTCGTCACTCCTGGAAGCGGAAGTAAAACACACCTGTACAGAGAGCAGGGCGGTGTGAGCTGGATAAATTGCAGCAAACCCATTTGTGTGGATTCACGGGGGGTTGGGCTTCTGGGAATTGAAGTCCAAGAATATCTGGAGTGCCAAGGTTTGCCATCACAGGAGTAGACCATACAGCCATCGACTCAACACTGAGTGTTTGGTGGTGGTAAATAACCTGACTCCCCAAAGGGGCCAATGGCTACAGGCAGATAAGCCCCTTTAGGTGGGGTGATGGTGTTGTTTTGGCTATGAAACCTATGCAGACACTCTGCTTTCCTTTTTCCTATAGGGTACTGTGTCCTTTGAAGAAGTGGCCATATACTTCACCCAGGAGGAGTGGGCACTCCTGGATCCTGACCAGAGGGCCCTCCACCAGGAAGTCATGGAGGAGAACTGGCAAACCATATCCTTTCTTGGTAACGTATTCTTTTTTCCTGGCTGAATGCTGATTTCCATCAGTACTAGTGGAATAATGGTTAATAAACAGTGGCAGCAATGATGAGGCTTCTGAGATGGCTTGTCGTCCCAACTCCTCTTAGCCATTATGGGATCCTTAATGCCTTCCACGGTCTTCTACTGACTCTTCTCTCAACCTTTTCAAAGTTTGGTGAGTTTTGGAGTAAGAGTGTCTGAATTATGGCCCTCTTCAAATTACTCACTGAATTTCCAAAAGTCTTTTGCACAGTATTATTGGTTAGGACAGGGGTTCCCAACCCCCAGCCTGTGGGCCTAATCCAGCCCATGCATATCATTAATCCAGCCCGCGGTGGCCACTCAGGTACCTCTAGGACAGCCCACCGCTCCCAGAAGTTTTGATACGTCACTGACCGTGGCAGCAGTTGGAATCATGCAGTTTCCCCCAGTTTTTGCACAGATTTTTTTTGGAGCATGTTCGCTCCGGTTTGGGAATTTTCCATCGCTTCCCCACTGCGCTTTGGCAGCTAGAGTGCGGTGATGAGCGACTTCCAGTGCTGGGCGGAGCTTACGTCAGCACCTGGGATCCCAGCACAGAACCAGGAAGTTGCCCATCACCATACTCTAGCTGCCAAAGTGCAGCAGAAAAGCGATGGAAAAAACCCAAACCAGAGCGAACATGCTCTGAAAAGCCTCCTACTGCCCTGGTAAGCAGTGGAGGCTGTGCATAAACCTAGGAAAACTGTGCAATTCCCACCAACAATGACAGCGAAAACATAAGTAGTGGTCACAGCCATGCTTCCAGCTCCAATAGCTGAGTGCAGTGGCGGGAACTGGCCCCTGGTGGGAAAACATTGAGAACCCCTGGGTTAGGAGATCAAATCTCAGTGTTAAATCACATTCAACATGTTGAAGCACATGTTGTTGGGTTTGTTTTAAAATTGGAGGCATATTTTTTGTTTTTTTGTTGTTATTTATAAACTTATTCAGTTTGTTATAATAATTATAACGATTTAGTGTCAGAAATTATTCTGGGTTGAAAGGATTACTGCTGGAGAAACTTCAGTCAGGGGACACCCGAATGAGACTCCTTTCATGTCCCCAAGATTTCCCACCACCACCACCAAAGTGGTCCCTATTTATCTAATTGCAATTTCTTGCTTTTGACCTGGTAGGTTGAAAGGAGCTGGGACAGAAATGGGAGCTCACTCCATCTTGCAGCCACCGGGTCTTGAACTGCCGACTTGCCCGCCTTCAGGCTAACAAGACGAGCTTCTTAACCACGGAGCCACCGCAATTTGTTTATTGTTTATATTTAATCTCTTATTCTAGAGATTTTTTAAAAGGTGTTGTAAGCCACCCAGAGTTGGGAAATATCCCAGATGGGTGGGATATAACTGCAACCAACCAGTCAGTCAGTCAGTCAATCAATCAATCAATCAATTTACCCTTTAGCCCATTAAGATACAGAGATGCAAAGTTTGGAGAATAGGTGAAGGGGAATAAGTCAGAAATTGTACTTCCCATGCTTTTGGTTAGCCTTCCTATGCAGTAATACCTCGGATAACGTTTACCTTGGATAACGCTAAAATCGCATAACGTTAAGTAATCTGGGGAGGAGAATTGGATCGAATAACGTTAAGGTCCTATGGGATGGATCGGATAACAACCGCTAAAGCCTGTGCAGTTACAATGTATCTCTATGGAGCTTTAATGTTATCCGATGCATCCCATAGGATTTTAACATGCATTGGATAACACTGAAAATCGGATAGCACCAAGACTTATGGAACCAAGTTTCAGTGTTATCCAAGGTATTACTGTACCTGGCATATTTCTAGATCTACCACACTAAAGGTCACACAGTTCCTAGACAGCCACGAAGACATGGGGTTTAAGCAGTTGTGGAAGATAATAGCATGCGGAAGGCCAACTGTGAAGACACTGACAGGCATACTGGCTTTCCCTGCCCTGGCTGGCTGCTGCATTTCACCTTCTGCCACATTCGGCGAATACAGCGGCATACAAATCCAAAATCCAAATCCAAATACATTGACTAATTAGTTGCTATGGAAGTCTTTCATAGATAAAGCTCACACTTGCTCGAAAGCCAGTCGTGTCCGAATCTAGGGTTCAGTGCTCATCTCTATAGCCGAAGAGCTAGCACTGTCTGTGTCTGCAGACATTTCTGTGGTCATGTGGCAGGCATCACTAGACACCAGAGTGCAAAGAATGCTGTTTACAATCCCACTGTAGTGGTGCCTATTTATCTACTTGCAATTACAATGGTACCTGGCTTAAAGAGCATAATGCGTTCCACAAGATTGCTCTTTAAGCGAGTTTGCTCTTTAAGCGAAACACCATTGTAAGTGACCAATGGTGGGGGTGGGGATTGTGAACCCTGATTTATTTGTTAAGCGAGTTTTTGCCTGGTTTTATTTGTTAAGCGAAGCGAACATTCAGAGAAAATTCTGCTCTTTAAGCGAGTTACTCTTTAAGCGAGGCGCTCTTTATGCGAGGTTTGACTGTACTTGCAACTAGCTCAGTTGCGTTCAAACTGCTCAGTTGACAGGAGCTGGGACAGAGACAGGAGCTCACTCCGTCGCACAGTACTCGGGTTTTGAACTGCTGACCTTCCGCCTGCCAGTCAGTCTTAACCACTTGGGAAGTCACTTATAGAGCAACAATAAAAACATCTATAAGCACGTTACATTGAAATAAAACCAAGGCTATGGTAGAATATGTCTATAGATGAGATGAAAATATTAAATGGGGAAAAGGAAAGAAAAGATGGGCAAATAGTTGTGGCACTCCAGACACCAGCAGGGTGGCTAAATTATGACTGGCTCCGGCTGTGGCACCATTTCATGTGGCCCACTACTGCCCTTGCTACACCCGAAAATGGAAGTAGGCGCTTATGACAGCTGTAAAATGTGCATGTGTAAATGCGCCCTTGCTTGCTGTAAACACTGCCGTAAATACACCTGTGGCTGTTGTAAACGAGCCACGGGTGCATTAACGACAGTGTTTATGGTGGAAGGAACCACGTAACCAGCCTGCTCAACCATGTGACCGGCCCACAGCATGAAAAGTATGGGAACCCCTGCGCTAGCAGATATACTTTCATGTGAGCTTTCTTTCATCAAAATCAATTTTTTACGGGGGAGGGACTTTTTCTTTGGAAGATCTGTTTGTCGCTTCTTTTCAGTTTCTTCTGCATTTGTCTTTCTTCCCAGGAGACAACTGGAATGAGAAAACGGTCTCTCCCAAATGCAGACAGAGTTTGACACACACAAAAGAGCTCGGCAAACAACATAAAAGCCACACAGAAGGAAAAAAACGCATCCAAGAGAAGCCTTATGAAGGCATTGTATTTGGAAAATATTTTGCCATGATGAAATCACTGAGACTTCACAAAAGGTTCCAGTCTGGAAAGAAGTGCTTTGTAAGTGAGGTTGTTGGAGAATGTTTAGACCACAAAATTGCATTTGTAAACCATCAAAGAGGGCATGCGATAAGGAAAGTGTCCAAATGTCAGGAGAGTGGGAAATGTTTTTTCCAGGGTTCAGAACTTGTGAAACATCAGAAAATCCACATAGGAGAGAAACCGTACAAATGCCTAGTGTGTGGGAAATGTTTCTTCCAGAGGATAAACTTTCTGATTCATCAGAGAGTCCACACAGGGGAGAAACCATACAAATGCCAGGATTGTGGGAAATGTTTTACTCAGAATTCGAACCTCATGCGGCATCAAAGAGTCCACACAGGGGAGAAACCATACAAATGCGAGGATTGTGGGAAATGTTTTTCTGAGAGTTCAAAACTTTTGCGTCATCAGAGAACCCACATCGGGAAGAAGCCATGCAAATGCCAGGAGTGTGGAAATTTTTTTTCTCACACTTCACTGCTTGTCGTGCATAAGAGAGTCCACACAGGTGAGAAACCGTACAAGTGCCAGGAATGTGGAAAATGTTTTGCTTGGAAATCTGATTTCATGAATCATCAGAGAGTCCACACAGGAGAGAAACCATACAAATGCCAGAACTGTGGGAAATGTTTTGCTCAGAGTTCAGTGCTTCTGACACATGAGAGAATCCACACGGGAGAGAAACCTTACAAATGCCAGGAGTGTGGGAAAACCTTTGCTTGGAATTCACATTGTGTTACTCATCAAAGAGTCCACACAGGGGAAAAACCGTATAAATGCCAGGATTGTGGAAAATGTTTTGCCCTGAATTCAAAACTTGTAATCCATCAAAGAGTTCACACAGGAGAAAAGCCATACAAATGCCAGGAGTGTGGGAAATCTTTTTCTCAGAGTTCAGTCCTTGTGATGCATAAAAGAATCCACACAGGAGAAAAACCTTATAAATGCCAGGAATGTGGGAAATGTTTTACCCAGAATTCAATGCTTCTAATTCATCAAAGAGTCCACACAGGAGAGAAGCCATATAAATGCCAAGAGTGTGGTAAATGTTTTGCTCAGAGTTCAGTACTCGTGTCGCATCAAAGAATCCACACAGGAGAGAAACCATACACATGTGAGGAGTGTGGGAAATGTTTTGCTTGGAACTCTGAACTTTTGACTCATCAAAGAGTTCACACAGGAGAAAAGCCGTATAAATGCCAGGAGTGCGGGAAATGTTTTGCTCAGAGTTCAGTGCTTGTAAAGCATCAAAGAATCCACACAGGAGAGAAACCTTATAAATGCCAGGAGTGTGGGAAATGTTTTACCCAGAATTCACAGCGTGTCACTCATCAGAGGGTGCACACAGGAGAGAAACCGTACAAATGCCAGGAATGTGGGAAATGTTTTGCTGACAATTCAAGCCTTTCTAAACACAAGAGAGTTCACACAGGAGAGAAACCTTACAAATGCCATGAGTGTGGGAAATGTTTTGCTTACAATTATCACCTTCTGAGCCATCAGATAGTTCACACAGGAGATAAACCGTACAAATGCCAGGATTGTGGGAAATGTTTTCCGCAAAATTCAAAGCTTGTGATTCATCAGAGAATCCACACAGGAGAGAAACCATACAAATGCCAGGAATGTGGCAAATGTTTTGCTGCAAGTACAGTTCTTCTGACGCATCAAAGAATTCATACAGGAGAGAAACCGTACACATGTCAGGAATGTGGCGAATGTTTTGCTTGGAATTCACAGTGCGTGACTCATCAGCGGGTGCACACTGGAGAATCACCTTACAAATGCCAGGAGTGTGGGAAATGTTTTACTCACAATGCCTCCCTTTTGCATCATTACAGGCTCCACACAGGAGAGAAACCGTACAAATGTCAGGAGTGTGGGAAATGTTTCACTCACAATGCATCCCTTTTGAATCATTACAGGCTCCACACAGGAGAGAAACCATATGAATGCCAGGAGTGTGGGAAATGTTTTGCTCAGAATTCAAGTCTTGCTAACCATCACAAAAATCATCCTGAAAAGAAACCCCTCAAGCCCCTCTAGCATGAAAAATCTTTTATTGAAAGCTCAGATTTCTAATACTATGTATGATAGGAAAGTATGAATTGTTTTGTTTACCATTGAGCAATGTTAGCACATTCATTTTGGAAATAACAGATTGAAAGTATGCAATGGCCTGAACAAGATGGTTGGAGGTACACTATGGCATTTTTTTTTGGTAAGGCAACACAACCGGAACTATTTTGGGTATGTGGAGCTTTACTTGCCATTCGTCTGTGGAGCGGGAGGATAGAGAAATTTGCAGGAAGGCTTAGTTCAGAGCATGCAGTGAGCATATGAGGTCTATCCTGCACTCATTTTGTGGAGAAAAGGATAGGGAAGGGAATGTGTTTGGGTTTCCTTTCCAGTAGCAGTTGCAAAGAAGAGTTTGGGACACCTCAAATAGCATCCTGGATCAAATACCCATTCACCCTGCTTTTGCTACTTTTTGTAAGTCTCACATGACCCAAGGGGCAGAACAAAAAGTGTGAAATTGCAGCAAATTATTCCTTTTTCAGCTACTTTTGTTCACTCTAGTTCTTTCTGATTCAAAATATGTTAGTCTCAGAAAGTGAGAAATTCAAGGCCTTCTTGCAACCATCATTAACTTAAGAGATTTTTCTTCCTGCTGAACTGAAATGCTTTATCATGTTTTTTATCTACCAGAAAACTTTATTTAAGCACAAGCCTTTTACGTAAACATTCTGTTTCCCTCTGCTAAAGCTGTGTCTGAGTATTTCTTCAATAGAACGAAAAGGAATGTAGGAGCTCTTGCATTTCAAAGTCTTCAGCCTTGATCTTTGGGGACATGCGAGCTCAGTGATGGCAGACCTGTGACACGCGTGACAGAGGTGGCACTCGGAGCCCTCTCTGTGGGCATCTGTGCAGTCATCCCAACACAATTTGTCCTGCACCTCTGCCTAGCAGCCAAATGGGAGCGCTTCCTCCCCCTAGCACAGAATCCACCCCACCCCTCTGCTCAGCAGCCCAATGGGAGTACCTCCTCCTTCCCCCCAGCACAGAGTTTGCCCCTCCCCTCTGCACAGCAGCCCGATGATAGTGTTTCCTTCCTCGCCTGTTACTGTGTTGGCACTTTGGGATAAAAAATTTTGGGTTGCAGTAGCATTCAGTCTCTAAAAGGTGCATTAATGTATCACTGGATAAATTTCTCAGATTTTCAGAGATGGCTGATCCCACAGTGGCAGTTAGTGAATAGTTCATGGAACATAAGATTTTTGCTGGAGCAGAATCAGGAATTAGCAGCCTGAATCCTGTTGGTCAGTTATGCTCACATGTAGTGCAGTGATGTAAACTGTGTTGGTGAATCTTCAGTAGTTGATAATTTGAAGCACATTTTATGCATTAGTTCATTCTACTAAGGACAATTTAATTTAATTAATTTCAATTTAATTTAATTTTCGTACTTATATGCCAGGAGTTCTCAACCTTTTTAAACTGAGGGCTGGGTCAGGCTCCCTCAGACAGCTTCGGGGGCCAGACGGCAATTTTGCCCTTTCTCTACCACATGGCACTTCCTGGTGTGGTGGAGGTGGTGGGGCCCACATGAAATGGTGTAGGCCACATCCAGACCACAGGTTGAGTATCCCTGGACAAAGCGATTATTTACTACTGATTTGCTACTTCACTTTATACCACTGCCTTCATACTGGGGTCCTTACCAAACAGATTCTGGCTGGTATCTTCGGTTCAGCATAATTAGGAAAAAAACATGTTAGCTTCACGATACATGATTTATTAAAATTAGCTTTTTGAAACAGAAGAAATTATGTCAGTATTTTATTGGACACCAGTTTCCCTTTTTCAGAACTGACATCCTGTTGCTGTTAAATCTATTGACATTTGTGTTCAGTGATTCGGCATGGTTATAGATCAGGGGTTCTCAATATTTTCAGGCCATGGGCTGGGTCACGCTTCCTCAAACAGCTGAGCAGGCCAGGCTTGTGCCCCCCCCCCTGCAAATAATGCCATAGGATGCGGCTGTTTCCTCAGCTTCTGGTGGCAGGATGGAGGGTGGTGGGCCGCAGGAGATGGCTCCATTATCCTATATAGTGTGTCAGTCACTTCTTGGCAAGCAGGGATCCACCTTAAATTCATGCCAACGGCATTTTTCCTGCTATCCAGGAAAAATGTATACAGTAAAACCCCGACTTACATATGCCTCGAGTTACATAAAATTCGACTTACATAATGATTTTGTGCTAAAACCATGTCCCGATTTACACGATTTCCTATGGGTTTGCTTCGAGTTACATAAAAATTCTTTTTCCTATGGGTTTGCTTCAAGTTACATAAAAATTCATTTCCCTATGGGTTTGCTTCGATTTACATAAAAAAATCATTTCCCCTATGGGTTTGCTTCAAGTTACATAAAAAAACCAATTGAAGCAAAAGCCTACGGAATGGACTTTTTTTTCATAAGTAGGGGTTTTACTGTACTCAGATACAAGTAGCAGACAATGACAACGATATACAGTACTGAGAAGTGCCATTGGCAATTGGCACATAAGCAAACAGCAGGTGAGTAAAACGGGACTCACAAAACCTAAAACTTCCTTCTAAGAATATTGGGCATAAATTCTTAGGAGCTAAAATTAATAACCAGGCATAATTGGGTATAAGTGTTTAGAATCTAAAACTTACGCATTCAAACTTGTTTGGGTATAAGAGTTTGGAGATATATACCGGTACAGTAAATGACCAATTGTGTGTGTTTGGGGGTGGGGGTGGGGGTTGCGAACCCCGATTTATTTGTTAAGTGAGTTTTTGGTTGGTTTTATTTGTTAAGTGAAGCAAACATGCAGAGAAAATTCTGCTCTTTAAGCGAGTTACTCTTATGCGAAGCGCTCTTTATGCGAGGTTTAAAAGATTGAGAACTCCTGATATATGCAGTTCCTAGTAGAGTTGTTTTTTTTGGTGAGTTAGGATATTCAAATCCGGTAAGTCCAAAATTTCCAAATATCTGGGGAATCCTTTGTGTGTTGGTCCAAGGGCTCTAATCACTATGGGTACAACCAATTTCCTCCATAGTTGTTGAACTTCAACGTGCAAATCATGATATTTTGTGATTTTCTCTTGTTTGCCTTTAATTCATGCGTCTCCTGGTATTGCAATGTCAATAAACCAGACCTTCTTTTCCACAACAGTTAGATCAAGCGTGTTGTGAGGCAAATGTCTATCTGTTTGAATTTTAAAGTCCCACAAGATCTTGACTCATTTTCTATAACAACAACAAATCAACCATTTGGTTCACTGTTTTGGACTGGATTAAAATTAACAATTCAAGCCCTAACCAAGGACCTAAGAGCTGTCAAGGTAACGTCTGAGTATACATGCAATTCACAGTAGAGTTGTTTTTTTGGAGAGTTAGGATATTCAAATCAGGTAAGTCCAAAATTTCCAAATATCTAGGGAGTCCTTTAGGTATTGCTCCAAGGGCTCAGATCATTATGGGAACAACAACAGATTTTTTCCGCCATAGACACTTGACTTCAATTTGCAAAACACAATATTTTGTGATCCCCCCCCTTGTTTGTCTTCAATTCATGCATTTCCTGGTATCACAATGTCAATAAACAAGACTTTCTTCTCCACGACAGTTATATCAGGTGTGTTGTCAGGCAGGTATCTATCTGTTTGAATTTTAGGTGTGTTGTCAGGCAGATGTCTATTTGTTTGAATATTAAAGTCCCACAATATCTTGACTATCATTTTCTAAAACTGTCTCTTTTTGATGTTCCCAATGATTTTTTTACTGCATTCAAATCCAAACTTCTGGCAAAGTTTCCAATAGATAATTTTTGTAACCCTGTTATGGTGTTGCAAATAATCAGTCTGTGAAATTTTGATGCATCCACTGATCAGATGATCTACTTGTTTCATCCTTTTCATTTCAAAGCCGACATTTGCTATTGTTGGATAGTAAACGTAAAGGTTTCCCTTGCTCGAAAGCCAGTCGTATCCGACTCCAGGGGTCAGTGCTCATCTGTTTCAAAGCCGAAGAGCCAGCGCTGTCTGCCCCTGCAGACGTCCCAGTGGTCATGTGGCAGGCATGACAAGACACCGGAGTCCATGGAACGCTATTACCTTCCCACCGAAGTGGTCCTTATTTACTCGCAATTTCTTGCTTTCGAACTGCTAGGTTGGCAGGAGCTGGGACAAAGACGGGAGCTCATTCCGTCCTGCAGTACTCGGTAACTGAACTGCTGACCTTCCGCCTCCCAGTCAGCGTCTTAGCCACTGGATACGTGCTGTATTTTTGTCTTCATGAATTTTTTTTTGGCAAAACTTGTTCCTGAGCTGCCAAGAGAAATCCTTCCCTTTCCTTCTTCAAAACTCCTGCTCGTATCATAATCACCACCACTAAATTCATTTCCCCGCGCAAAGAGAGGAGAACCAGAAGGCTCCCATCCATGCGCTCGAAGAGGAGACTGGACTGGTCTGTGCTTGCCCTGCCAGGAACCTGGATTGGCTTCAGACAGGAATCTAAATATCACGCCTATATATTATTGAGCAGCGTGCGCATGCGTCACCGTCCAGGAGGGAAAGCTGGGCTCAACGTTGATAGGGAGGAGGCGACCCCCCCCCTCGGAGCCTATATATTTAATTTACCGTATTAATTAAGAGAGAGAAGGAGCGGAGGGGCAGGTAAGTCTCTTTTGCTCTTTTCTGGGAAAGGAAGAAAAGGGAGGGGAAAGGAGGAGGAGGGAGGGAGGGGAGAAAACTGGCTGATTATCATCCTCATCATCCCACCCACCCCCTTTGATCCCCTTTGAAATGCATGGGAAATTTCTGCAGATGATTTTGCTGAGCAAAGGACGTGGTGGGTGTTGCAAAAGGAGGAGGTTTCGAGGTCGGTGCAGCTAAACTCCTGTTTAAATGGATCCTTTATAGTTTGTGAAATGGATAAGACAGAAAGATCAGAAAGAGTGGGAGGAGAGCTTCAGGCGGCAAAGGCTGGGGGACGGCATTGATGGGCCCCCCAAAGCCTCCTTTTCTAATCCCACTGGGCTTTTTCTTGTCCATCTTGCAAAGCTGTACTGGGTCCCTCCATTGGGAGCAATGGAGTGAACGCTGCCCCACCTCGAGTGGAAGAACGGGGACATTTAGTTAATTAGTTTATCTGTGCGGAGTATACATGCGAAGTGTGGGCGAAGGGCAGGGTTTGCTCTTTGCCTCAGGCAGCAGAATTTCTTAGGCCACCCTATCTCTCTTGAATAGACTTTCCTCCACTCTGCCTCTATCTAGGAGCCACTTTGGGGTCAACAAGAGACATGCATTTGACCCACCTTTTCAGGGAGGGAATTTCCCACCCCAGAAGCACCCAAAATGTCCCAGATCCTGTCTTGCTCCTCCAGTCTGGGGGCCTCTCCCCTTCTTCTGCTGTGGCTTAGTGCCACTGCAAGGTAATAGGTAAAGGTCACCCTTGCTCGAAAGCCAGTTGTATAAAGAGCCAGTGTTGTCTGCGTTTGCAGACATTTACATGGACCTGTGGCAGGCATGACTAAAACATCGGCGTGCATGGAATGCTGTTTACCTTCCCACCAAAGTGGTACTCATTTATCTACTTGCAATTTCTTGCTTACAAACTGCTAGGTTCGCAGGACCTGGGACAGAGACGGGCGCTTACTCTGTCATGCAGGACCTGGGAATTGAAGTGTGATCTTCTAGTCAGCAAGTTCAGCGTCTTAATCACTTGAGCTACCACAGTAAATAGTAGAAAGATACAAAACAAATACCCGGCATTGAAAATTTGCTAATGAGTTTAACTTTTGTGTTACTGTGTGAGCACATCCTTTTTTTTGTGAGACATGTGAAAGAGAGTTTTACAGAAAAGTTTGTGAAGGGGTAAAATATAACAAAATATAATACAGTAATATCCTGGAGAGTTTTGAGAGTCCCATGGACAGCGAGGAGAACAAATAGGTCAATCTTAGAAGAAATCATCCCTGACTGTTCCTTAGAAGGTCAAATAATAAAGATGAGGCTAAAGTACTTTGGACATCAAATGAGAAGAGAGGATTCACTTGAGAAAGCCTTGATGCTTGGAAGGGTCGAGGGCAAAAGAAGAAGGGGACGGCCAAAGATGAGATAGCTAGATGGTATTGTAGAGACAATGGGCACAGAGCTGAGCGAGTTGAGGGGGATGGTGGAGGACAGGAGTGCCTGGCGGTCAGTGGTCCATGGGGTCGCAGAGGGTCGGAATCGACTGTGCGACTGAACAACAAAAAAAATATCCTGGATAACGCTAAAACTTGGTTCCACAAGTATTAGCATTATCCGAATTTTTAATGTTATGCAATACATTTATCACACACCGTTTAAAAAGGCCAGCTTCCTTTGGGGGAAGGGGGCGAGTGCACCCACTTGCATTCCCCCAAACCAAGCTGGGGATCAGACGCTGTGATTCCCACCTTGGTTTGGGGAAACCGCTCAGACCATCCATTTCCTTGGGGTTAGAGCGTGCATGGGGGCTCTCATCCCAAGGAAACCGGTGGCCCGACGCTCAGACCACCCATTTCCTTCGGGGGAGAGCACGTGCGCAGGCTTTCACCCCAAGGAAACTGGTGGCCTGATGCTTAGGCTGCCTGTTTCCTTGGCGGGAGAGCAGCCTTGTGCGCTCTCTCACCCCCATGGAAACTGGCGGTCCAATGTTTGGCTCTACAGAGGCCCCCTTGTCCCAGCTCCTGCCAACCTAGCAGTTCAAAAGCAAGAAATTGCAAGTAGATAAATAGGTACCATTTTGGTGGGAAGGTAAATAGTGTCCCATGCACTCTGGTGTCTAATCGTGCTTGCCACATGTCTACAGAAACGTCTGCAGATGCAGACAGCGTTGGCTCTTTGGTCATAAACAGAAATGAGCACTGAACTCTAAAGTCGGATATGACTGGTTTTCAAGGAAGGTCGACCTTTACCTTTTCCCGGAACAAAACTTTGCTTTGGATTTTATCTTTTAATTATCTTTCAGCTACCAATTGCCAAAAGAGCAAACTTTCACTTTGGGAACTAGTGCTTTCCACTGGGATGTGAATCCTCTCAGAATCAAATGATTGATATTTTAGAAAGTATTTTTAGGATTCTGAACCTATTTTGAGAAACTCATGTGCAACCAACTTCCTGCACCCTTTGTTTCACTTGCAGGGGGCGGAAAGATGCCAGCAACAGGTATTCCGTCATCCCTTTCTCAACATGGACCAGAATCACCTCAGGTACTGACCAGAGGATTCAAAGAGGCCTTGTTGATTTGAATGACTGTGTATTCATCCATTTTAGTCAGGAACCAGTTTATAGCTCAGGGATTCTCTCCCTGTGGCTCATGGGCCAGATGCGGCCCATGGCACCATTTTGTGTGGGGGTCCCGCCTCCACCACACCAGGAAGTGTCATGTGCTGGAGGAAGGGCAAAATGGCTGCCTGGCCCCTGAAGCTGTCTGAGGGAGTGTGACCTGGCCCCCAGCTTAAAAAGGTTGGGAACTTCTGCTATAGCTGTTCCTTTTTCATGAAATGCTCCTCACTTTCAATGCTTATGGAGCAGGCTGGTATAAAGATATCTCTGCCTCTGTTTTTTCATGGTAAGAGATAAGTGTGTAACAGGAGAGAAATGCTGGATAAACCAAAAGCAGATCAAGAGTCACATCCTGTTTCTCACAAAGGCTCCCTAAATATAGTCAGGAAGCTCTCAAAGCAGGCTGGCCACCAGTAGACATTTCCTTCTCCCTCTCTTCCACAGCCTAGGCCAGTGGTGACGAATCTATGGCACGTGGGCCAGAGGGGACACTAAGAACCCTCTCTGGTGGCGCACACCATTGCCCCAGCACAGAGTTCACCTTGCCCCTCTGCCCAGCAGACCAATGGAATTGCTTCCTCCCTCCCCCCAGCATAGAGTTCACCTCGCCCCTCTGCCCAGCAGACCAATGGGAGTGTTTCTTTCCTCCCCTGTTGCTGTGTTGGCACTTTGCGATAAATGAGTGGGTTTGGGATTGCAGTTTGGGCACCCAGTGTCTAAAAGGTTCGTCATCACTGGTTTAGATAGCTATAAGAACCAAATCTCATCATCGCAAAGTTTCTTTTACAACAGGTATTCGCAACCTACGGCCCGTGGGCCAGCCCCAGCCCCCAACACCAGTTCATCTGGCCCTCGATGCCCTTGCTTCTCCTGGAAGTGGAAGTAAAACATGTGCCATGCATGCGCACGTGATTCCTCTGGGTGGAAGGAATCATGTGACTGGCCCAATCAGCTGCCCAGGAGATGTGGTCAGGCCCGCGCCCTGAAACATTGAGAATCGCTGTTCTATAGCACCTACCATTCATGAAAGTTGCTGTTTTGAAAGTTAAAAACTACATACAGTAAAAGATTCAGACACTTCTATTTATTTGTTGTTTTGGTTTTAGGAGGTAATCTTTATCAAACCCATGTAGAACCCCCTGCTTTCCTTTTTCCATTTAGAGCCGAGTGTCCTTTGAGGAGGTGACCGTCTCCTTCACGGAGGAGGAGCAGGCACTGCTCGATGCTGACCAGAGGGCCCTGCACAGGGAAGTCACGGAGGAGAACTGGCAAACTGTATCCTCTCTTGGTAAGGCCATTTCTTTCACTTGCTGATGCTGATTTATTTTCCCCTTGCAATAGTGATGAATAACTCTATTGGCAGCCATTATGCTTCTGTGTTGAAGAGGTTTCCCAACTCACACTAGACATTGTGTCTTCAGACCAGGGGTTCTCAACGTTTTCTAGCCGTGGGCCAGACCACGCCCCCTCGGACAGCTGAGCAGGCTGGATGGTGCCATTAAATGCATCTGCGGCTGTCATAAATGTGTTTACGGCAGCCACAGACTCATTTATGGCTGTAGTAAACCTGTTTATGACAGCTGTGGACTCATTTACGGCCACGTAAACACGTTTACGTGGCAATAAATGAGTCCATGGCCAGTGGGGATGGTGGGGTTGGGGGCAGCTGGAGTGAGGTTGGGAGCCGGATCTGGCCCATGGGCTGCAGGTTGCAAACCCCTGCTCCAGACCATTGTCACTAGATGCTAACTCATTGGCATATGTGTAATGCCACAATGTTTGTTGCATCCAACCTTTGGCTGTGATGCACCATCTTGCAAGAGAAGTTTGTTTTGCAATAACCCTTTGCAATAAGGCCAGTCTTTGCAGCAGATTTGAATAATAACCGGGGAGTTTCTATTATTGTCAGTGGTAAAAAGCTACAGTGTTACTATTTAGTTAAGCTGGCCAATTATTGTGTGCCTGTGTTCCTAGCGTGTGCATAAATTGATGTCATGAGGCCTCACTCTTATGTCCGATGAAGTGGACTTGGTCCACGAAAGCTCAGATTTAAATACAGGCGTTAGTCTTCAAGGTGCCACAGCAGTTCTTGTCCTTTTTTTGCTGTTCTGTTTTGTTTACTCTCTGCTATAATTTCGGGGTTGTGGTCTTACTCGTTTTAAAATTCATTTTTAGTTTTATTAGCAATATTATTAAAAAGAAAGTTGTCATTAAGAACCATTCACCTCCTTTCTCTTATCAGAATCATTAGACCCTTTCAATGCACCTCATTTTTATCAAGCTCTCTCCCATCTACCATATTTCCTCAGAGTTAGTAATCTTATGCTGAGCCATTATTATGAGAAATTCTCTAACTGGTCTTTTTATGAGCAATTTTCTATTCCGTTACAAATTTATTATCTTATTTTTAGTTTCCACCTTTTTTCTATGCATCTCTACAGCATGGGTAGCTCACAAATATAAAAACATCATACAGCAATAAAATCACATTAACCTTACTTAAAAACCCAGTAAAACATATTAAAATATTATAATACCCTCCCCAACCACAACATTAGATTTAAAAACAGAAAGCCCGGGTGGCCCTCATATAAGCCAGTTTATCCATAAACATATACAATATTCTAGTAATTTAACCAAATATTCATCCAACTGCAATTCTTCTTTCCCTTTCTAGTAGTTTATTTTGCTATTTGAATCCTTGCTGTGGTTACCATAAATAATATAATTTTAATTTCATGTTTTGTTCTATGATTTATTCCATTCAAAAGAAACATTCCTGGTTTCTTTTTCAGAGTTATTTTGGAGTTTTGTATGATAACGTGATGAATCTCTTTGCTATTTTACAAGGGTTGTGATCTTATTCTGAACAAAGCTTATGTGACTGTTTTCTCGCCTTCTTTGTCTCTCCCGCAGGAGCTGGAAGGATGCTAGTAACAGGTACTCCATCATCTTTTCCTTGGGATGGAGCAGAACCAGCTCAGGTACAGACAGGATGATTACAAAAGATCTTGTGTATTTGAATTGCTTTGTATGCCTCAATTTTAGTCCTGAATCAGTCTGGGCTTTCCTTTTTAATAAAACATTCCCCATTTTCAAGCTTGCACCTCAGGCTGGTATAACAGAGTAAAGTTAAAGGTCTCCCTTGCTCGAAAGCCAGTAGTATCTGATTCTAAGGTTTGATGCTCATCTGTTTATAGTCGAAAAGCCAACACTGTCTGCTTTTGCAGACGTTTCCATGGACACGTGGCAGGCATGACTAGACACCAGATTGCACAGAATGCTGTTTACCTTCCCACCGAAGTGGTCCCTATTTATCTATTTGCAGTTTCTTGCCTTCAGACAGCTAGGTTGGGAGGAGCTGAGACAGAGATGGGAGCTCACTCCATTGTGCAGAACTTGGGTCTCGAACTGCTGACCTGTCGACCTCCCAGTTGTCGAGTTCAGCATCTTAACCACTAAGCTACCGCAGTCCCTGGTATAATACAGTGCTCTCCATTTAGGAAATAGCATTATTGGTTCTTGCAAATGGGAAAGGGCTTTGCTTTTCCGCTTGGAACAAGGACCCAAGATCTGTGAGTTGTGTGATGACTTCACACAAGATCTGTGAGTTGTGTGATGACTTCAAAAATGAAGTTACTTCCCTCTGTCTATTTCGCTCTGCAAGGAAAGATCCCTGGGAAGAGAGGCCCTGGACGTAGACCAGGGATTCCCAACCCAAGGCCCGTGGGTCGGATTCAGCCCACAGCGCTATTTCTTGTGGCCCCCACCACTTCAAGGGCATTCAAGAAACAAAATGGCTCCCCATTTGAAGCTGTTGGGACAAAATGACTCCCAACACACACCCCCACCCCCCATTTTACAGGCAGCACAAAATGGCCATCTGGCCGTCAAAGTTGCCTGAGAGAGTGTGACATCTGTACAGTTAATTGTCCAACCCACTTACCTTGGCAGGCAGGTTCTTAAAGCTTTCTTTGAGATCCTGGCTACCTCCCATTATTGAGAATCCAAACATTCTGAGTTTTTTCCCCATATACCTAGATGTGTATCTAATGAATGCTTACGGCTTAAGTCCAGCTTGCTTAACATGGAGTGCAGATTTCACTTCAACTGTTTCTAGATTTTAGTCCTCAGATTAAAGTCCATTCGTGCAAAATTTCTTCAGATGTAATTGAGATACTGTACATAAAGACTTGATGGGTAATGCTCTTAGGTTATATGAATGTAGTATAATTCTAATTTGTACTTTGTTAAATGGTATATTTGCTGATCACGGACTGTAATAAAGATACACATAGATGGGTTTGTGTGTTGAATGTTTGAGATTGGGTCTCCAACATTCTAAATGCAACTTTTGTACCACTAACAAATCTTAGATAAGGATTGTAGCTTTGATCCCTACCTGTTAACGAATTGGATCAGATAGGATCATGTACTGTATAAGGCACATTGAATGGGCTGGAGCTGCGGTTGCACAGTGGTTAAGAAGCTCGCCTTGTTAGCTGGAAGGCAGGCAAGTTGGCAGTTCGAGACTCGGGTACTGCATGACAATTTGAACTCTTGTCTCTGTCCCAGCTCCTACCAACCTAGCAGTTTGAAAGCAAGAAATGGCAAGGAGATAATTAGGGACCACTTCAATGGGAAAAGATCTTGGGGACATGAAAGGAGCCTCATTCGGGCGTCCCCTGAGCAGAGTTTCTCCAGCAAAAATCCTTTCAACCCAGAAGAATTTCTGATACAAAATTATTATTATTAAATGGGCTTTGTCTCATTTTATAACAGCTTCGCTATTTTTGTTATCATATTCATAGACGCAAATGTTTCTTTGGCTGTTGAACTCGCCAACTAGAAAGAGAATGTTTTTAGTTTTCCATCTTTGATGTCTTTCGAAAACAGAAAGGTATATTAGTAGCAGTAATAATTTATGAGGTGGCTCACATAGTGATGCTATTATATGTGCAGTTATGAAAGTTAAAATGTACAATATAAGATGGCAGCCACTTCTCTTTATTTGCTGTTTTGGCCTTGGGAGGTTATCTTTTATGGAACCTATGCAGAGGTTCTGGTTTCTTTTTCATATAGGGTCCAGTGTCCTTTGAAGAGGTGGCCGTATACTTCACCCAGGAGGAATGGGCACTGCTGGATCCTGACCAGAGGGCCCTCCACCAGAAAGTCATGGAGGAGAACTGGCAAACGCTAAGCTCTCTTGGTAAGGCCTTCCTCTTTCCCTAGCTGATGCCAATCTCTGTTGTTACCAGTGTAAGAGTGATTAATAGCAGTAATGCGGCTATAATGCAACCATATTGATGAGATATTGGGTTTGTTCCTACAGTGGCCACTGATTAAAAAAATGATAATTACTGTATATACTTGAGTATAAGTCTAATTTTTAGCCCCCAAAATGAGATCCAAAAAGGGATTTGACTTATACTCTGGTCAACGATCCTGAGGGCCCCAAAACCACAATGGTGCAAATTCAAACATACAGTAAAAAACACACACTACTGTAAAAACTCAAAAATATACCCACACAAATGCCTAAATTAATTAATTTTATCATACTTTCATGCATTTTAATTATTGAAATTCCCTAGCAGCTGCTGAATTTTCCACCCCTGACTTGTACTTTGGTCAATCTATTTTCCTAGTTTAGGAGGTCCAAATTAGGTACCTCGACTTATTTTCAGGATGACTTATAGTCGAGTATATAGGGTACCATTTTAAAGTGCATTAAACTAAAATGAAACCAGGTTAAGGTAAGAGTACTGCAGGACAGAATGAGCTCCCGTCTTTGTCCCAGCTTCTGCCAACCTAGCAGTTTGAAAGCAAGAAATTGCAAGTAGATAAATAGGCACCACTTCAATGGAAAGGTAAACAGTGTTCTGTGTGCTTGCCACATGACCATGAAAACGTCTGCAGATGCAGACAGCAGTGGCTCTTCTATGAAACAGAGATGAGCACTGAACCCTAGAATCGGAGACGACTGGCTTTCAAGCAAGGGTGACCTTTATCTTTACCTTATTAATAACATTACATGGGAAATAAAAAGGCCTTCATCTGGACCTTAATAGAGTTCAAGTTTGGTATTAAGTACCCAAAAAAGACAGCAAAAGTATGCAGTTAATCTAGGTTTTCTTATACAGTAAAATCCCAGTTACAATTTTGGTCTGTTCCGACAGCTTTCGTTGGAAACTGGATCAATCGTAAACTGAAACACATTTCCCCATAGGAATGTACTGAAAATAAAAAAAAATGTTCCTGACCTCCCCCCCAAAATTAACCCCCCCCCAATATATATATATATATATATATATATATATATATATATATATATATATATATATATATATATATATATATATATATATATATATATATATATATATGCAGGAGACAAAGTAAAGGGAAATATAAATGAGGGAGTTGAGCTGCTTTCTCTACCTTGCTTGGGCTCTGGCGCGTCTTCCTCAGGGTCAGTCTTGGGCAACAAACAGGAGCAGTTTGTTCAGCCAGTCACGTCCAGACCTCCCCCACAGCTGGGCGAGGCAAACCACTTGCCTCCCCCTCCTTCTGTGCCTGGGTCAGTACTGCGAAGGGAGGGAAATGTGATTGTAGTGGGGTGACCTTGCCTTGCGCGTTCATGGCGCCTCTTTCACAGCCCCCGCTAAGGCGCCAGATGTAAAAGACACCCAGTACTTTTAACGGGGCTCCGGAAGAGGTTCTGTGAAGAGGCTTGCCCCATTGCAATCGCCTTTCCCTCCCTTCGCAGCACCGACCTGGGCACAGAAGGGGGGAAAGGCGGTCTCAATGGGGAGACCTTGCCCTGCGCGTGCACGGCACCTCTTCCTGAGCTCCCGCTAAAAGCGCCAGATGTCTTTTAAATCTGGTGCTTTAGTGTGGGCTCTGGAAGAGGCACCATGAGTGCGCAAGGCAAGGTCATCCCATTGTAGTCATGCCACCCACAGATTTTTAAATGGCTGCAGGTGGTCTTAAATACCCCCCTAGCCATTTTGGACTTTGGGGAATTCCCGGTCATAAGGCAAAAAATAAATAAATTGTGAAGCAGAACATTATTTTCACTGGATTTTCCATCGTACACCATGGCAAACGTAGACCACAGTGTTCGTAAGCCAGGGATTTACTTTATATGTCTGTAGATATGAGGGAAGCTTTAAAAGGGTGGGTGAGAATTTATAAAATGCTAAAAGAGTTCTTGCAAGCTTTCAAGTGTCAAAATTTATTTATCAAAAAATCCTTCTTTCTCCCCCTATAGGTCTGTTTCTTTCTTCAATTCAGTCATCTCTTCACTTGTTCTTCTTCCCGGAGAATAAGTGGAGGGAGGAAAATGTGTGTCTCAAATGCAGAAAGAATTTTACTCAGAAATTAGAGAGGTTTGGTCATGGGAGAACACATATTGCAGAAGAAAGCTATGTCCAGGAGAAGCACGATGAATGCATTTTGTGTGGAAAACAGTTTGCCAGGGACTTATCAGTGGTGCCCTATGAAAGACTTGAAACTGGAAAGAAGTGCTTTGCAAGTAAACTCGACCAGGAATGCAAGTTACACAGTGTTAACCATCAAAGAGGATGTAAATCATACAAATATGAGAAATGTGGAAATACTTTTTCTTGGAATTCAAGCCTTCTTACCCATCAGAGTGTTTTCAGAGGATATAAACAGTACAAATGCCAGGAATGTGAGAAATATTTTTCTCAGAAATCACACCTTGTGAGTCATATGAGAATTCATACAGGAGAGAAGCCTTACAAATGCCAGGAATGTGAGAAATTTTTTACCCATAAGATACAGCTTGTGAGGCATCAAAGAGTACATACAGGAGAGAAACCATACAGATGCCAGGAGTGTGGGAAAAGTTTTCCTCAGAATTCAAACCTTGTGAGACATATGAGAATTCACACAGGAGAGAAACCGTACAAATGTCAGGAATGTGAGAATTGTTTTACTCAAAGGAGACAGCTTGTGAGGCATCAAAGAGTACATACAGGAGAGAAACCATTCAAATGCCAGGAGTGTGGGAAAGATTTTCCTCAAAATACTGACCTTGTGAAACACCAGAGAGTTCACACAGGAGAGAAACCATTCAAGTGCCAGGAGTGTGGGAAATGTTTTGCTCAGAATTCACACCTTGTGAGTCATATGAGAATCCACACAGGTGAGAAACCATTCAAGTGCCAGGAGTGTGATAAATGTTTTGCTCAGAATCCACACCTTGTGAGTCATATGAGAATTCACACAGGAGAGAAACCTTACAAATGCCAGGAATGTGAGAAATGTTTTACTCATAGGATACAGCTTGTGAGGCATTGGGGAGTACATACAGGAGAGAAACCATACAGATGCCGGGAGTGTGGGAAAGATTTTCCTCAGAACTCATACCTTGTGAATCATTTGAGAATTCATACAGGAGAGAAACCTTATAAATGTCAGGAATGTGATAAATGTTTTACTCATAGCATACAGCTTGTGAGGCATCAAAGAGTACATACAGGAGAGAAATCATTTAAATGCCAAGAGTGTGGGAAAGATTTTGTTAATTGGAAGAAGCTTGTGAGGCATCATGGAGTACACACAGGAGAGAATCCATTCAAATGCCAGGAGTGTGGGAAAGGTTTCCCTCAGAATTCAAACCTTGTGAGTCATATGAGAATTCACACGGGAGAGAAACCATACAAATGCCAGGAATGTGAGAAACGTTTTACTCATAGGATACAGCTTGTGAGGCATCAAAGAGTACATACAGGAGAGAAACCATTCAAATGCCAGGAGTGTGGGAAAGGTTTCCCTAAAAATTCTGACCTTTTGAGTCATATGAGAAGTCACACAGGAGAGAAACCATTCAAATGCCAGGAGTGTGGGAAAGGTTTTGCTCAGAATTCCCGCCTTGTGAATCATATGAGAATACACACTGGAGAGAAATTGTACAAGTGCTGGAAATGTGAGAAATGTTTTACTCATAGGATACAGCTTGTGATGCATCAAAGAATACATAAGGGAGAGAAACCGTACAAATGCCAAGAGGGTGGAAAATATTTTGCTCAGAATTCAGATCTTATGAGTCATCAAAGAGTTCACAGAGGAGAAGAACCATACAAATGTGGGGAATGTGGGGAATCTTTTGCTCAGATTTCAGTCCTTATTACTCATCAGAAAATTCACATAGGAGAGAAGCCATACCAATGCTGTGAGTGTGGGAAATGCTTTTTTCAGAATGCAGAACTTGTGACTCATCAAACAGTCCATACAGGGGAAAACCCGTACATGTGCTAGGAATGTGGGAAGTGTTTTGCTCAGAATTCATCTCTTACCAACCATCAAAAAATCCATGCAAGAGAAAAACACTTCATGGAAGATGTTAATTTAATTATAGTTTCGATTCCCCCCTCCCCCCGGAAATCTATTGTGAACTAGAGAACTAGCTTTGCTGCAGAATCATACGTATGACAAGGATGTGGAAAATATTCTGTTTACCTCTGAGAATCTAATCAGGAAATATTGGATAAGAGGACATGTTATCAGGACAGGGTGAACTGGCACCCAGCCCCCAAGCCTTAGTTTGGGCACCACTGCTTTAAAGATTCCAACTTCCATCTCCTCTATATTTTTAACCATGTTATCCGTAACTAGAATATAATCTATTCTAGAATACGAGTTAAGTTCCTGTGAAAAGTAAGTATAAACCCTTTTTGAACCTTTTAAATGGATCCTGTGCATCCTTCTTGTGATTAAGAATCTCACACTTCAGGCCTGGAAAATAAAACATTTGCTGCCATCCACTCTGTGGTTTGAAGATCTCCCTGCTCTAATTATACATCTTTTATACTGGCCAACTTTGTCTGGATAGTTTTCTGATGTATGGATGGATTTTGTTGGCCTATATCAGGGGTACCCAACCTAAAGCATGTAGGCCAGATCCGGCCTATGGCACCATTTCATGTTGCCCCCCTCCAAGAGCATTCAAGAAACAAAATGACCACCCCTTTGAAGCTGTTGGTACAAAATGGCCACTTCTTTGAAACTGTTGCAACAAAATGGCCATCCGGTCCTTACTAAGGGGATGTGACCCAGCCCCTGGCTTGAAAAGGTTGGAAACCCCTGGCAAGCATGGATTAATAATGACAATAATGACAGTAACAGTGAAATGTGTTTTGGTCTCCTAAACCTATCCCTCTTGATATATGTCTGGATTTTCACTATAATAATAATAATAATTTCTTGTCAGTAATTATTCTGGGTTGAAAGGATTTTTGCTGGATAAACTCTGCTCAGGGGATGACCAAATGAGGTTCCTTTCATATCCCCAAGATCTTTTGTCACCAAAGTGGTACCTCTTTATCTACTTGCAATTTCTTGCTTTCAAACTGCTAGGTTGGCATGCAGTACCTGAGTTTTGAACTGCCAACTTGCCGACCTTGCAGCTAACAAGGTGAGCTTCTTAACCACTGAGCCACTGAGATTATACCATTCTTCCAAACCTAAATGCCTGTTTGTTTTCCAGTTTCTGGCTATTAACAATCTTGCAGCTGTCATAATATATTTTCTGTGCTTTTGTAGGTAAACCCTCCCTGGTCATTTAACAATGTAATCCTGGGGCAAAATTATAATTTAAGTGATAATATGTTTCAGTATTTATGGCCATTTTGCCCTTCCTCCACAACATGGTGCTTCTGGGTGTAGTGGAGGCAGTGTGGGGACCACATGAAATGGTGCCGCAGCCCACATCCAGTCTGTGGGCCACAGGTTGAGAATCCCTGTCCTATAAAGACACCCAATGTAATATACTTAGACAGGGTGACAGAAGCTCTGGGTTCAGTTCCCTACTCAGGTATGGAAATATCTAGTGTTGAAAGCTCTATTTCAGATTGCAAAAAATTGGAAAAATGATACAAAATTAGAAATGGATATATGGTATAAAGCAATATGGGATATAGCATTAAATGACAAGCTTGCTTGGGAATTAAATGTTAAAAAAGGTATAGTGAAAGAGAATAAATTTTGGGATATTTGGAAGCCATTTTTAGAATATATGTTAAAGACTAATAAAGGTGACAAACCAGCACCAGAGGTACTGAGTTTTTTTTTTTGGGGGGGGGATAAATTAATAATATGACAAGTATGTAGTAAATTCATGGGTATTGTAAATAGCACTGAGTGCTTATATTCAAGTTTGTAGGAATAAAAGTTGAAAAAAGCATTGGTAATATAAACAAATACTACTCAGAATAATTAATATTGAACAATATAATAAGTATGGTTTGATAATGTATGTGAAAGCTGATGCATCTGAGATATTGTTTTACTAAGCTCATGGCATACCAAACTGTTGTTATCTCAAGTGTTACTGTATGGCTGTGGAACATGGATCTTCTAACGTCAAGACATCAAAAAGCTTGAGCGCTTTGACCAACAGAAGCTAAGACCCATCTTGAACATCAAGTGGGATGACTATGTCACCAACATCGCAGTCCTCGAGAAGGCAAAGCTAAACAGCATTGACGCTGCCATCATAGGCCATCATCTTAGATGGATAGGACATGTCCATATGGATGATTCTAGGCTTCCTCAACAAATTCTTTATGGGGAACTTAGCTCTGGTACAAGGCCTCATGGAGCTCCTTTGAAGCGGTATAAGGACCAGTTGAAACAAACCATGAAGGTGTCAGACATAAACCCACAAACTTGGGAGGCAGCAGCCAAAGAACACTTTGGCGCCAAACCATCTCTGCTAATACTGATCACTTTGAAGGGGAACATCAGACATGAAGAGGCTAAGCAACAAGCAGAAGCTTCGTCAAACTCAACCACGTCCTCCATCATCTATTCAGTGTACTGTGTGTGGTTGCATGGTTCATGCCAAGATCGGCTTATTGAGTCACCAGAGACACAACCATCAATGGAGAAAATAATGACTTTCACCGGGGAACATGAGTAGCTGCCAACGATTGTTATTGTATGTTTAATGTTTTCATTGTTTTATATTTTCTTTTGTTCACAATAAAAAAAATTTTTTTTTTTTAAAAAAAGAAAACTATTTCAGGGGTGCCCAAACTTTTCAGGCCATGAGCTGGTCACGTGGTTCAGGGAGCTGGTCGCTATGGCCTGGGGCCCCTGATACCAATTCATCTGGCCCACGAAGCCCTCGTTGCTCTTGGAAGCGGAAGTAAAACGCTTCCAGGAGCAACGAGGGCTTTGTGGGCAGGATGGATTGGCAAGGCCAGGGCTTCGTTTGCCACGATCTAAACCTATTCCAGCGGGACAAACTGATCCCACTTTCACTCCCAAGTTCCTTTTCCCGCGCAAACTGCGAAGAACAAGGAACTACTCATCCATGCGCTCGGAGAGGAGATTGGACGGGCCTGTGCCTGCCTTGCCAGGAGCCTGGCTCGGCTTCATGTCACATGACAAGAAAGGGGCTAAAACCTACGTTCTCAATAAAAGGTCTGCGTATGCGTAACAGGCGGACTAATTCCTAAAGGAATTGATGATCCTTATACTTTGGGAAGTGGATCATCATAAATATAAGAAAGAACGAGGGGAGGGCCTCAGACGGCAAAGGCTGGAGGGGCAGCATTGATCCCCCCCCCCCTTTTCTCTTCTCAGTCCTGCTGTCGCACATAGAGATCCCTGCCATACCTCTTCTGTTAGGGGGACTAATAGCTCAAGCGGCTAAAATGCTGACAGGGAGGCTGAAGGTCAGCAGTTCAAAATGCGGGGTACTGCGAGACGGAAGGAGCCCCCGTCTTTGTCTCAGCTCCTGCCAACCTAGCAGATGGAAAGCAAGAAATTGCAAGTAGATCAGTAGGTACCACTTCAGTAGGAAGATAAGCCTGCCACATGACCACAGAAATGTCTGCAAATTCAGACAACACTGGCTATAAACATATGAGAGGAGCACCGAACCCTAGAGTTGTATATGACCTGCTTTCTAGCAAGGGCGACCTTTACCTTTGCCTTTGTTGACTGTGGGAACAGCGGTCTGCGGTGGCTCAGTGGTTAAGAAGCTCGCGTTGTGAGCTGGAAGGACAGCAAGTCCGAGACCTGGGCACCTCATGACAGGTTGAGCACTTGTCTCTGTCCCGGTTCCTGCCAACCTAGCAGATCAAAAGAGTTGCAAGTAGATAAATAGGGACCACTTTGGTGGGAAAAAAGATCTTTGGGACATGAAAGGAGCCTCATTCGGGCATCCCCTGAGCAGAGTTTCTCCAGCAGAAATCCTTTCAACCCAGAATAAATTCTGACATAGAATTTATCATAGTGTGGGAATGATTGCAATATTCTCCATTGGCAGCCGCTAGACTCCTTTTAATGTTTGAAATAAGTGAACATTATTTCTTGTTATTCAGTATACCTCAGTCTTTTGCACCTCTTAGTTAAAGGTAAAGGTTGCCCTTCCACAAAAGCCAGTCGTATCCAACTCTGGGGTTCAGTGCTCATCTCTCTTTATAGCCAAAGCCAGCACTGAATAGACACTGGGACATTTTATTTTCCCACTGAATTGGTACTTATTTATCTACTTGCAGTTTCTTGCTTTTGAACTGCTAGGTTGGCAGGAGCTGGGGCAGAGATGGAAGTTCCCTCCGGCATGCAGCACTCAGGTCTCGAACTTCCAGCCATCAAGTTTAGTGTCTTACCCATCAAGCCACCGCAGTGCTCCACTGACAGTTACACAAACTCTCCACAGAGCCACACTATTCAGTTAGAGATGCATGTGAATCTTCTCATGAATAGGGCAGTGATTCCCAAACTTTTTTGGCCATGGTCCACCTAAGCGTCTCTAAAATTCTGATGCCCGTTTCCCCCTGGGGATATATAATTCTTATTATTCAAAAGATAAACTCCTATTCATGTGGCGGAAGCCTTAAAAAGGACATTAACTTGGCCTAAATGAGCTTTCAGTTGCCTGCTCCCCAATAAAAATCAAATTGCCCCCCTCTGGGGCTTGTGCCCTATGTTGGGAATTTGGACACTAGGATTTTCTTTTTAGCTAATATTTTTGGGGTTTGTGATTCTGTTCTAAGAAGCTTTTTTAAGTACCTTTTTTGTCTTTCCCACAGGGGCTGGAAAAATGCCTACACCAACCATTTCATCCTGTTTTCCTTATGATGGAGCAGAGCCAGAACAGGTACAGACAGGACAATTATGAAACACCTAGTTGAATAAAATGCCAATACAACAACAATACAACATTGTGTTCTTTATATCTGGCTGTTATAAGTTGGGCGCCGGGGGGGGGGATCTCTTCAGTTTTAAAGAATGTTCAAAGAACTTTAAGTTGTTTGCAGTTTTGCAATACTGAATATGTAGTCAGCAGGAACTACTGTATATACTCAAGTATAAGCCGACCCAAATATAAGCCAAGGTACCTAATTTTGACCTGAAAACCCAGGAAAATAGGTTGACCCTAGTATAAGCCGAGGGTGGGAAATGCAGCAGCTGCTAGTGAGATTCAATAATCAAAATACTGTATTTGCTGGCGTATAAGACTACTTTCCCCCCCTGAAAAACATGCCTCCAAGTGGGGGGGGGGTCGCCTTATACGCCGGGTGCACTTCAGTTGGGATAGACATAGCTGCCCATAGTGGCCTCCCGATGCCCGCCTGGTGTACATAGTGGCCTCCTGATGCCCGCCCACCTCATTCTACATACCATCCAGTATTGCACGGTCTCCAGCGTGGCTGCAGCGAGCATCATCAGCGAGACAGGGGTGCCAGCCTTTTCGGCGTGACCGGCCCGTTCTGCTCGGCGGGAAGCAGCGGCGCTCTGCCCCTCCCCTTGTCTATGCAGAGCTCGCACATGTGCACTTGCGCACTAGTGCCGGCCACAGGGAGATGTTGAAATCAAATCTGATTTTTTTTATGTTTTATTTGGTGTGTGGAAGGTGTGCGGAAAAGGGGGTAGTCCTATATGGTGAGTATATAACAAACTATATTTTGAGTGGAAATGTTGGGGGGTCGTCTTATACGCCCAGTCGTCTTATACGCTGGCAAATACAGGTACATGAAAATATGGTAACATTAATTAAATTGTTGGTGCATCTCAATCTGGCATGGTCCTGGGATCTTCATGGTCGTTGACCCGAGTAGAAGCCATGTCCCCTTTTGGGGGCTCATTTTTGGGGCTAAAAACTCGGCTTATACAGTACTCAAGTATATATGGTTAATGTATAATTAAAAATCCATCCACTTTTCAGTTTGGCTTCGGGAGGTTTTCTTTATGAAACCCATGTGGAACCTCTTCTTTCCTTTTCATACAGGGCGGAGTGTCGTTTGAAGAGGTGGCCATATACTTCACCCAGGAGGAGTGGGCACTTCTGGATCCTGACCAGAGGGCCCTCCACCAGGAAGTCATGGCAGAGAACTGGCAAACCATATCCTCTTTCAGTAAGTCCTTCCCATGCTAGATGTGAATGTTTGTGGCACCCAGTGAAGTCATGACAAAGAACAACATTTCTCTCATATGTCTTAATGAGATGCTTTCTATGTAACGCACGAGGAATCCTAACTAAATAGATTACCTTCAGGAAACGAAAAAGTCTCCCAGTCTGCACTCGAGGCATCTGGAGAGGTGCAGCTCTAATTCAAACGTCAGCCCCCCCCCCCTTCCTGACAGCTGAATTGTGGGGCTTTCATTAGTGTGATCCCCACAGATGATGTCAAGGACAAGAACTCTTGGAGACCAACTTTTTAAATTGCTTGTTTATAACTATTTTAACTGAATATCTGGAAAGGGGGTTTTACAGTAAAACCTCAGATTACAACAGAGATCCGTTCCAACAGCCTCTGTTGTGACCCAAAGTGAACGTAACTAGAAGCATGTTTCCTCATAGGAATGCATTGAAAATAATAAAATGTCCCGACCGGAACAAAAACAATATTTTAAAAACACAAACAAGCACAAAAGGCACAAAAATTAAAATAAATGCCAGGTGCAATCATCCCGCACCCCCACAAAAGCAACAGAGCACTCCCCCTACCCTTTCCGTGCCATTTGGGGACCTTATTTGACAATGAGCATGGCACTTCTTTTACTGCATTGCAGCTTTGAGGAGTGGAGGTGGGGGCGGCCATTTTGATTTCTGGGCAGTTGTATGCCAGGGTTTACTGTATTTATATTCTGATTCGGTAAAGGTGCCCTTGTCAAAAGCCCATCATGTCCAACTCTAGGGTTTGGTGCTCATCTTTGTTTATATCCAAAGAGCCAGCACTGTCTGTGTCTGCAGAGGTTTCCATGGTCACGTGACTAGACACCATAGAACATGGAATGCTGTTACCTTCCCACCAAAACAGTACCTATTCATCTACATGCAATTTTTTGCTTTCGAACTGCTGAGTTGTCAGGAACTGAGACAGACAGGAGCTCACTCCATTGTGCAGAACTCGGGCCTCAATTAGCAGAACTAATTCAATTATTACTTTAGATTTATTTTATTTTCTATCTGCAACCATGTTACAGTTTCCTGCTAAAATAATCATTGCTTTGCTTTAGTTTTTTTAATCTCTTTTGCTACCTTTTCAAAGAATTCTCCCTGTGATTCATTCAATGCATATACGTTTATATAATAATATTTCTTTGCCCCTAATTATCCAATACCTTCTTCTTCATGGTCTCTGTGAATGCACAACTGATGGACGGACAATCCAGGTGCCTATTCTGCTGCGGAGAGGATTGTCACGTTCAAGCCTGCGCCCATTGCAAAAACTTCACCAAGCATGCAGTCAAGAAGAGGGAGAACCCACCGACAGCGAGCTTCACGCCGTGCTCCAGCTCCTCGTCAAGGGACTCCACCAAGACACTCACCCCCCAGGAAATGCACAAAGAAGATCCACCACCAGGAACCGGGACGGTCTAACTCTCCGCAGCCGATGCCCAAGGAGAGAGGACAGGATTCAGGAAGTGCCCAGGAGGAGACGGGAATGGGGACACCCTTTGCATCCCAGTTGTCCCTGCTGATGTCAGTCTTTGTTTCAAAGCTGAAAGCTTCGTTTCAGAGCCTCCTCATCAGGAATGACCAGGGTGAGCCCGCAACAGAGGGGGATCCACAGGAAGGACTGAGGAGGCGGAAGCGCAGGAGGCACGAAACCTGTCCACCGTGCACAAAGACCCAAGCCCGTGTGGCTAAGGAACAGAAGGAGTGCCATGTGCCTTCAAAGTCTCCTGACCCAGCCCCCGAAAGGACAACCAGACATGCGACCCGTGAGCGGGATGGCTTGGACTCAGAAGTTGGCCTCCCCTCTCCTTCTCTGAGCATCCAGACCATGCGGGACAAGAGTGACAAGAATGACATGGAGACGGTCCCGACTCCAGACTCCAGAGGGAACAGACCAGTGTTCTGGCAGGAGAACACTAGAACTTTCCCAGCCCTCCTCAAACGTCTAGGCCAGGCCCTCAAGATTGAGGCGGAGCAGCTTCCACTACCTTACGTGGACCATGTGGTGGCACTCGCTGAAGAGGACCTGCAGCCGGTCCATTTCATCTTACGCCCCGCTCTCCTTTATGACGCAAGTATGATCTGGAAGAGACCGGCCTCTACACCTGCCATCTCTAATTGGGTGGACAGCATATACCGGCTAATCGGGGAGGACGGCCAATTCCTCCTTAGACACCCGCCCCCGAATTCGATGATCGTCGAGGCATCCCACAGGAAGTCGATACTGAGCAAATACCCGGTACCAATATCAAAAGAGGGCAGGAAGCTAGACATGTTGGGGCGACGGGTCTATTCATCAACGTCGTTGGACCTGCGTGCGGCCAACTGTGAGGTGGTCATGGCTGCCTACCAACACCACCTGTGGAAGAAGGTAGAAGCCCTGAAGGAGACACTGTCAGGTGACCAAAAAGCCGAACTTGACAAACTATGCCAGGAAGGATGTCAGCTGGCCGAAGAGCAGATGCGTACAGCAAGAGACATCAGCAACTCAGCAGCAAAAGGGATATCCTCGGCAATCACGATCCGGAGGCACGCCTGGCTTCGCTCGGCAGACTTACAGGAGGAGGTCAAGAAACTGTTGGAGGACCTCCCATTCGACCGCAAGGGACTGTTTGCCGCCAACACCGACAAGGTACTGAATAAACTGCGAAGGAATAAAGCTGCAGCACAATGTCGCAGATTTGGGGGATCGAGCTCATCACAACGGCGAACATCATACCATCCGAAGCAGTCCTACTACAGTGGGCCATATGTGGAGCATCACAGACAACAACAGTCCTACCGGCCTAGGAACCGCACTTAACCACCCCCATTACTCACAGACCCAAGCAGGGAAGCAGGTGAAGAGGAAAGGGAAAAACATTATTTGACAAACCACAGGCTGAAGACCGTCCCTTCCCATTACCATACACACCACTCTGCAACTTCCTGGGTACATGGAGAAACATCAGAAATGACAAATGGGTGTTAAAAATACACTAGTACCCCGGATAACGTTATGACTTGGTTCCACAAGTCATCACGTTATCCGATTTTTAACGTTGTTCGATACATTGATCGAACAACGCTAAAAAAAAAGCCCTGACGTCAGGGACAAACCACGCTGAGGTAAGGCTCGGCTTGTCCGAAATTCCCCCGTCCCCAGGGGGGGTCGGGGTTAGGGTAAGATACGGGGAAGCCGCCCGAGGTTCGGAAAAGGTAAGGATCCGATCCTTACCTTTTCCGAACCTCGGACGTGCACACGCGCCTCGTACAATCATCCCCCATACCCTTTCGGGACCTCGGGCGTGCGCTCGCCTCGGCGGGGCTTAGCCGAGGATCCGGGGAAAACCCTTGGATCCCCGGCTAAGCCCCGCAGAGACGTGCTTGCCTGAAAGCTGCCCGAGGTCCCAAAAGGGTATTCCTACCCTTTTGGGACCTTTGGCGTGGGCGCGCCTCTGCGGGGTTTAGCCGAGGATCCGGGGGAAACCCTCGGATCCCCGGCTAAGCCCCGCAGAGGCGCGCTTCCCTGCAAGCCGCCCGAGGTCCCGAAAGGACCCTTACCCTTTCAGAACTTCGGGCGGCGGGCGGGCACTGGAGGGGGTGGATTGAGTAGATGTTCTACCCAATCCAACTCCTCCCCACGCACACGCTTGTACCGGATAACGTGAAAATCGATACAAGATATTTTTGAAAATCTTGTCACGTTATGCGGTTTTCACGCTATACGGTACTCGCATTATCCAGGGTATTACTGTATTCGACATTGGATGGCTACGCTTCACCGATCCTTCACCACATCTCGAGAAGGATGCATATACATTTATCAATACATTTATTTGCCCCTGATTGAACCTTGTATTATGAAACACCTTCCATCTTGATCTTGTCTTCTATTTTCAGTTTTAAATCCTCACCCTTTTGAAATCAGTATTTCAAGGTGTTAAGACGCTGAACTTGACGAATGGAAGGTTGGCAGGTCAGCAGTTTGAGACACCCATGAAATTTCTACATCAGGGGTTCTCAACCTTTTTAAAACCATGGGCCAGACCATGCCCCTTCTGACAACTGAGCGGGCCGGACTAGTGGTTCCCCCTGCAGTAAAAGCTGCCACAAAACATGTTCATGCCTGTTATAAATGTACTTATGACAGCTGCGATTGCATTTACAACAGCCATAAATGCACCTATTTCCAGTGGTGGCAGCAACACAGGCCACATGAAATGGTGCCGTGGGCCAGGGCTGGCCCACGGGCTGTAGATTGAGAATCTGTACTCTACATTATTTAACAAAAGACTATATTTAAAATAATTAAAAACCTATGTTAAAGTTTCTTAAAAAAATAATAATAATACCAGGACAAGGTAACAATAGTAAGATTTAAAACAGGGATTCTCGGCTTGTGGGCCAGATGCGGTCCGCTGCACCATTTCATGTTGGGCCCCACTGCCTTCACCACACCTGGAAGTGCCATGTGTTGGAGGAAGGGCAAAATGGCCGTCCGGTCCCAGAAGCTGTCTGGGGGAGCATGACCCTGCCCCTGGCTTTAAAAGATTGAGAACTTCAATTAATTACATACTCAGACAAATCTTTAGTATAGGTAATAATGTTTGCTTAAGAGCCTTGTTTTCAAATCAAATTCAATTCATCTTAGTTGTAAAAAGCAGGAAATATATGTATATATATACAAAGTTTGCAAGAGGATAGTATCCAGTTGCTAACTTTCTGAGACTAATGCATTTTGAGTCAGAAGGACTCAAAAATGATTACAACTCATAGCCATGTTAGAATGCAAAGCAAACACAAAGCATAATATAAAAGAAGGAAGGACATTGTGGCATTTTGTGATAAGACTTAAGACTTGTAAGTCAAAATTTCTGTTTCCACAGCTTCATGTGGCATTGATGTACAACGGAAGGATGGAAGGCATTAGGAATTGAATTTTACAGTCACATTCTGACAATTTGTTTAGTGTAATCAATAGGAACCTTGTTAGCATTGAGATGCATTAAAAGTTAGTTTTTTTAAACAGCACAAATCCTAGCAGTATTCTATTTGGAAGCTGTGTTGCCTTTTTAGTAAAGAACTGCTTAGTTCGCCTTGGAATGTATGTTGCAGTGTGGATGATGTCTCCTTAAATCAGGGGTTCCCAACCTTTTCAAACCGGGGGCCAGGTCATGCTCTCTCAGTCAGCTTCAAGGGCCGGATGGCCATTTTGCCCTGCCTGCATGATGGGGTGGCCATTTTGTCCAAGCAGCTTCAAAGAGGTGGCCATTTTGTTTCTTGAATGATGTTGGCGGGATGGAGGACCACATGAAATGGAGCCGGGGCCCTAATCTAGCCCACGGGCCTTAGGTTGGCAACCCCTGCCTTAAATCTTTTAGAACAGGGATTCTTGGCCTGTGGCCTGTGGGCCGGATGCAGCCCATGGCACCATGTGGCCACCACCACCTCCACTACACCAGGAAGTGCCGTGTGGTGGAGGAAGGGCAAAATGGCTGTCCGGGCCCTGAAGCTGTCTAAGGGAGTGTGACCCGGGCCCCGGCTTTAAAAGGTTGAGAACTCAAGATTTAGAAGGTGCCCCTTTGTAGTTTTTTAAATGAATGAGTATTAGGAGTCATGTGAGTTGTGTAAGAGGAAGCAAAACTTTGATCCTGGAGAATGCTCACGTTCTCTTCAAATACGCTTAGCAGCTTTCTCTGGATCTTTTTCCAATACGATATATGGTTTTTCCGACCTATATGCCTAATTCTGTTTTTGTGGATGTTCTTTTTCAGTACAGTTGTACCTCGTTTAAAGAGCATAATGTGTTCCACAGGATTGCTCTTTAAGCGATTTTGCTCTTTAAGTGAAACACCATTGTAAGTGACCAATTGTGGGGGGGATTGTGAACCCCGATTTATTTGTTAAGCGAGTTTTTGGTTGGTTTTATTTGTTAAGCGAAGCAAACATTCATATAAAATTCTGCTCTTTAAGCGAGGCACTCTTTATGCGAGGTTTGACTGTATTATCCTTGCTAATAATGATGACAATAAAAGCGAAATGTGTTTTGGTCTTCTAAAAGAATGCCTCTTGACCTAACTCTGAGATGATAGAATTGATATAATATGGTTAAATTGCAAAAATGGATTAAAAATGAACAGAAAATATGAAAATGTAGAGAACAAAGTTTGAAGAAATAATAACGCAAAAGAGATGGCTGAAAAAGCAAGACAAGGAGGTGCCTGGCGGACAGGGGTCCATGGGGTCACAAAGGGTCGGAATCAACTCTGCGACTGAACAACAAAAAATAGAATATTAGTAGAGGCAAAAGATCAACAGTAGAATTGGAGACCCTACATGGGAAATGGATTTAGGTATGGAAATTACAGAAGAACTGAGTTTTGGAGGAAATTGATTTTAAAGAATATGTCAGTAAGAATTAAAGTCAGTAAGAATTAAAGAGCACCATAAAATGGTTTTTTTTTAATCAAAATATTTCATAATATGTTCAAAGTGTACTCAGGAAATTGTTACCTCTTTGCATTTATAGTAGAAATGTGAGGTGGACAAAAAAATGGACAATGTTTCTTAATGAAATGAATGGTTTTTATCTATGAAACTTAATTTTTATCCAAAAACAACATTCTTATTCAGTTTTGGAGATGTTAAATTGAAATGACAAAAAGAGAGAGAGAGAGAAATGAAATACAATTTTGGTGAGATTTATAGCAAAACAATAAGAAAGTAAAACTTGTGTTCTAGTTTTTGGAATGATATAAAGAAGTTTGTAATGTAGGCACCCACCCACCCACCCTTGTGTTCATGGGGTATTCACACTGAGATGTACCATGAATACATGAAACCACGGATAACGGTAAAACCTATACAGTATTTTAACACTACACGAGTTATGAAGTGGGGTTTTAAAAAGCCTCTTTTGTCCAAATGCCTGCTTGTTCTTTGTAAACATTACACTGCAGTGGCTTCTAAAGGCCAGCTCTGGTAATGTGCCATAAAAATACCTACTCTTCTCCTTGTGCTGTATCCAATTCTGAATATTGGTGATCCTAATGGCGATCAGCTATGAAGACTGTCCTGAAAATATAATGCAGTGGCCTTTCATCTGCCTTCCGCATTGCAGCATGACACCCTGACTGCTGATCCAGCCCCGCAAGTCACTTTCTAGTCCTCCTTAGCCCCAGGCCAGGATTGATGAAGCTGCTGCCCTCCATTAAGATGGATTCAAGTGGAATTTAATCCACTTGGGGACCATCACCCTTCCCTGTGAACTTCCCCAAAGTTGTCAGGTTAATTAACCGCTGCCTGATGCTCAGCGTTAAGTTGCTGCCTGTATGGTCTACTCCATTACCATAGCAGGATAACCTGCCCAGACTGTCAGAAATAACTATATCTTTAATGTATTTTGAGTTTTTATTGAATATTGTTAGACCTGCAGGTTACTAAAAACATGGATCCACAGATATGGTGAGCAATCTGTGTTGCTATTAAGGATAAGTTAATATTTGAGTTTAAGGTAACAAAAATAGCCTTTTTGGAGAGAAATAGGTAATAGGTAAATAGGTAAAGGTCATCCTTGCTTGAAAGCCAGTCGTATCAAACTTTAGGATTCAGTGCTCATCTCTGTTATAGCCAAAGAGTCAGCGATTTCTGTGTCTGCAGACATTTGGCAGGCATGAGTAAACACTGCAGTGCACGCAATGCTGTTTACCTTCTCACTGAAGTACCTATTTATCTACAGTACTTGCAATTTCTTGCTTTCAGGCTGCTAGGTTGGCAGGAGCTGGGACAGAGATAGGAGCTCACTCAATGGTACAGCACTCGGATCTCAAACTGCTGACCTGCCGATCTTCTAGTTATCAAGTTTGGTGTCTTAACCACTAAGCCACTGCAGTCCCTTTGGAAAGAAATAGGGTGCAGTAATTAAAGGAAATGAAGGAAAAGCAATAGATATTTTCAAGATCACAAATTGGTGGTGAGGTCACATGGTTTCTATTATAAGGTCTAACAACTATGAATTTTTGGATATATTGATTTATATATTATGTCAAGTTAGTCTGCTCCGATCCTACAAATCAAAACCTATCGCTTCCTTCATGGAGTCAATCCATCTTAATTTGGTCTTCCTCTTTTTCAACCCAGAAAGCACACAAAGGGTGTCCACTAGAGCCCTGGTGGCGCAGTGGTTAAACTGCTGTCATGTAACCAAAAGGTTGTGCGTTCGATCCTGACCAGGTTTCAAGGTTGATGTATCCTTCCAAGGTTGGTGAATTGAGTACCCAGCATGTTGGGGGCAAAAAAATGCTAATTAACTTGTGAACCGCCCAGAGAGTGCTCTAAACACTATGGGACGGGATATAAGCGTGATTCCTTCGCTTGGCTTGAGCCTGGCCCAAGGGGCTTCGTCCGCCACGACTCAAACCACCTTTTCCAGTAGGACAATCGGATCCCAATTTCGCCTCGAAACCCCTTTTCCTACGCAAACGAGAACACAGTAACTCATCCATGCGCTCGGGGAGGAGATTGGACGGGTCTGTGCTTGCCTTGCCAGGAGCTTGGTTCGGCTTCAGTAGCATGACAAGTGGGGGGAAAAACAAGCGCTACATTGTGCGCATGCGTTACTCCCCGGCAGCCTCTTTAATTCGTTAAGAGAGGGGGGGGGGAGGGAAGGAGAGGCAGGTGAGTCTCCTTTTTGCTCATTCCTGGGAGAGGGAGGGGAGAAAGCTGTCTGATCATCATCCTCCCTCCCTTTTTTAAAAAAATGCATGGAAATTTCTGCAGATGATTTTGTTGAGCAAAGGACGTGGTCTGTGTTGCAGGGAGGGGGGTTTCGGGGTCGGTGGTAAATTCGTATATAAAGTCATTGGTGGCCTTTTTAGTTTGGGAAATGGATCATCAGAAAGAAGGAGAGCCTCAGACAGCAGAGGCTAGAGGGACGGCATTTGTGGAGGGGCCCATCATATTGCCACTCCCCATTGAAGCCTATATTGGACTCCAGTCCTACTTCAAGGTTAGGAAATGCATTTAGTCTATTTGTGTTTCTGTAAACAAGGGACTGGGGTGGCCCAGGTGGTTCCCAACCTAAGGCCCGTGGGCTGGATCTGGCTCATGGCGCCATTTCATGTGCCCCCCCCCCAATCCCTCCAAGGACATTTGAGAAACAAAATTGCTGCCCTTTTGAAGCTGTTGGGACAAAATGGCCGCCCTCATCTTGCAGGCAGGGCAGAATGACCATCCAGCCCTCGAAGCTGACTCAGAGAGTGTGACCTGGCCCCCAGCTTGAAGAGGTTGGGAACCCCTGAGGGGTTAACACACTGAACTCGCCGACTGGAAGTTTTGAAGTTCATTTCCTGGGTACCGCCTGATGGAATGAGCACCCGTCTCTGCACCAGCTCCTGCCAGCCTAACAGTTTGAAAACAAGAAATTGCAAGTCAATAAATAGTACCACTTTGGTGGAAAGGTAAACAGCTTTCTGTACACTACGGTGTCAAGACATGCCTGCCACATATCCACAGAAACGTCTGCAGATCCAGACAGCGCTGGCTCTTGGCTATAAACAGAGATGAGCACCAAACCCTAGAGTTGGATGCGTCTGGCTTTCGAACAAGGACAACTTTTATCTTTACATAGACAAGGGGAAGAAGGGAAGGATTTTGCCCCTTTGCTTCAGGTAGCGTAATGGCTTGGGCCACCCCAGCATTCTTGAATGGGTTCCCCTCAGAGAGAGAGAGATACCCACATGCACATGTGCGCTTCAGGAAAGAAGTCCCCCAAAGTGTCCTTGCTCTCCTCCACCGTAGTTTTGTGTCACTGCAAAGCCATGTGCCAAAGGATTTATCGTTTCTGGAATGTTGTATTTTGGTAATGGTTTGCAGCTAGAGGAAGACCTTCATATTTGGGACAGAGATTGAAAATAATGGTTTAGAAGAGGGGTCCTCAACTTTTAAAGCCGCGAATGGGTTCACACCCCCTCAGACAGTTGGTGGGCCAGATTGGTGTGTTCCCAAAACTTGCAGGACCACCTGAGCCCCCACCACTCCACCTGCTGATGCCAGCAGGACCACCCTAAGCTGCATGGTGTAGGCAAAGGAGGGCTCAGCCAGAACAGGCCCAAGAAAGATGTGGGCAGCTGTGTGCGTCTGATGCTTGTAAGCCTTACAACATCCTCCCTGCCATGGAGCAGTTGGGGACACACCAAGCCGAGGAGACAAGGATTGAGGCAACAGTAGAAGTGGAAGCGGTGACTGGAGCAAGGGTGTGGGCTGGATGAAATGTTGTCCATGGGCTGCAGGTTGAGAACCCCTTGTTTAGAACAACACTTTGCCAGTCCACATCCCAACCTACAACAGCAGTGGAACTTGGGAGAGGGAGGACAGAAAAAAGTATGGTAATGCCCTGCCATATTTATCATCCATTTTATAGAGCATGGAGTCAAGCGGATAAAGTGAAAATTAGCTTCCTTTCTTTGTATCCCACCCCTCCTCCAAAATGTGGAAAAAGGTTGGAGGATATGCTACGTGTTTCTCCATTGGCAATCTCCAGAGTGCTTTTGATAGCTGAGCGAGTTGAGGAGGATGGTGGAGGACAGAAGTGCCTGGCAGACAGTGGTCCATGGGGTCGCAAAGGGTCGGAATCGACTGTGCGACTGAACAACAACAAACAATCCTCTTGTACTTTTGTGTATACACACTCCCTGGAAGGGCTCAGTTTTCACTTTGGGAACCAGTTCCTTTTACTGAGGTGTGAATCCTTTAAGTTTCCCAAACCTTTGGTTTTTTGAACTTCAATTCCCAGAAGCCCAAGTCAATTCCCCAAAGCACCGATCAGCCAGTGTATTGACTTGGCTTTCTGGGAATTGAAGTCCCCTTGTGGGGCCTGAGTTTAATCCCGCTGCTTTAATGCCATGGGTTTTCTATTTAGAAGACTTTTTTTAAAAGTTTAGAGCTTACTCTGAGAGCAGCTTTTGCAACTGGCTTCCCATCCTCTTTGTCTTTCCCTCAGGGACTGGAGAAAGATGTCCGCAGCATGTATTTCATCCTGTTTTCCTTATAATGAAGCAGAACTAAATCAGGTACGGACAAGACAATTACCAGATGCCTTGTACGATTGAATGCCCGTGTATTCAGCCACTGTAGTCTTGAATGAGGCTGACCATTTCTCTTTTATGAGTTCCCCCCCGTTTTCATGGTTTGTATAGGAAGCTGCTCCCTTGAAATCTCACTGCAGGGCATGAACTACAGTAAAACCCCTACTTACGTAAAAAGTCCGTTCCGTAGGCTTTTGCTTAAATCGTTTTTTTACATAACTCGAAGCAAACCCATAGGGAAAATGAAATTTTTATGTAAATCGAAGCAAACCCATAGGGAAATGAATTTTTACATAACTCGAAGCAAAATGATAGGAAAAATGATTTTTTTAAATGTAACTCAAAGCAAACCCATAGGAAATCGTGTTACATAAATTGGGACATTTATGTAAATCGGGATATGGTTTTAGCACAAAATCATTATGTAAGTTAAATTTTTTGTAATTCAAAGCATTGGTAAGTCGAGGGTTTACTGTACAGTAATATCCCGGATAATGTTTGCACCACACAACATTAAAACCGCATAACATTAAGGAATCTGATATGCATTGCACAACGTTAAAATCCTATGGGATGTATTGCACAACATCAACTGGAGTTGTGCTGGTTACAATGTATCTCTATGGAGTTTGCCGTTGTGCAACACATCCCGTAGGATTTTAATGTTGTTTGGTGCATTCCCAATGAGGGATTCAATCTTTAGTGCAAAATTAACTAACCAGATTGGAGCATGGAATGTAGGTATGCTGTACCAGTGTGGTAGATTGCAGTAGCTATTATGAGAATTTGATAACTATGGCATTGACATTTTAGGGATCAGTGAGATTCGATAGTGGTAATTTGGTTAATGAAGGATAGACCTTCATTTACTTGGGACATGTAGAGCAGCATACCTGAGTTGTAGTTCATGCTTTATTCTCAGCCAAAGAGCAAGTAGAGCACCCATTAGCTCAGGGATTCTCAACTTGTGGCCTGTGGGCCAGATGCAACCCACACACCATTTCATGTGCCCTCTTACCACCACCACACCAGGAAGTGCCATGTAATAGAGGATGAGCAAAATGGCCATCTGGCCCCTGAAGCTGTCTGAGGGAGTGTGACCCAGCCTGGCTTAAAAAGGTTGAGAACATCTGCATTAGCTGGAGACGTGTAAATGATTGTATCATCATGGCTGGATTCCCTTCAAGGTACAACAGGTTAACCGTTATTCAGATCTGTTTGCCAATGGAAGATGCAGAAGAAAGAAAGAAGGACAAATTCTACGATCCGTTAGATCAGGGGTTGCCAACTTTTTCAAGCTGTGGGCCGGGTCCCACATTCTCTGTCAGCTTCGAGGGCCATCTTTGGTTCTGGACGGGGCAGTCCTGCCCCAAACAGACCTGGTACGTAATCTGGGGGTCCTCCTGGACTCGCGACTACTGCTCAAAGAGCAGGTAGCAGTCGTGGCCAGGAGGGCCTTTGCACAACTTCGTGTGACTCGCCAGTTACGACCGTTCCTAGACCAGGACTCCTTGCTCATAGTCACACATGCTTTGGTCACCTCCAGACTTGACTATATAATGCGCTCTACATGGGGCTACCCTTGGTGACCATTCGGAGGCTACAGCTGGTCCAGAATGCAGCTGCACGAGTAGTATTGGGATACAGGCATTATGTCCGTGCTTCACTGCTGCTGAGGGAGCTGCATTGGCTTCCAGTTTGCCTCCGGGTGCAATTCAAGGTGCTGGTTATTACCTTTAAAGCCCTACATGGTAGTGGACCAGGATACTTAAGAGAGCGCATCGTCCCAAAGACATCTGTCCGTCCCACCAGAGCGGACTGGAGAGGCTCTCTGGTTGTGCCATTGGCCAGAGAGGTGCACCTCTCTGGCACTAGAAGGAGGGCCTTCTCTGTGTCCGTTCAGGCCCTATGGAACCTCCTCCCAATAGAACTACGCCTGCAGACGGAGCTGCTGTCCTTCAGGAAAGGAGTGAAAACCTGGCTGTCAGGTCAGGTCTGAGGAATGGATTGATCAGTTTCCCCAGCCGGCTGGATGGTTTGACCCCCAGTGCCTCCTAGCTACAATGCCTAGTTTTTAATGTTAACTTGTTTTTAAGCTTCTTTTAAAACTTTTAAAACTTTTAATTTTTGAACTGATTTTAAATTGTTGTCGATATGCTGACGTGTTGTGAATCACCCTGGGTCCCTTTGGGGAGGAGGGTGATAAACAAATTTAAATAAACAAATTAAATAAATAAAAATAAATAAATGTTGCACTGCCTGCACAATGGGGGTGGCCATTTTGTCACAACAGTTTCAAAGGGATGGCCATTTTCTCTCTCAAATGCCTTTGGAGAGGGCGGGGGGCACATTAAATGTTGCCATGGGCCCAATCTGGCCAATGGACCTTAGGTTGGGAACCCCTGCATTCGATGTGATACGGGACGATATCCTTCCTTATGACAACTTAAAGTTGATAATAGGATTTCTTCACCATCTGCTTATACAGATGTAGCCAATCTCATTGTAAGTTGGCCTTTCAGGTGATTGCCCGGTCTTCTTATGTATATGATTGTGGGCAAAAGTGTTCCCAATTATTAAGTCATTCAGTCCACAGAAAGTCAGTAAGCAATCTCCATTATGAAGTGTTTCCACTGAGGATCCATGCATCCCACTTATGTGTTCCTGATCCTACCTCTCATTACGACTCTGTGCACTGAAACTACCCATTGATCTTAGGATACTCAAAGGGGCAGCCATAGCCTGTGATCACTATTTACTCATTTCATTCATCCATCTTTGGTTAAAGAAGATCCAAAAAATAGAAGACAGATTGACTGTTTGCTTTGGAAAGGTTGAAGGTCCATTACTGTTACCCAAGAATTCCACCTGAAAGAAAACGTTACAGCAGCTTGGAGACCTACGCGGACCTTTTCACTCTTTGGGGAGTCTCCTTCTTTGTCCTCCACTTATAAAAGTGTAAATTCTACAACAGGGGTTCCCAACCTAAGGCCCATGGGCCAGATCCAGCCCCTGGCACCATTTCATGTGGCCTCCCACCCCTCCAAGGGCAGTTGAGAAAATGACCACCCCCCCTTTGAAGCTGTTGGGACAAAATGACCACCCCCATCGTGTAAGCAGGGCAAAGTGCCTTTCCGGCCCTCGAAGCTGACTGTGAGAGCATGACCCGGGCCCCAGCTTGAAAAGGTTGGGAATCCCTGTTGTACAACTTAAGATCCAGACACTTTTCTTTAATCAGTGTTTGGGATTCAAGAGGTTATCTTTGGGAAACTTTTCTTTTAGGGTGCCATTTCCTTTGAGGAGGTGGCCGTGTCCTTCACCCAGGAGGAGTGGGCACTGCTGGATCCCGACCAGAAGGTCCTCCACCAGGAAGTCATGGAGGAGAACTGGCAAACGTTGTCCTCTCTTGGTAAGCCCCCCCCCCCCATTTCCCTGGCTGATTCTGGTCTCTGTTGTTATGACTAGTAACAGTTATGTTGAGTTAGTCATACTCTACATCAGGGGTGCCCAAACTACAGTCTGTGGGCCAGATCCAGCTCCTGATGCCAATTCATCTGGCTTATGCTGCCTTTGTTGCTCCCAGAAGTGGAAGTAAAACACATCCATATGGGAGCAATGAGGCCAGTGCAGGCCAGATCTGACTGGTGGGCCATAGTTTGGGCACCCTTGCTTTACATCGTTGGGTTGCAGCTAGATGTTTTCAAATAAATGAAATAAATACATGAATATATTTTGTCATTGAGTAAATGTCTTGAGTTTTAACTGCAGTGTGAATCCTGAGGTTATGATCCTACAGTGGAACCTCGGTTAACGTAATTAATGTATTCTCTAGGATGTTTCTTACAGTGAAAAATACTTTAACTGAAGTTTCCATAGGAATGCATTGAGTGCAATTTCCCATAGGAATACATTGAAAACAAAATACATTAACCAAAACGTGGTTTCCCATTGGAATGAATTGAAAACCAAAATACATTAACCAAAACACGGTTTCCCATAGGAATACATCTAAAACCAATTAATCCTTTCCAAGGAAAAATCCGTAAACTGACCCACTATTTTCTATGGATTTCCTTTTGTTTTGCGATTTTTATGCTAACCGAGGCATTTGTTACCCAAGGTTCTACTGTATTCTGAGAGAAGCTTCTGTAATTCTCTTCCCCCCCTCTTGTCTCTCCCACAGGGGTTGGAAGGATGCCAGCAAGATGTCTTCTGTCATCTCATCCTTGGGATGCAGTAGAAACAGATCAGGTATGGACAAGAGCAGATGCTTCCAACCTTCTAAGACAGTGATGGTGAACCTTTTAGAGACCGAGTGCACAAACTACAACCCAAAACCCACAAATTTATCGCAAAATGCCAACACAGGTAAGGAGGAAGCACTCCCATTGGGCTGCTGGGCAGAGGAGTGGGGTGAACTCTGTGCTGGGGGGAGGGAGGAAGTGCTCCCATTGGGCTGCTGGGCAGAGGGGCGGGGCAAACTGTGCTGGGGTGACTTCATGGGTGCCCACAGATAGGACTCCAAGTGCCACCTCTGGCATGCATGCCATAGGTTCGCCACCACTGTTCTAGGATATGGTGGCCACATTAGGGTGCCCAGTGCCTGAAGAGTGCTACATCTGACATCAAAATGTAACAAAATGATTCATCTGATGATTTAGATCAAAATTAAACAATCAGGCTGGACATCAGTAACCCTTTCTTTGATTCTTTTTGCTTTATTATCTTTTTGAAATTAATAAAAAATAATTTAAAAAAAATCAGTAACACTTTCTATCCCCAGTTGTTCCTTAGCAGCAGGGATTTGGAAGCTTCTTTTTCCTAAAAGGAGGATGTAGCCTTAAGTCAGTGGTGGCAAACCTATGGCATACGTGCCAGAGGTGGCACTCAGAGCCCTCTCTGTGAGCACTTGTGCAGTGACCCCAGTACAGAGTTTGCCCCGGCTCTCTGCCCAGCAGCTCAATGGGAGCACTTTCTCCCTCCCCAGCACAGAATTTACCCCGCCCTTCTGCCCAGTAGCCCAATGGGAGCGTTTCCTCCCCCCACAGCACAGAGTTCACCTCTGCCCAGCAGCCCAATGGGAGCGTATCCTTCCTCCCCTGTTACTGTGTTGGCACTTTGCGATAAAGAAGTGGGTTTTGTGTTGCAGTTTGGGCACTCGGTCTCTAAAAGGTTCGCCTTCAGTGCCTTAAGTAAACCTGAGTTCCCATTAGAAGGTCATTCATCAAAACCTTTTATTTATTTATATAAAGGCCTTTCCCTTTTTATAGCAAATGTGATGTCAGAATTCAGCTCTGATCATTGGTGAAAAATCACTTGTTTTGGAAGGAAATGCTTGCTGAACCATTGCAAAAGTTTTTTCACCAATTGTTTAGAATCTGTGCTCAGTACCTTTCTATATAAAGAAACAGGAAGCTAGCTCTGTATTAAAAAACCTTTCTGGGGCTTATTTTTATGGCTAAATGCTTGCTTTTGGGTTTAGGTGCCTTTCAGAACATAAGGTTCCTTTCAGATAGTAACACCCTGCTTTCTTTTCCATGTAGAGACGAGTGTCCTTTGAGGAGGTGGCCGTATCCTTCACCCAGGAAGAGTGGGCGATGTTGGATCCAGGCCAGAGGGCCCTCCACCAGGAGGTCATGGAGGAGAACTGGCAAACTTTGTCCTTTCTTGGTAAGGCTGCCTCTTGTCCCCGGTAGATGTGGTTCCCAGTGCAATAATGATGAGTGATTACAATGGCACTGATCGTGCTTCTGTGTTGGAGAAGTGTCTCAACTCACACTAGCCGTTGTGGGGTCTGTAATGCCGAAGTGTGCAACCTGATGCCCTCCAGACATGTTGAGCTCCAGATCCCATCACTGCTCCCCACTTTCCATTGTGGAATTGTGACGAGGTGGAGCATCTTGGCAGCACCGTTCCCAGTCATCTGAAGGGAGATAAGGAGGTCTCCTTCCAGTGCTGCCAGCCTGCTACATTTTGAGCAGCTCAAGGCCACTGATATAGGGCTTCTGGAAATGTGAAAAGTGTCAAGTTGGGAAAGGCCATTTAAATAAATAACTAAGGAAACAGTTCTGTTGCCACCAACATCATCCCTGTAAATCAGGGGTGCCCAAACTATGGTTCGTGGGCCAGATTCGGCCCCTAATGCCAATTCATCTGGCCCATGTACCCTGTGCCGCTCATGGAAGCAGAAGTAAAATGCACCCATGCATGCACAGAGCACTGCCATTGTCGTCGGGTGCATTTACGGCAGCACTTTGCACATGTGCGGGTGCATTTACTTCCGCTTCCAATGGGAGGAACCACATGACTGGCCCGCTGAACCACATGAGCAGCCCATGGCCCAAAAAGTTTGGGCACCCATGCTGTAAACATTCTGATCTGTGTAAGGATAACAAAGCCCATTATCCCACTGCCATAGGACTCATTCCACCTGGCAGAGACCTGCACCCATCCAGGAAGCCAATACAAACCCTTTTGGCTGCTTCAGAATCCATGCGGTTCGGACCCATGCTAGAGAAATCTTTGATAGGTTTCAATCACTGACTGTTTATGCTTACAACCCAGCCAGCTCAGGTTGGAATAGCAATGTGAATGAGCAAAATGTAGCATTGCCAGTAAAGAAATAAAGGAACTGGAATAATATTTCCACCAGCTTATGCTCTGTATAATAAGTACAATGTCTTCTCTTCCAAACAAGAGTTCTGTATCAGGGTCAAAAATAGAAAAAGGAACCTTTTTATTTTTTAAAACAATAAAGGTCTATTCACTTTTTTTCTTGATCTAGCCAGCTAACATACTGTATTAGATTACATCTTTCGACTGTTTACTCACAAGCAAGCATAAGTTGGCAGATTTGTACAGAAATAACATTTAACCTACTGATTGCCCTTTTAGGTTAAAAATGGGCAAGAAATATGTTTGTTAAATGCTGGCCACTCCCACCTCTATGTTAGTATTCAAAACAAACAAGAAACATGATAGGATTGTCTGGTTTAAGTTCCATAAGAAGTCTCCATCAAGGATACTGAGTAGGGTGGAATAATAATAATAATAATAATAATAATAATAATAATAATAATAATAATAATAATAATAATAATAATAATAATAATAATAATAATAATAATAAATAAATAAATAAATAAATAAATAAATAAATGCGCTCTACATGGGGCTGCCCTTGGTGACCATTCGGTGGCTTCAGCTGGTCCAGAATGCAGCTGCATGAGTAGTGATGGGATGCGGGCGTTATGCCCGTGCCTCGCTGCTGCTGAGCGAGCTGCACTGGCTTCCAGTTTGCCTCCGGGTGCAATTCAAGGTGCTGGTTATTACCTTTAAAGCCCTTTATGGTAGTGGTCCAGGTTACTTAAGAGACCACATCGTCCCAAGGACATCTACCGGCCCGCCAGAGCGGACCGGAGAGGCTCTCTGGTTGTGCCATCAGCCAGAGAGGCGCATCTCTCTGGCACTAGAAGGAGGGCCTTCTCGGTGTCTGCTCCGGCCCTGTGGAACCTCCTCCCGATAGAGCTACGCCTGCAGACGGAGTTGCTGTCCTTTAGAAAAAGAGTGAAAACCTGGCTGGCAGGTCTGGTCTGGGGAGTGGATAGTTCAATTTCCCCAGCCAATTGGATGGTTTGACCCCTAGTATGTCCAAGTTATAATAACTAGTTTTTAATTAAGTTTTTAAGCTTTTTAAAGTTTTTAATTTTTTAAGTGTTTTTAAAATTGTTGGAAATTGCCCTGGGTCCCTTCAGGGAGAAGGGTAATAAACAAATATAAATAAATAAATAAATAAATAAAATAATAGCAAAACTATGCCGTTTTCTCTAGGTCAGTGTTGGCGAACCCATGACACACCATTGCTTCCTCCCTTCCCTCAGCACAGGGTTCACCCCGCCCCTCTGCCCAGCAGCCCAATAGAAGTGCTTCCTCACCTTCCAGCAGAGAGGTTGCCCCACCCCTCTGCCCAGTAGCCCAGTGGGAGTGCTTCCTCCTCCCCCAAGCATCAAGTTCATCCCACCCCTCTGCCCAGCAGCCCGATGGGAGCGCTTCCTTCTTCCCCCCAGCACAGAGTTGGCCCAGCCTCTTTACTTGAACATTCAGTCTCTAAAAGGTTCGCCATCACTACTCTAGGTGTTCTTAAACATGCTGGTAGATGCAATGGCAATATGAAAGGAAGGGGGAAAGCCCGACATATTTTTTTTCTATGTGATCTTTCACGCAACAAAGTCAACATTTTTTCTTGTACATCTCATTATTTCTTCAGTTAACTCTTTTCTTCACTTGTTTTTCCTAGAAGATACCCAGAGAGATAAATATATATATCTGAAACATGGAAAGACATTTATGCAGAAATTAGAGGTTGCCAGGAAGCAAAGAAGCCACAAGGAAGAAGAGAGTTGTCTCCAGAAAACGCCCAGTGAATGCATTATGTGTTTAAAACAATTTGCCATCAGGACATCAAGGATGCTTCAGAAAAGAGTCCACAATGGAAAGAAGAACTTTGTAGATGAAGTGTCTGGGAAACGTTTAGATCACAAGTTAAACTGGATGAACCATCATCCAGTCCACACTGTAGAGCATCCATACAAATTTCTAGAGGATGAAAAATCTTTAGCTTGGAATTCAGATCTTGTGATTCAACAGAGATGCGAAAGGGAAGAGAAATTGTACAAACACAAAGAATGTGGGAAATCTTTTGCCCACAGCGCAGAGTTTTTGATACATCAGAAAGTTCACACAGAAGAAAAATCCTACAAATGTCAGGAGTGTGGGAAGTGTTTTGCTCATAAATCACCGCTTGTACGGCATCAGAGAGTCCACACAGGGGAGAAACCATTTAAATGTCAGGAGTGTGGGAAACGTTTTACTCAGAATTCACATCTTGTGTACCACCAAAGAATCCACAGAGGAGAGAAACCGTACAAATGCCAAGAGTGTGGGAAATGTTTTGCTCAGAGGTCACAGCTTGTGAGTCATCAAAAAGTCCACACAGGAGAGAAACCGTACAAATGCCAGGAGTGTGGGAAATGTTTTGCTCATAAATCTCCACTTGTGAGGCATCAGAAAGTCCACACAGGAGAGAAACCATTCCAATGCCGAAAATGTGGAAAATCTTTTAATCGCAGTTCAAACTTTCAGACCCACCAGAGAGTCCACACTGGAGAGAAACCTTACAAATGCCAACAGTGTGGAAAATGCTTTGCTCAGAAATCACCACTTGTAAGCCATGAGAGAGTCCACACAGGAGAGAAACCGTACAGATGTCAGGAGTGTGGGAAATGTTTTGCTCAGAATTCGCAGCTTGTGTATCATCAGAGAACTCACACAGGAGAAAAACCATTCAAATGTCAGGAATGTGAGAAATGCTTTGCTCAGAATTCAGAACTTGTGTATCATCAGAGAACCCACACAGGAAAGAAACCATTCAAGTGCCAGGAATGTGGCCACAGTTATGCTCGGAATTCAGTTCTTTTGAGGCATCAAAGAATCCACACAGGAGAGAAACCATTTAAATGCCGGAAGTGTGGGAAATGTTTTACTTGGAAATCAGTTTTTGTGAATCATGAGAAAGTTCACACAGGAGAGAAATCATACCAATTTCAACAATGTGGGAAATTAGTTTCATGGAAATCAGGTCATGTGAAATGTAAGAGAAATCACACAGGAGAGAAACCGTACCAATGCCAGCAATGTGGCAAATATTTTGTTCAGAATTCAGAGCTTGTGAATCATAAGAGAGTCCATACAAGAGAGAAACCATACAAATGTCAAAAATGTAGAAAATCTTTTAACTGCAGTTCAAACCTTCAGACTCACCAGAGAGTCCACACTGGAGAGAAACCATTCAGGTGCCAGGAATGTGGGAAATGTTTTGCTTGGAGTTCAGATCTTGTGAATCATAAGAGAGTTCACACAGGAGAGAAACCATACAAATGTCAGGAGTGTGGGAAATTCTTTGCTCGGAAATCAGTTCTTGTGAATCACGAGAGAGTTCACACGGGAGAGAAACCATACAAATGTCAGGAGTGTGGGAAATGTTTTAATTGCAGTTCAAATCTTCAGACCCACCAGAGACTCCACACAGGTGAGAAACCTTTCAAGTGCCTGGAATGTAAAAAATGTTTTGCTCAACGGTCACAGCTCATGATTCATCGTAGAATCCACACAGGAGAGAAACCATACAAATGCCAGGAGTGTGGGAAAAGTTTTGCTCAGAAATCCCCTCTACTAGTGCATCAGAGAGTTCACAAAGAAGGAAACCATACAGATTCCAGGAGTGTGAAATTAAATTGCTCAGAATTCAGAGTTTGTGAGTCATAAGATAGTTCACACAGGAGAGAATCCGTCCAAGTGCCTGGAATAATCTGTTAATCACACTTGTGAACTTCAGGCTCATCAGAAAATCTACATAGGAGAGAAACCATAGAAATGTGAGGTGTGTGGAAAATGCTTTACATACACTTCAACCCTTGTTCACTGGAATATGCACACAGAAGAGAAAAATGTACAGTTGTCTGCAATGTGGGAAAAGTTTTGCTCAGAATTGAAAGCTTGTATGCTACCAGAGAATCCATGTTAAATTCCTTTTAATTCCAGTAATAAATATTTTGTAGTGAGTTTAGATTTCATGTGGTGAACTACCAGAGAATCATCATCGTCATTATCGATAGGAAACCTTGTTAGCATCAAGATGTATCACTTAGATTTACAAATTTGCTTATTGAAATAGAAATTCCAGCAGTATTCTATTTGGACATGTTTGTCTTTTAGTGGAGAATTGTTTAGTTCACCTTGAAGTGGATGATGCAACATGGAAAATGCCTTAAAACATTTAGGAGGTGCCTCTGGGTGGTTTTTTCCTGGCTGAATATTAAGATTCATATTAATTATGTTAGAGATGGAAAGTTTTTGATCCTTGACAATGATCAGGTTCTTTTCAGTTATAATCCTCTAGTGTTTTTGACACTTCTGGTGGCAGTGGGGGTCCTCACTGCAAACAGGATTAATCAGCACCTTGGGCCAGATTTGGCATATGCACCATAGGTTGGCCACCCCTGGTCTAAGCAGTGGACAAGTGTCTCCTGTCCATCCTTTTGCTGGTAAAAAAGGACATATTTCATGGCTGAGGAATGAAAGATTTGCTGTCATTGACTCTGCTCCAAAGATTTTCCAGCTCTAATTATATCTAAATCTGTCTTTTATACTCACTAGTTTTGTGTGCATATTTTTCTGATACTGTATGTGGATGGTTTGTCAACCTGTATGTTTAACTTTATTTTTGTGGATGTTCTTTTTCAGTCTTGTTATTAATTATGAGCCTTTTCATTTCTAATAATAATGACAAATATATTGAAATGTGTTTTAGTTGTCTGAAGATCACCCTCCTGACATATGTCTGGATTCTGTACTGAGAAGATAGAAGGCCCTTTTCAGGCCTAGTCTAAGTACAGTAATACCCTGGTTAACATGTGCACTGCACAGCGTTAAAACCAGATAACGTTGGGGAATTTGTGGCAAACTTTTGCACCGCATGTTTTGCGATGCAAAAGTTTGCCTCAAATTCCCCAATGTTGATCTCTGCAGGGCTGGTCTCCAGAGATCTACGGAGGCAGAGATCTACAGATGCCCTCTTGCTTGGGGGCGGGGGGGGGGGGCAAGGGGGCCTCTTTAGACCCAAGAGTCGGATCACGGGTTTCCTTGGGTTGAGAGTGCCCGTGTGCCCTCACCCCAAGGAAACTGGCACTCAGCGGCGGTTTGGTTGGGCTGAGGGTGCGCACGCCCTTTCTCCCCCCCCCCCCCAACCAAACTGGCTCTCCGATGCTCAGAGTGGCGGTTTGGTTGTGGGGAGACCGGGCACACGGACCCTCAGCCCAACCAAACCAGCGCTTTGCCCACTGCCCTTTCCAAACACTCAGGCAGCTTCCCCCTCTGTACCTTTTCCTCTTCGGAAAGGGAACCGGGTTTTTTTTTAACGTTGTGCAATCACATGTGTGACCATGAGCAAGGAGTCCCGGTCTAGGAATGGCCATAACTGGCGAATCAAACGAAGTTGTGCAAAGGCCCTCCTGGCCACAACTGCCACCTGCTCTTTGAGCAGTAGTCGCGAGTCCAGGAGGTCCCCCAGATTACGTACCAGGTCTGTTTGGGGCAGAGCTGCCCCATCCAGAACTAAAGGTGGTAGTTCCCGAGATAATACAGGACACCTAACCCACAGCCACTTAGTCTTGCCAGGATTCAGTTGTAGCCTGTTGTCCCCCATCCAGACCTTGACAGCCTCCAGGCACCTGGAAAGAACTTCCACTGCATCACTAGGGTCTCCACGGGCCAAGATATATAGTTGGGTGTCATCTGCATACTGATGGTACCTCACCCCATGGGAACGGATGATCTCACCCAACGGTTTCATGTAGATATTAAATAGGAGAGGTGAGAGCCCTGAGCCCTGAGCCCTCCTGTATTGGAGCAGCCTAGGACTGGACATCTCACCCTCCAACCACACCAACTGGGTCCGGCCTCTCAAAAATGAGAAAAACCAAGCCAACACTGTGCCTTGGATACCCAATCCTTTGAGCCTTCCCAGAAGGATACCGTGGTCGACGGTATTGGACGCTGCTGAGAGGTCAAGAAGAACTAGGACAGTTGGATGTCCGCCATCCTGCTCCCTCCAGAGATCATCCACCAGCGCGACCAACGCAGTTTCCATCCCATATCCGGGCCTGAATCCTGACTGAAAAGGGTCCAGATAATCCGCTTCATCCAGGAACTCCTGTAACCGCCATGCCACTGCCTTTTCCAGATTCTGCTGGCGGACCATTGGTTGAGAACTCCTGCCCTACATGATTGTTTTTCCTTTTTACCTTGCACGACTTTAATTTCTGAGAATCATATCTGCCAGAATCAGGGCCATAGATGGGTTGGGGATCAGTCCCCCCAGCTAACAACCCCCTACTCCATCCCAGGATGTCAATATTATATGTGTGTGTGTGTGATATTGTTGCCCTTCCTGAAAAAATATTCGCCCCTCCAAATCTAGAATCCTGGCTAGAATCAAGATCAGTTCTCCTTCTCCCAAGGGTTTTCCCTTCCCCACAAACCTCCCCACCCTCTGGTCCTCTTTCAAAGTGTCTCCTCTCTTCCTTTCCTCCCGGAGAAGCCTTCAGTCGTTTCCCCCAGGAGGAGCTTTTGGCCAGTGGGTGGTGGAGAAGAAGAGCGTTGGGGTCCACTGGAGGCCAAATTGCTTCGGCCTGGCCAAGGGCTTCGGCCTGGATGACTCAAATCTCCTTTTCCAACAGGACAACTGCATCCTGTTTTCAAAGCCTGAATACTGGAAGGGGGCAGTGAGCAGATCAACTAACTGGAAGGCGGCAGATCAGCAGAGCCAAGTACTGTTTGAGCTCCTGTTTCTGTCCCAGCTCCTGCCAACCTAGCAGTTTGAAAGCAAGAAATTGCAAGCAGATAAATAGGTACCACTTCGGTGGGAAGGTAATCAGTGTTTGTGCACTTTGGTGTCTAGGTTAGGAGGTATGCCTGACAGACACGTGTCCACAGAAACGTCTGCAAACGCAGACAGTGCTGGCTCCTCGGCTATAAACAGAGATGAGCACTGAACCCTTCGGTTGGATACGACTGGCTTTCGACCAAGGCAGGGTGACCTTTTCCCGCGCAAACGAGGCGAATAAGCTCAATCCATGCGCTCGTAGAAGAGATTGGACGTGTCTGTCCTTGCCCTGCCAGGAGTCTGGCTCAGCTTCAGTCACATGACAATGGAGAGAAAAAAAAAGTGCAGTAACGCCATTTTCTTAATTGTGCGCATCCATTGGAAGAACAGCTGGCCACAACTTTGGAAGGGAGGCTTTGGAAAGAACTCCTTGTTGTAGCCTCTCTAATTATTGTAATTAAGAGAGAGAAAGGGAGGGGTAGGTGAGTCTCCTTTTCTCTTTATTGAGAATGGCAGCCCATCTCATCATTCTCCCCATAACATTCATGGAAGTTTCTGCAGATGAGTTTGCTGAGCAAAGGACGTGGTCAGTGTTTGCAAGGAGGGAGTTTCGAAGTCGGTGGGAAAATTCCTATATAGAGGCATTATTATTGCAAGTCTGGCCACGTTATCTTGCTATGGTAACAGAGTAGTCCAGGGGTGCCCAAACTATGGCCTGGGGACCAGATCCGGCCTCCAATGCCAATTCATCCGGCCTACGTCACCCTTGTCGCTCTCAGAAGTGGAAGTAAAATGTGCCCATACAGACACGTTTTACTTCTGCTTCTGGGAGCAAGGAGAGTGGTGTGGGCCGATGAATTGGCGTCAGGGGCCAGATCCAGCCCCCGAGTCACAGTTTGGGCACTCCTGAACTATGTGACCGGCCCACGGCCCAAAAAAGTGCACCCCTGTAGTAGACCATACCGCCAGTGACTCAACACTGAGTGTCAGGCAGTGGCTGACTAACCTAACAAACCTGAGGACTAGCTGCCTTGTGTGGTGAAGTCCACAGGGAAGGGTGATGGTGCCCAAGTGGATTAAATCCCACTTGAATCCAACTTGATGGAGGGCAGCAGCTTCAACCATACTGGCCTGGGGCTGAGGAAGCGTTTGCATGCTAAAAGGGCTCAGGACCAGAAAGTGACTCACGGAGCTGAATTAATGGTACAGGTGTCAGGGTGCAATGGGGAAGGCAGATGAAAGGCTGTGGCATTATATTCTCAGGACAGTCTTCATGGCTGATTGCCATGTGGATCACCAGTATTCAGAATCAGATACAGCACAAGAAGAAGAATAGGTATTTCTATGGTGCATTGCCAGAGCTGGCCTTTAGAAGGACATGAATTCTGTTATGCTTAAAGGTTTATTTTTAGGACACATTGTTGATGTTCCAGGCATATCAGAAAACAAAACCACTGCAACACTTTAAAAACTAAGTGCCATAATTTTAATGTGAGCTTTCATGGATCAAGTCCATTTCATCAGACATAGGAGTGAAATAGAAGGCATGAGCTTATATACACCAGATACAGAGGCATAGAGTGATTACATCAGAATGACAGATAATCATACAAATCAGTACAGCTTCCTACAGCTGGTGGTGGCAGATGATCTCTGGCTGTTGTGTCTATTTTGTTTTTGCTTTCTCATATGCCTGAATCACAGACTAACATGGCTGCTGTTCCAAAAGAAATCCAGACATTGTTGATGTTACAATCTTATTGTGAGAGAGGCCTCTGTAACTGTCTTTCCACCCTCTTGTTTCTTCCACAGGGTCTGGAATGATGCCAGCAACAAGTCTTCTATCTTCTCATCCTTGGGATGGAGTGGAAACAGATCAGGTATGGACAAGAGCAGAAACCTCCAACTTTGTGGGATATGATGGCCACATTAGAGTCCCTTGTGCCTAAAGAAAGCCACACCTGACATCAAAATGTAATGGAATGATTAACCTATTGATTTAGATTTGAAAAGACATTCAGAGTAAATGCAGGTTGGGGACCCCAGAACAAAAGGATATACTTTATTTGAATTTCTGTATATTCATTAATTTTAATTAGTCTAGGTCTGTGATGATGAAACTTGGCACTCCAGGTGTTCTTGGAATTCAATTACCAGAAGACCAAGTCAGCACTCCTGCTCATCAGGACTTCTGGGGATTGAAGTTCAAGAACAGCTGGAGTGCCAGGGTTCACCACCACTAGTCAAGTTATTATTTTTAAATTAAATCCACTGCATTTTGTATGCTTGTAGACAAGGCTGGGATAACATGGCACTCTCCATCTGGGTGTTACAAATGGAAAAGGATTTTGTTCCTTTTTGGTTTTGAAACAGTCCAAGATCCATTCAGTTGTGTGAAATTTTTGAAAATTCAAAGCAGGGACAGCAGGAATTACTTCCCTCTCCCTATGTCCATGATGGCGAACCTTGGCACTCCAGATGTTCTTGGACTACAATTCCCAGAAGTCCCCGTGAATCCACACAAATGGGTTTACTGCGATTCATCCGGCCCACACCGCCCTTGTTGCTCCTGGAAGCGGAAGTAAAACGTGCCTGTCCGTCTATATCAAGGGTGAAGACTTTTCAGGCCGTGGGCTAGTCACATGGTTCCTCCCACTGAAAGCATTTATGATAGCTGCTGGTGCATTTACGGCACTGTCTTCCCTATACACGTATTTTTACTTCCACTTCCAGGAGTGGTGCAGGCAGCTTGGGGCAGGTGATTTGGCACCATGGGCCAAATCCAACCCACAGGCCGTTGTTTTTGGGCACCCATGGTCCATGTGCTCCATTCATGAAAGATAAAACCTACAAGAAAAGAATCAGCTACGTTTTGTTTTGTTTTGTTTTTTCCTGGGTTTGGGAAGCTGTCTTTATGAAACTTATGGGGAAGCCCTGCTTCTTCTTTTTATTTAGGTTCGAATTTCCTTTGAGGAGGTGGCCGTGTACTTCACCCAGGAGGAGTGGGCACTGATGGGTCCTGACCAGAGGGCCCTCCACCAGGAAGTCATGGAGGAGAACTGGCAAAATGTGTCCTCTCTCGGTATGGCCCTCTCTTTCCCCAACTGCTGTAACCAGTGCAGTAATGATGAGTAGTTATATTGGCATTGATAATGCTTCTATGTTGGAGAGATGTCCCTACCCACTCTAGCTCAATGATTCACAATCTGCAGCCCACAGACCGGATGTGGCCCAGGGAGCCACTTCATGTGGCCCTCCCACCACCTCCATCACACCAGGAAGTGCCATGTGGTGGAGGAAAGGCAAAATGCCCATCTAGCTCCCAAAGCTGTTTGAGGGAGCGTGACCTGGCCCCTGGCTTTAAAAGGTTGAGAACTCCTGGTCTAGCTACCGTGGGATCTGTGATGCCAAAGTGGGCAACCTGAGGCCCTCCAGATGTGTTGAACTCTTAACTCCTCACTGTCCCCCACTTTTCCACTGGAATCATGGAGAAAATAGTTGTTCATCAACATCCAAAGAGCTAAACATTCTCAACCCACACTTGAGCTGTTTTGGTTATGACAGCTTAATTGTGAGGACATTCATTAGTAAGCTATCTGTCCGGACACAGAAAGAGACTGAACTACAACACAATATCCACACACAAAGCTCAACAGATAGATAGTAGAAATTAGTAACATTTTAAGGAAAACAGTTGGTATGATGATTGACTGTTTAGATACAAAAAAAGGCAAGGATAATGTTTATTAAATGAGGACCCTTCCCATCTCCATGTTAGTTTGTGGAACAAATACAGATCATGATGGGATTGTCTGCAGTAATCTCAGCAGAAAGTCTCTGTAAAACAGGGGTCCCCAACCTTTTTATGTTGCGGGCCTGACCATGCCCCCCTTGACAACTGAGTGGGCTGGATCATGCCACCCAGGAGACGGAATTAAATGTGCCAGCTTCCACATTTATGACAGCTGCAGCCACATTTACAGCTGACGTAACCACATTTACGCATGTGTGGGTATGTTTTATGGCTGTCGTAAACAAACCCGCTTTCACTTCTTGGCGAGGTGGTTGGCCACATGAAATGGTGCCGCAGGCTGGGTACGGCCCTTGGGCTGTAGGTTGGCAACCTCTGATGTAAAGGATAGCAAACGTATGCACTTTCTCTTGGGTTTATTAAATATATTTGTATATGTGAGAGCAATATTAAAGGGAAAGAAAAGACCAACAGATTTCTTTCTATCTTACCTTTCAAGCAGAAACATCTTTTTTTTTCTCTTGTAGATTAGTCTGACTCTTCAGTTAACTCTTTTCTTTGTCTTTCCCAGAAGAGAACTGGAAGGAGAAAAATATATATCTGAGTCATGGAAAGACATTTACTCAAAAATTCGAAGCTGCTGGAGAGCAGAGAAGCAACAGAGAAGACATTTGTCTGCAGAAAAATCCCTATGAAGGCACGGCATGTTTAAATCAATTTGCCATCAAATTATCAAGGATGCTTCAGAAAAGGATCCCCGCTGAAAAGAAAGGCTTCATAAATAAAGTGTTTGGGAAAGGTTTAGATCACAAGTTACACCATGCGAGTCATCAAAGAGTCCACACAGTAGACAATCTATACAAATTTCAGGAGTGTGAGAAATCTTCTGATTTGAATTCACAACTTGTGATTGATCAGAGGTGCCACAGAAGAGAGGAGGGAGTGCACACAGGAGAAAAACCATACAAATGCCAGGATTGTGGGAAATGTTTTCCTCGGAATTCAGAGCTTGTGAGTCATAAGAAAGTCCACGCAGGAGAGAAACCGTACCAATGCAAAGAATGTGGGAAATGTTTTGCTTGGAATTCAGTACTTTTGAGGCACCAGGAAGTCCATGCAGGAGAGAAACCATATCAGTGCCAGGACTGTGAGAAATGTTTTGCTCAAAAATCATCACTTATGATGCATCAGAGAACCCACACACAAGAGAAACCATATCAATGCCAAACATGTGGAAAATCTTTTAATCGTAATTCAAACCTTCAGACCCACCAGAGAATCCACACAGGAGAAAGATACCAATGCCAGGAGTGTGGAGAATGTTTTGCACGAAATTCAGATCTTGTGAGTCATAAGAAAGTCCACAGAGGAGAGAAACCGTACCAGTGCAAAGAATGTGGGAGATCATTTGCCAGGAATTCAGTTCTTTTGAGTCATCAGAGGGTCCATACAGGAGAGAAACCATATAAGTGTCAGGACTGTGGGAAATGTTTTGCTCAGAAATCATCGCTTGTGATACATCAGAGAGTCCACACAGGAGACACACAGTACAAATGCCAGGACTGTGGGAAATGTTTTGCTTGGAAATCACATCTTGTGCATCACAAGAGAGTCCACACAGGAGAGAAACCGTACAAATGCCAGGAGTGTGGGAAATTTTTTGCTTGGAAATCACTACTTGTAATGCATCGGAGACTTCACACAGGAGAGAAACCATACAAATGCCAAGAATGTGGGAAATCTTTTATTTGCAGTTCAAACCTTCAGAGACACCAGAAAGTCCACACAGGAGAGAAACCATATAAATGCCAGGAGTGTGGGAATTCTTTTGCTTGGAAATCACTACTTCTGATCCATCAGAGGGTTCACACAGGAGAGAAACCATACAAGTGCCCGAAATGTGGTAAATCTTTTAATCGCAGTTCAAACTTTCAGACCCACCAGAGAGTACACACAGGGGAGAAACCATTAAAATGCCAGGAATGTGGGAAATGTTTTGCTTGGAGGTCACAATTTGTGAGACATAAGAGTATTCATGTTGGAGACATACATTTTTAATTCCAGTTATAGATTAAATGTTTGTTTAAACCAGAGGTTCCCAACCTTTTCAAGCCAGGGGCCAGGTCACACTCTCTCTTTCAGCTTCGAGGGCCTTATGGCCATTTTACCCTGTCTGCATGGTGAGGGTGACCATTTTGTCCCAACAGCTTCAGAGGGGTAGCCATTTTGTTTCTCAAATGCCCTCGGAGGGGTGGTATGCCACATGAAATGATGCCATAGACTGGATTCAGCCCATGGGCCTTAGGTTGGGAACCCATGGTATAAGCATTTGGATTGCACATGTGATGTACCCCCAAGGAATCAGCATCATATTAGAACAACACTGGAAAAGACTATACGGATCGTCAAATCTGGTCCCATCAAGGAGGCCCATTGGGGAATTGCCTCCATAAGGAGATAAATAAACCAGATGTTTTGTTTGTTATTAATTGCTCACGAGTTATATATAAAGCAGGGGTCCTTATCTTCTTCACACCAGACTGGTTTCAAGCTAAACAATTTTTCCATAGACTGGTAAGTGGATACAGGAGGGGGGGGTGCACTCCACCATGATTAAGCTACGTAGAGGAGGGGCTCAGCCACTTGCCTGTCTACTGGGTCTGAAGTCTGTTCTTGCTCTGTTCACCGGGCAGATCCGGCGGAGCATGTTGAGGGCAGAAGGCTGCCATCGGGGCTCCCACCCCCACAGCCCTGTCCATGACCCAATGGCTGGGAACCCCTGATACAAAGTGCTCCTTCAAATCCTGGTAGAATGGAAAGGATGTTGTTTTTAACTGACGTTCCATGTGTTGTTAACCACCAGACACTCGTCCTAGGAGAGAAAGTTACAAAATGCAGGAGAAATGTTTAGCATTGAGACTATAGGGCAGGAGTTCACAATATTTTAAAGCTTTGGGCCGGGTCACACTTCCTCATACAGCTTCAGGGGCAGGATAGCCATTTTGCCATTCCTCCATTTCTGGGTGTGGTGGAGGCGATGGGCCCCCCACATGAAATGGTGCTGTGGGCTACATCTGGCCCGTGGGCCGTAGGTTGAGAACCCCAGGTACAATATTATCCATAAATGGCAATCGGTGACACATGGGAGTAAGTCAGGATGCCCAAACTACAACAGATCCGGCTCCTGATGCCAAACCAGCCCATGCTGCCCACAGAAGTGGTAGCAAAATGCCCACACGTGCAAAATTCTGGCATAAATGATCTGTGGCTGTCTATAGGCGCATAAATGATCTGTGGCTGTCTATAGGCGCATAAATGATCTGTGGCTGTCTGCAGGCGCATTTACGGCAGCATTTTGCACATTCACAGGTGCATTTTACTTCAGCTTCCGGTGGAAGGAACCACATAGGGTAAACAGTTTGGGTCACCAGGGAAACAGCCTTGCCACTTTCCCTTTATTAGAGGTTCCCAACCTTTTCAAGCTGGGGGCCAGGTCACTCTCTCAGCTTTGAGGGTCAGATGGTGATTTTGCCCTGCCTGCACAATGAGGGTGGCCATTTTGTCCAAACAGCTTTCATTTTGTTTCTCAAATGCCCTTGGAGGGGTGGGGGTGGGGGCACATGAAATGGCACCATGGGCTGGATCCAGCCCGCAGGCCTTAGGTTGCGAACCCCTGCCCTATATAATTGTATTTCTCCGTTGAACCTTTGTTTCTCAGGAGAATCATGTCTGTCAGAGTCGAGGTTGGTTCTCCTACCAAGGGTTTTCCCTTCCCCGCAAGCCTCCCGACCCTGTGGTCCTCTTTCTGAGAGCCTCCTCTCTTCCCTTCCTCCCTGAGAAGCCTCCAGCCATTTTCCCCAGGAGGAACTTTTGGCCAGTGAGTGGTGAAGAGGCTGTTTCCTACTCCCTCCATAGCCACAGTGGCATTGTGTGTGTGTGTGTGGGGGGCACCCGCCCTGGGTGGCACTTTTTTTGGGGGGAGGGGGCAGCAAAATTGTACAATAGGACTTCGCCGCCACCCCTGGACTTCTTAGCGGCTGGGGCGAAGAGGCCACTGTGGGGACGGGGACTGGGACCCTGCACCATCGCCAGCATCCTGGGGCCCGCCCAGGGGGCAGCACATTTAGCCTACACCCCAAGCGGCTGAAACCCTCGCTACACCACTGCATAGCCCAGACTTGGGAACTGAGCCTTTGGCCAATGTGGGGAAAAGGAGGGAAGGAGCAGTGGGGTACAGTAATACCTCATATATCATTAGTATCGAATAACACTAAAATCGCATAACATTAAGGAATCTGGGGGGAAGAATTGCATCAGATAACATTAAGATCCTATGGGATGCTTCAGATAACAACCGCTAAAGCCTGTGTGGTTACAATGTATCTCTATGGATCCCATAGGATTTTAACATGCATCAGATAACACTAAAAATCATATAACACCAAGACTTGTGGAACCAGGTTTTTAGTGTTCTATGAGGTTTTACTTGTATATACTAGAAGCTTTTGCTTCAGCCTGGCCAAGAGTTCCCTCAGCCACGCTGCAACCAGATCCTAAATCAGGGATTCTCAACCTGCAGCCTGTGGGCCGGATGTGGCCCACGACACTGCCTCCACCACACCAGGAAGTGCCATGTGGTGGGAAATGACCGTCCTCCGGCCCCAGAAGCTGTCTGAGGGAGCGTGACCCAGTCCCAGCCCCTGGCTTAAAAAGGCTGAGACCTCCCGCCCTAAATTCGCCCTCAAAGTCCTTTCCCCCGCCCAAACAGGAGAACAAGGGCGGCTCATCCATGCGCTCGGAGAGGAGATTGGATGGGTCTGTGCTTGCCTTTGCCAAGAGCCTGGCTCGGCTACAATCACATGTCAGGGGAAAGAAAAGGGCAATCTTCGCGGCAATGGTCTTAAATTGTGCGCATGCGCCAAAGCCGGGCAAAAAAGGGGGTGGTTTGGAAAAGAACCACCTGAACCTTTTGGGGATCTTCACCTGAGAGGAGCGTTTTGCAATCGGCTTCTCCTCGCCCTCTTTGTCTCCCCTCTCAGGGACTTAGATTGAAAGATGCCTGCCAGAAGTATTTCATCCTGTCTTCCCTGTGATGGAGCAGAACCAAACCAGGTACGGACAAGAAGACAGTTGCAACCTTGTGCTCTCAGTGCAAGGAAAAGCAATATACAGTACAGCACTTATTATTATATCTCTTGGATTTTTTGGAATAGTAACCGTATTAGTCTGTGGCTCAGGCATATCAGAAAACAAAATTAAAACACCCACAGTTGTCATAAACACAGAAGTGGGCGCATTTATACTGTTGTAAACCCACCTGCTTCCACTTCTGAGGGATGTGGTCAGGCCTGCTCAGCTGCTGGGGTGGTGGTGGTGGTTGAGTTGAAATTTCCAGCAGGAAAGTGTTTGACATTTTTTTAAAGCAGAAGGATATGCAGTGGAACCTTGGTTAACATAACTAATGCATTCTCTGGGATGTTTCTTACAGCGAAAATTTAAATCCGCCATAGGAATGCATTGAAGACCAAAATACATTACCTGAAACGCGGTTTCCCATAGGAATGCTATATAAATGTGAATTATAAATAAAATAAATGCATTGAAAACCAGTGAATCCATTCTGGAAAAAAATGCATAAACTAAGCTATTTTCTATGGATTTCCTTTTGTTATGCAATATTTATGTTAACCAAGGCATGTGTTAACTGAGGTTCCACTGAATTTCTTGCAGCCAGTTGAACTGTCAAATTTTCTTTGTTATCCTCTCCAGAATACTCTACTGAGAGGAGTGTAATGCTTTGTCTTCAAAATGGCATTTTCCTATTGTTTATGGGGCCTCTCAAAAACTAGATATATCCCAGAGCAGGTTTTCCCAACCTAAGGCCCACTGGCCGGATGTGGCCCACAGTGGCATTTAATGTGGCCCCCATCCCTCCAAGGGCATTTGAGAAACAAAATGGCCACACCTTTGAAGCAATTGGGACAAAATGGCCACCCCCATTGTGCAGGCGGGGCAAAATGGCCATCCGGCCCTCGAAGCTGATTGAGAAGCATGACCCATGCCCTGGCTTGAAAAGGTTGGGACCCCTCTCTTAGAGAATTTTGTTTGGTGCTGAATAATTCTTCTGTTCTACAGGAGGTTCAAGTGTCCTTGCAATGTTTATCACTCTTTGAGGAGTCTCCTTCTTTGTCTCCCATTTATGAAAGTTTAAACCTACAATTTAAGATCCAGCCACTTCTCTTTAAACGTTGTTTTGGATTCAGCAGGTGATTTTTAGGAAACTTTTCTTTTAGGCTCCCGTTTTCTTTGAGGAAGTGGCCGTGTATTTCACCCAGGCAGAATGGGCACTGCTGGATCCTGACCAGAAGGCCCTCCACCAAGAAGTCATGAAGGAGAACTGGCAATTAGTATCATTCCTTGGTAAGTCTGTCTCTTTCCTAGACCAGATTGATACTGATCTCTGTTGTTATGACTAGTAACAATAATGTTGAGTTAGAAAAACCATCTCCATTACTGGGTTGCAGCAAGAGGTTTTTAAATAAATGATTTTTTTTGTCATTCAGTAAATGTTACAGATTTGTACCTCTATTGCAGGGATTTTCAAACTTTCTGCGCCATGGGCCAGACCACACCTGCTCAGACACGTGGGTTCTCCCTGCTGTAAACCATTGGAGGGTGGTGTATTTACGCATGGACAGATGTGTTTATGGCTGTCATAAACACATCCACTTCCACCTCCAGGAACATTATCATGGGCCGGATGGTTTGCCACCACTGGTTGGGTCCGGGCTACGGGCCGTAGGTTGCAAACCCCTACTGTATTGAAATATCTTTTACACACACTGTTCAGAGGATCAAACTTTTCACTATTTGAACCAGTACCTTTTAGGTAAAGATTGCCCTTGCTCAAAAGCCAGTCATATCTGACTCTAGGCCAGGGTTCCCAAACTACAGCCTGGGATCTAGATCTGGCTCCTGGCGCCAATTCATCCGGCCCATGGAGCCCTCGTCACTCCTGGAAGCAAAAGTAAAATGTCCCTGTACTTCCGGTTCCAGGAGCGATAAGGGCTTTGTGGACCATATGAATTGGCATCGGGGCCAGATCTGGCCCAGGGCCATAGTGACTGGTTCCTTGAACCACATGGTCAGCCCATGGCCCAAAATGTTTGGGCATCCCTGTTCTAGGGTTTAGTGCTCATCTGTTTATAGCTAGATGTCTGCAGGCATTTCCGTGGACATGTGGCAGGCATGATTAAACATTGGAATGCCCTGAACACTGTTTGCCTCCCCCCCCCCCCAAAGTGGTACCTATTGATCCACTTGCAATTTATTTCTTTCACACTGCTAGGTTGGCAGGAGCTGGGACAGAAGCAGGAGCTTACTCCATCATGCAGTACATGGGTCTCAAACTGTTGACCTGCCGACCTTCCAGTTGTCAAATTCAGCATCTTAACCGCTAAGCCACTGCAGTCCCCTGTGTCTTTTACTGGGATGTGAATCCTCTTATGCTCAAATAATTATTTTAGGACATATATTGTTGAGGTTCTGGTCTTGTTCTGAGAGAAGCTTCTGTAATTGTCTTCCCACCCTCTCTTGTCTCTCCCACAGGGGCTGGAAGGAAGCCAGCAAGAAGTCTTCTGTCATCTCTTCCTTTGGATGGAGTGGAAACAGATCAAGTATGGACAAAAACAGATGCTTCTAACATTCTGGGATATGGGGGCCACTAAAGCAGGGATTTACAACCTGTGGGCTGGATGCGGCCCACAGCCCCATTTCATGTGGCCCCCCATCGCCTCCATTACACCCGGAAGTGCCATGTAGTGGAGGAAGGGCAAAATAGCCATCCGGCCCCCAAAGCTGTCTGAGGGAACGAGACCCAGTCACTGTTTTAAAAAGGTTGAGCTCTCCTGACCTAAAGAGAGCCACATCTGATATTAATATGTTGGCAACAGCTGTGATTCGTATCTGAGAATACTGTACATTTTTTTCTTGAAGCAGGAAAAATGCTATTAGCATGAATTTGTTTAAGGTGGATCCCAGTTTGTCATGAAGTGACCCACGCACTATGATCTCAGAGCCATTTCCTGTGGCACGTATGAAATAAGACATGCAGGATTTAACACTGGGACTGCAATGGAGTGCCACAGCCTTGAGGATATTATCAAGGTGCACCTTCACAGCCAGTCCATCTGGCATGGCCTTTTCTGCCTCCATGACCATTAGGAATCCGAGTTCCTCCTCCGCTCATTTTGCCTTTAGGCCCAATAGGATGGTTTCCCAGTGGCATTTCCTCCACTGAGGGGGCCATCACGGTCACCCCACCTAAAGGGGCTCATCCACCCCTAGTCGTTGGCCGCTTTAGGGACTCAGGTTATTTACTGCTGCCCAACACTCGGCGTTGATTTGCTGGCTGTATGGTCTACTCCATTACCGTAGCACAGGGGTTCTCGACCCTTTAAAGCTGGGGCCCAGGTCACGCTCCCTCAGATAGCTTCCGGGGCTGGACAGCCATTTTGTCCTTCCTCCACCACATGGCACTTCCAGGTGAGGTGGAGCCAGTGGGGCCCCCACATTAAATGGTATTGTAGGCCACATCTGGCTCATGGACTACAGGTTGAGTATCCCTGCCATAGCATAATTATTAACCTGATTTAGATATAAAATTCTAGCTGGCCAGCAGTAGCCCTTCCTATTCCCAGTTGGAGTAGATATAAGATTTCAGCCATATAATTCTTGCCGGCTAATGATTTAATGTCATTTGTTCCAATGATTATTTTAAAGTGGCAGAGTAGGGAGATTGGCTTGTAGCTCTTAGGGTCTGATGCTTGGTTTTAGTTTAGCGATTTCTTCCCTCTTGCTCCATATTTGCAGATCTGTCTGCTTGTCCAGCAGCTATGAAAGAGGTGAAGGAGCCAGACCATTGTTTTCTCTCTAAAAGATTTCATCTCATCACTTTGGTTATTATCAAGTCCCACTACTTTGCCATTCCTTCATCTTCTTATGCCAGGGGTTATCACCCTACAGCACGGAGAAGCGGCAGAAACAGTGGCATCCGCATTTACAACTGTCGTAAATGTGTTTACAACAGCTGTAAAAGGGCCTGCCGCTGATGTGTATGCGTTTATGACAGCCATGGAAGTGTTTTGTAGCAGCATTTATGGCAGGGGGAACCTCCAGTCTGGCCCGCTCAGCTGTCTGAGGGAGCGGGACCCGGCCCACAGTTTGAAAAGTTTGAGAACCCTTGTCTTATGTCATCTTCTGGTCCCACAAATATGAAAGCAGAAGGAAAATAATTATCCCTTTGATTTTTAAAATTTGTATTATGCATTGGTTGCTCTTCTCTGCCTAGAGCAGCCGGTTTGTTCTTTGGTTTGCGTTCCATGTCCCATTTTTTTGGATCCCCTGTTCAGCTGGCATTACAGCACTTTGGGATATGGATTAGGTAACTACACCCCTTTGCCTAGGAGGTGATCAACATCCTTTGCCATACTTTCCACTCTTCAGAGAGGGTCCGTCTATGTCCCGCAATCATGAACATTAAAACCTCCAAGAAAAGATACAGCCACTTCTCTTTAATTGTTGGCTTGGCTTTAGGACAGGCGTTCTCAGCATTTTCAGGTTGTGGTCCTGACCACGCCCCCCTTCGGACAGCTGATTGGACCAGTCACGTGGTTCCTCCCACTGGAAGGGAAAGTAAAACACATACACGGATGCACAGAATACATTTATGGAAGCTTTCTGTGCATGCGTGGGCATGTTTTACTTCCACTTCCAGGAGCGGGTGCAGGTGGTGCGGGCCAGATGAATTAGTATCAAGGGCCGGGTTCAGCCCATGGGCCGTAGGCTGCGAATGCCTGCTTTTGGAGGTTGTCTATATGAAACTATGCAGAAGCCCTGCTTTCTTTTTTATTTAGGTTCAAGTGACCTTTGAGGATTTGGCTGTGTACTTCACCCAGGAGGAGTGGGCACTGCTGGATCCTGACCAGAGGGCTTTCCACCAGGAAGTCATGGAGGAGAACTGGCAAACCCTGTCCTCTCTCGGTAAGGATCCCTCTTTTCACCACTAGATGTGGTTACCAGTCTAATAATGATGGCCAATTATAAAGGCAATGATAATGTTTCTATCCTGGAGAGTCATCCCGACTCACGCTAGCCACTGTGGGATCCGTGATCACGGAATGGACACCCTGGTGCCCTCCAGGTGTTTTGAACTCCAGCTCCCATCACCACTCGTAGCTTTTCCAAAGTGGAATCATGGTGAGAATGGTTGTCCATCAACATCCAAAGACATGAAGGTTCTCAACCTGCACTAGAACTGTCTGGTGGAGAAATGCAACTCTGTGCACGAGTGGGGTTTTGGTTATGACAGCTTAATTATGGGGACATCCATTAGTAAGTTACGTGGTGATGTTGTTATGTAGTAAGTTAACTTGGAAGGGAAGGGGGTTTGTTTTAAGAATGTGCTGTACTTTTCTGTTGTTTGACACTAATTTTTTTAACTGCATGTTTGGAAAAGATTTTTTTTTTTGCCATTTTGATTTAAAAGGAGAACTGGTTGAATTATACTCGGATATTAAATGACTCAGTGGTTAAGAAGTTTGCCTTGTTATCTGGAAGGCGGGCAATTCGGCAGTTCAAAACCCGGTTACTGCATGATGGTTTGAGTACCCATCTCTGCCCCAGCTCCTGCCAACCTAGCAGTTCGAAAGCAAGGAATTGTAGGTGGATAAATAGGGATCACTTTGGTGGGGAAAGATCTTGGGGTCATGAAAGGAGCCTCATTTGGACTCCTGGCATATATACAAAGTGGAAATCATTAACTTTTGGAGGGAAAAAGCATAATGGGATTGCTTGCTGTAAGCTCAACCAAAAGTATCCACCAAATAGCAAAAGTATGAGATCTTTGATTATGAAAACTCCACTTCTTTTTTTTTCTTGTAGATCTGTTGATCTCTTCAGCTACCTCTTGTCTTCAAATATCTTTCCTAGATAACCAGAGGAAGAAAAATATCTATCAGAAATGTGGGAATAGTTTTAAGCAGAAATTAGAAGTTGCCAAACAGCAAAAAAAACACACAGAAGAAGAAAATTGTCTCCAGGAGAAGCCCTGTGAAAACATATTGTCCCTAAAACAATTTGATGTCAAGATATCAATGATGCTTCCAAAAAAAGTTCACACTGAAAATATGTGCTTCGTAAATGAAGTGTCTGGGAAACATTTAGATCGGAAGTTACACAAAGTGAGACACCAGAGAATCAATGCAGCAGAAAATCCATACAATTTTCAGGAGCATGATAAACCTTCTACTTGGAATTCACACCTTGTGATTCATCAGAGATGCTACAGAGGAGATAAATTGTACGAATGCAAACAGTGTGGGAATTTATTTGTGCGAAAATCAGAGCTTGTAATACACCAGAAAGTCCACATACAAGAGAAACCGTACAAATGCCAGGAGTGTGGGAAATGTTTTGCTCAGAATTCACACCTTGTGAATCACCAGAGAGTCCACACAGGAGAGAAGCCATACAAATGCCAGGAGTGTGGGCAATGTTTTACTCAGAATTCACACCTTGTGAATCACCAGAGAGTCCACACAGGAGAGAAACCATACAAATGCCACCAATGTGGGAAATGTTTTGCTCGGAAATCACTACTTGTTATGCATTGGAGAGTCCACACAGGAGAAAAACCATACAAATGCCAGACATGTGGAAAATCTTTTAATCGCAGTTCAAACCTTCAGACCCACCAGAGAATCCACACAGGAGAGAAACCATTCAAATGCCAAGAGTGTGAGAAATGTTTTACTCAGAATTCAGAGCTTGTAAGTCATAAGAAAGTCCACACAGGAGAGAAACCATACCAATGCAAAGAATGTGGGAAATGCTTTGCTTGGAGTTCAGTTCTTTTGAGGCATCAGGAAGTCCATGCAGGAGAGAAACCATACAAGTGCGAGGAATGTGGAAAATGTTTTGCTCAGAAATCACTGCTTGTGATGCATCACAGAAACCACACAGGAGAAAAACCATACAAATGCGAGACATGTGGAAAATCTTTTAATCGCAGTTCAAACCTTCAGACCCACCAGAGAATCCACACAGGAGAGAAACCATACAAATGCCAAGAGTGTGAGAAATGTTTTACTCAGAATTCAGAGCTTGTAAATCATAAGAAATTCCACACAGGAGAGAAACCATACCAATGCAAAGAATGTGGGAAATGCTTTGCTTGGAGTTCAGTTCTTTGGAGGCATCAGGAAGTCCATCCAGGAGAGAAACCATACAAGTGCCAGGAATGTGGAAAATGTTTTGCTCAGAAATCACTGATTGTGATGCATCAGAGAAACCACACAGGAGAAAAACCATACAAATGCCAGGAATGTGGAAAATGTTTTGCCCTGAATTCAAAACTTGTAATTCATCGGAGACTCCACACAGGAGAGAAACCGTACAAATGCCAGGAATGCGGAAAATCTTTTAATTCCAGTTCAAACCTTCAGAGCCATAAGAAAGTCCATACAGGAGAGAAACCTTACAAATGTCAGGAATGTGGGAAATGTTTTGCTCGCAAATCACTTCTTGTGATGCATCTGAGAGTCCACACTGGAGAGAAACCATACAACTGCCAGAAATGTGGAAAATGTTTTAATCGTGGTTCAGATCTTCGGAGGCACCAGAGAGTCCATGCAGGAGAGAAACCTTACAAATGCCAGGAATGTGGGAAATGTTTTGCTCGCAAATCACTTCTTGTGATGCATCTGAGAGTCCACACAGGAGAGAAACCATACAAATGCCAGAAATGTGGAAAATATTTTAACTGCAGTTCCAGCCTTCAGACCCACGAGAGAATCCACACAGGAGAGAAACCATACAAATGTGGGGAATGTGGGAAATGCTTTGGTTGGAGTTCAGATTTTGCTAAGCATAAGCGAGTCCACACAGGAGAGAAGCCATATGAATGCCTGGAGTGTGGAAAATTTTTTGCTTGGAAGTCAGTTCTTGTTAATCATGAGAGAATCCACACAGGAGAGAAACCATATAAGTGCCAGGAGTGTGTTAAATGTTTTGCTCAGAATTCACAGCTTGTGAGGCATAAAAGAATTCATATAGGAGACAAACATGTCTAATACCAGCTACAATTTGAATGTTTTTAAAGAGTTTGGATTACACAAGTTGTGGACCACCAGAGACTCATCATCATCTTCAAATGAGCTGGAAAGGACCAAGTGGATGACCAAGAAGGCCCTTGAACCACCAGACACTTATCCTAGGAGAGGGACTCACAAATGACAGGAGTGTGAGAAATACTTTATTTGCCATTGAGAAACTGTAGGGCAGGAGTTCCCAACCTTTTCAAGCCATGGGACTTGAAAGAGTTGAATCCTCAGTCATATAGTGGCTGAATACTAGGATTTACATTAGTTGTGTTGGAAGAGAAAAAGCTTTGATCCTGAAAGGTCTTCAAACCATTATTGTCTCTTGAAATTTAGCATCAGTAAAAATGAATTATAATTCAGGATATTCTTTAATATGTTGAAGGTGTAATTAATAATTTGATATCGTTTTCCATTTATGGTGGGGATGAAGGTGAATCAGAAAAATGGGATTTTTTTAAAAAATAAAATGGATGGTTTTTCTATGTAACATGTTCAAAAATACTGTAGTTCTTTTAATCAGATGTGGAGATGTTAAACTGAAGTGCTAGAAGAAGAAATTAATTACAATTTTTGTGACAGTAGCAAAATTAATTACAGCAAGACAATTGGAAAGTAAAATTGTGTTTCAAGTTCTGGAATGGTATAAAAAACTTGGAATATTTCTATTAAATACAAATTGACATCTGAGATTTAAGTAAAGAAAAGGATTGTCAAATGTGAATCTCTTCTATCCTCTCTCCCTTCTGTGTTAACTTAATTACATCAATGTAATAAAGTATTTAAACTGCAAAAAAGTGAATAGCTTTAAAGGTACATAAGGAGAATTTATAGAATTCATAGTAGGTACAGTATGTCTTATTGAATGGGAAAGGTGGAATGACAGAACATAAACCAATGTCTTTTTGGAGAGAAATGGGGCATACAGTAGTAGTTAAAGAATATAAAGGAGAATAATTTTTTCAAGGTCCCAAAACTGACGGTGGGTTACATGGTCTAATGTTATAATTTATATTTACATCTTTTGTGTACATTGAATTTTACATTATGTCAATTCATATCCAAGAATGCATTTTTTTCCGAAGCAGGAAAAATGCCATTGGAGTGAATTTAAGGTGGATCCCAGCTTGCCATGAAGTGACCAACACTGATCATGGAGCCATCTCTTGCAGCACATGTGAGATGAGACATGGGTTTACTGGCACACCAGGTGTTCTTGGACTTCAATTCCCAGAAGCCCAAGTCTCTATGAATCCACATGAATGGATTTACTGGCACGCCAGGTGTTCTTGGACTTCAATTCCCAGAAGCCCAAATCTCTATGAATCCACATGAATGGATTTACTGGCACGCCAGGTGTTCTTGGACTTCAATTCCCAGAAGCCCAAGTTTCTATGAATCCACATGAATGGATTTACTGGCACGCCAGGTGTTCTTGGACTTCAATTCCCAGAAGCCCAAGTCTCTATGAATCCACATGAATGGATTTACTGGCACGCCAGGTGTTCTTGGACTTCAATTCCCAGAAGCCCAAGTCTCTATGAATCCACATGAATGGATTTACTCACTGGCACCCCAGGTGTTCTTGGACTTCAATTCCCAGAAGCCCAAGTCTCTATGAATCCACATGAATGGATTTACTGGCACCCCAGGTGTTCTTGGACTTCAATTCCCAGAAGCCCAAGTGTTTGCGTACGCAGTAAACCTATTCGTGTGGATTCACAAAGACCTGGGCTTCTGGGAATTGAAGTTCAAGAACACTTGGGAGTGCCAAGGTTGGCCATCCAATGCCCTAGAGTTTCCCTTCGCTAGAAACATCCCCACTTGAGGCCTTTGCTTCAGCCTGGCCGAGGGCTTTGTCTGCCACGACTCAAGCCTCCTTTTCCTGATTTCACCTCAAGTTCCTTTCCCCGCGCAAACAGTTCAGACGAGCAATCCATGCGCTCGGAGTCCAGATTGGGCGGGTCTGTCCTTGTCCTGGTAAGATTCTGGCTTGGCTTCAGTCACATGACAGGAATGGAGGAAGAAAAGTGCTTAAGGCTGTTTGCTGACTTGCGCATGCGTAACTCCCTGAACCGTTCCAGGAGGGAAGGCTGGGCACAACCTTGGAGGGAAGCTTTGGAAAGAACCCCCTGCAGTCTCTTTAATTAATTAGGGAGTTAGTTAATTAATTAACAGATTGACAAGGGAGGAGAGGCAGGTGAGTCTCTTTTACTCTTTGCTGGGAAAGGAAGGAAGGAGGGAGGGGAGAAAACTGGCTCATAGAAGTACGAAAATTAAATCAAATCATAATCATCCCCCTTTGAAATACAGCACATGGAAATTTTGCAGATGATTTTTGCTGAGCAAAGGACGTGGTGGTCGTTGTTGCAAAGAAAAAGGGGGGTTGACGTCGGTGCTAGCTAAACTTCAGTTTAAAGGGATTGGTGGACCTTTATAGCTTGAGAAATGGATCACCAAAAAGACTGAGAGGAGAGGCTCAGACGGCGGAGGCTGGGGGGACGGTACTGAGGTCCCTCCATCTCTTTTCCCCTTAACACCCCCCCGCACACACACATTTCTCTTTTATACTATAATAACACCCTCCATTTGAAGCAGTAGTGAACACTGTCCCAACTCCAGTGTTGAATTTGGGGGAAATTTGTTTCATTTGGTCTGTGTAAAGTACAGTATGTGTAAAAAAAGGTGGAAGATGAGAAGACTTTGTTCTCTGCCTCAGGCAGCAGATTGTCTTGGGCCACCCCAACCCACTTGAATGCTTCCCTTCCAGCTGCCTCTTTCTAGGAGACACGCTGGGGTCAACAACGTTTGACACTACCACCAACCAGAAAGAGAATCTCCCACCCAAAATGTACCCAAAGTGCCCCAGATCTTGTTTTGTTTCACCAGTTTGGAGTCTTAGGTGAAGATATTTTTCCACTAAAAGAGAAACTTCTACAGCAGGCATTTGCAACCTACGGCCCACTGGCCAGATCCGCCCCCTGGTGCCAATTCATCTGGCCCCCAACGCCCTTGCACATGTACGGTGCACGCTTTACTTCCGCTTCTGGGTGGGAGGAAGCACGTGACCAGCCCGATCGGCTGTCCAGGAGGTGTGGTGAGGCCCTCAACCTGAAAACCTTGAGAACTCCTGTTCTACAGGTTTGTATATCACATAGTAAATGAGGCAAAAAAGATAAAAAAACATTATGGCACCTTAAAGGCTAACTACTTAAGTCTTAAGATGTCAAAGGGACTGTGGTGGCTTAGTGGTTAAGATGCTGAACTTGATGCCTGGAAGTTTGGAGGTCAACAGTTCGAGACCCAAGGGTTGCATGACGGAGTGAGCTCCCATCTCTGCCCCAGCTCCTGCCAACCTAGCAGTTTGAAAGCAAGAAATTGCAAGCAGATAAATAGATACCACTTCAGTGGGAAGGTGAACAGCATTCCGTGCACTCTGGTTCTAGGCATGCCTGCCACATGTCCACAGAAACATCTGCAGATGCAGGCAGAACTGGCTCTTTGGCTATAAACAGATGAGCACTGAACCCTAGAATCAGATACGACTGGCTTTTGAGCAAGTGCAACCTTTACCTAAGATGCCACAACATGTTTAATCTCTTCTGTTTTGTTTTAATATTTGCCATGCTTGCACAGACTAACATGGCTACCATGTCAGACATTTACAGGTGGCCCAGTAAAGGAAGACTTTGCCTAACTTAGCCACCTTAATATTTGTAACAAAAATTAGAAGTGATGGGTTAGAATAACACTCTTTACCTGTTTTCTCAGAGATCCTAACCTCCAACCAATGGAAACTGGGAGATGTAGCATTGGGCTAGACATAAAAACAAGTACAGTACTGTACAGTAATACCTTACCAGATTTTCCATCCATGTTATAGAACTTGGTCCCCAACCTAAGGCCTGTGGGCCAGATGTGGCCCATGACACCATTTCATGTTGCGCTCTCCCCCTTCCAAGGCCATTCGAAAATGTTGGGACAAAATGGCCACCCCTATCATGCAGGCAGGGCAAAATGGCTGCCCGGCCCTGGAAGCTGAGAGAGTGTGACCCGGCCCCTGGCTTGGAAAGGTTGGGAATCCTTGTTATAGAATGTGGAGTCAAAGAAAAAAAGTGAAAACTTGTATAATTTCATTGTATTTTCTCAATAAATATGGCAAAACGTTGGAGGTATGTTACATGTCTCCCCATTGGCGGTCTTTAGAATGCTTTTAATGCTTTGAAATAAATTAACTTATTTTTAGTCATCCAGTAAATCTCACAGTCTTGCAAATTGATTTATATTTTTCACTTTGGAACCAGTTCCTTTTACAGAGGTGTGAATCCTCTCATGTTCAGGGCAGTGTTTCCCAACCTTTGGTTTTTGGACTTCAGTTCCCAGAAGCCTAAGTCAGTACATTGGCTGGTCAATGCTTTGGGGAATTGACTTAAGCTTCTGGGAATTGACATCCAAAAAACAAAGGTTGGGAAACACTGGTCTGGGGGGGGGTTTCTCAACGTTTTCTGGTCAGGGACCTGACTACGCCCCCCGGGACAGCTGATCGGGCCCAGTCATGTGGTTCCGGAGGCAGAAGTAAAAAATACCCTTACACATGCAGAACCCATTTACAGCAGTGTTCTGCACGTGCGCAGGCATGTTTGCTGCTTCTGAGGGCAGTGTGGGCCATATGAGTTGACATCAGGGGCTGGGGCCGGCCCACGGGCCATATGTTGCGAATGTCTACTCTAGGGTTTTGTTTTGTTATTCTGTTCTAACAAAAGCTTTTTCAACTTGTTTCCTGCCCTTTTTTTCTTTCTTGCAGGGGCTGAAAGGATGCCTGCAACAAGTATTTCATCCTGTCATCCTTACGCTAGAGCAGGAACAGATCGGGTATGGATAAGACAATTACAAGACACCTTCAGTAATGAATTCCCTGTGTACACAACCGCTTTAGGCCAGAATGAGGTTGGCCATTCCGGTTAAATGTAATGTTCCTCATTTTCAAAGCTGGTATAAGTGGCAGTTAACTAACCTGACCACCCTGAGGACTCACGGCCTTGGGTACTGAAGTCCACAGGGAAGGATGATTAAACCCCACTTGAATCCATCTTGATGAAGGGCAGCAGCTTCATCATTACTGGCCTGAGGCCAAGGAGGACTTAGCGTGTGAAAAGAGCTCAGCACCAGAAAGTGACACACAGAACTGGACCAGGGATTATGTATTTGCAATTTCTTGCTTCCAAACTGCTAGGTTGGCAGGAGCTGCGACAGAGACCAGTGCTCAAACCGCCGTGCGGTACCCGGGTCTTGAACTGCCGACTTGCTGGCCTTCCAGCTAACAAGGCGAGCTTCTTAACTGAGTCACCGCAGCCACCTTTGCATTCAATGTTATTTTGTTTGGAACACTGTTCAGTCTTAGTATTCTTCAAGCTTTCTGGCTGTTTCTTTATATGTCAAGCTTGGTTATGTACAAAAGAAAGCATGATTGAGTTGTTGTTTTTCCACATCTTAAAAGTTTTCTATGCAACATTTCTTAATAGGAAAAATCAGCCAGCTATGTGGCAATTGCCTGCAGTGATGGTGAACCTTGGCACTCCAGGTGTTCTTAGACTTCAGTTACCAGAAGCCCAAGAGAGCATTTCTTGTGATCAGGGCTTCTGGGAATTGAAGTTCAAGAACAGCTGGAATGACATGGTTCCCCGTCACTGCTAGGGGGTGTCTGAGTGTACTTGCAGTGCTTACCGCTTTTTGGGGAGTCTCCTCTTTTGTCCGCCATTTATAAAAGTTTAAATCTACAATTTAAAAAATCCAACCATTTCTCTTTAATCATTCTTTTGGCTTTAGGTAAAGGTAAAGATCACCCTTGTTCGAAAGCCAGTCGTAGCTGACTCTAGGGTTCAGTGCTCATCTCTGTTTATAGCCAAAGAGCCAGCGCTGTCTGCGTCTGCAGACATTTCCATGGACATGTTGCAGGCATGACTAAAACACCAGAGTCCACGGAATGTTTTAGGAGGCTATTTATGAAACACACTGAATCTGTTTTTGCCTTTAGGCTCTCGTGTTCTTTGAGGAGGTGGCCCTGTATTTCACCCAGGAGGAGTGGGCACTGCTAGATCCTGACCAGAGGGCCCTCTACCAGGAAGTCATGCAGGAGAACTGGCAAACGTTGTCCTCTCTCGGTAAGGCCGCCTCTTTCCCCCGCTGGATGCTCATCTCTGTTGTTCCCAGTCTTCTCATCATGATGAGTAACAATAATGTTTCTATTAGATATCTTAATGAGATACCTTGAAGATAATAAAAATTTCGTGTCAGAGATTACTCTGGGTTGAAAGGATTTTTAGGGGATGCCCTAATGAGGCTCCTTTCACGTCCCTTTTTTACCTCCTTCCTGACAGCTTAGTTGTGGGGATGTTCCTTAGTGAATTCCTTGCAGATGATCTCAAGTTTAGGGGCTTTTAGGGGTGAACTTTTCTATTGCTTGTTTGTAACCATTAGAACTGAATGTTTGAAAAGGGGTTCTGTCCATATTCTGATTCACTAGCAGATTTAATTTAATTATATTTTCACATGCAATAATGCATTGCCTTCCATTCTACTTGAGAACTAAAGACTAAAGGAGAAACATCCCCTTCCTCTGTGTAATAGAAACTTAAAATGTAAAATTAAAATATTATGCAGTAAATTTGGGATTCTGTTTTGTAGCCCAGCTTTTGCCTAGAAAACATTTCTGAAATAAAGACATCAAAAAGGTAGAAATGCAAATCCTGCTGAATTAGAAAAGCCCTGCCTGCATCTCTGGGGCACAGCTGGATGCTCTGAAATAAAAGAAATATATATTATGTCACTCAGTAAATGTCACAGGTTTAGACCCCATTTAGAGCATCATTTACACCAGGAGTTCTCAACCTTTTTAAGCCAGAGCAAGATCATGCTCCCTCAGACAGCTTCAAGGGTCAAATGGCCATGTTGCCCTTCCTACACCACATGGCACTTCCTGGTGTGGTGGGGGCAATGGGGGTCACATAAAATGGCGCCGCGGGCTGCATTTGGTCAGTGGGCCGCAGGTTGAGAATCCCTGATTTACACACACGCTCAGGAGGGGCAAACTTCAATTTTGAAACCAGTGACTTTTACTTCAGTGTGAATCCTCTTATGCTCAAAGGTTTATTTTTAGGACACATTGTTGAGCTTTTGGTCTTATTTTGAGAGAAGCTTCAGTAACCAGCTTCCTACCTTCTCTTGTCTTTCTCCCAGGGGCTGGAAGGATGCCAGCAAGAAGTCTTCTGTCATCTCATCCTTGGGATGGAGTGGAAACAGATCAGGTATGGACATGAGGAGGAGCCCCCAACCTTCTGAGACAGTGGTCTCTAGTGGCCAGTTCTGGTAATGTGGAATACAAATGCATATACTGTATATACTCGAGTATAAGTCAGGTTTTTTAGCCCCCAAAATGAGGTCCAAAAATGGGACTTGACTTATAGTCGAGTCAGTGTAAACACTCAAAAATATACCCACACAAATGTCTAAATTAATTAATTTTACCATATTTTCATGTACAGCAAAACCTTGAATTACGAATAAAATCAGTTCCATGGCCTTGTTCGTAAGTCGAATTTGTTCATAACTCGAGGCATCTCCATTCAGATAAATAAAAAGCCCCACCCACCCCTCCAAAAATCAAAACAGGTTCCCCCCACTCTCCAAAAATCAATCAAACCACCCAAAACAAACAGCATCATTGAAAGAAAAGCATGCATAAGCAAAAATCCTGTTCCTTACCTTAAAGAAGCTTTGAAAATGGACAGAAAACTCAGAAAAATCCAGCAAGAAACAGCAACCGGCAGCCATTTTGGTGCCAAAACTCCAGACAAAGAAATTACTCCAAATACACTACTGCCACCTACAGGGCTCAGAAAGGCTGCATGTGTTTTCTCCTAGGGTGCAATGCACTTTGGGGAATCAGATTGTAACCTGAAGCAAACCCATAGGGGAAATGGCGTTTTTTGCTTCACTGGAGGCAACACAGAAGAAAAAGAATTAATTTGTAAAGCGGGACATTTTCATAACTCGAGGCATGGATTCAGTGCAAAATCAATTCGTAAGTTGAATTATTCGTAAGTAGGGGCATTCGTAAATCAGGTTTACTGTACAGTCAAACCTCACATAAAGAGCGTTTCGCTTAAAGAGTAACTCACTTAAAGAGCAGAATTTTCTCTCAATGTTCGCTTCGCTTAACAAATAAAACCAACCAAAAACTCACTTAACAAATAAATTGGGGTTTGCAGTACCCCCCACAATTGGTCACTTACAATGGTGCTACGCTTAAAGACCAAACTCGCTTAAAGAGCAATCCTGTGGAACGCATTATGCTCTTTAAGGGAAGCACCACTGTATTTTAATTATTGAAACTCACCAGCAGCTGCTGCATTTTCCACCCTTGACTTATACTCGGGTCAATCTATTTTTAGTTTTAGAGGTCCAAATTAGGTACCTCGATTTATATTCGGAACGACTTATGGTCGAGTATATACGGTATATTACATATTTCAAGGTTTTTATTGAATACTGTATTTCTTTTTAGACCATGAATACATGAAAACATGGATAATGAACCCATTGATACAGGAGGAGAGCCCTGTACAATCTTTTGACTCATTGTGTGAGAGGAAGGGAAGACAGGAAGATTTTCCTATCCCCAGCATGCTCGCCTACCTGAAAGGTGCAAGCTTGTGACTGAGTGTTGATGGCTACTCCTTCCTGGGTCCCCCTCAGCCACTTCACAGTGTCGTTCTGTTCATCAGCAAGCTTTTGTTGCAACACTTCTGGAAAGAAGGATTAGGCAGTTACACTCTTTTCCCAAGAGAATGATCAACTGTTCTCGCTGTTCTTTCGTATCTTCTGGGAGACTCCATCGATGTCATAGGAGGGAAAACCTAGGGGAAAAAAGATCCAGACACTTCTCTTTAATTTTTGTTAGGCTTCAGGAGGTTATCTTTATGAAACCCATGTGAAACCTCGTCTTCCTTTCTTCATTTAGGGTGGAGTGTCCTTTGAGGAGGTGGCTGTGTCCTTCACCCAGGAGGAATGGGCACTGCTGGGTCCTGACCAGAGGGCCCTCCACCAAGAAGTCATGGAGGAGAACTGGCAAACCATATTGTCTCTTGGTAAAGCCCCCTCTTTCCCCACTCGATGCTAGTAATACTTGCATGTTGAGGAGGTGTCCCAATTCATGCTATCCACTGTGGGATCCTAAATGCCAGTGTGGGCAACCTGATGGCTTCCGAGTGTGCTGAGCTCCAGCAGTCATTACTGTTGGCCATTTTGCCGAGGTGGCATTATAACAAGAATAGTCATTCATCAACATTTGAAGAATTGTGGGTTCTCAATCTACACTAAAAACAGTCTGGAGAGATACAGCTCTACCTAGGAATCAAGTCTTGGTCCTTACAGCTTAATTATTCATTAGTAAGCGACCTGCTGATCTGATTTATTAAGTTTGTTCTTCTTTTCAATTGCTCGCCTCTAGTTGTATTAATTAAGATCCGGAGAATCAGAGGTTGATGCGTTTATAAAAAAGAGCTTAACATGTTTCCTTCATCTTCCACCAACTCAAAATTTTACAAGAGTAGAGGATAGATATAGACTCTTTATTATAAAGGATTACGCGTAAAGCATTGATATGTGATTGATACGGACATGAAAGGAGCCTCATTCGGGCGTCCCATGAGCAGAATTTCGCCGGCAAAAATCCTTTTAACCCAGAGTAATCTCTGACACAAAATAACAACAACCAACAATAGCAGTAGGAGAGGTAGTAATGTTGTTGTTGCCCAGGATGATAGATAGTGCTTCAGAGTTGTTTTCCTCTTCCCATCAGTTTTTAGATATGCTGTGACAGAAATCTCAAAATCCCTAGCCAGTAAAGAGAATATATATACAGTAAAACCTCATATAACACTAAAACCTGGTTCCACAAGTCTTCGTGTTATATGATTTTTAGTGTTATCTGATCCTCTATGGGATCCATAGAGATACATTGTAACCACACAGGCTTTTGCGGTTGTTATCTGAAGCATCCCATAGGATCTTAATGTTATCTGATGCAATTCTTCCCCCCAGATTCCTTGATGTTATGCAATTTTAGTGTTATTCGATACTAATGTTATATGAGGTATTACTGTATATATATAGGGTTTACGGCAGGCTTTCTCAATCTTTTTGGGACGGGGACGGATCACTCACCTCAGCATGCCTGTGTGGGCTGGTCATCTGGTCCAAGACACCCTCCTCGTTCTCGCTGCCGCCGCCACCCAGAAATACCATAAACGCTCTGAAAAATGGCAAAAACAGGTGTTTACAGCGAGTTCTTGTGTTTTCTGTGAATTCTCGTGCAATTTTGCCAGTTTTCACTGGTTTTTGACAGGTTTTTGGTGCTCCTGGGTGGCAGCGGCAGCAGGAATGAGGAGGCCAGATGAAATGGCCTCAGGGGCTGGGCTTGGCCCACAGGCCACAGGTTGAGAATGCTTGGCTTACGGAAATGTGGAAAGTGTTGGGAATGTCATTTAAAGGAATAAATAAGGAAATGGTACTGTTGCAAAAAGCAGGATGAAAAATTGCAAGTCAATGAAGGTTGAAATAGGATTCTGAGTTACTAAATTTCTAAGACTAACACATTTTGAGTCAGAAGGAGACTGCACTACAACACACCACCCACCCACCAAGTTCAGCATATATCCAAATTAGAAATAAGTAGCTTTTGGAGGAAAGCCCCCCCCCCCATTGGCTGTTTAGATACTAGAAAGGGTAAGGATTATGTTTGTTAAATGCTGATCCTTCCCCCTTTCCATGTTAGTATGTAAAACAAACACAAAACACGATGGGATTTGTCTGCTGTAAGCTCAACAAATAGTGTTAATAAAGCAGGGGTTCTCAACCTTTTCAAGCCATAGGCCAGACCATGCCTTCTCAGACAGCTGAGTGGGCCAAACTGGTGATTGCACCGGCTGTAAACGCTGCCGTAAAACACATCCACGACTGTCATAAGCACACCCTGGGTGTTTCCGGTGGCAGTAATAATGATGCGGGCCACATGAAATGGTGCTGCAGGCCAGGGCCAGGCTGTGGGCAGTAGATTGAGAACTCCTGTCATAAAGGATAGCAAAAGTATGCAGTTTATCTTGGTCTGTAGATGGGACAGCAATATTAAAGGAGGAAAACAAACTAACAGCAAACATGACCTTTTTAATTGTAGATCAATCTGTCTCTTCAGTTAACTCTTCTCTTTACTTGTCTTTCCCAGAAGCTATGCAGAAGGAAAAAACCATATATCTGAAACATGGGAATAATTTTACACAGAGAAGCCATACAGAAGAAGAAAATTGTCTTCAGGAGAAGCCCTATGAATGCATCCACACTGGAAAGAAATGCTTCATAAATGAAGTGTCAGGGAAAAGTTTAGATCCTAAGTTACGTTGTGTAAGCCACCCAAGATTCCACATAGTAGAGAATCCATCCACATTTCAGGAGTGTGCTAAACCTTTTGCTTGGAATTCACACCTTATAAATGAGAGATGGCCCAGTGGAGAAAAGTTTGTTGACAGTCAGGAGGTTGTGGAACATCAGAGAGTTCACACAGGAGAAAAATCGTACAAATGCCAAGAGTGTGGAAAATGTTTTACTCGGAATTCGTATCTTGTAATTCATCGGAGACTCCACACGGGAGAGAAACCGTACCAATGCCAGGAGTGTGGGAAATGTTTTGCTCGGAAATCACCACTTGTGATGCATCAGAGAGTCCACACAGGAGAGAAACCGTACCAATGCCAGGAGTGTGGGAAATGTTTTGCTCAGAAATCACATCTTGTGTATCATCAGCGAGTCCGCACAGGAGAGAAACCATATAAATGCCAGGAGTGTGGAAAATGTTTTCCTCTCCGGGCAGAACTTGTATATCATCAGATAGTCCACACTGGAAAGAAACCGTACAAGTGCCAGGAGTGTGGGAAATGTTTTGCTCAGAAATCACCGCTTGTGAGTCATCAGAGAGTCCACACAGGGGAGAAACCATTCACGTGCCATGATTGTGGGAAATGTTTTACTCGTAAGTCAATTCTTGTGAATCATGAGAGAGTCCACGCGGGAGAAAAACCGTACAAGTGCCAGGAGTGTGAGAAATGCTTTGCTTGGAAATCCGCTCTTGCAAGTCATTATAGAATCCACGCAAGAGAAAAACCGTATAAATGCCAGAAATGTGGAATATCTTTTCATTCCGATTCAAACCTTCAGATCCACCAGAGAGTCCACACAGCAGATCAGTCATTTAAGTGTCAGGAATGTGGGAAATGTTTTGCGCGGAATTCACATCTTTTGCTCCATCACAGAATCCATGTAGGAGAGAAAGCCTTCTAATGTGGTAAAACCACTAGAGAATCATTATCCTCTTAGAACTGCAGAGCTGGAAAAGACCTTATGGATCATTGAGTCCAACCCCATCAGGGAGGCACAATGGGAAATGGTAGATACAAAAGATCAATGGCAGGGTGCAAGAACAGAAATAGACTTAAGTTGGAAAATAAGAGGAATTGAGTTAATGGAAAAAAAGAATGTTGAAGAACATAATAAGGATTAAAGAGAATTGTTATAAAACAACACAGGAATGGTATTTAGCACTTAAAATGAATTTTTATACTGTAATTCAAAATATTAGCTGTATGTTTATGGTTTAATAAAAAAGGTGTTTTCTTTTTTTCCATGTATTGTGGGAATGTAAGGTGTATCAGGAAAAAATGGGAAATGGTTTTAAATAAACTGGAAAGCAAGATTTGAGTTTCAACTTTTGGAATAGTATAAAGCAATGATGGTGAACCTATGGCACGTGTACCAGATGTAGCACTCGGAGCCCTCTCTGTGGGCACCCAAGCAGTCACCCCAGCACAGAGTTTGTCCTGCTCTTCTGGCCAGCAGCCCAATGGGAGCACTTCCTCCCTCCCCAGAGCACAGAGTTCACCCCACACCTCTACCCAGCAGCGCAATGGGAGCATTTCCTTCCTCCCCTGTTGCTATGTTGGCACTTTGCAATAAATAAGTGTGTTTTGGGTTGCAGTTTGGGCACTCGGTCTCTAAAATGTTCGCCATCACTGGTATAAAGAAATTTGTAATGTTGCTAGTAGAGATAAATTGACGTTTTTTTTAAAAAAGGTCAAAAGTAAACTTCTTCCTATTTTCCTTTCTGTATTCCCTTAATTACATAAACTTAATAAAGTACTAAAATGTTTTTTATAGTGTATAGCTTTAAAGATATGAGAATTTATAGAATTTATAGTATGTGTTATGAAAGGGGAATGGTCACATGCAAGCACATCAAACTGTCTTTTGGAAGAGAGATGGGACACAGTAATTCAAGATGAAACAGTAAAATGTATATAATTTTCAAGGCCTCAAAGGTGATGGTGGGGACGCATAATTTGTGTTATAACTTATGTTTGCATTTTTATGTATATTGATTTATATCAGGAATTCTCAACCTGCAGCCTGTGGGCTGGATGCAGCCCATGGTACCATTTCATATGCCCCCCACCACCACCACCTCCACTACACCAGGAAGTGCCATGTGGTGGAGGAAGAGCAAAATGGCTGTCCGGCCCCGGAAGCTGTCTGAGGGACTAAGATGGCCCCTGGCTTTAAAAGGTTGAGAACTCCTGATTTATATTTTATAAGAAATTAATTTATTTTTTAAAAAATTAAAAATACAACCATGCTCCTCTCCTATAAACCTAATTCTGTGGTTTCCCTCGCTGAATCAATCCAACTCATATTTGGTCTTTCTCTTTTCCTGCTGCCTTCCACCTTTCCCAGCATTTTTGTCCTTTCCAGTCTTGTCTTCTTCCAATGTGTCTAAAGTAGGACACCCTCAGCTTCATCTTTTTTTTTTTTTGCCTCCAGAGACAGCTCAGGCTTGATTTGCTCTAGGACTCACTTCTTCATCATCATCGTCATTTGCAAGGATACTTTTTTTTTCCTGAATGGTTTCAGGACAATTGCCATTGGCATGGATTTGTTTAAGGTGGATCCCAGCTCGCCTGGAAGTGACCCACACACTAATCACGGATCCGTCTCCTGCAGAACATATGAAATGAGACATGCAGGAGTTGAGACTGAGACTGCCACAGCCTTGAAGATATTGACAAGACAAAGTGCGCCTTCACAGCCAGTCCAACCTCGCATGGCCTCATCCGCCTCCATGACCATTGGGAATCCGAGTTGCTCCTCCATTCATTTTGCCGTTGGGCCCAATATGATGGTTTCCAGTGGCATTTCCTCCATCACCCCACCTAAAGGGGCTCATCTGCCCATAGCCGTTGGCCCCTTTTGGGGCAGGAGTTCTCAACCTTTTTAAGCCGAGGCCGGGTCACACTCCCTCAGACAGCTTTGAGAGTCAGACTGCCATTTTGCCCTTCCTCCAACACATGGCACTTCCTAGTGTGGTGAAGGCTGGGGGGGACATGAAATGGTACTGCAGGTTGAGAATCCCTTTAGGGATTCAGATTGTTTACCGTGCCCAACACTTGCCATTGAGTCACTGGCTGTGTGGTCTACTGCATTACTGTAGCGGGATGTCCGGCCAGATGTACATAAAGGTAAAGGTTGCCCTTGCTCAAAAGCCAATCGTATCCAACTTGAGTTCAGTGCTCATCTGTTTATAGCCAAAGAGCCAGCGCTGTCTGTGTCTGCAGACATTTCCTTTGACATGTGGCAGGCATGACACCTGAGTGCATGGAATGCTGTTTACCTCCCCACCGAAGTCCCTATTTATCAACTTGCAATTTCTTGCTTGGGAACTGTTAGGTTGGCAGGAGCTGGGACAGAGGATGGAGGCTCAATCTGTCATGCAGCACCCAGTAATCGAATTCTGACCTTCCAGTCGGCAAGTTCAGCATCTTAACCACTTGAGCCACTGCAGTAATTTTGGCAGTTCAAGGTATCCACAGTTCCTTTCCAGCACCATATTTTAAAAAATTTAAAAAGCAGTTTTTTCCCTGCCAGCTGTCTTTATTTTTCAGCTTCCTCATCCATAAATGGTGATTAGGAACACAAGAGTGTGAATGGCTTTGGGCAGAGGGTGGTGGTGAAGAGGCCTCCTCCAATCTCCTTCTATATACAGTACTAGGCTTTCTCAAAGTTTTCAGGTTACAGGCTGGATCACTCCCCCCTCAGGCGGCTGAGTCACATTCTATGTGAGTTCTTGAATGTATTCTCTCACATCAGCCAGTTCTCGCACGCTTTTGGCACATTTCTGCATGTTTTAGTAAATTTTCATCGCATTTTCTGCATGTTTTCAGTGCTTCTCTCACTTGCGGTGGCAGCAGTGGTGACGGGTTGAGGGCCACATAAAATGGCTCTGTGGGCCACATCCGTCCCACAGGCTATGAATGCCTATTCTATATCCCACACATGAGAAACAAATCTTTGGCGAGGGAAGGAAGGGTGGTGTCCACTGCCCCCAGCCAGAGACGATTCATTTGACTCCCCACCCTTCACAAGGGACAAGACGACTCAGCCATGCGCTCGAAGAGGAGATTGAGTGGGTCTGCGCTTGCTGTGCCAGGAGCCTGGCTCGGCTTCAGTCACATGACCGGAAATAGGAACAAGTGTAATTCCTAATTTTTTAAAAAAGTGGACGCATGCGCACTCCTTTGCCCATCCAGGCGTCAAAGCTGAGCAACTTTAAATGGGATCCTTTGGAAACCAAAGCTTGAATTTAGTTGCTTAAGTGAGAAAGAGGGAGACAAAAGAAAGTAGGGGGAGTGAATATTATTTGTTCTGAATTTTTTTTGGGAAAGGAAGAATAGGAAGAAGGGCAAAAATTGAAGAAGAAGAAGAAGAAGAAGAGCCATTGCTGGGCAAGAAAATCAGGGAGGAGAAAAGAAGAGAGAGGAGGACTGTGCCTGCTCATATCATCATCATCTTCATCATACCTCCTTTTAGCCCTTTGAAATGCATGGAAATTTCTGCAGATGATTTTGCTGAGCAAAGAACGTGGTCAGTATTGCATGAAAGGTGCTTAACTCTTATTTATGGAATTGGTAGGAACTGCAGTAGCTCAAGTGGTTAAAACGCTGACGGGGAGGTGGAAGGTCAGCAGTTCAAAACCCGAGTATGATGCATGATGGAGTGAGCTCCTCTCTCTGTCCCAGCTCCTGCCAACCTAGCAGAAATGAGAAGTTGCAAGTAGATAAATAGGTACCACTTTGGTGAGAAGGTAAACCGTTCTGTGCACTTTGGTGTGTAGACATGCCTGCCACATGTCCACGGAAATGTCTGCAGATGCAGACAGCGCTGGCTTTTCAGCTATAAACAGAGATGAGCACTGAACCCTAGAGTTAGATATGGCTGGCTTTCAAGGAAGGGTGACCTTTACCTTAGCCCTTTATAGTTTGGGAAATGGATCAAAAGAAAAATCAGAAAAGAGTGAGAGGAGGGCCTCAGACAGCTGAGTCTGGAGGGGCGGTATTGATGGCCCCCTCCCCTAAACATCTGATCCCTCTGGCCTTTTTCTTCCCAGGCCTTCAGAGTTGTACTGCCACCCTCCATTAGAACCACAATAATAAACAATGGCCCAGATCCAGTTTTAAAATAGGACAAATTGTTTAGTTTAGTGGTCTTTGTGAGGCATGAATGTAAAGGGAATAGAAGGGAAGGGCTTTGCCTCAGGCAGCAGAATACCTTGGGCTACCCCAACACTCTTGAATGGGTTCCCTTCCAGCTGCCTTTTCCCCTCAGCTCTGCCTGAGATATTCATTTTGACTCCCTACCCTTGACAAGGAAATCTCCCACCCAAAAAGTACCTAAAGTACCTCCAGTTTGGAGTCTTCCCCCTTCCCCTGCTGTGGTTTTGTGCCACTGAAGACCCATGCGCCAACGGAGCCATGGTTTCTGTGGCATACTCTGTGTTGCCTGAGAAGCCAAAACTCAATGGACCTTCCCTCTGTTGCAATTCTGTACCTCACATAGGCAAAGAATCTTCATCTTCCGTGTCTAGGCCAAACGAAAAACTGCCAAAATGAAGGCACCCTTTGGTGAGTTCATTCTGCAGTTCCCTTTGCCTGACCTAGTGTGAGAAAGATTAATCAGATACACAAGGTGGCTGTTTCCAGGGTACACCCGGTTGTGGTTCAATACCACATTCGAGGAGGCTCTTTCTGTGCACACCAGGCAAAGAATAGTACAGTACTGTATTATGAGATTGTTTTATTTTTTATTGCTAAGTAATTATGGGAGAACAGTGACTACAGTGGATTGGTGGTTAAGATGCTGAACTTGATGACTGGAAAGTTGGCAGGTCAGAGGTTCAAGTCCCGAGTACTGCCCAACAGAGTGAATTCCCATCTCTGTTCCAGCTCCTGCCAACCTAGCAGTTCGCAAGCAAGAAATTTGCAAGTACATAAATAGATACCACTTTGATGGGAAGGTAAATAGTGTTCTGTGCACTCTGGTGTCTAGTCATGCCTGCCACGTGTCCACGGAAATGTCTGCAGATGCAGACAGCACTGGCTCTTTGGGAGAAATGAACAATGAACCCTAGAGTCAGATACAACTGACTTTTTATGGGAGAAGGACTATAAAAACAAACAAGAATTTTGGATGTTGTGACTCTATGCACTGTGTTGATCGATACCTAGACTTTTTAAAAAATTGACTACATGAAGATTTCTTCCACTTAGTGTATTTTAAGAGCTTTTATGGTTGGCTGACCAGAGAAGGTCTTTCACTAGCATAGTTGTCGTAATATTTAAGACAAAGATTAGAAGTGATGAGTTAAAATAATTCTCTTCTCTTTTTCTTAGACATCCTAAACTCCTGGCTTCAGTAGCAGTGGAAATTAGCAGCACGAGGCCTGGGAGAGACAGAGAAATAAATAATAATCCCACCAGATTTCCAATCCATTGTACAGAACGTGGAGTAAAAGAAATTGGGTGATAATTTACTTCCTTGGTTTTTATTTCCCAAGAAAATGTGAAATTTTTTTAAAGAGTGTGCTACCTGTTTTCCCATGTGCAGTCTTCCTTTTAATTTTAATGCTTTGGAATAAAGCAATTTTAAAAAAATCATTCAGTCTTTCTTTAGTCATGTCAGATGCACCACCAGCATAATAACATACAGAGCTAAAATTAACACATCTAAAAATAAAATAGTAAAAATGGCTAGATGACATCTGCCCCTTCCAGCTAACAAGGTGAGCTTAACCACTGAGCCTTACTCAAAAACCAGCCGTGTCTGACTCTAGGGGTGCGGTGCTCATCTCTGTTTACAATCCAAGATCCAGCGGTCCCAGCCTCTGCAGATGTCATCTAGCCATTTTTAATTCTATTTTATTTTTAGATGTGTGTCTTTGGGCACCCCCAACATGTGCTTGCCCCCTTTGTCTCTCTTGTAGGGGCTTGAAGGATGCCAGCAACAGGTATTCCGTCATCTCTTCCTCAAGATGGATCAGAAGCAGAAGATCAGGTATGGTTAAGAGGGTTAAAAGAGATCTTGTTTGTGTGAATTCATCCATTGTAGTCCTGAATCAGTCTGGCCATTTTTAATTTATTTATCCGAGTCCGGATTCCTTTTTAATGAAATGCTCCATGGTTTTAATAGTTATATAGCAGGCTGAGATAACTCAGTGTTGTTCTCTGTACAGAGACTACCAGTAAAGGTAAGGATTTTGTTTCTGTTTGGTTTATGATTTGTGAGTGGAGGTTTTTGGACGATTAATATTTTAGAGCTTTTATGGTTGAATAGAATAGAAATTCAGAGACTGCAGTGGCTTAGTGGTTAAGATGCTGAACTTGATGACTGGAAAGTCGGCAGGTCAGCAGTTCGAGCCCTGAGTGCTGCACAACAGAGTGAACTCCTGTCTCTGTCCCAGCTCCTGCCAAGCTAGCAGTTCAAAAGCAAGACATTGCAAAGTAGATAAATAGGTACCACCTCAGTAAACAGCATTCTGTGCACTCCTGCATCTAGCCATGCCTGCCACATGACCACAGAAATGTCTGCAGATGTGGATAGTGCTGGCTCTTTGGGCTGTAAAGAGATGAGCACCAAACCCTAGAGCAGTGGTGGTGAACCTATGGCACTCTGAGCCCTCTCTGCAGTCACCCCAGCACAGAGTTCGCCCCACCCCTCTGCCAAGCAGCCCAATGGGAGTGTTTCCTTCCTCCTCTGTTGCTGTGTTGGCCTTTACCTAGAATAGAAATTGTCATCTTTGTGGACTTAAAAAGGACCATTGGGTCATTTTGCTCATCAGCATGTTCACCACACTTCTGGAGCAGAAGGATTAGGAAGGGTCTTCTTACCATACTTCCCATTCTTCTGAGAGGTTCCTTCTATGCCCCCCATTTGTGGAAATGAAAGCCTATAATTAAAGATCCAGCCACTTCTGTTTAATCATTGCTTTGGCTTTTGGAAACCTATGCAGAAGCCCCGATTCCTTTCTCATTTAGGGTCGAGTTTCCTTTGAGGAGGTGGCTGTATACTTCACCCAGGAGGAGTGGGCACTGCTGGATCCTGACCAGAAGACCCTCCACAAGGAAGTCATGGAGGAGAACTGGCAAACTCTAGCCTCTCTTGGTAAGGCCCCCTCTTTCCCTGGCTGATGCTGATCTCTGTTGTTAACAGGGCATAGATAAGTGGCCTATAAGTCGGGTGGGTGGGTGGAGTAGGAGTAGCAATAATGCTTCCATGTTGGAGTTGTGTCCCATCAAATCTATCCACTGTCAGATTTGTAATGCTGGGCTGGGCATCCTGACACACACACCCCAGCAGGCCTGTGCTGGCTATTTGGGACATAGGGACAAGTCCCGGTGCGCCCCAGTGAGGGGTGCCTCCTAGAGGTGGGCAGAAATATGTTGCCTGGCAGCTACAATCCATGACATCATGCAGTACCCCCCATAGGCACCACCTCCTTCCTCCCTGTCCAGTGCCCTTTTAGCGTAACCAACACGCCCCTGTCCCCCAGGTAAATGTTTCCCATTTTGTCAACGTGAGAACAGTTCTTCATCAACACCTCAAGAGCTGACAGTACTCAGCCTGTGCTAAAACCACCTAGAGAAGTCCAGTTCTACCTGAGAACAAGCCTCCCCTCCCCTGACAGCTTAATTGTGGGCGCAAGTGGTTAAGACACTGACTGGAAGGCAGCAGGTCAGCAGTTTGAGGCCTGAGTACTGCACAACGGAGTGAGTCCCTGTCTCTGTCCTAGCTCCTGCCAACCTAGCAGTTTAAAAGCAAGAAATTGCGAGTAGATAAATAGTACCACTTCAGTGGGAAGGTAAACAGCCACATGTCCACGGAAATGTCTTTGAGGCTATAAACAGAGGTGAACACTGAACCCTAGCGTCGGATACGACTGGCTTTTGAACAAGGGCGACCTTTACCTTGTTAGTAAACTCACTGGCACGGACAGGGGTTTTTGAGCATCTGCTGTTCTTTTCTGTTGGCTGTTTCTAATTATTTGAACGCTTGTTTGAAAAAAGGTATTATTCATATTTTGCTTTAATAGGGGAAGTGGTTTAATTATACTTTCACATTAAGCCTTTTCCCCAATCATTCCAAACTCTGGATCTCAAAGTTTGAGTTGTTGGCAAGTTAAATGGGAGTCAACCGTGTGCTGCAGAAGCAAAAAAGACTTAACATGATTTTGATCTGCAATCACAAAGATATTGTATCTGGATCATGGTAAAGCGGGACTGTGTTCTGCTTTGGTTCCAGCTTCCCTATGTCCAGTTCTGGATGTCACCATTTAAGGAAGATGGTGAGAAAGTGGAACATGTTCACAAAGGATATTCAAGATAGCATCTGAAAAGCAAGCTTTAGATTGGGGATACCCAAACTATAGCCTGAGGGCCAGATGTGGCCCCTGATGCCAATTTATCTGACCCACAAAGCCCTCGTTGCTCCTGGAAGCAAACGAGGGCTTTGTGGGCCAGATGAATTGGCATCAGGGGCCGCGTCCAGGCCCCGGGCCATAGTGACCAGCTCCCTGAACCACATGACCGGCCCACAGCCTGAAAAGTTTGGGCACCCCTGCTTTAGAGAGCTTTAATGGACTAGGTCAGTGATGGCGAACCTTGGCACTCCTGGGGTTCTAGAACTTCAATTCCCAGAAGCCCTGATCAGAAGGAGTGCTGAATTGGGCTTCTGGTAATTGCAGTCCAAAAACACCTGGAGCGCCAGGGTTCGCCATCACAGGACTAGGTAGAGTGCACCCTTGCTTGAAAGCCAGTCATATCTGACTAGGGTCCAGTGCTCATCACCATTTATAGCCAAACAGCCAGCGCTGTCTTGTGTTTGTGGACATTTCCGTGAACATGTGGCAGGCATGCCTAGACTCACCAGAGTGCACGGAACGCTGTTTACCTTCCTATTGAAGTGGTACTTATTATCTACTTGCAATTTCCCATTTTCCTCAAGAAATCTTGGTCGGGAATCGTACCAAGCCAGGATGCTCTTGGACTGCAAAGTCTGACTTAGATTTTCATATTTCTCTCAGACATGCACTGGGAGATTCCACAGCTCAATCCCAGCCTGTCCTGATAAAATGACTGCCTACCCATTTCCTAGGGTTAGCTACTAAATATTGTTTCAGCCTAATCCTGGTAGCATAATTAAAATAAATAAACTCCCTTCACAGGTGTACATAGACCAGGAGTTCTCAACCTTTTTAAAACAGGCACCGGGTCACACTCCCTCAGACAGCTCTGGGGGCTGGATGGCCATTATGCCTTTCCTCTACCATATGCCAATTCCTGGTGTGGTGGAGGCAGTGCAGGGCCACATGAAATGGTGTTGTGGGCTGCATCCGGCCCACGGGCCACAGATTGAGAACCCCTGACATAAACGAAATGGCTGAGATTTTAAAAATAAATATTTATTTTATATAACACTGAGATATTTATAAAAGTAACCAATCAGGTTTCAACCATGTGACAAATAAAAGGCACTTTCCATGAACACTAATAACCACTTCAAAATTCTTCAGGCAAGACAAGTTATCTATTTCCCTCACTTAATAATAATCCTGTCTTTCTATTATTTTTCCTCACAACTATGTACCGTATATACTCGACTATAAGTTATCCCGAATATAAGTCGAGGTACCTAATTTGGACCTCTAAAAATAGGAAAAAAATTGACCCAAGTATAAGTCAGGGGTAGAAAATTCAGCAGCTACTAGTGAATTTCAGTAATTAAAATACATGAAAATATGGTAAAATTAATTAATTTAGGCATTTGTATGGATATATTTTTGAGTTTTTACAGTAGTGTTAGTTTTTTTTTTAACTGTAAGTTTGCATTTGCACTACTGTGGTTTGGGACCCTCGGGGGCATTGACCCGAGTATAAGTCAAACCCCTTTTTGGATCTCATTTTGGGGGCTAAAAAACTAGAGTTATACTTGAGTATATACAGCATTTCCTATTTTACCTCAGATATTTATCAGCTCTGTTTCTCTATTTCTTTTTTGTAACTCAGCTAGCTAGATCTATTTCTTCAGTTCTCTCTTCAGCTTTTTCATTTCTTTCCTTCCTTCCTTACTCTGTTTCTGTTTCCTGCTTTTCCCTTTTTGTCAATCTATATCTCTCTACTCTTATTGTCTCTCTGACTGTATTAGTCCCCCCATTTCGTTGTGCTGTCTTCCCTCCAAATCACCTCAGACCTCTCATTTTATTTCCAATTCCCTCAGGAATTCCAGCACCTTCCCTATCAATCATTCACTCTCAACCAATCACAGTCCAACATGGAAATCAGCGCTCTCCAAAATACTGTTTCCAGGGTCTGCTGCTAATCTGGTCTGGCCTTGCCTTCACTTTTACCATAGCTACTTTTTATTCATTTGCAATCACACTTTGCACATGCTTTCTTTTCTCCACTCTGAATACAGTTGTACCTCGCTTAAAGAGCATAATGTGTTCCACAGGATTGCTCTTTAAGCGAAACACCATTGTAAGTGACCAATTGTGACTTCGGGGGGGGGGGATTGTGAACTCCGATTTATTTGTTAAGCGAGTTTTTGGTTGGTTTTATTTGTTAAGCGAAGTGAACATTGAGAGAAAATTCTGCTCTTTAAGCAAGTTACTCTTTAAGCGAGGCACTCTTTATGTGAGGTTCGACTGTACAGTAATTCCATTCCTCACAGCAGGGGTTCTCAACATGTGGCCCACAGCCCAGAAGTGGCCCATGATACCATTTCATGTGCCCGTCCCACTACCTCCACCACACCAGGAAGTGCCATGTGGTGGAGGAAGGGCAAAATGGCCATCCGGCCCCTGCAGCTGCCTGAGGGAGAGTGACTTGGCCCCAGCTTTAAATGGTTGAGAACTCCTGCCTTACAGGAACAAAAATAATAAAATGTTAAAGCTCTATTAAAGTTCTTAAAATGCCACATTTCATTGAATCCTCAAAGAAAGTAAGGTAGGCACCAGGAACCTATGAGGATAACCAAAAATATGGAATTATTCCTTGTTCTCTTAGATGTGTTGTAAATATGATGGCAGTAGTAAAATGGGGAAGGGGTGGAAAAAATGTCAAAATGTGGAACTTAAAAGATAAATCTATTTCTTTCCAGGCAAGCTTTCATGCAAAAAAATCTACTTTTTCAAAAACCTACCTGTTTTCCCTTGTAGATCTTTTTGAGTCTTCAGTTCGGTCTTTTTGTCACATGTCATTCTTACCAGAAGATAACTGGAAAGAGAAAAGCGCATGTCTCAAATCTAGGAAGACTTTGAGGCAAAAATTAGAGGTTGCCAGACACCAGAGAAGCCACACAAAAGAAGAAAGTTGTATCCAGGAGAAGCCTTACAGGTGCATGGTGTGTGAAAAACGTTTTACCATGAAGATATCACTGATACTTCACAAAAGGATCCACACTGGAAAGAAGCGGTCAAGAAGTGAAATTCCGGGGAGACGTTTAGATCGCAAGTTGCCTGTTGTGAAGCATCAGAGAGTGTACCCAAGAGGGAAAGCATACAAATGCCAGGAGTGTGGGAAATCTTTTGCTCATAATTCACAGTTCCTGTGTCATCAGAGGGTCCACACAGGAGAGAAACCATATGAATGCCAGGAGTGCGGGAAATGTTTTGCTCAGAATTCACACCTTGTGACTCATCAGAGATTCCACACAGGGGAGAAACCATACAAATGCCAAGATTGTGGGAAATCTTTTGCTCAGAATTCAGAAGTTGTGAGACATCAGAGGATCCACACAGGAGAGAAACCATACAAATGCCAGGAGTGTGGGAAACAATTTGCCCACAGTTCACATGTTGTGACTCATCAGAGAGTCCACACAGGGGAGAAACCATATAAATGTCAGGAGTGTGGGAAAAGTTTTGCCCGGAATTCAGAGGTTGTGAGACATCAGAGAGTCCACACAGGAGAGAAACCTTATAAATGCCAAGATTGTGGGAAATGTTTTGCCCACAGTTCACAGCTGGTGAATCATAAGAGAGTGCATACAGGAGAAAAACCTTACAAATGTCAGGAGTGTGAGAAATGTTTTGCTCAGAATTCACAGCTTGTGAGTCATCAGAGAGTCCATACAGGAGAGAAACCATACAAATGCCAAGATTGTGGGAAATGTTTTGCTCACAGTTCGCAACTTGTAAATCATAAGAGGGTACACACAGGAGAGAAACCTTACAAATGCCAGGAGTGTGGGAAATGTTTTGCCCGGAATTCACAGCTTGTGAGTCATCAGAGAGTCCACACAGGAGAGAAACCTTATAAATGCCAAGATTGTGGGAAATGTTTTGCTCACAGCTCACAGCTGGTGATTCATAAGAGAGTTCACACAGGAGAAAAACCATTCAAGTGCCAGGAGTGTGGAAAATGTTTTGCCCACAGTACAAAACTTGTGATGCATCAGATAGTCCACACAGGAGAAAAACCATTCAAATGTCAGGAATGTGGGAAATCTTTTGCTCGCAGTTCAGAGGTTGTGAGTCATCACAAAGTCCACACAGGAGAGAAAGCTTACAAATGTCAGGATTGTGGGAAGTGTTTTGCCCATAGCTCAAAACTTGTGATACACCAGAGAGTCCACACTGGAGAGAAGCCATTCAAATGCCAAGAGTGTGGGAAATGTTTTGCTCGAAGCACAGATGTTGTAAATCATAAGATAATCCACACAGGAGAAAAACCGTTCAAATGCCAGGAGTGTGACAAATGTTTTGCTCGGAATTCAGAGCTTGTGACTCATCAAAGAGTCCACACTGGAGAGAAGCCATACCAGTGCCAGGAGTGTGGGAAGAGTTTTACTCAGAATTCACACCTTGTTACCCATAAAAGAGTCCACACGAGGGAGAAACCTTATAGATGCCAGGAATGTGGGAAGTGTTTTGCTCATAATTCACAGCTTGTGTGTCATCAGAGAATCCACACAGGAGAGAATCCGTATAAATGCCAGGAATGTGGGAAATGTTTTTCTCAGAATGCAAAGCTTTTGAGTCATCGGAAAGTTCACACAGGAGAAAAACCTTACGAATGCCAGGAGTGTGGGAAATGTTTTGCTCAGAATTCAAAGCTTTTGAGTCATCAGAGCATCCACACAAAAGAGAAACCTTATGAATGCCTGGAGTGTGGGAAATGTTTTGCTCAGGGGTCAGTTCTCCTTAATCATAAGAAGTCACACCTTGTGTGTAATCAGAGAAGTCATGTAGGAGAGAAACCCTTCAGATTCCAGTGATGTTATCAATGTTTATTTTACAGTTCAGATTCCACATGTTGTGAACTACCAGGGAATCACCATTGGAGATGAACCATATGGATGACAGAAGTGGTGAAATATTTTGTTTAGTATTGAGGAGCTTGAAGAAATCAGGTCATGACATAATGCATAATTGAATGATTTTTTCATCTCTTGACTTTGACTGGAGGGGGAGAGAGGCAGGATGCTGTTTTCTGGTACCAGAGATATAATGATTAATTTTGGTTTCCAGAGCTTTATGTGACATTTGTGTATGTGGGACAGTGATTCTCAGCCTGTGGCTTGTGGGCCGAATGTTGCCTGCAATGCCATTTCTAATGCCTCCCCCCCCCCGCGCCTCCACCGTACTTGAAAGTGCCATGTGGTGGAGGAAGGGCAAAATGGCCGTATGGCCCCCGAAGCTGTCTGGGAGAGCGTGACCCAGCCCCTGGCTTTAAAAGTTTGAGAACTGGTGTAGGGAGAAGACAGAGGAATTGAGAAGAAGACTATTTCAGAACATACAATGAGTGTTCAGGTTCTGTACTGAGCTTTCTCTTCTCAAGTTTTTTTCTGCCTGAGAAAAAAAGGCTGGACATGGTATCCATGCTTGAAGTTTTCCAGCAACAAACACCAAAGGGGAAATTGAGATCCCTCAAGCAGCCACCTGTGTCAAAACTTCAGGGTCACTCTTAGCTACACTATTCAAGACCCTTCTAAACTCTAGCTGTGAGCCAAGATGGAGACTAGGAAGTTTCTACGATCCTGTGGCAAGCATGACTAGACACTGGAGCACATGGAATGCTGTTACCTTTCCAGCTCTATTTATCTAGTTGCAATTTCTTGCTTTCCACATGGCTAAGTTGACGGGAGTTGGGACAGACAATGGGCATTCACTCCATTGTGCAACACTTGAATTTCGGACCGCTGGCCATCTGAAGTTTAAAATTTGCTGCTTATATCTTTTCTTCATGCCACTGGATGTACCAGCAAGGGATGCAGGTGCTGAATTGCTAATTAGGGAGTAACTGCACTGTAATCAGAAGGAAACTGTGCATGGTTCAAATTTAAAATTAGCTTTTTGAAGCAGCAGCAACTAGAACAGTATTCTGTTGAACATAATTTTGCCTTTTTACATAAATGACTGTCTAGTTCCCCTCGGTGTTGCAATGCAGACGGTGCCTGCTTCAATTATTGGTGAGTGGTTTCAGACTGAATATTAGCTATCACATTAGTTGTGATTTAGGAAAATAACCTTTAATCCTGGATGATGCCCAGATTCTCTTAAACTATACTCCTGGGACTTGGGGACTAAGTGACTGATGAGTGGATCCTGTGAGTCCTCCTTATAAAGAAATTAATTTTTCAGAGCTGGGAAGTGAAATGTGAGCTGCCATCCACACCATGGTATGAAGATCTCCCTACCTCAATTACATCTGAATCAATATTTTCTGTTCACCGGTTTTTTCTGGATATTTTTTCCCTGATATGTGGATAATTATGTCAACCTTACACGCTCAACTCTATTATTGTTTGTTTGCCTTTCCAGTATTTGCTGTGCATTTTTTGTTAGTTTTCCCTCCTTTTCCTTTCCAATAATAATGACAATGATCGTGAAATGTGTTTTGACCTTATTTATTTATTACATTTATGTCCTGCCCATCTGGGATATTTTCCCACTCTGAGCAGCTTACAACATAATAAGAAACAAATCTTTACAATAAAAATCAAGCCAATTGATTATACAGTATCTCAGTACCTGTATGTCTGCAGAGCTAGAGGTCAGGAGTTCGATTCCCTTGCTGTGGCTTCGTTGCTGGTCAATGTTGGGCAAAGCAGACTAAAGATCTGACTCAGGATCTGACCACTTCCTCAAGCCCTTTCCCAGCACCTGTTTTGCTGGCATACACTGGATTGTCAATTGAGAAGACAGTAGTCCAATTGGCAGTCTATTTTAAATCTTTTGGTGTTAAATTTGTAGGAAATATGACCTGTTACTTATGTTCCGTAAATGCTCATATTATATAACGTCCCTAAGAGTTTTTTCAAGGAGTGGACTGAACACACTCTTTTTCATCACCTTCCCCTAAAAACAGGAGTCTCCAACCCATGGGCTGGCCCCGGCCTCTGGCACCATTTCATGTGGCCCACGGCGGTGGTAACGATGCACTGGAAGCAGATGCATTTACAACAGTCATAAACGCCCCTGATGTGTTTTATGGCAGCGTTTATGATGGGGAGGGGGGGGAGCCACGTAACTGGCCTGCTCAGCTGTCCAGGCTGCAGCATAAAAAAGTTTGGGAACCCCTGTCTAAAAAGTATATTTGCTATTTCACAGCCAGTTGTTCCTGTGGAACATTTTTTAATTATGCTGAATTTGAGTACTAGAGAGACGACCTTCAGGCAGAGTCATACCAATGTTTATGTATTATTATTATTATTATTATTATTATTATTATTATTATTATTATTATTATTATTATTATTATTATTATTATTATTATTATTATTATTATTATTATTATTATTCAAATTTATGTAAGGTTTGCTGTGGTTAATGGTAATTAATTCTGAGCTGTGGAGGCACATCTTTCTGGTACACACACACACAGCACATGGTCAATTAGCTTCTGCAAATTACAAAAATCATACATTAGGATTCTGGTCACTAAATGTTTGCCCAATTTTGAGGCATCGTATGCTAAGGATCATTTTTATTTTGATGGGTGATATTGTTGTTTATTGTGAACCTACTTGGAGTCAGTGAAGCAATTTGAATTGCAAGCCTATACTCTTGATGGTCCGTGATGCCAAATCATCCAGCTCACAACACACTGCCATAAATGCACCCGTGGCTGTCATAAATGCATTTATGACATCCGCAGGTGCATTGGAGGGACCATATGACTGGCCAGCTGAGCCACCCCTGATTTAAAGGAACAAAAATTGAAAAGTCATCAACCTTATTATTTTAAAAGTGGTTGCCTAACAAACTTTGTGGGGTGACAGGGCCATCCTCACACAGAGCCTCCTTTTCCTGTCTTGGTATCTCCGTATTAAAAGTGGCTTAGTGGTTAAGATGTTGAACTTGACAACCGGACGGTTGGCAGGTCAGCAGTTTGAAACCTGAGTGAGCTCCTGTCATCTGCCCCAGGCTCCTGCCAACCTAGCAGTTTGAAAGCAAGAATTTGCAAGTAGATCAATAGGTACCACTTCGGTGGGAAAGGTAACCACATAGTCATGCCCTGCCAGATGACCACAGAAACGTCTGTAGACTCAGACAGCGCTGGCTGTTTGGCTGTAAATAGAGATAGGCACAACACCCTAAAGTCAAACATGACTGGCTTTCGAGCTTTCATTCATAAACTGCCTTTGAAAGGAGGGCTTTGTTGCCCTGGTAACAGGCTTCGTCCTCACAGGAAGTGCTCACTCGCCAAACAGGCCCCTCCCTGTCTTGTTTTTTTCTCCCTCCGGAGGGAAACGGCCGCTGGCTGCTTCTACGTTCCTAGGCTGTGGCGTAGCATCATCCTCCCCAGTTGCGCCTGGGAAGGATGATGGGTCTGTCCCAGTACTGGGGCTGCTGGAGAGGGTGATAAGAACGAGGGTTGTACACAGCCCAGAAAGCCACCCAAATGGGCGGTATAGAAATATGCAATAAAATAATAAATACGGAGGTGAGGGAGAAGCTCCCCCTCCCCAAGCCCAGCCAAGGAAGAAAAAGCCCCAAATATTGGTCGGGAGAGGCAGATGGAGGGGACGGCGCCCAAGCCGTTTTGCTGCCTGAGGGAAGGACAAGATCCGCAGCCTCTGAGGCACATTTTGACCCACTAGGAGTTGAATTGGCCAATTCCAGTTCTGGGAAAGGGAGAGTTCTCTCCTGAGCCCTCTGGTAGGAAGAAGGAGAGCACAGGGTTTCATTTTAGGTCTAAAGGTGGGACTTGGGTGGTAGTGGGGTCACATCTGTCAACCCCAAAAAGGGAAAGGCCAGTGGGCTGAGAGCAGTGGTGGGCACCAGCAGGTTCGCACCAGTTCGCCAGAACCGGTAGCAGAAATTCTGGCTGGCCCTGCCCATCCAAGTTTTGAAATAAAGTACAGTGATACCTCGCAGAACGAATTTCATTTGTTCTGCTAGGCTGTTCGCTATGCGAGTTTTTCGCTATGCAAAACCAACTCGCATAGCGAAAATTCCTATGGAAAAAACTCGCATAACAAGCTTTTCTAGGGGAAAAACTCGCATAGTGAAAATGTTTTTGTTATGCGAGGTCTCCCCATAGAAACGCTCTGACTTGCATAGCGAAAATTTTTGCTATGCGAGTCAGACTTGCATAGTGAAAATTTTCGTTAAGCGAGTTTTTTGCTAAGCAAGTCACTCGTTAAGCGAGGTTTGACTGTACAGTAGTCCTAATTCGGGTGCAACCCAGGGCTTTCCCCCTGGCCACACCCACCATACAATGGCCAGTATGGTAGTAAAAAAAATTTTGAGCCCACCGCTGGCTGAGAGGGATGCTGGGTGACTGCCTTTTTTAAAAAATGTCAGAAGCACACAAAGATGCTTTCTGGGTTGAAAGGATTTTTGCTGGAGAAACTCCGCTCAGGAGATGCCCAAATGAGGCTTCTTGCACATCCTCAAGATCTTTTTCCCACCCTATTTATGTTTGCAATTTCTTGCTTTCGAACTGCTCAGTTGGCAGGAGCTGGAGCAGTTAGGCGCTCATTCCGTCATGCAGTGTTCGGGTCTTGAACTGCCAACTTGCTGATCTTCCAGCTACCAAGGAGAGCTTCTTAGCCACTGCCATTGCTTTTCCCCCCATCACCTAGTTATTGGTGCTGTCACCTCATTGCTCTTTAGTCAGCCCCATGAAAAGGCAAAGGAGAATTATGACTTTTTGCACTTCTGAAAGGAGATAAAAGGGAAAACCAGAGGTGTTTAACTAATGCGGCACAGAAGGGAAAATTACAGGATCTCCAGTACATAAATGATCTTTAGAGACGTGGTCAAGCTTTCTGAGTAGCAATAGATGGCAAACAGTATTATAGGGTGCTGTAATGTTGACAAACACATCTCGTTAATTTATTGATAGTTTGACCCTTAGAGAAACACATTTCCAGAAGGTTGGCAGATCACCAGTTCAACCTGAACAGTGTGCAGTGGAGTCAGTGCCTGTCGTCTGTCCTAGTTCCTTCCAACTTAGCAGTTTGAAACCAAGAAATTGCAAGTAGATAAATAGATACCACTTCAGCAGTAAAGGTAACACACAATCTGAGTGTTCTGGCAAGCAGACAAGAAGTACCACTTCAGTGGGAAATTTAACATTATTTTATGCACTCTGGCATCTAGTGAGACCACAGAAACATCTGCAAACAGCGCTGGCTCTTTGGCTGTAAACGGAGATGAGCACTGCCCCCTAGAGTCAAACATGACTGTCTTCAAAGCAAGGGAGACCTTTACCTTTAGGGCAAGTTCTTTGGTGTGTCCTTAAAGGCGAATTTTGGCATTTCAGCTGTTCTTGGACTTCCAAGTCCGAGAAGTCCAAGTCTCTGTGAATCCACATGAATGGGTTTACTGAGCAGATGGATTCAGAGACATGGGCTTCTGGGAATTGAAGTCCAAGAACAGCTGGAGTGCCAAGGTTCACCATCACGGTGCTAGGTAATAATATGATTCTCTCCCTTCACTGGTCTTAAAATAAGTTTTTTACCTTTTAAAACTCAATCTTGTCGGGGGGAAAGGAAAACAATAAGAATTCACAATGATACAATAATGCGGTTTATAGACTGGTATCGGCCAGTCATGTATCAGGGAAGTTGAAGGTAGGACAGGCACTATCCAGTATCCCATTATTTTTTCGTGTCTAGGTCAGACTTTAAATTGCCAAAATGAAGCCACCGTTTGGTGAATTCATTCCTCAGTTCCTTTCGCCTTACCTAGTGTAAGAAAGATTAGCCGGCACAAGGTTGCCGTTGCCCGGGTATGCCTGACTCTGGTAAAAAAATACCACAATCTTTGAGGTAGCTCTTTCTGTACCCATGAGATCCACCGATTCACAAAGATGTTTTCTGCACATTTTCTAAATCCTCTACCCAACAAGACCATTCGTTGGCATTTTAATGACAGTGCTAAAATCCCAGCTCTGCAGATATGTAAGATTTCCCCATATATTTATATAAATAATGAGGTGGCTAGATAGCTCAGTGAGTTAGGTATCTGCTGGCAGTTGAGTGTTTCAATGCTGGAGAAGAGTCAACCTGCATAGTTTCTGTGGAAAGCCCTGAAAATAGTCACCATAACTTGGAATTAAATTGATGTCTTGCAAATTATTATATAATACAAAACGGATTGTACGTCAGGGGCGGTCATGCTCCCTCAGTTGAGAGGACGGGACTGGTGAGGCCCTCACTGTAAATGCTGCCATAAAACACATTTACGACGTTCACAGAGGCATTTATGGCTGTTGTAAACACATTTATGACAGTCATGGACGTGTTTTCCAGCTGTTTATGCCACTTCCAACACCGGGAGCCGGATGACTTGGGCCCGCAAGCTGCATCCAGCCCACAGGACATAGGTTGTTTAGCCCTGATATAAAACATTATTTATGGTAGAGTAACATTTGTTCATTTAAACCTGTTTCTCAATCTTTGGTTTTGGGCTTCAATTCCCAGAAGCCTAAGTCAATTCCCCAAAGCACTGATCAGCCATTATACTGACTTAGGCTTCTGGGAACTGAAGTCCCGGGGGGGGGGGGGCACAATGGGAAATACTGGTTTAAACTGTCAATCAAATCGGTGTCTGGTAATATCTAAATCAAGGGTAGCCAAACGATGGACTGTGGGCGGGACCCAGCCCGTAGCACCAAATCATCTGGCCCACACTGCCCTCAGAAGCGGCAATAAAACACAGATGTGCAAAATGGTGAAGTAAAACGTGCATGCGCAAAAAGCCTGTCCATGCACAAAATGCTGCTGTAATTGCACCCGCTGCTGTCGTTAATATATTTATGACAGCCATGTGTGTGTTTTTGGTGGTAGGAACGACATGACCGGCCCACTCAACTATGTGACTGGCCCATGGCCTGAAAAGTTTGGCCACCCCTATTCTAAATGAATGGAGGGAGGTAACCATATAAATCTGTTGCAGGAAAAACAGTGAATATCCCTTGGCACCTTTAAGACTAATTAATTTAATTCAGCATCAGATTTCATGGACTACAGCCCACTTCTCCAAGTAAACTTTCTTTATTCCACAAATAACCTTTGACAATTAGTGATTTAAAAAAAAAAAACCAGACCATTCAGCAACTTGTTCATATCTTACATGGATACATATTGCCAAGAATACGTCGTGAGCCTATATCAGCATTCTATTTAATACAACGGTTACTTCATTTCCCCCAAAATTATTTTTAATTAACTTTACTTTTCATCCAGAATTTAATTATTTTGTATCTGAGCAATTTTAATAAAGCTAAAATGAACTACAGTGGAACCTCGATATATGAATGGTTCTATTTATGAAAAAAAGCAAGATAAGAATGGCAATGGGGGGGATTTGACAAAAAACATTTCGACACAAAATTTTCAAGATATGAACAGCCTTGTGGAACAAATGAAATTCATATGTTGAGGGTTTACTGTATCTTTTAAAACCATTGCTAGCTATTTTCGTGACAAAAACTCTAAACTGAATGCTTTCAAATCATTTCTTCCACTTTTTTGTGAATTTTCTGGTGTGAAATCAAGTAATCCTTCCTGACAAACCTATTTCCACACTCCAAGCACTGAAACGGTTTCTCCCCTGTGTGTGTTCTCTGATGGTAGGTGAGGTGTATCATCTGGCTGAAACTTTTCCCACAATCCAAGCATTTAAAGGGCTTCTCCCTCGTGTGGGTCCTCCGATGAGAAGTGAGGTAATCCTTCCGAGCGAAACTTTTCCCACACTCCAAGCATGGAAACGGTTTCTCCCCTGTGTGGATTCTCTGGTGGTTCATCAGATGTGAGGGATGACCAAAGCTCTTTCCACACTCCAAGCATTTATACGGTTTCTCCCCTGTATGGACTTGTCTGTGGGTTGTAAGGTGTGAGGCACGACTGAATCTCTTGCCACACTCAGGGCACTGAAACGGTTTCTCCCCTGTGTGAACAGCTTGATGACACGTGAGGTGAATCTTCCGGCGGAAACATTTCCCACAGTCCAAACATTTAAACGGATTCTCTTCAGTGTGCGTTATTTGGTGCAGCATGAGTTGGGAACTCCGGCCGAAGCTCATTCCACACTCGAGGCATTTGAAGGGTGTTTCGCCCGTGTGGATAATTTGGTGTGACTTCAGGTGTGGCCTCTGACTAAAACTCTTTCCACACTCTAAGCACTGAAAGGGTCTCTCCCCAGTGTGGCTTCTTTGGTGGCACAAAAGGCTCTTCTTGATAGTGAAGCTCTTCCCACACTCTGAGCACATGAAGGGCTTCTCCCCGGTATGGATCCTCTGGTGTAACGTCAGAGTTGAGCTCTGACTGAAGCTCTTCCCACACTCCAAGCACGGAAATGGTTTCTCCCCTGTGTGGATCCTTTGGTGGTTCATGAAATGGGACGAGCGACTGAAGCTCTTCCCGCACTCTGGGCATTTAAAGGGTTTCTCCTCTGTGTGAGTTATTTGATGGGAGAGCAGATATTTTCTGCACCTGAAGGTTTTTCCACACTCAGCACATAGGAAAGTTTTCTCTTCTGTGTGGAGTCTCTCGTGGCAAGCAAGGCTTGCGCTATGTCTGAAGCTCTCCTGGCGTTTCTCTTCATAAATTGTTCCTGGGAATCCAAAGCTCTTCCCCTCATTTGAAGCTGTGACATTGTTCCTCACCTTCTCTTCTGCCTCTGTATTTGTCTGTTCTTCCTTCTCATTACTCAATAAAGCATTCTGGCTGGATTCTCCTCTTTTTTCACCTTCCTGTTCACTGCCACCTTAAAGAAAGAGAAACTGGTTTAAAGCAAAGCAAAGCAATCACACTTAGTGGACCCTCACTTAACAAATTCAATGAGTTCTCAGGGACCTTTTGTACAATGAAAAATTTGTAAAGCGAATTTCCCATAAGAATGCATTGAATGCAATTTCCCATAGGAATGCATTGAAAACCAATTTTTGTTAACCGAAACACGGTTTCTGATAAGAATGCATTGAAAACCAATTAATCAGTTCTGGGGGAAAATTGTTAACCAAGCCACTATTTTCTATGGATTTCCTTTTGTTATGCAAATTTTGTGTTAAGCAGGTTGCTTGTTAAGCAAGGGTCTACTGTATATGTCCCACCCCATAGTTCTTAGCGCACTCTCTGGGGAGTTCACAAATTAACGAGCATTTTGTCCCCAACATGATGAGTATTCATTTTACCGACCTCGGGAGGATGGAAGGCTCTCAACTTTGAGGCCTGGTCAGGATTGAACTCACAACCTTTTGGCTGCAGGACAGCAGTTTAACCACTGTGCCACCTGGGCTCCTCAGGTTAAGGGCCAGAGAAAGAAAAGAAGTCAAACACCTATTTCTAGCACTGAAATCCCAGAAGTCTACAAATATAATATAGTTTAGATCAGGGGTGCCCAAACCTTTTGGGCTGTGTGCTGGCCACATGGTTCCTCTCACCAGAAACAAAACACGCCCACGTATGTGCAAAACGCTGCCATAAATGTACCCATGGTTGTCATGAGTGTGTTTATGACAGTCATGGGTGCATTTATAGCAGTGTTTTGTGCATGCATGGACACATTTTACTTCCAAGAGCAGCATGGGTCAGATGATTTGGTGCCATAGGCCAGATCCAGCCCACAGGCCATAGTTTGGGCACCCCTGGTTTAGATCTTCTTTCATGTCTAGGTCAGACTTCAAACTGCCAAAATGAAGTCACCATTGGGTGAATTCATTCCACAGTTCCTTTCCCCGGACCTAGTGTAAAAAAGATTAGTCAGCACAACGAGGTTGCCATTGCCCAGGGTACCCCCAATTGTGGTTCAGAAATACTACACTCCTCAAGGAGGCTCTTTCTGTGTAACCCCAGTTTAGTTTACTGCACCAGACATTGACCATGGCAAAGTATAAGAAGTAAAACAATAAAAACGCGAGCACAACAATTAAAATTGACTCAGTAAGATTAGTACATATTCAGATTGCACACAGGAGAAGAAAAACTTTACAGATAAAACAATTTAGTACAGTATGATTCAGCCCACAGGAATGTAGCAGGATTGCTGAAAGAGGTACAGTAATACCCCGGATAACGACTGCATCGGATAACGCTAGAATCGGATAACGATGCAAGTTTTTTGGAAAAAACTTGCATCGGATAATGATTCTAGAGGATTCTTAGCGTTATCTGAGGCAATGGTCTGCGGGTGTGGGGTCGTTTGGGTAGAACTACCCAATCCACCCCCCACCCGCAGCGGTCTCTGCGACTGCAGTACTGTCGGGGAAAAGTACGCGCCTTTCCCCCGACCCTACTGCAGTCGCATAGACTGCTTGTGTCTCTTTCCCTCCCTGTATTTAAACTACAGGGAGGGGAAAAGAGAGAGAGACGTGATTGAGTCTCTAGAGAACCAATCACATCTCTCTCTTTCCCCCTCCCTGTAGTTTAAATACAGGGAGGAAAAGAGTAAGACGTGATCGCGTCTTACTCTTTTCCTCCCTGTATTTAAACTACAGAGAGAGAGAGACTGCTTGTGTCTCTTTCTTTCCCTCCCTGTATTTAAACTACAGGGAGGGGGAAAGAGAGAGACGTGATTGGTTCTCTAGAGACCCAATCACGTCTCTCTCTTTCCCCCTCCCTGTAGTTTAAATACAGGGAGGGAAAGAGACACAAGCAGTCTCTGCGACTGCAGTAGGATCGGGGGAAAGGCGCGCCTTTCCCCCGACCCTACTGCAGTCGCAGAGACCACTGCGGGTGGGGGGTGGCTTTAAAGGCAGGGAGGAAAAGAAAGAGATCCGATGGGTCTCTTTCTTTCCCTGCCTGCCTTTAAAGCGGTTTGCCCCTGAAGTCAGGGCTTTTTTTAGCGTTGTTCGATGGATGCATTGGACAACGCTAAAAATCAGAAAGCATCATTACTTGTGGAACCAAGTCATAACGTTATCCAGGGTATTACTGTATAATAATAATTTCATGTCAGAAATTATTCTGGGTTGGACGGATTTTTGCTGGAGAAACTCTGCTCAGGGGACACCTGAATGAGGCTCCTTTCATGTCCCCGAGATGTTCCCCACCAAAGTGGTTCTTATTTATCTACTTGCAATTTCTTGTTTTCAAACTGCTAGGTTGGCAGGAACTGGGACAGAGATGGGTACTCAATCCGTCATGTAGTACCTGGGTCTCGAACTGCCAACTTGCCAGCCTTCCAGCTAACAAGGCAAGCTTCTTAACCACTGAACCACCACAGCCCTTACAGAAAGAGGTAAGAGAGACATTCTTGAAGCCAATTTTCCTTCCTCCTAGAGGTGGAATCTGGTAATATTGTACCTAAACTATCTGATTCCATGGCCATAACACATGGGGGAGATGATTTTGAATGTTTTGCTGTCTCTTCCCTTCTCCCTTCAAATTTTAAAAATTATAACTCGGATGAAGACTCTCAACAACTTGCCCTTTTTAATGCAATATTAGCAGGCAAATAAAGCTATACACAGGGACTGCGGTGGCCCAAGTGGTTAAGATGCTGACTGGGAGGCAGAAGGTCAGCAGTTCAAAACCCAAATACTGCATGATGGAATGAGTGCCTGTCTCTGTCCCAGTTACTGCCAACCTAGCAGTTCAAAAGCAAGACATGTCAAGTACGGTAGATAAATAGATACCATTTCAGTGGGAGGGTAAACAGCATTCCATGCACTCCAGTGTCTAATCATGCCTGCCACATGTTCATGGAAACATCTGCAAATGCAGACAGCGCTGGCTGTTTGGCTATAAACAGAGGTGAGCACTGAACCCTAGAGTCCAATACGACTGGCTTTCGAGCAAGGGTGACCCTTACCTTTAAAGTTACGCGCATGTACACAGTGTAAATGGATACACAGAAAGAGCCTCCTTGAAGATTGTGGTATTTTTGAGCCACAATCAGGTGTAACCTGGTAACGACAACCTTGTGTTGCCGGCTAATCTTTCTCACACTGGGCCAGGCAAAATGAACTGCAGAATGAGCTCACCAAAAGGTGCCTTCATTTTGCCAGTTTCATGTCTGGCCTACAAATAGAAGAAAATAAAAATAAAATAAAGGTATAATCTAACTTGGATATTTTATTTTACTCACAGCTCTCATGGCTAAATTTGCTTTCTACTGTAATCAGCGTAATACGGGTGGATTAATTGAGATGGAGAGAAATTTACCCAAGGAAGTTACAGTCACCAAATTCTCCTCCATGACTTCCCTATATAAGGTCCTTTGGTCCCGATCCAGCAAGATCCACTCCTCCTCAGTGAAATATACAGCCACTTCCTCAAAGGTCACCTGAAACAAACAGAAAGTCTTACCTGTGAACTGAAAACATTGGAATAACATGTTATCAACAGCAACATTGGAATAAAAAGATGCCACTCAAGAGAGACATTAAGAAGATAGGGACATCCATCTAGCGGCCTTCTTCTTGCCCCCTCAGTGGTCATTCTCCTAATGTCTGGTCTGATGTAGGCGGTTCTTAGCACATTGCAATGAAAAGACTGGACCCCCTCCGGTATTTTCATATAGATGTTGAATAGGTTAGGAGACAAGATCACACTCTTTGAGTGTAAATGCCTCAGAGCTAAGCAGTTCTCCAGATTCTTTCTTGTGATAAATAGCCTTGAAGATGGGAACTGGGCTGCAGTGGCTCAAGTGGCTAAGAAGACACTGCTGACTAGAAGGCGGAAGGTCAGCAGTTCGATTCCAGAGTACTGCAGGATGGAATGAGCTCCCATCTTTATTCATTTATTCATTCATTCATATTTATATTGCCGCCCACTCACCATGGCAACTCAGGGTGGGTTACAGACAATACAATAAATAAATAAATAATAATAAGATAATAATACAATCAATCAATGTTGGAGTGTGCTTTGGGGGACAGGGCTTTGTCCCAGCTCCTGCCAACCTAGCAGTTCGAAAGCAAGAAATTGCAAATAGATAAATAGGGACCAATTTGGTGGGAAGGTAAATAGTGTTCCATGTGCTCCGGTATCTAGTCATGCCTGCCACATGACCACTGAAACACCTGCAGAAGCAGACAGCACTGGCTCTTTGGCTTTGAAAAAGAGATGAGCACTGAACCCTAGCCAGGTACAACTGGCTTTTGAGCAAGGGAAACCTTAATTTTACCTTACTTCCTCCACCCACTGAGGAACTCTAGGAAGGCAGACTCAAAAGCCACCAATAGGTCTAGAACTGTGATGGCAGACCTTGGCACTCCAGGTGTTCTTGGACTTAAATTCCCAGAAGCCCAAGTTTGTGAATCCACATGAATGAGTTTACTGTGCATGTTCTTGGATTTCAATTCCCAGAAGCCGAAGTCTCTGTGAATCCACACAAATGGGTTTACTGCACGTATTCTTGGACTTCAATTCCCAAAAGCCCAAGTCTCTGTGAATCCACTCAAATGGGTTTACTGCACATACTGCACAGTAAACCCATTTGTGTGGATTCACAAGGACTTGGGCTTCTGGAAATTGAAGTTCAAGAACAGCTGGAGTGCCAAGATTCACCATCACTGGTCTAGGACGTTCCAAAGGCTACCATTTCTCACATCTTGCCCCCAAAGCAATTTAGAAATATGATGAATGCTGTCCACATAATTTGCCAGACTAAAATGAATCAGGATAAGCAACTTTATCCTGGAACATTCCAGACATGTCAATAGTACCAATGATGTTGGCCTACAGATGGGATGTAATGGCCCCGACACCTCCAGAATGTTCTGATGATGCCTTCAAAATGGGACACATGATTTGCTTTCTTCAAACCAACTGGTGCCCAGTGAATGAAAAGTTTCCCATTTCTTGGACCCGCACAGTCCACACGCAACTCTGCCAGGATTCAGAATTATTCAAGAAGGTCAAAGATGGACTATGGACAATAAGCTCAACATATCTCATGGCTGCTCATTGAGACTGAAACTTGAACAAGTGGAATTTGGAGACAGCAAGGTCAACAACAACTTGAGCAAAAGCATGAACAGAGGGAGACTAAGTGTGAGAAGTAGAAAGACTCAGGTCTATGTCTCAGAAGACTCAGCCTGCCCACTTCTTGAACTTTTACAGATGATTTCTCCCCCACCTGCTCCAGTATTTCAGAAACTGTTTCCAGTATGTCACCATGAGAAGATGACCTAGGAGTTGCTGGCCGTACCTTTGTTCTGTCTCCTGGAAGGGAAAACAAAAATTGAAATTGATATTCAATCTTGTAATTAACTTCACGTTTACTGTTACTGTATCTAGTTTTCAATCACATGCAAGCAACTTTGGCTCTCTAGCATTGAGAGAATGGCAGTAGAGGAGTGACATATATAATATACACAATATACACAAATGTACTTCCAAACTGTACCACGTACACAAACATCTGGCTATCGGCAGAAGAATCAGATTCACCCCATGGTTCCAAAGGATTCAAGCAACTACAAAATTCCTGAAGAAAAATATGTATCCCCAAACACTAAACATTTCCAGGGAGAACTACAAGGCCAAAATTAGTTACCTTCTTCTAAAACAGGGGTGGCCAACCTACGGCCTGTCGGCCAGACCCTGCTTGGTGCAACATTTCATGTGGCCCATAAAACGCACCCTGCTGTTGTGATCCAGCCCTCCTCTGATTCTGAAGAGGACCTGGATCAGGGAGCACTTCCTATGCCCAACCCAGTTCTTCCTACACCCGAGCCGGAGGATCCCCTGAGCCAGGGATCTCAGCCTGCGCCTGGCCCAAGTCTGTTTTCCCCAGCAGCTGAACTGTCAGATCAGAAGTCTGGCTCTGACAGTGCCCAGCCCTCAGTCAGGGAGAGGTCCAGAAAGGAGCTATACCTGAGATGCAGGCAGGCTAGAGCAAAGTACCAAAGAAGGCTCCCAGCTGATACCGATTAGCTGGGAGGCTTATAAGCAAGCTTCTTACAGCCTGCTAGCATCGGTACAACTTTTGTGCAAAGACCAACATCCTGCTTGACTCCAGAATGTCTGCCTAGACCTTGACCTGCCTGCTGTGACCCTGACTTCTCTGTCAACCCTGACAACACCCCTGAACACCCTTTGGATTAGACTACTGACTTGGACCACCAGTAAACAGACCTCGGCTTGCCTTTTGGACTTTGATATCTGGACCATCCTCGAACAAGACTCTCTGTGTAGCGCCGCTATGTTGCAACCATGCCTGCCCAGGTGGGTCAGCACACCCATATGCATAAATGCACCCACCGTAAACACTGCTGTAAATGTACCAATGGCTGTCATAAATGCATTTATGACAGCTGCAGATGCATTTTAAAGCATCATTTATGGCAGGAGGAACCATGTGACTGGACCGCTCAACTGTCCAGGGGACATGGTCTAGCCCACAACATATTGACTGTTGTCTGGATTAGTCATTTTCCAATTCACATTTCACAGCTACAGTAAAACCCTGGGTTACGACGGAAGTCCGTTCCAACAGCCTCTGTTGTAACCTGAAAAAAATGTAAACCGAAACATCCATAGGGAGGCGTTGAAAAATTAAAAAATGGTCCTGAATTGATCGTTGAAAACAAAACAAAAAATTAAACATTTGTAAACAGGGATGGCATTTCAATAGGATTTGCCACTGTAAACCACTTAAAACCGGGGCGTTTGTAACCCGGAGTTTTACTGTATTTTGAAATGTCCCTAGGAACTGGATTTTTGTTGTTGTTCAGTCGCAGTCGATTCCGACCCCTTGCGACCCCATGGACCACTGTCCGCCAGGCACTTCTGTCCTCCACCATCCTCCTCAACTCGCCCAGCTCTGTGCCCATTGTGTCTACAATACCATCTAGCCATCTCATTTTTTGCCGCCCTCTTCTTCTGAATACTCAATCGAAAAGAATCAATCTCAAAAAGGTTGGAGGCTGAAGGAAAAGAGGAAGACTGAATGGAAGATGGATTGACTTGATAAAGGAAGGCACAGCCTTGAGTTTGCGACATCAGAAGCAGGGTTGGTAATGAGGAGGGCCCTGAACAGATTGAGTTTGGACTCCCTAAATGTAACACCAACATGGTCTGGCAGACAACAACATGCTGTGTGAGCAGTGATGGGATGACAAAAATTCTACTACCACGCCATGACGTCACGGACGTCATGGGCGTGGCCAATGTCATGACGTCATGACGTCATGACGTTGTGGGCGGGGCCAAAAATAAAAATAAATAAAAATAAACACCCCCCCTCCCTCTCAGCCCACCCACCCAGACACAAATAAATAAATAAATAAATAAAATAAAAACAACCACCCACCCAAAACACAAATAAATTACCCCTCGCTTACCTTTCTTGGGACCCGGCACCACGACTGCGTCCACAGCCGCAGCCGCGGCCGGAGCTGCCTGCACCCCTGTGGCCTCCTCCTCGGGCCGGTACCTTTTTAGCCTGGATCCGGCCATGGCCAGGGGCGGCGGGCAGCAGTGGCTCCAGCCGCGGCTGCCGAGCCTCCCTGGGCCGTCCCCATGCCGCACCACCGCTGCCTGCATTCCTCCTCCGCCAGGCGCCGCAGCCGGGCTAAAAAGGGACCGGCCCAAGGAGGAGGCCACAGGAATGTAGCCAACGGCAGCTCCGGCGGCGGCGGGCAGCGGTTGCAGGCACCCAGCCCACAGGCCGGCGCCCAGCGGAGGAGGAGGCGTCAGCGGTGCGCAGCGCTGGGCTTCCCCAGGGCATGGGGCTTGTCGGCAGCGGACGGCCCAGGCAGCCCTCAACGTGCCGCGGGGGAGGTGCCCTTCTCAGAGGGCTGGTGCTGCCTCCACCGCCGCTGTCCTGAAAGCTTTAAACATTTTTTTTAAAATTGGAGCTAAAATGGCTCCAATTGACTGCGCATGTGCAGAAACTCAATCTGACGCATGCGCAATGTGTCAGATTGAGTTTCTGCACATGCGCAGTCAATTGGAGCCATTTTAGCTCCAATTAAAAAAAAAAATTTCTTTCGGTGAGGCGTCCGGAACCGGACGCCCCAAAAGTGGACTCCCCTCCCGGAGAACCTTCCGGAATTGGTCCTACCGGTTCCAGGGAACCGTCTGGAACCGGGGACATCCCATCACTGTGTGTGAGTGTGGAGAGATATAGAATCCACCTTGTTTACTGGTCTGCCGATTACTGCTAGAAACCTGCACGGATGAGGACTTAAGTTTGGCCAATGACAAAGCCAAGAGAGTGGCTTCATTTTGGCAGTCCAAAGTTTGATTGGGATACGAAAGAAGAAGAATTTCAAAATAACAACAGAGTAACCCAATGAGACCTTGTGTTGTTGGGCAGACAGGAAATGCAGATGAGGGCAAAGAGAAAAATCAAATGACACAGAATAATTATAAATTGAACCAAAAGCATCTTCTATTCATTTTCCAAAACTTTTCTCCATTGTCACATTATGTGGGAAGAAGTTGGAACCAGCTTAGGGGAATCCTAGCAAGACTTTCAACCCTCCTGCGTCATAGTTCGTCACCCTATCCCAGTGGTGTCCAAACTAAGGCCCGGGTGCAGCCCCTGACGCCAATTCATCTGGCCCGCAAAGCCCTCGTCGCTCCTGCAAGTGGAAGTAAAACGTGCCCATATGGGCGCGTTTTACTTCTGCTTCCAGGAGCGATGAGGGCTTTGTGGGCCAGATGAATTGGCGTAGGGGGCCGCACCCGGCCCCTAGTGACCGGCTCCCTGAACCACATGATCGGCCCATGGCCCATGGCCCAAACAGGCCCAAACCCTTGCCCTATCCACTGGGTATTTAAAACTGTCCACATTCTACGATTTTATTAGCTTATACTTTGGTTTGTATCCACATGTAAATGTAAAATCCAGCTTCCCTTTAAACTAGGGGTTCTCAACCTTTTCAAGTTGAGGGCCAGGTCATGCTCCCTCAGACAGCTTCGGGGGCCGGACAGCCATTTTGCCCGGCCTGCCAGACATGGCACTTCCGGGTGGGGTGGTGGGTCCCCCACATGAAATTGTGTTGTGGGCCACATCTGGCCCCCGGACCATAGGTTGAGAACCCCTGTTTTAGACACACTGTCTGTTTCAAAATGCTTATCCCTGGATGTCTAAGTTCCAATTTGCTCTGTTGAAACAGCTGAAATGAAACATGAAGCCTTTCACATTGGATCAAGGGAAGAAAAGCATCCTGTAGATTTAGGTCACACTCGGGAGAATAGAAATGCCTCCTTCATTCTTACCCATTGAGGTGGGTCTTCCGTCACCCTCCTGCGCAATCCACCCGGACCTTAAGGTCTCTGCCTTGTGTCAGACAGAAAGGGCCTTTTCCACCTCGGAGTTGTTGGTGGCCACCACAAAGAAAAGGATCCTACGCCAGAAAGAGCAGTGAGAAAGGCAGAGAAAGAGAGAAGGATGGGGGAAACATTTATGGGGTCAAGGACAAGTGTGGATAGGGAGAGACACCACCTCCTTTGAGGATTATCTCAAAATATAGAGCAAGGAAGATCAGAAGGACATGGTCTCAACTGTTGGCTTGCAATGTCTCTCTAGGTCAGATATTCTTGTTCACCACCCTTGTGCTAGACCAGTAGTTCTCCCTGTGGGCCGGATTGGGTTCATGGGGCTAAATCAACCATCCTATGCCCTCGCTCCAGCTGCCGCCGCCACCGCTGCCGGAATTGGCCATGGACTAGTTTACAACTGTTGTAAATGCATTTACGACATCCGCAGACTCATTTACGGCAGCTACCCCATCAACTGTCTGAGAGAGCATGACCCAGACCTCGACTTCAAAGGGTTGGAGAACCCCTGTGCTAGACCATTACCTGGGATTTAGGTTCCTGTTTCCAATTCCCTTGGTCCAACTCTCTATTTGGTCCAACTCTCTCAGGGCCTCGAGGGGTCCTTCGGGCATAAAATTGAGGGCCTTTCTCTTCCTTCTTCAGGAATATCTGAGGCCATCTTTGAAGTGGGCACAAGAACAACCAGCATGGAATGTTTCCACAAGACCTTGTTTTTTCTTATGGTAGGTAAAGGTAAATTTCACCTTTGCTCGAAAGCCAGTTGTATCCAACTCTAGGGTTCAGTGCTCATCTCTGTTAATAGCCAAAGAGCCAGCATCTGCATTTGCAGATGTTTCCATGGACATGTGGCAGGCATGACTAGACACCAGACTGCATGGAGCACTGTTTACCTTCCCACCAATTATTTATATTTATTTATTTATTTATTTCTCACACTTGCTATCCCGCCCCAATCAGGCAAGCCCAACTCTGGGCTGCTAACAGCATAGATTTAAAACATATCTGTGGTACCTATTTATCTACCAATGTGGTACCTATTTATCTACTTGCCAGAGTAGATAGAAAGAGGCTCCTCTAAGATTGTAGTATGTTTGAACCACAATCAGGCGTACCCTGGTAACGGCAATCTTGTGTTGCCACCTAATCTTTCTTGCACTAGGTCAGGTAAAAGGAACAGCAGAATGAATGTACCAAAAGGTGCCTTCATTTTGGCAGTTTCATGTCTGTCCTAGACATGGAAGAAGAAAATCTACGTACAATTTCTTGCTTTTGAACTGCTAGGTTGGCAGGAGCTGGGACAGAGATGGGAGCTCACTCCCTTGTGCAGCACTCAGGTCTTGAACTGCTGACCAACTGCTGACCAAGTCAAGTTCAGCATCTTAACCACTAAGCCACCGCAGTCACTTTCTTAGGGTAACAGCTGTCTAAAACGGAGACTCTTTTGAGTCTGAGCAAAGTTCTGGACATCCACAGCAGGAAATTATGGTCTCGTGGTTTAAAAACAGAATTTTTGTTGTTGTTCAGTCGCACAGTCGATTTGGACCTTTCGCGACCCCGTGGATCACCGCTTGTCAGGCACCCCATCCTCCACAGCTTGCCCAGTTTTGTGCCCATTGCACCAACAATGCCATCTAGCCATCTCATTTTTGGCCACACCCTTTTTCTTTTGCCCTCCACCTTTCCCAGCATCAAGGCTTTCTCAAGCAAATCCTCTCTTCTCATTTGATGTCCAAAGTACTTTAGCTTCATCTTTACTATTTGACCTTCTAGGGAGCAGTCAGGGTTGATTTCTTCTAAGATGGACCTATTTGTTCTCCTTGCTGTCCAGGGGACTCTCAAAACTCTCCTCCAACACCACATCTCAAAGGCATCTATTCTTCTGCACTCAGCTTTCCTAATGGTCCAGTTCTCACAACCATACATTGCCACCGGGAATGCCATTGCTTTGACTATACAAATTTTTGTTTGCAATGTGATGTCTCTTCTTTTCACTATGTTGCTCAAATTTCTCATAGCTTGCTTCCCAAGAATTAGTCGCCTTTTTATTTCATGGCTGCAGTCATCATCTGCAGTGATCTTACATGAGTGGGCGGCAATATAAATTTGAACTAATTAATAAATAATAAATAGATCCTAAGAAAGTAAAAGCCCTCACTGCTTCTATTTCTTCCCCATCTATTTTCCAGGGACTGATAGGGCCTGTGGCCATTATCTTGGTTTTCTTGATATTGAGTCTCAAGCCAGCTTCTGCATTCTCTTCTTTCAACCTAAGCAGCAGCTTCTTTAGGTCCTCCTCACTTTCTGCCATTAGGGTGGTATCATCTGCATATCTCAAATTGTTGATATTTCTCCCAGTGATTTTAATTCCAACTTTTGATTCATCTAGCCCTGTGTTGCGCATTATGTGCTCTGTGTATAAGTTAAATAAGCAGGGTGACAAAATACAGCCTTGTCTTACAGAATGGGAGGCCCATCAAAGAAGCATTCTTCCCCTTCCACTGGGCATGCCAGCCCATACCCAATTCCATACCAGTTCCCAGACTGGTATGCAACTGGCTATATAGTGGAAACCTACCAGAGTGGGCAACAAACACTTACACAAGTGCCCTCCTGGTCTGTGACTTGACAACAGGATTCTGATCATTTTTTTTAAAAGCCAGAAATGCTTAGGCTGTTTTGTCACCAAATGGCTGAACTCTTGTCACACTGTTAGGCAAATGGCGGAACTTTTGGAAGGAAAATGGCCTCAAGTTAAGAAATCTCAACAGTCAGTATCTCGTGTGTGCTGAGTCGTGTAGTTTGGTACGCAACACGTAACGCCTAAAAAGATTTCTTAACTGGAGACAATTGCCTCCAATAAAAGTTAGGCTGTTCAAATGCTTTTTTACACACTGGATGGGCAAACGACTCGCCATATTGTACCACACCAGTTTGTAGCATAAATCTGTATTTTGAGAGAAATGGCTGCTCAGTATTTTCTCTATGGCCCACCTCCTTCCAGCCATGTTCAGGGAGAAACACAGAGCAAGGATTTCTCAGTGGTGGCTCCCAGATTGAGCATCGAAGGAAGGAAGGAAGGAAAAGGAAGAAAGGAAGGATAGGTGGATGGACAGACTAGGAACCCTAAAGAAACGATGACACTAAAAAACAGACATTTCAGAATGTTATTCATAATTCTAATTTAAACCTAATGAGAAAATTGTCTGCAACTCCTTCTATGAAAATTCCCCAATGGAATCTTTTGCTATTTTGCAGTGTTCACCTTGGTGAACCCCATCCCCAAAACACACACCACACTTTGCGTTCAAACCCCTTATCACCTCTGGGGTTGCAACTCACAGGCTGGGAACCCATGCGCTAAAACAGTATCTCGGTTCTTGGACTTCAGTTCCCAGAAGCCTAAGTCAGTACAGTACATTGGCTGATCAGTGCTTTGGGGAATTGACTTAGGCTTCTGGGAGCTGAAGTCCAAGAACTAAAGTTTGGGAAACATTGCACTAGAAGAACAAGAGCAATTACACTCATATACTGCCCCATAGCGCTTAGTGCACCTTTTATGGCTGGTTGGTGTTCAGAGGGAGAGTTTGCCGATAGCAGCCATGTCATCTCCTTGTAAGGAACGAAGATGAAGAAGGACACACCCTGAGTGAAAATTCAGGGCTTGGATCAGTCCCGGAAGGGGCTTGCCTCTTTAAAGGGGGCTGTGGTATCTTCTATGTCAGGAGTGTGCAGTGATTAAACTGCTGAACTACAACCAAAAGGTTGTGAATTTGATCCTGACCAGACTTTAAGGTTGACTCAGCCTTCTATCCTTTCAAGTTTGGTAAAATAAGCACCCAGCATGTTTGGGGCAATTACTGTAACTTGTGAACTGTCCATAGAGAGCACTAAGCCGGGGGTGCTCAAAATACGGCCCGTGGGCCAAATCTGACCAGTGGCACCAAATCATCCAACCTGCACTGCTCTGTGGCTCCAGGAAGCATAAGTAAAATCTGCATGTGTGTGTGTGCATAATGCACCCATGCATGTGTATAACACTGCCGTAAATGACCCATGGCTGTCATAAAAGTGTTTTACTTCTGCTTCCGATGGGAGGAATCATGTAACCAGCCCGTGGCCTGAAATGTTTGGGCACCTCTGTACTAAGCACTATGGTACGGTATATAAATGTAATTGCTAAATCTTCCTTCCTTACAGAAATGTTCAAAATGTATTCTAATAAATAAATAAATTGCAACATCATCTGGGGGGAAAACCCCACTAAAGGAACTATAGAAATATGGAACTAAATAAAGTTATAAATCAGGGGTGCCCATACTTTTTGGGCCGTGGGCCGATCATGTGCTTCAGGGAGCCAGTCACTAAGGCCTGGGGGACGAGCGCGGCCCCTGACAGCAATTCATCCAGCCTGTGAAGCCCTTGTCGCTCCTGGAAGCGGAAGTAAAATGTGTGTTTTACTTCCGCTTCTAGGAGCGATGAGGGCTTCGTGGGCCGGATGAATTGGCATTGGGGGGGCCACACCCGGCCCCCAGGCCTTAGCTTGGGCACCACTGTTATAAATGATTGTTTAAAAATACATATCAGAGAATAAACAAAGCAAAACAGCAAAAAAAATGTGGCACCTTAAAGACTAACTCTTGTATTTAAATGTTAGCTTTCACAGACCAAATCCAAAATACAGTGTAACAGTACCATATATACTCGAGTATAAGTCGGGGTTTTTTAGGGCCCCCCCCCAATGAGGTACAAAAATGGGACTTGACTTATACTTGGATCAATGTAAACACTCAAAAACATACCCACGCAAATGTCTAAATTAATTAATTTTTCTTCATGTATTTTAATTATTGAAACTCACTATCATAGCAGCTGCTGCATTTTCCACCCCCGACTTGTACTCGGCTCAATCTATTTTCCTAGTTTTATATGTCCAAATTAGGTACCTCGACTTATATTCGAAATGACTTATACTAGAGTATATACAGTACGGTATATGAAATTAAATGAACATTTAAGGATCTCTAGGATATCTTCCCTTTTTTTTTGTCTAGCAGGCAATTTTACCCCCGAAACCTTCCCACTAAGTGGTGTCAAGGAAAGCTGAGAGCCATACCCTAAAAGAGACAATCGGCTGCTAGAAGGCTGAGCAGTCAAAGCTTAGGAACCAGCTCTAAAGATGCAGCCGCCCTTGTCAGGAAATTGACAGTCATATCAGCAGAAGAGAACTGATCCTTCCAAGGATTTTGGAGACAGAGAAATTCTAGAAGGGCATCTATTGGACAGAAGCAGGAGTCGAGAGAATGGCAGGGACACTTGAGCTAACTCTAGTTAATAATGCACAGACAGCAATGGTAAATTGCTTTTGAATATTTTATACCTTGGAAAACCTACAGGGAGCCAGGGGGGAAACCTTGCAAGAGATAATGCTGAAAGATGAGACTCCCAAGTCAGAAGAGCAGAGAATTAGCAAGAAAAGCACTTTATCTAATTAATTAAACCTATCTCCTTGTTTAAGTGCATGGATGTCAAAAGAAAGTCCAACACACACACATGCACACACACAACACACAACTGTACAGTATAGATCGGGGTGCCCAAACTTTTTGGGCCGTGGGCCGATCATGTGGTTCAGAAAGCCGGTCATGAAGGCCCGGGGGCCAGGAGCAGCCCCTGACGCCAATTCATCTGGCCCCCAAAGCCTTCGTCGCTCCTGGAAGCGGAAGTAAAATGTGCCCGTACGTGTTTCACTCTGGATAGGGCAAATGAAATGGCATGGCTGTAACAGCGAGGTGGGACACAACATAAGCAGCTTCAGGGACCGGACAACCATTTTGCCCATCCTCCACCACATGGCACTTCCTGGTGTGGTAGAGGCAGGGGGACACACATGAAATGGCACCATGGGCCGCATCCGGCTCATGGGCCGCGGGTTGAGAATCTCTGACTTGGGGGTTATAAGGGAAAGTTAGATTAGATCAGAGGTTCCCAACCTAAGGCCTGTGGGCCGGATCCAGCCCATGGCGCCATTTCATGTACCCCCCCCCCACCCCTCCAAGGGCTTTCGAGAAACAAAATGGTCACCCCTTTGAAGCTGTTGGGACAAAGTGGCCACCCCCATCATGCAGGCAGGGCAAAATGGATGTTCAGCCCTCGAAGCTGACTGAAAGGGCGTAACCTAGCCCCCAGCGTGAAAAGGTTAGGAACCCCTGGCCTAAATAATACCAACGATGCTTAAACAATACCAAGCTGTCGTCTACATCACCATCATTTCAGGGCTAAGACTTATTTTGTTTTTGTTAGTTTATTTTTTGTAGACTTGACAGAGATATGGATACTTTTGATTATTGATGTTATTATTGATGTTGATGTTTATTGAATCTTTTTACTGCAATATACTTTTTTACTGTAATGTGATACTTTTTGCTGTGATGTGATACAGTATTGTGATATTTTGATATGTTGTGGTACTGATACTGATTATTTGATATTTATGTGTTGTGTTTATGAACTTGTAACTTTGTATATGTTGTGAACCGCCCTGAGTTGGTCCCACCGAGTAGGGCGGTATAGAAATTGAAATAATAATAATAATAATAATAATAATAATAATAATAATAATAATAATAATAATAATAATAATAATAATAATAATAATAATAATAATAATGTGGCAATACAATTAAAAACTGTATTGTAAGAATATAGAAGATTACACATATTGAACTATAATTAAATGCACCATGGGTGCTGATAAGCTATTAAAACCGTAACTTTTTAAAATATCTGAACTAAAACACAAATACAGTACAGTACTTCTTTACCTTTAAAATAAAATAAAAAATACCTGTTGATAGAGAGGAGACCTCCCTGAACAAAAACCTTTTCATTTGCTGGTAGAGCAGTGGTGCCAGATAAATTGGCGCCGGGGCCCGCACCCTGAACCAAATGATCGGCCCACAGCCCAAAAAGTTTGGGCACCCTTGTGGTAGAGGAACAACAAGGGGGAAAATCTAGCTTCCTGTGGCAGGGAGTTCCAAAGCCTAGGAGTCACTGCAGAGGAGAGAGAGATCCTCTCCCAAGTCCTTACCAGGCCTCTGATGATAGTGGAATGGAGAGAAGGCTGGCTCTCTCCTGGGGATTTACAGGTCGGTAATGGTAGATGACAATCTGTCAAACCACCTAAACCAGTGATGGCGAACCTTTTAGAGACCAAGTGCCCAAACTGCAACCCAAAACTACCGAAATGGCACCTATTTGTCTGCTTGCAATTTCTTGTTTTCGAAATGCTAGGTTGGCAGAAGCTGGGACAGAGACAGGAGCTCGCTCCATTGTGGAGCACTCGGGTTTCAAACTGCTGACCTTCCAGTCATCAAGTTCAGCATCTTAATCGCTAAGTCCATAGTTTACCCTACCTATACCATATTATGAGACATAATATTGTGGTCACTGGGACATACAATAAAGTTAGGAAACGTAGTCCATAGAAAGGATCTCAATCAAACAAGAAAGAGACTGAGGTGGCTAGTTTAATTTTCAAGACCTGACCAGGGGCTGTTAATGACAAGGGTCTTGTCTCATTAATGCACTGGGGGGACCATAGGTAAAGGTCACCCTTGCTCGAAATCCAGTCATATCCGATTCTAGGGTTCAGTGCTCATATCTCTTTACAGCCAAAGAGCCTGTGTTATCTGCATTTGCAGACATTCCCAAGGACATATGGCAGGCATGCCTCAACACTGGAGTGCACAGAACACTGTTTACATTCACACCGATGGTATATATACTGTACTACTGTATATATAATGACTTGCCTCAAGTTTCCAACAAATACAGAATGCCACATGGCAAGCTTCCTTCAAAATAATTTCATAGATGTGACAATTAAAAAACCAAAAAGTATAAAATGGTAACAATATAAAATGTATCTTATTTTTAAAATAATAATAATTTGGATGGAACTTTTTGCCATCTCTCTCAAAGCCAAATTGAGATTTGATATTGATTCCTCTTCCCCTCTAAAGGGAAATTCTCACTTTAATTTTTCTATCTTTTTTTTTAACTGATGGTGCTGGTATTTATTGATTTATTACAAGGGCTAGGTTTCCTCTTTTGTCTGAAAAAAACAACAACAAACTGGCAAGTTTTCAAGGCAGTAGTGTGACCCCGGGTAGCAAAATTCCTTAGGCCACCCTTGTAGCTACAGGACAGCCAGATAGGAGTTTCCTCTGTTGGTGCTTTGGAAAGAGAGGGGGAAATATTTGGCCTTACTGTACTTTATTCCTCATCTTGCAGACGGGAGGGAAACAATGAAGACTCTTTGGAGAAATCAGAGCTGGGCTGGGGCAGCAAGGTCGATCGGTTTCAGCACAGCCAAATTCCAATCAATCGATTAATCGATCGATCAGGGTCACCTTTAAAGATCAGCTGATCTAGTCCTTGGTGAATTTTTAGGCTTCCTTCCTTGCCCTTCCAGCAAATGCACCACCATGCTCAAGCGGGTTAATTATTCCTTTTGTTTAATTTAATAATTTTTAAATACTTTTTTTAAAAAAACATTGTATAGTTGTTTTTCATTATTTTAAATGTGTTGTTAGTCGCCCAGAGTGGGAGAAAATCTCAGAATGGGCTGGGTATAAATTTAACAAATACATAAATACATTAAAACTAAATGTCTAAAATCTGAATTTTTAGATGGAAGTGAAATGAAATTAATCCTAATCCCTCCCCCACCCACCCCCAAAATCCCCTATTTCTCCTTATTATTATTTTATTAATTATTATTAATACTGCCCTCCTGGCTTTGCAAAAAAAAAAAACCCCTATTTCTCATAATTATTTTATTATTACTGATATTGTCCTCCTGACTTTGCAACACTTACCCTCGCCTTCAACAAATGCTTCGCCCACTCTTCCTACAAAGCAGCTCCTCGTTGCGCTCAATGGGAATTTCAGACGAAAAAAAGGTGGCTTGGATATTTTTTTTCCAGCCTGCCCTTCTAAGGGTTAAAATAAAAAAGGACAATTCCTAGAGGGGCAGGAGGTTTGGTGCTGAGGAGGAGCAGGCCGCGACTTCCGCAGAGGAAGTACCATCTCTTTCCCACTATGTGCTAAGCACCCAACCAGAGCGTGGCTTGGCGGTCTTAAAGGACTACCACTCCCAGAAATCCCGTTGCAGAACTGCCAGCAAGGGAATTCTGGGAGTTGTGGTCCATATCGCCTGCAAAGCTGCACCTGGGTATTTTAGCCCAAGGTAGCGGGTGCAGCCGCTTCCTCTTGCCTGGGCTTAAAAAAAAAGAGGTTTCTTAGTGTTTCCATCAAGGAGAAAGTGGAGTTCTTGCTGGATCCCAATCTGAGTGCCATGGAGGAGAGTTCGGGAATGGGTACCTCTCTGGGTAAGACTTCCTTTGTGTAGCCAACATGTACAGCAGTGATGGGATGACAAAAATTCTACTACCACGCCATGACGTCACGGACGTCATGGGCGTGGCCAATGTCATGACGTCATGACGTCATGGGCTGAGCCAACATCATGATGTTGTGGGCGGGGCCAAAATAAAAATAAATAAAATAAAAATAAACACACACACACACACCCCTCAGCCCACCACCCAGCCAGATAGCTACACACACACAGCCGTAAATAACTTAAATAAATAAATAAAAATTAAATAAAAATACAACCACCCACCCAAAACACAAATAAATTACCCACCCACCCCAAATAAAAAACCCTCTGCCGGGCGCCTGTCGCCGCCTCCTCCTCGGGTACCCAAGGGGTGGGGGTGGGGGCGTCCGCTCAACTCAGGCAGCAAAACAAGCCAGGCAGGGCAGGGCTGGTGACGGAGGGCGGGAGAAGCCCAGGTGCCCCCCCCCTTTGAGAGGGTGGGTATCGAGCAAGCAAGATGGGCCTGGGAAAGGTGACCCCCCTCCTCCTGGGGCAGCTTGAGCCGCAAAGAGAGCAGGGGCGGGGGGCTGGGGGGGGGTTGCCGGCAGGCCGAGGCGTCCCAGGGCGTCGTCCTGCCCAAGAGACTCCCAATCCCCACGACGGGTTTCCGGTTTGGGGGGGGGTTGTTGCCACCCCCACTACCTGCCTGCCTCCTTTACCTCACCCCCACCCCCACCCCCCGGGGAGAGGCGAGGTGAGGCTCACCTGGACGGAGGCATCGAGGGCGGCGAAGAGGACCTTGCAGGTCGGGCAGCTCAGGTTCCTCCAGCTGAAGCGGACGCCGGACACGGACAGCAGGCGCTCCTGCCCCTCCGTCGCCTCAGACCTGACCCCGACCCGCGACGGCGACAGGAGTAGGAGCAGCGGCGGCAGTAGGAGGAGCAGAGGCAGGAGGAGCCCCCCGCGCCCAGGCTGGGCCCCATGGCTCCCCCGCTCCGTCTCCGCTTCCTCCTGACAGGCTGACAGGCCGTCGCCGCCAACGGAGAAGGGCCGCCGCTGCCCTGAAAGGTGCCCGGCTCCAACTCTAAAAGAAAATTTTTTTAAAATCGGAGCCAAAATGGCTCCAATTGACTGCGCATGCGCAGAAACTCAATCTGACACATGCGCAATGCGTCAGATTGAGTTTCTGCGCATGCGCAGTCAATTGGAGCCATTTTAGCTCCGATTTTTTTTAAAAAAAATTCTTTCGGTGAGGCGTCCGGAACCGGACACCTCAAAAGTGGACTCCCCTCACGGAGAACCCTCCGGATTTGGTCCTACCGGTTCCAGGGAACCGTCTGGAACCGGGGACATCCCATCACTGGGTGCAGGGCAGCGGTGTGTGTCAACTCAAGGGCCGCCACACCTCCGAGGCCGCTGAGGGCCTCAACAGCCGCCTGCCCAACACTGCAGCCCAAAATGGCTGCTTTGTAATTGTGTGTGCATTAAAATATCAATTGATGCATGCGCACTGAAGGCATGCATGTGTCAATTGGTATTTCAACGCATACTCAGTGACAAAACAGCCATTTTGGGCTGCAGTGTCGGGCAGCCGGATAGGCGACCGAACCGGTCGCCTCAAGAAAAAAAAAGGGAACTATACTGGGTGGTCTCCTAGGAAAGTTACTACCTCCCCGGGAGACCAACCGGAATTGTTACTACCGGGTCTGCCAAACCGGTCCGAACTGGCCCATGCCCAGCACTGGTCTTGTCTACCTGGTAATCTGGACAGTATTTTATTGTTCAGAAAAGGAAGGAAGCCTAAAGACAGACCTTGATCCTAGTGCCCAAATTAAGGTGGTGACGGGCATGGGGTGTTACTGTGGGAGCCGCGGGGCGGGCCGCACTCTGAGAACACGGGATAGATGTTTAGTTGCTGTCCCGTGTTCTAGCCCCCCGGCTACACCTCTGGTGCCTGAGCAGCCGGTCAAGAGTGACCCCTCCCTTAGGCTGCTGCTGGTGAATGCCAGGTCAGTCTGTAATAAGGCCCCCTTGCTTTCGGACTCCATCCTGGGGGTGCGGGCTGACCTGGCATGCATCACTGAAACCTGGCTGGCACCTGAGGATGGGGTTCCTCTTTCCGAACTATGTCCGGCTGGGTTCGGTATTTGGCACCAGCCTAGGGAGAGGGGAAGGGGTGGTGGTGTTGCCGTAGTAGCCAGGGAGTCACTGGGAGTCGCCAGGGTCACGGCTCCGCAAATTCCGGGCTGTGAGGCCCTGCTCTTGCGTTTGGGCCCTAAGGGTCAGTTGGGAGTCTTGCTCATGTACCTGCCTCCCTGCAGTGTAGCAGATTCCCTGCCTGAGCTCCTTGAGGCGGTCTCGATGCTGGCGTTGGAGACCCCCAGACTAATGGTTCTGGGGGACTTCAACTTGCCATCATTGGGGACTGGCTCGGAGGTGGCTCGGGAGTTCATGGCTTCCATGGCAGCTGTGGGCCTTTCCCAGGTAATTCAGGGTCCTACCAGGAGCAGTGGTCACACCCCGGATTTAATTTTTGTATCAAAGCTGTGGCAGAGTGATCTGAAACCACAGAAATTAGACATTACCTCTGTGCCATGGTCAGATCACTATCTGGTGACTCTAGACCGGGGTGCCCAAACTTTTTAAGCCAGGGGCCGGGTCAAAGTCTCTCAGACTGTCCGAGGGCCGCATAACTTTTTCCAATATTTCCGCCCGCCCAGCCCCACTGCTACTCACCCTCACAAACACAAAGGACAAACCAAACCAGAAAAGGAGATGAAGAAGAAAAAGGAGGAGGAAGGAAAAAGGAGAAAGAAGAAGAGGGGAAAAGGGAAGAAGGAAGAGAAAGAAGGAGATAGGAGGAAGAGGAAGGAGAAAGAAGGAAGAAGTAGAACAATTAAAAAGAAAGGAAGAACAAAGGAAGAAGAAAAGAAGGAAAGGAAAAAAGAAAGGAAGAAGAAAAATAAAAGGAAGAAGAAAAGAAGGAAGAATAATAAAAAAGGAACAGAATAAGAAAAAGAAAACTCCTGTGGCTGCATGCACGACCCTGTCAGGGAATTCTAGGTGGGGAAAAGGAGGGTGCGCACGTGTGGCTGGCTGCATGGAAGGGGCCCGATAGTGGAGCCTTGGAGCAAACGCCCCGATCATGACTCAGGCTAGGGGCCTGAAACCGTGGCTTGTGTGGGCTTTTCGAGTCACCTCGCAAAGGCACAGGGTGTGTTTACTGAGGCAAGTCCCACTTTGCTGCTTCCCACCCCCACCCGCACGGAGGGGGGATATTTATTAAAAATAAAATATAACAAAAATAAAAAGGGGAAAGTGTGAACTTTAGCTGTCAATAGTAATTGCCCCCCCCCCCTTTGACATAACTTAGTTACTTGAAATTACAGTTGTAAACATGCTGCTTTCTTTACTGCACACATGGTTGGTCACCCTTGCTCAAAAGCCAGTCATATCTAACTCTAGGCTTCAGTGCTCATCTCTGTTTATAGACAAAGAGCCAGTACTGTCTGTGTCTGCAGATGTTTCCATGGGCATGTGGCAGGCATGACTAGACACCGGAGTGCACGGAACACTGTTTACCTTCCCATCAAAACGGTACCTATTTATTTACTTGCAGTTTCTTACTTTCAAACTGTTGGCAGGAGCTGGGACAGAGACAGGAGTTCACTCCATCATGCAGCATTTGGGTCTCAAACTGCTGACCTGCCGACCTTCCAGTTGTCAAGCTCAGCATCTTAACTACTAAGCCACCACAGTTCCACACACATGCTAGAAACTATCAAAAAAAATTTGATTGATGGACCCCCACTCTGAGCCGCTTACACCATTAAAAAAAGCAAAACAACAACGCTAGGGTGTGGCCATGGTGGGGAGAGTCTATAAAATTAAATAGCATTAAAAATAAACAGAATAAGAATAGATATCAGGATTTAGAAAAACAACTAAAACAACTTCACTCGGAACATGCAAGGACTAAAGATCGGAAAGTTCTTGTCGACATACAAAAGGTTAAGAAAGAATTAGACGGAAAAGATATAGAAAGAGTTAAGAAGGATTTGATCATTTTAAAAAGGGAATATTTTGAATATAGTAACAAAAACTCTAAACTACTAGCAAAGGCAGCAAGAGAGAAGAAATGCAAAGGCCAATTGGGGTTCTGATTGATAAAAACGGAAAAAGATGTAATAAGAGAATGGAGAAATTGGAAATAATAGAAATTTTTTTTATAAAGAATTATATTCAAAAAAGGAAGTAAATTTGGAAATGCTTAGAGAGTATTTTGAAAATCAACATATAACACCAATATTAGAAGAACATAAAATAAAATGGAGGAAAAAAATTCGGAATTTTTTTTTTGAAGAGGTAATAAGGAAACTAAAATTAGATAAAGCACCAGGGGATCTTTAAAGATTTTAAAGATTGGATAGTTCCGAGATTACACAAGTTGTTCAACAAAATACTAGAAGGAGAAGCAACTCCAGATTCATGGAATAGATCAGTAATTGCTTTAATACCAAAGCCAGGAAAGGATTTAGAAAAGGTGGAGTCGTATAGACCTATCTCTCTAATTAATCAAGATGCAAAAATTTTCACAACAATAATGACAAATAGATTAAATAGCTTTATAGCCAATTAATGGACATAGAACAAAATAAAGAAAAGGTTACTTTTCTGTTATTAGATATTTTTAAAGCCTTTGATTCATTACAGTGGTTAGCAATTCAGGAAATGATAAGGTTGTACGGATTTGGTACTAAATTTCAATGAATAATAAAAAAAAACCTATACCAACAAGGAACAGCAAGAGTCAAAGTCAATGATAACTATACAGGAGAAATAAAGCTAGAGGCGGGGACAAGGCAGGGCTGTCCATTATCTCCAACGCTGTTTATATTAGCAATGGAGTTTTTGGCTAATTCGATACGTCAGGATGAGGGTATAATTGGAATAGAGGGCAATAAAATAAACTTATATGCAGACAATACACTAATAGTAGCAAAACAACCAATAAAGGCAATAACAAAAATAAATGCACATTTGAAAAGATTTGAGGAAGTGACCGGCTTGAGAGTGAACTGGGATAAAACAAATGATATTGAATAATGGAAATAAAGTAGAGGAGGAAAAAATAAAAGAAAAGTATAAGATACAGGTTAAGAACAAATTCAGATACCTTCGGGTAATAATATCTAATAAATTTGGGGAACTTAAAGGGTTAAATTATGGAAAACAAAAGAAAGAGATTGAAAAAAATAGTACAATATAGTAAGCTAAATTTATCATGGTTTGGTCGGGTAGCAATCAGTAAAATGATGTTGCTACCCAAATTAATTTTTTAATTTGGTGCTTTACCGATAAAACAAACGGACAAAGAATTAAAAGAATATCAAAATATCATAAATAAATTTTGTAATGGCAAACGGGGAGCCAGGATAGTTAAAAAACTGTGGTATTTAACTCAAAAAGGAGGAGGCCTGGGAATACCAAAATCCATAATTATTATAAAGCTTTTCAAATAAGAAATGTAATTAAATTATTAAATAGGGAAGAATCAATATGGGAAAAAATCGAAAGTAGGGAATTTTCAAAAACTGGTAAAGCAATTTTTTTAAGTGATGAAAAAGAAAGTACAGTGTAGGATGACAAAAATAACTATAGATGAATGGAATAGAGTAAAAAAAGATATTATCCCTGGTATCTCACCTTTTATAGAATTAGAAGACTTTAATAATTTTCCAATAAAGATAGAGAGAGAGATTAAGAATATTTTAGTAGAAAAAGGAGTTTTATTACTGAAAGATTGGGTCAAAACTTGCAAAGATCAAGAAAAAAAGGGAGCTGTTCTCGCAACTGAAGATAGGATGGTTTAAGATTCTCCAGATGGATAACTGGAATAAGAAATATCTATCTGATACAGGCTTAAACAGAGAGGTTACAACATTTGAAACACTTTTGGCTAAATTAAGGAAAGGGGATATAGGAATTAAAGGGATAGTAAGCAAAATTTATAAAATTTTGAATAAGGGTAGTAAAATACAAGAAGTTTTGAAAAATAAATGGGAACAAGAATTGAACGTGACAGTTACGGAGGAAAATTGGCAGAGAAAGTGGAGGAGAACCTTGTCCGTTAGAGTGAAAGAACATAACTATAAATTAATATGGCAATGGTATAGGACCAGTAGGGCTGCATCAAATGGACAGAAGGATAACCGATAAATGTTGGAGATGTAAACATGAGGTAGGAACATATGTACACATGTGGTGGAGTTGTAACTGCTTAAGAAAATTTTGGAAAAAAATAGAAAGGGAAATTAGTAATATACTGGATATGCAGCTTAAACTGGGATCCGATACAATTTTGTTAACAGAAGTGGGTAAGTTTAGAATGAGCAATGATAACAAAGAATTAATGTCGGTGATGTTGTCAGCGGCTAGGCAATGTATTGCGAAAAATTGGAAAAATGATGTATCGTTAAAAGTACAGGATTGGTATAAAGAAATGTGGGAGCTGGCACTCAACGACAAGCTTACATGGGAGTTAAATATCAGAAAAGGCAGGGTTCAAGTTAAATTCTGGAGAACCTGGAAACCATTTGTTGAATATGTAATGGTAAAAAAGAAAGGCATTACTTCTGTACCGGATCAAAGTGATTTTTGGAAAATATGAGCTGTTACAATTCTCCGGGCAATGTAAATAACACAAGGGTGGTAATAAAAGTTCAAATAATTGTAGAGTAGAAAAATAATTTGTATTAGGAAATTGGAAGAAAAGAGATATTAATGATGAATTTTGTAATTTTATTTTATGCTTGTTACTGTTTGGATTCTTTCTTTTTTGTCATATACATATATCACGTGTATTTCATTTATTGCAGAATAGTTGAATGTGTTATTTTCTTTTTATGTATGAGCTTATTTTTCATGTACTGTATATCGCTTTATGTTACTTTTTTGTTATTTTTTCATATACCTATAAATAAATTTTTTTTAAAAAAATGAACTTCTACAGTGATACCTCGGATAACGTTTGCATTGGATAACGTTTGAATCGGATAATGTTGGGGAATTTGAGGCAAACATTTGGATCGGATAACATTATGTTAACCATTATGTTAACGTTATCCGATTCATCAGATAACAACCATCTCTGATACAAGTGTTTGCCTCAAATTCCTCATCGCTCCCCAAAGCATACAGGCATGTTTTACTCTCACTTCTGGGAGTGACGAGGGCACTGTTGGCTGGATGAATTGGCATCAGGGCTGGATCCAGCCCCAAGGCTGTAGTCACCAGCACCCTAAACCACGTGACCAGCCCATGGCCCAAAAGGTTTGGGCACTACTGTGTTAGAAGAAGAGCAAAATGGCTATCCGGCCCAGAGCTGTCTGAGGGAGCGTGAAGTTGTTGCTGTTGTTGTTCAGTTGCACACTCGATTACGACCCTTTGCGACCCTATGGACCACTGTCCTCCAGGCACTTCTGTCCTCCACCATCCACCTCAACCCACCCAGGTCTTGCGACCCTATGGACCACTGTCCTCCAGGCACTTCTGTCCTCCACCATCCACCTCAACCCACCCAGCTCTTGTGACCCTATGGACCACTGTCCTCCAGGCACTTCTGTCCTCCACCATCCTCCTCAACCCACCCAGCTCTTGCGACCCTATGGACCACTGTCCTCCAGGCACTTCTGTCCTCCACCATCCACCTCAACCCACCCAGCTCTTGCGACCCTATGGACCACTGTCCTCCAGGCACTTCTGTCCTCCACCATCCTCCTCAACCCACCCAGCTCTTGCGACCCCATGGACCACTGTCCTCCAGTCACTTCTGTCCTCCACCATCCTCCTCAACCCACCCAGCTCTGTGCCCACTGCATCCATAATACCATCTAGCCATCTCATTTATGGCCGCCCCCTTCTTCTTTTGCCCTCCACCTTTCCCAGTATCAAGGCCTTCTCAAGTGAATCCTCTCTTCTCATTTGCCAGCCTTCCAGTCCTCACATTCAGCATTTTAAACACTAAGCAACCACAGTCCCATGTTCAGTGATGGAAACTTTTTAGAGACCGAGTGCCCAAACTGCAACCCCAAACACGCTTATTTATCGCAAAATACCAACATACCTGGAAGGAAACGCTCCCATTGAGCTGCTGGGCAGGGAGCGAACTCTGTGTTGGTGAGAGGGCTGCTGGGCAGAGGGCAGTGATGGGATGTAACAGGTTCTCACCTGTTCACCAGAACCGGTAGTAACTTTTCCCAGTGTCCTGGAGAACTGGTAGCAGCTTTTGGGGGGAACCACCTTCAGTGCTTACCTTTTCACTGGCTCCCCCCACTGCACATACACACCAAGCACTTGGTGTGAAAGCATGCCTACAGTGCTTGGCGCGTATGCATGGCCTCCTTGCTGTCCTCCTTGCTGTCCTTGTGTTGTGGGTGTGTGGGTGGGTTGAGGTGTGTGTGCGTGCTTATTTTTAATTTAATTTAATTTAATTCCTTTGGCTCCGCCCACAATGTTATGACATCATGATGTTAGCTCCGCCCACACTGTGATGACATCACGGTGGGGTAGTAAAATTTTTGACATCCCACCACTGCCTGCACCGCCTCGCTGCCGCCACTTGGCGCTGCACAGTGGCACTACTGTGCCGTTGCGCTAGGCTAAGGCACACCGCCGGGCCAGGACGTGCCCTGCTGCTGGGCCAGGCCCTGCTGCATGGTCGTTGTTGCCGCCTGGTCTCCAGGGTTAAGTGACTCAGGTTTGGGGTGGGAGGGTGGGTGGAATGTGTATTAATGTGTACTTTTATGTGTTTTTATGTGTCTATTTAATGCGTGCTTTTATGTGTTTTTATATCTACTGTGTATTTTAATGTGTAATTTTATGTGTTTTTATGTCTATTTAATTGTAGAACGAATATTCAGTGGGGAAAATGGCTTAGCAAAATAGGAAAAATTATTGTACAGGTTTTTAATTAATTGTTTTAATTGTTTTTATATTGGTTTTAACTTGTGTACACTGCCCAAAATCCATTGGATAGGGCGGTATATAGATCTATTAAATTATTATTTTCCTCCATAGGAAAAATTGTACAACAACAAAATCGCATTGCGACCAGACCTGTGGTATGAATTAAAATCGTTATACAGGCTTTTACTGTACAGTCTTCATGGCTGATCACTATATTGATCGCGAACATTCAGTACTGAATACGGAGGGAAAAGAAGTCTTCTTAAATTGTGTGTGTGTGTGTGTGTGTGTTAATTATTGAATAATTGATTATTTTCAAAGTGGTAATGTTTTTTTAAAAAAAGAATTATTCCTTGAACAGACTGACTATCAAGGGACAATTTCCTGCTTGTTTTTGTTTTCTGTTCATTTCGCTGCTTTCTTCTTCTACTACTTCTTCTGTTTCTTCTTCTTCTGCTTCTTCTTCTGCTTCTTCAGGTTCGACCAAAACGTTTCACAGTTGGATCTTCCCATCTTTGGGGCGCAAGCCAAGGGGTCTTTTTTACACTGCTGGGACACCACTCAATGACTGCTGCTGTCCAAAACTCTTCTGTCATTTGAGAAATGTTACACAGTGAAATAATTAAACACAGTAAATAATTATTAGTCTCTCAGTATGTTTAATTATTTGACTGCATAATTTGTATTTTACTGCAATTTGTTTTAATACTGTGAGCTGCCCTGGATCTCCTCATTGAGAGAAGGTGGGCAGCAAATGCAACTAGTAAACTAAATGAAAACTGTTCAGCTTAGCTCTTGGATTTCTTTTCTCTTGGAGGTCTTACAAACAGCCTCTTTGTTTTCCAGGAGCAGAAGGGCAGAAGAGTGAGGATAAGAGAACAGCAATCAAGCCACGGATGAAGAAAGGCAGAACTCAAAAGAAGGCTGAGAAGAAAGTGAAAGGAAAGGCGAAGAAGGGAACCAAGATTGATGGAGAGTTTAGTGGAGTAAAAACGTTGAAAGAAGAGCAACAGAATCCTCATGTCTGCCCAGAATGTGGAAAAAGCTTCACCTGCAAAGCATATATAAGTAAGCATATGAGATTCCACACAGGGGAGAAACCCTATAAATGTTCCGAGTGCGGAATTTGCTTTAGTCAGAAACAAAACCTTACATCGCACCAAAGAATCCACACAAGAGAGAAACCATATCAATGCTTCGACTGTGGAAAAAGCTTCAGTCAGAGCACACCCCTTCTGTTGCACAAAAGGACTCACACAGGGGAGAAGCCGTACAAATGTATGGAGTGTGGAAAGAGCTTCACTACTAGCTCAGCCCTTATAGAACACCAAAGGCTCCACACAGGGGAGAAACCATTTAAATGCTTGCAGTGCGATAAGAGCTTTGCTCAAAGTTCAGCCCTTTGGTCACATCAAATTGTTCACGGAGGGGGGAAACTGCATGAATGCTTGAAGTGTGGCAAAACCTTTGCTCGAGCAACAGCCCTTACTGTGCACCTAAGAATTCATAGCGGGGAGAAGCCGTTTGAATGTTCCAAGTGTGGGAAGGCTTTTGCCCATGGCACAACTTTAAAGGTACATCAAAGAAAACACACAGGAGAGAAACCCTTTCAGTGCTTGGAGTGTGGAAATAACTTCACCTGGCGGGCAAGCTTTGTCTACCATCAAACAACTCACACAGGGAAAAAAACGATTAAATGCCTGGAGTGTGGAAAGACCTTCAGTTCCAGATACTCCTTCCAGTCCCATCAGAAGATTCATGTAGGGAAGAGCGCTCAAAATGTGGAAGAGCCTTCGGCACAAACTCCATCAAAAATCACCACCAAGGTTCCTGTGGTGGTCCTGATCTGACTGGCCACAAATGCTGGCAGATAAAATTTTCTCCTCACTCAATCTGGAGGCTCCTGAAGGTTTCCCCTGGCACCAACCCACCATTTTAGACTTACCAGATGGAAGGAAATTCTGGGCGAACCCATTTCGTAAAACGATTTTTTCCTGGAAAACAGGACATGATTTCCCCAGAATTTCCTTCCATAAAACAGGGTTTCTGGAAAATGAGGCATCTGTAAAATGGGATTTTATTGTAGTTCTAAGTGTATGATACTAAATTAGGCCCATTGTCAGGTATTTTTTCCAAATTGAAAGTGTTCTTTATTTTCAGCCAGCTGAGCTCCAGCATCTTTAAGTGACTCAATGTGGATTTGAGCATTGACACCCGACTCTTTGTTTGAATATTTGCCCTGGCCTTCACACCAACTGAACATTGGGTTGAAAATCCAAACAAATATATTGTTGTTGTTGTGTTATTGTTATTGTTATTATTTCAATTTATATGATTACTAGAACTGCCAAATATATACAGTAATACCTCGGATAACGCTAAAATCGCATAACATTAAGTAATCTGGGAAGGAGAATTGGATTGAATAACGTTAAGGTCCTATGGGATGTATCGGATAACAACCGCTAAAGCCTGTGTGGTTACAGTGTATCTCTATGGAGCTTTAACGTTATCCGATCCATCCCATAGGATTTTAACATGGATCGGATAACACTAAAAATCGGATAACACCAAGACTTGTGGAACCAAGTCTTAGCGTTATCCGAGGTATTACTGTACAGTAGTAGGCTAATCAATTGAGAAGGCATTTTATAGATCCTATAGGGGTTGCTTGCACCCTCCTCCCACCCCATCTGAAAACCTGAGGCCAGAGAGAGAAAAGGCAAAGACGAGGCCTCAACTTCCATCACCATCGCAGACGCCCAGGCAGGCAGGCAACAGAGAACACCAATGACCTAACCAGCTGCCGGAGCCAGGAAGAGCGAAGGAGTCACCGCAATGGATGTTCTCAACAAAGACTAATAGCTGCATGCATTTGATAAGTAACTGAATTACCGTAGTTGACTTGATATAACGAACATTCCTTTTCATACCAAGGTTTTCCTTTTCACACCAAGGTTGATGACTAACAAGATACTTTTGGCTACATATATAACTTCTTGTTTCATATATCCAGCATTAATCAACTTAATTTTAATCTGTTACTTTGTGTTAAATTGTGATGTGTATGAGAATAAAATACTGGCGTAGAAACCGGCAAAGCAATCCAAAAATAGAGTTAACTGTCAAATGATAGAAATAATCAACAATCAGTAGACCATTAAACCCGCTGTGTGGTAGAACTGGTAGATACTTAAGTACCTCCTTTGCCTTGAAAGCTGTATCAGGGTTGCTGTAAGTTGAGTCAGTCTTGATGTCACAAAACCTTAGGAAGGAAGGTAATTATGAAGCAGCATTAAGTAGTTTTATGGAGATTTGGAGTTAAGAATTCACAATCAACATACCGTATATCAGCTGCATACTGATCTGTGTGACTCAATGTGTAACTAATACGGTGATTTCTTAATTTGAGGTAATTGGCTTCCAAAAGTTACGCCATTTGCCTAACTGCACAAGAAGATTTTGGCCATTCTGATTTTCAGCTCTGGCTCCTGTTTTCTTAAGTCGGGCTTGTCCATGGGCTACTCTGGAAATTGTATTCCAATAAAGGGAATTTCTGGGTGCTCCTTAGACCACATCTTGAAACGTCTCTCTCTCTAACAGAGTAAACTGACTGTAAATACAAAGGCAGCCAGTTCCACTGCAGGTCCACAAGAAGGAAAGAGAACTGAATAACTTTTATTCGAAGATCATAATTTTAAAAATGAATCCTTAGTAGATCATCCAGTTCTCCAAGGAACACGGAAGAGAGGAGTGACATGCCTGATCTTTAAGGAAGCAGGAAAGGAAGAAGGTGAGACTAATGGATGGATCCTACAATTGACAATCTAACAATAGGCGTAGAAAGAATTAGAGGCCAGAAATTTAAGAGCAGTGGCCATGTGGTCTTTTGCATGAGAGTTACTCAGAGGTGATGCTTGAAGGATCTCAGACAAACAAATGCTGTTTCTATTACAAATTGAATGAATGTATCCACAAAACCAATTCAAAGGGTGGTCTCTCCTTCGTGGCTGATTCCTTCCACGTTCAGCCTCTGATGAATAAGAATCTGGCTTTGTGATTGCATTGTGGCCTAGAGTTCTAAGTGTATGGTTTTAAATCATTTTGAATGTTTAATTTTATTCTATTTCAAAATGTTCCAAGTTAGTGTGCATGTGTTTTAAAGCCCTTCTTTTTGTAAATTGCCTTGATCTCTCTCTATGTATGATGGGGATATACAATAGAACCCCGGACAACGTGATGACATGGTTCCACAAGTCATGACGTTGTCCGATTTTTCACGTTGTTCGATACATTGATCGAACAATGCTAAAAAAAAGCCCTGACGTCAGGGACAAACCACGCCAAGGCAAGGCTCGGCATTCCCCCCCCCCCGGGTAGGCACGCGATCGCGTGTCGTTCGGGGTTAGGGCAAGGTACGGGAAAGACCCCCGTCTCCTGCCCTAACCCTGAACGACACGCGCGCGCACGCTCGAAGTTGCAAAAGTGTAAGGATCTTTACCCTTTTGCAACCTCAGGTGGCTTGGAGGCTTGCGCGGCGGCGGTGAGGATGCGGGAAGGTCCCTCGCATCCTCCCCTCACCGCCGCGTCGCGCGTGCACGCCCATGGTTCCGAAGGGGTACCCTTTTGCAACCTCAGGCGGCTTGGAGGCTTGCGCAGCCCGGTGGCGGTGAGGGGAGGATGCGGGAAGGTCCCTCGCATCCTCCCCTGACCGCTGCCGCGCGTGCACGCGAAAGTGTAAGGATCTTTACCCTTTTGCAACCTCGGGCGGCTTGGAAGCTTGCGCGGTGCGGCGGCGGTGAGGGGAGAATGCTGGAAGGTCCTCCCCTCACCACCGCCGCGCCGCGCAAGCCTCCAAGCCGCCCGAGGTTACAAAAGGGTACCCCTTTGGAACCGTGGGCGTGCACGCGCGGCGGCGGTCAGGCGAGGATGCCAGGGACCTTCCCGCATCCTCCCCTGACTGCCGCCGCGCAAGCCTCCAAGCCGCCCAAGGTTGCAAAAGGGTAAAGATCCTTACACTTTCGCAACTTTGAGCGTGCGCGCGCGCATGTCGTTCGGGGTTAGGGCAGGAGACGGGGGTTCTACCCAATCTAACTCCCCCCCCCACGCATACGCTTGTATTGAATAACGTGAAAATCGCGTTATTCGATACAAGATTTTCCCGAAAATCTTGTCGTGTTATGCGGTTTTCACGCTATTGGGTACTCGCGTTATCCGGGGTATTACTGTATAGTTATTCTGTCAATAAAGTTATTTATCCGTAAAGTTATTTCTGGATAGTCAAAGTCTTCAGAAGTATTAGAACAGTAGCTTGAGATTGAAAATAAAATAAGGAGCGAATTCTTCAATAAATTAAAGAGATGTTTCTTAGAGGAAATATTACACAGTGCCCAAAATCTGGGCAGCTAAGTTACACCGTGATGTTATCAGCTGAGAAAACTTTTCAGAAATAATAAATTTCCTACCTCGCCCACACAGGTTCTGAGAGATCTATTTCATTGAGGGCAAGCTATTCTTCTGTATCTAGGCCAGACATAAAACTGGCAAAATGAAGGCACCTTTTCGTGAGTCCATTCTGTAGTTCCTTTTGGGCAGAGCCTACGTTGTGGTCGATCTAGTCATGCATGCCATATGGCCATGTATGCATCTGCAAACACAGGCAGAACTGGCTCTTTGGCTGTAAATGGAGATGAGCACTGTACCCTAAAGTCAGATATGACTGGCTTTTGAGCAAGGGAGACCTTTACTAACCATTTGCAACTAAACAGTGCGAAACTTGAAAGCCAACCATATCCAACTCTAGGGTTTATTGCTCATCTCTGTTTATAGCCAAAGAGCCAGTGGACTCAATTCACAAAACCTCACATTAAAATACAATAGTTAAGTCTTTAAGGTGCAACAACGTTTGTCTTTTTGTTTTGATCAATCTCTGATATGCTTGCACAGAATAAGACTTTTGAAATGGTAGCTGTGTTAGTCTGTGTTTCAAGTATATCGGAGAGTAAACAAAATGACACACACGAGAAGACTTACTGAAAAGCTGGTGTTGCGGGTCGAGGGCAGCAACTCCCGCAGGTAGCATGAGAAGGCAGCTGGGCTCAGGGGAGGCAGTGGCCCCACTGCCCCACAATGATGAGGGAGGCAGAGCTGTAGCTCACTTCGCCCAGCCCGAAGGCGCACGGACGGAAAGTGTGTCCAGATGGTGAGTGGCCGAGCCGCAAGCAGCTTCCAGAGGCAGAAGGAGACCAGCCGACTCACCAGCAGCGGCCGCGGCTGCCTCGTCCTTTTAGCCATGCTGCTCTGGGATTCCTTCTCTGCCTCACCTCTGGGACAACGAGGCTCTTCCTGAGCCTGGCGTTCTAGAGCGGCATGGCTGAAAGGACCTCACCATCCACAGTTGCCTCATCCGTTCAGCCATACCACTCTGGGATGCCAGGCTCAGGAAGAGCCTCATTGTCCCGGGGGTGAGGAGGAAGAGTCCCAGAGAAGCATGACCCAAAGGACGAGGCAGCTGTGGCCGCTACCAACAAGTCAGCCCTCACCTTCTGGGTGCAGTTTCCCCTCCGTGCTTTCCGTGTACCTTCAGGCCGGGCGAGGCTGTGGTGGGGGCTCTTCCTCCTCTTCTTGGCTCCTGGTTGCACCCAGAGTGTAGAAAGAGGAGTTTGGGAGGGGCATGGTGACCCAATTCCACTACTGCCCCACCCAAAGGCCACCCAATTCCAACCCCCCCCCCCCGCCTGAAGGCCATACAATTCCACTAACAACCCCCCCCCCGGACCGGTGCGGACCGGTCACTGCCCACCATTTCATTGAGGGCAAGCTATTCTGTATCTAGGCCAGACGTGAAACTGCCAAAATGAAGGCACCTTTAGGGGAGTTCATTCTGTTGTTCCTTTTGCCTGACCTAGTGTGAGAAAGATTCACTGGCAACACAAGGTTGCCATTGCAGGCTACGCCTAATTGTGGTTTAAAAATACCATAATCTCTTTTTGTGTAACCCAGGGCAAGCTATAAGGACATAGGATGGAGGGAAGGATTTTTAATTTCTGAAATTATTACCAGATCCTATGGGAACCTCAGTGAGGAAGGAAACATGCATGTGAAAAATAGTTTATTTCTAAATAATTGGCCTCTTATAAACAGGGATTTCATCCTTTGTTTGGTGGAAAGATCTTTGCAATAACTCCATTCTTACTAAATATCAAGAGAATTTAGAGGAGCTCATGGGGTCAAGAAGACACAGAGTCAAGCCACTCTTCAGGTGAGGCGTGCCCAGCTGTGCTGGCATGTCTCTTTTATTACTTTTCTTATCAGTAAGCAACACATGATAGGCTAAAGCCAGGGTGAGGCACATGCTATTTTGCTACTAAGCTTTCTAATAGGTTGGGAGAATGCATGCAGCTCTCGTGCAACTCGGAGCTCTGACCATGATACACAGCCGTAGTCAGTGGTGGGATGTCAAAATTTTTACTACCCCGCCATGATGTCATCACAGTGTGGGCGGAGCTAACATCATGGTGTCATGACATAATGGGCGGGGCCAAAGAAAATAATAATAATAATAATTTTTGTTGTTCAATAAGCACACACACAACTCAACCCACCCACCCACAACACAAACCTGTAAATAAATTAAATAAAAAATTAGAAATTACATTAACATACACCCACCCCACGCACGCCAAGTGAAAAGGTAAGCCCCAAAGGTGGTTCCCCCAAAAAGCTGCTACAGGTTCTCCGGGACACTGGGAAAAGTTACTACCGGTTCTGGCGAGCTGGTGAGAACCTGTTACATCCCATCACTGAATGTATGGTTGTGAAAGCTGGACTGGATCATTAGGAAAGCTGAGCGCAGAATAATAGATGCCTTTGAGATGTAGTGTTGGAGGAGAGTTTTGAGAGTTCCCTGGACAGCGAGGAGAACAAATCGGTCAATCTTAGAAGAAATCTACCCTGACTGCTCCTTAAAAGGTCAAATAGTAAGGATGAAGCTAAATTACTTTGGACATAAAATGAGAAGAGAAGATTCACTTGAGAAAGCCTTGATGCTTGGAAAGGTTTAGTGCAAAAGAAGAAGGGGCCGGCCCAAAATGAGATGGCTAGATGCAGTGATGAGATGTAACAGGTTCTCACCAGTTTGCCAGAACCGGTAGTAACTCTCCCCAGAGAACCGGTAGCAGCTTTTTTTTTTTTTTTTTTGGGGGGGGGGACCACCTTCGGGGCTTACCTTTTCACTGGTTCCCCCACTGCGCATGCGCGCCAAACACTTGGTGTGCATGCACGCCTACAGTGCTTGGCGCATATGCACGACATCCTTGCTGTCCTCCCAAGTGGGGAGGAGGAAGAGAACCTGCTAGCCTGAAGCTCCCTATAGCCTGCTCCCCAGGGTAAGTGACTCACCTTTGGATGTGGTGTGTCTGTGTGCATTTTAATGTGTATTTAATACCTTTACCTATACTGACGTACTACCACAGTTCCTAAAAGTCCTGGTGGGCTGGCTTGGGGTTTTTAAGCAAAGTCTTGGAGTTACCTCATCAATAAGCTACACCTGTGCTATTCCAATTGCTGTTCCAATTGGAGAACCCTTAAGGAGGTACAGCTGTTTTACATTTACATTAAGGCATATTATCCTAGAGAACTGGGTAGGCAAAGACTTAGTACCTATTTATTTATTTATTTAAATTTGTTTATTGCCCTCCTCTCAAAAGGGACCCAGGGCGATTTGCAACAACCATAAAATCACTTAAAAAAGTTAAAAACTCTAAAAACTTTAAAAAACTTGGTATTAAAAGCCTAAAATTACAACGCAGGCATACTGGGGTCAAACCAACCAATTGGCTGGGGAAATTGAACCATCTACTCCCCAGACCAAACCTGCCAGACAGGTTTTCACTCCTTTTGTAAAGGGCAGCAACTCCGTCTGCATTCGTAGTTCTATTGGCAGGAGGTTCCAAAGGGCCGGAGCGGACACCGAGAAGGCCCTCCTTCTCGTGCCAGCGAAGTGTGCCTCTCTGGCTGATGGCACAACCAGAGAGCCTCTCCGGTCTGCTCTGGTGGGACGGGCAGATGTCCTTGGGACGATGCGGTCTCTTAAGTATCCTGGTCCACTACCATGTAGGGCTTTAAAGGTAATAACCAGCACCTTGAATTGCACCCGGAGGCAAACTGGGAGCCACTGCAGCTCCCTCAGCAGCGGTGAAGCACAGTTAACTTCTTTAACTGTTGAAAAGTGCCAAAATGAAGCCATCTTGTGGTGAGCTCTTTCTGTAGTTCCTTCCATCTGAGCTAGTGTGAGAAAGATTAGCCAGAATAAGCTTTAAGCTCTGGTTTAAAAGCTCTGGTTGATTTGTGTTTGGGTGGGTGTATTGTAATGTATTTTTTTATTTTATTTATTTATTTTATTTTACGGGTTTGTGTTGTGGGTGGATGGGTGGGTTGAGGTGTGTGTGTGTGCGTGCTTATTTTTATTTTTTCCTTTGGCCCTGCCCACATCATCATGACATTGGCTCCGCGCACTATGTCATGATGTTATGACGTTAGCTCCACCCACACTGTGATGACGTCACGGTGGGGTATTAAAATTTTTGACATCCCACCACTGCATACATTACCACTGGGAATACCATTGCTTTGTTTTTTAAAAATAAATGTTTATTAAATTGTAAACAAAATACAACTAAAAACAAGAGAAGAAAAAACATAAACATATAAAGTACAAAAAAGAAAAGAAAATACAACTCAATAAAAATATCTTTCACATTAAAATTCGATTACATATATTGTATAATATTTCCATCCTCTCTTTCCAAATCTATCATTTCTACAAATCATCCTTCCATTATCTTTGTTTTCTTTATATTGAGTCTCAAGCCAGCTTTTTCACTTTCTTCTTTCAACCTAATCAGGAGCTTCTTTAGGTCCTCCTCACTTTCTGCCATTAGGGTGGTATCATCTGCTGTTTAGGTTGAAAGAAGAGAGAGCAAAAGCTGGCTTGAGACTCAATATCAAGAAAACCAAGATCATGGCAACAGGCCCTATCAGTCCCTGGAAAATAGATGGGGGAGAAGTAGAAGCAGTGACAGATTTTACTTTCCTAGGATCTAAGATCACTGCAGATGGGGATTGCAGCCATGAAATAAAAAGGCGACTGATTCTTGGGAGGCAAGCGATGAGAAACCTGGGAAACATAGTGAAAAGTAGAGACATCACATTGAAAACAAAAATTCGCATAGTCAAAGCAATGGTATTCCTTGTGGCAATGTATGGTTGTGAGAGCTGGACCATTAGGAAAGCTGAGCACAGAAGAATAGAGGCCTTTGAGATGTGGTGTTGGAGGAGGGTTTTGAGAGTCCCATGGACAGTGAGGAGAACAAATTGGTTGGTCTTAGAAGAACTCAACCCTGACTGTGTTGGAATCGACTGTGCGACTGAACAACAACAACCACATGCTGGGTGCACATTTTGGGGCCATGAAAGGAGCCTAATTCGGGCGTCCCCTGAGCAGTGTTTCTCCAGCAAAAAAAAATCCTTTCAACCCAGAGTAATATCTGACACGAAATATTTTACAAGCCTCAGAAGGATTGGAAAACTAAGTCAACCTTGAGTCCTGGTCAGGCTTGAACTCACAAACATTTGATTACAGTTTGTGGTTCAGTTGCACAGTCGAGTCCTTCTCTATGGACCATCACACGCCAGCCTCCTCCAGCCTCCTCAGCCCACTAAGATCTACGTTCATCGCATCAAAAATTTAAACAATTAAATTAATTGTAAAGGTTTCCCTTGTATCCGACTCTAGGGTTCAGTGCTCATCTCTGTTTCAAAGCCGGAACGTTGTTTACCTTCCCCTCCGAAGTGGTCCCGATTTATCTACTTGCAATGTCTTGCTTTCGAACTGCTAGGTTGGCAGGAGCTGGTATGCGGTGCCGCCATGGGGTTTGTTCGTTTTTGTGGGAAAGATTACGCTGGGTTGATAGGCTTTCTGCAGGGGTCGCCGGAATGAGGCTCCTTTCATGTCCCCCATCTCGGGAATCGAACCCACAACTCCGCTCTACAAGCCTAGTGTCTTAACCACTACGCCACCGGAGGAAGCAAAGAAAACAATACCCCCCCCCCTCCAGAGCCCATCAGGGTTAAAGCAAGCAAGGCTGACCCTCCTAGAGCGGCTTAATTCCTCTTCGGCCTCCCGTATAAATTCCGCAGAGGGGGCGGAGCTAGAGTTCTTCCCCATTTGTCAGCGAGGCAGTTGCATCGGAAGGTGTCTGTGCCTTTGGGGGGGGGGGGTTTCAGAGGGAGGGCGGGGAAATATCTCCCACCCCTCCACTGCCAGGGTCCGAAAGGAAAGGGGAGACTCCTGCTGGAAAGAACCGGGCAGGCAGGTAAGGGATGCCTTTTGAAGGTGTCCCCCCTTCCTTCCTTAATCGGTGGTTGTTTCAATTAATTAATTAATTAATGTTATTAATTAATTAATATTAATTAATTATGTGGTTATGTAGTCGTGCAACCCTGAGATTTGGCACTGAAGAAGCTAATATAAATAAATCAATATTTATTTAATGCTAATTATTATTAATTATAATTTATTTATATTAGCTTCTTTAATGACAAATCTCAGAGCCAGATATCCTTTATACAGTATTAGCTTCTTTATTGCCAAATCTCAAGGCCAAATATCCTTTATATTAGCTTCTTTATTGCCAAATCTCAAAGCCAAATATCCTTTATATTAGCTTCTTTATTGTCAAATCTCAAAGCCAAATATCCTTTATATTAGCGTCTTTATTGCCAAATCTCAAGGCCAGATATCTTTTATATTAGCGTCTTTATTGCCAAATCTCAGGGTTGCGGGATGACCTGATTGTAATTAAAATACCTAGTTACAAAAGTAAATTAATATACAGTACTGTACATTTTACATGCATTGTTAGCTGCAAGGCATATCTAGAAATAAATTATTTAAAAATATATAAACATATAATGTGCCTATTTGTAGTTATAATTTTATAGTGTGTGTATTTGTAGTTATAATTTTATAATGTGTGTATTTTATAATGTGCGTATTTTCAATTAAGAATTTATAGAAAATTTTTGTATAACATCCTTCTTATGTGTCTTCTGAGCCAGAAAGGAACCTGCCAAAATATCAAGCTACCTTTTGGGTGAGCAGTTCCTTTGGCCTGACCCAGTGTGAGAGAGATTAGCCGGCAACATAAGGTTGCCGTTACCAAGGTACAGACAATTGTGGTTTGAAAAAAATACCACAGTCTTCAAGGAGGCTCTTTTTACATATATAAAATGAAATTGATGGAAATCAAAAATGTAAAAATAAACATATATACAGTAATGTAATGTGCACACCTGTGATTATAATTATGCATGAATCAAGTGTATGTTTTCATTTATTTATTAAATAAATAAGCCTTTTATTTGTGAATTGTGGAGTTATAGGGTTTTCCCTTTTTTTTATGGGGAAGAAGATAAATTGTATTGCAAGTTAAGCAAGGTTAATATTGGGCATTTTGTTATTGCAATGTTAGGAATTTTGGCTTGTCTCTTGTTCGTTACAAGGATGCTGCGTTACCTCCATAGGAGTGGTCTCCCCAAATAAATATGATTGTTCAATAAGGAAAGGGGGAAGGGGAAATCTATTTTGACCAATCATCCATCCATCTGCAGAGTGTAATTTTTATGGCCTGGAGATCATAAAGCCTTCCTTCCTCCTGTTTATTTCCCCCTAAGGAGGGATGACTTGGGCAGTCATTTAAGAAACCTCATTACCTTCTCAATGAGCGAGCAGCTGTATTAATTTGGGGTGGGTTGGCGGTGGGAGCAATTAGCTTAAGATCTTTTTGCATCTGGGACTGGCTGGGTGAACATGGAAACCAAGTCCGGACCCCCAGACCTTTTATGACCAATGAAGTCTCTAATTAATATATTAAAAACAGGGCTAGCTGCTAATTGCTGCAGGGCTCTATTTGCTACAGGAGATCTTGCAAGGGGGGGGGCAGAAAGAGAAAATTCCACCATAGGATCTTGGCCAGATGTTGAAGCCAGTTGCTTTCAAAATGGAGTCAGCGGCCGCCTTTTAGAAGCGGCTTGAGGCTGTATTGTCTTTTTTCCACCCTATCCCTGCTGGGCAAAAGGTGATGTATTTCCCCATGGTTTTCTGTCCAGGCCCATCGTTTCTTTGGGGGCAGGGAAGAGAGCCTTGCATCTGGAGAGACGCTCTTTCTAAATTTTGGCTCACAAGGAGCCTGTCTCAAAAACTAAAGGAGATGGTATTGTGCTGGTCCGGCTACTGAGTGCAGGGAACAATAGCAGCTTTTGTCGTCATGATTCATAGAAGTAGATGGAGACCCACTGATGCTTAGATCACTTTCTGCATCTTTTAAACCAGACAAAGGTTGTGTGAGTTTTTCCAACCCACTGCAGTCCATATTCCCCCCCCCCTCCAATTTATGTAGTTTTTTTGCTTCACTTATAGGGAGATGACATGTTTAGTATTAGACCCTCCTCTTTAAAAATACAGTATATCTCAGGGATTCTCAACCTGCGGCTCACGGGCCAGATGTGGCCTGTGACACTACTTCATGTGCCCCCCCTGGCTCCACCATACCAGGAAGTGCCATGTGGTGGAGGAAGGGCAAAATGGCCATCTGGCCCCCGAAGCTGTCTGGGGGAGCATGACCTGGCCCCCTGCTTAAAAAGGTTGATAACTCCTGTATTAGACCAGCCTCTTATGTAGCATAGCAGAAGTCAGTTCCTGGAAAACTAATGATTTCTCTGTCAACTGCAGAAATTTGACTTTCATTACAGTTAAGATAGTTGTGTTATGAATCGAATGTAGACTTATGTCACTTTTTTTTTTAGCAAGCATTGCAAAGTTAGTGGGTGAAATAAGTTAATTATGGAGAGCTGGCAAGTGTGAATAAACGTTCAAGCCAGGGCTCCCAAACTTTTTGCGCCGTGGGATGGTCATGTGGTTGAGTGGGCCAGTCACATGGTTCCTCCCACCGGAAGCGGAAGTAAAACATCCATACATGTGCAAAATGCAGCAGTAAATGTACCCTCGGGTGTCATAAATGCATTTACAAGAGCCATGTGTGTATTTCCAGCAGCATTTTGTGCATGCGTGGGCACGTTTTACTTCTGCTTCCAGGGGTGGTGCGGATCAGATGATTTGGTGCTACAGGCCGGATCCGACTCATGGGCCATAGTTTGGCCACTCCTGGTTTAAACTAAGTAAAGGAACTGGAAAAATAAGAGTGGATAGAAAGACACGTGTGTGAATATCTGCTCAGCCATGGAAGCAAATGGGAGAACAAATGCAGAGCTGATAAAAATTATTTAAATACGTCATACTGTATATCTAAAAATCCTCATTGGGGTCAGCTTCAGCTTGGTAGTGTGTAACAGTGTTGGAAGTGAGATGAAAAGTGAGAAGTTGTATCTAGTAATGGTTGCAGGACAATATTTATTGAGTTGTCTGCCTTTTTCACAGTGCTAGGATGTGACTCATGTCATAAATGAAAAATAGGTACATTCTTCTTCCATGTCTAGGCCAGATGTGAAACTGCCAAAATAAAGGCACCTTTTGGTGAGTTCATTCTGTAGTTCCTTTCATCTGGCCTAGTGTGAGAAAGATTAGCTGGCAACACACAGTGACCGTTACCAGGGTACACTTGACTGTGGTTCAAAAATACCACAATCTTTGAGGAGGCTCTTTCTGTGTACCCCAACCACAGGGGCTGGTAATCTTAAAAGCACAATCAAGTAAGTGATTCCATTCCAAACAAGCACCAACTGAAAATTATGTGGAGACCATTCAGAGGAACAAAAGGGGAAAATGGGGTGGGGGGGAGAATATAACACTTTCCGTTAAAGATCAGTACCCCGGCAGTGTCAAAGATGGTGTTGAAAAGTTTTATTTAGTCATTTTTGCCTGTTGGCAGAAGGACTGCCTTCCCTTTCCCAGAAAGGAGTTTCATAGCTGGGAGCCACCACCAAGACCACCTTCCTCTGTTATCCTAACTCGGGGTTCCCCAAACTTTTTTAGCCAGGCCAGCTCACGGCCTCTCATTCTTTGAAGGGCTGGACTGGTAGTGCCTCCAGCAATGGCAATCATCCTGAGCGCACACACTCCCACCCACTCCTGAGCCCCCACAACTCCCCTCCACCATTTCCCTGCTTACCGGCCTGGAGGAGCTGTATGGCATGGGCGGAGGGGGCCAGGCTGTCCTTCTTGGCCATGAGTTTGCCCAGGAAATGCCATGCTTAGCTGCTCCACCTGCTGGAAAAGCCACCCTCAATCAGAGCAGCCACCAGGAAAGCCACTGTCACCTCAATCCTTGTCCCCTCCACTTGGCTTGGCATGTCAATGCTGGCACTCTGTAGCAGGGTGGATGTTGTAAGGCTTACAGCATCCGCCCAGCTATGGAGCGCCAGCACTGACATGCCAAGCCAAGGCAAGTGGAGGGGAAAAGGATTGAGGTAGTGGCGGTGGCGGCAGAAGAAGTGGCCAGAGCGAGGGTGTGGGCCGGATGATTTGATGCCGCAGACCATAGTTTGGGGAGCCCTGTCTTAACTGAATGGGTTAGGAAGGGTATTGCTAGTGTGAGAAGTAATATACAGCCCCAATCTAAGCCAGATCTTATCTTAAGGACAAGGGTTTGAAGGTCCAGTGAGATCATCCTTGGTGATGGCCCGATAGAAGGTTTTCTCTTGCTCTGGGTAGAAGGAAAAACAAGAGTTGAGAGTATTTTCTTCAGTTTGTGTCAGAGATATTGTAAAAGGTCTCCCCTGTCCCCTTTCTCCAATTGCTCAACAGTTTCAGGAAACCATCTAAGGAGAGATGTCCCAAGTCATACTGTGTCTTGTCCTTCATATGTTTCTTTTTTTTTTGACCTTTTTCTTTTCTCCTCCTTCCCAGTTCTCCCTACTCTTTCCAGTGCAGGCCTAGCTTTTGAAGAAACCACTGGCGTCCCAGAGGTGGGAAAGGCCCAGTCCTTCTGACAAAAGAGAGGGACCTTGGTCCACGTGGATTGTACGAGAGAGTGACAGAAGAGCCAGCTTATTTGGTAACAGTGAAGGTCTTTTCAGCTTTGTTTCCTGGGGTACACAAAGAGCTACCACGAAGATTGCGCTATTTTTGAACCACAAACAGGCATACCTTGGTAATAATTTTATGTCAGAAATTATTCTGGGTTGAGAGGATTTTTTTGCGGTGAAACTCCGCTTGGGGAATGCCCAAACAAGTCTCCTTTCATGTCCCCAAGAGCTGGGACAGAGACGGCTGCTCAATCCGTCATACAGTACCCAGGTCTCAAATTGCCAATATGCCAGCCTTCCAGCTAACAAGGCAAGCTTCATAACCACTGAGCCACTGTAGCAGCCCCTATACCAGGAGTTCTCAACTTTTTAAAGCTGGGGGGCGGGTCATGCTCTCTCAGACAGCTTTGGGGGCCAGATGGCCATTTTGCCCTTCCTCCACCACATGGCACTTCCTGGTGTGGTGGAGGCAGTGGGGGGAACACACATAAAATGGTGCTGTGGGCTGCATCCAGCCCATGGGCAGCAGGTTGAGAATCCCTGCTCTATACACTGTTAATGCCCACCTTGTGTTCCCAGCCAACTTTTGTTGCCGGCTAATCTTTCTCACACTAGGTCAGGTGAAAAAAACTGCAGAATTGAATTCACCAAAAAGGTGCCTTCATTTTGGCAATTTCACAGCTGGCTTAGACATGGAAAAAAGCATAGTTTCCCCTCCTTGAGTGTCTCAAGGATAAAACTATTAGAAAGACCATTCCGTTCTGTCTACTTTTATTGTGTCCACCCCAGGCATTTTCTAAGTACTGTATTAAGCATTTCCAGTCTTCAAGAAGCTTGAGGAAGAAATTTCTCCACCTGGGTTTTTGGGGCACTGGATATGACAGGCTTGAAGTCACCAAACCTCAGTATTTTCCCCCATCAATTTGTTTAGGGAGGTCACTCTTTTGTCCTTTATTGTTGTTAGGTGCTGTCATGTTTCTTTGCCTTTGGGTAAAGGTAAAGGTTTCCCTTGCTTGAAAGCCAGTCAGTCCGAGTCTAGGGTTCTGTGCTCATCTCTGTTTCATAGCCGAAGAGCCAGCGCTGTCTGCTTCTGCAGACATTTCCGTGGTCATGTGGCAGGCATGACTAGACACCGGAGTGCACCGAACGCTATTACCTTCCCACCAAAGTGGTCCTTATTTATTTACTTGCAATTTCTTGCTTTCAGACTGCTAGGTTGGCAGGAGCTGGGACAAAGACGGGAGCTCATTCCGTCCTGCAGTACACGGGAATCGAACTGCTGACCTTCTGCCTCCAAGTCAGCATCTTAGCCACTTGAATGACCTTTAGAAGGTATGGTTATCAACAGCCTTGGTCTGGCCTTAAAAACTCATTTCCATGCTGTTCTTTATTGCCTCAATCCATCACATCACATGCCTGCCTTTTTTCCTGCTGCCTCCAATGCCCCCCCCCCTGTCTTTTTCTGTGAATTATCTGTCCTTGAAGACATTTAAAAATAGCTGCTTACTTGTGAATCAGGAAATGACCAATCCACACAGTGACACTTTTATCATCTCTGTCTCTAAGAATCTTTCCCCCTCATTTCTCTGCTGGCAGCTCCATTTTAGTCTTAGACATATTGTGTGTGAATGTGCCTTTGTTGGTTAACATGGGTGGCTGGAAAAGAGGAAGTGTTCCGAAACTTGCTAGGTTTCCACAATGCTCTTGCAGAGTCTCATTCTTAGCAAGCTATGTGTGCTCTCTCCACAGGCCGTTTTAACTGGAAATGTGGAGTATTTTCCCCACACGTTTAGTGGGTTCCTCTTTCAACTCTCTTTCCGTTGTCAGGCCAATGGCAAGTTTAGGTTAATAACAGTAGGTTTGGAAGAAACAGCCTCAAATCTCCAAGCACCCAAGAAGAAATTATAGGAACATGATTCTCTAGATCAGAGAATCTCAACCTACGGCCCATGGGCCGGATGCAGCCCACGGCACCATTTCATGTGCCCCCCCCCATCACCACCACCACACCAGGAAACACCATGAGGTGGAGGAAGGGCAAAGTGCCCATCCAGCCCCTGAAGGAGTATGACCCAGCCTCCAGCTTTAAAAGGTTGAGAACTCCTGCCCTAGCCTAGAGTAGCGTTTCCCAAACTTATTCTGTCATGGAATACTACAGGCCCTAAACTTGCCTGGAACACAGACTAACATGGCTACAATTCCAAATTCAACTTTGGTCTTTGTAATAGATGGGTTTGGATCTTCAGTTTGAATAACAAATAATGTAAATAAGTATAAGAGTAAAACAAAATAAACATTTACAATTCAAACATTTAAAACATAACCTAGTACAGTATTTAAAATCATAAAAGGCTACCAATTTACAGAATTTCATATTTTTTGTGTGGAACATTTATTGACCACCTATGGAACAGGAGCAATGAGGGCTTCACGGGCCGGATGAATTGGCCTCAGGGGCCGCATCTAGGCCCCGGGCCTTACTGACTGGCTCCCTGAACCATGTGATCGGCCCATTGCCTGAAAAGTTTGGCCACCCCTGCTCTAAACAAGGCACTGTGTGACACTCTTCTTAACTAAAAGAATAATTTCATTAAGAAAAGCTCAAGAGCTGGGTAGATCCACCTTAGTTGCTCACAGAATTTAAAATTTTTAGTCATATTTATAACATTATTAGTAATAATATTTCATGTCACAAATTATTGTGGGTTGAAAAGATTTTTGTGGGATAAACTGCAGTCGGGATGCCTGAATGAGGCTCCTTTCATGTGCCCAAGAGCTGAGACAGAGACGGGCACTCAATCCGTCATGCAGCACCCGGGTTTTGAACTGCTGACTTGCCAGCCTTCCAGCTAACAAGGTGAGCTTCTTAACCACTGAGCCACTGCAGCCCCTTTATAACATACATTATATCAGATGACTCACTATGTTCTTTCTTGAAAATTCTCCCAAGGAGGTAAAGGTCGCCCTCGCTCGAAAGCCAGTCATAGCTAACTCTAGGATTCAGTGCTCATCTCTGTTTATAGCCAAAGAGCCAGCGCTGTCTGAGTTTGCAGACGTTTCCATGAACATGTAGCAGGCATGACTGGACACTAGAATACATGGAACACTGTTTACCTTCCCACCAAAGTGGTACTTACTTATCTCCTTGCAATTTCTTGCTTTCGAACTGCTAGGTGGGCAGGAGCTGGGACAGAGATGGGCGCTCACTCTGTTGTGCATTACTAGGGTCTCAAACTGCTGACCTTTCAGTGATCAAGTTCAGAGTCTTAACCACTAAGCCACTGCAGTCCCATCCCTAAGGAGTAGCCTACTAAATTCATCTATCTTCAGCCATCTCTACAAGATACGTCTCTTGACCAGCCAAAAGAGCTCTTTATTCTGTGCTGCCTGTCAGTAAAAAATCTCATCAGGAACCGCCTGTCGTGCCAGTCTGTCTGTCTTTGACGTTACCACAGACTGAAGCCTGGTCTGCCACTCTTCACCATCAAGGTATTATGTGACACTCTTCTGTGTTATGCTGGTAGCATTAAAAAATTTTATTTTCCTCAAACCACTCTCTCAGGGTGAGTTACTAAAATAATTAAAATGGAATCCTTTAGTTTAAAAACTCAAGAACATGTTTTAGCCACACTAGTTCCTCAGAATTTAAAACTTTTACTCGTATTTATGACATCAGTTATATCAAGTGACTTGCCACCTTCTTCCTTGAAAATGTCCCTAAGGAATAACCCAGGTGGCACAGTTGTTAAACTGCTATACTGAAACCAAAAGGTTGTGAGTTCATCCTGGCCAGGGTTCAAGGTTGAATCAGCCTTCCATCCTTCCAAGGTTGGTAAAATTAGTACCCAGCGTGTCGGGGGCAAAATGCTAATTAACTTGTGAATCACCCAGAGAATCGCCAGGCACTTCTGTCCTCCACCATCCTCCTCAACTCGCTCAGCTCTGTGCCCATTGTCTCCACAATACCATCCAGCCATCTCATTTTGGGCCGCCCCCTTCTTCTTTTGCCCTCTACCTTTCCCAGCATCAAGGCTTTTTCAAGTGAATCCTCTCTTCTCATTTGATGTCCAAAGTACTTTAGCTTCATCTTTACTATTTGACCTTCTAAGGAGCAGTCAGGGTTGATTTCTTCTAAGATTGACCTATTTGCTTTGACTATATAATAATAATAATAATAATAACAACAATAATAATAATTTTGTGTCAGAAATTATTCTGGGTTGAAAGGCTTTTTGCTGGAGAAACTCTGCTCCTGATGCCCAAATGAGGCTCCTTTCATGTCCCCAAGATCTTTTCCCAACAAACTGGTCCCTATTTATCTACCTGAAATTTCTTGCTTTCGAACCGCCAGGTTGGCAGGAGCTGGGACAGAGACAGGAGCTCACTCCATCATGTGGTACCCAGGAATCGAACTCTGACCTTCCAGTCAGTGAGTTCAGCGTCTTAACCACTTGAGCCACCGCAGAAGTTGTAACTGCACCCCATATCCAAGTCATTAATAAAATCCAAGTCATTAATAAAAATATAGAAGGCATCAGGCCTAAGAGCCTTGCGGGACCTCACTTGTTACCCCCTCCCAGTTTGCGAAGGAGCCATTGGCCAGTACTGGTGTAGAATTGGTTCCAGATTTCCCCTAGAGATTAATGTGAGGCCAAGTTGTTTGTGGTTCCCTGGTTTCTCCTTTTTGAAAACAGGACTAGCATTAGTAAAGGTAAAGGTTTCCTTTGGTGAAAAGCCAGTCATATCCGAGTCTAGGGTTCAGTGCTCATCTCTATTTCAAAGCTGAAGACTAGCATTAGCCCTCCTCCAATCATCTGGCACTTCACCCATCCTCTGTGATTTCAAGAAATAGTGTGTTCTTCGACTAATTCCTTTAGTACTCTTGGATGGAGTTTATCCAGCCCTAGAGATCTGAACTCATTCAAAGTAATAAGTGTTGGGTGGAGGTAAATAACCTGGCTCCTTAAAGGGGCCAACGGCTACCGGTGGATGAGGCCCTTTAGGTGGGGTGATGGTCCCCCTCAGTGGAGAAAATGCCACTGGAAACCATCATATTGGACCCAACAGCAAAATGTGTGGAGGACGAACTCTGATTTCTGATGGTCATGGAGGTGGAAGACTCCCTCATGTAGTACCCAGGTGTCGAACTGCCGACTTGCTGGCCTTCCAGCTAACAAGGTGAGCTTCTTAACCACTGAGCCACCGCAGCACCTTCCGAATGCACCAAGCACTATGGGTTGCTATCTAAGCGTAATTGCTTTGCTTTATTAAATCCATTTATCTTCATCTTGCAGCCTCTTACTTCTCTTGACCCCCCAAATAGAGCTGTCTTTACTCTGATGTATGTCCGACAACAGTTCCCTCAGCCATTAACTGCCAAGCAATTTAAACTGGCATAGAACACACCATGGCACTGTGGTGGCTTAGTGGTAAAGACACTGAACTTGATGACTGGAAGGTCAGCAGTTCGAGACCCGAGTGTTGCACGATGGAGTGAGCTCCCATCTCTGTCCCAGCTCCTGCCAACCTAGCAGTAGAAAAGCAAGAAATTACAAGTAGATAAATAGGCACTTTGGTGGGAAGGTAAAAAATAGGCACCACTCCGGTGTCTAGTCATGCCTGCCACATGTCCACGGAAAAGTCTGCAGAGTCAGACAGTGCTGGCTCTTTGGCTATAAACAGAGATGAGCACTTCCCTAGGGTCGGATGCGACTGGCTTTCGAGCAAGGGTGACCTATAGAACACACCGCCATGCTGCGAAGGCTCTGATTGGTCTGCCAGAACTCAGCCATTGTGATCTCATCACCGCTTCAGACATAATAATTGGGCAGTTTTATCACTCTTGATTTCCAAGTTGCACCTCTGAAATGGTCTGTTCAGGCACTGCAGGTCTTTTGTAGGGCAGCCTGAATTTGTTTGTTTGTTTATTCTGACCAGCTCACAAGTATAAAAACATGTTACTATACAGTCATGAAAACCTTATTTAAAAACCATTAAAATCGTTAAAATGTCTTAAGATATCACCTCCAACAAACCCCATTTAAAATCTAAGAGAATAACAAATCTAAGAACTTTCTCAGCCATAAAAGTTGCTTCTGGAGTATAATTCCATGTATTCCCTCACTCTGATGTCTGATGATGTGGATTTAATCCATAAAAGCTCACATTTAAATACAGATGACCTGCTATTACCAATTGTATGAAGCCACATTGATTTGTATGCTTATCTGTTATGCTAACCCAGGAGTTCTCAACCTTTTAAAGCCGGGGCCCGAGTCACGCTCGCTCAAACAGCTTCAGGAGCTGTATGGCCATTTTGCCCTCCACCACATGGCACTTCCTGGTGTGATAGAGGCGGTGGGGGGTTAACATGACAAGGTACCGCAGGCCGCATACAGGCCACAATCACTGTACCTGATGTGTATAAATTGAAGCCTCAGTCCCATGTCGGATGAAGCGGACTTGATCCATGAATGCTCACATAACAGTTAGTCTTCAAAGTGCTACAGCAGTTTTGTTTTTGTTTTATTTATTCTCTGATATGCATGAAACACAGACGAACATGGCTACTATTTTAAAAAAAGTTAAATACTGTACAGGAGTTATCCATATATACTCGACTGCATGCATCGAATAACATTAAAACTCCATGGAGATACGTTGTAACCGGCAGAGGCTTTAGCGAACGTCCGTTGCATCCCATAGGATTTAACGTTGTGTGATGCAATTTTTCCCAGATTGCTTAATGTTATGTGGTTTTAGCGTTATCTGATGCAAATGTTATCCGAGGTAGTACTGTACCTAATTTGGACCTCTAAAACTAGGAAAATAGATTGAACTGAGTATAAGTTGGGGTGGAAATATGCAGCAGCTGCTAGTTAGTTTCAATAATTAAAATACAGTACAGTACATGAAAAAACAGTAAAATTAATTAATGTAGACATTTGTGTGGGTATGTTTTTGAGTGTTTACAGTAGTGTTATTCCACTGTGTTGTTGAAATAAAGGACTTTCTCCATGCCGGTTTAAGACATGTCCAGTTCCCTAGTCTTGTCAGTTGGTGGATCTAAACCCAACATGGTTTTGGGACCCCCGCGGTCGTTGACACAAGTATAAGTTGAGTCTCCTTTTTGGACCTCATTTTGGGGACTAAAAAAATAGACTTATACTCGAGTATATATGGTAGTCTTTAAGGCAGGGGTTCCCAAATTTTATGGGCTGAAGGCCGGTCACGTGGTTCAGGGGGCTGGTCACTACAGCCCTGGGGCCGGATCTAGCCCCTGACACCAATTCATCCAGCCCACGAAGTCCTCGTCGCTCCCACGAGCGCAAATAAAACATACGGGTGCATTTTACTTCTGCTCCCAGGAGCGACAAGGGCTTTGTGGGCTGGATGAATTGGCATTGTCCGCCTTCCGCAGCTCTTGCAGACTTAAGTCTGTGGTTCCCTCAGAGAGTCAGTCCATCTCATGTTTTGTCGTTCTCTTTGCCTGTCTTAAGTTGGAGGTGATGGAATAGAACAACCACAGGATATTTTGGAGACTCAAAGTCATGGTGTGTTGACATATTTTTATTGTGTTTTTGCAAGAACCCCCATGATTGTAGTGACTTAGAGATCAAGACACTGAATGTGATGACTGGAAGGTCAGCAGGTCAGCAGTTTGAGACCGAAGTGCTGCATGATGGAGTGAGCTCCTGTGTCTGTCCCAGCTCAAGCCTAGCAGTTCAAAAGCAAGAAATTGCAAGTAGATAAATAGGGACCACTTCAGTGGGAAGGTAACAGCACTCCATGTCTAGTCGTGCCTGCCACATATCTATGGAAACATCTGCAGAGGCAGACAGCACTGGCTCTTTGGCTTTAAACAGAGATGAGCACTGAACTCTAGAGTCTGATACGACTGGCTTTCGAGCAAGACAACCTTTACCGAAGAACCCCGAGAGGGATGAATTTCAATTTCTTTCTTTTTTTAATTATTTATTTATTTGCCACCACCTCAAATGACTCAAAAATGGTTTAAAAAACCAGAGAGTTACAAAGCATATGAACTCTTGTTACGTAGCATTGCCAATTGCACTAGAATAGCCCCACTGAATCAATGGGGATTTGGTGAGTCAACTCTTCTGTAAGTTCTATTTATCCAATGGACCTACTCTAGATGGGGCTAAAGAATGGGATTTCCTTCAAAGATGAGATGCTAACATGTAGTCGCTTGTCCCCCCCCCCCTCTTTCGTTGCAATGTACCAAGAACGGCCTCTGAGAAACCTAATGTAGGAAGATGACAATTAAAAGGTCAGGAAGAAGCTTGGTTTAATGAACTTTTCTTTTAGATGCTCCCTGGGTTTATATATTTTTGCTTTCAATTAAAGCTTGCCATTAAGGCATTTGTGACTAACCTGCCTAAGCGTATTTGTTCTGTCAAGCAACCTCATTATCCCAATAATATCTTTTGTTCACTGGTAACATTTTTGTTTCAGGTGACCTTTGAAGAAGTAGTTGTGTATTTCACCACAGAGTAGATAGAGGGGCCTTGCTGGATTCGGACGAAAGGGCCTTATATAGGGAAGTCATGGAGGAGAATTTGGAGGTCATGATTAAGTCGGGTAAGGGTCTTCCTTCCTCTTCAATCTTTTTGGCGATCAGTTAAGTTTCAGTTCTGTTCAGACAACAGAGCAATGTGGTTAATAAGTAAAGTAAAAACATCCACATTGAGAATGCCTGCATTTGTATTATTGGGTTGTATTATGTTATGTTTTTATGATGTGTAAACTGCCCTGAGTCGCCCCGGCGAGGAGGTTGGTATAGAAATGTGAATAAATAAATAAATAAAATTGGGTATCCAGTGTGATGGATTAGTGGACTAGGACTCACGAGACCTGGTTTTGATTCTCTGACTCTGCCATGGAGGCTCACCGGTGGAGTGGAACTAGTAAGGCAGGGGTTCTCGACCTTTTAAAGCCGTGGGCCAGACCACACACCCTCAGACAGTTGAGCGGACCGGACTGGTGGTTCCCTTGGCCATCAACACTGCTGTAAAATGTGTCTGCAGCTGTCGTGAATGCATCTGTGATAGCCACGGGCACATTTACCGCTGTCGTAAACATGTCCTCTTCCACTGGTGGCGACGCGGGTCAGGCTGTAGGTTGAGAACCCCCATGGTAAGGTAAAGGTCTCCCTTGCTTGAAAGCTAGTCATGTCCAACTCTAGGATGTAGTGCTCATCTCTGTTTATAGCTAGGAAGCAAGCATGACTAGACACCAGAATTGGGGAACCCACTCCTTAAATTTCTCATTTACCTTGGAAATATCTGAGTGTCACTAATTATTTTCCTTAGAAAAATCACCCTATGGCTTTCAGAATGCATGTGGGGACAATTTTGCTAAGGTTTGTGGGGTCTGCATGGCCTAGCAAAAAGGCCATCAAAGGGGCACATTTTCTAGCCTTTTAACATTCTTCGTCTGGGTTGGCATTAAAAAAATAGCGAGAGAGAGAGGAGAAACAGCAAAGCTCCAAGATCCCTTTGACCAGCTGTTATCACAATGGGAATAAAATGTTAAAATTCACATCCAAGGATGGAGCATGCGGGTTTGAAGAGTCATTGTGTGGTAGAATATTACCCCCATCATAATCTAAAGCAGCTAACCTGCATATTTAGCTTTTGAACAAACTATCACAGCAGTGATGTGCTGTTAAATAATTTTTACTAATAATAATTTTGTGTCAGAAATTATTCTGCGTTGAAAGGATTTTTGCTGGAGAAACTCTGCTCAGGGGACGCCTAAATGAGGCTCCCTTTAGTGTCCTAAAATTTGTTTATTTATTTCAGATGGGGAGGCTATAATGAGCCTTGCAAACCCCACAAACCTTAGCAGAATTGCCCTCAAATGCTTTCTGAAAGCCATAGAGTGATTTTTATGGGGGAAAATAAATGCATATTTTGCTCCACACCTGCTGGATGTCAAGACACGCATGAAAAATACTGTAAGTGCTCACCCAGCCACCTGTCAGATGAATTTTATAGGGAAATCCCCAATATCCTTTGCTGTTTTGCCTCTTTGCTGTGCTTGTTGAGTATTGCTCCTTGGTAACAGGTGTCTATGGTGCTGTGTCTATTCCCAATACAATAATACCTTGGATAAAGTTTACCTTGGATAACGCTAAAATCGCATAACGTTAAGTAATCTGGGGAGGAGAATTGGATCGAATAACATTAAGGTCCTATGGGATGGATCAGATAACAACCGCTAAAGCCTGTGCGGTTACAATGTATCTCTATGGAGCTTTAACGTTATCCGATCCATCCCATAGGATTTTAACATGGATCGGACAACACTAAAAATCGGGTAACACTAAGACTTGTGGAACCAAGTCTTAGCGTTATTCGAGGTATTACTGTACAGTAATACCCCAGATAACGCGAGTACCCAATAGCGTGAAAACCGCATAACGCGACAAGATTTTCGGGAAAATCTTGTATCGAATAACGCGATTTTCACGTTATTCGGAACAAGCGTATGCGTGGGGGAGCAGTTGGATTGGGTAGAAAGAACATCTACCCAAACCAACCAACCCCCAGCGCCCGCCCCCACGATGTTTGGAAAGGGTACGGGGATCCTTACCCTTTTGAAACTTCGAGTTGCGAAAGGGTAAAGATCCTTACACTTTGGCAACTTCGAGCGTGCTCGCGCGTGTCATTCGGGGTTAGGGCAGGAGAAGGGAAAGACCCCCGTCTCCTGCCCTAACCCCGAACGACATGCGCGCGCACACTCAAAGTTGCAAAAGTGTAAGGATCTTTACCTTTTTGCAACCTCGGGCGGCTTGGAGGCTTGCGTGGCGTGGCGGCGGTGAGGGGAGGATGCGGGAAGGTCCCTCGCATCCTCCCCTGACCGGCGCCGCGCGTGCATGCCCGAAGTTGCGAAAGTGTAAGGATCTTTACCCTTTTGTAACCTCAGGCGGCTTGGAGGCTTGCGCGGCGGCGGTGAGGGGAGGATGTGAGGGATCTTTTATTTTTTCGTATTCTACATATAAAAATCTCAAACTTTGATGTTTCTCCCTTCCAGGAGGAGAGGAGCAGGACAGTGAAAAGGGAGGAGAACCAGGCATGCCTGCTTTTTTGGAAGGAGCTCTGTGGGTCAAAAAGGAAGAGCAGCCGGCCAACACAGAGGTGGAAGAAGAAGAGACAATGCCAGAGGCTTCTACTTCTCAACAGGGTGTGGCCTTTGAAGCCCCAGCCCCAGGACATATATATGAACCTGAATTGATTGTATGTCTTGTGTGTGGGAAGATCTTCACCTGTACTGTGAGCCTTGCTCTCCATGAGAAGACCCACACAGAGGAAAAACCTTTTGAGTGCACCGAGTGTGGGAAAACCTTCCGGTTTAAGAAATGCCTGATTTCCCACCAAAGAATCCATACAGGGGAGAAGCCATTCCAGTGCTTGGATTGCGGGAAGAGCTTCATCCGTTCCTCGCACCTGACGAACCACCAAAGGATCCACACGGGTGAGAAGCCGTTTCCGTGCCTCGAGTGTGGGAAGAGGTTCGCCCGGCACGATTATCTCACGATTCATCAGAGAACGCACACAAGCGACAAGCCATTCAAATGTGTGGACTGTGGGAAGGGCTTCAATGAGATGATACACCTGATTTACCACCAAGCGACTCATACAAGGGAGGAGTCCTTTACTTGCTTGGAGTGTGGGAAGAGCTTCAATTGGAGGTCTGAACTTATATCACACCAAAGGATCCACACGGGGGAGAAGCCGTTTGAATGTCCTGATTGTGGGAAAAGCTTCTGTTGGCGGTCACAATTGACATCGCACCAAAGAATCCATACAGGAGAGAAGCCGTTTAAATGCTCAGAGTGCGGGAAAAGTTTCAGCCAAAGCTCAACTCTGATGACGCACGAAAGGATTCATCGAGGGGAAAAGCCATTTAAGTGCACCGAATGCGGGAAAAGGTTCAATCACAGTTCAAACCTGATGTCCCACCAAAGGACACATACGGGTCTGAAACCATTTACATGCTTGGAATGCAGAAAGAGCTTCAGCCAGAACTCAACTCTGATGTTACACCAAAGAATCCACACAGGAGAGAAGCCGTATTCATGCCTGGAATGCGGAAAGAGCTTCAGTATGAAGAAAGGCCTCATTTGCCACCAGAGAAGCCACACCGGTGAGAAACCGTACGATTGCTTGGTCTGCGGCAAGCGCTTCAGTCAGTCTTCACATCTAAAGTCGCACCAAATAATCCACACAGGGGAGACACCATATAAATGCCTGGAGTGTGGGAAAAGCTTCAGTCGGAGCTCCATCCTCAGTAGGCACCAAATAATTCACACGGGGGAAAAGCCATACAAATGTCCAGATTGTGGGAAATGTTTTACCGAGAAGGGAAACCTGGTGATGCATCAAAAGAAACATTTGGCTTCTGGGAAAAGCTGCAGTCAGACATCCAATCCGGTGACTCAAACAGGAGAGAAATCCTTTCAGTGTGCGGAGTGTGGGAAAATCTTCAGCCGGAAGATCCACCTTGCGAATCATCAAGCGGTTCACACGGGGGAAAGACCCTTTCAGTGCCCCGAGTGCGGAAAGAGCTTCAGTCGATCGGCGCAGCTCATAACCCACAGACGAATTCACACTGGAGAGAAACCCTATCAGTGCTTAGAGTGCGGCAAGAGCTTCAGCCATTCGACATATCTCATGAACCACCAAAGAATCCACACGGGGGAGAAGCCGTTTTCGTGCTTGGTGTGTGGGAAAAGTTTTGCTCGGAAAGATTATCTGACTTCGCACCAGAGGACCCACACAGGGGAGAAACCATTTCAGTGCTTTGAATGTGGAAACAGATTTGTGAGGAAAGATTACCTGCTTTCTCATCAAAAAGTCCATAAGAAGGCAGGAGAGATTGTTTAAACCTGTGAAACGAGGAAAGAGCTTCACAGAGGATTCAGTTGATATTAAATAATTCACACTGTTTAGAATACTGTAGGGCAGGGGTTCCCAACCTAAGGCCTGTAGGCGGAATCTGGCCCACGGTGCCATTTCATGTAGCCCCCACCCCTCCAAGGGCATTTGAGAAACAAAATGGCCATCCCTTTGAAGTTATTGGGACAAAATGGCCACCACCCCATCGTGCAGCCAGGGCAAACAGGCCGTCCGGCCCTCGAAGCTGACTGAGAGAGAGTGACCCGGCCCCCAGCTTGAAGAGGTTGGGAACCCTTGCCATAGAGCTACTCTGAATGAGATTTTGTCTGTAGGAAAGCTGGCAGTGATTTTTCACAGATACAGTACTGTACTTCGTTCTCACTTTATGGGAATTGTTGGGATTCTACATCGTTAAAATACTGACTTCTGAGGAAATGTCTAACTTACTGGAGCTGAAAATGCTTGACAGTAGATGATATTTCGGCCACAAAAACAGCTAAGAAGTAATGTGGATATTAGGTGGAAGGCAAACAAATGCAAACAAGTTTGTGAAGCATTTTGGGTAATGTAAGCTGGAATTGGACTGGTGTTCCCGTAACTTTTGTATAACTTGTATTAGCTAGACAACAAAGTTGCAGGGCTTCATCTCAGTCAAGTACCTGATCAGAAGCTTGACACAAGCTTCCATTACAGTGGTAATTTAGCTAGCTTCGATGAACACTGATAGAATCTGAGACAACAAGAACTGTCAATAAATGGCAACGTGGTTTGGATAATCTCTGAGAAGGAAATGCTGAGCTAAAAGCCATCACTAATTATTCCCTTGGAAGGCAAATGGGATAACTACCCAGTTATTTCTTTGGCAATTAATATATCCTCATCTTGAATTTTTGGCTGCATCAATCCTATCATAGTGGCCTTTGCTCAGAAATTGAAAGAGAGATTTGTTTACTGCCAGCAAGAAGATACTAGAGGTTAACATTCTGTAGATGTAACTACGCCACGGGATTTTTGGTGTCAAGATTTGTCGAAGTAATGCTTGGGTATGAAGTTTTAATACAAATGAAAAACTAAGTAAGCCTTTTGCTTTAAAATTAAAAGTTGGTAATTAATTGGTAAAGATGCTTAATGTGTAAAAAAATTACTTCATATATTGATGGTCTAAGGCAGGAGTTCTCAACCTTTTAAAGCCAGGGGCCGGGTCACACTCCCTCAGACAGCTTCAGGGGCCGGACGGTCATTTTACCCTTCCTCCACCACATGTCACTTTCTGGTGTGGAGGCAGTGGTGGGCCACATGAAATGACGCCACAGGGTGCAGGTTGAGAATCCATGGTCTAAGACATGCAGTACTTATGTTTCAGTAATATATTTAGAGGATTTTCCTCTCAGTTATGATTCATAATTGTCTCGCACTTCTCTCGTTCCTCTTTCTTTCCATCTATTGATTCACCTATAAAAGTGGTATCTTCCCCCGCCCCCCCGGGTCACTTGTCTATCCTAGTGGTAGATTTCTCCCTTCACCCGCCCAGAGAAGTATGACTTCAAACCAACCGAGGAAGGGAAGGTGAGGTGGAGGTGAGGAAACTTTAGCGAAATATGAATTATCCTCTTGGGACTAAGCACATAAATTAAAGAGACTTGTGGTGTTACAACCAAGCAAACATGGATAAACAGCATCTATGTGACAGACCAAGGACAGAAACACTGAGAAACCAGTGGGATTTGATGGGGGGGGGGGGACCCAGTGAATGTTGAATGTTTCATCATCTGCATCGGAATATTGTGATCAGAACTGTGTGTCAGGACTTCTTTTGTGAATAAACTGTATAATCTCAATATTTTGCAGTTGGGTTGCCTGGATTTTTAAACTCTCATTAGCCAAGCAATGGGGACAATAATAATAATACAGTAAAACCCCGTTTTACTGAAAAGTCAATTCTGTAGCTTTTTCCTTAACTCAATTTTTTCTGTAAGGCATTCCCATAAGAACGTCGGGGGGGGGGGATGTTCCTGCAACCCCCAAATAATATTTTTTTAAAAAAACCTCTTAACTCTTCTCCAGACCACTCCACTGTCACCCACAGGGCTCAGAATGGCTGTGAGTGGTCTTTTATAGCCCACCAGGTGCAATGCACTCTGGGAAATCATGTTTTGTAAAATGGGACATGTTTTCAGCAAAAACGTGTTGCTCGAACTGCTGACTTGCCAGCCTTCCAGGTAACAAGGCGAGCTTCTTAACCACTGAGCCACCGCAACCCTTAACAGGGACAATAAAATTACAGTTTTGTGTTGTTTAGTCACACAGTCAGGTCTGACCCTTTGCAACCCCGTGGGCAGCCATAAATTTTACTACCACACTGTGGGCGGAGCCAACATCATGGTGTCCTGGGTGGAGCCGATGTCATGATGATGTGGGCGGAGCCAAAGTATAAAATATAAACTCAGTGCACATAAAATTAACAAACACACACTACATAAAATACCCCCACACACACACCCGAAACACAAATAACACAAACCCTAGTTATTATTTATTTATTAGATTTATCCATTGCCCTTCTCACAAAGTGACCCAGGGCGATTCACAATAAGAAACAACAACACAGAAAAGAAATCCAGAGGGCGGCCGGAGAGGCGACCGAACCAGTCGCCTGGGGATTTACTCCCTCCCCCAGCGAATCCCTCCGGATTTCTGCTACCGGTTCAGCCGAACCAGGAGCTGCCCACCACTGCCCATGGCCCACCGCACGCCAGGCTCCTCTGTCACAGCTTGTGGCCATGTTCTAAATTTGGCTTCTGAGATGGAAAAAAATAATTTTTAAAAATGGTAGTTTGATCTGTTATTCTCATGCCCATCTACAGACACAGAAAGCATCCGTTTTTAGATCAGTGCCTATGAGTGTTACATAAGCAGCCAGGGCAGGATGAGGACCTTGCCTCCTCTCCCCCTGTGCCTATACCAACTGCCAGGGGAAGAAGAAGCCAGGGCAGGATGAGGACCTTGCCGACCCTCCCCCTGTGCCTATACCAACTGCCAGGGGAAGAAGCAGCCAGGGCAGGATGAGGACCTTGCCGACCCTCCCCCTGTGCCTATCCCAACTGCCGGGGGAGGAAGAAGCCAGGGCAGGATGGGGACCTTGCCGACCCTCCCTTTGTGCCCACCCCAACATATTGCAATGTAATGTAATGTATTGTCTGTAAGCCGCCCTGAGTCGCCACAGCAAGTGGGCGGCAATATAAATTTGAACTAATAAATAAATAACAGAGTAAATTGTAGGAAAATGGGGAGATTGGGTGCTATGTGCAGTGTTCATGTCTCCCTGTAACTCAACAGTAAAAATTTAGAAGAGAACATGACTCCTGTTGCATTTTGGCCCTAGATTGAAGTATTCCTTGCTTCCTGCCCTCCTTTCTTCATTTCTAGGCCAGATGTGAAGCTGCTAAAACAAAGCCACCTTTTGGTGAGTTCATTCTGCAGTTCCTTTAAGATGAAGCTAAAGTACTTTGGATATCAAATGAGAAGAGAGGAGTTGCTTGAGAAAGCCTTGATGCTGGGAAGGGTGGAGGGCAAAAGAAGAAGGGGGCGGTCCACAGAGCTAAGCGAGTTGAGGAGGATGGTGGAGGACAGAAGGGCCTGGCGGACAGTGGTCCATGGGGTCGCAAAGGGTCGGAATCGACTGTGGGACTGAACAACAAAAAGTGTGAGAAAGATGAGCCAGCCCAAGGTGCCCATTGCTTGCATTGTACAGTTCATCAAAAGATCAGCAAGCATTTCAAAGCAGAAATTAACCATTAAGGTTCCAGGGAAAACCCTCGGCCCCTCCACAACATTCCATAGAGAGCAAAAGCTGTGTGTGTGTGTGTGTGTTTGAGTGTGCGTCACTAGGTCACACCTCTGGCCCTCCTTAGGAATTTCAGCCCATGATCTTACAGCAAGGGATGTCAATCACATATTCACTTTCATTTTTGCAATTTCCTGTGGTTAAATTGTTTTGAATTCTTCTATCTCCCCCAGATCTAGAATTAGCATTTTAATTGTACTTAAACTCAATTAAGTGGGTTAACAGGGCTAATAAAATAGCACCTTTTAAAAAGGGGCTATTCTGTTACAAAGTAGAGACATCACCTTGCAAACAAAAATTCGTCTAGTCAAAGCAATGGTATTCCCGGTGGCAATGTATGGTTGTGAGAGCTGGACCATAAGGAAAGCTGAGCGCAGAAGAATAGACGCCTTTGAGATGTGGTGTTGGAGGAGAGTTTTGAGAGTCCCCTGGACAGCGAGGAGAACAAATAGGTCAATCTTAGAAGAAATAAACCCAGAATGCTCCTTAGAAAGTCAAATTGTAAAGATGAATCTAAGGTACTTTGGACATCAAATGAGAAGAGAGGATTCACTTGAGAAAGTCTTGATGCTGGGAATGGTGGAGGGCAAAAGAAGAAGGGGTGGCCGAAAATGAGATGGCTAGATGGTATTGTAGTGGGCACAGAGGTGGGCAGGCTGAGGAGGATGGTGCAGGACAGAGGTGCCTGGTGGGCAATGGTCCATGGGGTCGCAAAGGGTCGGAATCAACTGTGACTGAACAGCAAAAGACACACTCCCCCCCCCCCATCACCCATTATAAAAGGCTTGATTAAATGTAATTATTTTTGGAAAATTTGCAAATATGTTATTGAATTTATAATGGAAAAGAATATGGGGCAAACCTGTCCAATAAAGTTTTGAATTTTTGGAAAGGTGAAAATGGAGGACAATGATATTATAGTTAAATAATGTCAGTTCTACTACATGGGGAAAGGGTACACAAAATTGATTTTGTTATTATTTTTTCTTCTATACTTTTACTTTTGTATTCAGTTGTATTTTATTATTGTATTGTCATCTTACACAGTATCTCTACTAAACATTTCAAAAGAGAAAAGGAAGGGGGGAATTTCACACAATAGCATGGCATCCCTTTATTGTACATTTTTATAACATTGCTCTTCAACCCTCCACAACACCAACTGAGAGTTTGGAGGGATTTATTATGACATGCAGTCCTCCCCACCCAGCAGAAACAAAACAAATGGAATAGCATACAGTATTTCACAACCACTGAAGGTTAATTACTGTACTCCACTGGTTTCAATGCATCACGTCCCTGTTGCAACTCCTCTCAATTTCCCCCCTACCCTTGCTCTAGAGCAGGGGTGCCCAAGCTTTTTGGGCCGTCGGCCGATCATGTGGTTCAGGAAGCTGGTCACTAAGGCCCGGGGGCCAGGTGCGGCCCCCGACAGCAATTCATCCGGCCCATAAAGCCCTCATCGCTACTGGAAGTGGAAGTAAAACATGCCCATATGGACACTTTTTACTTCTGCTTCCAGGAGCGACGAGGGCTTCGCGGGCCGGATGAATTGGCTTTGGGGGCCGCACCCGGTTCCCGGGCCTTAGTTTGGGCACCACTGCTCTAGAGTCAAGACAGCAAGTGTTTAATAACCATATAATATTTGTGATCATTGGGGGGGGGGGACATGAAACGACATCGCTTTTCTGTTACACATGCTCTAAAACTGGACTGCACAAGATACAGGCGGTTACTTATAAAAATGCAACATTATACAGTATATCAGATCGTGATGTCCTAAATACATTCGGGGTCTCCCAGAAATCTGTTGACTAGGACGGTCTAAGCAGATGAGCTACAGTATATAGCTTATACTCCCCCTCCTCGTCTGATTCATCATCCACCTTTATGGTTGGGTTGTGATATATCACTACTGTTATGCCAATCATTCCAGCCACTATTGTGCCTCCTATAAAGATGCAGAAGGAAATCAAACAAAGCATCATGTAGTCCTTTGCCGTGATGTGCAGAAGGCAATCATAATGGATCTTTTCTTCTGCCTTAAGAATTTGCCAGCCTTTAACTTTAGATGGATTCTTGCAAACAACCGCATCATTCTCTGCAGGGAAAAAACATGTAGAGGGTAAGCAAAGTCCATGTTTCAAAACATTGTTAATCCTTAGGGATAGGGCTTGCCAGCAGTTCAAGACATAAGAGCTGCACAATGGAGAGAGCTTGTATCGTTTGTGCAAGTTCCTGCCGATCTAGCAGTTTGAAAGCAAGAAATTGTAAGTGGATAAATAAGTACTGCTTTGGCAGGAAAGGTAACACTGTTCCATGCACTCCGACATCTAGACGTGCCTGCCACATGGCCAGGGAAATGTCTGCAGATGTAGAAGGCACTGGCTCTGGCTGTACACGGAGATGAACAAAGCCCCCTAGAGTTGGACATGACTGGGTTTTGAGCAAGGGAGACCTTTACCTTAATACTCAGAGATAGGATTTCTGGACTTCCTGGAATACAGATGTCATCATTATCAATTCTAGATCTTCTACCCGCCATACAGACATGTTAGGTAAAGGTAAAGATCTCCAGTTCTTGTAAGCAGGCATGACTAGACGCCAAAGCGCACGGAACACTAGCTCTTCCAGGCCCACAAACCTTGGCAGATGCCACCATGTGAAGTTATAATTAGCAAGTTTAGAAAAGGACTGTGGTGTCTTGGCGGCTAAGATGTTGAATTTGACCATTGAACGGTCAGTAGGTCAGCACTTTAAGACCCAAGTGCTGCACAATGGAGTGAGTCCCTGCTTCCCTCCCAGCTCCTGCCAACCTAGCAGTTCGAAAGCAAGAAACTGGAAGTAGATAAATAGGTACTGCTTTGATAGGAAAGGTAACAACATTCTGTGAGCCAGTCATGCCTGCCACATGAGCATGGAAACATCTACAGATGCAGACAGCATTGGCTATAAATGGAGATGAGCACCAACCTCTAGAGTCAGATATAACTGGCTTTTGAGCAAAGGTGATATTTTCTTTCTAAGACTAAGAGAAAACAGGTAAGGACTGGTGGAAGGGGCTGCAGTGGCTCAGTGGTTAAGAAGCTCGCCTTTTTAGCTGGAAGGTCAGCAAGTCAGCAGTTCGAGACCCAGGTACTGCATGACAGTTTGAGCACCCGTCTCTGTTCCAACTCCTGCCGTGCCGACCAAGCAGTTTGAAAGCAAGAAACTGCAAGTAAATAAATAGAGACCACTTCGGTGGGAAAAGATCTTGGGGTTATGAAAGAAGCCTCATTCGGGCATCCCCTCAGTGGAGTCCCTTGAGCAAAAATCCTTCTAACCCAGAATAATGTTTGACACACAATTGTTATTATTATAGGACTGGTGAAATTCCTTCTGACGTCTGGGAGGCCATCCCTAGGATTTCTCATGTCAAAAGGTCCCCACCTACTAAGCGAACCCGTGGCCTTGACTGATTGTGAGTGTATAGACGGGTGTGCCGCAACCAGCTGCAGAATTCCAGTAAAGTGCAGTTGCAATCGAAGGGGTTCTTCATTATTGCCAAGTCGCGAAGGTTTCTCAGGGATTTGAATGTGTCCCCAGAAAGTGACTCTACGGCACAGTAACTCATGTCTATGTAGGCCAGGAGGGGGTTATTGGGAAAGGCCTCAGGGTCTACCGCCTTGAGCAGCGTATTGTGGGAAATGTTGAGGAACACCAGCCGGCGGAGCTGTGAGAAAGTACTGGCAGAAACAGCGGTCAGATGGTTGTGACTCAAGTCCAAGTAGGCCAGATTATCCAAGGCTGGGAAATTGATGTCTGGATCAATATCTATCAAGTTGTGGCTGAAATTCAGAATGACCAGTTCGTGATAATAGTCCATGTCTAACGGGGGGATTTCTTTGAAGAAATTCTCAGACAGAATTAGCTCCCTGACCTCCAGAGGAATCGCACTGGGGATGTTGTCTAGTCCTTTGTTCCTACAGTCCGTTTTGAAGCTGTCGCAAACGCACTCCGGAGGACAACTCTGGACCAAGCTAGCCCATTTTGTGCTGATTAGGAAGGCCACCATCAGCACGTAGCATAGAAAGGCCATGGCAAAGAAAGAGGCCCCGTCCTTTTAACGGGAGACAAAGAAGGACTACTTTGCTTTTAGGAGGCATCACAAAGGACAGAGAACCTGTTCTCTGTGTCATCTCCACAATCACCCGTGAGCTTTATGACATCACCAATATGACTCAGAGATGACATAACAGAGCTAGGTTCTCCAGAGATGACATAACAGAGCTAGGTAAAAGTCACCCTTGCTCGAAAATCAGGCTCTAGGATTCATTGCTCATCTTTGTTTCATAGCTGAAGAGCCAGTGCTGTGCCGCTACTGGAGATGTTTCCATGGTCATGTAGCAGGCATGGACTAGACACCGGAGAACATTGGGACGCTGATTACCTTCCCACCAAAGTGGTCCTTATTTAACTACTTGTAATTTCTTGCTTTCAAACGGCTAGGTTTGCAGGAGCTGGGACAAAGACAGGCGCTCATTCCATCCTGCAGTACTCGGGAATCGAACTGCTGCCCTGCCGCCTTCCAGTCAGCGTCTTAGCCACTTGAGCCACTGCAGTATACAGGATATAAAAATCTTAACAGTAAAAACTACTTGATAAGTCTATAGCCAGGTCTACTCCTTATAAGTTGTCTTGATACTTTTTCTTCTTCAGTTAATGACTATCTAGAAAGGAATCACACAATCAGCTGTGAACATTTCTTAAGAAGGCCCAGGATATTTATTGCTTATTCAACTATTTATGAGCCATTTTCTGAAAAATCGTGACAGGAGGCTGGTTTCATTGGCAGGTTATTTGAGAGAGACCAAAGACATAATGTTTATTCATATAAAAACAACAGTGTAGCTTGTTCTGTTAATGTTAAGACTATCAAAGCTAAGGTAAACGGTTTTAAACTTGCAAAACATCCCTACACCTAGCAGGGGACTGTTTATGGAGCCCGAACATGTGGTTCACTATAAACTCGGTTGTGATAATGAACAAAATGGCGTCAGGTCACAATTTCTGGCATCCATGACAACTTCACACTGGTTGCATTCTGTGTGGTGCAAAACAAGTTCGTGACCATTGATAGAACAGATTTAGCGGGGTTTCAAAAATGAGCCAAGGGACTGTTTTACAAAGTTAGGGACAAAGTTTGAATTATATTTTCAAATATGTGAAAACATAAAAAAATCACTGGCTTTACTTAAAAAGCATTTAATAAGTATTATTGTTTTACTAGCAATTATTAAAGATGCCATGGCCTGGCAGGCGGCTGAGGACCTTCTCCCTACCTCCAGACCCCCATTAACGGCCAAGGGGAGATAGTCTGTGTTCTGCTTTGGTTCTTTCGTGAGGTTGTATGATTGTTACTGTACTGTTGCTGTTTTGACTGTAAGCCACCCTGAGTCATCTCGGCAAGTGGGCGGCAATATAAATCTGAATAAATAAATAAATATTTGCAGTGACATATTTCATTCTGGTACTGGGACACAACAGGGGACTGTGTTTTAGGGGTATTGAAAGGCTGCAAATTTTAAATGTATGTTTTACATTATCTAATATGCTATGGCCCACTTAGTTTTATGTGCCACCTATTGTTTAAGTTTGTAATGTACACATTGCCAACATACGTTGGATCATGGGGGGGGGGAAAAACAAAGGAATATCAGAAACAAGTCTACTTCTGTTTCATTGATTACAACAAGGCCTTTGACTGTGTGGACCACAACAAAATGTGGCAAGTAATTAAAGAGATGGGAATACCAGAACACCTTATATACCTCATGAGAAACTTGTACATGAAGCAAGAAGCAACAGTTAGGACAGAATACGGAAGGACAGAATGGTTTGGAATAGGAAAAGGAGTAAGACAAGGCTGCATTTTGTCACCCTGCTTATTCAACTTATACACAGAGCACATAATGCACAATGCAGGGATGGAGGAATCACAATTTGGGATCAAAATTGCTAGGAGAAACATCAACAACTTGAGATATGCAGATGATACCACCCTAATGGCAGAAAGTGAGGATTTAAAGAAGCTCCTGATTAGGTTGAAAGAAGAAAGTGCAAAAGCTGGCTTGAGACTCAATATAAAGAAAACCAAGAGACTGTAATGGCAACAGGCCCTATCAGTCCCTGGAAAATAAATGGGGAAGAAGTACAAGCAGTGACAGATTTTACTTTCCCAGGATCAAAGCTCACTGCAGATGGTGATTGCAGCTATTAAATAAAAAGGTTACTGATTCTTTGGAGGCAAGTAATGAGAAACCTGGGGAACATAGTGAAAAGTAGAGACATCACATTGCAAACAAAAATTTGTCTAGTCAAAGCAATGGTATTCCCGGTGGCAATGTATGGTTGTGAGAGCTGGACCATAAGGAAAGCTGAGCGCAGAAGAATAGATGCCTTTGAGATGTGGTGCTGGAGGAGGGTTTTGAGAGTACCTTGGACAGCGAGGAGAACAAATAGGTCAATCTTAGAAGAAATTAACCCTGACTGCTCCCTAGAAGGTCCAATAGTAAAGGTTAAGCTAAAGTACTTTGGACATCAAATGAGAAGAGAGGATTCACTTGAGAAAGCCTTGATGCTGGTAAGGCAAAAGAAGGGGCGGCCAAAAATGAGATGGCTAGATGGTATTGTAGAGCCAATGGGCACAGAACTGAGTGAGTTGGGGAGGATGGTGGAGGACAGAAGTGCTTGGCGGACAGTAGTCCATGGGTCACGAAGGGTCGGAATCGACTGTGCGACTGAGCAACAAGAGAGAGACCCAGTCATGTTGTTTGTGCTGTTAGGTTGTGTGAACAAGTGACCTCCAAAATGTCCTGTCCTTGACAGCTTTGCAAAATCAAGGTTGTGGTTTCCTCTGTTATTAACCTTGTGTGCGTTCTTGGACTAGTAAAGGTAAAGGTTTCCCTTGCCTCAAAAGCCAGTCGTATCCGACTGTAGGGTTCAGTGCTTGTCTGTTTCAAAGCCGAAGAGCCAGCCCTGTCTCTGCATATGGTTGGGATCTCCAGTCCTAGCAGGTGAATTAGATTTAGATTTATTGTTTAATTGTATATTGATTTAGATTTATTATGTTTAATTTTTTTAAATAAAAAATATTTAATCTGTTGCATACCACCCAGACTGGGAGAAATATTCCAGATGGGTAGGATATAATTGTAATAAATACTTAGACCGGGGGTTTTCAATGTTTACCCGCCATGGGCCACACCCGCCCCTAACACTCAGCTGTGGGGGCTGGATGTGTGGGTGGTCCCACTGCTTATGTTTTCGGTGGCTGCAATCGCAGCATTTTTGTGGCTTCTTGCACAGCCTCCGCTGCTTCCCAGGGCAGCTGAAGGCTTTCCAGAGCATTTTCGCTGTTTTGGAATTTTTTCGTCAATTTTTTGCTGCATTTCGGGAGCTAGAATGCGGCAGTTGGAGACTTCCTGGGTGAGCACTGGGAACCCAGCCATTGCCATAGGCTCTGCCTGACACTGGGAGCCCCCAAATGCTGCAGTTTAGCTGCCAAAATGCAGCAGAGAAGGAGGTGTGTGGTGTGGGGGCGTATGAATCCCAAAATGGAGTGGAAATGCCTCAGAAACCGTCCTGCCGCCCCGGGAAGAAGCGGAGGCTGTGCAAGAAGCCAGAAAAATTACATGTTTGCCACTGTCACCACTGCAAGTGACATACACACAGGGACTTTCAGTGTCGGTGGGAACTTCTGGAGGTGCTGGGGTGGCCACCTTGGGCTGTTTTAATTAGCTCCACAGGCCGGATTAGGCCCGCAGCCCATAGGTTGGGAAACCCTGATTGAGACATTACCTTAACAGTTCTTTGGCCCTTGGTTAGGTCCTGAACCGTTAATTTTATGCCAGTCTTCGACTGTAAGGCTAATAATAGAATTTTATCTAACAACAACAGATCTTCGGCCACACTTTATAAACCCATGAGTTGCATTCAGTGCAGAGACACCAGTTCATCTGCCAGCTTCTCCCAGTTTAACCTTGGAAAGGGGAAAAGGCAGATTTTCAGAGAGGAAGCAATTAAGCCATGGCTCGTTACATCTTGCTCCCACAGCCCCATCCTGAAGCAGGCTTACTCATAAGTAAGACCTCCTATGCTGTTTTGTGGGCGGGGCTGACACCCTCCCCAATTTATTTAGATTTATGGCCGCACCGCACCTATTGCCGTAGTGACTCTAATAATAATAATAATAATAATAATAATAATAATTATTATTATTATTATTATTATTATTATTATTATTATTATTATTATTATTATTATTATTATTATTATTATTATTATTATTATTCAATGAATCTATGGATCTAGCATAAGCTTGTTGCAGGCAGCCCTCCCTGGCCCGGCATGGAAGGTCATGATGCGGCTATTCGTAATTTCAGGGTTAAATGGAAAGAGACGGGTGTCCTAGAGAGGAAGGAAGTTTGGCTGTGGTGGTGGTATAGCGGAAGTGTGCCAATTCCCGCCTCTTCCTGCCTGCCCCTGGAATGTCTCCTGCTCCGCGCTGGGAAATGGCTTTGATTGGCAGCTGTGGCAGAGACTAGGCTGTCAAGAGGACCTACTTTACTACAATTCCCAGAAGCCCTGATCAGCAGGACTGCTCACTTGGGCTTCTGGGAATTGAAGTCCAAAAGCACCTGGAGCGCCAAGGTTGGCCATCTAGGCTGCAGTTGGTTAGCCATAGCATAGGGGCATCCTGAATGAATGAGAAATTGAAGGGAGGGGGGTGTTTGGCTCAGCCTCGGACGGCCCGCTTTCTGTGGCGGCGTGAAAGAGGTGCCTCTCCTCCAGCTGCTCCCTTGAGTACGCATGGACGTCAGGAATCCACAGAGCAGCTGCCATGGGAGGGGAGCCTGGGAAATGCAAGGCAGTAATTTGGGATGCTCTTTTTTTTTTGAGTTGCGTAACCTGTGGAAGAGAGTTCTGTGTTGCTCAAACGTTTGCACGTTTTTTAAAAAGTGCTCTTGGTTCTTGTTATTTTTAACCTGAGAAAGAGATCTATAGAGCTCAAAAGCTTGCACACGTTTTTTAATGCTTTAGACGGTTTTTTGGACCTGGGTATCTTGAGGAAGAGTTCTGTAGAGCTCAAAATTTTGCATGCTTTTAAAAAAGTGTTCTTGGGGGTTTTTTTTGGACCTGGCCAGCTTGAGGAAAAGTTCTGTGGAGCTCAAAAGCTTGCACATGGTCTTAATCATGTGTTAGAGGATTTTAATCTGGCTAGCCTGAGGAAGAGTTCTGTAAAGCTGCAAAGTTTACATATTTTTTAAAAAAGTGCTCTTGATTCTTGCTTTTTTAACCTGACTAATTTGAGGAAGGGTTCTTTGGAACTCAAAAGCTTACACTCTTTTAAAGTGTTTTAGATGTTTTTTGGACCTGGCTAGCCTGAGGAAGAGTTCTGTAGACCTCAAAAGCTTGCATGCTTTTTAAAATGTGCTCTTGGTTGGTTTTTTTAAATGAAAAAACTGGCTAATCTGAGGAAGAGTTCTGTGGAGTTCAAAAGCTTGCACACTTTGTGATTTAGAGGTTTTTTAAAAAACCTGGCTAGCCTGAGGAAGAGTTCAGTGGAAGTCAGAGTCTTGCATATATTTTTAGTGCTTTAGCTCTTCTTTAACCCAGCAAGCATAAGGACGAGTTCTGTGGAGCTCAAAAATTTGCAGGCTTTTTTTAGTGCTTAGGTATCCCCCCCCCCGCTAGCCTCAAGAAGGGTTCTGTAGAGAGCAAAAGCTTGCACACAATTTTTAGTGTTGTAGTTTTAACTTGGTAAGCCTGAGGAAGAGTTCTGTGGAGCTCAAAGGCTTCTACACTTTTTTGCACTGCTTTAGAGGTTTTTTTTAACCCAGCTTTTAAAAAAATCTGACTGGCCTGTGGAAGAGTTCTTTGGCGCCCAAAGGCTTGCATACATTTTAAGCCCTTTAACTATTTTTTAACCCAGCAAGCCTGAGGAACTATTCTGTAGAGGTCAAAGGCTTGCACACATTTTAGTGCTTTATGATTTTTTTTAACCCAGCTAGCTTGAGGAAGAGTTCTGTGGAGCTCAAAACCTTGCATGCTTCTTCTTCTTTTTTTTTTACTGCTTTAGGTTTCTTAAAATACAGCTAGCTTGAGGAAGAGTCTGCAGAGCTCAAAAGCGTGCACACTTTTTTAGAGCAGGGGTTTTAAATCTGCGGCCTGGGGCCGGATGTGGCCCAGAACACCATTCCATGTGCCCACCACCACCACATCCAAAAGTGCCATGTGTGGTAGGCAGGGCAAAATGTCTGTCTGGCCCCTGAAGCTGTCTGAGGGAGCGTGACCCGGCCCTGGGCTTGAAAAGGTTGAGAACCTCTGTTTTAGAGATTTTGTTACCTGGCTAACCTGTGGAAGAGTTCTGTGGAGCTCAAGGGCTTGCACACCTTTTTAGTGCATTAGGGTTCTTTACCCAGCTAGCCTGAGGAAGAGTTCTGTAGAGTTCAAAGGCTTGCACACTGGTTTTCTTTTACTGCTTTAGTATTTTTTAACCCATCTAGCCTGAGGAAGAGTTCTGTGGAGCTCAAAATCTTGCATGCTTTTTAAAGTGCTTCAGAGCTCAAAAGCTTGCACACTTTTTAAGGCTTTTTTATTTAAGCTGGCTAGTTGATGAAGGATTCTGTAGAGTCCAAAAGCTTGGCTGCTGTTGTATCATTCCAGCTGATCCCCACAACAATCTTGTTTCTGTCTTTATTGTTCAGTTGCACAGTCGATTCTGACCCTTTGCCAACCCTATGGACAATTAGGAGTTCTTTAGGAACAGTTATTTTAAAATACATTATAATCATCATCATCATGTGCCATCAAGTCAGTTCTGATTCATGGCCACTCTTTTAGGTTTTTCTAGGTAGAGAATACACAGAACTAATACATCCCTTCTTTTGGTCACTTGATGGAGTATTTCAAAGAAATAGAGGTCTCTTTTAATTAGCAGTTTGTAGTGGTGAATATATGTCTGGCCAGGTTATCCTGCTATGGATAGACCATACTACCAGCGACTCAACACTGAACATCAGGTGGTGGTTAACTAATCTGACAGCCCTGAGGACTAGCAGCTTTGACAAAGTCCACAGGGAAGGATGATATAGTCCCCAAGTGGATTAAATCCCATTTGAATCCAGCTTGATGGAGGACAGTAGCTTCGTCCTAGCCTGGGGCTGAGGAGGACTTTGTGAGCCAAAAGGGACCGATACCAGAGAGTGACTCATGGAAGTGGATCAGTGGTACTGTGAGGTGGGAGTCACACTGTGATGTGGAAGACAGATGAAAGGCCATGGCATTATATTCTCAGGACAGTTTTCATGGCTGATTACTGTGATGATCGCCAATATTCAGAATCAGATATGGTACAAGAAGAAAAAGTGGTAAATGTTGACGTTCAGGTGAATACTATGACAGTCCTTTTAGCCAGTCCAAACCTCTTCCCCTTGAGAATGCAGAAATGCAGGCTGCTAGATTAGCCCATATCATAGTGACGAGTAGGTCTTTTGTGAAGTTAATGGCTCTTAACAGTTTAATCCAGGGGTTACCCAAACTAAGGCCTATGGGCTGGATCTGGCTCATGGTGCCATTTCACGTGGCCCCTGCCCCTCCAAGAGTATTTGAGGGGGGAAATGGCCACCTTCTTTCAAGCTGTTGGGACAAAATAGCCACCCCCATCGTGCAGGCAGGGCAAAATGGCCATCCGGCCCTCGAAGCTGACAGAGAGTGTGTCCTAGGCCTCAGCTTGGAAAAGACTAGGAACCCCTGGTTTAATCAATACCAAAGAACACCATCAAAATCTTACATTACAGTAGAAAAATCCATAAATTGAGCCTGAAAAATCCATGATTTTGGCACTGTGAGAGTCTTGGCTAAACTCAAAGGGAACCCGGAAACCTGAGCAGATGCCAGATGGTGTCATATGTTCTGCTTCTCAGAAGCAATTCAGCTCTTCAAGTCCTGGCTCTGTTGTACCAATCCCTAACATTAAGAGTTTTCTAGGTAGAGAATAGATCAGTCATTGTAGCTTAGTGGTTAAGATGCTGAACCTGATGACCGGAAGGTCGGCAGATCAGCAGTTTGAGACCCAAGTGCTGGGCCAGAAGATGGGAGTTCACTCCATTGAGCAGTTCCTGCCAGACTAGCAGTTAGAAAGCAAGAAATTGCAAGTAGATAAATAGGTACCATTTTGGCAGGGAAGGTAATGGCATTCTGTGTGCTCTGATGTTTAGTCATGCCTGGCACATCACCACAGAAACGTTTGCCTACTATGCAGACAGAGCTGGTACTTTGGCTGTAAACAGAGACAAGCACCAAACTCCAGTCAGACACGATTGGGTTTTGAGCAAGGGGGACCTTTTGACCTAGGTCAGTGTTTCCCAAACCTATTCCATCCTGGAATGCTTTACAAATCCTAAAAAGTTTAACAGAACAGTTTGGTTTTTGTAACAGAAAGATAGGTTTCGATTTTTCAAGTTACACGAAAGGCGACTCATTCAGGTGTCCCCTGAGTGGAGCTTCTCCAGCAAAAATCCTTTCAACCCAGACTAATTTCTGACATGAAATTTATTTATTTTAACTAGACATTAGAAAGAACTTTTCCCTACCCCAAAAGCTAATGAACAATAAACGTAACATAAAAACAGTTATCATAAATAAATTGTTATATCTTAACAATTTGTCGTTCAGTCCCAAGGTCAAGTCTGACCCTTTGTGACCCCATGGTCCACCACATGCCAGGCTCCTCTGTCATCTGCCATCCTCTGTAGTCCACTCATTCTACGCCCAACGTGTCAATCTAGCCATCTCATCCTCTGCCGCCCCCTTCTCCTGCCTTTGATCTTTCCCAGCATCAGGGCCTTCTCCAGTGAGTCCTCTCTTCTCATTTGGTGGTCAAAGTACTGAAGCTTCAGCTTCAGTATTTTTCATTCCAAGGAATGGTCAGGGCTGATTTCCTTTAGGATTGACTGATTTGATCTCTTTGCAGTCCAGGCAACTCTTAAGAGTCTTCTCCAGCACCACAACTTACCCATACTCAAATAGCTCGCGTCTTCACCTGGGGCATTAGAGATACCATCACAAACAGACGTTTTTGAATCAGTAGCCTTGTTAGTCTGCGGAAGTGTATCAGAGAGTAAACATAACAAGACAAAACAAAAGGACTAAAAAATAAAACGCTGTGGCACCTTAAATACCAACTCCTGTATTTTAATGTTAGCTTTTGTGGATCAAGTCCACTTCCTCAGAGAGAAGAGTAGATTTTAATGGTATACATTTTTACATCTGATATAGAGCCCCAACCGAAGTTGGTTGGTTCCAGAGATGTATATGTAAATCAATGAGTTATTTACAACTAGTAATAAAATGCAATCAGTTTGTCAGGTGGCTCTCTGATGGAAGTCAGGTTGAGGAATCAGGTTTGCAAAATAAACATTCTGACGATACACATCTCCTGACCTCCTAATGAGTTGATTGAGGAAGCTTTATGGCTGGAATTCTCAACCTGCGGCCCATGGGCCAGATGCACATCCTCCACCACACCAGGAAGTGCCACGTGGTGGAGGAAGGGCAAAAAGGCCATCTGCCCCCCGAAGCTGTCTGAGGGAGCATGACCCGGCCCCCAACTTAAAAACCCCTCCTTTATGGGATAAGGCACAGCCAGAGGCCAACTGTCCTGAGAAACATCCCCCTCTCCACATTTTTGAGTCAGGTCTGCAAAATGAATGTAATCCCTTAGTGGTGTCATTTTTAAATTTGATAATGTCCCACCCATCTTATTTTAGAGCCAAGCTATCCAACAGCGGTAGCCATTTGAAGGTGGAATCAACTGCACTGAAGGGGAGTCTAATTTCTGCACTGAAAGATAGTGGGTTCTCTAGTTATGGGGAGTCACTAGACTCCCCTTAACTAGAGAACCCACTATCTTTCAGTGCAGAAATTAATTTTTAAGCAGAAATCAGATGGCAACGTGTCAGGGATCAGTGCAGGACACCTATCCTGGGTGTCCTGCACTGGCAAGAGGTCTGGACTTGGAGGACCCTTCCAGTCAGACAATCCCATGATTTTTACATGCAAGACTCATGGCCTCCTAGAAAAGATTACTCAGAAGTAAGTTCCATGGCTTTCACCGGCAGAGAAAGCAGTGATAGGGAATCTCTGCCATGGAATTTGGGCTAGTGGAGAGATGTCACCTTCCAAGGGGTTAAATCAGGGATGCCCAAACTATGGCTCACAGGCCAGATCCAGCCTGGATGCCAATTCATCCGGCCTGTGCTGTCCTCATCACTCCCGGAAGCAGACACATTTTACTTCTGCTTCTGGGAGCAAAAAGGGCAGCGTGGGCCAGATGAATTGGTGTCAGGGGCCAGATCCAGCCCATGGACTTTAGTTTGGGCACCCTTGGATTAAGCAGAGAAAATGGCAGCCTAAAATCTATCTCATTCTGTTGCAAAAGATATAGCAAGGCGTGTTTTACTTCTGGTTCTGGTGGGAGGAACCATGTGACCGGCCCACTGAACCACATGACTGGCCCACTGAATCATGTGACTGGCCCATGGCCCGAAAAGTTTGAACACCCTTGGGTTAATCAACCAACCACTTTATTATGGTCAACAACCAGCACAGTAAAATAAGGTTTTTTAAAATTTAAATGCTTAAGATACAGTTAAAATGTACTACCCACAGACATACTGTATCTATTTGAATTAAAATCAAATCAGATCAGTTTTTAAGGTTTGTGATACAATAACTGCTACTACATTTGAATCAGGTGATGTAGCAGCACTTCTTTGTATCTAGTAAACATAAAATAAAAACACAACACATTTATACAATTAGGACACCTAGCATCTCTAAAATCTGACAGAAGTTTAAAAGTTAATTGTAAACATGAGCATAAACAGTTTGTTTACAGTAAGGTAAAGGTAAAGGTTGCCCTTGCTCGAAAGCCAGTCGTATCCGACTTTAGGGTTCAACGCTCATCTCTGTTTATAGCCAAAGTACTAGCACTGTCTGCGTCTGCAGACATTTCCGTGGACCCGTGGCAGGCATGACTAGATAGAGAACCGTATACCTCCCCATCAAAGTGGTCCCTATTTATCTACAGTACAGTACTGTACTTGCAATTTCTTGCTTTCGAACTGCTAGGTTGGCAAGAGCTGGGAGCTCACTGTATCCTGCACAGGAATTGAACTCCAACCTTCCAGTCAGCAAGTTCAATGTCTTAACCACTTAAGTCTCTTTGTTTACAATACATAACTGAAATAACATGTAGGGAGGTATTAAAAATGCAGCAAATGCAGATGGAAGGCGAAACCTTTAATGCAAGGGTTTTCAATGTTTTTCAGCCGGTAGGCCGGACCACGCCCCCTCAGACAGCTGAGTGGGCCAGACTGGTGGTTCCCCTGCCATAAATTCTGCCATATAAAACACAACAACCCTGACTGCTCCATAGAAAGTCAAATATTGAAGATGAAGCTAAAGTACTTTGGACATCAAATGAGAAGAGAGGATTCGCTTGAAAAGGCCTTGATGCTGGGAAAGGTTGAGGGCAAAAGAAGTGCGTGGCAGAAAATGAGAAGGCGAGATGGTATTGTTGATGCAATGGGCACAGAGTTGGGAGGTTTGAGAGGGATGGTGGAGGATAGAGGTGCCTGGCGTGCGAAGATCCGTGTGGTCACGAAGGGTCAGAATCAACAATGGAACTGAACAACAATAAAAACGCATCTGTGGCTGTCGTAAATGCATTTAAAGGTAAAGGTTTTCCTTGCTTGAAAGCCAGTCATATCTAACATTATTAAGTTTACTGCTCATCTCTTGTTCCAAAGCCGAAGCTGTCTGCTTCTGCAGATGTTTCCATAGTCGTGTGGCAGGTATGACTAGACAATGGAGTGCACAAAACGCTGTTTACCTTCCCGCTGACGTCCCTATTTATATACTTGTGATTTCTTGCTTTTGAGCTGCTCGTTTGGCAGGAGCTGGGACGAAAACGGGAACTCATTCCGTCTTGCAGTACATGAGAATTGAACTGCTGATCTCCTGCCTTCCAGTCTTGAGCCACTGCAGTCCCTATAAATGTAAATGCATTTACACAGCGGTAAATGAGTCTGTGACCGATTCCGGCGGCAGCAGTGGTGGCAGGGGCAGGGGCAGCTGGAACTAGGTCAGGGGTCGGATTATTTGGTGCTGCAGGCCAGATCCAGCCCATGGGTCATAGATTGTGGGCCCCTGCTTGTGGCTCAAATGGCTGAGACACAGACTGGAAGGTGGCAGGTCAGCATTTTGATTCCCAAGTACTGCAGGATGGAATGAGTCTTTGTCCCAGCTCCTGCCAACCTAGCAATTGGAAAGCAAGAAATTGCAAGTAGAGAAATATGGACCACTTTGGTGGGAAGGTAAGCAGTGTTCTGTGCGCTCCGGTGACTAATCATGCCTGCCACGTGACCATGGAAACATCTGCAGAAGCAGACAGCGTTGGCTCTGGCTTTGAAACAGAGATGAGCAATGAACCCTAGAGTTGGTTACAACTGGCTTTCGAACAAGGGCAACCTTTTAAAAAATATGCCTTCCTCCTGCATTTGTTGCATTTTTTATAGCTTGAATATGGATCATAAGGCTAATCTTCTTTGTCTATGTTAAGGGGTTAAGTCCAAAGAGGCTGGGGTTCCTAGAGAGGCCGGAAGTTAGGGGAGGATGCAGAAGGGCAAGGCTGGTGCTCCTCTTTTCTCCTTCCTTCCCACCAGCCTGAGTTTGGTGGATCTGCAAGGGTTAAAAAAGGGACTTCATTGCTGACCCACTTTCCTCCTTCCAAGGCAAGGCGGGGGGGGGGGGGCGAGGCTTTGCACAGGCCCCCATTTTGGTGGAAAGGGGAGGAGCCTCTGGTCTTTCTGACCCATTGAGAAAACAGGTAAGTGGAAATGCAAGGAAATCCAGTAGGGATTGGGATTGGGAGAGGGGATCCCAGTCGGTGACTGAGTAAGGGGTGGTGGGGTGACAAGGGGAAGAGAGCACACCCATATAAAACAAAAAGCATCAAGCAGCCCCATAACAATAGAGCCATGAAGAGGCTCGCAAGCAAACTCGGTTGCAAATGATTCGTGCATGCACAGAACATCCCTGTTTTCTCTCCTTCAGCAAATAGTTATTTAATAAAGACAAAAGCCTTCTTTGCTCGCAAGCCAATTGTGTCTGACTCTAAGGGCCAGCACTATCTTTAGATCAGGGGTTCTCAACTTATGCCCCATATGGGCCAGATATGGCCTGCAGCACCAGTTGATGTGGACTGTCACCAGTGGTGGGCATCAGCAGGTTCGCACCAGTTTGCCAGAACCAGTAGCAGAAATTCGGGCTGGCCCCGCCCATCCAAGTTTGGAAATAAAGTCCTAATTTGACTGTGTTCCATGCGCTCCGGTGTCTAGTCATGCCTGCCACATGACCACGGAAACTTCTGCTGAAGCAGACAGCGCTGGCTCTTCAGCTTTGAAACAGATGAGCACTGAACCCTAAAGTGGGATACGACTGGTTTCAAGCAAGGGAAACCTTTACCTTTAATTTGAGTGCAACACAGAGCTTTTCCCCTGGCCACGCCCACCATACCATGCCCACAGTGTGGTAGTAAAACTTTTGGAGTCCACCACTGACCGTCACCCTCTCGCTGCCACCGGAAGCGGCGGAAACAGCCATGTCCATATTTATGACAGCTGTAAATGCGCCCACGGTTGTTGGAAATGCATTTATGACAGCCGTAAATGTGCCCGCAGCTGTTGTAAATGCGTTTACGCCAGGGGGAACCACCAGTCTGGCCCTCTCAGCTGTTTGATGGAGCGTGACCCGGCCCATGACTTGAAAAGGTTGAGAACCCCTGCTTTAGATGGTGTTTGCAGGTGTTTTTGTAGTCATGTGGCAGGTATGACTAGATCCTGGGACAGTTGGAATGCTACTACCTTTCCCACCGAAGCAGTACCTATTTGTCTACTTGCAGTTTCTTGCTTTCAAACTGCTAGGTTGGCAGGAGCTAGGACAGATGACGGGAGCTCATTTCATATGCAGCACTCGGGTCTCTAACTCCCGACCTGACAACTTTCCAGTTGTCAAGCTCAGCATCTTAACCACTAAGCCCAGAGTTCTCAACCTTTTAAAGCCGGGGGCCGTTGGTCCACGCTCCCTCAGACAGCTTCAGGGGCCATTTTGCCTTCCTCCACCCCATGGCACTTCCTGGTATAGTAGAGGCAGTGGGGGTGGGGCACATGAAATAGTGCCATGGGCCGCATCCAGACCGTGGGTCACAGGTTGAGAATCCCTCCACTAAGGCATTGAGGTCCTGATGTGGTTTGTCACCCTCTCAACCTGCAGTTTTTTTAAACATCCCATCTGCCAAAATGCCTAATGTTGTTTTTGCCTAAAACCTTTAAAACGGGCTGCCAGCCTAAGACCCGTGGGCCAGATCTGGGCCCTGGTGCAATTTCATGTTCCCCCTTCCATGGGCATTTGAGAAACAAAATGGCCACCTATTTGAAGCTGCTGGGACAAAATGGCCACCCTCATCATGCAGTGAGGGCAAAATGGCTGGCTAGCTCTTGAAGCTGACAGAGAGCGTGACGTGGCACCCAGTTTGGAAAGGCCGGGAACTCCAGCTTTAAAAGTAAAACATAGGCATCTAGTCTAATAAAGGTAAAGGTAAAGGTTTCCCTTGCTCGAAAGCCAGTCGTATCCGACTCTAGGGGTCAGTGCTCATCTCTGTTTCTAAGCCGAAGAGCCAGCGCTGTCTGCTTCTGCAGACGTTTCCATGGTCATGTGGCAGGCATGACTAGACACCGGAGCGCACGGAACGCTGTTACCTTCCCACCAAAGTGGTCCCTATTTATCTACTTGCAATTTCTTGCTTTCGAACTGCTAGGTTGGCAGGAATCTCTCTCTAATACAGGTACAATAATAAGAAAGAAGGGAAATTTAATCACAGCAGATTCACAGAGTGACTTGTTCACTTTGTAGGTTGCAGTGTCACCGGTATTTCCCTTCCTATTGGCAAAACAAAATCTGTTGAAAGGGAAAAGCAATCTTTTAATCATGTTGGAAGCTGTCTTGGATTACAGCCCAATCAAAGAAGAGCAAGACGCAGAAAATCCTCAAGCAGGAGACGGTCCCTGCACTATCCAGCATGTAGGAAATGGTGGTTCCTGGGACGGAGCTCTGCAGCAGGTTCAAGACGAGTCCTTCTGCGGCTCCGACATCCAGCCCCAGAACTTCAGTCAGGTCTGGTACGAAGAGACCCTGGGTCCCCGAGAGATTTGCACCCGGCTCCATGAACTTTGCCACCAGTGGCTGAAGCCAGAAAAGCACACAAAATCTCAGATCCTGGACCTGGTGATCCTAGAACAGTTCCTGGCTGTCCTCCCACCAGAGATTGAGAGCTGGGTCAGGGAGTGTGGTGCGGAGACCAGTTACCAGGCAGTGGATTTGGCAGAAGGTTTCCTCATGAGTCAGGAAGAGGAGAAGAAGGAAGAAGAACAACGGGTAAAGAAAGAGAAAGAACAGCAGGTAAGCGCAGCTGACCTTGGTAGTTTCAGAAAGCTGAGATTGTTTTCAAAGCAGGGAGGATCCCACTCATGTTTTTTCTGTTCCATTCCTTTAACACAGTGGTCCCTTAGTTAACATTATTAATGCTTTCTCTGGGACATTCCTTACAGCAAAAATTACTTTAACCAAAATGTAGTTTCCCACAGAAATTCATTGGAAACCAATTAATCCGTTCCAGAGCTCAGAAATAAGTGTGTGTGTGTGTGTGTGTGTGTGTGTGTTTGTTTGGGGGGGGGGGGGACCCCATCTTTTTCCAGCATTCTCACAGTGGCCTCTGGTGGTCAGCTCTGGTAACTCATTGCCGACAATTGAAGTGCAGAATGCTGCGTTTAAGCTGCCAAAACGTGGCAAAGAAGCAGTGAAAATTTCCAGAAATGGAGCAGAAATGTTCCAGATACCCTCCTGCCACTGTGGGAAGCAGCAGGGGGTGCCCAAGCACACCAAAAAAGCTTTGTTATATGAAATAAATCCTTAAATCGAGCCACTATTTTCTCTGGATTTCACTTCGCACACTGGTTATTATCTTAATCGAGCTGTTTGTAAACTGAAGTTCCACTGAGATACCTCTTTTAATTAAAAAAAATTCCACTGCTTTTGTTGGTTCAGGATGTGTTATCCAGAGAGACCTATGAGGCAGATAAGATGCCTTCAGAGCCTTGTCAGAAGTTGCAGTCCAAGTGGATCACACAGGATGGGGAAAGAAGGTCCACATCAGTGGGTAAGGATGAAGAGGGCCTTTTCCAGCTAGGGTGCCTCTTCTTTACTGAAATGAAAATACCGAAGGAGTTTTAACACTTTGCAACAGCGTGTCTATAAGGGAGGGCTTGTGAGCCTCAGATGTCCGCTGCATTCTCACAAATCCTACATCAGAAAGGAGAATTGCGTTGCTTATTTTGTGGTTATTTTGTGCAGCTCTTCCCCAGTGGTCAGACACCCCACCTTCCTGTGCAGGGAAGTCTGGAGAACTGACTGAAACACTGGCTCTTGAAATTGTAATATTCCCTTAACATTCATGCAGAGAAGAGAACAAAACATAACAAAACAATCCCTAATTAAATTTTTAGAAACTGTTTAGGTAAAGGTTGCCCTTGCTCAAAAGCCAGTCATATCTGACTCTAGGGTTCAGTGCTCATCTCTGTTTATAGCCAAACGCTATCTGCGTTTGCAGATGTTTCTGTGGCCATGTGGCAGGCATGACTAGACACCGGAGTGTACGGAGTACTGTTTACCTTTCTACCGAAGTGGTACCTATTAATCTACTTGCAATTTCTTGCTTTCAAACTGCTAGGTTGGCAGGAGCTGGGGCAGAGATGGGTGCTCACTCCATTGTACAGTACTCAGGTCTCAAACTGCTGACCTGCCAGCCTTCCCGTCGTCGATTTCAGTGTCTTAACCAGTGAGCCACCGCAGCCCCTCAAAAACTTGTTTGGGTTCCTTTTATAAGCTCCTATAGTAACCGGTTACCAAAGGTCTCAGTTAAAAAATGTATGAATATCTTGTCATTCTGGTCATGATTCTAGTTCAGTGGTGGCGAACCTATGGCACACATGCCAGAGGGGGCACTCAGAGCCCTCTCTGTCAGCATGTGTGCTGTCATCCCAGCACAGTATTCTTACACCCTGCCCCTCTGCTCAGCAGCACAATGGGAGTGCATCCTCTTTCCCCCAGCACAGAGTTTGCCCTGCCCCTCTGCTCACAACCCAATGGGAGAGCTTTCTTTCCCCCCAGCACAGAGTTTGCCCTGCCCCTCTGCTCAACAGCCCACTGGGAGCGCTTTCTCTTTTCCCCAGCACAGAGTTCTCCCTGTCCCTCTGCTCAGCAGCCCAATGGGAGAGCTTCTTCCCTCCCCACAGCACAGAGTTGTGGATGGCAGCCTGCAGTCAGCAGCCTGCTGAGTTTGGACACTCGGTCTCTAAAAGGCTCGCCATCACTGTTCTAGTTAATCTGCTGCTCGTCAGTCTGGGTTGTGTTTGTATGGCTTCTTTGCAAATAATGTGTGCAGGTGAAACAAAAGGAATGCCTTCATTGCCTTCTTGTGGTGTTTCTTGCAGGAGACGGAATATGGACACCACTAACACACGCAAGGTTTTCCCTTAATTCTGATGCCTTGGGAATAGCACTGGAGAAAATGGACCAGGTAAAGAGGTGAACGATTGAAGATCAAGATGGAGACACGTGGAAGGGGGAGCTTTCCAAACCTGAATGAAACTTGTTTTTCTCTCCTACCCTTTGGAGCAAGATATCCATTACCCAAACCCTGTTGAAAAATTGTTATCCAGCTCTGAGCTACGTAACTTGTGCTTCAAGTTGAGGTTTAGTATGTTGTTCACACGGCAACTGTGTCTTCATTCAGGTGACCTTTGAAGAGGTGGCCGTCTACTTCACTGAGGAGGAGTGGGCCCTGCTGGATCTGGACCAAAGGTCTCTGCACACAGAAGTCATGGAGGAGAACTTGTGGATGGTGGCCTCTCTGGGTAAAAGTCTCCTTTTCTCGTTGTTAATAATAACACTGTAATACTTTCATGTTAGAAATTATTCTGGGTTGAAAGGATTTTTGCAGAACAAACTCCGCTCAGGGAATGCCCAAAATGAGGCTCCTTTCATGTCCTTAAGAGCTGGGGCAGAGGTGGGCGCTCAATCCGTCATGCAGTACCCGGGTCTTGAACTGCTGACTTGCCAGCCTTCCAGCTAACAAGGCGAGCTTCCTAACCACTGAGCCACCACAACCACTCTTGTTGTTAATGAAATCAGTTTCTATTGTCTTTGATAAAATGAAACTTTAGCCTCTTCCTTACCCTTTGGTGCATTTAAGTAAACTCTGTCAACATCTTCCACCCTAGCTGGATGACATTGAATGGCAGATTTTCATCAAAGTGTCAGTGGGTGGTGTCAGGTTTAGATTGTTTGGTGAGCAGATCCCATAGAGCAGCGATGGCGAATCTTTTAGAGACTGAGAGCCCAAACTCAAAGGGCTGCCATCTGTGCCGCAGAGGGGGAGGGTAAACTCTGGGCTGGGGTGAGGGAGGAAGCGCTCCCATTGAGCTGCTGGGCAAAGGGGTGGGGTGAACTCTGTGCTGGGGGAAGGAGAGAGCGCTCCCATTGAAATAAAAATCGAGTCTCTAAAAGATTTGCCATCATTGGTATATACAGTACAAGACACACTCAGTTTTTCCAGAGTATTTTAGGGGGGGGGGGGGAGTGGGTCTTTACATGCCAGCAAATACGGTATTTCTGACAGATAGTTGTCTAATCTTCTCTTGAGTGCCTCCAGTGTTGGAGAGTTCAACATCGCCTGAGGTTATTGGTTCCATTGTCTTATTGCTCTAACAGATTCCTGATATTCAACTGAAATTTTGTGTCTTGTCACTTGAGGCCATTAGTACATGTCCTGCAGTCTGCAATAACTGGGAACGGATCTTGCCCCTCCTCTATATGACAGTCTTGAAAAGTGCTAACATCTCTCCTGTCTGTCTTCTTGTCTCAAGGCTAAACATCTTGCCTAGTTCTTTTATCTACGGGGCATCAAGGGATATGACAGCAAAGCTCTGTAGCAACATTTCCCTTTCCAGTAGTTTGCTGAGATAGTTGTTCAAGATGAATTAAATATTGCTTGGCCTTTGACCCCAGTCTTCACTTCTCCTTTTGGCTTTGACCAAATGTTGCTCCCTCTTTCTCATTTTCAGGAGGTGGCGGGCAGGTGGTTGCGAATGATGGGTTCAAAGGAAAGAAACGGAACAAAAATCTTTTCCTTGAGGGCGGAAGAAGTTTCAGTTGTAAATCAAGTCTTAATTCCCAGCAGCGAAATCACACTGGTGGGAAATATTTAAATCAAAACTCCACCCTTAGGATACACCAAAAACTTAACACGGGGCAGAAAGTGTTTAAGTGCCTAGAGTGTGGGAAGAGTTTCAAGAAGAGGTCACTTCTCATCCATCATCAAGTAACCCACACAGGAGAGAAACCATTCAAATGTCTAGAGTGTGGAAAGTGCTTCAACCAGAGGTCAGCGCTTCAGAGACATATGAAAATTCACACAGGGGATAAGCCATTTATGTGCGTGGAATGCGGGAAGAGCTTCCGCCAACGATCACATCTTTTGACACATCAGCTAACGCACACAGGAGAGAAACCATTTAAATGCTTGGAATGTGGGAAACATTTCAGCCAGAAGACAGCTCTCACTTATCACCAAGTCATCCACACGGGAGAGAGACCATTTGAATGCTTGCAATGTGGGAAGAGGTTTAGTCACAGGTCAAATCTTACAGCTCATGAGAAACTTCACGCAGCGGGGAAGCCATTTCAACGCGTGGATTATGGGAACAGAAGTCAAGATTCACACCTTATGTCACATCCAAAAGTCCACCCAGGAGAGAAACCATTTAAATTGCTGGAATGTGGAAGAAGCTTCAGCCAGAATTCACATGTTATGGCACATCAGATCCACACAGGGGAGAAATCGGTTAAATCCTTCGAATACGGAAAAAGCTTTGGTCAGACTTCACACCTTATTTCACATCAAAAAATCCATACAGTGGAGAAACCATTTAAATGCTTGGAGTGTGGAAAGAGCTTCAGTCAGAACTCCGTTCTTTTGATCCACCAAACAACTCATACAGGAAAGAAACCATTTAAATGTTCCGAGTGTGGAAGGAAATTCAGTCAGAAGGTGAACCTCATTTGTCATCAGATTATTCACACCAGAGAGAAACCATTCAAGTGCTTCAAGTGTGGGAAACATTTCAGTCAGAGCTCTGCCCTCCGAGTACACCAAAAACTTCACACAGGCGATAAACCATTTGAATGCTTGGTGTGTGGAAAAAAATTCAGTCGGAAGTATTACCTCACCTGTCATGAGGTAACACACACAGGACAGAAGCCGTTCGAATGCTCGGAGTGTGGGAAAAACTTTAGTCAGAATTCACACCTTGTGTCACACCAACGAATTCACACCGGGGAGAAGCCATTCGAATGTGTGGAGTGCGGGAAGAGTTTTAGTCAGAATTCACACCTGATGTCGCACCAACGGATTCACACCGGGGAGAGACCTTTTGAATGCCTGGAGTGCGGGAAGACCTTCAATCAGAGGTCAACGCTTAAGAGACACATGAACGTTCACACGTTGGAGAAACCATATGTATGCTTGGTGTGTGGGAAGAGTTTCAGTCAGAGTTCACCCCTTGTGTTGCACCAAAGAATCCACACAGGGGAGAAACCATTTAAATGCTTGAAGTGTGGGAAGACCTTCAGTCAGAATTCACACCTCATGTCGCACCTACGAATTCACACAGGGGAGAAGCCATTCAACTGTTTGGAGTGTGGAAGGAACTTCAGTCAGAGGTCAACACTTAAGAGACACATGAATGTTCACACAGTAGAGAAACCACTTCCCGGTAAATGCTTTGAATGTGGGAAGAGCATCAGCCAGAATCCAGATATTTTGTTACATCAGAATGGTCACATACAGGAGACGCCACTGAAATGCTTGGAGTGCTCAAAGAATTTCAGTCAGAATTTATACCTCGCTCACCACGAGGCAACTCACACACAGGAGAAGTCGTTGAATGTCCTTCCGGAGTTGGAGGGCGATGTGAGCTCCGAGGTTTGGAATGATATTGTCCAGGTAACGTGTATATAGAGTGTTAAAATTATTAAGCAGGTTGTGTAGAAAATGAGGTTTTGTATTTTTACATGGGACATTATTTTTTAAAAAAAGGCTTGGGAAATTGTTTACTATAGCTATTTGCAAAACAGCTAATTTCTAGCAATTCTTGGCAGCAAGGTCACTGTAAGATATACGTTGCCTTCCAAAAGAATCTCCCATCAGTTGACAGTTCATTGTGGAAGTAAACAAAGGAGATAAGTTAAAGTGAATTGAAACTCGATGTGTTTATATAATCTGTAAATATGAAGGTGACATTAGCCTTTAGCGCGCTGTTCTGATACCTACAGTATGCCATAATAGTCTGGTATTCCAATGTCTTGGTGTTACAAAGGATTATAATTACAGACACTTATTTCTCTAAGACAGGAGTTGGCAACCTTTTTAGGTCAGGGGCCGGGTCACTCTTCCTCAGACAGTTAAGGGGGCCAGACTGGTGGTAAACGCTGCCATAAGAAGTGTATGCAGCTGTCATAAGCACATTTTTAACAACAACTGTGCAGTGGCATCACTGGGGGGGGGGGGGGGCTCTGGCCCCGGGCGGCACTTTTTGGGCTATATATCTTCTTGGACTACAATTCCTAGAAGCCCTAGCGGGAGCCAGCATCCACCAGGGGGCGGCAAATTTGGCTTCAGCCCCGGGTGGCTGAATTCCACCCGTTACTGCAACTGTCCACGTTTTATGGCTCTTGTAAATGCATTTATTTCAACCATGGATGCATTTATGGCTGTTTACACCACTTCTGGCAGTGGTAGTGGGAGCAAGGGTATGGATGGAGGTCTTGACGATTTGGCACCACAGGCCGATTTCAGCCCATGGGCCATAGGTTGCCAACCCTTGCTCTAAGCTCTGCAGAGTGATAGTCAAAACAATAATGGCAGAATGCCACAATTTACCTTTCAGGTCCTTGAAATACCACAAACTGCTGATTCAATAGATTTCTATTGAAAAATATTTAGAATTTCAAGCTTCTGGTGTTCCAGCTTCTGAAGAAAGGATTGTTTATAGTTGGTTCTTCCATGTCTAATCCATACAGGAAACTGCCAAAATGAAGACACCTTTTGGTGAGTTCATGCTGCAGTCCCTTTTGCATGACCCAATGTGAGAAAGATTAGCAGGCAACACAAGGTTGTTGTTACCGGGGCACGCCCGATTGTGTTTCAAAAATATCAGTCTTTGAGGAGGGTTTTTCTGTGAACCCCTTTATAGTCAGTGAAGGGCAAAGAAGACCAGAAAAGAGAGAAGTCACTAAGTTCCAGCACATCATCAACACAACAACATGCTACACATATTGTTGGTGTCCTGGTAGCTCAGCAGTGGCAGCAAATCATAAAGGATTTCTCTTTAAAGATACGTGCTGTCATGATGGGGTGTGCAGTTAGAATAATTTTCTCTTTGTTTTATTATGTTTAATACTGAAGATTGTTCCAAGTTATAATGCATTTTATTTTTTTAGATGTATTTTTTGCTTTTCAATTGTGCTTTATTAGTCTATAAGCTCCTGAATATACTATAAGTTAACTGTTCTTTTTAGTATTTTATTATATTTTAAGTACTGTACCTAGTTTTCTGGTCTTGATATTTATGGCAGGCCAATAACCTTCCCAAATTGTAATAATGGATTTACTTTTAAGCATTTGTAGCTACAGTTTTTCATGGCTGTAAGAATAATTTTGTGTCAGAGATTACTCTGGGTTGAAAGGATTTTTGCTGGAGAAACTCCATTCAGGGGATGCCCGAATGAGGCTCCTTTCATGTCCCCAAGTGCAGCCCTCGGGTATCAAAGCCCAACCTTCCAGTCTTCAAGCTCAGCGCCTTAATTCGCTAAGCCACCAGGGGAGCTGCTTTCATGCCTTTAAGACTTGGAAATTCTAAATTTTGAGATCATGTCTTGCTTATGGAACATAGGAGCAATTAAGATAAATAAAAGACTTACAGTATTAGACAAGTTGATGTTGCCTGGAATTACAGCATCACTGAACGTGACATACTTTGATATCCAGATGAAATCTGGTATGATTGGAAATGATTGCCTGGTTTCATTCTGAATTTAACCCTTTAGTTCAATAAATGGCAGTTGTGACAAGCACAGGCTTCATACCTTTGCCTAGAAGTTATTAAAGTTCTTTATGGTTCTTTGACCAATGGTCAGGTGTCAGACTCTGACTTGACACTTTATGGCAGGGGTTCCCAACCTTTTCAAGCCCAGGGCCGGGTCACACTCTATCAGTCAGCTTTGAAGGCTGGATGGCCATTTTGCCATGCCTGCATGATTTGGGGGGTGGGGTGGGTGGGTTGTGGCCATTTTGTCCGAACAGCTTCAGAGGGGTGGCCATTTTTTCTCTCAAATGCCCTTGGACCATGATTGTGAACCTTGGCACTCCAGATGTTCTTGGACTTCAATTCCCAGAAGGCCAAGCACCCTGTGAATCCACACAAATGGGTTTACTGCGATTCATCCGGTCCACGTTGCCCTCATCACTCCCAGAAGCGGAAGTAAAATGCCTCCACCAAAATTTTGCTGAGAAAGTGCTGCTCAGAAAGAGTGGGTGAAAGCAAAATCCTCAGAAACACACCTGCTATTTGATCACCAACCACCAACGCAGAGATTGAAATCAAGGCATAGCTTCCTCAAAACTTCTGTTCCTCTGAACAACCAGCCCCCACAGACCACCTTAGAACTATCAAAGGCAAGAAAGGAGCTACCAGATAACTTGGCAGAGCCACATGATTCTCTACCACCTAGTGAAGAACCACCATGGAAAGCTTTAAACAGACTGCATGCAGGGGTAGGAATGTCAAGGGTTAATCTGAGAAAGTGGGGTTTCCCTGTAGACAACAGTCTATGTGGGTGTGGAGAACTAACTATCTCCCATATGACACAGTGCCCCTAAATGTGCACTGAGGAGGACCTTATGTTGGCAAGAGGAAATGCTGTTGATGTGGCCTGATGTTGGGCAAATGTCATTTAGACCTTTTAATTCTATTTTGTTTTTTATGTGTTAATTTTAGCTTTGTATATTATACAGTGGTACCTCGAGTTACAAATGGTTTGAGTTACAGTACAACATTTTTCACAATATGAATGAAAATCAATTGAAAATAATGGCTCGAGTTATGAATTTTCTAGAACTGATTAATTGGTTTTCAATGCATTCCTATGGGAAACCATGTTTCAAGTTATGAATTTTGGTTTTCAATGCATTCCTATGGGAAATTCGAGGTACAAATTTTTCATAACATGAAAAATGCCTTGGAATGTATTAAATTTGTAACTTGAGGTACCACTGTATGCTGGGCCTTAGTGACCGGCTCCCTGAACCACATGATCAGCCCACGGCCCAAAAAGTTTGGGCACCCCTGGGTTAGAGCGATAAACACTATGACCAACTTCTTTACTAGGAGGCGGATCTAGATCTTTGCTGATCAATGTGGGACGATGAGTCACATTGAATGACACCAGTTCTGCTCGCCAGAGACCCAGCAGGACATTACAGACAGTTGATGTCTGGCCAGACGTGGTTCAGCTCCAAAACCAGAGTTCAACAGAGTTTAATGACCAAGTAGATTTACAAGCAATTTCCCCCAAACCTGAACTGTCTTGTGGAGTGTGTGATGTCAAGGTGTAGCGGTATCTGTTTGTAGTTTGTTAAAATAATTAGGATGGTGGTGGTGTAAAAATGTGGACCTGAATATATATCCTGTACTTTGAAATGATGCTTGGGAAATGGTGTACTGTATAGCCATTTTCAAGTCAGCTGCTTTCTAGCTAAGCTTGGAAGCAATGTCTCTGTAAGATAGAAGCTCTCCCATGGTTGACAGTTCGGCCAATAAACTGACAGCTGGTGAGAGCTCTTAGAGGCTGAAAAGCCATTTATGTTATTTCCTTATTATTCTATTTAGTAAATACTGTATTCCAGAAATACTTGTTTGTTTCAATTGTTAATCTTATGGTTGTATCAAATAAACTTGTGGGATCATTTTACTGTAAATGTCGTTGAGCCACGCTTGCTTTTCAATGTGAAGCAGTTGATTTATGTTATATTTGATGGAGTGGGAGGTTTCATTTAGACCAGGCATGCCCAAACCATGAAAGATCTGGAGGGCCACTGTCACGAGCCTGACCTTTAAATGAGAATTTCTGCCATGCAAAGGACAATATTAATGTCTGCATGGAGGGTGCACTAGAAATTATGAACCAGCACTCAAAGCAGAGAGGTGGAAGAGGCTTAATGCACTGCAAAATATGCTTGGTCCTATAAAGAACTTGTAGGTGGTTGATTATCAGTTTTCTAAACCCTGTGAAGACCCTTTACTTTAGAAAACTAGATGTTGGGGAAAGTGTTCATTGTGCATAGCAGGGAACAACATGTGCACAAATGAAGGTATCCGTATTGAAGTACAAATTGAGGATGCATAAGATGGCTGTTTATAAAAATTTACACAAAGTATCACAGACTCGAGTAAGAAAACTATTTTTTTTCCATTTCAAGTAGGCGTCACTTGGGGGTATAGAAGTAGTCGTTCCTTCTCATGCTGTGTGGTGCCTGTCTCTGCCACGACAGGATATCAGGCACTACTATTTCAGCAATAGTTTTATGTGACCAGATTGCTAACCTGACACCTAATCCTTTTCTTTTCTCATCCGGATTTGGGATTGGCAGTGCCTGCGGCAGGAAATAATCCAACCCCTGCCCTTGCTCCAGCCGCTGCCGGAATCAGCTGCAGACACATTTACAGCTGTTGTAAACACGTTTACGACAGCCATGGACTCAACAGCCTTATATGAGCCTGAGGCCGATTCTGTTTGAGGGAGCGTGGCCCGGCCCCTGCCTTGAAAAGGTTGAGAACTCCTGCTTTAGTCCCTCACTTTTGAGGGCAGATACTCTCGAGACATCTCCCTCAGACAGACTCAGATAAAAGCAGTGGCGTCCGCTCCATTCCCCAACTGCCATAACCACCACTTTGCCTCACGTTCCAAATGCCTTGGTACTCGCCCGCCACACCTTCCATCCCTCACAGGTGTTGTTTCATCCATCCCCAGTCACCAGGCTAGCATGAGCTAAATCAGGGGTTCCCAACCTTTCCAAGCTGGGGGCCGGGTCACGCTCTCTCAGTCAGCTTTGAGGGCCAGACAATCATTTCCCTCTGCCTGCACAAGGGTGACAGCTATTTTGTCCCAAAGCTTGACAGTGGTGGAAATTTTGTTTCTTGATTGCCCTTGGAGGGGTGGGGGCCAGATGAAATGGCACTGTGGGCCGGATCCCTAGGTTGGGATCCCCTGAGCTAAATAATCACTAATCCCGAGTACTGCAGGACAGAATGAGCTCCCGTCTCTGCCCCAGCTTTTGCCAACCTAGCAGTTCAAAAGCAAAACATTGCAAATAGATAAATAGTGACCACTTTGGTGGGAAAGTAAACAGCATTTCGTGCACTCTTGTGGCTAGTCATGCCTGGCACATGACCACAGAAACATCTGCAGAGGCAGACAACTTCGGCTTTGAAACAGATGAGCACTGAACCCTAGAGTCGGATACGGCTGGCTTTCAAGCAAGGATGACCTTTACCTTTACTTTACCTTTTTGCTTATATTCTGGAATAAGGAAAATTTAAATTTTTTAAAGGAGCACTTCATTATTGCTTCACAGGAATTGGTGGAAAAAATACTTAAAAATGGCTAACCTACCTCTTAACCTATCTCAGTTGATCCCCTGTGCCCTCAGACACCAGTTATTTTATGTTGAGATGTATTTGTTTCTTGAGTTTGTTGTGTATTTTGTTGTGTTATCTGATATATGTTTGTACACCCACCACTCAGAGTGGGACGGTATAATATATAATATAATATATACTGTATATATAAATGAATAGAAATAGATAGGTCCAATATTTGTTCCAACTCTTTCCACTGTCAAAATTTCCATATTGTGAATCAAAGAATAAACATAAACAAGACAAAAACAAAAAAGACAACATTAAAATACAGGGGTTAGTCTTTATGGTGCCACAACATTTTTTGTCCTCCCCCCCCCCCTTTACTCTCTGATATGTTTGCACAGAGTAACATGGCTACCACTTCAAAAAATTCTACCATATGATGAAGTGGAGTTAGAAGGTAACGGTTTAATAATATTGGAATATAGGGGAAAGGTTGCCTTTGCTCAAAAGCCAGTCATATCCAACTCTAGGATGCAGTACTCATCTCTGTTGATCGCCAAAAAACCAGCGCTGTCTGCATCTGCAGATGTTTCCATGGACATCCAGCAGGCATAACTAGATACTGGGATGCACGGAACACTGTTTACCTTCACACAGAAGTGGTCCCTATTTATCTACTTGCAATTTCTTGTTTTCTAACTGCTGGGCTGTCAGGAGCTGGGTCAGAGCGAGGTGCGAGCTCAGTCTGTCAAAAGGTGTGTCTTATTTTGTGTTTAGTAAAGGTTTCCCTTGCTCGAAAGCCAGTTGTATCCGCCTCTAGGGTTCAGTGCTCATCTCTGTTTTAAAGCTGAAGAGCCAGCGCTGTCTGCTTCTGCAGACATTTCTGTGGTCATGTGGCAGGCATGAGTAGACACCGGAGAGCACAGAACACTGTTACCTTCCCACCTTAGTGATTCCTATTTAACTACCGTACTTGCAATTTCTTACTTTTGAACTGCTAGGTTGGCAGGAGCTGGGTCAAAGACGGGAGCTCATTTAATCCTGAAGTACTCAGGAATTGAACTGCTGACCTTCCGCCTCCCAGACCAAATACACATCAGAGAGTAAACAAAACCAAAGAGGAAAAAAGTGGCACCTTAAAGCAGGGATTCTCAACCTGCAGCCAATGGGTCGGATGTGGCCCATAGCACCATTTCATGTGGCCCCCACCACCTGTACCACACCAGGAAGTGTCATGTGGTGGAGGAGGGCAAAATGGCCATCTGGCCCCCGAAGCGATCTGAGGGAGCATGACCAGGCCCCTGGCTTAAAAAGACTGAGAACTCCTGCCTTAAAGACTAACTCCTGTATTTTAATGTTAGCTTCCATGGATCAAGTCCACTTCGTCAGACATAATAGTGGATTACGTCTGACGAAGTGGGCTTGATCTATGAAAGCTAACATTAAAATACAGTTGAGTTTTTTCTTTTAAATAGTAGCCATGTTAGTCTGTGCTTCAGGCATATGAGAGAAAACAAAATCAAAAACACTGCAGCACTTTAAAGACTAACTGCTATATTTTTAATGTGAGCTTTCATGGATCAAGTGAAACTCCTATGTCTGATCCACAAAAGGTCACATTAAAAAGATAGCAAATGCAGGAGACGATACCTTTTCTAGGTCACTTTAAAAATTCAAAACTCTGCAAGCTTTTGTAACTCAAGTTACTTTTTCAGGCAATATCATGGCACGGGCTATGTACTCCCAGCCCAGCTTTATCCTTAGATGTTAAATGGGAAAACAAACAGCTACATCTAAAGGCAGGAAGCAAGGAGTTGGTATATTTTCCCTTCCCCCAAGATGACCCTCTTGGAAGCTGTAGCTTTCAAATATATATAGCCGTTAGTCTTTAAAGTGCTGCATTGTTTTTGTAATTAAAATACAGGAGTTAGTCTTTAAGATGCCACGTTTTTTGTCTTTGTTTTGTTTACTCTCTGATATGCTCACACACACTAACTTGGCTACTAAAAACACAGCAATTCTGGATTGTGCTAAAGCCATGATTCTCAACCTGTGGCCCATGGGCCAGATGTGGCCCACGGCACCATTTCATGTGGGGGCTCCACCCCACCTGGACGTGCCATGTGGTGGGGGGAGGGCAAAATGGCCATCCGGCCCCCGAAGCTGTCTGAAGGAGCGTGACCCAATGTGGCCCCTGGCTTAAAAAGGTTGAGAGCTCCTGCACTAAAGCAAGAACCAGACTTGCCTCCACTTCAAAGGGTTAAATCGAAAGAGGCTGGATCCTAGAGGGGCAGGAAGTGGTTGGAGAAGGCGGAAAGGCAAGTGTGTGCCTCGCACAGGCTCTTCCCCTTCCTGCCTAGGGAAGGAAGGTTCCTCCTACCTTGATAAGCAAGAGGTCGGTGACCTGCAAGGGGGCAAAGGGTGGCTGGCTTGTTGAATCGGTTGCCTGCTTTCAGCGCAGGGCAGCCTAATAAAAGGGAAGGAAGGGGGCTTTCGTAGCCTTGCACAGCCCCGTAGCTGTGGGAGGGGGGAGAGACCGTGGTATCTCCCTGCCCCTCTGAGAAAACAGGTGAGTTTCCTCCCCATTTGTAAGAAGGCAGGAATGTAATGCAATGTAATGTAAGAAAGCTGTAATGCAAGGTAAGAAATGTAATTTAAGAAAGATATAACTTAAGAAAGCTGCCCCAGCTCCTGCCAACCTAGCAGTTCAAAAGCAAGAAATTGCAAGTAGATAAATAGGTACCACTTCGGTGGGAAGGTAAACAGCATTCTGTGCACTCCGGTGCTTTAGTCATGCCTGCAACGTGTCCACGGAAATGTCTGCAAACGCAGACAGCGCTGGCTCTAAAATACAGGAATTAGTCTTTAAGGTGCCACAGCGTTTTTTGACTTTTGCTTTGTTTACTCTCTGATAGGTATTTTGTATGTGTCTGAGCACAAAATAAGACACACCTTTTGATGGCATGAGCGCCCATCTCTGTCCCAGCTCCTGTCAGCCTAGCAGTTGGAAAGCAAGAAATTGTAAGTAGATAAATAGGTACCACTTCGATAGGAAGGTAAACAGCGTTCTGTGTTCTAGTTATGCCTGCCACATTTCCACGGAAACATCTGCAGGATTTTTTTCTGGAGAAACACCGCTCAGGGGAGACACAAATGAGGCTCCTTTCTTGTCCCCAAAATCTTTTGGCCACCAAAGTGGTCCCTACTATTTATCTACTTGCAATTTCTTGCTTTTGAACTGCTAGAGTTGGCAGGATCTGGGACAGAGATGGGCGCTCAAACCGTCATGCAGTACCCTGGTCTTGAACTGCCGACTTGCTGTGCTTCCAGCTAACAAGGCGAGCTCCTTAACCACTGAGCCACTGCAGTCCCTAAAAGCTAAGATGAGGGTGCTTAAAAAGGAGCATTTCTGCTCAGAGTTATGGAGTGGTAAAATTAGTACAGTACATAAATCAATAGTGTTGCAGCTGTTACTAAGCTTATCCTGTGGCGCTAGCAAACGGCTGAATAAAAGTTCTGCAGAGTTCAAAAACTTGCATGTACAGTAGTTGCTTTTATGTACCATTAGGCCACTTCCGCTTTATGACAATTGTATAAGTTAATGACACCCCCATAAAATGAATTTTCTGTCTTTAATAACTGCGGTCAATTCTTGCCTGCCATAAACCAGGACTTCCTTACTGAGTCAGTCAGTCTTACGTTCACTCTTGGCCTTTTCCTACTTCCTTCAACTTTTCCTAATGTTATTTCCCTTTTCCAATGAGTCAGTTCTTATCCTGACAATGCAATACTGTACCTGTATTTTAATATAAGCGTTTAGATTTCAACTCCACTTTTTTTTTTGTTTTCTTTCTTTCTGATATACCTGCAGACTAACACAGCTTATCACTTCAAAAACTAGACATTTCAAATATCTCCACTTTTCTACTCACAATATGCTGTTAGTTGCATATTTTAAATCCCATATTTGCCAGCGTATAAGACGCACTGGGTTATAAGAAGCACTCTGTTTTTTGTACACACTTTAAAGGGGGGAGAAATAAATTTTCTACATTTTCCAATGGATTTTCGAAATTAACTCCAGGAGACAGCAAGAGTGGGCAGTGGCTGTGGGATGGCGGAAGGGGGAAATGGGCTTTAAAGCTGCCCTCTTTCCACCCCATTCCCTCGCTCCGGCTGTTGGCAGCCTGTGCTGTGGGATGGAGGGGAAATTGACTTCAAAGGAGCCCTCTTTCCACCCTATTCCCCTCCAGAAAATAGGCTCCCCCCCCCATCCACAGTCGCTGGCCGCCAGCAGTCAGGTGGGGGAAATGAGGTGGAAACAGGGCTCATTTAAAGCCAGTTTCCCCCGGATCCCACAGCCGCTGGTCGCCAACAGCCAGGGAGGGTAGAAAGAAGGCTCCTTTGAAGCCACCCACCTGGGTCCAGTCACTGCTAATTTTGATTACGGGCATATATGACTCACCCTGTTTTCCAAGTGAATTTTAAGGGGGGAGAAAACTGTGTCTTATAAACCAGCAAATACAGCAGTTTGTCTCTTCCAACAATTTTTGTTCCACCTTGAAATGAATTTATACCAAGGGTTCTCAACCTTTCCAAGCCGAGGGCCGGGTCACGCTCCCTCAACTTCAGGGATGGGACAGCCATTTTGCCCTGCCTGTTGCATATGGCACTTCTGGGTGCGACAGAGGCAGTGTTGGGGCCACATTAAATGGTGTTATGGGCCACATCTGGTCCCCGGGCCGTAGGTTGAGAACCCCTGATTACGCAGCTTTCCTGACTGGTTTGGGAAAAATTCAATGAGTGATTTGAGAGTAGAGTGATGACTCAGACACCTTAACTGAAAGGAAAGTCAGCAAAAGACTCTCCACTTTTGGTGTGTCTAGGTGGCTCAGGGGCTGAGTTATGCCCCCTAATCACTAACAGAATCTTCCCCCAAAGCAGCTTATGAAGGCCATAGACTTTTTCACAGTACTGTATATTGGTAGTATGGTCTCCACTGCCTCTTCCTTTTCTGGTATTTGTCACTCTGTGGCCAAAATCTTGTTATCTATATGGAAAACAAATGGCAGCATTTGAACTCTCAGAGATCGCAGTTAATAAATCCTGCTGGTATTCTCAAGCATGTACCGAGCCAGTGAGTGTGTGTAATCCTGAGAATCCCATTAATGAGTGGCAACTCATTAATTTCTAGCTAGAAGTGACTGAATGCTTTGACATTTGCCTTCTGCATGTGTAAAACAGAAACAGGATTTTAGCCCATAGGACAGGGGTTCCCAAACTATGGCCCACAGGCCGGACCCAGCCAGCAGCCTCATTTCATGTGGCCCATGCCACAGCCGCCTATGGAAGTGGACACATTTACATCAGCCATAAAACATGCCCTGCATGCATGAACATGTCAGTGACTGTTGTAAACATAGAAGTGGCCGCATTTATGGCACCCATAAATGCACCCGCTTCCGGAGGATGTGGTCTGGCCCAGGGCCAGATTTACAAGAAAAGAGGCCCTAGGCTATTCCACTTATGTGGCCCTTTCACCTCCCATTTTTAAGTTTGTAAATTACAGGAGATATAATAAAATACATAATTACTGTGATATATATCAATATATAGGCCCTTCTTGATCATGAGGCCCTAGGCTGAAGCCTAGTTAGCCTATAGGAAAATCCGACCCTGGTCCAGCCCATTCAGCTGTCTGTGGTGCATGGCCAGGCCTGCGGTGTAAAAAGGTTGGGGACCCCTGCCATAGGAAGCAAGAATATGTGGTACAAAGTACTGTACAGTATCTGCATTAGCTGTCTCAAGAGTGTTGGCAAAATAAAAGAAACTCAAGTATCGCAGACTATTTATTTATTTAAATGTTGTTACCCTGCCTTTCTCCTAAACTGATCAAAACTAAAAAAAATTATAGTATTTTAAAAAGAATTGGAAAAAAATTTAAAATAATGCTTCTGTTTTTTTACCCCCTCCAAACAGCTATTTGTTAGAAGAAAGCCTGCTTGAACAGAAACATTGTACATAGTTTGTGGAATGACAACAAAGATGGGCCCAGCCTGGCCTCCCATGGAAGGAAGTTCCAGAATTTGGGAGCGGTGATCGAGAGAGTCTTCTCCCATGTACCTGCAGGTCACACGTCTGAGGTTGGTAGGACTGAGAGAAAGGCCTCTTGAAGATCTTAAAGCCAGGGTTCCCAAAACTACAGCCCACGTGCCGGCTCTGGCCCACAATGCCATTACATCCGGCCCGTCACTGCCTCCACTACGCTGGAAGTGGGTGTTTATGTCAGCTATAAATGTGCCCACGTACGTACAAACACTCATCATAAACATGGCAGTGGGTGCATTTAGGACAGCCAATTTATCCCTTTAGCACCTGCTTCTGGGGTGTGTGGTCCAGCCCACTCAGCTGTCCGGGGACATGATCAGGCCCATGGTATAAAAAAGTTGGCCACCCGTGTCTTAAAGGCATGGCAGGCTCATAAAAAGAGATGTGGGTTTTAAGATGGCTTGGATTCAAGCCATTTAAGGATTTATAGGCTAAAACCAGTACTTTAAATTTTGCCTGAAAATGAAACCGCAGCCAGTGGAGCTGCCGTTAACGGGGGTGGGGGCAGGTGTTTACATAATTCCAGTAACCAGCCCAAGTTAAAATTACATTTTGGACAGAGTGTTCAAATAGCGGCAGCCCCACACACAGCACATTTCAGTAATGCAGGTGGGACGTAACTCAAAACATGTATCAGTGTGGCGAAATAAGACACTTTAGTGTGGAAAAGCACTCCTGGTCATCTCTGTGACCTGAGACTTCACACTCCGGGACAAAACCAGGAGCATCTCCGAGGTGTGCACTCATGTTTTCAGAGGGAATCTAACCCCGTTTAGCACAGGCTGGATCGTTATTCCTTGATTTGCCTTTTAACTGAGCAAGAGTGTCTCTGTCTTGACTGGATTAAGTTTTAGTTTAATTCACTCTCATCTAGTCCATTACTTGGTGTCTGGCCAGGTTATCCTGCTGTGGTAAGAGTAGGCCAGGGGTCCCCAACCCTTTCATGCCATGGACCAGACCACACACATCCGAACAGCTGAGCCGGCTGGTCACGTGGTTCCTCCTGCGATAAATGCTGCTGTAAAACGCATCTGTGGCTGGCATAAACGTGTTTACGACAGCCACTGATACATTTATAGCAGCATTTACGGCAGGTGTGGGCTTGTTTACACAGGTGTGTAAATGCTTCTGCGTCCAGTAGCGGCAAGAGGCCACATTAAATGGTGCACAGGCTAGTTCAGGCCTGTGAGCCGTAGGTTGGCTACCCCTGGAGTAGGCCATACTGCCAGTGAGTCAACTATGAGCATCAGTTGGCGGTTAGTCAAGAAGAGAATTTGTCAAGAAGAGAATTTGTCAAGCTACAACTAACTTTGAGGAACGAATTAAATTCGTATGTAGAGGTCTGGTGATATATGAATACATATTGTGAGGACCAGGTGGGGATACAAACAATAGGCAAAGTGTTTCTTCTTTTCATGCTTCTCTTTCTGTTTTGTGAAAACAGAATCTGTCCAACCAGAAGAATAAAGAATAACCCTTCGGCCATGTTAAAAGCTATTTTAGATTGTGGTCCAGATAAGAAGAAGCAAGACTCGGGAAGACCTCAAACAGGAAGAAGTCACAACACGATCCATCCTGTGGGAAACGGTGATGGAACGACAGCAGTGGGGTGGAGCCACGCTCTGGAGCAGGTTCAGGATGAGTCTCCCCATGGCTCGGACGTCCAATGCCGGAACTTCAGGCAGTTCAGTTACCCAGAGGCCCTGGGCCCCCGAGAGGTTTGCGCCCGACTCCATGAACTCTGCCGTCAGTGGCTGAAGCCAGAAAAGCACACGAAATCCCAGATCCTGGACCTGGTGATCCTAGAACAGTTCCTGGCTGTCCTCCCACCAGAGATTGAGAGCTGGGTGAGGGAATGTGGAGCGGAGACCAGTGCCCAGGCTGTGGCTCTGGCGGAAGGTTTCCTCATGAGCCAAGCCGTGGACAAAAAAGAGGAGGGACAACAGGTGAGCGTGGTTGACCTTGGTAGACTACAAGGCTGAGATTACTTTCAAAGCAGTGGGGATCTACCTCAGGGGTTCTCGATCTATGGGCTGTGGGCTGGATGCAGCCCACAGCACCCTTTCGTGTGGCCCACTGTCCTTCCTCCCGCCACTTCCAGAAGTTGCAGAAGTGGCAAAAACAGCTGTAAACGTGCTAGCGGCTGTCATAAATGCATTTAAGAGAGCTGTAAATGTGCCTGCGGCTGTTGTAAACGCATTTACGACAGCTGCAGATGTGTTTTACAGCAGCGTTTATGGCAGGGGAACTGCCAGTCCAGCCCGCTCAGCTGTCTGAGGGAGCGTGACCCAGCCCACGGCTTTAAAAGGTTGAGAACCCCTGATCTACTAGGACTCCCCCCCCCCCGTTCCATTCCTCTTCTAATTCCTCTTTCTTTAAAATGTCCACTGCTCTTGTTGCTACAGGACTTGTTCTCCAGAGAGTCCTACGAAGCAGAGAAGATCCCTTCAGAACCTGGTCAGAAGTCCCAGTCCAAGTGGATCACACAGGATGGGGAGAGAAGGTCCACGTTAGTGGGTGAGGATAGAAGGCGGCCTTTCCTAGCAAGTGTCTACATTACTTAAAGGACTTTTAACAGTTTTACATCTTGGTCATGGTTTGAAAAGCCATGTTTGTAAGGCAGGGCTGTGGGCTAATGGACTTTTCAGTGCTCTGGCTGTTCTCTTCCAGTAGTAGTCGTGATGATGATGATGATGATGATACAACTTTGCCAGACGTTTGGATTTGAATGCAGTAAAAATCATTGGGAACGTCAAGTAGAGAAAGTTTTAGACTATAAGAGAGTCAAGCTTCTGAGGGACTTTAACATTCAAACAGACAGACCAGGGGTTTTCAACCTTTTCAAGCTGAGGGCCAGGTCACACTCCCTCAGAAAGCTTTGGGGGCCGGAACGGTCATTTTGCACTGCCTGCCACATGTGGCGCTTCCAGGTGTGGGTGAGGCAGGGGGGGGGCACATGAAATGGTGTTGTGGGCTGCATCCGGCCCCCAGGGCATAGATTGAGAACCCATGAGATAGACATACAACAACAACATTTCACGTCAGAAATTTTTCTGGGTTGAAAGGATTTTTGAAGAAGAAACTCCACTCAGGGAACACCTAAATGAGGCTCATTTCATCTCCCCAAGAGCTGGGACAGAGATGGGAGCTCAGTCCGTCATGCAGTACCCGACTTGCCAGCCTTCCAACTAACAAGGTGAGCTTCTTAACCACTGAGCCACCACAGCCCCTTCTTGTAATGAAGAGGAATGGATGAGTTGTTCTTGCAGTTTGGTATCATGGCCATGACTCAAGCCCAGAATTGGGTTCCCATTGATTTATGGGACTTTTACCAGTCTGGCAAGGTTATTCTGCTGTGGTAATAGAGTAGACCCTACTGCCAGCAACTCAACACCTAGTGTCAGGTGGTGGTTAATTAGCTTGACTACCCTGAGGACTAAGAGACTTGGATGCTGAAGTCCACAGGGAAGGATGATGATCCTCAAGTGGATTAAATCCCACTTGACTCCATCAGGAGCTTCATCAATACTGACCTGGGGCTGAAGAGGGCTTTGCGTGCCAAAAGGGCTCAGGACCAGAAAGTGACTCATGGAACTGGATCAGTGGTCCGATGGGTGTCATGCTGCAATGCATTGGAAAGGCAGAGGAAAGGCCACTGCGTTATATTCACAGGGCAGTCTTCATGACTGATTACCATGACAGTTGACTGTATTCAGATTAGGATACCTCTGAAGAAGAAGAAAGGGTTCTTTTTATTCTGGAAGTCCCATCTCAGCCTACAGCTTTGTATTTGCAAGGCTTTGACAGAGCTGTGAATGGTAAGAGATGCCCAGTTTAGTTATGTTGATATGACTTGATGACCCATGAGAATAAAGCATTATTTTTAGTTTTAAAGTTTTTGCCACTCACCTGCCCACACTCTGTTCTTTTCTCATTCACCCAGATTTCAACTGTAGCCACCTTAACTCAGTTAACATTCTGTGGACACGGAGTTCACACACAGCTATTTTAGGGCTTTTTTTCTTTTTTTGGTAGTTCTGCTATGTTTTCCTCCCTCATCATATTTTTTATAAGGATGCTTTTCTATAACAGACAGTGATTGTGACTGTATCGTTTGGGTAGAACCGACTAAAAATGTGCAGGAGAAACAGGAATTCTGAATAACTCTAATTTTTGTTGGTTGTGTCCATCACAGGAGATGGAATGCGGATGTCGGAAATCTGTACGATCACCTTGCTTAATTCTGATGCCCTTGGAAAAGTCTCTGAGGAACTTGACCAGGTAAGATAAAAGGGTAAAGGTTGTCCTTACTCGAAAGCCAGTCGTATCCAACTCTAGGGCTCAGTGCTCATCTCTGCTTATAGCCAGAGAGCCAGTGCTGTCTGTATCTGCAGACACTGTTTACCTTCCCACCGAAGTGGTCCCTATTTATCTTCTTGCAATTTCTTGCTTTCGAACTGCTAAGTTGGCAGGAGCTGGGATAGAGACGGGCGCTCAAACTCATGCAGTCCCCGGGTCTCGAACTGCCGACTTTCCAGTCAGCAAGTTCAGTGTCTTAACCACTTGAACCACCGTAGCCAGGTAAAGGAATGAACAATTAAAGGTGAACAAGAAGACAAGTGGAGGGGATATTTTATCCCTGATACGTCTCTTGAACCATGAACAAATCTTTCCTTTTCCTTTAAAGACATATGTCCATTGGCAAATTAAAATCCAAATGAACATCTCTCAGCAATACGGCTTTTCTTTCTGGCCCAGCTAGATCAGGGGTGCCCAACTTACAGCCTGTAGGCCGGTCATAGCCCACGGTACCATTTCATGAGAGGGCGACGGCAGCCTTGGATGTGATTGCTTCACTACGCCCTCTCTGTGCCTGTGGGCGTCGATCATCCCCTTGGTTTACAGAAGAACTGTGGGAGCTCAAACGGGCAAAGAGACGCTGAGAGCGTTGCTGGGTGAAGACCCAGAGTGAGTCTGATCGAACACTTGTTAGAGCCTCTATTAAAGGCTACCTAGTGGTGATGGGGGTGGTGAAACGACAGTATTTTACCGCCCTTATTGCCTACGTGGATAATCGCCCAACGGCCTTGTTCCGGGTGACCAGGTCCCTTCTCCGTAGAGGGGGGTCTGGCCCTGGTTGGCAGGGATTGGCTGAGGCTTTTGCTGATTATCTGGTGGAGGTTTAATCCCGGTGTGGAAAATATAGAGCTGGGGTTGACTGGAGTGCAGTTTGGCCATATTATCTGGAATCGGTTTGATCCAATTGGCCCTGATGAAGTGGATCTTGGATCTGTTAGTGCCACTGCCAGTGAATTAGATCCATGCCCCGCCTGGCTAGTCAAAGGCATTCAGGGCGGTGTCAGGTGGTTGGGTCGTGGCAATTATAAATTATTCATTGCAGGATGGGGTTTTTTCAGCAACCTTAAAACATGTCTTGGTCCGCCCCATCATGAAAAAGCCATCCCTTGACCATACAGTACTTACCAACTACTGGGCGGTATCCAATCTACCCTTTTTGGGCAAGGTTTTGGAAAAGGCAATGAGTGGTGTGGCAGCTACAGGAGGTCCTGGATGAAGTGTATCTAGACCCTTTTCAGTCAGGATTCAGGCCCGGATATAGTACTGAAATTGCATTGGTCGCGTTAGTGGATGATCTCTGGAGAGAGCAGGATGGTGGACATCCATCCGTCCTGGTTCTTCTTGACCTCTCAGCGGCTTTCAATAACGTCAACCACGGTATCCTTCTGGCAAGGCCCTGAGGATTGGGGATCCAAGGCACTGTGTTGACCTGGTTTTCCTAATTTCTGAAGGGCTGGACCCAGTCGGTGTGGTTGGAGGGCAAGAGGTCCAGCCCCAGGCCCCTTCAATATGGGGTGCCTCAGGGCTCTCGCCCCTCCTATTTAACATCTACATGAAACCTCAGGGTGAGATCATCCGTTCCCACGGAGTGAGGTATCATCAATGTCCAGATAGATACCCAGTTGTATATCTCGGCCCGTGGGGACCCTAGCGATGCAGTGGAAGTCCTTTCTAGGTGCCTGGAGGCTGTGAGGGTCTGGATGGGGGACAATGGGCTACAGCTGAATTCTGGCAAGACTGAGTGGTTGTGGGTCAGGGGTCCTGCGCTATCTCAGGAGCTACCATCTTTGGTTCTAGATGAGGCAGTCTTGCCCCAAACAGACCCGGTCTGTAATCTGGGAGTCCTCTTGTACTCGCAACTCCTGCTCTATGAGCAGGTGGCAGTTGTGGCCAGGAGGACTTTTGCACAACTTCGTGTTATTCGCCAGTTACGCCCACTGCTAGATCGGGACTCCTTGTTCATGATCTCACACGCTTTGGTCACCTCCAGACTTGATTACTGTAATGCGCTCTACATGGGGCTGCCCTTGGTGACCATTCGGCGGCTGCAGCTGGTCCAGAATGCAGTTGATGCAGCTGCTCGGGTAGTGATGGGTTGTGGGTGTTATGCTCATGCCTCACCACTGCTTCGGGAGCTGCACTGGTTGCCAGTTTGCCTCCAAGTGCAATTCAAGGTGCTGGTTATTAGCTTTAAAGCCCTACATAGTAGTGGGCCAGGATACTTAAGAGACCATGTCACCCTGAAAACATCTGTCCGTCCCACCAGAGCAGACTGGAGAGGCTCTCTGGTTGTACCATCAGCTAGAGAGGCTCATCAAGCTAGCACAAGAAGGAGGGCCTTCTCTGTGTCTGCTCCGGCCCTTTGGAACCTCCTGCCAACTTAGTTACATTTACAGACAGAGCTATTGCCCTTTCGGAAGGGCCTAAAAACCTGACTGGCAGGGCAGGTGTTGGGCTCCAGTAATACGGGGTCCCATGTTGGGTGGCCAATGTGATTGGACAGCTACCTCTCTCTCTCTTTTAAACCTTTTAAATTTTTGAGTCTTTTAAATTTATAGTTTTGAATTTTTAACCAACTTTGAACTCTTAAGTTTTTAATCTCTTTGAATTTGTATGGGTAATAGTTGGATTTATGGATGGGTTCATTGGATTGTCGACTTCCAATATTGTGTTAGCTGTCCTGAGTCGCTTTGCGAGTAGGGCGGCATACAAATGTGATAAAATAAATAAATAAATAAACGTGGCCCGCCACCCTCATGGTCCTTGTGTGGTTCCTTTTTAATTAAAAACACATGGTACAGCTTCCGGAGACAGCAGGAGTGAAGGTGGTGGGCCACATGAAATGTCGTCATTTTAATGTTAACATTAAAAAGGAACCACACATGGCACAGCTTCTGCCAGCAACGGGAGCGAGGGTGGCGGACCACGTGAAATGGTGCCGCGAAGGGGGGGGGGGAGAACTGTTGGGCTCCTGGCCTTGTCTCACCGAACTCCCCCCCTCCCAATCCGGGACCCCAGCCCCACAAGGAAGGCCTAGTCTCATTAAAAAGCCCACTCGCCCTTTCCCCGAGAAGGCAATTCATCTCATTAGTGTCAGTTGGGGAGGTTGTCTGAAGCCTCAGTTGACAGTTGGCATGTCCCTCCCTCCTTCCAGGGAGATAGAAAATGGCCACCCTTTTGAAGCTGTTGGGACAAAATGTCCACCTCAAAATGGCCACCCGCATTGTGCAAGGAGGACAAAATGGCCGTCCAGCCCGCTCAGCTGTCTGAGGGAGTGCGACCCGGCCCACAGCTTGAAAAGGTTGGGATCCACTGGCCTAGACTTTTATTGACCCTGCAACCGTTCTCTTCCTGCAGGTAACCTGGGAAGAGGTGGCTGTGTATTTCACGGCGGACGAGTGGACCTTATTGTATCCCTGCCAAAGGGCCCTGTACAGGGAAGTCATGAAGGAGAATTTTGGGATGGCAGCTGCTTTGGGTAAGGCTCCCCTTTTCTTCAGTTTAAGGACAGCACTGTGAGGGGGATGTTCATGAGGTCTAGTGTCCAATGCTTGGGAAAAAAATGTTCCTTTCAGGTCCTGTCCTAACATTCTGAGCCAAGAGGCTCTTCAATGGGTTGGCTGGTTTCTGTGGTCTTTTCCAAGGAAGATCTATCTTGGCTAGCTTTAGTCAATGCTTAATGGCCTACCTTCCACCTACCTTTCCTTTTCTTGTCTTGATGCTATTGGAAGCTCTCTTTTCTTTAGCAGGGAGCTAGGCCTAGCTAGGCCTCAGAGCCTTCCTGTTAAGAGCCTCTCTTCCTGGGGAGCCATATTTAGAGGCTAAGACCAGTGTTTCCCAACTGTTGGTTTTTTTTTTTTTTGGACAGGTGTGTAACAATGAAGAGAAGCCTTGACGTCTTAACTAATGCACTTCACTGTTGAGATTTGTGCTGAATTTTGGCCACTGTCTGACAGTCAGATATGAAATAACGACAGGTTGGAAACACAAGGGAAGTTTGGAGAAACAACGAAATCCAGACCGAGAGAATTTTAATCATGCATCAGGGTACTCAATGTGGTGTAGTTCAAGCATGTGCAAACTACAGCCTGCAAGCTGGATACGGCCCCCCGAAGCCATCCCATCAGGCCTGCAACGCCCTCAGCAAACCAGAAAGTAAATACGGCCGCTTCTGTGCATGTGCAAAAAGCAGCCATTTTACCTCCTGGCTTGGTGCAGTAGGTAAAATGGCCGCTTTCACACATGCACAGAAGTGGACACGCCAAACCAGGAAGTAAAATGGCCGCTTTCGTGCATGCGCAGAAGCAGCCACACCAAACCAGGAAGTAAAATGGCTGCTTTCACGCATGTGCAGAAGCTGTCATGCCAAACCAGAAAGTAAAAAGGCCGCTTTCACACATAGGCAGAAACAGCCACACCAAACCGGGACATAAAATGGTAGCTTTCATGCATGCACAGAAGCTCTCATGCCAAACCAGGAAGTAAAATGGCCATATTCATGCATGCGCAGAAGCTGTCATGCCAAACCAGGAAGTAAAATGGCCGCTTTCATGCATGTGCATAAGCAGCCATGCCACACATGCGCACACACGCCCTGTTCTGTGGACATGGTCTGGCCCGCTCAGCTGTTCTGCCAGCAGTGACAGTTTGGGTTTCCCTGGTGTAGTTGATAGAGCACTGTTTCCCAACCTTTGGTTTTTTGGACTTCAATTCCCAGAAGCCAAAGTCAATTCCCCAAGCACTGATCAGCCAGTGTACTGATTTAGGCTTTTGGGAGTTGAAATCTCCATGTGGGGCCTGAGCCCCATGTTGGGAACCACTGGTTTACTCTAGACGCTGAGCTTGACAACCAGAACGTTGGCAGATCAACAGTTTTTGAGACCTGAGTGCTGTGTGATGATGGTGTGAACTCCTATTATCTGTCCCAGCTCCTGCCAACCTAGCAGTTTGAAAGCAAGAAATTGTACGTAGATAAATAGGACCTGCTTCGGTGTGAAAGGTAACAGCATTCCTTGTGCTCTGGCATCTAGTCATGCCTGCCACATTATCGTGGAAATATCTGCAGATGCAGACAGCGCTGGCTCTTAGGCTGTACTGTAAACGGAGATGAGCACTAAATCCTAGAGTCGGACATGACTGGCTTTTGAGCAAGGGAGACCTTTACATCTACTGTCAGACAAAATGCCCTCAAAAGGAAATTATAGTCAAACCTCTACATACAAATTTAATTTGTTACTTGAGGTTGGTTGTATCTTGAAAAATTATTATCTTGAATTTCCCATAGGAATGCATTGAACACAATTTCCCATAGGAATGCATTGAATTTTGTATCTCAAAAAAATCCTATTAAAATTTTGTATCTCGAGCCTGATCCCCCCCCCCCGAGATTTCCAGATGCATGCTGAGTTTTTCTTAAGTTGAACTGTTCTTATCTCGAGGTTTGACTGTACTGAATTTTCAGTCCAAAACAAAAATCAGAAAATGCCAGCTGTAGCAGTTAAGCAATTCTTTGTCTTCTTTTTCTGACTACAAGCAATCTCTTATTTCTCTCTCTTTCTCAGGACGGGATGGATGGAACAGTGAGAAGGAAGGGCAGCAAGGTGGGACATTGCTAGGAACAGCACTTTGTGAACAGAAGGAAGAAAAGACAACAAAAACTGAATTGGGTGAAAAGTGGATGAGCGGAGCCATCCTTATTCAAGGTGGTGATCTCAGCGATGTCTCAGTCCAAGAAGTGACTCCTGAGGGCCTAGAAATGTATAAATATATTTGTCCTTTATGCGAGAGGACTTTCAATTCTACAACAAGCCTTAATCTTCACTGGAAAAGTCATACAGCGGAGGGCCCACTTCATTGCTTGGAGTTTGGAAAGGCTTTAAGTCATAAATCAAACCCTGTTTTCCTCCAAATTATTCATGCGGAAGTGGAACGATGGGAATGTCTAGCGGAAGAAAACAGCACAATTCAGAAGATACACCCTCTATTTCCTGAAACAACTCGTCCTGAGCTGACACTACTAGATTATTTACAACGTGGGCAGAACTGTAATGGTAGCTATACTGTTCTTTCACACCAAATAAAGAAACTGCACAAATGTTTGGAATGTGGAAAAAGTTTCGGTAGCCATACGGACCTTATGAGTCATCAAAGAATTCACATAGTGAGGAAGCCATTTCTGTGCTTGGCATGTGGCAAGAGCTTTAATCAGAAATACACTCTTATGACGCACCAAAGAATCCACACAGGAGAGAAGCCTTATAAATGTTTAGACTGTGGAATAAGTTTTGCCTGGAAGAAAAGCCTTGTTTCTCATCAAACAGTTCACACAGGGCAGAAGCTGTTTAAATGCCCAGAATGTGGGAAAGGCTTCAATAGGAAAACCAACCTCATGAACCACCAAAGAATCCACACAGGGGAAAAACCATTCAAGTGCATGGAATGTGGAAAAGGCTTCCGGAGCAACGCAGACCTTGCAAACCATCAAAGAATCCACACAGGGGAAAAGCCCTTCAGATGCTTGGAGTGTGGAAAGAGTTTCAGCTGGCGTTCACGCCTGATCACCCATCAGAAAATTCATATAGATGAGAAACCGTCAAGGATGCGCTTTGAGGGTAAAAAAAGTTTCAATCAGCAGATGCATTCTACTTGTCATCAGGAACGGTTTGATTGCTTGCATTGTGGAGAGATCTGTAACGATAACTGCCCCTCTCTTTCACACAAAGAAAAAAGGTTGTACAAATGTTTGGTGTGCGGAAAAAGCTTTGGTAGCAATGCAGATCTTCTGATTCATCAGAGAATCCATACGGGAGAGAAACCGTTTCAGTGTATAGCATGTGGGAAGCACTTCCGTCGCAAATCTGCACTGATGACGCACCAAAGAATCCACACAGGGGAGAAACCATACAAATGTCCAGATTGTGGGATAAGTTTTGCATGGAAGAGAAGCCTCATTTCTCACCAAACGATTCACACAGGGGAGAAGCCATTCAAATGCTTAGAATGTGGGAAAGGGTTCAACAGGAAACCCAACCTCATGAACCATCAAAGGATTCACACTGGAGAGGAGCCTTTTAAGTGCTCAGAGTGTGGGAAGAGCTTCAGTTGGAGGTCACGTCTTATATTGCACCAGAAAATCCACACAGAGGACAGACCATTCAAATGCTTCGAGTGTGGAAGGTGTTTCACTCGGAAGGATTATCTCACGTCTCACCAAAAAACTCACCGAGAGCAACACCCGTTTAAATGCTTGGAGTGTGGGAAGAGCTTCGGCTGGAAGTCACGTCTTACTGTGCACCAAAGAATCCATACAGGGGAGAAACCCTTTGAATGTTTGGAATGTGGGAGAAGTTTCAGTCAGAAGAAACATCTCACATGCCACCAGGTCTCTCACATAACAGAGAAGCCATTTCCATGTGCAGAGTGTGGGAAGAACTTCCGCCGTGCCACAGACCTTATGATCCACAGAAAAATTCACACCGGGGAGAAACCATTTAAGTGCCTGCAGTGCGGGAAGGGCTTCAGAGTAAACTCCAAACTTGTGTCCCACCAAAGAATACACACAGGGGAGAAACCATTTAAATGCTTCAAATGTGGGAAAAGTTTCATCCGGAAGGATTATCTCATTGCTCACCTGAAAACTCACCAAAAGGTTCCTCAGAGACTGAAATCGTTTAAGTGCCTGGAATGTGGGAAGAGTTTCAGGGTGAACTCAAGGCTTGTCTCGCACCAAAGAATTCACACAGGGGAGAAACCATTTGGATGCCTTGACTGTGGGAAAAGCTTTACTCAGAAGAAATACCTCAGTGCACATCAGAGGACTCACATGGGGGTGAAGCCATTCAAATGTGTGAGGTGTGGAAAGGGCTATGTTAAGAGGGCTTCCCTTATTTCTCACCAAAAATCACACAGTCGGGGAGAAATTCCATGAAAGGGGGCAATATGGGAGATCTAGAAGTCTACAAGGAGCTCAGGTGATAGTGAGGAATTAATTTAAGGATGGATAGATAACTATGAAACCTTCACATAGATCAGGGGTTCCCAACCTCAAGCCCGTGGACCACATCTGGCCCATAGCACCATTTCAGGGGGGGCCCCTACCCCTCCAAGGGCATTTCAGAAACAAAATGGCTACCTTCTTGAAACTATTGGGACAAAATGGCCACCCCCATTGTGCAGGCAGGGCAAAATAGTCATCCAGCCCTCAAAGCTGACTGAGAAAGCGTGACCCAGCCCCCAGTTTGAAAAGGTTGGGAATCCCTGACATATTCATCAGGAGAAATCTGATTTGAAAAAACTTTATATGAATTGTTGGGAAAACTACTAAAGATCGTTATCCCCCCCCCCCCACATAATAGATGGCCTTTGATGAAATGTTAGTGTGAGGAATTACAGACAATCCTTAATGACTGATGATGGAGATGTAAATACTGTAATACATTGTACACTAGTACCTTGGATAATGTTATGACTTGGTTCCACAAGTCATAATGTTATGCAGTTTTTAATGTTGTGTGATGCTTTGATTGCAGAACATTAAAAAAAAGACATGTTTCTTTTCCTTTCGCTTTCTCCCAAGGCAAACAGAGGATCACAGGGTCTGATCGTCAGCGTGCCTCCTTGGGAGAGAGAGCAGGCGCCCCCCTTCTCCCAAGGAGACACGCTGACAATCAGACGCTGTGATCCTCTGTTTGCCATGCCTCGGGGAATTTGAGGCAAACATTTGCATCGCGCAACGTTGTCTTAATGTTATGCGATGCAAATGTTTGCCTCAAATTCCCCGACATCCGATTTTAGCGTTATCCGATGCAATCGTTATCTGAGGGATTACTGTATTAATTCAGTGCCATACAAAATGTGAACAGTTAATGACAGACTGTGGATGATACATGGAAAAAAAATTAACAAAGTTGTCTGAATCTTAGCTGAAATTTATTTGCCAGGGATACGTTTATTTTTATTATTCAGCGAGAAAAGCAGTTTGCCAAAATTTTGTGTTTCAGATAAAAATCAATAATTACTGGGCTATAATTACTAGAAGATCTGGTATATAGATGTTTAGAGAAGTTTATTTGATCTATATACAGATGTGCGTTGCTCTTTCCAATAAAATAATTAAGGATTAATATTACGTGTGAATGATATATGTTGAAAATTTTGAACTTATTCAGGTGAGTACTATTACACAGTACTAAGCATATTATTACAATTCTATTTGCAGTTCAACAGAAGTCTGGATAGCTCTTTTCTGTTTTGGTAATAATAATTTCATGTCAGAAATTATTCTAGGTTGAAACTAGGCTGAACTCCATTCAGGGAACACCCGAATGAGGCTCCTTTCATGTCCCCAAGAGTTGGAACAGAGATAGGCGCTCAATCCATCATGCAATACCCAGGTCTCGAACTGTCCACTTACAGGCCTTTCAGCTAACAAGGCAAGCTTTTTAACCACTGAACCACCGCAACACTTTCTGTTCGTCAGACCTGAGTACTTTGTCCAGCTTAGAGCACTGGAAATTCAGAAAATTATATACTTTATGTCCCCTGATTGTGACAATGCAGTAAAGGACCTGAGGGAAAAATACCCTGTAGCAGTCAGTTTGGGATGAATGTTTGTTTATTCCATTTATACCCATCTAGGAGGTAAGAATAGACGCCTTTGAGATGTAGTGTTGGAGGAGAGTTTTGAGAGTCCCATGGACAGCGAGGAGAACAAATAGGTCAATGAAGGTCAAATAATAAAGATGAAGCTAAAGTACTTTGGACATCAAATGAGAAGAGAGGATTCACTTGAGAAAGCCTTGATGCTTGGAAGGGTCGAGGGCAAAAGAAGAAGGGGAAGGCCCAAGATGAAATGGCTAGATGGTATTGTAGAAGCAATGGGCACAGAGCTGGGCGAGTTGAGGGGGATGGTGGAGGACAGGAGTGCCTGGTGGACAGCGGTCCATGGGGTCACAGAGGGTCGGAATCGACTGTGCAACTGAACAACAAGAAGGAGGTATTCCTACTCTGGGTGGCTAACAAGATGAACTTGCATATTAAAAACCTATTAAAAACACATGTTAAAAATAAAAAGGTAAAAGTCACCCTTGCTTGAAAGCTGGTTGTATTTCTCTAGGGTTCAGTGCTAATTCCTGTTTCTTAACCGAAGAGCCAGTGCTTTCTGCCTTTGCAGACGTTTCCATGGTCATGTGGCAGGCATGACTAGGCAGCACATGGAACACTGTTTACCTTCCCACCGAAGTGGTCCCTATTTACAGTAAAACCTCACCCACACCCTGATCACCTCCAGATTAGATTATTGCAATGCGCTCTACACGGGGCTGCCCTTGATGACCATCCGGAGGCTGCAGCTGGTCCAGAATGCGGCAGCCTGGGTGGTGTTGGGATGTGGGCATTTTTCTCATGCACCCCTGCTGCTTCAGGAGCTGCACTGGTTACCAGTCTGCCTCCGGGGGCAATTCAAGGTGCTGGTCATTACCTTTAAAGCCCTATATGGTAGTGGGCCAGTTTACTTGAGAGACCGCTTCTCCCCAAGTGTATCTGCCCATCCCATTAGAGCGGACCGGAGAGGTGCCTTAGTTGTACCATCTGCCAGAGAGGCTCAACTCTGGCATGAGAAAGAGGGCCTTCTCCGTGTTCGCCCCGGCCTTGTGGAACTGCCTGCCTCTGGAATTGCGCCTCCAGATGGGGTTACTGGCTTTTAGAAAGGGCCTGAAAACCTGGCTGGCATGGTGTGGGGTAGTGATGATTTATTGACCAGCTTATTTAACTTCCTTCATCTACCCTCCTATTCCTACCCCCATTACTTTTATTTGATTTTTTCAGTCTAGGGAATGAGAGGTTTTTTAATTGGTTTTAATTTTAATGTTGTTCTTTTAGTGTTTTTAGTGGTGTATTATATGCCAGTTGTGCTCCACCCTCAGTCGCCTGTGCGAGTAGGGCGGCATATAAATTTGATTAATAAATAAAAAATAAATAACTGCACGACATTATATTAATGATGTTCGTTGCAAATATTTGCCTCAAATTCCCTGACGTTATCCAATGTTAGTGTTATGCGATGCAAACGCTAACCGAAGTATTACTGTACCTGAATATATGAATATAGTATGCAACATGTGAATATCCTAAGCAATGCATAGACTAGTATTAAATAGATTACATACAAGAATAACTTCTACATGCTTAAGTGTATAAGATTAGCATAGTATCTCTTAAGAATATTTGTAGGTATCGCATCTCTAAAGGTAGGTGCAATAAGGGTAGATGTAATATATGTGTTAAATGTTGTATATTTCTATGCAATTAAGATATAGAGTATTTATATCTATTAAAAACCAGCCTACATCACAACCTCTTTTGGTCACAGGACAACAGGATAACCACTGTGCCCCTAGGGCATGATTTCTGTTTATGCCATTGTGTGGGTTGTGTGGATTTTGATGGGGCCAAAACACCTTGAATCTGTCCCTGTGTGTTCCAAGGAAACAATCTTTATTAGCTTCCAATCTTTATTAGTATTCCCTAAGGAATACACGGTGGAGGTGTGGAACAGATTTAATGGTTTGGACCAGATAGAAAGAGTGCCAGAAGAATTATGGACAGAGATGTGGGACATCATGCAGGAGGCAGCAAGGAAAACCATACCAAAAGAAAAGAAGCATAAGAAAGCTAAGTGGTTGTCTGATGAGGCTCTTAAAATAGCAGAGGACAGAAGGAATGCAAACGGCAAAGGAGAAAGGATTAAATACAATAACTTGAATACAGAATTTCAAAGAAAAGCAAGGAGAGATAAGGAAACCTACCTGAATGAACAGTGCAAAGAAGTAGAGGAAAACAATATCAGGGGTAGGACTAGAGATCTTTAAAAAAAATGGGGAAATCAAGGGAAAGTTTAAAGCAAAAAGGACCATGATAAAGGACAAAGATGGCAAGGAGTTAGCTGATGCAGATGAGATTAAGAAAAGATGGAAAGAGTACACAGAGGAACTCTACAAAAAGGACCTCAACACCCCTGATAATTGCAATGATGAGGAAATTGAACTTGAGTTAGACATTCTAGAGAGTGAAGTCAGAAAGGCCCTAAAAAGCACTGCAAACAACAAAGCCAGCAGAGATGATGGTATCCAAGTTGAACTTTTCAAAGCCCTAAAAGATGATGTAATCAAATTATTACATTCTATATGCCAGCAGATTTGGAAAACACAACAATGGCCACAGGATTGGAAAATATCAGTATACGTTCCAATCCCAAAAAAAGGGTATTGCCAAAGAATGTTCAAATTATCGATCAATTGGCAAGTAATTAAAGAGATGGGAATACCAGAACACCTTATATACCTCATGAGAAGTCTACATGAATCAAGAAGCAACAGTTAGGACAGAATATGGGATGACGGAGTGGTTTGAAATAGGAAAAGGAGTAAGACAAGGCTGCATTTTGTCACTCTGCTTATTCAACTTACAGACAGAGCACATAATGCGCAATGCAGGGATGGAGGAATCCCAATTTGGGATCAAAATTGCTGGGAGAAACATCAATAATTTGAGATATGCAGATGATACCACCCTAATGGCAGAAAGTGAGGAGGACCTAAAGAAGCTCCTGATTAGGTTGAAAGAAGAAAGTGCAAAAGCTGGCTTGAGACTTAATATCAAGAAAACCAAGATCATGGCAACAGGCCCTATCAGTCCCTGGAAAATAGATGGGGAAGAAGTAGAAGAAATGACAGATTTTACTTTCTTAGGATCAAAGCTCACTGCAGATGGTGATTGCAGCCATGAAATAAAAAGGCGACTGATTCTTGGGAGGCAAGCGATGAGAAACTTGGGGAGCATAGTGAAAAGTAGACACATCAAATTGCAAACAAAAATTCATATAGTCAAAGCGATGGTATTCCCTATGGCAATGTATGGTTGTGAGAGCTGGACCATTAGGAAAGCTGAGCACAGAAGAATAGATGTCTTTGAGATGTGGTGTTGGAAGAGAGTTTTGAGTCCCCTAGACAGCGAGGAGAACAAATAGGTCAATCTTAGAAGAAATCAACCCTGACTGCTCCTTAGAAGGTCTAATAGTAAATATGAAGTTGAAGTACTTTGGACATCAAATGAGAAGAGAAGACTCACTTGGGAAAGCCTTGATGCTTGGAAAGGTCGAAGGCAAAAGAGGAAGGGGGCGGCCCAGAATGAGATGGCTAGATGGTATTGTGGACACAATAGGCACAGAGCTGAGCGAGTTGAGGGGGATGGTGGTGGACAGGAGTGTTTGCCGGACGATGGTCCATGGGGTTGCAAAGGGTCAGAATCAATTGTGCGACTGAACAACAACAAACCTGCAAGGTTTGTCGCTCCTAGAAATTCTCTTGACATTTAATAAGAATGGAGTTCCTGCAAAGATCTTTCCACTAAACAAAGGCTAAATCCCTGTTCCATGGTTTATGACAGGGCAATTATTCAGAAATAAACCATTTTTCATATGCATACCCTCTCCTCAATGAGCTTCCCATGAGATCTTGAATGTATTTCAGAAATTAAAACTCCTCCCCTCCATCCTATGTCCTTATAGCTTGTCCTGGGTAACACAGAGCGAGCCTCTTCGAAGATTATGGTATTTCTGAAACACAATTGGGCATATCCTGTAATGGCAACCTTGTGTTGCTGGCTAATCTTTCTCACATGAGGTCAGGCAAAAGGAACTACAGAATGAACTCACCAAAATGTGCCTTTTTTTCTTGCAGCTTCACATCTGGCCTAGATACAGAAGAAAAATAGCTTGCCCTCGATGAAATAGATCCCTCAGAACCTGAGGGAGTAGGTTAGAAATGTGTGATTTCTGAACAGTTTCCTCAGCCAATAACATTATGGTGTAACTTAGCTGCCAGGATTTTGGGCAGTGTAATATTTCCTCTAAGAAACTTCTCTTTAATTTATTGAAGAATTCCCCCACCCACCCCGCGCCAGATCTCAAGCTACAGGTCTAATTCTTCTGATGACTTTGCCTGTGAAGAAATAACTTTATGGATATGTCATGGGAAGATCCCTATTTCCTTAATGTGCCAAAAAGAAATGGAGGCCTCCAAAAATCATTTCTGTTCTCTGTGCTGAGAGATTGCTATTCTCTCTCCTGTAAACTTCCAGTAGTTTGCCATTCTACTAACAGGGTTGTGTTTTGGCTCAGCTGATCCAGATAACACACAGCTGTGTAGAGGTTTTAAAAAGCTCCATTGCGGGAGTGGAAAGACTCAAGTTTGTTTTCCAGATACAAAAGGAGCAGGATGTTAAGGACTCTTTGTTTTGTTCAAAATGATTACTTGGGACTGTGTTTCTTATGCTTCTGAAGATTATCTATGCTTTTTATGGATGATTCTAATGGGACAATAAACTGTTTTGCCTCAATGAAGACTCTTAATTGAATAAGAGGTAAGACAATACACACATACATGCAAGCCTCGGAGACGCTATCTAAACATCCTTGTTATGAAGAGAAGCAGATAAGAGTTTTTTTTACCACCCAGTTTGCTCTCTGGGAGCTCCGGTTTAGTTCTGGGAGCCGGCTGGTAGCGTGACAGGATAAATAACTTTATTCACAGAATAACTTTATAATGCCATCATACATAAAGAGAGATCAGAGCACTTTACAAAGAGAAACACTTTAAAACATGTGCACTAACTTGGAACATTCAAAATTATTTAAAACCATACACTTGGGCCACAACACGATCGTAAAGTCAAATTCTTATTCATCAGAGGCTGAATGTGGCAGGAATCAGCCACGGGGGAGAGACCATCCTTTGAATTGGTTTTGTGGATACATTCATTCGATTTGTAATAAAAAGAGCCTTTGTTTGTCTGAGGTCCTTCAAGCATCACCTCTGAGTAACTCTCATGCAAAAGACCACATGGGTCTTTTAAATTTCTGGCCTCTAATTCTTTCTACACCTACTGTTAGATTGTCAATTGTAGGATACACCCATTAGTCTCACCTTCTTCCTTTCCTGCTTCCTTAAAGAGTAGGCATGTCTCTCCTCTCTTGTGTGTTCCTTGGAGAACAGGATGATCTACTAAGGATTTGTTTTTAGGGTTGTTTAAAATTATGATTTTCAAATAAAAGTTATTCAATTCTTTCCTTCTTGTAGACCTGCAGTAGAACTGGCTGCCTTTGTATTTACTGTCAGCTTACTCTGTTAGAGAGAGAGAGAGAGAGATTTCAAGATGTGGTCTGAGGAGCACCCAGAAATTCCCTTTATTGGAATGTAATTTCCAGAGTAGCCCATGGACAAGCCCGACTGAGGAAAACAGGAGCCAGACCTGAAAATCAGGATGGCCAAAATCTTCCTGTGCAGTTAGGCAAACGGCGTCACTTTTGGGAACCAATTACCTCAAATTAAGAAATACCAACAGACATTATCAGTTGCACATTGAGTCACACAGATCAGTATGCAGCTGATACACGTTGATTGTGAATTCTTAACTCCAAACCTCCATAAAGCTACTTAATGCTACTTTATAATTACTGTACCTTCTTTCCTAACGTTTTTTTGCCATCAAGACAGACTCAACTTACAGCAACCATGATACAGTTTTCAATGCAAAAGAGGTACTTAAGTATCTACCTGTTCTACCACACAACGGGTTTAATCACCCACTGATTGTTGATTATTTCTAACATTTGACACTTAACTCTATTTTTGGCCTGGAAATATAAAATAAAGCTGTAAATAACAACATTGACAAGACATGCTTTGGATTCTTCACCCCTTTAGGTCTGTTTTGAGTGCTTAATGCAAAAAACATGAATTGTCCAACAATTCATACGTTGTGCGGATTACTTTTTTAAGTAAACTAGAGGCCTAAGTTCTGACTCCTGCTGTTTCCACACATTATCAGCTTCTACGGTTTCCTATGTGTATGAAATTTTTGGTCTCTCAGGAGGTAGGATGTCCAAACAAAGGCTCTTCCGTGTTCTGAGTGCTAAATATTCTACATTATTTCTCAGGTGCTACACATTATTTCCTTATACAAATAAGGGAGTTTTTCCAAATATAACTCCTCTCTGGAAATTAAGTGGGTGCTTCCTTTTCAGTTTATTTTTAAAATGGGATAATCATTTTTCCGCTCACTAAACTGGATTATCACCAAAATCCTCTTTAGAACACCTGAGATAGGAAAAGCACAAGCCATTATGAAACTTCAGCCATTCAAGTTTTCTTAAATTAAAATGCTTCCTATTTCCCCTTATTTTCAGTTCCCTAAGAATTTTTATTTTTACCAACGGAAGACTTTGGATTGGAGAAGATTTTAATCACCAGCATTTGTGGCCAGTCGGATCAGGACCACCACTGGAACCTTGGTGGTGATTTTTGGTGGAGTTCGAACCGAAGGCTCTTCAGCGTTCTGAGCATTCTTCCTTATATGCATCTTCTGATGGAACCGAAAGGAGTGACTGGAACTAAAGGTCTTTCCACACTCCAGGCATTTAAATGGTTTTATCCCTGTGTGAGTTGCTTGATGGGAGGCAAGGTTTGTCTGCCAGATGAAGCTCTTTCCACACTCCAAGCACCGAAAGGGTTTCTCTCCTGTGTGGGTTCTCTGATGTTGCTTTAAGGTTGCGCTGTGGCAGAAAGTCTTCCCACACTCAGGGCACTCAAACAGCTTCTCTCCTGTGTGAGTTCGGTGATGCTGAATAAGAGAAGATTTCTGGCTGAAACTCTTCCCGCACTCTAAGCATTTATACAGCTTCTTCCCTTGGTGAATTTGTAGGTGTCTGTTTAGGACTGACGAGCGACTGAAGCTCTTCCCACACTCCTGGCATTTAAACGGCTTCTCCCCGTTATGCATTCTTAGGTGCAAAGTAAGGCCAGTCGCTCGATTGAAGGTTTTCCCGCATTCCAAACATTTGTGCTCTTCCCCCCCTCCGTGAACACTTTGATGTGACCAAAGGGCTGAACTTTGAGGGAAACTCTTACCACACTGCGAGCATTTAAACGGTTTCTCTCCTGTGTGGAGCCTTTGGTGTTCTACAAGGGCTGAACTATTAATGAAGCACTTTCCACACTCCATACATTTATACGGCTTCTCTCCAGTGTGGGTCCTTTTGTGCACCAGAAGATTTGAGCTGTGAATGAAGCTCTTTCCACACTCCATACATTTATATGGTTTCTCTCCAGTGTGGGTCCTTTTGTGCGACAGAAAATTTGAGCTCCGACTGAAGCTTTTCCCACACTCTAAGCATTGATATGGTTTCTCTCCAGTGTGGATTCTTTGGTGCAACATAAGGGCTTGTTTATAACTAAAGCACATTCCGCACTCAGAACATTTATAGGGTCTCTCCCCTGTGTGGATTCTCATATGCCTACTTACAGATGGCTTGCAGATGAAGCTTTTTCCACATTCTGGGCAGATATGAGGATTATGTTGATTTTCTTTAGACGTTATTTTTTCTCCACTAAACTCTCCATCAGTGTTGGTTCCCTTCTTTGCCTTTCCTTTCATTTTCTTCTCAGCCTTCTTTTGGGTTCTGCCTTTCTTCACCCGTGGCTTGATTGCTGTTCTCTTCTCCTCACTCTTCTGCCCTTCTGCTCCTGGAAAACAAAAAGGCTGTTCGTAAGACCCCAAGAAAAAATAAATCAAAGATTTAAACTGAATACTTGGGTGACCTCTTGTTCTTGTTTGGTTCATTTCTTGCTTTTCTTGGCCACCTCACATTGATGGGACCCATGGTAATACACAGTATTAATACAAATTGTGGTAAAAACACAATTAAACATTAAACATACAATAAAATAATATCACTTAACGGTCAACAATTTGTCTTTTTTAAAACTTTGTTACTTCTCTGATATGCCTGCACAGGCCAACATGGCTCCTTACTCAGAAATGAATCAAAAATTGCATAATTAAAAAACATTTTAATAATTTAAGAACACTTCATCAAGGAACCCAATCATCATTATTAAAAGCTGGTTCTGGTTCTTTTCTTTGGGTGTTAATTTTTCTCACCATCAATTTTGGTTCCCCTCTTGCCCTTTGGTTTCCCTTTTTTCTCAGCCTTCTTTTTAGATATACTTTTCTTCACCTGTGATTTGATTCCTGTTCTCTTATCCTTACTCTAATGGTGATTGGAAGGTGGCAGGTCAGCAGTTCGATACCTGAGTACTGCACGGCAGAGTGAACTCCTGTCTCTGTCCTAGCTCCTGCTAACCTAGGAGTTTGAAAGCAAAGAAATTGCAAGTAGATAAATAGGGATCATTCCGGCGGGAAGGTAACCAGTGTTCCATGTATTCCAACTTCTAGGTATGCCTGCCACGTGTCCATGGAAACATCTGAAACACAGACAACGCTGTCTCTTTGTTTATAAACAGAGATGAGCAATGAATCCTAAAGTCAGATACGACTGGCTCTCGAGCAAGGGTTAACTTTACCTTTACTCTCTTCCCTCTTAGCCTTACTCTTCTTCCCATCGGGTCCAGAAAGACAAGAGATTCTATTCATAAGATCCCAAGAGACAAGAAATCAAAGAGCTCAGCTAAACCATTAGGTGACAATTCATTTTTATTTACTGTACAGTACTTTACTAATTGCATTTGCTGGCCAACTCCTCTCAATGAGTGGACCCAGAGTAGCTCACAATAGTACTTTGAATTGTTGCATTTCTTTGCTACTTTCTGTCAAAGAGGGGATGCAAGACAGTACACAATATATTAAAAAAATTATAATAATTACAGTTAAAAAATTAAGCATATATCACAAAAGTGACCTTTTGTGACACATACAATAATTAATATCAATTAATAGTCAACATTTTTGTGTTTTTAAAAAGCTTTTTTGTTTCTTTCCTTATATGCTTGCAGAGACTAACATCGCTGCCACTCTGAAAACAATTAACTAGAAGCATTTTCCAAATTTAAGAACAAAATATCTAGTTATAAGATTAAACCAGCTTCAGAGCAAAAATAAAGTCTTACCTATAGAGGCCTCTATTTCCATATTCTCCTCCATGACACTCAGGTCTGGATCCAGCAAGGACTCCACCCTTTCCTTGACAGAGAAACACACACAGCCACCTCCTCAAAAGTCTCCTGGAAGAAGAAAGCTTGTCTGTGAGCTTGATACTGTTAACTCCCTCCATCCACTCACCCTTCTGAATCCAAATATTGGCCATCCTCATGACCATCAGAATAATGACCTAAGAACATAACGGAGTCAACTGGGGGATCGCTCCTGCTTCTAGAGAAAGCCTGGCATTGTTTCCATCCAGAACCCACTGCGTTACCCATCTGAGGTTCCATGATAGCTACAAAGCTTTCTTTCTCAACCATTGACAGAGTTTGGGTGTTCTCTTCCAACCCATCCACCCCAAAAAACAGTTCCCTTCTTAACATTCAGCTGGAGCAAAGGTGATGCATTAGGTAGAAGGTCAAGGAAGAAAACCCAAAAGCTCATTATGACCTAGATCAGCAACATCCTATAATTAGGAAAGCTGATTCTGGGAAATAGGGTTCCTCAGATAACCTGAACGATAGGGTTTCCTAGAATAGCTTGTAGAAAGGGGACCTAAGTAATAATAATAATAATAATAATAATAATAATAATAATAATAATAATAATAATAATAATAATAATAATAATAATAATAATAATAATAATAATAATAATAATAATTCAATTTCTATACCGCCCTACTTGGTAGGACTGACTCAGGGCGGTTCACAACATATACAAAATTACAAGTTCACAAATACAACATGTCAATAAACAATATCACATAACGTTAACATCAGAGTCACCGAGCGTTGAGATAGTAGAATAGTTATATTATATAATTTCGAGTTTCTGGCGGAGGGAGGGGGCTTTCAGAAGAACTTAATGCCATTTCCCCACGGTCCCCCCCTCCCCTCTTTGGACGACAGAGGCGACATCTTGAAGAAAGGTGTGGCGAGGATAATAGAAGATGGAAAGATAGGTAAGTTTTCTTTTCTTTTTAAAATATTATTCATTTTCTTATGTCTTGCTTTTGTAAGTATTTACAGTATTATTTCTTGCAGCACATAACAAAAATAATAACCTATATCCCAGTATATAATAACAATAAGCACAAAAAATCATACTATACATATCTTACATAGACGGCCCATAGCACTATAAATAATATACAACCCTATAACGCAGCAATGTAATACTGCCATAGCCTCTACACCAGTGGTGCCCAAACTAAGGCCCGGGGGCCGGGTGCGGCCCCCGATGCCAATTCATCCGGCCCGCGAAGCCCTCGTCGCTCCTGGAAGCGGAAGTAAAACGCTCCCGTACGGGCGCGTTTTACTTCCGCTTCCAGGAGCGACGAGGGCTTCGTGGGCCGGATGAATTGGCATCGGGGCCCACACCCGGCCCCCGGGCCTTAGTGACTGGCTCCCTGAACCACATGATTGGCCCACGGCCCAAAAGGTTTGGGCATCCCTGCTCTACACCCTCGCCAAGAGTAAGTCCGGAGGACAGGGTGGCAGGATCCTGCCGCCCACCGCCATAGAGTTGGGGACGGAGGCGGGCAAAAGCAATAGTAATAATAATAAACTACAACAATAAACAGGCTCCTGGTAATAAACCGGCTTCAGAGTAGAGGAAGTCTGACCGAGAGAGATCCCCATTCCCAAGTTCTCCTCCACAGCCTTCGAGTTTGGATCCAGCAAAAAACTTCACCGTTTCCTTGATAGAAAAACACACAGGAAAATCCTTGCTGGAAGTCCAGGCAACAAGAGGAAGGCGCCTTCTCTTCCTTCTGTGGGCTTAAATTGCCCGCTTTACAGTGATTAGGACCACAACTCCCAGAATTCCCTGGCCTGTAGTTCAGCGTGGGCTCTTCTGGGAGTGGTAGTCCAGAAAGACCCTCATCACCAGGCCACGGTCTGGTTGGACGCTGCCGCCTGCCTAGCACATGGCGGTGGGAAAATCATCCCTTTTCTTTCGCCTGAAATCACCCATTGAGCGCAAGGGGGACATTTAATCTTTCGGGGAATCCTGACCGAAGAGGAACTGACTGGGAGGCTAAGTGGAACAAGGAGAAATTGGTGATTTAAAAAAATAATAATTCCATTTCACTTCCTTTCAATTATAAACTGAGTTTTTAGGGCTTTAATTAATCAGCTCCAGCAATTGCGATGCATTGAGTGGAAGGGCAAGGAAGAAAATCCAAAAGCTCATTAAGAACTAGGTCAGCTGGATTCCCCCCCCCCCCCCGTTGTTGTAGATGGTAGCCTGTGTGAATGTGGAAAAAAATTAAAAATTGTCCATATGATACAATGCACACGATGCCCTTGAACATGCCCTGAGGATGACATTATGTTGGCAAGAGGAAAAGCTGTTGAGGTGGTCCAATATTGGCCGGATGCCATCTAGTGCTTCTAATTCCTTACTGTTTTAGACAGGTTAATTTTCGCTATGTAGTTTTTCTTCTATGCTGGTGGTGCCTGTGACACAAATAAAGAAAAAAAGACCATCACGCTTGCTTCATTTGATCTACTGCCCCTTTATTTCTCTTTTCATCAAACACAGTACGGTCATACCTCGCATAACAAGCACAATGTGTTCCACACAGTTGCTCGTTATGTGAGTTACTTGTTATCTTCGCCTGCGGTGCATTTGGGAAGGGCATGGGGAAGATCCCCATACCCTTCCCAAAGGCCCCCAGGCATGCACGCGTCAGCAGGGTGCGTCAGCGGGGGTTTGGGAAGAGTACGGGGAAGATCCCCGTACCCTTTCCAAATACCCTGCAGATGCGTGTAGCACTCTTCCCAAACGCCGCGTGTCTGCAGGGTGTTTGGGAAGGGTACAGGGATATTCCCTGTACCCTTCCCAAACCCCCGCTGACGTGCGCGCACCAGCTGGCACGCTCTAGTCTGCAGGGTGTTTTGGAACGCAGTGGGGGAGTCCCCCGTTGCATTCCAAAACACCCCGCAAATGCGAAGCTTCTCCTTAAGCGAGTTTTTGCTTGTTCAACGAAGTAGACCTTTTGGGGAAAGGTCTGCTCGTTAAGTGAGTTACTTGCTATACGAGATGCTCACTAACTGAGGCATTACTGTATTTGTAAAGCTCTTTTTCAATACCAGGGAAACCTAAAACCAGGGGGATAGGAAGCATTCCTTTTTGACAAATTAATTGTTACCTATGGCATAAAGTTACAGGGTACTGTACAAGATTTCAACCAAGGATTTATACTGTGCGCAGATTGTTTTGCATGCAGTGAAGACCTACGTTACAACTGATGCTGTTTCCACACATCATCTACTTCTGCAGATGAATTCTATGGATGAATTCCTGTGTATGAATTCCTGGGTGCTTGAGGAGGCTGGAGATTAAACTGAAGGCTTTTGCACATTCTAAGCCATCTTCCATATATGAATCTTCTGATGGAATCAAAATTTACCACTGGAACTAAAAGGCTTCCAGATTGAGTGAGAAGTCTTTAAGAGCCAGCATTTGTGGTCAGTTGGATCAATACCAGTGGTGGGATGTCAAAAATTTTACTACCCCGCCGTGATGTCATCGCGGTGTGGGGGGAGCTAATGTCATGATGTTGTGGGCGGAGCCAACATCATGACATTGTGGGCGGGGCCAAAGAAAAATTAGTAATAAAATAAAAATAAACACACACACACACCTCAAACCACGTACCCACCCACCCACCCACAACACAAACCTGTAAATAAAATAAATAAATAAATAAATAAAATTAAAAAATACATTTAAAATCACCCACCCACCCCAAACAAAAATCAACCAGAGCTTTTAAACCTGAGTTTAATACTTATTTTGGCTAATCTTTCTCGCACTAGGTCAGATGGAAGGAACTACAGAATGAACTCACCACAAGATGGCTTCATTTTGGCACTTTTCAACTTTTCAATAGTTAAAGAAGTTAGGTACTACCTAACCAGTTCTCTAGGATAATATGCCTTAATGTAATTGTAAAACAGTTGTACCTCCTTAAGTGTTCTCCAATTGGAACAGCAATTGGAACAGCACAGGTGTAGCTTATTGATGAGGTAACTCCAAGACTTTGCTTAAAAACCCCAAGCCAGGCCTGCCGGCCGCCAGACATTTTTAGGAACTGTGGTAGTAAGTCAATATAGGTAAAGGTATTAAATACACACAGACACACCACATCCAAAGCCCAAAGGTGAGTCACTTACCCTGGGGAGCAAGCTATAGGGAGCTTCAGGCTAGCAGCTTCTCTTTCTCCTCCCTGCTTGGGAGGACAGCAAGGAGGCCGTGCATATGCGCCAAGCACTGTAGGCGTGCATGCACACCAAGTCCTTGGCGCACATGCACAGTGGGGGAACCAGTGAAAAGGTAAGCCCCAGAGGTAGTTCCCCCCAGAAGCTGCTACCGGTTCTCCGGGACACTGGGGAAAGTTACTACTGGTTCTGGCAAACTGGTGCGAACCTGTTACATCCCATCACTGACTCCAGGTATTGGAATGGCATTGATCTCGAGTGTATTCTTTCTTGAGTTGTCTGGTGTCCTCACAGTCAAATAGTTGCTCTATGTTCCATGCCAGCAGTTGTACAAAAAGGAGGGGGGGGGATTACAGTTACTTAGTTTGTCAAGTTACCTAGTGAAATAAAGTTGAAGACTAGCAAAGGATCAGTTATGACAAAGATCTAGATACAGTAGTTGTCTAGATAAGTCCTGATGGGAACAAACAAAATTAAAAAATCTGCCCCCTACTCTTCCTCTGTTCATGATATACATACCACCTTTCATTGTATTTCCCCAGTGTCTGAGGAGTAGGAAAAATTTAACTGGAAATGTGCAAAGAATCTGCAGTAGCTTCAGCAATACAAATTCCAAAACCGTGCATCAATTTGGTGAAAAACAGCAAATTATGATTCTAAGTGGAAATTTCAATGGTTCAATATTAGTTTAAATTAGAAAACCAGTGTATTCAGGGAAGCTGAATTGTTGGGCGAAGAAAAGGAACATACACCCTTCAATACTGGTGTAGCGAGGAGGGTGAGAGGGTGGCCTGCCCCAGGTGGCACTTTGCGGGGTCTGCCACTGCACCAGACTTCCTGGCAGCTGGGGCGGGAGCCGGGACCCTCTGTCACCACCGGTGTCCTGGGCCCAGCCCCAGGCTGAAGAGCATAGGCCCAACAGCCCAGTGGAGACTAGGGGGTGCCCCTCCCCCTTCTCCATCCCCTCTTCTCCAGGCGCCCCCACCGCACGGCCTTCCAGGCTGGGGCGGCACAGCACGGCCCCAGCAGGCAGCCCACCGTTGGCATCCCAGGCACACGGCTGCCCGCCTCCAAGCCCACCGGCAGCAGCTCGTCCACCTGTGGCACCAGCAGCTCCCAGGAAGACGGGAGGAGAAGCCGGCAGTCGCCACAGCCCAACGCTGGCCAGGCCGAGGACACACACACAACCCCGCAACGCGTGGCCGGCGCTGCTTATATCTGCCTCTAATACTTGGGAAAGGCCACTTTCTTAGAGTCTAGTTTGCAAAAGTCTAATACCTCCCCCCTCCCGTTTGGAAGAGGATGGGATTTGTAGTTCGGAAATAAAAGGTGACTTTCCTGACTTAGTCCCACAATCAGTGTCACTTCTGGAGCAGGATCTCACCTTCCTCTCCTCTATTTCTTTCTGCTTCAGGAGTTTCCCTTTCTGTTGCTTTTAACCCTTTCATAGCCAGGCTCATAATACCATAAGCAAGAAGGGCCTTGGGATGGTTAAAGATCAGGAGCTGAATAAGAACCAAGGTGGTGAATTTATAGGGAAAGGTTGCCCTTGTTCGCAAGCCACTTGTAGCCTTCGGCAGCAGTGGTGCCCAGGAAGGCGGGAAATGAGTCCGGCAGTCACCGTGGCACAGCGCCGGCCAGTCTGAGGACTCCCCGCAATGCCTAGCTGGCGCTGCTTAGGCTGCTGGGCCGCGATGACCACCACCCTCACTTCCCGCCTTCCTGGGCGCCGCCAGGCTAGAAGGCGGGGCGGCCGCACACCTGGGACCCCAACAGATGTCCAAGGCTATGCAGTTAATTATAAATATAAATCAATATAAATAAATAAATAAATATTTAAGACATATGGAATGCCAGCAGGAAAAGAAAAAATCACTCCAGATGGTCTATCCGCCCGTACCTTTCATTAGCTTGATGGAAGAGACAATGTTAGTGGATCTGGCTTGAACAGCAATCAACCCGCTCCTGAATGTCTTTCTACCCTGTTCCTTTAAAGCAATGGTACTTAATGTTTCCACACCTGAGGATGTACTGCACCTCCTCCGACGCCTGAACAGGCTAGTCACATGGTTCATCCCACCATAAGCACTGCCATAAATGGACCCATGGCTGTCGTAAATGTGCTTATGACAGCATTTACAACAGGAACATGCACGTTTAAGATGGCCCTGGGCATGCTTTATGGGTGTCGCAAACGCATCTCCTTCCACCTCCGGGAGCAGCAAGGGCAATGATATACCACATGAAATGGCACTGCAGGCCGGGTCCACTCAAGAGCAAGGGAACTCTGCAGTCTTTTTTCATGTGATTATTCTACTTCCTTTGCCTCAATCAAACTGGAGTGGAAGCTGAACTGTTCTTCAATGTTGCCAGTGAGAGATGGTTCTGGAGAACAAGTTCCAGGCACTTTCCATTTCCCAAGAATTTGCTGGCACAACTCAGCATTTGTCACCTGGGGAAACCTCTCAATGAGCCGATTGACAGGGCTGGCTGTGAGTCAAATTCTTGGCTAAAAGCAGCACAGAATAACCACTAGGTTGACTCAGCTTGTAATGGCATTTCATAAATCCCTGAAATTCTTCCTCCCTTGTCTTTAAAAATGTATATACAGTACTGTATAAACAAACATTGCATTACATGACAAAGAGGATCCCAAAATGAAGGCCCCACAAATCCTCAGCCTGTAGCCAAAGTGAAGCCATCTGACATGCAAAACAGAATTTATGGTAATTTACCCCTGCCTATAACTGGTTTTGAATGGTAGGTAAAGGAAGAGATAAGGAAGATCAGGACCTAAAGTTACGTGGTTTTCCAAAGGCTGAGCCTTTTGAGCTTTTCTATATCTATGAGCAGAAAAGTTATTTCTCTGCTCTTCTTTGATGCTCTTTGGCCAGGAGGGGGGAGCATATGTGCATGGGCTAAATGAAGCTTCTATGCATCCTCCTTTACTGAAACCCCACAGCTGCCTTCCCCTTGGCAACAGGGCTCCATTCCCCAAAGACCCAGCCAAATAGATGCACTGGATCAGCATTGTGGGACTTGTAGTACAAAATCATCTGGGGTTGTGAGTTTGTAAATTCCTCCAGAAGGAAAATTGCCAGGTAAACAGGGCAAGGGATTTAAGAGAAGAATAGCAGCCTTAGTGTTCTCTATTCTCTTTATTTTCTGTTTCCCAAATCCCAAGACCTCCCTCTGGAGAAAGTGAGAGAGAAGAGAGATGCTCCACGGTGCCCTTGTGAGGGAATCCAAAAATGAATTTGGCCACAATGGCTGTGAGGTAGATTCTTGATCTGGAAGAGGTTTTCTTTACAGAACCTCAGGACATAAAAATTAACACTGATAATAGGTTTTTAAAATAGTCTTTATTTAAAAAAATAAAAACCACCCGCTCGAGGAGCAAAGAACCAGTGGCCATCTTCACTTACTAAAAGCACATTTAAATGACTTCTCCTTTATATGTGTGAAATGGAGTATATATAAAGGTTTGCTGATTGAATGGCAATTTTTCTGCTTTGCAGGCATTGAAATGGCTGGTTTATCCCCTGACAGAACTCCTTCATGAGTAATAAAGGATCTTCCCAGACCTAACCTCTTCCAACACTTGATATTTTGGTTTATTTGGGTGCTGAAATGCATAGCAAAGTGTACACAAGGTGGCTAGAGTCTTAAATAAGCATTTAAAAGCTTATTCGCAGAGTTAATTTTTACAAAGTTTATTAGATGTGTGCTCAGTAAAATGCACATCCAGCTATTCAAAGCTTCCTATCTTTGTGGGTCCTGTGATGTGCAACAAGCTTTGAATTTTGACTGAAGCTTTTTCCACACTCCAGGCATTTAAAAGACTTCTCACCTGTGTGGATCCTGTGGTGTGAAGCAAGTGTTCCTCTGCGACTGAATCTTTTTCCACATTCCAGGCATTCAAAAGGCTTCTCACCTGTGTGGGTCCTGTGATGTGAAGCAAGGCTTCCACTGTCTTTAAACCTTTTCCCACATTCCAGGCATTCAAAAGGCTTCTCACCTATGTGAGTCCTGTGATGTGAAGCAAGGCTTGCACTTTGACTGAAGCTTTTTCCACACTCAAGACATTCAAAAGGCTTCTCACCTGTGTGGGTTCTGTGATGTTTAGCAAGTGTTCCTCTGCGACTGAATCTTTTCTCACACTCCAGACATTCAAAAGGCTTCTCTCCTGTGTGGATCCTGTGATGTGAAGTAAGGTTTCCACTTTCACTGAAGCTTTTCCCACACTCCAGGCATTCAAAAGGCTTCTCACCTGTGTGGATCCTGTTATGTTTAGCAAGGTTTCCTCTGAGACTGAATCTTTTTCCACACTCCAGGCATTCAAAAGGCTTCTCACCTGTGTGGGTCCTGTGATGCATAGCAAGGGTTCCTCTGAGACTGAATCTTTTTCCACACTCCAGGCATTCAAAAGGCTTCTCACCTGTGTGGGTCATGTGATGTTTAGCAAGGGTTCCTCTGAGACTGAATCTTTTTCCACACTCCAGGCATTCAAAAGGCTTCTCACCTGTGTGGGCCCTGTGATGTGAAGCAAGGTGTGAACTTCTACTGAAGCTTTTTCCGCACTCCATGCATTTAAAAGGCTTCTCACCTGTGTGGGTCCTGTGATGTTTAGCAAGGGTTCCTCTGTCACTGAAGCTTTTTCCACACTCCAGACATTCAAAAGGCTTCTCACCTGTGTGGACTCTGTGATGTGAAGCAAGACTTGCACTGTGACTGAATCTTTTTCCACACTCCAGGCATTCAAAAGGCTTCTCACCTGTGTGGGTCCTGTCATGTTTAGCAAGGGTTCCTCTGTCACTGAAGCTTTTTCCACACTCCAGACATTCAAAAGGCTTCTTACCTGCGTGGACTCTGTGATGTGAAGCAAGACTTGCACTGTGACTGAAGCTTTTCCCACACTCCAGGCATTCAAAAGGCTTCTCACCTGAGTGGATCCTGTTATGTTTAGCAAGGTTTCCTCTGAGACTGAATCTTTTTCCACACTCCAGGCATTCAAAAGGCTTCTCACCTGTGTGGGTCCTGTCATGTTTAGCAAGGTTTCCTCTGAGACTGAATCTTTTTCCACACTCCAGGCATTGAAAAGGCTTCTCACCTGTGTGGGTCCTGTGATGTTGAGCAAGGTGTGAACTTCTACTGAAGCTTTTTCTGCACTCCATGCATTTAAAAGGCTTCTCACCTGTGTGGGTCCTGTGATGATTAGCAAGGTTTCCTCTGAGACTGAATATTTTTCCACACTCCAGGCATTCAAAAGGCTTCTCTCCTCTATGGGACCTTCTATGTCTTGCAAGGTGTCCTCATTGACTGAAACATTTTCCACACTCCCAAGCATTGGAATGGCATTTCTCCAGTATATTCTTTCTTGAGTTGTGCGATGTCCTCACAGCCAAAGAGTTGCTCTATGTTTCATGTAAGCAGTTGTAAAAAAAGATTGAGGAAAAAGGAATGACAGTTACCTAGTTTGCCTAGTTACCTAGTTGACGACTAGCAAAGGTCAGTTCTGACAAGGGCCTAGATAGCTTCAGGCAGAAAAATAACTGCTGATGGGAACAAACAAAATCAAAAACTCTGCCTCATACTCTTTATCTGTTCCTGATATACATACCACCTTTCATTTGTATTTCCCCAGTGTCTGGGTAGTAGTAAAGATTAACTGGAAATGTTCAATGAATCTGCAGTAGTCTTAGCAATATAGAGCCCAAGTCCCTACATCAATTTGGTGGGGAAAAGCCAACTCTGATTTTATGGGGATATTTCAATGGTATTAGTAACAGTGGTGAGTTTCAGCAGTTTTCCACCAGATTGCCAGAACCGGTAGCAGAAATTATGGCTGGCCCCGCCCATCCAAGTTTGAAAATAAAGTGCCCATCAACTGAATCTGATCCTGAAGGTGTTCAAGGTTGACTCAGCCTTCCATCCATCCAGTAGATAGTTCCATCCATCCAGTAAGTACTCAGGATGTTGGGAGCAAAATGCTAATAGCATCATCCAAGGGGATGATTGGCTTTTTGAAGGCCATTGTATTATGAGGAGTTAAGATCATTTTACTTAGCTCTGCAGACCTTTTTGCATAAATAGGGAAAACGACCATCACCAGCATGTGAGTGCAGGGCACCATGACAGACTGTGCAAAATATTATAGAACAATGTAATCTTAGAGCAGGGATGGCCAACATTTCCCACCATAGGCCAGACCAGCCCCCAACACTCAGCTGTGCAGGCCAGACTTGTGGTTCCTCCCTCTACTTCTGGTGGTAGGAGGGTGTGTGGAGCATTTTCACTCCATTTTTGTAATTTTTCACCACATTTTTTGCACTTCTGGTGGCAGCGGGGAACTCCTGACAACCCGCCACTGCGGAATCTGGACGTGCAAAAACATAGTGAAAAGTTACAAAAATGGAGCTAAAATTCTCCACACACGCTCCCGCCATTATTGGAAGCAGCAGAGGTTGCCAAAGCAGCCATAAATTGCTGCATTTTTGCACTTTTGACAGCAGGGAAATTCCGGAGGTGCCTGGGTTCCCACCGCGGGCTAGATTAATTGGCACCATGAGCTGGATTAGGCCCACAGGCCATAGGTTGGGAACCCCTGCCTTAGAGTATTTGAGAGCAATAGTGAAGATTTTCTAAGGATGACTCCTTGTGCAATATAAATGGTTTAAATGTTTGTTGTTTATAAATAAAGAAATATTTAGCCACAAATACAAGCCTAAAAGGAGTTTAAAATGGAACCAACTGCCAGTTCCGTGAGAGTGCAGTGGCTCAGGTAGCAAAGACGCTGACTGGAAGGTCAGTATGTCAGCTGTTTGAGACCCAAGTACTGGGCAACGGATTGAGCTACGGTCTCTGTCCCAGTTCCTGCCAACCTAGCAGTTCGAAAGGAAGAAATTGCAAGTAGAGAAATACTGTACCACTTTGGTGGTAAGATAGCATTCAGTGCACACGGTATCTAGTCATGCTCGCCTCAGGCTCATGGAAACAGCTATAAACAGAGATAAGCATTGAACCCTAGAGTTGAAAATGACTGGCTTTTGAGCATAAGCGACCTTTACCTTTATAACCAGTTCCTGTTTTCAAAGGGAAAGACCTAAGGCTACTCCCCCTTTCTTTTTTTGCATTTTTGTAAATTGAATTGAACTAGGCTACACTTTGCTGTCTTCAGTGAACCTAAATGCACTGAATTGCTATACAAAATGCTAAAAGAAAGAAGGGAGGGCGAAGGGGATTGATGTCTAGATAAGTGACACCTTCCCTCCAGTCTCTTTGGGAACCTGGAGCTCCCATGTTTCCCACAACCATTGGTGAGTCTGGACATGAGTCTGCAGATATTACTCTATTGTATTGTGCAATTTTTTCCCCTGTCACATAGCTTAATCTTTAATAAGAAATAAGCCTTGATGTTTAATTGTTAAACTGCTTTATATCTATTTAAATAAGATTGCAAACACTGGATCTTTGGCTACAGAGATGAGCACTGAACCCTAGAGTTGCATACGACTGGATTTCGAGCAAGGGTGGTAACTCTGTATTTATTTATTTTTAAACATGCAGATTTCACAGCCAGGATAAGGCACATGCCTATTAACGGTCTCTGAGAAATTTTAATAGTTGAAGTGATGTTCCGCCTCAATGTGGAAAAGTGCCTTATTTTGATTAATCTGGCAAGTCATATTTGCTGTAATCTGTTTGCTTTATATAACCTATTGCTTGTTGTTTATTGATTTACTTAATAATAATCATATACTGTAAGTAAGTTACTTTATATTATTGTATCTTCTTACTAAATCATACAATTTTAAATGATATAGTGATTTCTTTTTAAATGCAACTGCTTTGTTGTTAAACATATTAGAGTAAACAAAACAAAGCATCCAGATGGAGGGGCTGTGAAGGCGCACCTTGTCAATATCCTCAAGGCTGCGGGAATCCATTCCAGTCCTGGCGTCAAATCCTACATGTTTCATTTATGTGCCGCAGGAGATGGCTCCGTGATCAGTGTGTGGAAAGCGGGGATCCACTTTGAACAAATTCATGCCAATGGCATTTCCCTGTTTCTCACTAAAATGATTTTCAGGGGGGAAATGTTCACTCAGACATGAGTACCAACCGCCGCTGAATAACCCTGTCAAAGTAACTTAAAAGGGGGACTTGCGTCATCACCATTACCTCTCAAAAAGATGTTCAGCAGGGTGTAAATCTATGAATAGCTATGCAAGTATGCTGGGTCCTAAATTTCCTAGGGGAACGTTTGGATTTTCTGACAAAAATAATCTGAATCTGCTTTTGAGTTCAAGAGTTGAAGTAAGCTCTGTTTTAATCACATAGAGGGCTTTTTAACCCACCCCAAGCTTTCTTAGCTTTGGCAAATTTCCAGACTCTCACACATGCTATATTGTTTAACTTCAAAAATTGCCTGAGTAAAACTTTGTTTGCTTCCTGCTGAGTTTGTCTCTGAAATCCTAAAAAGAACCTAAAGCCCATCAGAGCAGGCCAGTCTGAGTTGGCAACACACTGATCCCCTTGCCTACTGACCATAGAGTGCAGAAGTAATACGGGGTGGTTGATAGGTGTAATTGCTATCAAGAGGTGAACTATGAGTAATGTACTGGCAACAAATGGAGTGTGCAATCACATGTGTGTGCAAACTCACTGAAAGTTCTGCCAGAGTAAAAAACCAGGAGTGTTATCAAGAAACACCCACTCCTTATTTATATATACTGTATAAGAAATACCTACCGTACTCTTTTGTCTTTCTTCTCAGTCCCCCAAACCACAAGGCCTCCTTCTGGGGAAAGTGGGAGAGAAGAGATGCTCCCTGGTGCCCTTGTGTGGGGGGGGAAATCAGAAAATGAATATCAAGCCCTATGGCTACGAGACGGATCTTGGCTTGGAAGGGAGGATTTTTAATTTACAACCCCCTTTAGAGAATACCTCTGGGCGAAACATCTACTGATAATAAAACTATACTGTATTTTAAAATAGAAAAGTGCAAGGTCTTGCAAAAAGAAACAGGAGAAGAAATTAAAAAGGAGCCACAATTTTATACAATTAAAAAAGAGAGAAACCAACTCTCTTATAATATCAAACAATGTTTTATAAATCATATAATATTTTACATTAAAAGCAGACACTGAATTAAAACAACTCCAAACCATTTCAAAGTAATTAAAGAGAGAGAAGAGAAGAAAGGGAGCCTCACCGGATCTCCTAAGGACAGAATAACGCCAGGTGCAGAAAGTAACGCCGTTCCTCTGCCAGGGGAGAAGAATAAGAGGGAGATTAAGACGTGGCCCCACCTTCGCTTCCCCCTGCTCAGGAATGTAACGCCCAGGCGCTTGGAAACCTCTCCCTTGGCTTTTTCTCCTACTCTAAGGCCCAGAATCCCCAAGCTAGATACAAACACATAGGCCTTGTAGTCCAAGATCGTTTCAGATTACAGTTCCCATCACGTTTGACAGAAACAAGGGATTTAAATCCCTGAGCTATATCTGGCTCTAATACAGGACAGTACTTGTAAAAGGCTGGTTACTTTCTTAGAGTCCAGTTTACAAAAGTGTAAAAAAAAAAACCCTCCCACCTGGAAGAGGATGGGATTTGTAGTTCCAGGGTCGTAGCCAGGAGTCTAGATTTGGGTGGGCGAATATTAATTCAGGGTGGGCAACAATGTTGTTCTTGTGCGTGTGTGTCAGAGTGAAGTTCAAAGCTAGTCTTGCTTTTATAATTAGCTCAATCGAAAGTATGTTATAGTATTATTTCCCCTGTGTAATATGAGCAGTCCCACATAAATTGGAGAAAAGGGGGTTGGGAAAAAGGAAACTACGATTGTGTCATTCATTTCTTCACTGGTTTTTGTGTGTGGCTAATTGTACTGACAGGTTACTTGAACCTTGCAATCCCAATGGGTTTATTATACCAATCTCAATTTTGCAATTCTTAAAGGAGAAACAGATGTTTTTTCCTTGGGTATCCCTTAAAATATAATAATGATTATTATTATTTGAGGGGGGGGGGATTTACACTTAAAGCTCTGCAATCAAATCCTTCCCTCCATGACTTTGCAATTTTTTTTAAAAAAAATCATAATTTAAATAATTTTTCTAATCAAGAAGACATAAGCCAAATCATACTGACTTTAGCAGTGTGTCCAGGAAATAAAAAGACATTGTTTATTTATTTATTTATTTAAGCTTATAGGTCACCCAATCAGGGGGACCCGACTCAGGGCGACTTTACCTTGGTGTATCCTGTCGACCAGTGTATATAGATCCGAGCTACAAGGAGCCCAGCTGACTCCAGGAAGTGGTTTCAATACTGCTTCAAGAGCTGTTCCAAGGCTGGCTTCTGGAGCTGTGTTCCAGAACTGCTTCAATGCTGTTCAGCTCCATAGAACAGCATTGCTGTCAGCACACCTCTGATTTATGGTAGCATTTAATGCTGATGAATTCTTCCCCAGATACACTCAGTTGAAAACAAGGAGAACAAAAGTAGTAGCTGTACAACTCTAGTTCAGCCTAAATCTGTTTTTTAATCTCCCAGGTTTCTTCCTTGTCCAGCTCCCATGCCTGTTCACGGTGATCGGAAATAAAAATGTTTTCTCCTTTTATACATAATTATCATAATGTACAGCTGGCATAAAACAAAGCAATCACACTTCTATACTGCCCCATGACGCTTAATACACTCTAAGGCAGATCCCAAGTTAATTAGCACTTTTGCCCTCAACCTGCTGGGTACTATTTTCCCTGACCTCAGAAGGATGGAAGGCTGAGTCAACCTTCAGCCCTGGTCAAAATCGAACTCACAACCTCTTTTGGTCACAGGACAGCAGTTTAACCACTGTGCCCCCAGGGAATAATTTCTGTGTTTCTGCCTATAAGACTAGGAAATCCCTTTCGGTAGCGTTTCCAGGGCAATGCCCCCCCTTTCCCAGTCAAAAGAACCACACTGTTCAATAGTCTGGATGTTTATTGGAAAGGCAAAGATGTCACAGAGGATACATGGCCAAAGAGCATGAAAAACAATAAAACCTAACTAGAAGCCATCCAGGGCCTTTCGCCCTGCTTCCCCCTGGACGCGCCTGGCCTCCCCCCAGGCTGAGGGGGGTTCGTGTCCTCCCAGCATATGAAAGATAGCTTAGGATCAGCACAGCTCAGCTCACAAAGCAGTACATGCATTTTTATATCGTTACATCACTCCAGATCCCATTCTCCACTCTCCCACCAGATGTTGTCCAACCACCAATCCTTTTGGGATTAAATAGTGGAGTCACTCATCCTTAGGGCTCCCCACCCTTCTTTCTCACTCCTGATGATCAACCCCCTCCTTTGGAATGTCTCCTACAGATAACTCAGGACTAGCTTGACCCATCTCCCCCTTCTTATCGAGATCTCTCCCACTGTCCCTAGCATCTGAGTCTCATAAACACAAAGTGAAAAGAGGAAACTTTCTCACAGTGGAGCCCCCCCCCCTTGCCTTTATACTGGCATTGTGTGGGTTTTGTGTTGATTGTGATGGGGCGAAAACACCTTGAATCTCTCCCTCTGTGTTCCAATGGAACAATCTTTATTAGCTTCTACTACCTGCAAAGTTTGTCGCTCCTACAAGTTCTCTTGACATTTAATAAGAACTGAGTTCCTGCAAAGATCTTTCCACCAAACAAAGGCTAAATCCCTGTTCCATGGTTTATGACAGGCCAATTATTCAGAAATAAGCCATTTTACACATCCATGTATACCTCCTCACTGAGCTTCCCATGGGATCTGGTAATGAATTTCAGAAATTAAAAATCCTCCCGTCCATACTATGTCCCTATAGCTTGCCCTGGGTAACACAGAAAGAGCCTCTTTGAAGACTGGTATTTCTGAAACGCAATTGGGCATATCCTGTAATGGGAACCTTGTGTTGCCAGCTAATCTTTCTCATACTAGGTCAGGCAAAAGGAACTACAGAATGAACTCACCAAAAGGTGCCTTCATTTTGGCAGTTTCACTTCTGGCCTAAATACAGAAGAAGAACCCCTTGCCCTCAATGGAATAGATCCCTCAGAACCTGGGTGGGGGAGGTTTGAAATTTGTAATTTCTGAAAAGTTTCCTCAACCGATAACCTCACGGTGTAACTTAGCTGCCAAGATTTTGGCCACTGTGTAATATTTCCTCTAAGAAACATCTCTTTAATTTATTGAAGAATTCGTTCCTTATTTTATTTTCAGATCTCAAGGTACAGTTCTAATACTTCTGAAGACTTTGACTATCAAGAAATCACTTTATGGATAAATAATTTATTGACAGAATAACTTTATATCCCCATCATACATAAAGAGAGATCAAGGCAATTTACAAAGAGAAGCACTTTAAATCACACGAACACTAACTTGGAACATTCTGAAATAGGATAAATTTAAACATTCAAAATTATTTAAAACCATATACAGTAAAACCTCATATAACACTAAAACCTGGTTCCACAAGTCTTGGTGTTATATGATTTTTAGTGTTATCTGATCCTCTATGGGATCCATAGAGATACATTGTAGCCACACAGGCTTTAGCGGTTGTTATCTGAAGCATCCCATAGGATCTTAATGTTATCTGATGCAATTCTTCCCCCCAGATTCCTTAATGTTATGCGATTTTAGTGTTATTCGATACTAATGTTATATGAGGTATTACTGTACTTAGAACTCTAGGCCACAACACGATCACAAAGCCAGATTCTTATTTATCAGAGGCTGAACGTGGCAGGAATCAGCCACGGAGGAGAGACCAACCATTGAATTGGTTTTGTGGATACATTCATTCGATTTGTAATAAAAAGAGCATTATGTTCGTCTGAGATCCTTCAAGCATCACCTCTGAGTAACTCTCATGCAAAAGACCACATGGGTCTTTTGAATTTCTGGCCTCTAATTCTTTCTACACCTACTGTTAGATTGTCAATTGTAGTGTACACCCATTAGTCTCACCTTCCTTTACTGCTTCCTTAAAGAGTAGGCATGTCTCTCCTCTCTTGTGTGTTCCTTGGAGAACAGGATGATCTACTAAGGATTCATTTTTAGGGTTGTTTAAATTATGATTTTAAAATAAAAGTTATTCAATTCTCTTTCCTTCTAGTGGACCTGCAGTGGAACTGGCTGCCTTTGTATTTACAGTCAGCTTACTCTGTTAGAGAGAGAGTTCAAGATGTGGTCTGAGGAGCACCCAGAAATTCCCTTTATTGGAATACAATTTCCAGAGTAGCCCGTGGACAAACCCGACTGAGGAAAACAGGAGCCAGAGCTGAAAATCAGAATGGCCAAAATCTTCCTGTGCAGTTAGGCAAACGGCGTCACTTTTGGGAGCTAATTACCTCAATTTAAGAAATCACCACAGACATTATCAGTTGCACATTGAGTCACACAGATCAGTATGCAGCTGATACATGTTGATGGTGAATTCTTAACTCCAAACCTCCATAAAGCTACTTAATGCTGCTTTATAATTACCGTACCTTCTTTCCTAATGTTTTGTGCCATCAACATGGGCTCAACTTACAGCAATCTTTATACAGCTTTCAAGGCACTGCAGTGGCTCTGTGTATGAAATGTTTGGTCTCTCAGGAGGTAGGATGTCCAACCAAAGGCTCTTCTGTGTTCTGAGTGCTAAATATTCTAAATTATTTCTCAGGTGCTACACATTATTTCCTTATACAAAAAAGGGAGTCTTTCCAAATATAACTCCTCTCCGGAATTTAAGTGGGTGCTTCCTTTTCAGTTTCTTTTAAAAATTGGATATTCATTTTTACGATCACTAAACTGGATTATCACTGAAATCCTCTTTAGAAAACTTGAGATGGGAAAAGCACAGGCCATTATGAAACTTCAGCCATTCAAGTTTTCTTAAATTAAAATGCTTCCTATTTCCCCTTATTTTCAGTTCTCTAAGAATTTTTATTTTTACCAACGGAAGACTTTGGATTGGAGAAGATTTTAATCACCAGCATTTGTGTCCAGTCGGATCAGGACCACCACTGGAACCTTGGTGGTGATTTTTGGTGGAGTTCGAACCGAAGGCTCTTCAGCGTTCTGAGCATTCTTCCTTATATGCATCTTCTGATGGAAACGAAAGGAGTGACTGGAACTAAAGGTCTTTCCACACTCCAGGCATTTAAATGGTTTTATCCCTGTGTGAGTTGCTTGATGGGAGGCAAGGTTTGTCTGCCAGATGAAGCTCTTTACACACTCCAAGCACCGAAAGGGTTTCTCTCCTGTGTGGGTTCTCTGATGTTGCTTTAAGGTTGCGCTGTGGCAGAAAGTCTTCCCACACTCAGGGCACTCAAACAGCTTCTCTCCTGTGTGAGTTCGGTGATGCTGAATAAGAGAAGATTTCTGGCTGAAACTCTTCCCGCACTCTAAGCATTTATACAGCTTCTTCCCTTGGTGAATTTGTAGGTGTCTGTTTAGGACTGACGAGCGACTGAAGCTCTTCCCACACTCCTGGCATTTAAACGGCTTCTCCCCGTTATGCATTCTTAGGTGCAAAGTAAGGCCAGTCGCTCGATTGAAGGTTTTTCCGCATTCCAAACATTTGTGCTCTTCCCCCCCTCCGTGAACACTTTGATGTGACCAAAGGGCTGAACTTTGAGGGAAACTCTTACCACACTGTGAGCATTTAAACGGTTTCTCTCCTGTGTGGAGCCTTTGGTGTTCTACAAGGGCTGAACTATTAATGAAGCACTTTCCACACTCCATACATTTATACGGCTTCTCTCCAGTGTGGGTCCTTTTGTGCACCAGAAGATTTGAGCTGTGAATGAAGCTCTTTCCACACTCCATACATTTATATGGTTTCTCTCCAGTGTGGGTCCTTTTGTGCACTAGAAAATTTGAGCTCTGACTGAAGCTTTTCCCACACTCTAAGCATTGATATGGTTTCTCTCCAGTGTGGATTCTTTGGTGCAACATAAGGGCTTGTTTATAACTAAAGCACATTCCGCACTCAGAACATTTATAGGGTCTCTCCCCTGTGTGGATTCTCATATGCCTACTTACAGATGGCTTGCAGATGAAGCTTTTTCCACATTCTGGGCAGATATGAGGATTATGTTGATTTTCTTTAGACGTTATTTTTTCTCCACTAAACTCTCCATCTTTTGGGTTCTGCCTTTCTTCACCCGTGGCTTGATTGCTGTTCTCTTCTCCTCACTCTTCTGCCCTTCTGCTCCTGGAAAACAAAAAGGCTGTTCGTAAGACCCCAAGAAAAAAATAAATCAAAGATTTTAACTGAATACTTGGGTGACCTCTTGTTCTTGTTTGGTTCATTTCTTGCTTTTCTTGGCCACCTCACATTGATGGGACGCATGGTAATACACAGTATTAATACAAATTGTGGTAAAAACACAATTGAACATTAAACATACAATAAAATAATATCACTTAACGGTCAGCAATTTGTCTTTTTTAAAACTTTGTTACTTCTCTGATATGCGTGCACAGGCCAACATGGCTCCTTACTCAGAAATGAATCAAAAATTGCATAATTAAAAAACATTTTAATAATTTAAGAACACTTCATCAAGGAACCCAATCATCATTATTAAAAGCTGGTTCTGGTTCTTTTCTTTGGGTGTTAATTTTTCTCACCATCAATTTTGGTTCCCCTCTTGCCCTTTGGTTTCCCTTTTTTCTCAGCCTTCTTTTTAGATATACTTTTCTTCACCTGTGATTTGATTCCTGTTCTCTTATCCTTACTCTAATGGTGATTGGAAGGTGGCAGGTCAGCAGTTCGATACCTGAGTACTGCACGGCAGAGTGAACTCCTGTCTCTGTCCTAGCTCCTGCTAACCTAGGAGTTTGAAAGCAAAGAAATTGCAAGTAGATAAATAGGGATCATTCCGGCGGGAAGGTAAGCATGTATTCCAACTTCTAGGCATGCCTGCCACGTGTCCATGGAAACATCTGAAACACAGACAACGCTGTCTCTTTGTTTATAAACAGAGATGAGCAATGAATCCTAAAGTCAGATACGACTGGCTCTCGAGCAAGGGTTAACTTTACCTTTACTCTCTTCCCTCTTAGCCTTACTCTTCTTCCCATCGGGTCCAGAAAGACAAGAGATTCTATTCATAAGATTCCAAGAGACAAGAAATCAAAGAGCTCAGCTAAACCATTAGGTGACAATTCATTTTTATTTACTGTACAGTACTTTACTAATTGCATTTGCTGGCCAACTCCTCTCAATGAGTGGACCCAGAGTAGCTCACAATAGTACTTTGAATTGTTGCATTTCTTTGCTACTTTCTGTCAAAGAGGGGATGCAAGACAGTACACAATATATTAAAAAAATTATAATAATTACAGTTAAAAAATTAAGCATATATCACAAAAGTGACCTTTTGTGACACATACAATAATTAATATCAATTAATAGTCAACATTTTTGTGTTTTTAAAAAGCTTTTTTGTTTCTTTCCTTATATGCTTGCAGAGACTAACATCGCTGCCACTCTGAAAACAATTAACTAGAAGCATTTTCCAAATTTAAGAACAAAATATCTAGTTATAAGATTAAACCAGCTTCAGAGCAAAAATAAAGTCTTACCTATAGAGGCCTCTATTTCCATATTCTCCTCCATGACACTCAGGTCTGGATCCAGCAAGGACTCCACCCTTTCCTTGACAGAGAAACACACACAGCCACCTCCTCAAAAGTCTCCTGGAAGAAGAAAGCTTGTCTGTGAGCTTGATACTGTTAACTCCCTCCATCCACTCACCCTTCTGAATCCAAATATTGGCCATCCTCATGACCATCAGAATAATGACCTAAGAACATAACGGAGTCAACTGGGGGATCGCTCCTGCTTCTAGAGAAAGCCTGGCATTGTTTCAATCCAGAACCCACTGCGTTACCCATCTGAGGTTCCATGATAGCTACAAAGCTTTCTTTCTCAACCATTGACAGAGTTTGGGTGTTCTCTTCCAACCCATCCACCCCAAAAAACAGTTCCCTTCTTAACATTCAGCTGGAGCAAAGGTTATGCATTAGGTAGAAGGTCAAGGAAGAAAACCCAAAAGCTCATTATGACCTAGATCAGCAACATCCTATAATTAGGAAAGCTGATTCTGGGAAATAGGGTTCCTCAGATAACCTGAACGATAGGGTTTCCTAGAATAGCTTGTAGAAAGGGGACCTAAATAATAATAATAATAATAATAATAATAATAATAATAATAATAATAATAATAATAATAATAATAATAATAATAATAATAATAATAATAATAATAATTCTTCAATTTCTATACCGCCCTACTTGGTAGGACTGACTCAGGGCGGTTCACAACATATACAAAATTACAAGTTCACAAACACAACATGTCAATAAACAATATCACATAACGTTAACATCAGAGTCACCGAGCGTTGAGATAGTAGAATAGTTATATTATATAATTTCGAGTTTCTGGCGGAGGGAGGGGGCTTTCAGAAGAACTTAATGCCATTTCCCCACAGTCCCCCCCTCCCCTCTTTGGACAACAGAGGCGACATCTTGAAGAAAGGTGTGGCGAGGGTAATAGAAGATGGAAAGATAGGTAAGTTTTCTTTTCTTTTTAAAATATTATTCATTTTCTTATGTCTTGCTTTTGTAAGTATTTACAGTATTATTTCTTGCAGCACGTAACAAAAATAATAACCTATATCCCAGTATATAATAACAATAAGCACAAAAAATCATACTATACATATCTTACATAGACGGCCCATAGCACTATAAATAATATACAACCCTATAACGCAGCAATGTAATACTGCCATAGCCTCTACACCAGTGGTGCCCAAACTAAGGCCCGGGGGCCGGGTGCGGCCCCTGATGCCAATTCATCCGGCCCGCGAAGCCCTCGTCGCTCCTGGAAGCGGATGTAAAACGCGCCCGTACGGGCGCGTTTTACTTCCGCTTCCAGGAGCGACGAGGGCTTCGCGGGCTGGATGAATTGGCATCAGGGGCCATACCCGGCCCCCGGGCCTTAGTGACTGGCTCCCTGAACCACATGACTGGCCCATGGCCCAAAAGGTTTGGGCATCCCTGCTCTACACCCTCGCCAAGAGTAAGTCCGGAGGACAGGGTGGCAGAATCCTGCCGCCCACCGCCATAGAGTTGGGGACGGAGGCGGGCAAATGCAATAGTAATAATAATAAACTATAACAATAAACAGGCTCCTGGTAATAAACCGGCTTCAGAGTAGAGGAAGTCTGACCGAGAGAGATCCCCATTCCCAAGTTCTCCTCCACAGCGCTCGAGTTTGGATCCAGCAAAAAACTTCACCGTTTCCTTGATAGAAAAACACGCAGGAAAATCCTTGCTGGAAGTCCAGGCAACAAGAGGAAGGCGCCTTCTCTTCCTTCTGTGGGCTTAAATTGCCCGCTTTACAGTGATTAGGACCACTACTCCCAGAATTCCCTGGCCTGTAGTTCAGCGTGGGCTCTTCTGGAAGTGGTAGTCCAGAAAGACCCTCATCACCAGGCCACGGTCTGGTTGGACGCTGCCGCCTGCCTACCACATGGCGGTGGGAAAATCATCCACTTTTCTTTCGCCTGAAATCACCCATTGAGCGCAAGGGGGACATTTAATCTTTCGGGGAATCCTGACCAAAGAGGAACTGACCGGGAGGCTAAGTGGAACAAGGAGAAATTGGTGATTTTAAAAAAATAATAATTCCATTTCACTTCCTTTCAATTATAAACTGAGTTTTTAGGGCTTTAATTAATCAGCTCCAGCAATTGGGATGCATTGAATGGAAGGCCAAGGAAGAAAATCCAAAAGCTCATTAAGAACTAGGTCAGCTGGATTCCCCCCCCCCCCCCGGTTGTTGTAGATGGTAGCCTGTGTGAATGTGGAAAAGAATTAAAAATTGTCCATATGATACAATGCACACGATGCCCTTCAACACGCACTGAGGATGACATTATGTTGGCAAGAGGAAAAGCTGTTGAGGTGGTCCAATATTGGCCGGATGCCATCTAGTGCTTCTAATTCCTTACTGTTTTAGATAGGTTAATTTTCGCTTTGTAGTTTTTCTTCTAGGCTGGTGGTGCCTGTGACACAAATAAAGAAAAAAAGACCATCATGCTTGCTTCATTTGATCTACTGCCCCTTTATTTCTCTTTTCATCAAACACAGTACGGTCATACCTCACATAACAAGCACAATGTGTTCCACACAGTTGCTCGTTATGTGAGTTACTTGTTATCTTCGCCTGCGGTGCATTTGGGAAGGGCATGGGGAAGATCCCCATACCCTTCCCAAAGGCCCCCAGGCATGCACGCATCAGCAGGGTGCGTCAGCAGGGGTTTGGGAAGGGTACGGGGAAGATCCCCGTACCCTTCCCAAACACCCTGGAGATGCGTGTCGCACTCTTCCCAAACGCCACGTGTCTGCAGGGTGTTTGGGAAGGGTACAGGGATATTCCCTGTACCCTTCCCAAACCCCCGCTGACGCGCGCGCACCAGCTGGCACGCTCTAGTCTGCAGGGTGTTTTGGAACGCAGTGGGGGAATCCCCCGTTGCATTCCAAAACACCCCGCAAATGCGAAGCTTCTCCTTCAGCGAGTTTTTGCTTGTTCAACGAAGCAGACCTTTGGGGGAAAGGTCTGCTTGTTAAGTGAGTTACTTGCTATACGAGATGCTCACTATCCGAGGCATTACTGTATTTGTAAAGCTCTTTTTCAATACCAGGGAAACCTAAAACCAGGGGGATAGGAGGCATTCCTTTTTGACAAATTAATTGTTACCTATGGCATAAAGTTACAGGATACTGTACAAGATTTCAACCAAGGATTTATACTGTGTGCAGATTGTTTTGCATGCAGTGAAGACCTACGTTACAACTGATGCTGTTTCCACACATCATCTACTTCTGCAGATGAATTCTATGGATGAATTCCTGTGTATGAATTCCTGGGTGCTTGAGGAGGCTGGAGATTAAACTGAAGGCTTTTGCGCATTCTAAGCCATCTTCCATATATGAATCTTCTGATGGAATCAAAATTTACCACTGGAACTAAAAGGCTTCCAGATTGAGTGAGAAGTCTTTAAGAGCCAGCATTTGTGGTCAGTTGGATCAATACCAGTGGTGGGATGTCAAAAATTTTACTACCCCGCCGTGATGTCATCGCGGTGTGGGGGGAGCTAATGTCATGATGTTGTGGGCGGAGCCAAAGAAAAATTAGTAATAGAATAAAAATAAACACACACACACACCTCAAACCACGTACCCACCCACCCACCCACAACACAAACCTGTAAATAAAATAAATAAATAAATAAATAAAATTAAAAAATACATTTAAAATCACCAACCCACCCCAAACAAAAATCAACCAGAGCTTTTAAACCTGAGTTTAATATTTATTTTGGCTAATCTTTCTCACACTAGGTCAGTTGGAAGGAACTACAGAATGAACTCACCACAAGATGGCTTCATTTTGGCACTTTTCAACTTTTCAATAGTTAAAGAAGTTAGGTACTACCTAACCAGTTCTCTAGGATAATATGCCTTAATGTAATTGTAAAACAGTTGTACCTCCTTAAGTGTTCTCCAATTGGAACAGCAGTTGGAACAGCACAGGTGTAGCTTATTGATGAGGTAACTCCAAGACTTTGCTTAAAAACCCCAAGCCAGGCCTGCCGGCCGCCAGACATTTTTAGGAACTGTGGTAGTAAGTCAATATAGGTAAAGGTATTAAATACACACAGACACACCACATCCAAAGCCCAAAGGTGAGTCACTTACCCTGGGGAGCAAGCTATAGGGAGCTTCAGGCTAGCAGCTTCTTTCTCCTCCCTGCTTGGGAGGACAGCAAGGAGGCCGTGCATATGCGCCAAGCACTGTAGGCGTGCATGCACACCAAGTCCTTGGCGCACATGCACAGTGGGGGAACCAATAAAAAGGTAAGCCCCGGAGGTAGTTCCCCCCAAAAGCTGCTACCGGTTCTCCGGGACACTGGGGAAAGTTACTACTGGTTCTGGCAAACTGGTACGAACCTGTTGCATCCCATCACTGACTCCAGGTATTGGAATGGCATTGATCTTGAGTGTATTCTTTCTTGAGTTGTGTGGTGTCCTCACAGTCAAATAGTTGCTCTATGTTCCATGCCAGCAGTTGTACAAAAAGGAGGGGGGGATTACAGTTACTTAGTTTGTCAAGTTACCTAGTGAAATAAAGTTGAAGACTAGCAAAGGATCAGTTATGACAAAGATCTAGATACAGTAGTTGTCTAGATAAGTCCTGATGGGAACAAACAAAATTAAAAAATCTGCTCCCTACTCTTCCTCTGTTCCTGATATACATACCACCTTTCATTTGTATTTCCCCAGTGTCTGAGGAGTAGGGAAATTTAACTGGAAATGTGCAAAGAATCTGCAGTAGCTTCAACAATACAAATTCCAAAACCGTGCATCAATTTGGTGAAAAACAGCAAATTATGATTCTAAGTGGAAATTTCAATGGTTCAATATTAGTTTAAATTAGAAAACCAGTGTATTCAAGGAAGCTGAATTGCTGGGCGAAGAAAAGGAACATACACCCTTCAATACTGGTGTAGCAAGGAGGGTGAGGGGGTGGCCCGCCCCGGGCGGCACTTTGCAGGGTCTGCCACTGCACCGGACTTCCTGGCAGCTGGGGCGGGAGCCGGGAGCCTCTGTCACCACTGGTGCCCCGGGCCCAGCCCCAGGCTGAAGGGCATAGGCCCAACAGCCCAGTGGAGACTAGGGGGTGCCCCTCCCCCTTCTCCATCCCCTCCTCTCCAGGCGCCCCCACCGCACAGCCTTCCAGGCTGGGGCGGCACAGCACGGCCCCAGCAGGCAGCCCACCGTTGGCATCCCAGGCACACGGCTGCCCGCCTCCAAGCCCACCGGCAGCAGCTCGTCCACCTGTGGCACCAGCAGCTCCCAGGAAGACGGGAGAAGCCGGCAGTTGCCACAGCCCAACGCTGGCCAGGCCGAGAACACACACACAACCCCGCAACGCGTGGCCGGCGCTGCTTATATCTGCCTCTAATACTTGGGAAAGGCCACTTTCTTAGAGTCTAGTTTGCAAAAGTCTAATACCTCCCCCCTCCCGTTTGGAAGAGGATGGGATTTGTAGTTCGGAAATAAAAGGTGACTTTCCTGACTTAGTCCCACAATCAGTGTCACTTCTGGAGCAGGATCTCACCTTCCTCTCCTCTATTTCTTTCTGCTTTAGGATTTTCCCTTTCTGTTGCTTTTAACCCTTTCATAGCCCGGCTCATAATACCATAAGCAAGAAGGGCCTTGGGATGGTTAAAGATCAGGAGCTGAATAAGAACCAAGGTGGTGAATTTATAGGGAAAGGTTGCCCTTGTTCGCAAGCCACTTGTAGCCTTCGGCAGCAGTGGTGCCCAGGAAGGCGGGAAATGAGGCCGGCAGTCACCGTGGCACAGCGCCGGCCAGTCTGAGGACTCCCCGCAATGCCTAGCTGGCGCTGCTTAGGCTGCTGGGCCGCGATGACCACCACCCTCACTTCCCGCCTTCCTGGGCGCCGCCAGGCTAGAAGGCGGGGCGGCCGCACACCTGGGACCCCAACAGATGTCCAAGGCTATGCAGTTAATTATAAATATAAATCAATATAAATAAATAAATAAATATTTAAGACATATGGAATGCCAGCAGGAAAAGAAAAAATCACTCCAGATGGTCTATCCGCCCGTACCTTTCATTAGCTTGATGGAAGAGACAATGTTAGTGGATCTGGCTTGAACAGCAATCAACCCGCTCCTGAATGTCTTTCTACCCTGTTCCTTTAAAGCAATGGTACTTAATGTTTCCACACCTGGGGCTGTACTGCACCTCCTCCGACGCCTGAACAGGCTAGTCACATGGTTCATCCCACCATAAGCACTGCCATAAATGGACCCATGGCTGTCGTAAATGTGCTTATGACAGCATTTACAACAGGAACATGCACGTTTAAGATGGCCCTGGGCATGCTTTATGGGTGTCGCAAACGCATCTCCTTCCACCTCCGGGAGCAGCAAGGGCAATGATATACCACATGAAATGGCACTGCAGGCCGGGTCCACTCAAGAGCAAGGGAACTCTGCAGTCTTTTTTCATGTGATTATTCTACTTCCTTTGCCTCAATCAAACTGGAGTGGAAGCTGAACTGTTCTTCAATGTTGCCAGTGAGAGATGGTTCTGGAGAACAAGTTCCAGGCACTTTCCATTTCCCAAGAATTTGCTGGCACAACTCAGCATTTGTCACCTGGGGAAACCTCTCAATGAGCCTATTGACAGGGCTGGCTGTGAGTCAAATTCTTGGCTAAAAGCAGCACAGAATAACCACTAGGTTGACTCAGCTTGTAATGGCATTTCATAAATCCCTGAAATTCTTCCTCCCTTGTCTTTAAAAATGTATATACAGTACTGTATAAACAAACATTGCATTACATGACAAAGAGGATCCCAAAATTAAGGCCCCACAAATCCTCAGCCTGTAGCCAAAGTGAAGCCATCTGACATGCAAAACAGAAGTTATGGTAATTTACCCCTGCCTATAACTGGTTTTGAATGGTAGGTAAAGGAAGAGATAAGGAAGATCAGGACCTAAAGTTATGTGGTTTTCCAAAGGCTGAGCCTTTTGAGCTTTTCTATATCTATGAGCAGAAAAGTTATTTCTCTGCTCTTCTTTGATGCTCTTTGGCCAGGAGGGGGGAGCATATGTGCATGGGCTAAATGAAGCTTCTATGCATCCTCCTTTACTGAAACCCCACAGCTGCTTTGCCCTTGGCAACAGGGCTCCATTCCCCGAAGACCCAGCCAAATAGATGCACTGGATCAGCATTGTGGGACTTGTAGTACAAAATCATCTGGGGTTGTGAGTTTGTAAATTCCTCCAGAAGGAAAATTGCCAGATAAACAGGGCAAGGGATTTAAGAGAAGAATAGCAGCCTTAGTGTTCTCTATTCTCTTTATTTTCTGTTTCCCAAATCCTAAGACCTCCCTCTGGAGAAAGTGAGAGAGAAGAGAGATGACCCACGGTGCCCTTGTGAGGGAATCCAAAAATGAATTTGGCCACAATGGCTGTGAGGTAGATTCTTGGTCTGGAAGAGGTTTTCTTTACAGAACCTCAGGACATAAAAATTAACACTGATAATAGGTTTTTAAAATAGTCTTTATTTAAAAAAATAAAAACCACCCGCTCGAGGAGCAAAGAACCAGTGGCCATCTTCACTTACTAAAAGCACATTTAAATGACTTCTCCTTTATATGTGTGAAATGGAGTATATATAAAGGTTTGCTGATTGAATGGCAATTTTTCTGCTTTGCAGGCATTGAAATGGCTGGTTTATCCCCTGACAGAACTCCTTCATGAGTAATAAAGGATCTTCCCAGACCTAACCTCTTCCAACACTTGATATTTTGGTTTATTTGGGTGCTGAAATGCATAGCAAAGTGTACACAAGGTGGCTAGAGTCTTAAATAAGCATTTAAAAGCTTATTCGCAGAGTTAATTTTTACAAAGTTTATTAGATGTGTGCTCAGTAAAATGCACATCCAGCTATTCAAAGCTTCCTATCTTTGTGGGTCCTGTGATGTGCAACAAGCTTTGAATTTTGACTGAAGCTTTTTCCACACTCCAGGCATTTAAAAGACTTCTCACGTGTGTGGATCCTGTGGTGTGAAGCAAGGTGTCCACTTTGACTGAAGATTCTTCCACAATCCAGGCATTCAAAAGGCTTCTCACCTGCGTGGGTCCTGTGATGTTTAGCAAGTGTTCCTCTGAGACTGAATCTTTTTCCACACTCCAGGCATTCAAAAGGCTTCTCACCTGTGTGGGTCCTGTGATGTTTAGCAAGGGTTCCTCTGAGACTGAATCTTTTTCCACATTCCAGGCATTCAAAAGGCTTCTCACCTGTGTGGGCCCTGTGATGTGAAGCAAGGTGTGAACTTCTACCGAAGCTTTTTCCGCACTCCATACATTTAAAAGGCTTCTCACCTGTGTGGGTCCTGTGATGTTTAGCAAGGGTTCCTCTGTCACTGAAGCTTTTTCCACACTCCAGACATTCAAAAGGCTTCTCACCTGTGTGGACTCTGTGATGTGAAGCAAGACTTGCACTGTGACTGAATCTTTTTCCACACTCCAGGCATTCAAAAGGCTTCTCACCTGTGTGGGTCCTGTCATGTTTAGCAAGGGTTCCTCTGTCACTGAAGCTTTTTCCACACTCCAGACATTCAAAAGGATTCTCACCTGTGTGGACTCTGTGATGTGAAGCAAGACTTGCACTGTGACTGAAGCTTTTCCCACACTCCAGGCATTCAAAAGGCTTCTCACCTGAGTGTATCCTGTTATGTTTAGCAAGGTTTCCTCTGAGACTGAATCTTTTTCCACACTCCAGGCATTCAAAAGGTTTCTCACCTGTGTGGGTCCTGTCATGTTTAGCAAGGTTTCCTCTGAGACTGAATCTTTTTCCACACTTCAGGCATTGAAAAGGCTTCTCACCTGTGTGGGTCCTGTGATGTTGATCAAGGTGTGAACTTCTACTGAAGCTTTTTCTGCACTCCATGCATTTAAAAGGCTTCTCACCTGTGTGGGTCCTGTGATGTTTAGCAAGGGTTCCTCTGTCACTGAAGCTTTTTCCACACTCCAGACATTCAAAAGGCTTCTCACCTGTGTGGACTCTGTGATGTGAAGCAAGACTTGCACTGTGACTGAATCTTTTTCCACACTCCAGGCATTCAAAAGGCTTCTCACCTGTGTGGGTCCTGTCATGTTTAGCAAGGGTTCCTCTGTCACTGAAGCTTTTTCCACACTCCAGACATTCAAAAGGATTCTCACCTGTGTGGACTCTGTGATGTGAAGCAAGACTTGCACTGTGACTGAAGCTTTTCCCACACTCCAGGCATTCAAAAGGCTTCTCACCTGAGTGTATCCTGTTATGTTTAGCAAGGTTTCCTCTGAGACTGAATCTTTTTCCACACTCCAGGCATTCAAAAGGTTTCTCACCTGTGTGGGTCCTGTCATGTTTAGCAAGGTTTCCTCTGAGACTGAATCTTTTTCCACACTTCAGGCATTGAAAAGGCTTCTCACCTGTGTGGGTCCTGTGATGTTGAGCAAGGTGTGAACTTCTACTGAAGCTTTTTCTGCACTCCATGCATTTAAAAGGCTTCTCACCTGTGTGGGTCCTGTGATGATTAGCAAGGTTTCCTCTGAGACTGAATATTTTTCCACACTCCAGGCATTCAAAAGGCTTATCTCCTCTATGGGACCTTCTATGTCTTGCAAGGTGTCCTCATTGACTGAAACATTTTCCACACTCCCAAGCATTGGAATGGCATTTCTCCAGTATATTCTTTCTTGAGTTGTGCGATGTCCTCACAGTCAAAGAGTTGCTCTATGTTTCATGTAAGCAGTTGTAAAAAAAGATTGAGGAAAAAGGAATGACAGTTACCTAGTTTGCCTAGTTACCTAGTTGATGACTAGCAAAGGTCAGTTCTGACAAGGGCCTAGATAGCTTCAGGCAGAAAAATAACTGCTGATGGGAACAAACAAAATCAAAAACACTGCCTCATACTCTTTATCTGTTCCTGATATACATACCACCTTTCATTTGTATTTCCCCAGTGTCTGGGTAGTAGTAAAGATTAACTGGAAATGTTCAATGAATCTGCAGTAGTCTTAGCAATATAGAGCCCAAGTCCCTACATCAATTTGGTGGGAAAAGCCAACTCTGATTTTATGGGGATATTTCAATGGTATTAGTAACAGTGGTGAGTTTCAGCAGTTTTCCACCAGATTGCCAGAACCGGTAGTAGAAATTCTGGCTGGCCCCGCCCATCCAAGTTTGAAAATAAAGTGCCCATCAACTGAATCTGATCCTGAAGGTGTTCAAGGTTGACTCAGCCTTCCATCCATCCAGTAGATAGTTCCATCCATCCAGTAAGTACTCAGGATGTTGGGAGCAAAATGCTAATAGCATCATCCAAGGGGATGATTGGCTTTTTGAAGGCCATTGTATTATGAGGAGTTAAGATCATTTTACTTAGGGGGGGCGTGGTTTGGATGGAGTAGGAGAAGCAGCTGCTCTCCCGTCCTCCGCCATTAAATGGGGATACCAATGAGATTTTTATAATAAAAAAATAATTTTTCGGTGGCTACCTGTGGATGTTGGCAACTGATAAGGTGAAGTGATCCGCCCGGGACTTTTGAAATAAAGGAAGAGCGGAATCCTGAGGCAAGCGGGGCTCGAGGAGTTCGAGCTCCGGGTTGTGGGGGGGCTCCGGAGCCTCGGAAGAGGACTCCGGACCCGCTGGTAACCCGTTGAGCCGAACCTCGAAGCCAAAGCGGAAGTAAGAAGCGGCGCAGAGAAGAACGGGTCGGGATCGTGGTTGGAGATCGCGGTAGACCGCAAGCGGAGATCGCAGCCGGAGATCGCGGCGCCGGAGTCCTGTTGATTTTGGAGGGCTTTTGATCAGACGGGGCGCCGCGGTAAGAAGAAGGAATTGCTGTGTTGCTGCGTTGGAGGGTCGCGGTTCCGGAGTCTGTCCTTTTTCTCTTGAAATAACTGTGTTGGAGAACGCTTTATGGGGCAGTCGGGGAGTCGCGAAAAGGAGTAATGGCGGATCTATGAACTGTGTTTGGGAAAAGGAAGCAGAGAAGAGCGAAGATTGGAAAGAGACAATAGGGGAGAGAAAGTGGTAATAAAACTTTATTTTTACTAACTTTTACGCTACATTGCTTGCAGTAGCGCTCCCAGGCGCAAGAGTTGGATTTTTAAAGTTGACTTTTAAAGAGTTATATAAAACGTAATAGACTGATCTTAGAAGCAAAGATGGCAACGGAAAGCGAAACTTAAGACTGAAACGAAACTTAACTTAATACAATCGCTATAGGTCTTGGAGTGAAAGAGAAGCTGCTACTGGCATTTAACAACTGACCTGAAAATCTTTCTATGATTAATAGCAATTTCTTCTTTTATTATTAGTATTATTATCATTATTATTTTTAATCAAACGTTTACTGCTTCCAATTGGTTTAGTTAATATTTTTTGTATTTTGTATTTCTTTGTGTGAAACCATTATAGTTGCTCTTATACTGAATTTTGCAGATTGCCACCCCTCTCCCTTCCACCTCCTCCCCCCTTCACTCTTGGTCCCCTTCTTGATGGCTATTTACTGTCTATTGTTATAGGTCTTTTGTGGGGTATTACATTGAATTGAACTTTGGTGGGAAATTATATTGAATTGTATTTTCTCCCCCTGATCATTTTCTGGGAAACAGATTGGCCATGCAGGGAGGGGAGGAGGCAGTTAAGCCAAGGATGAAGAGAGAGAGAGCAGAAAAAGATCAGAAAGATAGGGAAAGACGTACACCGTCACCAAAGATGGAGGCAGCAACAGTAAAAACGGATTCTCAAGCAGGCACTGGACGACGATCAGAGGATTTAACGGAAAGAATGGACAATATGTGTGCTATCTTACAACAATTGGTTAAAAATGCAAATGATAATCAGGTCGCAATGCAAAAATTGAATAAATTGGTGGAGAATAACTGTGAAGAAATGAAAAAAGACAGAGAACTGGCCAGGCTACAACATGAGAGCCTGGCCAGGACTCTGACTGATTTGCAGAAGGAGGTTACTCAGAATACAAAAAAAATTAACGTGATTACTGACACAATGCAAAAGGATTTAGAGCAAGCAAAGATTTCTATGAATGAGATGTTGATTCAAGAGCATGTGATTGCTTCAAGAGTATCTGTTCAAGAGAAAAGGATGATGATGGTGGAGGAGGGGCAGAGAAAACAGAACATTGTCATACGCAAAATGGCCGAACGAACACCAGACAAGCTTAGAGATAGAATAGTAGATTGGTTGAACTCTTTGAAAATGGGAAAAGATTTTGTGGCAGAAGACATTGGAGCCATATATAGAGTGGGGGGAAGGCAAGACAGGAGATCACCAAGGAATGTTTTGGTTAAGTTTGCAAATTGGGCGGATAAATTAAAAGTGATGGCTTACATCAAACAAGCGGGGGCTGGCGTTCTAAAGATTGAGGGGGCTGATGTGGAAATCTACAATGACATAGTGCCGGAGGAAAGAAAATGGAAATACATGATGAAACCTGTGACGAAATTTTTGGCTTCAAAAGATATTAAGTATAATTGGAGATTTCCACAACAATTGAGATTTTTTTATGAAAAAAGATGGCATATTTTGGATGATAGAACAGATGTCTTGGAGTACTTGACTCAACTTGGGTTCATGAAGGTGGCTAGTCCAGAATGGATTGCTATGAGAACTGATTTGTATGCAGTTGGTGTGATGGGCCCGGTCCTGAATAAGGAGGGGGAGGTGGAGGGTGCAGTGGGAGGAGCAGAAGTATCAGGAACATCGAGTGCGGAGCTTTTTGAATAAATAACTTGCAGAACAAATTATAATGGTGGAGGGAGGGGGGCTTTAGAAGAACACAATGCTTTTTTCCCCCGGTCCCCCCCTCCCCTCTTTGAAGGATAGAGGCGACATCTTGGAACAAGGTGTGGGGAGGGTAGCAGAAAATGGAAGAGTAGGTAAGTTTTTTTTTCTTTTTCTTTTCGTAGTAGTAGTATATAACTTTTTTCAAGTATTTTACTTTACTGAGTTATTTTGTACTGAGAATGTACAAATGTCTTTTCTGTTATTATACTGTTTGTATTTTTTTGTATTTTTTCTTAGCTTTTTTTTTAGATTTTTAGTAGGGGATGGGGACAACACGTCCGGGGAGGAATGTAAAGGAGGGGAGGGATTAGTAAACATAAATGGTTAAGAACTTAAGGTTGTTAACATGGAATGTGAAAGGGACAGGGAATGCCGTGAAGAGGAGGAGGTTGCAGATAGCGCTCAACAAAACTAAATCTGATATCATCTTTCTACAGGAGACCCATCAAAAATCGGCAGACACTAATAAATTATTTGTGAGAGGAACTGATATTTATGAAATGGCTTATGGGACATCAAAAGCGAGAGGTGTTGCAACTCTTATCTTGGAAAAGTTGGGTTTTAGTGTAATAAAATCTATAGCTGACCCAGAGGGGAGATATCTAATAATTAAGGGGAGGATAGAAGATGAAGAGATAACTCTTGCAAACATATACGCCCCAAATACCAATCAGGCAGAATTTTTAGAAAAATTAAGAATAATTCTACAGAAAGAAGGAATGAGGAATATGATTATAGGGGGGGATTTTAACTTGTTAAGTTCTGAGATTGACACTACAAGTATTAAGAAGAGAAGTAATAAATACATTTTAAGCGATTGGGCAAAACTAATGAATATAAAAGATGTATGGAGGGAACTTAAAGGACAGGAAAGGGACTATACTTACTATTCTCAAGTTTATAATATGTATTCAAGGATTGATTATATATTTGTAACACAAGGGTTACTGAAAAACATAGAGGATATTAAAGTAGGGACATTTAGAGAATCAGATCATGCTAAGATAAGTATGGATATAAAATTGGATGAAGGTGATAGGAAAAGATATGTTTGGAGATATGATTCAAAATTATACAAAGAGGATAGCATGAAAAAACAAATTATGGACAAATGGGATGAATATTGGACATGGAATGATAATAACGAGGTCAGCTCAGGAGGGGTATGGGATACAATGAAAGCGATCTTTAGAGGAGAATCAATAAAAATGAGTAGTTGGAAAAAGAAACGGAACATTAATAGAACTCAGGAGTTGGAAACACAATTAAAACAACTTCACCGGGAATATATAAAGGGTAAAGATCAGAGGGTATTACAGCAGATACAGAAAGTAAAGAAAGAATTGGAAGCCCAGGACATGGAAAGGGTAAAAAAAGATTTGATATTTTTAAAAAGAGAATACTATGAGCACAGTAATAGAAATTCAAAGTTATTAGCAAAAGCAGCGAGGGATAAAAAGAACAAAGGCCAGGTAGGAGTATTGGTAGATGAGAAGGGGAAGAGATGCAATAAAAGGAAAGAGAAAGCGGAAATTATAGAGGCTTTTTATAAGGAGTTATATTCAAAGAAGCAGGTAAATTTGAACAAATTGGAGGATCACTTCAAAAAATATAACAATTTTTTAATAACAGAAGAACATAGAAATATGATGGAGGAACAAATATCCGTAAAAGAAATTGAGAATGTAATTAACAAATTAAAATTGGATAAAGCTCCAGGAGAAGATGGGCTTCCCGCTGAATTTTATAAGGATTTTAAGTTGTGGGTTGTTCCGAGACTACACAAATTATTCAATGGGATCTTAGAGGGAGAATCAACACCCGAATCTTGGAATAGATCTATTATCGCATTGATTCCTAAGCCAGGGAAAGATTTACATAAAATAGAATCATATAGGCCGATATCCTTAATTAACCAAGATGCCAAAATTTTTTCTACAATAATGGTGACTAGGCTAAATAGTTTCATAGCCAAATATATAAAAGACGATCAAGCAGGGTTTATAAAGGGTAGGTATATGTCAGACCTTACAAGGAGGGTAGTGGATTTATTGGATATAGCTGAAAGGCAAAAGGATAGGGTAGGTTTCTTAGCCCTGGATATTTTTAAAGCATTTGATTCTTTGCAATGGGCAACAATACATGAGGTAATTAAACAATATGGATTTGGGGACAAATTCCAAAAAGTTATCAAGAATTTATATAAACAGGGAATAGCAATAGTGAAATTTAATGATAACTATACAGGAGAAATAAAACTGGAGGCTGGAACTAGGCAGGGCTGCCCATTGTCGCCCACATTATTTGTTTTGGCTATGGAACTATTGGCGAATTTAATACGGCAAGATAAAGAAATAGTTGGAATTGAAGGAAATAAAATAAGCTTGTATGCCGATGATACACTAATCACAATTAAACAACCAATACAAGGAATATTAAGGATTAATAAACATCTGAAAACTTTTGAGGAAATGACAGGTTTAAGGGTGAACTGGGATAAGTCCGAGATGATTCTAGTCAATGGGAGTAAGAAGGACGAAGAAGAAATAAAGCAAAAATTTAATATTCAAATTCCGGATAAAGTGAGATATTTAGGGGTAATACTTGCTAGAAAAATTGGGGAACTTAAGGAATTGAACTATGGAAAACAAATGAAAGAGATAGATAAAAAGATAATACAGTACAACAAGTTGAATTTATCGTGGTTTGGCAGGGTGGCAATGTGTAAAATGATGTTGTTACCTAAATTAAATTTTTTATTTGATGCTCTGCCAATAAAACATACAGAAAAAGAGTTGGAAAAATATCAAAATATTATAAATAGATTCTGTAATGGGAAAAGAAAAGCAAGGATACCCAAGATTTTATGGTATATACCACAAAAAGAAGGGGGACTGGGTATTCCGAATATTAGCAAGTATTATAGAGCCTTTCAATTATGAAATGTTATTAAATTACTAAATAGAGAAGAGCCAATATGGGGAAAATTAGAATCAAAAGAGTTTTCTAGGAAAGGGAAGGCATTCTTTTTATGTGGTGATAAGGATAAAAAAATGAGGATTCAGGGCAAGATGATAAGAGCAACAATAGAAGAATGGAACAAAGTAAGAAAGGAACTTATTCCAGGGATCTCAATGGTTACAGAATTAGAAGATTTTAACAACTTTCCGATAAAAATAGAAGGTAGGATTAAGGATATCTTATTAAAAAATGGGGTCTCTCTGTTGAAGGATTGGATCAAAATTTGTAGGGATTTGGAGAGGAGAAAGGAGCTTTATCTGCAACTGGAGTTGGATTGGTTTAAAGTCCTCCAGATAAATAATTGGAATAAGAAATTTCTTTTTGAAATAGGATCAGACAGGGAGCTTACAGAATTTGAAACATTGCTGGTCAAATTGAGAAAAGGAGACATAGGTTTAAAAGGGATAGTTAGTCAAATATATAAAATTTTAAATAAAGGAGGGAAGGCTCAACAAGTATTGAAAGATAGTTGGGAACAAGAACTGAACATAACAATTAATGAGAAGACTTGGGGGAAAATGTGGAGAAGACGTATTATGAGATCTATGTCGGTAAGAGTGAAGGAACATAATTACAAATTAATTTGGAGATGGTATAGAACCCCAGTAAAACTGCATCTAATGTACAAAGATGTGAGTGAGAAATGTTGGAGATGTAAAAAAGATAGAGGCACATATGAACATATGTGGTGGTCTTGTGAGACTTTGAAGGACTTTTGGGGAAAAATAGAGGTTGAAATTACAAATATATTGGATTTGCAGGTTGAACTGGGTCCAAATACAATTTTGTTAACTGAGATGGATAAATATAAAATGAGTGAGGATAAAAATGAATTGATGGCGATAATGTTATCAGCGGCCAGACAATGTATAGCCAGAAATTGGAAAAATAATGAAAACTTACAAAGAAGGAATTGGTATAATGAAATGTGGGATTTGGCACTCAACGAAAAGCTCACTTGGGAGATAAATTTTAAAAAGGGTAAAGTAACTGGTAACAACTTCTGGAGGATTTGGAAACCTTTTATTGAATATGTAACAGTAAAGAAACAGGGCATACCCCCTGTATCTGAGCAAAATGACTTTTGGAAAACATAAGTAAACATAAATCCCCGGACATTGTATATATCACAAGGGTGGTTTTAAAGATAAGAAGAAAAATTGAGATAGAGAATAACATATATTGGTTATGAGGTGATAGATGGAAATATAGTTTGGAGATTGATGTAGTAAATAGTGTTTTATAATGAGTTAATAATTTTTGATGGATGTTAACAATGCAGTATTGTTATATATGAGAGATTTTATTTTCCTTTTTGAATTCTCTGTTTATATTCTTCAGTTATGTAATTCACTTTGTTTTATGTATGTGTTTTGTTTTGTATTACTTTATATACCTAATAAAAAAATTTATAAAAAAAAAAAAAAAAGATCATTTTACTTAGCTCTGCAGACCTTTTTGCATAAATAGGGAAAACGACCATCACCAGCATGGTGCAGGGCACCATGACAGACTGTGCAAAATATTATAGAACAATGTAATCTTAGAGCAGGGATGGCCAACATTTCCCACCATGGGCCAGACCAGCCCCCAACACTCAGCTGTGCAGGCCAGACTTGTGGTTCCTCCCTCTACTTCTGGTGGTAGGAGGGTGTGTGGAGCATTTTCACTCCATTTTTGTAATTTTTCACCACATTTTTTGCACTTCTGGTGGCAGCGGGGGACTCCTGACAACCCGCCACTGCGGAATCTGGACGTGCAAAAACATAGTGAAAAGTTACAAAAATGGAGCTAAAATTCTCCACACACACTCCCGCCATTATTGGAAGCAGCAGAGGTTGCCAAAGCAGCCATAAATTGCTGCATTTTTGCACTTTTGACAGCAGGGAAATTCCGGAGGTGCCTGGGTTCCCACCGCGGGCTAGATTAATTGGCACCATGAGCTGGATTAGGCCCACAGGCCATAGGTTGGGAACCCCTGCCTTAGAGTATTTGAGATCAATAGTGAAGATTTTCTAAGGATGACTCCTTGTGCAATATAAATGGTTTAAATGTTTGTTGTTTATAAATAAAGAAATATTTAGCCACAAATACAAGCCTAAAAGGAGTTTAAAATGGAACCAACTGCCAGTTCCGTGAGAGTGCAGTGGCTCAGGTAGCAAAGACGCTGACTGGAAGGTCAGTATGTCAGCTGTTTGAGACCCAAGTACTGGGCAACGGATTGAGCTACAGTCTCTGTCCCAGTTCCTGCCAACCTAGCAGTTCGAAAGGAAGAAATTGCAAGTAGAGAAATACTGTACCACTTTGGTGGTAAGATAGCATTCAGTGCACACGGTATCTAGTCATGCTCGCCTCAGGCTCATGGAAACAGCTATAAACAGAGATAAGCATTGAACCCTAGAGTTGAAAATGACTGGCTTTTGAGCATAAGCGACCTTTACCTTTATAACCAGTTCCTGTTTTCAAAGGGAAAGACCTAAGGCTACTCCCCCTTTCTTTTTTTGCATTTTTGTAAATTGAATTGAACTAGGCTACACTTTGCTGTCTTCAGTGAACCTAAATGCACTGAACTGCTATACAAAATTCTAAAAGAAAGAAGGGAGGGTGAAGGCGATTGATGTCTAGATAAGTGACACCTTCCCTCCAGTCTCTTTGGGAACCTGGACCTCCCATGTTTCCCACAACCATTGGTGAGTCTGGACATGAGTCTGCAGATATTACTCTATTGTATTGTGCAATTTTTTTCCTGTCACATAGCTTAATCTTTATTAAGAAATAAGCCTTGATGTTTAATTGTTAAACTGCTTTATATCTATTTAGATAAGATTACAGATCCAGATGCAAACACTGGATCTTTGGCTACAGAGATGAGCACTGAACCCTAGAGTTGAATACGACTGGATTTCGAGCAAGGGTGCTAACTTTGTATTTATTTATTTTTAAACATGCAGATTTCACAGCCAGGATAAGGCACATGCCTATTAACGGTCTCTGAGAAATTTTAATAGTTGAAGTGATGTTCCGCCTCAATGTGGAAAAGTGCCTTATTTTGATTAATCTGGCAAGTCATATTTGCTGTAATCTGTTTGTTTTATATAACCTATTGCTTGTTGTTTATTGATTTACTTAATAATAATAATATACTGTAAGTAAGTTACTTTATATTATTGTATCTTCTTACTAAATCATACAATTTTAAATGATGTAGTGATTTGTTTTTAAATGCAACTGCTTTGTTGTTAAACATATTAGAGTAAACAAAACAAAGCATCCAGATGGAGTGGCTGTGAAGGCGCACCTTGTCAATATCCTCAAGGCTGCGGGAATCCATTCCAGTCCTGGCGTCAAATCCTACATGTTTCATTTATGTGCCGCAGGAGGTGGCTCCGTGATCATAGTGTGTGGAAAGCAGGCATCCACTTTGAACAAATTCATGCCAATGGCAATTCCCTGTTTCTCACTAAAATGATTTTCAGGGGGGAAATGTTCACTCAGACATGAGTACCAACCGCCGCTGAATAACCCTGTCAAAGTAACTTAAAAGGGGGACTTGCGTCATCACCATTACCTCTCAAAAAGATGTTCAGCAGGGTGTAAATCTATGAATAGCTATGCAAGTATGCTGGGTCCTAAATTTCCTAGGGGAACGTTTGGATTTTCTGACAAAAATAATCTGAATCTGCTTTTGAGTTCAAGAATTGAAGTCAGCTCTGTTTTAATCACATAGAGGGCTTTTTAACCCACCCCAAGCTTTCTTAGCTTTGGCAAATTTCCAGACTCTCACACATGCTATAATGTTTAACTTCAAAAATTGCCTGAGTAAAACTTTGTTTGCTTCCTGCTGAGTTTGTCTCTGAAATCCTAAAAAGAACTTAAAGCCCATCAGAGCAGGCCAGTCTGAGTTGGCAACACACTGATTCCCTTGCCTACTGACCATAGAGTGCAGAAGTAATACGGGGTGGTTGATAGGTGTAATTGCTATCAAGAGGTGAACTATGAGTAATGTAGTGGCAACAAATGGAGTGTGCAATCACATGTGTGTGCAAACTCACTGAAAGTTCTGCCAGAGTAAAAAACCAGGAGTGTTATCAAGAAACACCCACTCCTTATTAATATATATACAGTATAAGAAATACCTACCGTACTCTTTTGTCTTTCTTCTCAGTCCCCCGAACCACAAGGCCTCCTTCTGGGGAAAGTGGGAGAGAAGAGATGCTCCCTGGTGCCCTTGTGGGGGGGAAAATCAGAAAATGAATATCAAGCCCTATGGCTGCGAGACGGATCTTGGCTTGGAAGGGAGGATTTTTAATTTACAACCCCCTTTAGAGAATACCTCTGGGCGAAACATCTACTGATAATAAAACTATACTGTATTTTAAAATAGAAAAGTGCAAGGTCTTGCAAAAAGAAACAGGAGAAGAAATTAAAAAGGAGCCACAATTTTATACAATTAAAAGAGAGAAACCAACTCTCTTATAATATCAAACAATGTTTTATAAATCATATAATATTTTACATTAAAAGCAGACACTGAATTAAAACAACTCCAAACCATTTCAAAGTAATTAAAGAGAGAGAAGAGAAGAAAGGGAGCCTCACCGGATCTCCTAAGGACAGAATAACGCCAGGTGCAGAAAGTAACGCCGTTCCTCTGCCAGGGGAGAAGAATAAGAGGGAGATTAAGACGTGGCCCCACCTTCGCTTCCCCCTGCTCAGGAATTTAACGCCCAGGCGCTTGGAAACCTCTCCCTTGGCTTTTTCTCCTACTCTAAGGCCCAGAATCCCCAAGCTAGATACAAACACATAGGCCTTGTAGTCCAAGATCGTTTCAGATTACAGTTCCCATCACGTTTGACAGAAACAAGGGATTTAAATCCCTGAGCTATATCTGGCTCTAATACAGGACAGTACTTGTAAAAGGCTGGTTACTTTCTTTCTTCCTGGAAGAGGATGGGATTTGTAGTTCCAGGGTCGTAGCCAGGAGTCTAGATTTGGGTGGGCGAATATTAATTCAGGGTGGGCAACAATGTTGTTCTTGTGTGTGTGTGTCAGAGTGAAGTTCAAAGCTAGTCTTGCTTTTATAATTAGCTCAATCGAAAGTATGTTATAGTATTATTTCCCCTGTGTAATATGAGCAGTCCCACATAAATTGGAGAAAAGGGGGTTGGGAAAAAGGAAACTACGATTGTGTCATTCATTTCTTCACTGGTTTTTGTGTGTGGCTAATTGTAGTTACTTGAACCTTGCAATCCCAATGGGTTTATTATACCAATCTCAATTTTGCAATTCTTAAAGGAGAAACAGATGTTTTTTCCTTGGGTATCCCTTAAAATATAATAATGATTATTATTATTTGAGGGGGGGGGATTTACACTTAAAGCTCTGCAATCAAATCCTTCCCTCCATGACTTTGCAATTTTTTTTTAAAAAAATCATAATTTAAATAATTTTTCTAATCAAGAAGACATAAGCCAAATCATACTGACTTTAGCAGTGTGTCCAGGAAATAAAAAGACATTGTTTATTTATTTATTTATTTATTTATTTAAGCTTATAGGTCACCCAATCAGGGGGACCCGACTCAGGGCGACTTTACCTTGGTGTATCCTGTCGACCAGTGTATATAGATCCGAGCTACAAGGAGCCCAGCTGACTCCAGGAAGTGGTTTCAATACTGCTTCAAGAGCTGTTCCAAGGCTGGCTTCTGGAGCTGTGTTCCAGAACTGCTTCAATGCTGTTCAGCTCCATAGAACAGCATTGCTGTCAGCACACCTCTGATTTATGGTAGCATTTAATGCTGATGAATTCTTCCCCAGATACACTCAGTTGAAAACAAGGAGAACAAAAGTAGTAGCTGTACAACTCTAGTTCAGCCTAAATCTGTTTTTTAATCTCCCAGGTTTCTTCCTTGTCCAGCTCCCATGCCTGTTCACGGTGATCGGAAATAAAAATGTTTTCTCCTTTTATACATAATTATCATAATGTACAGCTGGCATAAAACAAAGCAATCACACTTCTATACTGCCCCATGACGCTTAATACACTCTAAGGCAGATCCCAAGTTAATTAGCACTTTTGCCCTCAACCTGCTGGGTACTATTTTCCCTGACCTCAGAAGGATGGAAGGCTGAGTCAACCTTCTGCCCTGGTCAAAATCGAACTCACAACCTCTTTTGGTCACAGGACAGCAGTTTAACCACTGTGCCCCCAGGGAATAATTTCTGTGTTTCTGCCTATAAGACTAGGAAACCCCTTTCGGTAGCGTTTCCAGGGCAATGCCCCCCCTTTCCCAGTCAAAAGAACCACACTCTTCAATAGTCTGGATGTTTATTGGAAAGGCAAAGATGTCACAGAGGATACATGGCCAAAGAGCATGAAAAACAATAAAACCTAACTAGAAGCCATCCAGGGCCTTTCGCCCTGCTTCCCCCTGGACGCGCCTGGCCTCCCCCCAGGCTGAGGGGGGTTCGTGTCCTCCCAGCATATGAAAGATAGCTTAGGATCAGCACAGCTCAGCTCACAAAGCAGTACATGCATTTTTATATCGTTACATCACTCCAGATCCCATTCTCCACTCTCCCACCAGATGTTGTCCAACCACCAATCCTTTTGGGATTAAATAGTGGAGTCACTCATCCTTAGGGCTCCCCACCCTTCTTTCTCACTCCTGATGATCAACCCCCTCCTTTGGAATGTCTCCTACAGATAACTCAGGACTAGCTTGACCCATCTCCCCCTTCTTATCGAGATCTCTCCCACTGTCCCTAGCATCTGAGTCTCATAAACACAAAGTGAAAAGAGGAAACTTTCTCACAGTGGAGCCCCCCCTCTCCTTGCCTTTATACTGGCATTGTGTGGGTTTTGTGTTGATTGTGATGGGGCGAAAACACCTTGAATCTCTCCCTCTGTGTTCCAATGGAACAATCTTTATTAGCTTCTACTACCTGCAAAGTTTGTCGCTCCTACAAGTTCTCTTGACATTTAATAAGAACTGAGTTCCTGCAAAGATCTTTCCACCAAACAAAGGCTAAATCCCTGTTCCATGGTTTATGACAGGCCAATTATTCAGAAATAAGCCATTTTACACATCCATGTATACCTCCTCACTGAGCTTCCCATGGGATCTGGTAATGAATTTCAGAAATTAAAAATCCTCCCGTCCATACTATGTCCCTATAGCTTGCCCTGGGTAACACAGAAAGAGCCTCTTTGAAGACTGGTATTTCTGAAACGCAATTGGGCATATCCTGTAATGGGAACCTTGTGTTGCCAGCTAATCTTTCTCATACTAGGTCAGGCAAAAGGAACTACAGAATGAACTCACCAAAAGGTGCCTTCATTTTGGCAGTTTCACTTCTGGCCTAAATACAGAAGAAGAACCCCTTGCCCTCAAAAACCATATACTTAGAACTCTAGGCCACAACACGATCACAAAGCCAGATTCTTATTTATCAGAGGCTGAACGTGGCAGGAATCAGCCACGGAGGAGAGACCAACCATTGAATTGGTTTTGTGGATACATTCATTCGATTTGTAATAAAAAGAGCATTATGTTCGTCTGAGATCCTTCAAGCATCACCTCTGAGTAACTCTCATGCAAAAGACCACATGGGTCTTTTGAATTTCTGGCCTCTAATTCTTTCTACACCTACTGTTAGATTGTCAATTGTAGTGTACACCCATTAGTCTCACCTTCCTTTACTGCTTCCTTAAAGAGTAGGCATGTCTCTCCTCTCTTGTGTGTTCCTTGGAGAACAGGATGATCTACTAAGGATTCATTTTTAGGGTTGTTTAAATTATGATTTTAAAATAAAAGTTATTCAATTCTCTTTCCTTCTAGTGGACCTGCAGTGGAACTGGCTGCCTTTGTATTTACAGTCAGCTTACTCTGTTAGAGAGAGAGTTCAAGATGTGGTCTGAGGAGCACCCAGAAATTCCCTTTATTGGAATACAATTTCCAGAGTAGCCCGTGGACAAACCCGACTGAGGAAAACAGGAGCCAGAGCTGAAAATCAGAATGGCCAAAATCTTCCTGTGCAGTTAGGCAAACGGCGTCACTTTTGGGAGCTAATTACCTCAATTTAAGAAATCACCACAGACATTATCAGTTGCACATTGAGTCACACAGATCAGTATGCAGCTGATACATGTTGATGGTGAATTCTTAACTCCAAACCTCCATAAAGCTACTTAATGCTGCTTTATAATTACCGTACCTTCTTTCCTAATGTTTTGTGCCATCAACATGGGCTCAACTTACAGCAATCTTTATACAGCTTTCAAGGCACTGCAGTGGCTCTGTGTATGAAATGTTTGGTCTCTCAGGAGGTAGGATGTCCAACCAAAGGCTCTTCTGTGTTTGGAGTGCTAAATATTCTAAATTATTTCTCAGGTGCTACACATTATTTCCTTATACAAAAAAGGGAGTCTTTCCAAATATAACTCCTCTCCGGAATTTAAGTGGGTGCTTCCTTTTCAGTTTCTTTTAAAAATTGGATATTCATTTTTACGATCACTAAACTGGATTATCACTGAAATCCTCTTTAGAAAACTTGAGATGGGAAAAGCACAGGCCATTATGAAACTTCAGCCATTCAAGTTTTCTTAAATTAAAATGCTTCCTATTTCCCCTTATTTTCAGTTCCCTAAGAATTTTTATTTTTACCAACGGAAGACTTTGGATTGGAGAAGATTTTAATCACCAGCATTTGTGTCCAGTCGGATCAGGACCACCACTGGAACCTTGGTGGTGATTTTTGGTGGAGTTCGAACCGAAGGCTCTTCAGCGTTCTGAGCATTCTTCCTTATATGCATCTTCTGATGGAACCGAAAGGAGTGACTGGAACTAAAGGTCTTTCCACACTCCAGGCATTTAAATGGTTTTATCCCTGTGTGAGTTGCTTGATGGGAGGCAAGGTTTGTCTGCCAGATGAAGCTCTTTCCACACTCCAAGCACCGAAAGGGTTTCTCTCCTGTGTGGGTTCTCTGATGTTGCTTTAAGGTTGCGCTGTGGCAGAAAGTCTTCCCACACTCAGGGCACTCAAACAGCTTCTCTCCTGTGTGAGTTCGGTGATGCTGAATAAGAGAAGATTTCTGGCTGAAACTCTTCCCGCACTCTAAGCATTTATACAGCTTCTTCCCTTGGTGAATTTGTAGGTGTCTGTTTAGGACTGACGAGCGACTGAAGCTCTTCCCACACTCCTGGCATTTAAACGGCTTCTCCCCGTTATGCATTCTTAGGTGCAAAGTAAGGCCAGTCGCTCGATTGAAGGTTTTCCCGCATTCCAAACATTTGTGCTCTTCCCCCCCTCCGTGAACACTTTGATGTGACCAAAGGGCTGAACTTTGAGGGAAACTCTTACCACACTGCGAGCATTTAAACGGTTTCTCTCCTGTGTGGAGCCTTTGGTGTTCTACAAGGGCTGAACTATTAATGAAGCACTTTCCACACTCCATACATTTATACGGCTTCTCTCCAGTGTGGGTCCTTTTGTGCACCAGAAGATTTGAGCTGTGAATGAAGCTCTTTCCACACTCCATACATTTATATGGTTTCTCTCCAGTGTGGGTCCTTTTGTGCACCAGAAAATTTGAGCTCTGACTGAAGCTTTTCCCACACTCTAAGCATTGATATGGTTTCTCTCCAGTGTGGATTCTTTGGTGCAACATAAGGGCTTGTTTATAACTAAAGCACATTCTGCACTCAGAACATTTATAGGGTCTCTCCCCTGTGTGGATTCTCATATGCCTACTTACAGATGGCTTGCAGATGAAGCTTTTTCCACATTCTGGGCAGATATGAGGATTATGTTGATTTTCTTTAGACGTTATTTTTTCTCCACTAAACTCTCCATCTTTTGGGTTCTGCCTTTCTTCACCCGTGGCTTGATTGCTGTTCTCTTATCCTCACTCTTCTGCCCTTCTGCTCCTGGAAAACAAAAAGGCTGTTCGTAAGACCCCAAGAAAAAATAAATCAAAGATTTTAACTGAATACTTGGGTGACCTCTTGTTCTTGTTTGGTTCATTTCTTGCTTTTCTTGGCCACCTCACATTGATGGGACCCATGGTAATACACAGTATTAATACAAATTGTGGTAAAAACACAATTGAACATTAAACATACAATAAAATAATATCACTTAACGGTCAACAATTTGTCTTTTTTAAAACTTTGTTACTTCTCTGATATGCGTGCACAGGCCAACATGGCTCCTTACTCAGAAATGAATCAAAAATTGCATAATTAAAAAACATTTTAATAATTTAAGAACACTTCATCAAGGAACCCAATCATCATTATTAAAAACTGGTTCTGGTTCTTTTCTTTGGGTGTTAATTTTTCTCACCATCAATTTTGGGTCCCCTCTTGCCCTTTGGTTTCCCTTTTTTCTCAGCCTTCTTTTTAGATATACTTTTCTTCACCTGTGATTTGATTCCTGTTCTCTTATCCTTACTCTAATGGTGATTGGAAGGTGGCAGGTCAGCAGTTCGATACCTGAGTACTGCACGGCAGAGTGAACTCCTGTCTCTGTCCTAGCTCCTGCTAACCTAGGAGTTTGAAAGCAAAGAAATTGCAAGTAGATAAATAGGGATCATTCCGGCGGGAAGGTAAGCATGTATTCCAACTTCTAGGCATGCCTGCCACGTGTCCATGGAAACATCTGAAACACAGACAACGCTGTCTCTTTGTTTATAAACAGAGATGAGCAATGAATCCTAAAGTCAGATACGACTGGCTCTCGAGCAAGGGTTAACTTTACCTTTACTCTCTTCCCTCTTAGCCTTACTCTTCTTCCCATCGGGTCCAGAAAGACAAGAGATTCTATTCATAAGATCCCAAGAGACAAGAAATCAAAGAGCTCAGCTAAACCATTAGGTGACAATTCATTTTTATTTACTGTACAGTACTTTACTAATTGCATTTGCTGGCCAACTCCTCTCAATGAGTGGACCCAGAGTAGCTCACAATAGTACTTTGAATTGTTGCATTTCTTTGCTACTTTCTGTCAAAGAGGGGATGCAAGACAGTACACAATATATTAAAAAAATTATAATAATTACAGTTAAAAAATTAAGCATATATCACAAAAGTGACCTTTTGTGACACATACAATAATTAATATCAATTAATAGTCAACATTTTTGTGTTTTTAAAAAGCTTTTTTGTTTCTTTCCTTATATGCTTGCAGAGACTAACATCGCTGCCACTCTGAAAACAATTAACTAGAAGCATTTTCCAAATTTAAGAACAAAATATCTAGTTATAAGATTAAACCAGCTTCAGAGCAAAAATAAAGTCTTACCTATAGAGGCCTCTATTTCCATATTCTCCTCCATGACACTCAGGTCTGGATCCAGCAAGGACTCCACCCTTTCCTTGACAGAGAAACACACACAGCCACCTCCTCAAAAGTCTCCTGGAAGAAGAAAGCTTGTCTGTGAGCTTGATACTGTTAACTCCCTCCATCCACTCACCCTTCTGAATCCAAATATTGGCCATCCTCATGACCATCAGAATAATGACCTAAGAACATAACGGAGTCAACTGGGGGATCGCTCCTGCTTCTAGAGAAAGCCTGGCATTGTTTCCATCCAGAACCCACTGCGTTACCCATCTGAGGTTCCATGATAGCTACAAAGCTTTCTTTCTCAACCATTGACAGAGTTTGGGTGTTCTCTTCCAACCCATCCACCCCAAAAAACAGTTCCCTTCTTAACATTCAGCTGGAGCAAAGGTGATGCATTAGGTAGAAGGTCAAGGAAGAAAACCCAAAAGCTCATTTATGACCTAGATCAGCAACATCCTATAATTAGGAAAGCTGATTCTGGGAAATAGGGTTCCTCAGATAACCTGAACGATAGGGTTTCCTAGAATAGCTTGTAGAAAGGGGACCTAAGTAATAATAATAATAATAATAATAATAATAATAATAATAATAATAATAATAATAATAATAATAATAATAATAATAATAATAATAATAATAATAATAATAATAATAATAATAATAATAATAATTCAATTTCTATACCGCACTACTTGGTAGGACTGACTCAGGGCGGTTCACAACATATACAAAATTACAAGTTCACAAACACAACATGTCAATAAACAATATCACATAACGTAAACATCAGAGTCACCGAGTGTTGAGATAGTAGAATAGTTATATTATATAATTTCGAGTTTCTGGCGGAGGGAGGGGGCTTTCAGAAGAACTTAATGCCATTTCCCCACGGTCCCCCCCTCCCCTCTTTGGACGACAGAGGCGACATCTTGAAGAAAGGTGTGGCGAGGGTAATAGAAGATGGAAAGATAGGTAAGTTTTCTTTTCTTTTTAAAATATTATTCATTTTCTTATGTCTTGCTTTTGTAAGTATTTACAGTATTATTTCTTGCAGCACGTAACAAAAATAATAACCTATATCCCAGTATATAATAACAATAAGCACAAAAAATCATACTATACATATCTTACATAGACGGCCCATAGCACTATAAATAATATACAACCCTATAACGCAGCAATGTAATACTGCCATAGCCTCTACACCAGTGGTGCCCAAACTAAGGCCCGGGGGCCGGGTGCGGCCCCCGATGCCAATTCATCCGGCCCGCGAAGCCCTCGTCGCTCCTGGAAGCGGAAGTAAAACGCGCCCGTACGGGCGCGTTTTACTTCCGCTTCCAGGAGCGACGAGGGCTTCGCGGGCCGGATGAATAGGCATCGGGGGCCGCACCCGGCCCCCGGGCCTTAGTGACTGGCTCCCTGAACCACATGATTGGCCCACGGCCCAAAAGGTTTGGGCATCCCTGCTCTACACCCTCGCCAAGAGTAAGTCCGGAGGACAGGGTGGCAGGATCCTGCCGCCCACCGCCATAGAGTTGGGGACGGAGGCGGGGAAATGCAATAGTAATAATAATAAACTAAAACAATAAACAGGCTCCTGGTAATAAACCGGCTTCAGAGTAGAGGAAGTCTGACCGAGAGAGATCCCCATTCCCAAGTTCTCCTCCACAGCGCTCGAGTTTGGATCCAGCAAAAAACTTCACCGTTTCCTTGATAGAAAAACACGCAGGAAAATCCTTGCTGGAAGTCCAGGCAACAAGGGCTCTTCTGGGAGTGGTAGTCCAGAAAGACCCTCATCACCAGGCCACGGTCTGGTTGGACCCTGCCTAGCACTTGGCGGTGGGAAAATCATCCACTTTTCTTTCGCCTGAAATCACCCATTGAGCGCAAGGGGGACCTTCTTTCGGGGAAACCTGACCGAAGAGGAACTGACTGGGAGGCTAAGTAGAACAAGGAGAAATTGGGGATTTTAAAAAAATAATAATTCCATTTCACTTCCTTTCAATTATAAACTGAGTTTTTAGGGCTTTAATTAATCAGCTCCAGCAATTGGGATGCATTGAATGGAAGGCCAAGGAAGAAAATCCAAAAGCTCATTAAGAACTAGGTCAGCTGGATCCCCCCCCCCTTGTTGTAGATGGTAGCCTGTGTGAATGTGGAAAAGAATTAAAAATTGTCCATATGATACAATGCACACGATGCCCTTGAACATGCCCTGAGGATGACATTATGTTGGCAAGAGGAAAAGCTGTTCAGGTGGTCCAATATTGGCCGGATGCCATCTACTGCTTCTAATTCCTTACTGTTTTAGATAGGTTAATTTTCGCTTTGTAGTTTTTCTTCTATGCTGGTGGTGCCTGTGACACAAATAAAGAAAAAAAGACCTTCACGCTTGCTTCATTTGATCTACTGCCCCTTTATTTCTCTTTTCATCAAACACAGTACAGTCATACCTCGCGTAACAAGCACAATGTGTTCCACACAGTTGCTTGTTATGTGAGTTACTTGTTATCTTCGCCTGCGGTGCATTTGGGAAGGGCATGGACGCGTCAGTGGGGTGCGTCAGCGGAGGTTTGGGAAGGGTACGGGGAAGATCCCCATACCCTTTCCAAACACCCTGCAGATGCGTGTCGCACTCTTCCCAAACGCCGCGTGTCTGCAGGGTGTTTGGGAAGGGTACAGGGATATTCCCTGTACCCTTCCCAAACCTCCACTGACGCGCGCGCACCAGCTGGCACGCTCTAGTCTGCATGGTGGTTTGGAACGCAGTGGGGGAGTCCCCCGTTGCATTCCAAAACACCCCGCAAATGAGAAGCTTCTCGTTAAGCGAGTTTTTGCTTGTTCAACGAAGCAGACCTTTTGGGGAAAGGTCTGCTCGTTAAGTGAGTTACTTGCTATACGAGATGCTCACTATCCGAGGCATTACTGTATTTGTAAAGCTCTTTTTCAATACCAGGGAAACCTAAAACCAGGGGGATAGGAAGCATTCCTTTTTGACAAATTAATTGTTACCTATGGCATAAAGTTACAGGGTACTTTACAAGATTTCAACCAAGGATTTATACTGTGTGCAGATTGTTTTGCATGCAGTGAAGACCTACGTTACAACTGATGCTGTTTCCACACATCATCTACTTCTGCAGATGAATTCTATGGATGAATTCCTGTGTATGAATTCCTGGGTGCTTGAGGAGGCTGGAGATTAAACTGAAGGCTTTTGCGCATTCTAAGCCATCTTCCATATATGAATCTTCTGATGGAATCAAAATTTACCACTGGAACTAAAAGGCTTCCAGATAGAGTGAGAAGTCTTTAAGAGCCAGCATTTGTGGTCAGTTGGATCAATACCAGTGGTGGGATGTCAAAAATTTTACTACCCCGCCGTGATGTCATCGCGATGTGGGGGGAGCTAATGTCATGATGTTGTGGGCGGAGCCAACATCATGACATTGTGGGCGGGGCCAAAGAAAAATTAATAATAAAATAAAAATAAACACACACACACCCCTCAAACCACCTACCCACCCACCCACCCACTACACAAATCCGTAAATAAAATGAATAAATAAAATTAAAAAATACATTTAAAATCACCCACCCACCCCAAACAAAAATCAACCAGAGCTTTTAAACCTGAGTTTAATACTTATTTTGGCTAATCTTTCTCACACTAGGTCAGATGGAAGGAACTACAGAATGAACTCACCACAAGATGGCTTCATTTTGGCACTTTTCAACTTTTCAACAGTTAAAGAAGTTAAGTACTACCTAACCAGTTCTCTAGGATAATATGCCTTAATGTAATTGTAAAACAGTTGTACCTCCTTAAGTGTTTTCCAATTGGAACAGCAATTGGAACAGCACAGGTATAGCTTATTGATGAGGTAACTCCAAGACTTTGCTTTAAAACCCCAAACCAGGCCTGCCGGCCACTAGACATTTTTAGGAACTGTGGTAGTAAGTCAATATAGGTAAAGGTATTAAATACACATTAAAATACACACAGACACACCACATCCAAAGGTGAGTCACTTACCCTGGGGAGCAAGCTATAGGGAGCTTCAGGCTAGCAGCTTCTCTTTCTCCTCTCTGCTTGGGAGGACAGCAAGGAGGCCGTGCATATGCGCCAAGCACTGTAGGCGTGCATGCACACCAAGTCCTTGGCGCACATGCACAGTGGGGGAACCAGTGAAAAGGTAAGCCCCAGAGGTAGTTCCCCCCAGAAGCTGCTACCGGTTCTCCGGGACACTGGGGAAAGTTACTACTGGTTCTGGCAAACTGGTGCGAACCTGTTACATCCCATCACTGACTCCAGGTATTGGAATGGCATTGATCTCGAGTGTATTCTTTCTTGAGTTGTGTGGTGTCCTCACAGTCAAATAGTTGCTCTATGTTCCATGCCAGCAGTTGTACAAAAAGGAGGGGGGGGATTACAGTTACTTAGTTTGTCAAGTTACCTAGTGAAATAAAGTTGAAGACTAGCAAAGGATCAGTTATGACAAAGATCTAGATACAGTAGTTGTCTAGATAAGTCCTGATGGGAATGTTACCTAAAATTTTGAATAAAGCATTATAATTAATCAAAACGTTTATTAAATCACAACACTCACACACACATGGAAAATAAGGTAGAAGCCAAAAGTTAAATCATACGATTGGAATGCTATCAAGGAGGAAGGGGGATTACCCAATAGTCAATAGACTCTGGCAAGGAATGTAAAAAAAAAAAAAAAAGGTCCATTGTGTACTGGGTCAAAGGGTGTGAAAACCGGTTTGTCGGGTGTCCTGATAAGCAGAAATTCCTTTTCATTCCTTCACAAAGGAAGCTGAATGACTCATTCCTCTGGTTTGATTAAAGTTCAATTAAACATTGATTAGAACACTGACCCAAGGATAAACATAGCAAAATTCTGTGGGGAACAACTACACAACCCCAAAGTTGATCAGGAAGGGGGAGGGGGAAGAGAGGACGTGACAAGTCACACACACCTGGCAAGGTACAAAGGTTAACTGGAGTTCACCCTGGGGACCACTTAACTTAAAACTTTTCTCTTTACTTAAGTAACAGGCATTTACTTAATCTGTTCCTGTCCATCCAAGCAGATTCACACCACATTAAGCTGATGCAAACGAAGATGGACTGGCCGGTCCTGCCTTCCAGAGAACAAAGAGATATTCCTGTCAACCACAAATATGCTCCTTTGACCTAATGTAAACTCTCTATAACCGGTTTTTTCAGCAATAGCCGTAATCTGCCGCTTTTGTGTAACTAAATTCTCTGACCTCAGAGCTGCCTTTGTTTTATGTTTACATGTAATTAAAATATGTTGATTGCCTTACCTCCTCCCAAACTCCTCCCCTCCCCTTGCATGCAGAGTTAGTTTAGATAGAATAGTTAAATACCCCTTCCAGGTGGGTGGGGGCATCTTCTGTTCACCAAATTTTGTGAGCAGGGATCACGAGGGGGGCCTTTTCCTCAGAACGGTTGCGGGAAGGTTAGCTATTTAGAATTATAGGTCTGGCCAGACTATATGCCTGAGTAGGCTTCCCTTTGCTTTTGCTCCCAATAAACCATATTTTGTTCTGACTGAAAAACCTGCCTCATTGTAAGTTCTTGGGTCTTTCTAGTACCTCTGCCAGAGAGTGAATCCAATCACCCAGAATTGGGTGACATAATTGGGGGCTCGTCCGGGATGCCTCTGGTTCCTGCAAACTCCTTAAGAGGTGCAGGACACAAAGAGAGGGAAAGAAAAACCAGAACGACCTCCTATTCGAAATCTTCAATCAGGCTTTGAGAGACTCATCTGCGGTTCGTCTCTACAACTGAAAACTTCAGGATTGGTAACGTATAATTTTGATTTTGGGGTCCCTTTGAAATTTTTGCCAAGTTAGTTTAAACAGCCAGCTGAACTGAACTTCCCCTCGGGTGGCAGCTCGAGTATTGAAAGCGTGGGTTAGAGTCCCACCGAGGGTGCAGCAGATACGGTCTGACGAACCTGAGCTGCACAAAGAATTGACCACTAGTCTGGCCTCGCTAGCCAGCTAGAAATCAAGCAAGAACGGGAATTGTCCACCCGTGAGCAATTTAGTTTAAATTTCAGGGTCCAGTGGGCAGATTCATCACCTGACACTGGGGTCTTTACGGATTGGGCAGAGTTCCAAGATAGCCGGATAGCATCCGGTGAGGAATCTCGAAAGGCACGGGGTACCAGAAGTAATTACCTGAGTACACGTGGCGGATTGGATAGCCTGGTCAAGATAGCGGGGTTCGTCGTCCGTGAGACCGGGGTAAATTAGTCTCAAGATAGCCGGGTGATTACCGGTGAGAGACACCAAAGGGAAGAATCTGTGTGGTCCGCTCCTGGCAGTTCGCTGTGCGGGGTAACTCGGTAAGCACCAAGACCTAGGCCTAAGGCAAGCTATGGGAGGAGCTTTTTGAGAGTTCAGGCTGGGCTGGAAGGAGGAAAAGGCTGGTGGGACGCCACGCAGCAATGTCCTCAAGAATTGGAAGAATTTGGTGGGACCCAAGTCTAAAATTGAGCAAATGGAGGTTGAAACTTTTAAGCACCCAAGACCGGCCCCTTTCAAAGGGACCTGAGGCCCGCCTGGCCTAGAGAAGGCAACTTAAGTTTAAGGCACCTAAAGGAATTTGTTAGAAGGCTAGAAGTGAGTCTGAGGAGATCTGGAGACTCAGAGCACGCAGCGCTCTCCGTGAGGCTGCACCCACAAAACCTTGAACGATACCCTTGCGAGGGCAATCTTTATATTGTAATGGGAGAAGGCTAATCCTCCTCCCAAATTTGGGGTTCCCCAAAATATAGAGAGGCAATTGAGGAGGATTGAAGAGGACCGTTTTGGGTCCATTGCACCTTCTGGCTCCTTAATTCCTCAAACCCGCTGCTCATGGTATCCTTGTAAATCTGGGGCGCCCCCTCAGCCCTTGATGCCCACCACCCCTGCCAGCAAAAGGAACAAATCCAGTCGGGAGAGTCTGGGGTCCGTAACTTTGCAGCCCCCCCAGGTTACAGTGGGTTAAACCGCAGAGGTAAACCTACTGGACCTCTCAGACATGCCCCAGCGGGACATGTTGAGAAGGGGAGTTGTAGAAGAAATCGGACCTTGGGAATAGATGGAAGTTCCTGGAGTTGCAGGAGTGAGCGGGCTGAAAGGAATGATGGAAGGCACCCTTAGTGAAATAAGGAAATCATGAGGAAAAATTGGGCACTATAAAATCAAAGAAAAAGGTAAAAATTAAAAGCTCGAATTGAAACAGTGAGCCAATCTCAATGGACTCGTTGGAAAAGGGAAAGCTAGGACCCAGTAAGCAGAACAGGACTCCTCAGCCAAAAGAGAAAAGGGAAGGAGGAATAGTTTATTGCCATCCATCCTTGCTAGCTGAGTGGGGGGTGCTAAATAGAGCAGAATGAAAAAAAAAGTAAAACAGAATAGAAAAGCATTTAAAATTTGAGCCCACTGCAATCCATTCAGGCTGAGAGGCTTGAAGGGGACAGCAGTCATAGATTAAACAAAGGGTTAAGGTAGCCCAGCACCCACATAAATTAACTTGTCCGTTGTTTCTAAAAGGAAAGCCCCAATTAAGTTAAAGCAATCTGTTAAATTGTAACTGAATTCGAACACAGGGCAGCCCAAATTGGAAGAATCCCAGGCTATTGCCATAAGAGGCAGCCTGGGAATGGCTTATAAGAATGATTAGCAATAAGATTAAGTCATTGTGCCCAGGTGGCAGGTAATTCCAGCTTCCTGAGAACCACAGTAAAACATGGCCCTTAAGGTCTGAGAAAGCATGGCATTTTCCCTTGCTTTTCTAGCGATTGCGTGGAGCATTGCAGTAAAAGAAGGAGAGCTAATGTACATTTTAAAAACGGAATGGATGTGTAATATATGTAAATATGCATGCATGTATGATGAATGAATGAATTTAGTGAGGACCCTGTGTGTGTGTGTGAACGAAATAAATGTGTGCCTGCATTTTTGTGATGTGTAAATAATGAGGACTAGAAACTTAGAAATTTTAAACTGCCATTGTGAGGTATTAACATGCTCTGCAGAAGGCTTCAAAGGGGAAGGAAGCATATCCTTAAGAAGTTATGCTTCCAAAGAGTACCCAGGCCTGATGCATGCTGGATATGTGGCAGATCTGTAAATATAATGTACAAAGTATATTAAAAGTATGGTTAACAAAATGATGTTATCCCTTTCTCTGTCTAGTTTAAACTTTAAGACAGAGATTGGAAATGTATAAATCGGGATTATTGTTGTCCTTTAGATTGGGACATGGCAAAAGTATTATAAGGCTAGTGAATTAGCAACGCTCAAATGCATTGCTGCTTTAAAATAAGGCCTGAAATTGAACTGATCAAGCAATAAAGGTCTTGAAAATTAAAGAATTGGAACTTAGAAATGGTGGAAAAATGCAGCAAATAAAATGGAATTAATTGGAAAACAAAAATATACTGGCTTGATGATTGGTATATCTAAAAAACTTGAGATTGGCAAAGGCTGGAAATTGGGATGGATTAATTAGAAAGGTCCCTCTTTCTCATACAAAGCCAACTGCAACCAATATGTGTTTGGAAATGCATTTGTTTTTAAAGAAATGGCTTCCAAAGTAAAATTTCGGACTTTCCATAGAACATGTGCAGAGTGCAAACATTGTAGCACTGCAGAGAGGTTAAGAAATTGCCTCCTGCTGAGAGAAAAAAAAAACATTCCATTCACAATAGCCTGAAGGGGGGAAAGCAGCCCCTCCTTCCTCTTCCACTAAGCTTGGCCATCAGTTGAATTTCCTGTTTGGCCACTAAAAAAAAAAAAGCAAAGTCGCATACTGTCCAAGATTACAGGCATATGCACTGCCCCACCCAAATTCTGATTCCACTGCCCTAGTTGGCAAAGAAATGGGGACTTTTTCTTCCTTTTCGTTGTGCCTCAAATTAATCTGTGTCACCCTGCTGTCCCAGCAAGGCTGACAAATATGAAATAAGGAGCCTTACCTGATGAAAGGCTAATTTTGAAACATAAGTTTGCTACCTGGCCATACGCCCCACATATGGATGAAATTTAGGGTACTCCCCGCAGGCAGAATTGGCCTGCACAAAATATCAATGCAAGAAGGCAAATCACTGCAAACACCCTTTTACCCGGCTTCATTTAAAGTGCTCAGCTCAACCTGGCAATATTATAATTGAATTGGAAAACTTGCAGATAGGCAAGGGACCCCAAGAAAGCCTTCGGAGCAAATCCTGGAGTTCTGGGTGGCCCCAGTGTCTGTCCCGAGAAAGGGCATGAAGATAGCGGAAATGGAGGTTTTGGCTTGTCTTTTTCCCTGGGAAAAAGGACAATTGGAGTCTCACTTGAGAACCCAGTTTTGTGGGAAGGGGGGCCGAGAAGCATCTGCCTAAACTGTATCTCGAAAATCTGGCCCACATCTTAAAAGGGCCATGCTAACTCAGAATTTGGTTTGTCTGATGTATGCCTTAACAATCTCTAAATTGTGGCACGTGGAGACCCATTTTCAGAAATAAAAGGAGAAATGGCCTAGTAGGAAAATAATGGAAAACAAAGGGGAACCTTTAATGTGTGGCACAGGGGAAATGGAACATTGTCCTGTATAATCTGATACTTGCTTAAACAGAGGGGCTATGCATGTGTTATAATCTGGATAAGTTTAAATTGGAAACTTGGAATCATGTCTGTGCAAAGCTCTGCTTGTCTGAACATAAATACTGACTGCCTGAGAAAGTGATTGTTTAAAGGAGGAAACTGCTGCTCCATAGTGAAAAGTTAATTTGAACATAAACCTATTAAAACCTTTGAAAACATATGCATTTCTGAAATGGTTGCTGTAAATTTGATTTTGTATAAAGTGGCTCAATACACACATGTACTGGGGTTGAATTAACTGAATCGCAAAAGCCCCAGGAAGCACATTTGATTTTCGATCTGAAAAAAAAAAATGCTTTTAAAAATTGTGATTCAAACCCAGGACCTTGCAACAAGAGTTCCGGAAAAAGGTGGGAGAAGTTTTGCATAGTAAATAAATGAGCACATAGTAGCTTGCTCCTTAAGAGCAGCTTGAAGTTTTTAACACCACAAACTGATGTCTGCCTAATTAAAATTAATAAAGCCAAATGTTTTATTTCTGGGCAAACTCCCTGCCAAAATTCCCTTAAGGAAGGCAGGAGAGGTGCCCTGCATAGTCTGTTCTGTCATTGCATATTTTATCTTGTCTGCATGCGTGTTGTGTGAGTGGCTTCTGAAGATTGTTGGAACATCGCACATGGGAAATTTCCTCTCATCCTACTAAGTGCACAATCTTAAGGAAATTTGAGCGTCCCTATGCACCGTCCCCAGTTAAGAATCCTAGTTAAAGAAACTGAACCATAAAGATTGCTTTGCAACTCCAACAATAAAGTTATTTCAAAAACATCTGCAGTGCGTTTGTTAAACCCTCATTCTTATTATACAGGATGCCAGAAGGAAAACAGGGTAAAGGTAAACAAATAGATTTCACAATGAGGCCAGTTTAGAAATTAGTTAGGAGACTCCCAGACTCACAAAGGGGAGGGGGAGGCTGAATTTGGTAGGGAAGCAGCACCTTCCTCAGATCAGATGGGAGTGAAACAATTGTTTACTCAAAGTATTTAATTTGGTTTACATTGGTTTGGGCCAGGAAGGTAAATTCCTGCCTCTAAAAAGCACTCACAGTTGCAATTGGATCATGCATTAGTGGCTTCTGGAGTAAGTATGGGGTTTGCACAATAAAAGCCCTCTTCTCCTACTAAACCTGGAATCTTAAGGAATTCCCTTACATAAATCCATAGGGAACAGTGAATGCAATGGAAGTACATTGAAAACATGAGTGGTTGTCGTTTATTGTTACCAGGGGTAAGGAATAAAGTTTAAAAGTAAATGTGGGAGGGTTTTGGGGAGATGTGTTGTGTTTTCTCTCCCTCACTACAGGAAAACCTAAAGATGTGGAAGCCTTGTGTTGGATCCCAAAAGTGAACGGATGACAGTGCTCCAGAGCATGTCTAAAATTCAATGGAGGAGTATCATGTCTTTTATTATTAGTATTCCTACCACCTCATTTCTTCTCGACCCCCCTTTCTCTCTCTCTCTCTCTACCTCTCTCTCTCTCTCTCTAAAGTATTGCTAGCAAACTGTGTTCCTGTATTTTCTTTAGTTTAAATTTCTAAACATGTGTAGAATGTATAGAATGTTAGGATGTTCATTTGGTAGTTTGGACAACCCCCTTATTTTAAATGGATGTGCTGCCTAAATTTAACAGCAAGCAGGCAGAAGAAACCATCCACAATCTCACCACTGAGAGTAAAACACTGGGTTTTCACTGGGGAATTGGCTAATTGGCCTACTCCCAGATGTTGGAAACATTTATTCATGACGGGACTTGGGGTTGCTGTAATTATTGGTGTGTATGCCCCTTTTGCAATCTCTGAAGACACCGCGCAGGACCCGCTCAGCCTAAGACGCGACTGCCCTTTGGGCAAGTCGATCTTAAGAGAAGAAGGGAAGGAGTGTTACCTAAAATTTTGAATAAAGCATTATAATTAATCAAAACGTTTATTAAATCACAACACTCACACACACATGGAAAATAAGGTAGAAGCCAAAAGTTAAATCATACGATTGGAATGCTCTCAAGGAGGAAGGGGGATTACCCAATAGTCAATAGACTCTGGCAAGGAATGTAAAAAAAATAAAATAAGGTCCATTGTGTACTGGGTCAAAGGGTGTGAAAACCGGTTTGTCGGGTGTCCTGATAAGCAGAAATTCCTTTTCATTCCTTCACAAAGGAAGCTGAATGACTCATTCCTCTGGTTTGATTAAAGTTCAATTAAACATTGATTAGAACACTGACCCAAGGATAAACATAGCAAAATTCTGTGGGGAACAACTACACAACCCCAAAGTTGATCAGGAAGGGGGAGGGGGAAGAGAGGACGTGACAAGTCACACACACCTGGCAAGGTACAAAGGTTAACTGGAGTTCACCCTGGGGACCACTTAACTTAAAACTTTTCTCTTTACTTAAGTAACAGGCATTTACTTAATCTGTTCCTGTCCATCCAAGCAGATTCACACCACATTAAGCTGATGCAAACGAAGATGGACTGGCCGGTCCTGCCTTCCAGAGAACAAAGAGATATTCCTGTCAACCACAAATATGCTCCTTTGACCTAATGTAAACTCTCTATAACCGGTTTTTTCAGCAATAGCCGTAATCTGCCGCTTTTGTGTAACTAAATTCTCTGACCTCAGAGCTGCCTTTGTTTTATGTTTACATGTAATTAAAATATGTTGATTGCCTTACCTCCTCCCAAACTCCTCCCCTCCCCTTGCATGCAGAGTTAGTTTAGATAGAATAGTTAAATACCCCTTCCAGGTGGGTGGGGGCATCTTCTGTTCACCAAATTTTGTGAGCAGGGATCACGAGGGGGGCCTTTTCCTCAGAACGGTTGCGGGAAGGTTAGCTATTTAGAATTATAGGTCTGGCCAGACTATATGCCTGAGTAGGCTTCCCTTTGCTTTTGCTCCCAATAAACCATATTTTGTTCTGACTGAAAAACCTGCCTCATTGTAAGTTCTTGGGTCTTTCTAGTACCTCTGCCAGAGAGTGAATCCAATCACCCAGAATTGGGTGACAGGAACAAACAAAATTAAAAAATCTGCCCCCTACTCTTCCTCTGTTCATGATATACATACCACCTTTCATTGTATTTCCCCAGTGTCTGAGGAGTAGGAAAAATTTAACTGGAAATGTGCAAAGAATCTGCAGTAGCTTCAGCAATACAAATTCCAAAACCGTGCATCAATTTGGTGAAAAACAGCAAATTATGATTCTAAGTGGAAATTTCAATGGTTCAATATTAGTTTAAATTAGAAAACCAGTGTATTCAGGGAAGCTGAATTGTTGGGCGAAGAAAAGGAACATACACCCTTCAATACTGGTGTAGCGAGGAGGGTGAGAGGGTGGCCCGCCCCAGGCGGCACTTTGCTGGGTCTGCCACTGCACCAGACTTCCTGGCAGCTGGGGCGGGAGCCGGGACCCTCTGTCACCACCGGTGTCCTGGGCCCAGCCCCAGGCTGAAGAGCATAGGCCCAACAGCCCAGTGGAGACTAGGGGGTGCCCCTCCCCCTTCTCCATCCCCTCTTCTCCAGGCGCCCCCACCGCATGGCCTTCCAGGCTGGGGCGGCACAGCACGGCCCCAGCAGGCAGCCCACCGTTGGCATCCCAGGCACACGGCTGCCCGCCTCCAAGCCCACCGGCAGCAGCTCGTCCACCTGTGGCACCAGCAGCTCCCAGGAAGACGGGAGGAGAAGCCGGCAGTCGCCACAGCCCAACGCTGGCCAGGCCGAGGACACACACACAACCCCGCAACGCGTGGCCGGCGCTGCTTATATCTGCCTCTAATACTTGGGAAAGGCCACTTTCTTAGAGTCTAGTTTGCAAAAGTCTAATACCTCCCCCCTCCCGTTTGGAAGAGGATGGGATTTGTAGTTCGGAAATAAAAGGTGACTTTCCTGACTTAGTCCCACAATCAGTGTCACTTCTGGAGCAGGATCTCACCTTCCTCTCCTCTATTTCTTTCTGCTTCAGGAGTTTCCCTTTCTGTTGCTTTTAACCCTTTCATAGCCAGGCTCATAATACCATAAGCAAGAAGGGCCTTGGGATGGTTAAAGATCAGGAGCTGAATAAGAACCAAGGTGGTGAATTTATAGGGAAAGGTTGCCCTTGTTCACAAGCCACTTGTAGCCTTCGGCAGCAGTGGTGCCCAGGAAGGCGGGAAATGAGGCCGGCAGTCACCGTGGCACAGCGCCGGCCAGTCTGAGGACTCCCCGCAATGCCTAGCTGGCGCTGCTTAGGCTTCTGGGCCGCGATGACCACCACCCTCACTTCCCGCCTTCCTGGGGGCCGCCAGGCTAGAAGGCGGGGCGGCCGCACACCTGGGACCCCAACAGATGTCCAAGGCTATGCAGTTAATTATAAATATAAATCAATATAAATAAATAAATAAATATTTAAGACATATGGAATGCCAGCAGGAAAAGAAAAAATCACTCCAGATGGTCTATCCGCCCGTACCTTTCATTAGCTTGATGGAAGAGACAATGTTAGTGGATCTGGCTTGAACAGCAATCAACCCGCTCCTGAATGTCTTTCTACCCTGTTCCTTTAAAGCAATGGTACTTAATGTTTCCACACCTGAGGATGTACTGCACCTCCTCCGACGCCTGAACAGGCTAGTCACATGGTTCATCCCACCATAAGCACTGCCATAAATGGACCCATGGCTGTCGTAAATGTGCTTATGACAGCATTTACAACAGGAACATGCACGTTTAAGATGGCCCTGGGCATGCTTTATGGGTGTCGCAAACGCATCTCCTTCCACCTCCGGGAGCAGCAAGGGCAATGATATACCACATGAAATGGCACTGCAGGCCGGGTCCACTCAAGAGCAAGGGAACTCTGCAGTCTTTTTTCATGTGATTATTCTACTTCCTTTGCCTCAATCAAACTGGAGTGGAAGCTGAACTGTTCTTCAATGTTGCCAGTGAGAGATGGTTCTGGAGAACAAGTTCCAGGCACTTTCCATTTCCCAAGAATTTGCTGGCACAACTCAGCATTTGTCACCTGGGGAAACCTCTCAATGAGCCGATTGACAGGGCTGGCTGTGAGTCAAATTCTTGGCTAAAAGCAGCACAGAATAACCACTAGGTTGATTCAGCTTGTAATGGCATTTCATAAATCCCTGAAATTCTTCCTCCCTTGTCTTTAAAAATGTATATACAGTACTGTATAAACAAACATTGCATTACATGACAAAGAGGATCCCAAAATTAAGGCCCCACAAATCCTCAGCCTGTAGCCAAAGTGAAGCCATCTGACATGCAAAACAGAAGTTATGGTAATTTACCCCTGCCTATAACTGGTTTTGAATGGTAGGTAAAGGAAGAGATAAGGAAGATCAGGACCTAAAGTTACGTGGTTTTCCAAAGGCTGAGCCTTTTGAGCTTTTCTATATCTATGAGCAGAAAAGTTATTTCTCTGCTCTTCTTTGATGCTCTTTGGCCAGGAGGGGGGAGCATATGTGCATGGGCTAAATGAAGCTTCTATGCATCCTCCTTTACTGAAACCCCACAGCTGCTTTCCCCTTGGCAACAGGGCTCCATTCCCCAAAGACCCAGCCAAATAGATGCACTGGATCAGCATTGTGGGACTTGTAGTACAAAATCATCTGGGGTTGTGAGTTTGTAAATTCCTCCAGAAGGAAAATTGCCAGATAAACAGGGCAAGGGATTTAAGAGAAGAATAGCAGCCTTAGTGTTCTCTATTCTCTTTATTTTCTGTTTCCCAAATCCCAAGACCTCCCTCTGGAGAAAGTGAGAGAGAAGAGAGATTCTCCACGGTGCCCTTGTGAGGGAATCCAAAAATGAATTTGGCCACAATGGCTGTGAGGTAAATTCTTGGTCTGGAAGAGGTTTTCTTTACAGAACCTCAGGACATAAAAATTAACACTGATAATAGGTTTTTAAAATAGTCTTTATTTAAAAAAATAAAAACCACCCGCTCGAGGAGCAAAGAACCAGTGGCCATCTTCACTTACTAAAAGCACATTTAAATGACTTCTCCTTTATATGTGTGAAATGGAGTATATATAAAGGTTTGCTGATTGAATGGCAATTTTTCTGCTTTGCAGGCATTGAAATGGCTGGTTTATCCCCTGACAGAACTCCTTCATGAGTAATAAAGGATCTTCCCAGACCTAACCTCTTCCAACACTTGATATTTTGGTTTATTTGGGTGCTGAAATGCATAGCAAAGTGTACACAAGGTGGCTAGAGTCTTAAATAAGCATTTAAAAGCTTATTCGCAGAGTTAATTTTTACAAAGTTTATTAGATGTGTGCTCAATAAAATGCACATCCAGCTATTCAAAGCTTCCTATCTTTGTGGGTCCTGTGATGTGCAACAAGCTTTGAATTTTGACTGAAGCTTTTTCCACACTCCAGGCATTTAAAAGACTTCTCACGTGTGTGGATCCTGTGGTGTGAAGCAAGTGTTCCTCTGCGACTGAATCTTTTTCCACATTCCAGGCATTCAAAAGGCTTCTCACCTGTGTGGGTCCTGTGATGTGAAGCAAGGCTTCCACTGTCTTTAAACCTTTTCCCACATTCCAGGCATTCAAAAGGCTTCTCACCTATGTGAGTCCTGTGATGTGAAGCAAGGCTTGCACTTTGACTGAAGCTTTTTCCACACTCAAGACATTCAAAAGGCTTCTCACCTGTGTGGGTTCTGTGATGTTTAGCAAGGGCTCCTCTCTCGCTGAATCTTTTCTCACACTCCAGACATTCAAAAGGCTTCTCTCCTGTGTGGATCCTGTGATGTGAAGTAAGGTTTCCACTTTCACGGAAGCTTTTCCCACACTCCAGGCATTCAAAAGGCTTCTCACCTGTGTGGATCCTGTTATGTTTAGCAAGGTTTCCTCTGAGACTGAATCTTTTTCCACACTCCAGGCATTCAAAAGGCTTCTCACCTGTGTGGGCCCTGTGATGTGAAGCAAGGTGTGAACTTCTACTGAAGCTTTTACCGCACTCCATGCATTTAAAAGGCTTCTCACCTGTGTGGGTCCTGTGATGTTTAGCAAGGGTTCCTCTGTCACTGAAGCTTTTTCCACACTCCAGACATTCAAAAGGCTTCTCACCTGTGTGGACTCTGTGATGTGAAGCAAGACTTGCACTGTGACTGAATCTTTTTCCACACTCCAGGCATTCAAAAGGCTTCTCACCTGTGTGGGTCCTGTCATCTTTAGCAAGGGTTCCTCTGTCACTGAAGCTTTTTCCACACTCCAGACATTCAAAAGGCTTCTTACCTGCGTGGACTCTGTGATGTGAAGCAAGACTTGCACTGTGACTGAAGCTTTTCCCACACTCCAGGCATTCAAAAGGCTTCTCACCTGAGTGGATCCTGTTATGTTTAGCAAGGTTTCCTCTGAGACTGAATCTTTTTCCACACTCCAGGCATTCAAAAGGCTTCTCACCTGTGTGGGTCCTGTCATGTTTAGCAAGGTTTCCTCTGAGACTGAATCTTTTTCCACACTTCAGGCATTGAAAAGGCTTCTCACCTGTGTGGGTCCTGTGATGTTGAGCAAGGTGTGAACTTCTACTGAAGCTTTTTCTGCACTCCATGCATTTAAAAGGCTTCTCACCTGTGTGGGTCCTGTGATGATTAGCAAGGTTTCCTCTGAGACTGAATATTTTTCCACACTCCAGGCATTCAAAAGGCTTCTCTCCTCTATGGGACCTTCTATGTCTTGCAAGGTGTCCTCATTGACTGAAACATTTTCCACACTCCCAAGCATTGGAATGGCATTTCTCCAGTATATTCTTTCTTGAGTTGTGCGATGTCCTCACAGTCAAAGAGTTGCTCTATGTTTCATGTAAGCAGTTGTAAAAAAAGATTGAGGAAAAAGGAATGACAGTTACCTAGTTTGCCTAGTTACCTAGTTGACGACTAGCAAAGGTCAGTTCTGACAAGGGCCTAGATAGCTTCAGGCAGAAAAATAACTGCTGATGGGAACAAACAAAATCAAAAACTCTGCCTCATACTCTTTATCTGTTCCTGATATACATACCACCTTTCATTTGTATTTCCCCAGTGTCTGGGTAGTAGTAAAGATTAACTGGAAATGTTCAATGAATCTCTAGTAGTCTTAGCAATATAGAGCCCAAGTCCCTACATCAATTTGGTGGGGAAAAGCCAACTCTGATTTTATGGGGATATTTCAATGGTATTAGTAACAGTGGTGAGTTTCAGCAGTTTTCCACCAGATTGCCAGAACCGGTAGCAGAAATTATGGCTGGCCCCGCCCATCCAAGTTTGAAAATAAAGTGCCCATCAACTGAATCTGATCCTGAAGGTGTTCAAGGTTGACTCAGCCTTCCATCCATCTAGTAGATAGTTCCATCCATCCAGTAAGTACTCAGGATGTTTGGAGCAAAATGCTAATAGCATCATCCAAGGGGATGATTGGCTTTTTGAAGGCCATTGTATTATGAGGAGTTAAGATCATTTTACTTAGCTCTGCAGACCTTTTTGCATAAATAGGGAAAACGACCATCACCAGCATGTGAGTGCAGGGCACCATGACAGACTGTGCAAAATATTATAGAACAATGTAATCTTAGAGCAGGGATGGCCAACATTTCCCACCATGGGCCAGACCAGCCCCCAACACTCAGCTGTGCAGGCCAGACTTGTGGTTCCTCCCTCTACTTCTGGTGGTAGGAGGGTGTGTGGAGCATTTTCACTCCATTTTTGTAATTTTTCACCACATTTTTTGCACTTCCGGTGGCAGCGGGGGACTCCTGACAACCCGCCACTGCGGAATCTGGACGTGCAAAAACATAGTGAAAAGTTACAAAAATGGAGCTAAAATTCTCCACACACGCTCCCGCCATTATTGGAAGCAGCAGAGGTTGCCAAAGCAGCCATAAATTGCTGCATTTTTGCACTTTTGACAGCAGGGAAATTCCGGAGGTGCCTGGGTTCCCACCGCGGGCTAGATTAATTGGCACCATGAGCTGGATTAGGCCCACAGGCCATAGGTTGGGAACCCCTGCCTTAGAGTATTTGAGAGCAATAGTGAAGATTTTCTAAGGATGACTCCTTGTGCAATATAAATGATTTAAATGTTTGTTGTTTATAAATAAAGAAATATTTAGCCACAAATACAAGCCTAAAAGGAGTTTAAAATGGAACAAACTGCCAGTTCCGTGAGAGTGCAGTGGCTCAGGTAGCAAAGACGCTGACTGGAAGGTCAGTATGTCAGCTGTTTGAGACCCAAGTACTGGGCAACGGATTGAGCTACGGTCTCTGTCCCAGTTCCTGCCAACCTAGCAGTTCGAAAGGAAGAAATTGCAAGTAGAGAAATACTGTACCACTTTGGTGGTAAGATAGCATTCAGTGCACACGGTATCTAGTCATGCTCGCCTCAGGCTCATGGAAACAGCTATAAACAGAGATAAGCATTGAACCCTAGAGTTGAAAATGACTGGCTTTTGAGCATAAGCGACCTTTACCTTTATAACCAGTTCCTGTTTTCAAAGGGAAAGACCTAAGGCTACTCCCCCTTTCTTTTTTTGTATTTTTGTAAATTGAATTGAACTAGGCTACACTTTGCTGTCTTCAGTGAACCTAAATGCACTGAATTGCTATACAAAATGCTAAAAGAAAGAAGGGAGGGTGAAGGGGATTGATGTCTAGATAAGTGACACCTTCCCTCCAGTCTCTTTGGGAACCTGGAGCTCCCATGTTTCCCACAACCATTGGTGAGTCTGGACATGAGTCTGCAGATATTACTCTATTGTATTGTGTAATTTTTTTCCCTGTCACATAGCTTAATCTTTAATAAGAAATAAGCCTTGATGTTTAATTGTTAAACTGCTTTATATCTATTTAAATAAGATTGCAAACACTGGATCTTTGGCTACAGAGATGAGCACTGAACCCTAGAGTTGCATACGACTGGATTTCGAGCAAGGGTGGTAACTCTGTATTTATTTATTTTTAAACATGCAGATTTCACAGCCAGGATAAGGCACATGCCTATTAACGGTCTCTGAGAAATTTTAATAGTTGAAGTGATGTTCCGCCTCAATGTGGAAAAGTGCCTTATTTTGATTAATCTGGCAAGTCATATTTGCTGTAATCTGTTTGCTTTATATAACCTATTGCTTGTTGTTTATTGATTTACTTAATAATAATCATATACTGTAAGTAAGTTACTTTATATTATTGTATCTTCTTACTAAATCATACAATTTTAAATGATATAGTGATTTCTTTTTAAATGCAACTGCTTTGTTGTTAAACATATTAGAGTAAACAAAACAAAGCATCCAGATGGAGGGGCTGTGAAGGCGCACCTTGTCAATATCCTCAAGGCTGCGGGAATCCATTCCAGTCCTGGCGTCAAATCCTACATGTTTCATTTATGTGCCGCAGGAGGTGGCTCCGTGATCAGTGTGTGGAAAGCGGGGATCCACTTTGAACAAATTCATGCCAATGGCATTTCCCTGTTTCTCACTAAAATGATTTTCAGGGGGGAAATGTTCACTCAGACATGAGTACCAACCGCCGCTGAATAACCCTGTCAAAGTAACTTAAAAGGGGGACTTGCGTCATCACCATTACCTCTCAAAAAGATTTTCAGCAGGGTGTAAATCTATGAATAGCTATGCAAGTATGTATGCTGGGTCCTAAATTTCCTAGGGGAACGTTTGGATTTTCTGACAAAAATAATCTGAATCTGCTTTTGAGTTCAAGAATTGAAGTCAGCTCTGTTTTAATCACATAGAGGGCTTTTTAACCCACCCAAAGCTTTCTTAGCTTTGGCAAATTTCCAGACTCTCACACATGCTATATTGTTTAACTTCAAAAATTGCCTGAGTAAAACTTTGTTTGCTTCCTGCTGAGTTTGTCTCTGAAATCCTAAAAAGAACCTAAAGCCCATCAGAGCAGGCCAGTCTGAGTTGGCAACACACTGATCCCCTTGCCTACTGACCATAGAGTGCAGAAGTAATACAGGGTGGTTGATAGGTGTAATTGCTATCAAGAGGTGAACTATGAGTAATTTAGTGGCAACAAATGGAGTGTGCAATCACATGTGTGTGCAAACTCACTGAAAGTTCTGCCAGAGTAAAAAACCAGGAGTGTTATCAAGAAACACCCACTCCTTATTAATATATATATACTGTATAAGAAATACCTACCGTACTCTTTTGTCTTTCTTCTCAGTCCCCCGAACCACAAGGCCTCCTTCTGGGGAAAGTGGGAGAGAAGAGATGCTCCCTGGTGCCCTTGTGGGGGGGAAAATCAGAAAATGAATATCAAGCCCTATGGCTGCGAGACGGATCTTGGCTTGGAAGGGAGGATTTTTAATTTACAACCCCCTTTAGAGAATACCTCTGGGCGAAACATCTACTGATAATAAAACTATACTGTATTTTAAAATAGAAAAATGCAAGGTCTTGCAAAAAGAAACAAGAGAAGAAATTAAAAAGGAGCCACAATTTTATACAATTAAAAGAGAGAAACCAACTCTCTTATAATATCTAACAATGTTTTATAAATCATATAATATTTTACATTAAAAGCAGACACTGAATTAAAACAACTCCAAACCATTTCAAAGTAATTAAAGAGAGAGAAGAGAAGAAAGGGAGCCTCACCGGATCTCCTAAGGACAGAATAACGCCAGGTGCAGAAAGTAACGCCGTTCCTCTGCCAGGGGAGAAGAATAAGAGGGAGATTAAGACGTGGCCCCACCTTCGCTTCCCCCTGCTCAGGAATTTAACGCCCAGGCGCTTGGAAACCTCTCCCTTGGCTTTTTCTCCTACTCTAAGGCCCAGAATCCCCAAGCTAGATACAAACACATAGACCTTGTAGTCCAAGATCGTTTCAGATTACAGTTCCCATCACGTTTGACAGAAACAAGGGATTTAAATCCCTGAGCTATATCTGGCTCTAATACAGGACAGTACTTGTAAAAGGCTGGTTACTTTCTTTCTTCCTGGAAGAGGATGGGATTTGTAGTTCCAGGGTCGTAGCCAGGAGTCTAGATTTGGGTGGGCGAATATTAATTCAGGGTGGGCAACAATGTTGTTCTTGTGCGTGTGTGAGTGTGTGTGTGTGTCAGAGTGAAGTTCAAAGCTAGTCTTGCTTTTATAATTAGCTCAATCGAAAGTATGTTATAGTATTATTTCCCCTGTGTAATATGAGCAGTCCCACATAAATTGGAGAAAAGGGGGTTGGGAAAAAGGAAACTACGATTGTGTCATTCATTTCTTCACTGGTTTTTGTGTGTGGCTAATTGTAGTTACTTGAACCTTGCAATCCCAATGGGTTTATTATACCAATCTCAATTTTGCAATTCTTAAAGGAGAAACAGATGTTTTTTCCTTGGGTATCCCTTAAAATATAATAATGATTATTATTATTTGAGGGGGGGGGGATTTACACTTAAAGCTCTGCAATCAAATCCTTCCCTCCATGACTTTGCAATTTTTTTTTAAAAAAATCATAATTTAAATAATTTTTCTAATCAAGAAGACATAAGCCAAATCATACTGACTTTAGCAGTGTGTCCAGGAAATAAAAAGACATTGTTTATTTATTTATTTATTTATTTATTTATTTAAGCTTATAGGTCACCCAATCAGGGGGACCCGACTCAGGGCGACTTTACCTTGGTGTATCCTGTCGACCAGTGTATATAGATCCGAGCTACAAGGAGCCCAGCTGACTCCAGGAAGTGGTTTCAATACTGCTTCAAGAGCTGTTCCAAGGCTGGCTTCTGGAGCTGTGTTCCAGAACTGCTTCAATGCTGTTCAGCTCCATAGAACAGCATTGCTGTCAGCACACCTCTGATTTATGGTAGCATTTAATGCTGATGAATTCTTCCCCAGATACACTCAGTTGAAAACAAGGAGAACAAAAGTAGTAGCTGTACAACTCTAGTTCAGCCTAAATCTGTTTTTTAATCTCCCAGGTTTCTTCCTTGTCCAGCTCCCATGCCTGTTCACAGTGATCGGAAATAAAAATGTTTTCTCCTTTTATACATAATTATCATAATGTACAGCTGGCATAAAACAAAGCAATCACACTTCTATACTGCCCCATGACGCTTAATACACTCTAAGGCAGATCACAAGTTAATTAGCACTTTTGCCCTCAACCTGCTGGGTACTATTTTCCCTGACCTCAGAAGGATGGAAGGCTGAGTCAACCTTCAGCCCTGGTCAAAATCGAACTCACAACCTCTTTTGGTCACAGGACAGCAGTTTAACCACTGTGCCCCCAGGGAATAATTTCTGTGTTTCTGCCTATAAGACTAGGAAATCCCTTTCGGTAGCGTTTCCAGGGCAATGCCCCCCCTTTCCCAGTCAAAAGAACCACACTCTTCAATAGTCTGGATGTTTATTGGAAAGGCAAAGATGTCACAGAGGATACATGGCCAAAGAGCATGAAAAACAATAAAACCTAACTAGAAGCCATCCAGGGCCTTTCGCCCTGCTTCCCCCTGGACGCGCCTGGCCTCCCCCCAGGCTGAGGGGGGTTCGTGTCCTCCCAGCATATGAAAGATAGCTTAGGATCAGCACAGCTCAGCTCACAGAGCAGTACATGCATTTTTATATCGTTACATCACTCCAGATCCCATTCTCCACTCTCCCACCAGATGTTGTCCAACCACCAATCCTTTTGGGATTAAATAGTGGAGTCACTCATCCTTAGGGCTCCCCACCCTTCTTTCTCACTCCTGATGATCAACCCCCTCCTTTGGAATGTCTCCTACAGATAACTCAGGACTAGCTTGACCCATCTCCCCCTTCTTATCGAGATCTCTCCCACTGTCCCTAGCATCTGAGTCTCATAAACACAAAGTGAAAAGAGGAAACTTTCTCACAGTGGAGCCCCCCCTCTCCTTGCCTTTATACTGGCATTGTGTGGGTTTTGTGTTGATTGTGATGGGGCGAAAACACCTTGAATCTCTCCCTCTGTGTTCCAATGGAACAATCTTTATTAGCTTCTACTACCTGCAAAGTTTGTCGCTCCTACAAGTTCTCTTGACATTTAATAAGAACTGAGTTCCTGCAAAGATCTTTCCACCAAACAAAGGCTAAATCCCTGTTCCATGGTTTATGACAGGCCAATTATTCAGAAATAAGCCATTTTACACATCCATGTATCCCTCCTCACTGAGCTTCCCATGGGATCTGGTAATGAATTTCAGAAATTAAAAATCCTCCCGTCCATCCTATGTCCCTATAGCTTGCCCTGGGTAACACAGAAAGAGCCTCTTTGAAGACTGGTATTTCTGAAACACAATTGGGCATATCCTGTAATACAAACCTTGTGTTGCCAGCTAATCATTCTCATACTAGGTCAGGCAAAAGGAACTACAGAATGAACTCACCAAAAGGTGCCTTCATTTTGGCAGTTTCACTTCTGGCCTAAATACAGAAGAAGAACCCCTTGCCCTCAATGGAATAGATCCCTCAGAACCTGGGTGGGGGAGGTTTGAAATTTGTAATTTCTGAAAAGTTTCCTCAACCGATAACCTCACGGTGTAACTTAGCTGCCAAGATTTTGGCCACTGTGTAATATTTCCTCTAAGAAACATCTCTTTAATTTATTGAAGAATTCGTTCCTTATTTTATTTTCAGATCTCAAGGTACAGTTCTAATACTTCTGAAGACTTTGACTATCAAGAAATCACTTTATGGATAAATAATTTATTGACAGAATAACTTTATATCCCCATCATACATAAAAAGAGATCAAGGCAATTTACAAAGAGAAGCACTTTAAATCACACGAACACTAACTTGGAACATTCTGAAATAGGATAAATTTAAACATTCAAAATTATTTAAAACCATATACTTAGAACTCTAGGCCACAACACGATCACAAAGCCAGATTCTTATTTATCAGAGGCTGAACGTGGCAGGAATCAGCCACGGAGGAGAGACCAACCATTGAATTGGTTTTGTGGATACATTCATTCGATTTGTAATAAAAAGAGCATTATGTTCGTCTGAGATCCTTCAAGCATCACCTCTGAGTAACTCTCATGCAAAAGACCACATGGGTCTTTTGAATTTCTGGCCTCTAATTCTTTCTACACCTACTGTTAGATTGTCAATTGTAGTGTACACCCATTAGTCTCACCTTCCTTTACTGCTTCCTTAAAGAGTAGGCATGTCTCTCCTCTCTTGTGTGTTCCTTGGAGAACAGGATGATCTACTAAGGATTCATTTTTAGGGTTGTTTAAATTATGATTTTAAAATAAAAGTTATTCAATTCTCTTTCCTTCTAGTGGACCTGCAGTGGAACTGGCTGCCTTTGTATTTACAGTCAGCTTACTCTGTTAGAGAGAGAGTTCAAGATGTGGTCTGAGGAGCACCCAGAAATTCCCTTTATTGGAATACAATTTCCAGAGTAGCCCGTGGACAAACCCGACTGAGGAAAACAGGAGCCAGAGCTGAAAATCAGAATGGCCAAAATCTTCCTGTGCAGTTAGGCAAACGGCGTCACTTTTGGGAGCTAATTACCTCAATTTAAGAAATCACCACAGACATTATCAGTTGCACATTGAGTCACACAGATCAGTATGCAGCTGATACATGTTGATGGTGAATTCTTAACTCCAAACCTCCATAAAGCTACTTAATGCTGCTTTATAATTACCGTACCTTCTTTCCTAATGTTTTGTGCCATCAACATGGGCTCAACTTACAGCAATCTTTATACAGCTTTCAAGGCACTGCAGTGGCTCTGTGTATGAAATGTTTGGTCTCTCAGGAGGTAGGATGTCCAACCAAAGGCTCTTCTGTGTTCTGAGTGCTAAATATTCTAAATTATTTCTCAGGTGCTACACATTATTTCCTTATACAAAAAAGGGAGTCTTTCCAAATATAACTCCTCTCCGGAATTTAAGTGGGTGCTTCCTTTTCAGTTTCTTTTAAAAATGGGATATTCATTTTTACGATCACTAAACTGGATTATCACTGAAATCCTCTTTAGAAAACTTGAGATGGGAAAAGCACAGGCCATTATGAAACTTCAGCCATTCAAGTTTTCTTAAATTAAAATGCTTCCTATTTCCCCTTATTTTCAGTTCTCTAAGAATTTTTATTTTTACCAACGGAAGACTTTGGATTGGAGAAGATTTTAATCACCAGCATTTGTGGCCAGTCGGATCAGGACCACCACTGGAACCTTGGTGGTGATTTTTGGTGGAGTTCGAACCGAAGGCTCTTCAGCGTTCTGAGCATTCTTCCTTATATGCATCTTCTGATGGAACCGAAAGGAGTGACTGGAACTAAAGGTCTTTCCACACTCCAGGCATTTAAATGGTTTTATCCCTGTGTGAGTTGCTTGATGGGAGGCAAGGTTTGTCTGCCAGATGAAGCTCTTTCCACACTCCAAGCACCGAAAGGGTTTCTCTCCTGTGTGGGTTCTCTGATGTTGCTTTAAGGTTGCGCTGTGGCAGAAAGTCTTCCCACACTCAGGGCACTCAAACAGCTTCTCTCCTGTGTGAGTTCGGTGATGCTGAATAAGAGAAGATTTCTGGCTGAAACTCTTCCCGCACTCTAAGCATTTATACAGCTTCTTCCCTTGGTGAATTTGTAGGTGTCTGTTTAGGACTGACGAGCGACTGAAGCTCTTCCCACACTCCTGGCATTTAAACGGCTTCTCCCCGTTATGCATTCTTAGGTGCAAAGTAAGGCCAGTCGCTCGATTGAAGGTTTTCCCGCATTCCAAACATTTGTGCTCTTCCCCCCCTCCGTGAACACTTTGATGTGACCAAAGGGCTGAACTTTGAGGGAAACTCTTACCACACTGCGAGCATTTAAACGGTTTCTCTCCTGTGTGGAGCCTTTGGTGTTCTACAAGGGCTGAACTATTAATGAAGCACTTTCCACACTCCATACATTTATACGGCTTCTCTCCAGTGTGGGTCCTTTTGTGCACCAGAAGATTTGAGCTGTGAATGAAGCTCTTTCCACACTCCATACATTTATATGGTTTCTCTCCAGTGTGGGTCCTTTTGTGCACCAGAAAATTTGAGCTCTGACTGAAGCTTTTCCCACACTCTAAGCATTGATATGGTTTCTCTCCAGTGTGGATTCTTTGGTGCAACATAAGGGCTTGTTTATAACTAAAGCACATTCCGCACTCAGAACATTTATAGGGTCTCTCCCCTGTGTGGATTCTCATATGCCTACTTACAGATGGCTTGCAGATGAAGCTTTTTCCACATTCTGGGCAGATATGAGAATTATGTTGATTTTCTTTAGACGTTATTTTTTCTCCACTAAACTCTCCATCAGTGTTGGTTCCCTTCTTTGCCTTTCCTTTCATTTTCTTCTCAGCCTTCTTTTGGGTTCTGCCTTTCTTCACCCGTGGCTTGATTGCTGTTCTCTTCTCCTCACTCTTCTGCCCTTCTGCTCCTGGAAAACAAAAAGGCTGTTCGTAAGACCCCAAGAAAAAATAAATCAAAGATTTTAACTGAATACTTGGGTGACCTCTTGTTCTTGTTTGGTTCATTTCTTGCTTTTCTTGGCCACCTCACATTGATGGGACCCATGGTAATACACAGTATTAATACAAATTGTGGTAAAAACACAATTAAACATTAAACATACAATAAAATAATATCACTTAACGGTCAACTATTTGTCTTTTTAAAAACTTTGTTACTTCTCTGATATGCCTGCACAGGCCAACATGGCTCCTTACTCAGAAATGAATCAAAAATTGCATAATAAAAAACATTTTAATAATTTAAGAACACTTCATCAAGGAACCCAATCATCATTATTAAAAGCTGGTTCTGGTTCTTTTCTTTGGGTGTTAATTTTTCTCACCATCAATTTTGGTTCCCCTCTTGCCCTTTGGTTTCCCTTTTTTCTCAGCCTTCTTTTTAGATATACTTTTCTTCACCTGTGATTTGATTCCTGTTCTCTTATCCTTACTCTAATGGTGATTGGAAGGTGGCAGGTCAGCAGTTCGATACCTGAGTACTGCACGGCAGAGTGAACTCCTGTCTCTGTCCTAGCTCCTGCTAACCTAGGAGTTTGAAAGCAAAGAAATTGCAAGTAGATAAATAGGGATCATTCCGGCGGGAAGGTAAGCATGTATTCCAACTTCTAGGCATGCCTGCCACGTGTCCATGGAAACATCTGAAACACAGACAACGCTGTCTCTTTGTTTATAAACAGAGATGAGCAATGAATCCTAAAGTCAGATACGACTGGCTCTCGAGCAAGGGTTAACTTTACCTTTACTCTCTTCCCTCTTAGCCTTACTCTTCTTCCCATCGGGTCCAGAAAGACAAGAGATTCTATTCATAAGATCCCAAGAGACAAGAAATCAAAGAGCTCAGCTAAACCATTAGGTGACAATTCATTTTTATTTACTGTACAGTACTTTACTAATTGCATTTGCTGGCCAACTCCTCTCAATGAGTGGACCCAGAGTAGCTCACAATAGTACTTTGAATTGTTGCATTTCTTTGCTACTTTCTGTCAAAGAGGGGATGCAAGACAGTACACAATATATTAAAAAAATTATAATAATTACAGTTAAAAAATTAAGCATATATCACAAAAGTGACCTTTTGTGACACATACAATAATTAATATCAATTAATAGTCAACATTTTTGTGTTTTTAAAAAGCTTTTTTGTTTCTTTCCTTATATGCTTGCAGAGACTAACATCGCTGCCACTCTGAAAACAATTAACTAGAAGCATTTTCCAAATTTAAGAACAAAATATCTAGTTATAAGATTAAACCAGCTTCAGAGCAAAAATAAAGTCTTGCCCATAGAGGCCTCTATTTCCATATTCTCCTCCATGACACTCAGGTCTGGATCCAGCAAGGACTCCACCCTTTCCTTGACAGAGAAACACACACAGCCACCTCCTCAAAAGTCTCCTGGAAGAAGAAAGCTTGTCTGTGAGCTTGATACTGTTAACTCCCTCCATCCACTCACCCTTCTGAATCCAAATATTGGCCATCCTCATGACCATCAGAATAATGACCTAAGAACATAACGGAGTCAACTGGGGGATCGCTCCTGCTTCTAGAGAAAGCCTGGCATTGTTTCAATCCAGAACCTACTGCATTACCCATCTGAGGTTCCATGATAGCTACAAAGCTTTCTTTCTCAACCATTGACAGAGTTTGGGTGTTCTCTTCCAACCCATCCACCCCAAAAAACAGTTCCCTTCTTAACATTCAGCTGGAGCAAAGGTTATGCATTAGGTAGAAGGTCAAGGAAGAAAACCCAAAAGCTCATTATGACCTAGATCAGCAACATCCTATAATTAGGAAAGCTGATTCTGGGAAATAGGGTTCCTCAGATAACCTGAACGATAGGGTTTCCTAGAATAGCTTGTAGAAAGGGGACCTAAATAATAATAATAATAATAATAATAATAATAATAATAATAATAATAATAATAATAATAATAATAATAATAATAATAATAATAATAATAATAATAATAATAATAATAATAATTCAATTTCTATACCGCCCTACTTGGTAGGACTCACTCAGGGCGGTTCACAACATATACAAAATTACAAATTCACAAACACAACATGTCAATAAATAATATCACATAACGTTAACATCAGAGTCACCGAGCGTTGAGATAGTAGAATAGTTATATTATATAATTTCGAGTTTCTGGCGGAGGGAGGGGGCTTTCAGAAGAACTTAATGCCATTTCCCCACGGTCCCCCCCTCCCCTCTTTGGACGACAGAGGGGACATCTTGAAGAAAGGTGTGGCGAGGGTAATAGAGGATGGAAAGATAGGTAAGTTTTCTTTTCTTTTTAAAATATTATTCATTTTCTTATGTCTTGCTTTTGTAAGTATTTACAGTATTATTTCTTGCAGCACGTAACAAAAATAATAACCTATATCCCAGTATATAATAACAATAAGCACAAAAAATCATACTATACATATCTTACATAGACGGCCCATAGCACTATAAATAATATACAACCCTATAACACAGCAATGTAATACTGCCATAGCCTCTACACCAGTGGTGCCCAAACTAAGGCCCGGGGGCCGGGTGCGGCCCCCGATGCCAATTCATCCGGCCCGCGAAGCCCTCGTCGCTCCTGGAAGCGGAAGTAAAACGCGTCCGTACGGGCGCGTTTTACTTCCGCTTCCAGGAGCGACGAGGGCTTCGCGGGCCGGATGAATTGGCATCGGGGGCCATACCCGGCCCCCGGGCCTTAGTGACTGGCTCCCTGAACCACATGATTGGCCCACGGCCCAAAAGGTTTGGGCATCCCTGCTCTACACCCTCGCCAAGAATAAGTCCGGAGGACAGGGTGGCAGGATCCTGCCGCCCACCGCAATAGAGTTGGGGACGGAGGCGGGGAAATGCAATAGTAATAATAATAAACTAAAACAATAAACAGGCTCCTGGTAATAAACCGGCTTCAGAGTAGAGGAAGTCTGACCGAGAGAGATCCCCATTCCCAAGTTCTCCTCCACAGCGCTCGAGTTTGGATCCAGCAAAAAACTTCACCGTTTCCTTGATAGAAAAACACGCAGGAAAATCCTTGCTGGAAGTCCAGGCAACAAGGGCTCTTCTGGGAGTGGTAGTCCAGAAAGACCCTCATCACCAGGCCACGGTCTGGTTGGACGCTGCCTAGCACATGGCGGTGGGGAAATCATCTACTTTTCTTTCGCCTGAAATCACCCATTGAGCGCAAGGGGGACATTCTTTCGGGGAATCCTGACCGAAGAGGAACTGACAGGGAGGCTAAGTGGAACAAGGAGAAATTGGGGATTTAAAAATAATAATAATTCCATTTCACTTCAATTATAAACTGAGTTTTTAGGGCTTTAATAAATCAGCTCCAGCAATTGGGATGCATTGAATGGAAGGCCAAGGAAGAAAATCCAAAAGCTCATTAAGAACTAGGTCAGCTGGATCCCCCCGTTGTTGTAGATGGTAGCCTGTGTGAATGTGGAAAAGAATTAAAAATTGTCCATATGATACAATGCACACGATGCCCTTCAACACGCATTGAGGATGACATTATGTTGGCAAGAGGAAAAGCTGTTGAGGTGGTCCAATATTGGCCGGATGCCATCTAGTGCTTCTAATTCCTTACTGTTTTAGATAGGTTAATTTTCGCTTTGTAGTTTTTCTTCTATGCTGGTGGTGCCTGTGACACAAATAAAGAAAAAAAGACCATCACGCTTGCTTCATTTGATCTACTGCCCCTTTATTTCTCTTTTCATCAAACACAGTACAGTCATACCTCGCGTAACAAGCACAATGTGTTCCACACAGTTGCTCGTTATGTGAGTTACTTGTTATCTTCGCCTGCGGTGCATTTGGGAAGGGCATGGGGAAGATCCCCATACCCTTCCCAAAGGCACCCAGGCATGCACGCATCAGCAGGGTGCGTCAGCTGGGGTTTGGGAAGAGTACAGGGAAGATCCCCGTACCCTTTCCAAACACCCTGCAGATGCGTGTCGCACTCTTCCCAAACGCCGCGTGTCTGCAGGGTGTTTGGGAAGGGTACAGGGATATTCCCTGTACCCTTCCCAAACCCCCGCTGACGCGCGCGCACCAGCTGGCACGCTCTAGTCTGCAGGGTGGTTTGGAACGCAGTGGGGGAGTCCCCCGTTGCATTCCAAAACACCCCGCAAATGAGAAGCTTCTCGTTAAGCGAGTTTTTGCTTGTTCAACGAAGCAGACCTTTTGGGGATAGGAAGCATTCCTTTTTGACAAATTAATTGTTACCTATGGCATAAAGTTACAGGGTACTGTACAAGATTTCAACCAAGGATTTATACTGTGTGCAGATTGTTTTGCATGCAGTGAAGACCTACGTTACAACTGATGCTGTTTCCACACATCATCTACTTCTGCAGATGAATTCTATGGATGAATTCCTGTGTATGAATTCCTGGGTGCTTGAGGAGGCTGGAGATTAAACTGAAGGCTTTTGCGCATTCTAAGCCATCTTCCATATATGAATCTTCTGATGGAATCAAAATTTACCACTGGAACTAAAAGGCTTCCAGATAGAGTGAGAAGTCTTTAAGAGCCAGCATTTGTGGTCAGTTGGATCAATACCAGTGGTGGGATGTCAAAAATTTTACTACCCCGCCGTGATGTCATCGCGATGTGGGGGGAGCTAATGTCATGATGTTGTGGGCGGAGCCAACATCATGACATTGTGGGCGGGGCCAAAGAAAAATTAATAATAAAATAAAAATAAACACACACACACCCCTCAAACCACCTACCCACCCACCCACCCACTACACAAACCCGTAAATAAAATGAATAAATAAAATTAAAAAATACATTTAAAATCACCCACCCACCCCAAACAAAAATCAACCAGAGCTTTTAAACCTGAGTTTAATACTTATTTTGGCTAATCTTTCTCACACTAGGTCAGATGGAAGGAACTACAGAATGAACTCACCACAAGATGGCTTCATTTTGGCACTTTTCAACTTTTCAACAGTTAAAGAAGTTAGGTACTACCTAACCAGTTCTCTAGGATAATATGCCTTAATGTAATTGTAAAACAGTTGTACCTCCTTAAGTGTTTTCCAATTGGAACAGCAATTGGAACACCACAGGTGTAGCTTATTGATGAGGTAACTCCAAGACTTTGCTTAAAAACCCCAAGCCAGGCCTGCCGGCCACTAGACATTTTTAGGAACTGTGGTAGTAAGTCAATATAGGTAAAGGTATTAAATACACATTAAAATACACACAGACACACCACATCCAAAGGTGAGTCACTTACCCTGGGGAGCAAGCTATAGGGAGCTTCAGGCTAGCAGCTTCTCTTTCTCCTCCCTGCTTGGGAGGACAGCAAGGAGGCCGTGCATACGCGCCAAGCACTGTAGACGTGCATGCACACCAAGTGCTTGGTGCACATGCACAGTGGGGGAATCAATAAAAAGGTAAGCCCCGGAGGTAGTTCCCCCCAAAAGCTGCTACCGGTTCTCCGGGACACTTGGGAAAAGTTACTACTGGTTCTGGCAAACTGGTACGAACCTGTTACATCCCATCACTGACTCCAGGTATTGGAATGGCATTGATCTTGAGTGTATTCTTTCTTGAGTTGTGTGGTGTCCTCACAGTCAAATAGTTGCTCTATGTTCCTTGTCAGCAGTTGTACAAAAAGGAGGGGGGGATTACAGTTACTTAGTTTGTCAAGTTACCTAGTGAAATAAAGTTGAAGACTAGCAAAGGATCAGTTATGACAAAGATCTAGATACATTAGTTGTCTAGATAAGTCCTGATGGGAACAAACAAAATTAAAAAATCTGCCCCCTACTCTTCCTCTGTTCCTGATATACATACCACCTTTCATTTGTATTTCCCCAGTGTCTGAGGAGTAGGGAAATTTAACTGGAAATGTGCAAAGAATCTGCAGTAGCTTCAGGAATACAAATTCCAAAACCGTGCATCAATTTGGTGAAAAACAGCAAATTATGATTCTAAGTGGAAATTTCAATGGTTCAATATTAGTTTAAATTAGAAAACCAGTGTATTCAGGGAAGCTAGCAAGGAGGGTGAGGGGGTGGCCCGCCCCAGGCGGCACTTTGCAGGGTCTGCCACTGCACCGGACTTCCTGGCAGCTGGGGCGGGAGCCGGGACCCTCTGTCACCACCGGTGTCCTGGGCCCAGCCCCAGGCTGAAGAGCATAGGCCCAACAGCCCAGTGGAGACTAGGGGGTGCCCCTCCCCCTTCTCCATCCCCTCTTCTCCAGGCGCCCCCACCGCACGGCCTTCCAGGCTGGGGCGGCACAGCACGGCCCCAGCAGGCAGCCCACCGTTGGCATCCCAGGCACACGGCTGCCCGCCTCCAAGCCCACCGGCAGCAGCTCGTCCACCTGTGGCACCAGCAGCTCCCAGGAAGACGGGAGGAGAAGCCGGCAGTCGCCACAGCCCAACGCTGGCCAGGCCGAGGACACAACCCCGCAACGCGTGGCCGGCGCTGCTTATATCTGCCTCTAATACTTGGGAAAGGCCACTTTCTTAGAGTCTAGTTTGCAAAAGTCTAATACCTCCCCCCTCCCGTTTGGAAGAGGATGGGATTTGTAGTTCGGAAATAAAAGGTGACTTTCCTGACTTAGTCCCACAATCAGTGTCACTTCTGGAGCAGGATCTCACCTTCCTCTCCTCTATTTCCTTCTGCTTTAGGATTTTCCCTTTCTGTTGCTTTTAACCCTTTCATAGCCAGGCTCATAATACCATAAGCAAGAAGGGCCTTGGGATGGTTAAAGATCAGGAGCTGAATAAGAACCAAGGTGGTGAATTTATAAGGAAAGGTTGCCCTTGTTCGCAAGCCACTTGTAGCCTTCGGCAGCAGTGGTGCCCAGGAAGGCGGGAAATGAGGCCGGCAGTCACCGTGGCACAGCGCCGGCCAGTCTGAGGACTCCCCGCAATGCCTAGCTGGCGCTGCTTAGGCTGCTGGGTCGCGATGACCACCACCCTTACTTCCTGCCTTCCTGGGCGCCGCCAGGCTAGAAGGCGGGGCGGCCGCACACCTGGGACCCCAACAGATGTCCAAGGCTATGACGTTAATTATAAATATAAATCAATATAAATAAATAAATAAATATTTAAGACATATGGAATGCCAGCAGGAAAAGAAAAAATCACTCCAGATGGTCTATCCGCCCGTACCTTTCATTAGCTTGATGGAAGAGACAATGTTAGTGGATCTGGCTTGAACAGCAATCAACCCGCTCCTGAATTCTTTCTACCCTGTTCCTTTAAAGCAATGGTACTTAATGTTTCCACACCTGGGGCTGTACTGCACCTCCTCAGACGCCTGAACAGGCTAGTCACATGGTTCATCTCACCATAAGCACTGCCATAAATGGACCCATGGCTGTCGTAAATGTGCTTATGACAGCATTTACAACAGGAACATGCACGTTTAAGATGGCCCTGGGCATGCTTTATGGGTGTCGCAAACGCATCTCCTTCCACCTCCGGGAGCAGCAAGGGCAATGATATACCACATGAAATGGCACTGCAGGCCGGGTCCACTCAAGAGCAAGGGAACTCTGCAGTCTTTTTTCATGTGATTATTCTACTTCCTTTGCCTCAATCAAACTGGAGTGGAAGCTGAACTGTTCTTCAATGTTGCCAGTGAGAGATGGTTCTGGAGAACAAGTTCCAGGCACTTTCCATTTCCCAAGAATTTGCTGGCACAACTCAGCATTTGTCACCTGGGGAAACCTCTCAATGAGCCGATTGACAGGGCTGGCTGTGAGTCAAATTCTTGGCTAAAAGCAGCACAGAATAACCACTAGGTTGACTCAGCTTGTAATGGCATTTCATAAATCCCTGAAATTCTTCCTCCCTTGTCTTTAAAAATGTATATACAGTACTGTATAAACAAACATTGCATTACATGACAAAGGATCCCAAAATTAAGGTCCCACAAATCCTCAGCCTGCAGCCAAAGTGAAGCCATCTGACATGCAAAATAGAAGTTATGGTAATTTACCCCTGCCTATAACTGGTTTTGAATGGTAAAGGAAGAGATAAGGAAGATCAGGACCTAAAGTTACGTGGTTTTCCAAAGGCCGAGCCTTTTGAGCTTTTCTATATCTATGAGCAGAAAAGTTATTTCTCTGCTCTTCTTTGATGCTCTTTGGCCAGGAGGGGGGAGCATATGTGCATGGGCTAAATGAAGCTTCTATGCATCCTCCTTTACTGAAACCCCACAGCTGCTTTGCCCTTGGCAACAGGGCTCCATTCCCCGAAGACCCAGCCAAATAGATGCACTGGATCAGCATTGTGGGACTTGTAGTACAAAATCATCTGGGGTTGTGAGTTTGTAAATTCCTCCAGAAGGAAAATTGCCAGATAAACAGGGCAAGGGATTTAAGAGAAGAATAGCAGCCTTAGTGTTCTCTATTCTCTTTATTTTCTGTTTCCCAAATCCCAAGACCTCCCTCTGGAGAAAGTGAGAGAGAAGAGAGATGCTCCACGGTGCCCTTGTGAGGGAATCCAAAAATGAATTTGGCCACAATGGCTGTGAGGTAGATTCTTGATCTGGAAGAGGTTTTCTTTACAGAACCTCAGGACATAAAAATTAACACTGATAATAGGTTTTTAAAATAGTCTTTATTGAAAAAAAATAAAAACCACCCGCTCAAGGAGCAAAGAACCAGTGGCCATCTTCATTTACTAAAAGCACATTTAAATGACTTCTCCTTTATATGCGTGAAATGGAGTATATATAACGGTTTGCTGATTGAATGGCAATTTTTCTGCTTTGCAGGCATTGAAATGGCTGGTTTATCCCCTGACAGAACTCCTTCATGAGTAGTAAAGGATCTTCCCAGACCTAACCTCTTCCAACACTTGATATTTTGGTTTATTTGGGTGCTGAAATGCATAGCAAAGTGTACACAAGGTGGCTACAGTCTTAAACAAGCATTTAAAAGCTTATTCACAGAGTTAATTTTTACAAAGTTTATTAGATGTGTGCTCAGTAAAATGCATATCCAGCTATTCAAGGCTTCCTATCTTTGTGGGTCCTGTGATGTGCAACAAGCTTTGAATTTTGACTGAAGCTTTTTCCACAATCCAGGCATTTAAAAGACTTCTCACGTGTGTGGATCCTGTGGTGTGAAGCAAGGTGTCCACTTTGACTGAAGATTCTTCCACAATCCAGGCTTTCAAAAGGCTTCTCACCTGTGTGGGTCCTGTGATGTTTAGCAAGTGTTCCTCTGCGACTGAATCTTTTTCCACATTCCAGGCATTCAAAAGGCTTCTCACCTGTGTGGGTCCTGGGATGTGAAGCAAGTGTTCCTCTGCGACTGAATCTTTTTCCACATTCCAGGCATTCAAAAGGCTTCTCACCTGTGTGGGTCCTGTGATGTGAAGCAAGGCTTCCACTGTCTTTAAACCTTTTCCCACATTCCAGGCATTCAAAAGGCTTCTCACCTATGTGAGTCCTGTGATGTGAAGCAAGGCTTGCACTTTGACTGAAGCTTTTTCCACACTCAAGACATTCAAAAGGCTTCTCACCTGTGTGGGTCCTGTGATGTTTAGCAAGGGCTCCTCTCTCGCTGAATCTTTTCTCACACTCCAGACATTCAAAAGGCTTCTCTCCTGTGTGGATCCTGTGATGTTTAGCAAGGGTTCCTCTGTCACTGAAGCTTTTTCCACACTCCAGGCATTCAAAAGGCTTCTCACCTGTGTGGATCCTGTTATGTTTAGCAAGGGTTCCTCTGAGACTGAATCTTTTTCCACACTCCAGGCATTCAAAAGGCTTCTCACCTGTGTGGGTCCTGTGATGTTTAGCAAGGGTTCCTCTGAGACTGAAGCTTTTTCCACACTCCAGACATTCAAAAGGCTTCTCACCTGTGTGGACTCTGTGATGTGAAGCAAGGTGTGAACTTCTACTGAAGCTTTTTCCGCACTCCATGCATTTAAAAGGCTTCTCACCTGTGTGGATCCTGTGATGTTTAGTAAGGGTTCCTCTGTCACTGAAGCTTTTTCCACACTCCAGACATTCAAAAGGCTTCTCACCTGTGTGGACTCTGTGATGTGAAGGCAGGTGTGAACTTCTACTGAAGCTTTTTCCGCACTCCATGCATTTAAAAGGCTTCTCACCTGTGTGGATCCTGTGATGTTTAGTAAGGGTTCCTCTGTCACTGAAGCTTTTTCCACACTCCAGACATTCAAAAGGCTTCTCACCTGTGTGGACTCTGTGATGTGAAGCAAGGTTTCCTCTGAGACTGAATCTTTTTCCACACTCCAGGCATTCAAAAGGCTTCTCACCTGTGTGGGTCCTGTCATGTTTAGCAAGGTTTCCTCTGAGACTGAATCTTTTTCCACACTTCAGGCATTGAAAAGGCTCCTCACCTGTGTGGATCCTGTGATGTTGAGCAAGGTGTGAACTTCTACTGAAGCTTTTTCTGCACTCCATGCATTTAAGAGGCTTCTCACCTGTGTGGACTCTGTGATGTGAAGTAAGGTATTCACTTCTACTGAAGCTCTTTCCACACTCCAGGCATTCAAAAGGCTTCTCTCCTCTATGGAACCTTCTATGTCTTGCAAGGTGTCCTCATTGACTGAAACATTTTCCACACTCCCAAGCATTGGAATGGCATTTCTCCAGTATATTCTTTCTTGAGTTGTGCGATGTCCTCACAGTCAAAGAGTTGCTCTATGTTTCATGTAAGCAGTTGTAAAAAAAGATTGAGGAAAAAGGAATGACAGTTACCTAGTTTGCCTAGTTACCTAGTTGACGACTAGCAAAGGTCAGTTCTGACAAGGGCCTAGATAGCTTCAGGCAGAAAAATAACTGCTGATGGGAACAAACAAAATCAAAAACACTGCCTCATACTCTTTATCTGTTCCTGATATACATACCACCTTTCATTTGTATTTCCCCAGTGTCTGGGTAGTAGTAAAGATTAACTGGAAATGTTCAATGAATCTGCAGTAGTCTTAGCAATATAGAGCCCAAGTCCCTACATCAATTTGGTGGGGAAAAGCCAACTCTGATTTTATGGGGATATTTCAATGGTATTAGTAACAGTGGTGAGTTTCAGCAGTTTTCCACCAGATTGCCAGAACCGGTAGCAGAAATTATGGCTGGCCCCGCCCATCCAAGTTTGAAAATAAAGTGCCCATCAACTGAATCTGATCCTGAAGGTGTTCAAGGTTGACTCAGCCTTCCATCCATCCAGTAGATAGTTCCATCCATCCAGTAAGTACTCAGGATGTTTGGAGCAAAATGCTAATAGCATCATCCAAGGGGATGATTGGCTTTTTGAAGGCCATTGTATTATGAGGAGTTAAGATCATTTTACTTAGCTCTGCAGACCTTTTTGCATAAATAGGGAAAACGACCATCACCAGTATGTGAGTGCAGGGCACCATGACAGACTGTGCAAAATATTATAGAACAATGTAATCTTAGAGCAGGGATGGCCAACATTTCCCACCATGGGCCAGACCAGCCCCCAACACTCAGCTGTGCAGGCCAGACTTGTGGTTCCTCCCTCTACTTCTGGTGGTAGGAGGGTGTGTGGAGCATTTTCACTCCATTTTTGTAATTTTTCACCACATTTTTTGCACTTCTGGTGGCAGCGGGGGACTCCTGACAACCCGCCACTGCGGAATCTGGACGTGCAAAAACATAGTGAAAAGTTACAAAAATGGAGCTAAAATTCTCCACACACACTCCCGCCATTATTGGAAGCAGCAGAGGTTGCCAAAGCAGCCATAAATTGCTGCATTTTTGCACTTTTGACAGCAGGGAAATTCCGGAGGTGCCTGGGTTCCCACCGCGGGCTAGATTAATTGGCACCATGAGCTGGATTAGGCCCACAGGCCATAGGTTGGGAACCCCTGCCTTAGAGTATTTGAGAGCAATAGTGAAGATTTTCTAAGGATGACTCCTTGTGCAATATAAATGGTTTAAATGTTTGTTGTTTATAAATAAAGAAATATTTAGCCACAAATACAAGCCTAAAAGGAGTTTAAAATGGAACCAACTGCCAGTTCCGTGAGAGTGCAGTGGCTCAGGTAGCAAAGACACTGACTGGAAGGTCAGTATGTCAGCTGTTTGAGACCCAAGTACTGGGCAACGGATTGAGCTACAGTCTCTGTCCCAGTTCCTGCCAACCTAGCAGTTCGAAAGGAAGAAATTGCAAGTAGAGAAATACTGTACCACTTTGGTGGTAAGAGAGCATTCAGTGCACACGGTATCTAGTCATGCTCGCCTCAGGCTCATGGAAACAGCTATAAACAGAGATAAGCATTGAACCCTAGAGTCGGAAATGACTGGCTTTTGAGCATAAGCGACCTTTACCTTTATAACCAGTTCCTGTTTTCAAAGGGAAAGACCTAAGGCTACTCCCCCTTTCTTTTTTTGCATTTTTGTAAATTGAATTGAACTAGGCTACACTTTGCTGTCTTCAGTGAACCTAAATGCACTGAACTGCTATACAAAATGCTAAAAGAAAGAAGGGAGGGTGAAGGCGATTGATGTCTAGATAAGTGACACCTTCCCTCCAGTCTCTTTGGGAACCTGGACCTCCCATGTTTCCCACAACCATTGGTGAGTCTGGACATGAGTCTGCAGATATTACTCTATTGTATTGTGCAATTTTTTTCCTGTCACATAGCTTAATCTTTATTAAGAAATAAGCCTTGATGTTTAATTGTTAAACTGCTTTATATCTATTTAAATAAGATTACAGATCCAGATGCAAACACTGGATCTTTGGCTACAGAGATGAGCACTGAACCCTACAGTTGAATACGACTGGATTTCGAGCAAGGGTGGTAACTTTGTATTTATTTATTTTTAAACATGCAGATTTCACAGCCAGGATAAGGCACATGCCTATTAACGGTCTCTGAGAAATTTTAATAGTTGAAGTGATGTTCCGCCTCAATGTGGAAAAGTGCCTTATTTTGATTAATCTAGCAAGTCATATTTGCTGTAATCTGTTTGTTTTATATAACCTATTGCTTGTTGTTTATTGATTTACTTAATAATAATAATATACTGTAAGTAAGTTACTTTATATTATTGTATCTTCTTACTAAATCATACAATTTTAAATGATGTAGTGATTTGTTTTTAAATGCAACTGCTTTGTTGTTAAACATATTAGAGTAAACAAAACAAAGCATCCAGATGGAGTGGCTGTGAAGGCGCACCTTGTCAATATCCTCAAGGCTGCGGGAATCCATTCCAGTCCTGGCGTCAAATCCTACATGTTTCATTTATGTGCCGCAGGAGGTGGCTCCGTGATCATAGTGTGTGGAAAGCAGGCATCCACTTTGAACAAATTCATGCCAATGGCATTTCCCTGTTTCTCACTAAAATGATTTTCAGGGGGGAAATGTTCACTCAGACATGAGTACCAACCGCCGCTGAATAACCCTGTCAAAGTAACTTAAAAGGGGGACTTGCGTCATCACCATTACCTCTCAAAAAGATGTTCAGCAGGGTGTAAATCTATGAATAGCTATGCAAGTATGCTGGGTCCTAAATTTCCTAGGGGAACGTTTGGATTTTCTGACAAAAATAATCTGAATCTGCTTTTGAGTTCAAGAGTTGAAGTAAGCTCTGTTTTAATCACATAGAGGGCTTTTTAACCCACCCCAAGCTTTCTTAGCTTTGGCAAATTTCCAGACTCTCACACATGCTATATTGTTTAACTTCAAAAATTGCCTGAGTAAAACTTTGTTTGCTTCCTGCTGAGTTTGTCTCTGAAATCCTAAAAAGAACCTAAAGCCCATCAGAGCAGGCCAGTCTGAGTTGGCAACACACTGATCCCCTTGCCTACTGACCATAGAGTGCAGAAGTAATATGGGGTGGTTGATAGGTGTAATTGCTATCAAGAGGTGAACTATGAGTAATGTAGTGGCAACAAATGGAGTGTGCAATCACATGTGTGTGCAAACTCACTGAAAGTTCTGCCAGAGTAAAAAACCAGGAGTGTTATCAAGAAACACCCACTCCTTATTAATATATATATACGGTATAAGAAATACCTACCGTACTCTTTTGTCTTTCTTCTCAGTCCCCCGAACCACAAGGCCTCCTTCTGGGGAAAGTGGGAGAGAAGAGATGCTCCCTGGTGCCCTTGTGGGGGGGGGGGGGGAAATCAGAAAATGAATATCAAGCCCTATGGCTGCGAGATGGATCTTGGCTTGGAAGGGAGGATTTTTAATTTACAACCCCCTTTAGAGAATACCTCTGGGCGAAACATCTACTGATAATAAAACTATACTGTATTTTAAAATAGAAAAATGCAAGGTCTTGCAAAAAGAAACAGGAGAAGAAATTAAAAAGGAGCCACAATTTTATACAATTAAAAAAGAGAGAAACCAACTCTCTTATAATATCAAACAATGTTTTATAAATCATATAATATTTTACATTAAAAGCAGACACTGAATTAAAACAACTCCAAACCATTTCAAAGTAATTAAAGAGAGAGAAGAGAAGAAGGGGAGCCTCACCGGATCTCCTAAGGACAGAATAACGCCAGGTGCAGAAAGTAACGCCGTTCCTCTGCCAGGGGAGAAGAATAAGAGGGAGATTAAGACGTGGCCCCACCTTCGCTTCCCCCTGCTCAGGAATTTAACGCCCAGGCGCTTGGAAACCTCTCCCTTGGCTTTTTCTCCTACTCTAAGGCCCAGAATCCCCAAGCTAGATACAAACACATAGACCTTGTAGTCCAAGATCGTTTCAGATTACAGTTCCCATCACGTTTGACAGAAACAAGGGATTTAAATCCCTGAGCTATATCTGGCTCTAATACAGGACAGTACTTGTAAAAGGCTGGTTGCTTTCTTTCTTCCTGGAAGAGGATGGGATTTGTAGTTCCAGGGTCGTAGCCAGGAGTCTAGATTTGGGTGGGCGAATATTAATTCAGGGTGGGCAACAATGTTGTTCTTGTGAGTGTGTGTCAGAGTGAAGTTCAAAGCTAGTCTTGCTTTTATAATTAGCTCAATCGAAAGTATGTTATAGTATTATTTCCCCTGTGTAATATGAGCAGTCCACATAAATTGGAGAAAAGGGGGTTGGGAAAAAGGAAACTACGATTGTGTCATTCATTTCTTCACTGGTTTTTGTGTGTGGCTAATTGTACTGACAGGTTACTTGAACCTTGCAATCCCAATGGGTTTATTATACCAATCTCAATTTTGCAATTCTTAAAGGAGAAACAGATGTTTTTTCCTTGGGTATCCCTTAAAATATAATAATGATTATTATTATTTGAGGGGGGGGGATTTACACTTAAAGCTCTGCAATCAAATCCTTCCCTCCATGACTTTGCATTTTTTTTTTAAAAAAATCATAATTTAAATAATTTTTCTAATCAAGAAGACATAAGCCAAATCATACTGACTTTAGCAGTGTGTCCAGGAAATAAAAAGACATTGTTTATTTATTTATTTAAGTTTATAGGTCACCCAATCAGGGGGACCCGACTCAGGGCGACTTTACCTTGGTGTATCCTGTCGACCAGTGTATATAGATCCGAGCTACCAGGAGCCCAGCTGAGCAGCTGTCTCCAGGAAGTGGTTTCAATACTGCTTCAAGAGCTGTTCCAAGGCTGGCTTCTGGAGCTGTGTTCCAGAACTGCTTCAATGCTGTTCAGCTCCATAGAACAGCATTGCTGTCAGCACACCTCTGATTTATGGTAGCATTTAATGCTGATGAATTCTTCCCCAGATATACTCAGTTGAAAACAAGGAGAACAAAAGTAGTAGCTGTACAACTCTAGTTCAGCCTAAATCTGTTTTTTAATCTCCCAGGTTTCTTCCTTGTCCAGCTCCCATGCCTGTTCACGGTGATCGGAAATAAAAATGTTTTCTCCTTTTATACATAATTATCATAATGTACAGCTGGCATTAAAAAAAGCAATCACACTTCTATACTGCCCCATGACGCTTAATACACTCTAAGGCAGATCCCAAGTTAATTAGCACTTTTGCCCTCAACCTGCTGGGTACTATTTTCCCTGACCTCAGAAGGATGGAAGGCTGAGTCAACCTTCAGCCCTGGTCAAAATCGAACTCACAACCTCTTTTGGTCACAGGACAGCAGTTTAACCACTGTGCCCCCAGGGAATAATTTCTGTGTTTCTGCCTATAAGACTAGGAAATCCCTTTCGGTAGCGTTTCCAGGGCAATGCCCCCCCTTTCCCAGTCAAAAGAACCACACTCTTCAATAGTCTGGATGTTTATTGGAAAGGCAAAGATGTCACAGAGGATACATGGCCAAAGAGCATGAAAAACAATAAAACCTAACTAGAAGCCATCCAGGGCCTTTCGCCCTGCTTCCCCCTGGACGCGCCTGCCCTCCCCCCAGGCTGAGGGGGGTTCGTGTCCTCCCAGCATATGAAATATAGCTTAGGATCAGCACAGCTCAGCTCACAAAGCAGTACATGCATTTTTATATCGTTACATCACTCCAGATCCCATTCTCCACTCTCCCACCAGATGTTGTCCAACCACCAATCCTTTTGGGATTAAATAGTGGAGTCACTCATCCTTAGGGCTCCCCACCCTTCTTTCTCACTCCTGATGATCAACCCCCTCCTTTGGAATGTCTCCTACAGATAACTCAGGACTAGCTTGACCCATCTCCCCCTTCTTATCGAGATCTCTCCCACTGTCCCTAGCATCTGAGTCTCATAAACACAAAGTGAAAAGAGGAAACTTTCTCACAGTGGAGCCCCCCCTCTCCTTGCCTTTATACTGGCATTGTGTGGGTTTTGTGTTGATTGTGATGGGGCGAAAACACCTTGAATCTCTCCCTCTGTGTTCCAATGGAACAATCTTTATTAGCTTCTACTACCTGCAAAGTTTGTCGCTCCTACAAGTTCTCTTGACATTTAATAAGAACTGAGTTCCTGCAAAGATCTTTCCACCAAACAAAGGCTAAATCCCTGTTCCATGGTTTATGACAGGCCAATTATTCAGAAATAAGCCATTTTACACATCCATGTATCCCTCCTCACTGAGCTTCCCATGGGATCTGGTAATGAATTTCAGAAATTAAAAATCCTCCCGTCCATCCTATGTCCCTATAGCTTGCCCTGGGTAACACAGAAAGAGCCTCTTTGAAGACTGGTATTTCTGAAACGCAATTGGGCATATCCTGTAATACAAACCTTGTGTTGCCAGCTAATCATTCTCATACTAGGTCAGGCAAAAGGAACTACAGAATGAACTCACCAAAAGGTGCCTTCATTTTGGCAGTTTCACTTCTGGCCTAAATACAGAAGAAGAACCCCTTGCCCTCAATGGAATAGATCCCTCAGAACCTGGGTGGGGGAGGTTTGAAATTTGTAATTTCTGAAAAGTTTCCTCAACCGATAACCTCACGGTGTAACTTAGCTGCCAAGATTTTGGCCACTGTGTAATATTTCCTCTAAGAAACATCTCTTTAATTTATTGAAGAATTCGTTCCTTATTTTATTTTCAGATCTCAAGGTACAGTTCTAATACTTCTGAAGACTTTGACTATCAAGAAATCACTTTATGGATAAATAATTTATTGACAGAATAACTTTATATCCCCATCATACATAAAAAGAGATCAAGGCAATTTACAAAGAGAAGCACTTTAAATCACACGAACACTAACTTGGAACATTCTGAAATAGGATAAATTTAAACATTCAAAATTATTTAAAACCATATACTTAGAACTCTAGGCCACAACACGATCACAAAGCCAGATTCTTATTTATCAGAGGCTGAACGTGGCAGGAATCAGCCACGGAGGAGAGACCAACCATTGAATTGGTTTTGTGGATACATTCATTCGATTTGTAATAAAAAGAGCATTATGTTCGTCTGAGATCCTTCAAGCATCACCTCTGAGTAACTCTCATGCAAAAGACCACATGGGTCTTTTGAATTTCTGGCCTCTAATTCTTTCTACACCTACTGTTAGATTGTCAATTGTAGTGTACACCCATTAGTCTCACCTTCCTTTACTGCTTCCTTAAAGAGTAGGCATGTCTCTCCTCTCTTGTGTGTTCCTTGGAGAACAGGATGATCTACTAAGGATTCATTTTTAGGGTTGTTTAAATTATGATTTTAAAATAAAAGTTATTCAATTCTCTTTCCTTCTAGTGGACCTGCAGTGGAACTGGCTGCCTTTGTATTTACAGTCAGCTTACTCTGTTAGAGAGAGAGTTCAAGATGTGGTCTGAGGAGCACCCAGAAATTCCCTTTATTGGAATACAATTTCCAGAGTAGCCCGTGGACAAACCCGACTGAGGAAAACAGGAGCCAGAGCTGAAAATCAGAATGGCCAAAATCTTCCTGTGCAGTTAGGCAAACGGCGTCACTTTTGGGAGCTAATTACCTCAATTTAAGAAATCACCACAGACATTATCAGTTGCACATTGAGTCACACAGATCAGTATGCAGCTGATACATGTTGATGGTGAATTCTTAACTCCAAACCTCCATAAAGCTACTTAATGCTGCTTTATAATTACCGTACCTTCTTTCCTAATGTTTTGTGCCATCAACATGGGCTCAACTTACAGCAATCTTTATACAGCTTTCAAGGCACTGCAGTGGCTCTGTGTATGAAATGTTTGGTCTCTCAGGAGGTAGGATGTCCAACCAAAGGCTCTTCTGTGTTCTGAGTGCTAAATATTCTAAATTATTTCTCAGGTGCTACACATTATTTCCTTATACAAAAAAGGGAGTCTTTCCAAATATAACTCCTCTCCGGAATTTAAGTGGGTGCTTCCTTTTCAGTTTCTTTTAAAAATGGGATATTCATTTTTACGATCACTAAACTGGATTATCACTGAAATCCTCTTTAGAAAACTTGAGATGGGAAAAGCACAGGCCATTATGAAACTTCAGCCATTCAAGTTTTCTTAAATTAAAATGCTTCCTATTTCCCCTTATTTTCAGTTCTCTAAGAATTTTTATTTTTACCAACGGAAGACTTTGGATTGGAGAAGATTTTAATCACCAGCATTTGTGGCCAGTCGGATCAGGACCACCACTGGAACCTTGGTGGTGATTTTTGGTGGAGTTCGAACCGAAGGCTCTTCAGCGTTCTGAGCATTCTTCCTTATATGCATCTTCTGATGGAACCGAAAGGAGTGACTGGAACTAAAGGTCTTTCCACACTCCAGGCATTTAAATGGTTTTATCCCTGTGTGAGTTGCTTGATGGGAGGCAAGGTTTGTCTGCCAGATGAAGCTCTTTCCACACTCCAAGCACCGAAAGGGTTTCTCTCCTGTGTGGGTTCTCTGATGTTGCTTTAAGGTTGCGCTGTGGCAGAAAGTCTTCCCACACTCAGGGCACTCAAACAGCTTCTCTCCTGTGTGAGTTCGGTGATGCTGAATAAGAGAAGATTTCTGGCTGAAACTCTTCCCGCACTCTAAGCATTTATACAGCTTCTTCCCTTGGTGAATTTGTAGGTGTCTGTTTAGGACTGACGAGCGACTGAAGCTCTTCCCACACTCCTGGCATTTAAACGGCTTCTCCCCGTTATGCATTCTTAGGTGCAAAGTAAGGCCAGTCGCTCGATTGAAGGTTTTCCCGCATTCCAAACATTTGTGCTCTTCCCCCCCTCCGTGAACACTTTGATGTGACCAAAGGGCTGAACTTTGAGGGAAACTCTTACCACACTGCGAGCATTTAAACGGTTTCTCTCCTGTGTGGAGCCTTTGGTGTTCTACAAGGGCTGAACTATTAATGAAGCACTTTCCACACTCCATACATTTATACGGCTTCTCTCCAGTGTGGGTCCTTTTGTGCACCAGAAGATTTGAGCTGTGAATGAAGCTCTTTCCACACTCCATACATTTATATGGTTTCTCTCCAGTGTGGGTCCTTTTGTGCGACAGAAAATTTGAGCTCCGACTGAAGCTTTTCCCACACTCTAAGCATTGATATGGTTTCTCTCCAGTGTGGATTCTTTGGTGCAACATAAGGGCTTGTTTATAACTAAAGCACATTCCGCACTCAGAACATTTATAGGGTCTCTCCCCTGTGTGGATTCTCATATGCCTACTTACAGATGGCTTGCAGATGAAGCTTTTTCCACATTCTGGGCAGATATGAGGATTATGTTGATTTTCTTTAGACGTTATTTTTTCTCCACTAAACTCTCCATCAGTGTTGGTTCCCTTCTTTGCCTTTCCTTTCATTTTCTTCTCAGCCTTCTTTTGGGTTCTGCCTTTCTTCACCCGTGGCTTGATTGCTGTTCTCTTCTCCTCACTCTTCTGCCCTTCTGCTCCTGGAAAACAAAAAGGCTGTTCGTAAGACCCCAAGAAAAAATAAATCAAAGATTTAAACTGAATACTTGGGTGACCTCTTGTTCTTGTTTGGTTCATTTCTTGCTTTTCTTGGCCACCTCACATTGATGGGACCCATGGTAATACACAGTATTAATACAAATTGTGGTAAAAACACAATTGAACATTAAACATACAATAAAATAATATCACTTAACGGTCAACAATTTGTCTTTTTTAAAACTTTGTTACTTCTCTGATATGCGTGCACAGGCCAACATGGCTCCTTACTCAGAAATGAATCAAAAATTCCATAATTAAAAAACATTTTAATAATTTAAGAACACTTGATCAAGGAACCCAATCATCATTATTAAAAGCTGGTTCTGGTTCTTTTCTTTGGGTGTTAATTTTTCTCACCATCAATTTTGGTTCCCCTCTTGCCCTTTGGTTTCCCTTTTTTCTCAGCCTTCTTTTTAGATATACTTTTCTTCACCTGTGATTTGATTCCTGTTCTCTTATCCTTACTCTAATGGTGATTGGAAGGTGGCAGGTCAGCAGTTCGATACCTGAGTACTGCACGGCAGAGTGAACTCCTGTCTCTGTCCTAGCTCCTGCTAACCTAGGAGTTTGAAAGCAAAGAAATTGCAAGTAGATAAATAGGGATCATTCCGGCGGGAAGGTAAGCATGTATTCCAACTTCTAGGCATGCCTGCCACGTGTCCATGGAAACATCTGAAACACAGACAACGCTGTCTCTTTGTTTATAAACAGAGATGAGCAATGAATCCTAAAGTCAGATACGACTGGCTCTCGAGCAAGGGTTAACTTTACCTTTACTCTCTTCCCTCTTAGCCTTACTCTTCTTCCCATCGGGTCCAGAAAGACAAGAGATTCTATTCATAAGATCCCAAGAGACAAGAAATCAAAGAGCTCAGCTAAACCATTAGGTGACAATTCATTTTTATTTACTGTACAGTACTTTACTAATTGCATTTGCTGGCCAACTCCTCTCAATGAGTGGACCCAGAGTAGCTCACAATAGTACTTTGAATTGTTGCATTTCTTTGCTACTTTCTGTCAAAGAGGGGATGCAAGACAGTACACAATATATTAAAAAAATTATAATAATTACAGTTAAAAAATTAAGCATATATCACAAAAGTGACCTTTTGTGACACATACAATAATTAATATCAATTAATAGTCAACATTTTTGTGTTTTTAAAAAGCTTTTTTGTTTCTTTCCTTATATGCTTGCAGAGACTAACATCGCTGCCACTCTGAAAACAATTAACTAGAAGCATTTTCCAAATTTAAGAACAAAATATCTAGTTATAAGATTAAACCAGCTTCAGAGCAAAAATAAAGTCTTACCTATAGAGGCCTCTATTTCCATATTCTCCTCCATGACACTCAGGTCTGGATCCAGCAAGGACTCCACCCTTTCCTTGACAGAGAAACACACACAGCCACCTCCTCAAAAGTCTCCTGGAAGAAGAAAGCTTGTCTGTGAGCTTGATACTGTTAACTCCCTCCATCCACTCACCCTTCTGAATCCAAATATTGGCCATCCTCATGACCATCAGAATAATGACCTAAGAACATAACGGAGTCAACTGGGGGATCGCTCCTGCTTCTAGAGAAAGCCTGGCATTGTTTCAATCCAGAACCCACTGCGTTACCCATCTGAGGTTCCATGATAGCTACAAAGCTTTCTTTCTCAACCATTGACAGAGTTTGGGTGTTCTCTTCCAACCCATCCACCCCAAAAAACAGTTCCCTTCTTAACATTCAGCTGGAGCAAAGGTTATGCATTAGGTAGAAGGTCAAGGAAGAAAACCCAAAAGCTCATTATGACCTAGATCAGCAACATCCTATAATTAGGAAAGCTGATTCTGGGAAATAGGGTTCCTCAGATAACCTGAACGATAGGGTTTCCTAGAATAGCTTGTAGAAAGGGGACCTAAATAATAATAATAATAATAATAATAATAATAATAATAATAATAATAATAATAATAATAATAATAATAATAATAATAATAATAATAATAATAATAATAATAATAATAATAATAATTCAATTTCTATACCGCCCTACTTGGTAGGACTCACTCAGGGCGGTTCACAACATATACAAAATTACAAATTCACAAACACAACATGTCAATAAATAATATCACATAACGTTAACATCAGAGTCACCGAGCGTTGAGATAGTAGAATAGTTATATTATATAATTTCGAGTTTCTGGCGGAGGGAGGGGGCTTTCAGAAGAACTTAATGCCATTTCCCCACGGTCCCCCCCTCCCCTCTTTGGACGACAGAGGGGATATCTTGAAGAAAGGTGTGGCGAGGGTAATAGAAGATGGAAAGATAGGTAAGTTTTCTTTTCTTTTTAAAATATTATTCATTTTCTTATGTCTTGCTTTTGTAAGTATTTACAGTATTATTTCTTGCAGCACGTAACAAAAATAATAACCTATATCCCAGTATATAATAACAATAAGCACAAAAAATCATACTATACATATCTTACATAGACGGCCCATAGCACTATAAATAATATACAACCCTATAACACAGCAATGTAATACTGCCATAGCCTCTACACCAGTGGTGCTCAAACTAAGGCCCGGGGGCCGGGTGCGGCCCCCAATGCCAATTCATCCGGCCCGCGAAGCCCTCGTCGCTCCTGGAAGCAGAAGCCCTTCCGCTTCCAGGAGCGACGAGGGCTTCACGGGCGGGATGAATTGGCATCGGGGGCCACACCCGGCCCCCGGGCCTTAGTGACTGGCTCCCTGAACCACATGATTGGCCCACGGCCCAAAAGGTTTGGGCATCCCTGCTCTACACCCTCGCCAAGAGTAAGTCCGGAGGACAGGGTGGCAGGATCCTGCCGCCCACCGCCATAGAGTTGGGGACGGAGGCGGGGAAATGCAATAGTAATAATAATAAACTAAAACAATAAACAGGCTCCTGGTAATAAACCGGCTTCAGAGTAGAGGAAGTCTGACCGAGAGAGATCCCCATTCCCAAGTTCTCCTCCACAGCGCTCGAGTTTGAATCCAGCAAAAAACTTCACCGTTTCCTTGATAGAAAAACACGCAGGAAAATCCTTGCTGGAAGTCCAGGCAACAAGGGCTCTTCTGGGAGTGGTAGTCCAGAAAGACCCTCATCACCAGGCCACGGTCTGGTTGGACGCTGCCTAGCACATGGCGGTGGGGAAATCATCAACTGTACTTTTCTTTCGCCTGAAATCACCCATTGAGCGCAAGGGGGACATTCTTTCGGGGAATCCTGACCGAAGAGGAACTGACAGGGAGGCTAAGTGGAACAAGGAGAAATTGGGGATTTAAAAATAATAATAATTCCATTTCACTTCAATTATAAACTGAGTTTTTAGGGCTTTAATTAATCAGCTCCAGCAATTGGGATGCATTGAATGGAAGGCCAAGGAAGAAAATCCAAAAGCTCATTAAGAACTAGGTCAGCTGGATCCCCCCCCCCCCAGTGTTGTAGATGGTAGCCTGTGTGAATGTGGAAAAGAATTAAAAATTGTCCATATGATACAATGCACACGATGCCCTTCAACACGCACTGAGGATGACATTATGTTGGCAAGAGGAAAAGCTGTTGAGGTGGTCCAATATTGGCCGGATGCCATCTAGTGCTTCTAATTCCTTACAGTTTTAGATAGGTTAATTTTCGCTATGTAGTTTTTCTTCTATGCTGGTGGTGCCTGTGACACAAATAAAGAAAAAAAGACCATCACGCTTGCTTCATTTGATCTACTGCCTCTTTATTTCTCTTTTCATCAAACACAGTACAGTCATACCTCGCGTAACAAGCACAATGTGTTCCACACAGTTGCTCGTTATGTGAGTTACTTGTTATCTTCGCCTGCGGTGCATTTGGGAAGGGCATGGGGAAGATCCCCATACCCTTCCCAAAGGCCCCCAGGCATGCACGCGTCAGCAGGGTGCGTCAGCGGGGGTTTGGGAAGAGTACGGGGAAGATCCCCGTACCCTTTCCAAACACCCTGCAGATGCGTGTCGCACTCTTCCCAAACGCCGCGTGTCTGCAGGTTGTTTGGGAAGGGTACAGGGATATTCCCTGTACCCTTCCCAAACCCCCACTGACGCGCGCGCACCAGCTGGCACGCTCTAGTCTGCAGGGTGGTTTGGAACGCAGTGGGGGAGTCCCCTGTTGCATTCCAAAACACCCCGCAAATGAGAAGCTTCTCGTTAAGCGAGTTTTTGCTTGTTCAACGAAGCAGACCTTTTGGGGAAAGGTCTGCTTGTTAAGTGAGTTACTTGCTATACGAGATGCTCACTATCCGAGGCATTACTGTATTTGTAAAGCTCTTTTTCAATACCAGGGAAACCTAAAACCAGGGGGATAGGAAGTATTCCTTTTTGACAAATTAATTGTTACCTATGGCATAAAGTTACAGGATACTGTACAAGGTTTCAACCAAGGATTTATACTGTGTGCAGATTGTTTTGCATGCAGTGAAGACCTACGTTCCAACTGATGCTGTTTCCACACATCATCTACTTCTGCAGATGAATTCTATGGATGAATTCCTGTGTATGAATTCCTGGGTGCTTGAGGAGGCTGGAGATTAAACTGAAGGCTTTTGCGCATTCTAAGCCATCTTCCATATATGAATCTTCTGATGGAATCAAAATTTACCACTGGAACTAAAAGGCTTCCAGATTGAGTGAGAAGTCTTTAAGAGCCAGCATTTGTGGTCAGTTGGATCAATACCAGTGGTGGGATGTCAAAAATTTTACTACCCCGCCATGATGTCATCGCGATGTGGGGGGAGCTAATGTCATGATGTTGTGGGCGGAGCCAACATCATGACATTGTGGGCGGGGCCAAAGAAAAATTAATAATAAAATAAAAATAAACACACACACACCCCTCAAACCACCTACCCACCCACCCACCCACTACACAAACCCGTAAATAAAATGAATAAATAAAATTAAAAAATACATTTAAAATCACCCACCCACACGAAACAAAAATCAACCAGAGCTTTTAAACCTGAGTTTAATACTTATTTTGACTAATCTTTCTCACACTAGGTCAGATGGAAGGAACTACAGAATGAACTCACCACAAGATGGCTTCATTTTGGCACTTTTCAACTTTTCAACAGTTAAAGAAGTTAGGTACTACCTAACCAGTTCTCTAGGATAATATGCCTTAATGTAATTGTAAAACAGTTGTACCTCCTTAAGTGTTTTCCAATTGGAACAGCAATTGGAACAGCACAGGTATAGCTTATTGATGAGGTAACTCCAAGACTTTGCTTAAAAACCCCAAGCCAGGCCTGCCGGCCACTAGACATTTTTAGGAACTGTGGTAGTAAGTCAATATAGGTAAAGGTATTAAATACACATTAAAATACACACAGACACACCACATCCAAAGGTGAGTCACTTACCCTGGGGAGCAAGCTATAGGGAGCTTCAGGCTAGCAGCTTCTCTTTCTCCTCCCTGCTTGGGAGGACAGCAAGGAGGCCGTGCATATGCGCCAAGCACTGTAGGCGTGCATGCACACCAAGTCCTTGGCGCACATGCACAGTGGGGGAACCAGTGAAAAGGTAAGCCCCAGAGGTAGTTCCCCCCAGAAGCTGCTACCGGTTCTCCGGGACACTGGGGAAAGTTACTACTGGTTCTGGCAAACTGGTGCGAACCTGTTACATCCCATCACTGACTCCAGGTATTGGAATGGCATTGATCTCGAGTGTATTCTTTCTTGAGTTGTGTGGTGTCCTCACAGTCAAATAGTTGCTCTATGTTCCATGCCAGGAGTTGTACAAAAAGGAGGGGGGGGGATTACAGTTACTTAGTTTGTCAAGTTACCTAGTGAAATAAAGTTGAAGACTAGCAAAGGATCAGTTATGACAAAGATCTAGATACAGTAGTTGTCTAGATAAGTCCTGATGGGAACAAACAAAATTAAAAAATCTGCCCCCTACTCTTCCTCTGTTCATGATATACATACCACCTTTCATTGTATTTCCCCAGTGTCTGAGGAGTAGGAAAAATTTAACTGGAAATGTGCAAAGAATCTGCAGTAGCTTCAGCAATACAAATTCCAAAACCGTGCATCAATTTGGTGAAAAACAGCAAATTATGATTCTAAGTGGAAATTTCAATGGTTCAATATTAGTTTAAATTAGAAAACCAGTGTATTCAGGGAAGCTGAATTGTTGGGCGAAGAAAAGAAACATACACCCTTCAATACTGGTGTAGCGAGGAGGGTGAGAGGGTGGCCCGCCCCAGGCGGCACTTTGCGGGGTCTGCCACTGCACCAGACTTCCTGGCAGCTGGGGCGGGAGCCGGGACCCTCTGTCACCACCGGTGTCCTGGGCCCAGCCCCAGGCTGAAGAGCATAGGCCCAACAGCCCAGTGGAGACTAGGGGGTGCCCCTCCCCCTTCTCCATCCCCTCTTCTCCAGGCGCCCCCACCGCACGGCCTTCCAGGCTGGGGCGGCACAGCATGGCCCCAGCAGGCAGCCCACCGTTGGCATCCCAGGCACACGGCTGCCCGCCTCCAAGCCCACCGGCAGCAGCTCGTCCACCTGTGGCACCAGCAGCTCCCAGGAAGACGGGAGGAGAAGCCGGCAGTCGCCACAGCCCAACGCTGGCCAGGCCGAGGACACACACACAACCCCGCAACGCGTGGCCGGCGCTGCTTATATCTGCCTCTAATACTTGGGAAAGGCCACTTTCTTAGAGTCTAGTTTGCAAAAGTCTAATACCTCCCCCCTCCCGTTTGGAAGAGGATGGGATTTGTAGTTCGGAAATAAAAGGTGACTTTCCTGACTTAGTCCCACAATCAGTGTCACTTCTGGAGCAGGATCTCACCTTCCTCTCCTCTATTTCTTTCTGCTTCAGGAGTTTCCCTTTCTGTTGCTTTTAACCCTTTCATAGCCAGGCTCATAATACCATAAGCAAGAAGGGCCTTGGGATGGTTAAAGATCAGGAGCTGAATAAGAACCAAGGTGGTGAATTTATAGGGAAAGGTTGCCCTTGTTCGCAAGCCACTTGTAGCCTTCGGCAGCAGTGGTGCCCAGGAAGGCGGGAAATGAGGCCGGCAGTCACCGTGGCACAGCGCCGGCCAGTCTGAGGACTCCCCGCAATGCCTAGCTGGCGCTGCTTAGGCTGCTGGGCCGCGATGACCACCACCCTCACTTCCCGCCTTCCTGGGCGCCGCCAGGCTAGAAGGCGGGGCGGCCGCACACCTGGGACCCCAACAGATGCCCAAGGCTATGCAGTTAATTATAAATATAAATCAATATAAATAAATAAATAAATAAATATTTAAGACATATGGAATGCCAGCAGGAAAAGAAAAAATCACTCCAGATGGTCTATCCGCCCGTACCTTTCATTAGCTTGATGGAAGAGACAATGTTAGTGGATCTGGCTTGAACAGCAATCAACCCGCTCCTGAATGTCTTTCTACCCTGTTCCTTTAAAGCAATGGTACTTAATGTTTCCACACCTGAGGATGTACTGCACCTCCTCCGATGCCTGAACAGGCTAGTCACATGGTTCATCCCACCATAAGCACTGCCATAAATGGACCCATGGCTGTCGTAAATGTGCTTATGACAGCATTTACAACAGGAACATGCACGTTTAAGATGGCCCTGGGCATGCTTTATGGGTGTCGCAAACGCATCTCCTTCTACCTCCAGGAGCAGCAAGGGCAATGATATACCACATGAAATGGCACTGCAGGCCGGGTCCACTCAAGAGCAAGGGAACTCTGCAGTCTTTTTTCATGTGATTATTCTACTTCCTTTGCCTCAATCAAACTGGAGTGGAAGCTGAACTGTTCTTCAATGTTGCCAGTGAGAGATGGTTCTGGAGAACAAGTTCCAGGCACTTTCCATTTCCCAAGAATTTGCTGGCACAACTCAGCATTTGTCACCTGGGGAAACCTCTCAATGAGCCGATTGACAGGGCTGGCTGTGAGTCAAATTCTTGGCTAAAAGCAGCACAGAATAACCACTAGGTTGACTCAGCTTGTAATGGCATTTCATAAATCCCTGAAATTCTTCCTCCCTTGTCTTTAAAAATGTATATACAGTACTGTATAAACAAACATTGCATTACATGACAAAGAGGATCCCAAAATTAAGGCCCCACAAATCCTCAGCCTGTAGCCAAAGTGAAGCCATCTGACATGCAAAACAGAAGTTATGGTATTTTACCCCTGCCTATAACTGGTTTTGAATGGTAGGTAAAGGAAGAGATAAGGAAGATCAGGACCTAAAGTTACGTGGTTTTCCAAAGGCCGAGCCTTTTGAGCTTTTCTATATCTATGAGCAGAAAAGTTATTTCTCTGCTCTTCTTTGATGCTCTTTGGCCAGGAGGGGGGAGCATATGTGCATGGGCTAAATGAAGCTTCTATGCATCCTCCTTTACTGAAACCCCACAGCTGCTTTCCCCTTGGCAACAGGGCTCCATTCCCCAAAGACCCAGCCAAATAGATGCACTGGATCAGCATTGTGGGACTTGTAGTACAAAATCATCTGGGGTTGTGAGTTTGTAAATTCCTCCAGAAGGAAAATTGCCAGGTAAACAGGGCAAGGGACTTAAGAGAAGAATAGCAGCCTTAGTGTTCTCTATTCTCTTTATTTTCTGTTTCCCAAATCCCAAGACCTCCCTCTGAAGAAAGTGAGAGAGAAGAGAGATGCTCCACGGTGCCCTTGTGAGGGAATCCAAAAATGAATTTGGCCACAATGGCTGTGAGGTAAATTCTTGGTCTGGAAGAGGTTTTCTTTACAGAACCTCAGGACATAAAAATTAACACTGATAATAGGTTTTTAAAATAGTCTTTATTTAAAAAAATAAAAACCACCCGCTCGAGGAGCAAAGAACCAGTGGCCATCTTCACTTACTAAAAGCACATTTAAATGACTTCTCCTTTATATGTGTGAAATCGAGTATATATAAAGGTTTGCTGATTGAATGGCAATTTTTCTGCTTTGCAGGCATTGAAATGGCTGGTTTATCCCCTGACAGAACTCCTTCATGAGTAATAAAGGATCTTCCCAGACCTAACCTCTTCCAACACTTGATATTTTGGTTTATTTGGGTGCTGAAATGCATAGCAAAGTGTACACAAGGTGGCTAGAGTCTTAAATAAGCATTAAAAGCTTATTCGCAGAGTTAATTTTTACAAAGTTTATTAGATGTGTGCTCAGTAAAATGCACATCCAGCTATTCAAAGCTTCCTATCTTTGTGGGTCCTGTGATGTGCAACAAGCTTTGAATTTTGACTGAAGCTTTTTCCACACTCCAGGCATTTAAAAGACTTCTCACGTGTGTGGATCCTGTGGTGTGAAGCAAGTGTTCCTCTGCGACTGAATCTTTTTCCACATTCCAGGCATTCAAAAGGCTTCTCACCTGTGTGGGTCCTGTGATGTGAAGCAAGGCTTCCACTGTCTTTAAACCTTTTCCCACATTCCAGGCATTCAAAAGGCTTCTCACCTATGTGAGTCCTGTGATGTGAAGCAAGGCTTGCACTTTGACTGAAGCTTTTTCCACACTCAAGACATTCAAAAGGCTTCTCACCTGTGTGGGTTCTGTGATGTTTAGCAAGGGCTCCTCTCTCGCTGAATCTTTTCTCACACTCCAGACGTTCAAAAGGCTTCTCTCCTGTGTGGATCCTGTGATGTGAAGTAAGGTTTCCACTTTCACTGAAGCTTTTCCCACACTCCAGGCATTCAAAAGGCTTCTCACCTGTGTGGATCCTGTTATGTTTAGCAAGGTTTCCTCTGAGACTGAATCTTTTTCCACACTCCAGGCATTCAAAAGGCTTCTCACCTGTGTGGGTCCTGTGATGCATAGCAAGGGTTCCTCTGAGACTGAATCTTTTTCCACACTCCAGGCATTCAAAAGGCTTCTCACCTGTGTGGGTCATGTGATGTTTAGCAAGGGTTCCTCTGAGACTGAATCTTTTTCCACACTCCAGGCATTCAAAAGGCTTCTCACCTGTGTGGGCCCTGTGATGTGAAGCAAGGTGTGAACTTCTACTGAAGCTTTTTCCGCACTCCATGCATTTAAAAGGCTTCTCACCTGTGTGGGTCCTGTGATGTTTCGCAAGGGTTCCTCTGTCACTGAAGCTTTTTCCACACTCCAGACATTCAAAAGGCTTCTCACCTGTGTGGACTCTGTGATGTGAAGCAAGACTTGCACTGTGACTGAATCTTTTTCCACACTCCAGGCATTCAAAAGGCTTCTCACCTGTGTGGGTCCTGTCATGTTTAGCAAGGGTTCCTCTGTCACTGAAGTTTTTTCCACACTCCAGACATTCAAAAGGCTTCTTACCTGCGTGGACTCTGTGATGTGAAGCAAGACTTGCACTGTGACTGAAGCTTTTCCCACACTCCAGGCATTCAAAAGGCTTCTCACCTGAGTGGATCCTGTTATGTTTAGCAAGGTTTCCTCTGAGACTGAATCTTTTTCCACACTCCAGGCATTCAAAAGGCTTCTCACCTGTGTGGGTCCTGTCATGTTTAGCAAGGTTTCCTCTGAGACTGAATCTTTTTCCACACTTCAGGCATTGAAAAGGCTTCTCACCTGTGTGGGTCCTGTGATGTTGAGCAAGGTGTGAACTTCTACTGAAGCTTTTTCTGCACTCCATGCATTTAAAAGGCTTCTCACCTGTGTGGGTCCTGTGATGATTAGCAAGGTTTCCTCTGGGACTGAATATTTTTCCACACTCCAGGCATTCAAAAGGCTTCTCTCCTCTATGGGACCTTCTATGTCTTGCAAGGTGTCCTCATTGACTGAAACATTTTCCACACTCCCAAGCATTGGAATGGCATTTCTCCAGTATATTCTTTCTTGAGTTGTGCGATGTCCTCACAGTCAAAGAGTTGCTCTATGTTTCATGTAAGCAGTTGTAAAAAAAGATTGAGGAAAAAGGAATGACAGTTACCTAGTTTGCCTAGTTACCTAGTTGACGACTAGCAAAGGTCAGTTCTGACAAGGGCCTAGATAGCTTCAGGCAGAAAAATAACTGCTGATGGGAACAAACAAAATCAAAAACTCTGCCTCATACTCTTTATCTGTTCCTGATATACATACCACCTTTCATTTGTATTTCCCCAGTGTCTGGGTAGTAGTAAAGATTAACTGGAAATGTTCAATGAATCTGCAGTAGTCTTAGCAATATAGAGCCCAAGTCCCTACATCAATTTGGTGGGGAAAAGCCAACTCTGATTTTATGGGGATATTTCAATGGTATTAGTAACAGTGGTGAGTTTCAGCAGTTTTCCACCAGATTGCCAGAACCGGTAGCAGAAATTATGGCTGGCCCCGCCCATCCAAGTTTGAAAATAAAGTGCCCATCAACTGAATCTGATCCTGAAGGTGTTCAAGGTTGACTCAGCCTTCCATCCATCCAGTAGATAGTTCCATCCATCCAGTAAGTACTCAGGATGTTGGGAGCAAAATGCTAATAGCATCATCCAAGGGGATGATTGGCTTTTTGAAGGCCATTGTATTATGAGGAGTTAAGATCATTTTACTTAGCTCTGCAGACCTTTTTGCATAAATAGGGAAAACGACCATCACCAGCATGTGAGTGCAGGGCACCATGACAGACTGTGCAAAATATTATAGAACAATGTAATCTTAGAGCAGGGATGGCCAACATTTCCCACCATAGGCCAGACCAGCCCCCAACACTCAGCTGTGCAGGCCAGACTTGTGGTTCCTCCCTCTACTTCTGGTGGTAGGAGGGTGTGTGGAGCATTTTCACTCCATTTTTGTAATTTTTCACCACATTTTTTGCACTTCTGGTGGCAGCGGGGGACTCCTGACAACCCGCCACTGCGGAATCTGGACGTGCAAAAACATAGTGAAAAGTTACAAAAATGGAGCTAAAATTCTCCACACACGCTCCCGCCATTATTGGAAGCAGCAGAGGTTGCCAAAGCAGCCATAAATTGCTGCATTTTTGCACTTTTGACAGCAGGGAAATTCCGGAGGTGCCTGGGTTCCCACCGCGGGCTAGATTAATTGGCACCATGAGCTGGATTAGGCCCACAGGCCATAGGTTGGGAACCCCTGCCTTAGAGTATTTGAGAGCAATAGTGAAGATTTTCTAAGGATGACTCCTTGTGCAATATAAATGGTTTAAATGTTTGTTGTTTATAAATAAAGAAATATTTAGCCACAAATACAAGCCTAAAAGGAGTTTAAAATGGAACCAACTGCCAGTTCCGTGAGAGTGCAGTGGCTCAGGTAGCAAAGACGCTGACTGGAAGGTCAGTATGTCAGCTGTTTGAGACCCAAGTACTGGGCAACGGATTGAGCTACGGTCTCTGTCACAGTTCCTGCCAACCTAGCAGTTCGAAAGGAAGAAATTGCAAGTAGAGAAATACTGTACCACTTTGGTGGTAAGATAGCATTCAGTGCACACGGTATCTAGTCATGCTCGCCTCAGGCTCATGGAAACAGCTATAAACAGAGATAAGCATTGAACCCTAGAGTTGAAAATGACTGGCTTTTGAGCATAAGCGACCTTTACCTTTATAACCAGTTCCTGTTTTCAAAGGGAAAGACCTAAGGCTACTCCCCCTTTCTTTTTTTGCATTTTTGTAAATTGAATTGAACTAGGCTACACTTTGCTGTCTTCAGTGAACCTAAATGCACTGAACTGCTATACAAAATTCTAAAAGAAAGAAGGGAGGGTGAAGGGGATTGATGTCTAGATAAGTGACACCTTCCCTCCAGTCTCTTTGGGAACCTGGAGCTCCCATGTTTCCCACAACCATTGGTGAGTCTGGACATGAGTCTGCAGATATTACTCTATTGTATTGTGTAATTTTTTTCCCTGTCACATAGCTTAATCTTTAATAAGAAATAAGCCTTGATGTTTAATTGTTAAACTGCTTTATATCTATTTAAATAAGATTGCAAACACTGGATCTTTGGCTACAGAGATGAGCACTGAACCCTAGAGTTGAATACGACTGGATTTCGAGCAAGGGTGGTAACTTTGTATTTATTTATTTTTAAACATGCAGATTTCACAGCCAGGATAAGGCACATGCCTATTAACGGTCTCTGAGAAATTTTAATAGTTGAAGTGATGTTCCGCCTCAATGTGGAAAAGTGCCTTATTTTGATTAATCTGGCAAGTCATATTTGCTGTAATCTGTTTGCTTTATATAACCTATTGCTTGTTGTTTATTGATTTACTTAATAATAATCATATACTGTAAGTAAGTTACTTTATATTATTGTATCTTCTTACTAAATCATACAATTTTAAATGATATAGTGATTTCTTTTTAAATGCAACTGCTTTGTTGTTAAACATATTAGAGTAAACAAAACAAAGCATCCAGATGGAGGGGCTGTGAAGGCGCACCTTGTCAATATCCTCAAGGCTGCGGGAATCCATTCCAGTCCTGGCGTCAAATCCTACATGTTTCATTTATGTGCCGCAGGAGGTGGCTCCGTGATCAGTGTGTGGAAAGCGGGGATCCACTTTGAACAAATTCATGCCAATGGCATTTCCCTGTTTCTCACTAAAATGATTTTCAGGGGGGAAATGTTCACTCAGACATGAGTACCAACCGCCGCTGAATAACCCTGTCAAAGTAACTTAAAAGGGGGACTTGCGTCATCACCATTACCTCTCAAAAAGATTTTCAGCAGGGTGTAAATCTATGAATAGCTATGCAAGTATGTATGCTGGGTCCTAAATTTCCTAGGGGAACGTTTGGATTTTCTGACAAAAATAATCTGAATCTGCTTTTGAGTTCAAGAGTTGAAGTCAGCTCTGTTTTAATCACATAGAGGGCTTTTTAACCCACCCAAAGCTTTCTTAGCTTTGGCAAATTTCCAGACTCTCACACATGCTATAATGTTTAACTTCAAAAATTTGCCTGAGTAAAACTTTGTTTGCTTCCTGCTGAGTTTGTCTCTGAAATCCTAAAAAGAACCTAAAGCCCATCAGAGCAGGCCAGTCTGAGTTGGCAACACACTGATTCCCTTGCCTACTGACCATAGAGTGCAGAAGTAATACGGGGTGGTTGATAGGTGTAACTGCTATCAAGAGGTGAACTATGAGTAATGTACTGGCAACAAATGGAGTGTGCAATCACATGTGTGTGCAAACTCACTGAAAGTTCTGCCAGAGTAAAAAACCAGGAGTGTTATCAAGAAACACCCACTCCTTATTAATATATATACTGTATAAGAAATACCTACCGTACTCTTTTGTCTTTCTTCTCAGTCCCCCGAACCACAAGGCCTCCTTCTGGGGAAAGTGGGAGAGAAGAGATGCTCCCTGGTGCCCTTGTGGGGGGAAATCAGAAAATGAATATCAAGCCCTATGGCTGCGAGATGGATCTTGGCTTGGAAGGGAGGATTTTTAATTTACAACCCCCTTTAGAGAATACCTCTGGGCGAAACATCTACTGATAATAAAACTATACTGTATTTTAAAATAGAAAAATGCAAGGTCTTGCAAAAAGAAACAGGAGAAGAAATTAAAAAGGAGCCACAATTTTATACAATTAAAAAAGAGAGAAACCAACTCTCTTATAATATCAAACAATGTTTTATAAATCATATAATATTTTACATTAAAAGCAGACACTGAATTAAAACAACTCCAAACCATTTCAAAGTAATTAAAGAGAGAGAAGAGAAGAAAGGGAGCCTCACCGGATCTCCTAAGGACAGAATAACGCCAGGTGCAGAAAGTAACGCCGTTCCTCTGCCAGGGGAGAAGAATAAGAGGGAGATTAAGACGTGGCCCCACCTTCGCTTCCCCCTGCTCAGGAATTTAACGCCCAGGCGCTTGGAAACCTCTCCCTTGGCTTTTTCTCCTACTCTAAGGCCCAGAATCCCCAAGCTAGATACAAACACATAGGCCTTGTAGTCCAAGATCGTTTCAGATTACAGTTCCCATCACGTTTGACAGAAACAAGGGATTTAAATCCCTGAGCTATATATGGCTCTAATACAGGACAGTACTTGTAAAAGGCTGGTTACTTTCTTAAGAGTCCAGTTTACAAAAGTGTAAAAACAAAAACAAAACCTCCCGCCTGGAAGAGGATGGGATTTGTAGTTCCAGGGTCATAGCCAGGAGTCTAGATTTGGGTGGGCGAATATTAATTCAGGGTGGGCAACAATGTCGTTCTTGTGTGTGTGTGTGTGTGTGTGTGTCAGAGTGAAGTTCAAAGCTAGTCTTGCTTTTATAATTAGCTCAATCGAAAGTATGTTATAGTATTATTTCCCCTGTGTAATATGAGCAGTCCACATAAATTGGAGAAAAGGGGGTTGAGAAAAAGGAAACTACGATTGTGTCATTCATTTCTTCACTGGTTTTTGTGTGTGGCTAATTGTACTGACAGGCTACTTGAACCTTGCAATCCCAATGGGTTTATTATACCAATCTCAATTTTGCAATTCTTAAAGGAGAAACAGCTGTTTTTCCTTGGGTATCCCTTAAAATATAATAATGATTATTATTATTTTTTTTGGGGGGGGGGGAATTTACACTTTAAAGCTCTGCAATCAAATCCTCCCCTCCATGACTTTGCAATTTTTTTTTTAAATCATAATTTAAATAATTTTTCTAATCAAGAAGACATAAGCCAAATCATACTGGCTTTGGCAGTGTGTCCAGGAAATAAAAAGACATAAAAAGACATTGTTTATTTATTTATTTATTTAAGTTTATAGGTCACCCAATCAGGGGGACCAGACTCAGGGCGACTTTACCTTGGTGTATCCTGTCAACCAGTGTATATAGATCCGAGCTACCAGGAGCCCAGTTGAGCAGCTGTCTCCAGGAAGTGGTTTCAATACTGCTTCAAGAGCTGTTCCAAGGCTGGCTTCTGGAGCTGTGTTCCAGGACTGCTTCAATGCCATTCATCTCCATAGATTCCAGCTCATCTTTTGCTTATACAGGTATTGCTAAGCTTCCATGCCTGTCGTGACTGCGAATTCTCTGCTGCCAGGTATGGACAAAGGCTCCCACGCTTCCTGCCTTGAGGACTGAGTTCTGGTGGCTCTGGCAAGCCACCTTTGCGTACCAAGCTGAAAAGGACTTGGGTAAGCTGTGGAACTTTGTTACTTGTGCTTACAGCTTGCATGTGCCCGTTGAATTGAACTGTATGAAATTCTATAGAACCTTTCAAGTACATCATGAGAAACCAAGAGACTTGTGTTACACTGTATATATCTGCACTTTTATTTCTAAGTAAACCAACACTGAGTTGGTCTTTGCATCAAAACTGCCTCCCTGTTTTGCTTGTCCACACAAGGGGCCAACCTCTGCCAGGTGCGTGCGTGCCACCCTCTTCTCTACAGCCTGGCCTAGAACTACCATGGCCTGCATGGAAAGCTTTAAACAGACTGGTTGCTAGGTAGGAAGATCAAGGGTTTATATGAGAAAGTGGGGCTTCCCTGTAGATGTGTGAATGTGGAAAAGAACAAACAAGCTCATATGATACAAGGCACACGATGCCCCCTCAATATACACTGAGGAGGACCTTATGTTGGCAAGAGGAAATGCTGTTGAAGTGGCCCAAAACTGCCCTTTTAACCCCACCGTGGTTTTAGATATGTTAATTTCAGCTTTGTATATTATTTGGGAAAAACAAAGGAATATCAGAAACAAGTCTACTTCTGTTTCATTCATTACACTAAGGCCTTTGACTGTGTGGACCACAACAAAATGTGGCAAGTAATTAAAGAGATGGGAATACCAGAGCACCTTATATATCTCATGAGAAATCTGTATATGAATCAAGAAGCAAGTTAGGACAGAATATGGAAGAACAGAGTGGATTGGAACAGGAAAAGGAGTAAGACAAGGCTGCATTTTGTCACCTTGCCTATTCAACTTATACACAGAGCACATAAAGCACAATGCAGGGATGGAGGAATCACAAATTGGGATCAAAATTGCTGGGAGAAACATCAACAATTTGAGATATGCAGATGATACCACCCTAATGGCTGAAAGTGAGGAGGATCTAAAGAAGCTCCTGATTAGGTTGAAAGAAGAAAGTGCAAAAGCTGGCTTGAGACTCAATATAAAGAAAACCAAGATAATGGCAACAGGTCCTATCAGTCCCTGGAAAATAGATGGGGAAGAAGTAGAAGCAGTGACAGATTTTACTTTCTTCGGACCAAAGCTCACTGCAGATGGTGATTGCAGCCATCAAATAAAAAGGTGACTGGTTCTTAGGAGGCAAGTGATGAGAAACCTGGGGAGCATAGTGAAAAGTAGAGACATCACAATACAAACAAAAATTCGTATAGTCAAAGCAATGGTATTTCCAGTGGCAATGTATGGTTGTGAGAGCTGGACCATAAGGAAAGCTGAGCGCAGAAGAATGCCTTTGAGATGTGGTGTTGGAGGAGAGTTTTGAGAGTCCCCTGGACAGCAAGGAGAACAAATAGGTCAATCTTAGAAGAAATCAAACCTGACTGCTCCTTAGGTCAAATAGGGAAGATGAAGCTAAAGTACTTTGGACATCAAATGAGAAGAGGATTCGCTTGAGAAAGCCTTGATGCTGGGAAGGGTGGAGGGCAAAAGAAGAAGGGGGCGGCCAAAAATGAGATGGCTAGATGGTATTGTAGACACAATGGGCACAGAGCTGAGTGAGTTGAGGAGGATGGTGGAGGACAGAATTGCCTGGCGGACAGTGGTCCATGGGGCCGCAAAGGATCGGAATCGACTGTGCGACTGAACAACAAAAATATTATTCTATGCTGGTGGTGTTTCTAACACGAGTAAAGAAGAAAGAATATGCTTTTACTCTTTCTGATATGTTGTTCAGCATAGAAAAATATCCTAATTAAACCTTTGTTTGCTTCCCATGGATGGCTTTGTCTCTGAGATCCTAAAAGACCTGATCCAGAGAATGTCTTCTATAGTTTGGCTTTATCCAGTGTCCTATGTGCCTTCAAGAATCTGGACCCAGGGAATACTCAGGCACTTGTGGAGCTGTTAACTTTCGGCCATGTTGGTCTTGCCACTTACTGCTACTTCTATACTGAATGTATTATAAAACACCCTCCTGTCCTGTGAGGGAGCATCTGTTCTTACTCTTCTCTCTGCTTCCCAGGTAGCCTCTCTCCAAATAAGAGCATTTCCCTTTTTCACTGAGGCCAGATTTTGGAGCAATTACCCAAGGCAATTTTTCTACAGTCCCCGTAACTTTCCAGAACAACAAACTCTACAGATAGTTAGTTCGTTACTGGATGTCCAAATAATTATTTAATTATAGTTATATTATTTAAATTGTTTATTATTTTATTATATGTATTTATTTATTTATTATTTAAGACAACCAGGGGTGCCACTAAGAAAAGTAAAAATCACTCCAAATGGTCTATCCTCCTGTATCTTTCATTGGCACTAGCTGGGAAGAGACAATATTGATAGATCTAGCCTGAACTGCAATCAACTCACTGCTGAAGCTCCTCCTTCTATGCTCTTTTAAGCAAGGTATTTTTACATAATCGCCGTGGGCTGGACCACACCCCCTCAAACACCTGAGTGGCCCGTTCAGGTGGTTCTCCCTGCCGTAAATACAACTGCGGCTGTTGTAAATGCGTTTAGGACAGCTGCAGGTGTATTTACAGCAGTGTTTATGGCATGTGCAGGTATGTGTACACACACACAGATGCATTTTATAGCTGTTGTAAACGCGCCCGCTTCTGCTTCCAGGACTGGTGAAGGTGATGGTGGAAAATTACCAGTTTTACAGTGCAAGGGATTTAAGAGAGGAATAGTAGCCTTGTCAAGAAATACCTTCTCTATTCTCTTTCCTTTCTGTCTCTCAAATCCCAAGATCTCCCTCTGGAGAAAAGCGATAGAGAATAGATGCTGTCTGGTATCCTTGAGGGGGATTCAAAAATGAATGTGGCCACAATGGCTGTGAGGTAGATCTTGGTCAGGACAGAAGGGGTTTTCTTCAGGACATAACAATTAACACTGATAATAGGTTTTTAAAATAGGCTTTATTTAAAGAAATTAAAATCACCGGCTCAGGAAGCAAAGAACTAGTGACCATCATAATTCACTAAAAGTACACTCAAATGACTTCTTGCTTATATGTGGAAATGGAGTATAGAAATAACTCGGATAACTTTTGCATCAGATAGCGCTAAAACCGCATAATGTTAAGTAATCTGGGGGGAAATTGCATCACATAATGTTAAAATCCTATGGGATCCATCAGATAACAGGAACATCACAGAACTCTCTCTGCCTGCTGGAGAGGGGGAATGAGGGCCAGCTGTGTGGACCAGCTAGCTCAGCCATAAAGACCTTGCTGTCTCTCTTGACTGTATTGTATTTTTACACTGTATTTTATTGTATTGTTTTTTCTTTTATGTAAAATTTATTGTGTTATCTGTGCTGCATCTGTTGTTATATTTTTATATTATGCTGTATTTATATTTGAGATTGTGATACTGTATATGTTTGTGTTATGTGAGCCCCTCTGAGTCGCCTCAGTGAGGTGAGTAGAGGGGCATATAAATCTAATTTAATAATAATAATAAAACCTGTGTCAGTTACAATGTACAGTATACTTGTTTCTGATATTCCTTTGTTTTTCCATGATCCAACGTATGTTGGCAATGTAGTCTCTAGTCCCCCTGCCTCTTCTGAATCCTGCCTGTACTTCTGGTAATTCTCTCTCCATGTGCTCCTGCAGCCTATCCTGTATTATCTTGAGCATCACCTTCCTAGCATGTGGGATGAGTGCAATTGTTCAATAATTTGAACATTCTTTGGCATTACCCTTTTTTGGGATTGGAACGTATACTGATCTTTTCCAATCCTGTGGCCATTGTTGTGTTTTCCAAATCTGCTGGCATATAGAATGTAATAATTTGATTCCATCATCTTTTAGGGCTTTGAAAAATTCAACTTGGATACCATCATCTCCACTGGCTTTGTGGTCTGCAGTGCTTGTTAGGGCCTTTCTGACTTCACTCTCTAGGATGTCTGGTTCAAGTTCATTTTCCTCACCATTGAAATTATCAGGAGTGTTGAGGTCTTTTTTGTAGAGTTCCTCTGTGTACTACCTGAAAGCGCAAAGCTCCAGCGTGGCAAAGCAACAGGAAGCCAGTGTTGGATTACAATGTAGCACAGCAAGCACAACACACCTTGGGACTCAGCCTGCTTTTACGAGGTGTAGCCCCACATAAACTTTCACCCCAGGCACCTCATCCATACCTAGGGCCATTCCTGCCTCCCCCTTTCAGTTCACCCCAGGCAGCCCTCAGCACTCTGTTGGGACGGACCACAGGGGGGTTGGAGCCAGCCCTCAGATCCTTCACATGGATCACCTGGGGGAAGGGGGCTTCCCAGGGATCTCGACCAGGAAGGTTTGGGCATCTATCTGCTGGTGGATCATCCCGGGTCCCTCCCAATTGACTCCCTCATCCTGAGCCAGGGAATGCCTAACTAACACCCAGGCCCCCACTCCCCACTTTGAGATCTGCTTGGGAGACAACGCAAGCCCAGCAAATTCCTGCAGGATCATAATCAGGCCAGGGGAAGATGGGACCTCTCTACCCTCCCAGTTAGCCTTCAGAAAATCCAAGAACACAGCAATTTTCTCTCCCTCCTCCACCGAATCCCCTTTATTTGAGAATTTTCGGCTACCTGCAGGTCGTCGACCAGGCGTGTCAAATCCACCACCAACAAATCCCTGTATTGTAACAACACTCACCTAGTAGGCACTGATAACTTCACCAAAAATTGTTCCCTCACGATGAGATGAAAAAAGTGAGCAAAAGTGTTCACCTGGGGCCCCTCCACCCAACATGGTTAACTTCTGGACAAGATCACCAGTGATGGGATGTCCCCAGTTCCATATGGTTCCCTGGAACCGGTAGGACCAATCCCGGAGGGTTCTCCGGGAGGGTAGTCAACTTTTGAGGTGTCCGGTTCCGGACGCCTCACCGAAAGAATTTTTTTATAAAATCGGAGCAAAAATGGCTTCAATTGACTATGCATGCACAGAAACTCAATCTGATGCATTGCGCATGCGTCAGATTGAGTTTCTGCGGATGCGCAGTCAATTGGAGCCATTTTTGCTCCGATTTAAAAATTTTTTTATTTTGGAGCTTTCAGGGCGGTGGCACCAGCCCTCAGAGGAGGGCACCTACCCCGGGGCACGCTGAGGCCTGCCTGGGCCATCCGCTGCCAAGGCCCCATGCCCTGGGGACACCCGGCGGGGCCTCCTCTGCCGGGCGCCTGCAGCCTCCTCCTCCTCCTTGGGCTGGTGCCTTTTTGGCCCGGCTCCGGCTGCGGCTCCTGGCGGAGGCTGCAGGTGGCGGCGGTGCGCCCCACCAGGCGTCCCCTTGGCATGGGGTCTTGTCTGCAGCGGACAGCCCAGGGAGGCTCGGCGGCCGCGGCCCGAGCCACCGCCAGAGCCACTGCTGCCCGCCGCCCCTGGCCATGGCCGCAGCCATGCCAAAAAGGCACCAGCCCGAGGAGGCTACAGGGCTGCAGGCAGCGACAGCTCCAGCGGCGGCGGCTGTGGACGGCGGCTGCAGGCGGTGGCTCCTGTGGCCACGGCCTTCGGAGGAGGAGGCCGCAGTCGGGGGCGGCGCGCCTTGGTGGGTGACTCCGGGCCATGGGGGTTCGTCATCCCAAGGAAGGTAAGCAAGTGAGGGGTTTTTATTTGGGGTGGGTGGGTAATTTATTTGTGTTTTGGGTGGGTGGTTGTATTTTTATTTAATTTTTATTTTATTTATTTCTTTATTTCAGTTATTTACGGGTTTGTGTTGTAGCTGTCTGGGTGTGTGTGTGTGTTTATTTTATTTATTTATTTTTATTTTTGGCCCCGCCCACAACGTCATGACGTCGGCTCCGCCCATGACGTCATGACATTGGCCATGCGACGTCATGGCGTGGTAGTAGATTTTTTGTCATCCCATCACTGAAGATCACCCTGGAATTCCATTTGGTACTCCTCCCTGGCCTTCTTTATATTCCAGAACCTGGCCTGTGGTGCGTCTGCAGTCAGCCCGTATTGAACATGGAGGCGAGTTTTGACTTCGTCCCAGGGTAGGGACTCATCCAGGGCAGCCAGGAAAGTAGCAAACGGCTCTGTGGTTTGGCCCACCAACAGCTGTGACCACAGTCGGGGTGGAATCTCATAGTCTCTGTAAACGGTCTCAAAGCAGGTCAGGAAAGGCCACAACTCCTGATTTGGCTGCTGCACCGGCAGACGGCTCCGGTCAACTTGGCACAGGGTTTGAGAACGCCCCTACGTACCTCCTGAGCTTGCTGGAACTCAGCTTGGGCCCGTACTAGTTGATTTACAGCTTTCTGAAGCACTGTAACAGACGGAGGATCCTGGCTGGCACCCGGTCCAGTTCCCTCATCCTTCTCCATTTGCGAATTGTCACTCAACTCAGCCAGACATCCAGTTCGTTGCTGATATCCTCCATAACAGTGGTGCCCAAACTAAGGCTTGGGGGCCAGGTGCGGCCCCCAGCGCCAATTCATCCGGCTCATAAAGCCCTCATCACTCCTGGAAGCGGAAGTAAAACGCGCCCGTACCTCCACTTCCAGGAGACGAGGGCTTTGTGGGCCACATAAATTGGCGTTGGGGGCCACACCCAGCCCCCGGGCCTTAGTGACTGGCTCCCTGAAACACATTATTGGCCCATGGCCCAAAAAGTTTGGGCACCCCTGCCCTATAACTTCAAGTGCTGAATCAGACAACAGGTCCCGTTTCCTCCTTCTCACATGTACGATGGGGGTACTTTCGGCAAGAACGGCGTCCGGAAGATTCCACAAATCCTCAGGAATCTCCATCCACTACACACCTTCCTTCCTAGCTACCCAAAATAATAAACACTCACTTTGCCATGAATGCTCCATGTTCACCAATTACCATTACTCAGACTACACTCCTTGGTAGCAGTAAGGCAATATGCTCACAGGACATGAAGGTTTCTTCTCTGGAACTTGCACACACTTGGCAATTCCTCCAAAGTCCTCAGCCACCCTTGGGCTTCTACAGGCAATTTGTTACGCACCTTGTTAACCTCAGGATCTGGATCCCACCGCTGCCACCATATAAGACTAGAAAATCCCTTTTGGTAGTGTTGCCAGGGCGATGGCTCCCCTTTTCCAGTCTCAAGACAACCACACTCTTCAATAGTCTGGATGTTTATTGGAAAGGCAAAGATGTCACAGAGCATACATAGGCAAAGAGCGTGAAAAACAATAAAACCTAACTAGAAGCCATCCAGGGCCATTCGCCCTGCTTCCCCCTGGACGCCCCCCCCCCGGCTGAGGGGGGTGCATGTCCTCCCAGCATACGAAAGACAGCTTAGGATCAGCACAGCTCAGCTCACAAAGCAGTGCATGCATTTTTATATCGTTACATCACTCCAGATCCCATTCTCCACCCTCCCACCAGATGTTGTCCAACTACCAGTCCTTTTGGGGTTAAATAGTGGAGTCACTCATCCTTAGGGCTCCCCACCCTTCTTTCTCACTCCTGATGATCGACCGCCTCCTTTGGAATGTCTCCTACAGATAACTCAGGACTAGCTTGACCCATCGCCCCCTTATCGAGATCTCTCCCACTGTCCCTAGCATCTGAGTCTCATAAACACAAAGTGAAAAGAGGAAACTTTCTCACAGTGGAGGCCCCCCCTCCTTGCCTTTATACTGGCATTGTGTGGGTTTTGTGTTGAATGTGATGGGGCGAAAACGCCTTGAATCTCTCCCTCTGTGTTCCAATGGAACAATCTTTATTAGCTTCTACTACCTGCAAAGTTTGTCGCTCCTACAAGTTCTCTTGACATTTAATAAGAATTGAGTTCCTGCAAAGATCTTTCCACCAAACAAAGGCTAAATCCCTGTTCCATGGTTTATGACAGGCCAATTATTCAGAAATAAACCATTTTACATATTCATGTGTCCCTCCTCACTGAGCTTCCCATGGGATCTGGTGTCAGAAAACGACATCTTTTTCCTAATGCTCACGAAGCTTGGTTAAATAGTAGTTTCATATAGGCCTCAGAACAAATCTTTTGTCTTCTCTGAGCCTCAAGGCTGTCACAGACAGCATGTTTTTCAGTGTCAGTGTACCCGTGTTATCTTTTCTAAGCTAGCTAAGCTCCTGGATGTTTTGACCAAACAGAGAACATTCTCTGTTCATTCTCTGTGCACGTGTGTAAACAACTATTGTTTTGAGAAAGTTATTCTCTGTTGCTTTCTGTTACTTGATTGGCTAAAGCTAAACCACCTGACTGCAAATTCTCCATTTTGGAGAGAAGGAGTTCGTCTCTGCTTCTCCATGAATTAAGACCTGTTTTTGATTAGAGAGCTTTTGTTTCTGGATCTCTATGGGCTGACATTATTTTGCCTAGGAGCTATGCATTTTTGCTCCTTAAAAATGGTTACCTAGATTACCTGTGGACTTTATTGGACTGACCTGTGCTACTGACTTTTATTCTTTATGAACCTGATCAATAAATCTTCATCATTTTTCTGAACAACTTGTCTTCATTGGACTAAAAGGGTAAGAGCAGCATTGCATTCCACACACAAACATTCAAACATAGGGCCGTCCAGCCCGCCCTATGTTTGTTTTGGTTTAAGGGGTTTTCCAGAAGGCCGGCTGGTACGTGACATCTGGTAATGAATTTCAGAAATTAAAAATCCTCCCGTCCATCCCTATAGCTTGCCCTGGGTAACACAGAAAGAGCCTCTTTGAAGACTGGTGTTTCAGAAACACAATTGGACATATCCTGTAATGGCAACCTTGTGTTGCCAGCTAATCTTTCTCATACTAGGTCAGGCAAAAGGAACTACAGAATGAACTCACCAAAAGGTGCCTTCATTTTGGCAGTTTCACTTCTGACCTAAATACAGAAGAACCCCTTGCCCTCAATGAAATAGATCCCTCAGAACCTGGGTGGGGGAGGTTAGAAATTTGTAATTTCTGAAAAGTTTCCTCAGCCGATAACCTCACGGTGTAACTTAGCTGCCAAGATTTTGGCCACTGTGTAATATTTCCTCTAAGAAACATCTCTTTAATTTATTGAAGAATTCGTTCCTTATTTTATTTTCAAGATACAGTTCTAATACTTCTGAAGACTTTGACTATCATGAAATCACTTTATGGATAAATAATTTATTGACAGAATAACTTTATATCCCCATCATACATAAAGAGAGATCAAGGAAATTTACAAAGAGAAGCACTTTAAAACACACGCACACTAACTTGGAACATTCTGAAATAGGATAAATTTAAACATTCAAAATTATTTAAAACCATACACTTAGAACTCTAGGCCAGAATGCAATCACAAAGCCAGATTCTTATTCATCAGAGGCTGAACGTGGCAGGAATCAGCCACGGAGGAAAGACGACCCTTTGAATTGGTTTTGTGGATACATTCATTCGATTTGTAATAAAAAGAGCATTATGTTTGTCTGAGATCCTTTAAGCATCACCTCTGAGTAACTCTCATGCAAAAGACCACATGGGTCTTTTGAATTTCTGGCCTCTAATTCTTTCTACACCTACTGTTAGATTGTCAATTGCAGTGTACACCCATTAGTCTCACCTTCCTTTCCTACTTCCTTAAAGAGTAGGCATGACTCTCCTATCTTGGTTGTTCCTTGGATAACAGGATGATCTATTAAGGATCCATTTTTAGGGTCATTTAAATTATTATTTTAAAATAAAAGTTATTCAATTCTCTTTCCTTCTTGTGGACCTGCAGTGGAACTGGCTGCCTTTGTATTTACAGTCAGCTTACTCTGTTAGAGAGAGATTTCAAGATGTGGTCTGAGGTGCACCCAGAAATTCCCTTTATTGGAATAAAATTTCCAGAAGAGCCCATGGACAAGCCCGACTTATGAAAACAGGAGCCAGAGCTGAAAATCAGAATGGCCAAAATCTTCCTGTGTAGTTAGGCAAACGGCATCACTTTTGGGAGCTAATTATCTCAATTTAAGAAATCACCACAGACATTATCAGTTGCACATTGAGTCACACAGATCAGTATGCAGTTGATACAAGTTGATGGTGAATTCTTAACTCCAAACCTCCATAAAGCTACTTAATGCTGCTTTATAATTACCGTACCTTCTTTCCTAATATTTTCTCCCATCAACACGGGGTCAACTTACAGCAATCTTGATACAGCTTTCAAGGCACTGCAGTGGCTCTGTGTATGAAATTTTTGGTCTTTCAGGAGGTAGGATGTCCAACCAAAGGCTCTTCTGTGTTCTGAGTGCTAAATATTCTAAATTATTTCTCCGGTGCTACACATTATTTCCTTATACAAAAAAGGGAGTCTTTCCAAATATAACTCCTCTCCGGAATTTAAGTGGGTGCTTCCTTTTCAGTTTCTTTTAAAAATTGGATATTCATTTTTACGATCACTAAACTGGATTATCACTGAAATCCTTTAGAAAACTTGAGATGGGAAAAGCACAGGCCATTATGAAATTTCAGCCATTCAATTTTTCTTAAATTAAAATGCTTTCGATTCCCCCTTATTTTCAGTTCCCTAAGAATTTTTATCTTTACCAATGGAAAACTTTGGATTGGAGAAGAAGATTTTAATCACCAGCATTTGTGTCCAGTCAGATCAAGACCACCACTGGAATCTTGGTGGTGATTTTTGGTGGAGTTTGAACTGAAGCCTCTTCTGCATTCTGAGCGCTCTTCCTTATATGAATCTTCTGATGCAACCGAATGGAGTGAATGGAACTAAAGGTCTTTCTACACTCCAGGCATTTAAATGGTTTTATCCCTGTGTGAGTTGCTTGATGGAAGGCAAGGCTTGTTCGCCAGGTGAAGTTCTTTCCACACTCCAAGCACCGAAAGGGCTTCTCTCCTGTGTGGGTTCTCTTATGTTGCTTTAAGGTTGAGCTGTGGCAGAAAGTCTTCCCACACTCAGGACATTCAAATGGCTTCTCTCCCGTGTGAGTTCGTTGATGCTGAACAAGATTCCATTTCTGGCTGAAACTCTTCCCGCACTCTAAGCATTTATATAGCCTCTTCCCTTGGTGAATTTGTAGGTGTCTGTTCAGGTGTGCGGAACAAATGAAGCTCTTCCCACATTCATGGCATTTAAATGGATTCTCCCCGCTATGTATTCTTAGATGCAAAGTAAGGCCTTTTGCTTGACTGAAGATTTTCCCACACTCCAAACATCTGTGCAGTTTCCCCCCTCCATGAACACTTTGATGTGATGAAAGGGCTGAACTTTGAGGGAAACTCTTACCACACTGTGAGCATTTAAATGGTTTCTCCCCGGTGTGGAGCCTTTGGTGTTGTATAAGGTTTGAACTCTTAATGAAGCACTTTCCACACTCCATACATTTATACGGCTTCTCTCCAGTGTGGGTCCTTTTGTGCAACAGAAGATTTGAGCTCTGAATGAAGCTTTTTCCACACTCTAAGCAATGATATGGTTTCTCTCCGGTGTGGATTCTTTGGTGTGAAGTAAGGGCTTGTTTATAACTAAAGCACATTCCGCACTCAGAACAGTTATATGGTCTCTCCCCTGTGTGGATTCTCATATGCCTAATTACAGATGATTTGCGGGTGAAGCTTTTTCCACATTCGGAGCAGATATGAGGATTCTGTTGCTTATCTTTAGATGTTATTTTTTCTCCACTAAACTCTCCATCAATGTTGGTTCCTTTCTTTGCCTTTCCTTTCACTTTCTTCTCAGACTTCTTGTCAGTTCTGCCTTTCTTCACCTGTGGCTTGATTGCTGTTCTCTTATCCTCACTCTTTTGCCCATCTGCTCCTAGGAAACAAAGAGGCCGTTTGTAAGACCCCAAGAAAAAAATAAATCAAAGATTTAAACTTAACGCTTGGGTGACCTCTTGTTCTTGTTTGGTTCATTTCTTGCTTTTGCTGGCCACCTCACAATGAGGGGACCCATGGTAATACACAGTATTAATACAAATTGTGTTAAAAACACAATAAAACATTAAAAACACAATAAAATAATTAATATCAATTAACTCTACAAAAAGGACCTCAAAACTCCTGATAATAGCAATGATGAGGAAATTGAACTTGAGTCAGACATCTTAGTGAGTGAAGTCAGGAAGGCCCTAAAAAGCACTGCAAACAACAAAGCCAGTGGAGATGATTGTATCCAAGTTGAACTTTTCATAGCCCTAAAAGATGATGGAATCAAATTATTACATTATGCCAGCTGATTTTGAAAACACAACAATGGCCACAGGATTGGAAAAGATCAGTATACATTCCAATCCCAAATAATGCCAAAGACTGTTCAAATTATCGAACAATTGTGCTCATCCCACACGCTAGCAATCCCGACGTTTTGGCTTGCTACAGAGTTCAGGGAGGAGGAAGAACTTCGGAAATAGCATGGATTGGGTCCCCTGACCGCGCTGGAGTTGGCAGGGGGGGTCAGAGAGCAAGGAATGGGCGGGGGGGGGAAAGAGGGCGTTTTTTCCACCCATTTCAGGCTCTCTGACCCCCTTGGAAAGGGCAGGGGGGGGATTCCACTCATGGAATCCCCACTGTCTTTTCCAAAGAGGCAGGCTGATCGCCACCCTCTTCCCTTTCCTCTTTGGAAAGAGAACAGGGCTTTTTTTTAATGTTGTGCGATCAAGTCTTATCCGAGGTACTAGTGTATTGATAAATTGGGTTCCTAGAATAACCTCAATGACAGGGTTGTGTAGAACAGCTTAAAAAAAGGCTACCCGAATGCAGAAAACAGGCTACTGGTAAACAGATTAACCCAATTTCAGAGCAAAAGGAAGTCTTACCCAGAGAGGCCTCTATTTCAATATTCTCCTCCATGGCACTCAGGTCCGGATCCAGCAAGAACTCCACTCTTTCCTTGACAGAGAAACACACACAGCCACCTCCTCAAAAGACTCCTGGAAGAAGAAAGCTCGTCTATGAGCTTGATATTGTTCACTCCCTCCATCCACTCACCCCTCTGAATTTAAATATTGGCCATCCTCATGACCATCAGAATGACCTGAGAATATAATGGAGTCAACTCCTGCTTCTAGAGAAAGCCTGGCCTTGATTCAATCCAGAACCCATTGAGTTGCCCATCTGGGGGTCCATGCTAGCTACAAAGCTTTCCATCTAAACCATGGACAGGGTTTGGGGGTTCTCTTCCAACCCATCCCCCCCAAAAAAAACAGTTTCCTTCTTAACATTCAGGAAGGGTGATGCATTAGGTGGATCCTGGGAAATAGGGTTCCTCAGATAACCTGTACGAGAGGATTTCCTAGAATAGCTTGTAGAAAGGTGACCTAAATGCAGCAGCAGCAGCAGTAAATAATAACAATAAACAACATGTTCCTGGTAATAAACCAGCTTGAGGGCAGAGGAAGTCTTTCCCAATGAGGTCCCCATTCATCCCAAGTTCTCTTACCCAGAGAGGTCCCCATTCCCAAGATCCACGCAAAAACTCCACCCTTTCCTTGATAGAAAAACACGCAGGAAAATCCTTGCTGGAAGTCCAGGCAACAAGAGGAAGGCGCCTTCTCTTCCCGCCCTGGGCTTAAATCGCCCGCTTTGCAGTGATTAGGACCACAACTCCCAGAATTCCCTGGCCTGTAGTTCAGCGTGGGCTCTTCTGGGAGTGGTAGTCCAGAAAGATCCATATTGCCAGGCCACGCTCTGGTTGGACGCTGCCTAGCACATGGCGTTGGGAAAAGGCGGTACTTCCTCTGTGGAAGACATGCCCCGCTCTTCCGCTCCGAACCTCCTGCCTTTCTAGGAATACGCCTCTTTGTGATTTAACCCTTTGAAAGGTAGGCTGCTTTTAAGAAATCATCCACTTTTCTTTCGCCTGAAATCACCCCTTGAGCGCAATTGGGGACTTTCTTTCGGGGAATCCTGACCGAAGAGGAACTGACTGGGAGGCTGAGTGTGCAAAGCCAGGAGTGATCAGAAGAACGAGGAGAAATTGGGGATTTTATAAATAATAATAATAATTTCCTTTCCTTTCTGTTATATATACTAAGTTTTTAGGGCTTTAATTAATCATCTTGAGCAATTGAATTGAATGAAAGGCCAAGGGAGAAATTTGTACATGAAGCAAGAAGCAACAGTTAGGACAGAAAATGGAATGACGGAGTGGTTTGGAATAGGAAAAGGAGTAAGACAAGGCTGCATTTTGTCACCCTGCTTATTCAACTTATACACAGAGCATATAATGCGCAATGCAGGGATGGAGGAATCACAATTTGGGATCAAAATTGCTGGGAGAAACATCAACAATTTGAGATATGCAGATGATACCACCCTAATGGCAGAAAGTGAAGACCTAAAGAAGCTCCTGATTAGGTTGAAAGAAGAAAGTAAAAAAGCTGGCTTGAGACTCAATATCAAAAAAACCAAGATAATGGCAACAGGCCCTATCAGTCCCTGGAAAATAGATGGGGAAGAAGTAGAAGCAGTGACAGATTTTACTTTCCTAGGATCAAAGCTCACTGCAAATGGTGATTGCAGCCATGAAATAAAAAGGCGATTGATTCTTAGGAGGCAAGCTATGAGAAACCTGGGGAGCATAGTGAAAAGTAGAGACATCATATTGAAAACAAAAATTCGTGTTGTCAAAGCAATGGTATTCCCTGTGGCAATGTATGGTTGTGAGAGCTGGACCATTAGGAAAACTGAGCACAGAAGAATAGATGCCTTTGAGATGTGGTGTTGGAAGATAGTTTTGAGAGTTCCCTGCACAGCAAGGAGAACAAATAGGTCAATCTTAGAAGAAATTACCCCAGAATGCTCCTTAGAAAGTCAAATTGTAAAGATGAAGCTAAGGTACTTTGGACACCAAATGAGAAGAGAGGATTCGCTTGAGAAAGCCTTGATGCTGGGAAAGGTGGAGGGCAAAAGAAAAAGGGGGCGGCCAAAAATGAGATGGTTGGATGGTATTGTGGAGACAATGGGCACAGAACTGAGCGAGTTGAGGGGGATGGTGGAGGACAGAAGTGCCTGGCGGGCAATGGTCCATGGGGTCGCAGAGGGTCGGAATCGACTGTGCGACTGAACAACAACAAAACTAAGAACTAGATCAGCTGGACTTAAATACGCCCAAGATTGTTATTAATTGATTCGTTTGGAGTTTGGCTATGCAGGAACCGATCATTTCTGCAAAAAGTCTTGATATGGATTGCTTCCTTCTATCTACCACGTAATCTGATCATAAGCCCAACAACATCAAAATACAAAACAAAATTAAAGTGAGAATTCTCTTTCCCCTTCTGTCCTCTTGCAGCCCCAAGTCTTCCCTATTGCAACAGAAGCTGCTAAAATCTGCTCCCTTTTTAGAAAGAAAGGGGAATAAATACTGTAGCTATATCCCAATTTTCAGAGGGTCTTGAGGGAAATGGCCAGAGCCGTTCCGTCAAAAATATTCCTTTTAAAAAACAATTTATATCTTATAACGGTTAGTATTTTATATTTTTCAACTGTTTTGGAGGTGTGACTGTGTACTCTTATTGTGAGACTGGTCATGTTTTGTTGTGCTTTACATTTGTCTTCTACATTTCCTGAATGTATTATAGTAGTGTTGGCATACCACACCAGCCTCTGCCCTCTTTTTCACCCGAGTCATAAGTGCATGATTCGACCATTACCTCACCCTACCCTAACCACGATAACAGGTCTAACATAGAGGTTCGCTCATCCCCCCTTTCCCGCTCCCTGTTTCCTGGCCACCTTAAAATACTGTGCTGTAAAATAAAGCTTTAGAGATTCACCTGATACCTGCCTCTGAGTCTTCATCTCTCCAGAAATCCCCTCAAAAGAGCATAATGCGTTCCACAGGATTGCTCTTTAAGCGAGTTTGCTCTTTAAGCGAAACACCATTGTAAATGACCAGTTTTTTTGGGGCGGGGGATTGCAAACCCCAATTTATTTGTTAAGCGAGTTTTGGTTGGTTTTATTTGTTAAGTGAAGCGAACATTCAGAGAAAATTCTGCTCTTTAAGCGAGTTACTCTTTAAACGAGACGCTCTTTATGCGAGGTTTGACTGAATATGTCTCAGTAACAATAATATGCTTCAAAATACAATCTGGGTAAAGGTCTCCAATAGCAGAGGACAAGTACAAATAGCTCCAGAAGAGTGAAGTGGCTGGGCCAAAGCTGAAAGGACGCTCAGCTGTAGATGGATCTGATGGTGAAAGGAAAGTCAGATGTTGTAAAGAAGAGTCTTGCAAAGGAACTTGGAATGTAAGATGGAATGCATTGGGTGTAGATATCTGGTCAGACAATGGAGGATGACAGAGGAACCTGGGGTATGGTGGCTCATGGAGTCATAAAGGGTCAGTCTCAACTGCAAATGAACAAAAAAATGGTAAAGGTTGCCATTGTTCGAAAGCCAGTCATGTCTGACTCTAGGGTTCAGTGCTCATCTCTGTTTATACCAAAGAGCCAGCGCTGTCTGCATTTGCAGACATTTCCGTGGACATGAGGCAGGCATGCCTAGACTCTGGAGTGCATAGAATGTTGTTTATCTTCCCCCCCAAGGGGTACCTATTTATTTATTAGCAATTTCTTGCTTTTGAACTTTTAGTTTGGCAGGAGCTGGGACAAAGATAGAAGGTCACTCTGTCATGCAGCACACAGGTTTCAAACTGCTGACCTGCCAAACTTCCAGTCATCAAGTTCAGCGGTTCAGCCACCATAACCCCTCACAATATGGGTATAGGAGGCCATTTTAATCCATTACATTTAATACCATTACATTTCTGGTACATTTCTGGTGCTTCTGGGTTCCCAGGGGATGCCCAATCACTCAAGTAGCAATCAATATACAGTAATACCTCGGATAACGCTAAGACTTGGTTCCACAAGTCTTGGAGTTATCAGATTATTAGTGTTATCCGATGCATGTTAAAATCCTATGGGATGGATCGGATAATGTTAAAGCTCAATAGAGATACATTGTAACCGCACAGGCTTTAGCGGTTGTTATCTGATCCATCCCATAGGACCTTAACGTTATTCAATCCAATTCTCCTCCCCAGATTGCTTAACGTTTTGCGATTTTAGTGTTATCCGAGGTAAACGTTATGAGGTATTACTGTATATACTAACGATCAACCACTGCTGGAAGCCACTAGGAGCGTTCTCTATGCCGATGACTGACTGAAGCCTTGTACTTAATGACTATATATTATAGGGATAACCAACTGAAGCCAAACTGTCTAAAAACTCAACTCTGTGCTTTTCATCTGAAAAACTGCAAGGCATCAAGAAGATTGCAGGTGAACTGGAGTGGCACTAGGCTCAAACATTGTGACAGTCCCAAATACCTGGGAGTTACCTTGGACAGAACTCACGCATTCAGAACCCACTGCTTAAATACCATACACAGGGTTTTCTGTCAGGAACAATATTCTGAGAAAAATAACAGGCACAAATTGGGGTGCCCAACCACACACATTAAGAATCTCTTCACTAGCTTCATGTTACCCTGCATGACAGCATGGTAGTCCAGTGTGGTACAGATCAATGCATGCAAAGGAGGTTAAATATTTTTTTTAGTTTTTGGCCCCACCCATGACATCATGACATCGGCTCCACCCATGACATCATTATGTCAGCTCCGCTCCCACTGTGATGACATCACGGTGGGGTAGTAAATTTTTTGTCGTCCCATCACTGCCTGAGCAGAAAGCTTTAAATAGACTGCATGCTGGAGTAGGAAGATAAAGCGCTAATCTGAGAAAGTGGGATTCGAAACCTATGCCCCATGGGCCTTACCTGGCCCCCGACGCCATTCCATCTGGCCCATCACCTCCGGCACACCCGGAAGTGGACATGTTTATACATGCGCGGCTGTGCATATGCACAAACACACCCACAACTGTCATAAACTCAGAAGCGGGCACATTTATGCTGTAAGTGTGCCCACTCCGAGGGGCACGATCCAGTCCGCTTAGCTCTCCAGATGGCATGGTCAGGCCCATGGCCAAAAAAGGTTGTGAATCTCTGCTGTAGATGGTAGCCTGTGTGAATGTAGAGAAGAACAAGCAATTGTCATTATGATATAATGCACACGATGCCCTTGAACATGCACTGAGGATGACGTTATGTTGGCAAGAGGAAATGCTGTTGAGGTGGTACAATATTGGCCGGATGTCATCTAGTGCTTCTAATTCCTTTTTGTTTTAGATATGTTAATTTTTGCTTTGTAGTTTCTTCTATGCTGGTGGTGCCTGTGACACAAATAAATAAATAAAGACCATCACGCTTGCTTCATTTGAGCGACTGCCCCTTTATTTCTCTTTTCATCAAACACAGTACCTGTATTTGTAAAGCTCTTTTTCAATACCAGGGAAACCTAAAACCAGGGGGATAGGAAGCATTCCTTTTTGACAAATTAATTGTTACCTGCGGCATAAAGTTACAGGTACAAGATTTCGACCAAGGATTGATACTTTGTGCGGATTGTTTTGCATGCAGTGAAGACCTACGTTCCAACTGCTACTGTTTCCACCCATCATCTACTTCTACGGATGAATTCCTGTGTATGAATTCTTGGGTGCTTGAGGAGGCTGGAGTTCAAACTGAAGGCTTTTCTGCATTCTAAGCCATCTTCCATATATAAATCTTCTGATGGGACCAAAATTTACCACTGGAACGAAAGGCTTCCAGATTGAGTGAGAAGACTTTAAAAGCCAGCATGTGTGGCCAGTTGGATCAAGACCACCACAAGCACCTTGATGGTGATTTTGGTAGAGTTTGTACCAAAAGCTTTTCCACATTCCGGGTGATCTTCCTTATATGAATCTTCAGGTGGGACCAAAAGGATTGTGTGGGGATCTCCAGCAGAGATGAAGACACGGCACAGGTATGAAACAAAATCTCTAACTCCTTTATTGAAGGCACTTACATTTATACAGCTTAAGCGGTGCGTATCTGGGCCAGCCTTTTACATTCCATTCTAGGCAAGAGGGGGGTATGAGAGTGAACCCATTGTTAGTGCAGGTTTTGGCCTGATCTTTCTCAGCTCACCCTGTTCTATCTCAGAGGCTGAAGCCTGTTCTACCTTAGTACAGCTTGTTCCATCTCAAAGGCTATAGATAAGGGTGGAATGCCTAATGCATGCATAGCTTGGGGTGAATAGGGAAGCTTATCTCCAGTGTGGCGTGCCAGCACTGAAGTCAGCATCCTTACAAGATTGATTCAATGTAAAGGTCTTTCTGTACTCCAGGCATTTAAATGGTTTTGCCCATATAAATTGTTGATGGGTGGTAAGGCGTTCCAGGTGGCCGAAATACTTTCCACACTCCTAGCAGTGAAAGGGTTTCTCTCATGCGTGGGTTTTTCCATGTTGCTTTCAGGTTGAGCCATGGGCAAAAGCCTTCCCACACTCAGAGCACTTGAATGGCTTCTCTCCTGTGCAAGTTTGTTGATGTTGAATAAGATTTGATTTTTGGCTGAAACTCTGCCCACACTCTAAGCATTTATACAGCTTCTTCCCTTGGTGAGATCGTAGGTGGACCTTTAGATATGAGGAGCAAATGAAGCTCTTCCCACACTCTTGACATTTAAACGGCTTCTCTCCGCTATGAATTCTTAGGTGCAAAGTAGGGCCTGTCGCTTGAGTGATTCCCCCCACACACACACACCTCAAGCATTTATGCAGTTTCCCCCCTCCATTTATTTATTAGTTCAATTGTATATTGCCACCCAATTGCCGTAGCGAACACTTTGATGTGACAAAAGGGCAGAACTTTGAGAGAAACTCTTACTGCATTGCAAGCATTTAAATGGGTCCTCTCTTGTGTGGACCAAATGGTATTCTATTAGGTTTGAGTTCTTAATGAAGCCCTTTCCACACTCCATACATTTATACGACTTCTCCCCTGTGTGGGTCCTCTTGTGCATCAGAAGACTTGAGCTCTGAGTGAAGGTTTTCCCACTCTCCAAGCATTGATATGGTTTTTCTCCAGTATGGATTCTTTGGTACAATGTAAGGTGACGTTTGTGACAAAAGCAAATTCCGCACTCGGAACATTTATACAGTCTCTCTCCTATGTAGATTCTCATGTTCCTACTTATAGCTGCTTTATGGTGGAAGCTTTTTCTACATTTAGGGCAGTCATGCTGATTCTGCTTCTTTTCCTTGGACATTCTTTTTTCTCCACTAAACTCCCCATCACTTTTCATTCCCTTCTTCGCCTTTTCTTTCATTTTCTTCTCAGCTTTCCTTTGGGTTCTGTCTTTCTTCACCCGTGGCTTGATTGCTATTCTCTTATCCTCATTCTTATGCTTTTCTGCTCCTGGAAAACAAAGAGGCTGTTCATAAAACACCAAGAGAAAGAAATCCAAGAGCTCAGCTGAACAGTTTTCATTTAGTTTACTAGTTGCATTTGTTGCCCACCTTTTCTCAATGAGGGGATCCAGGATAGCTCACAGTATTAAAACAAACTGCAGTAGAATACAATTATGCAGTCAAATAATTAAACAGGCTACTGGTAAATATACCAGCTTCTTCTAAGGTTTCCCCTGTGTATGAATTCTTCTCTAGGAAGCCAGACTTCCTCGCCTTAACTTATTAGACACCATCTGCCACAGAAAGTGGGAATATTAGGAATCTCAGATCGACCCTTTCCATGAACCAAAAATGTGAGATAAATAATATGGGAATCAATAAAGAGAAGACTGAGGTAATGGCCAATGGAAGAAAATGGCCCACGGGTTGGATTCGGCCTGTGGCGCCCTTCCATTTGGCCAACGCAATTGATGCTGCCACCATTGCTGCTATCTTCCCCCCACCACCACCACGTGGCTTGGTGTGACTCTAACTGTGCTCCATAGCAGGGCAAATGTTGTAAGAAGGCTGGTGGCCAAGGACTCATTTACAGCACATTTACGACAGTTGTATCTGTACAACTCTAAAAGTAAAGGCTTCCCTTGCTCGAAAGCCAGTCATATCTGACCTTAGGGGTCAGTGCTCATCTCTGTTTCAAAACCAAAGAGCACTGTCTGCTTCTGCTTTTTCCATGGTCATGTGGCAGGCATGACTAGACAACGGAGTGAATGGAACACTGTTACCTTCCCACCAAAGTGGTCCCTATTTATCAACTTGCAATGTTTTGCTTTTGAACTGCTAGGTTGGCAGGAGCTGGGACAAAGACGGGAGTTCATTCCGTCCTGCAGTACTCGGGAATCGAACTGCTGACCTTCCACCTCCCAGTCAGTGTCTTAGCCACTTGAGCCACTGCAGTCCCTCTGTACAACTCTAGGTAAAGGTTTCCCTTGCTCGAAAGCCAGTCGTATCCGACTCTAGGGCTCTGCTCATCTCTGTTTCTAAGCCGAAGAGCCAGCGCTGTCTGCTTCTGCAGACGTTTCCATGGTCATGTGGCAGGCATGACTAGACACCGGAGCGCATGGAACGCAGTTACCTTCCCACCAAAGTGGTCCCTATTTATCTACTTGCAATTTCTTGCTTTCGAACTGCTAGGTTGGCAGGAGCTGGGACAGAGACAGGAGCTCATTCCGTCCTGCAGTACTCGGGAATCGAACTGCTGACCTTCCGCCTCCCAGTCAGCGTCTTAGTGACTTGAGCCACTGCAGTACAACTCTAGTTCAGCCTAAATCTGTTTTTTAATCTCCCAGGTTTCTTCCTTGTCCAGCTCCCATGCCTGTTCATGGTGATCAGAAATAAAAGTTTTGTCCTCTTATACAAAATTATCATAATGTACAGCTGGCATAAAGCAAATCAATCACACTTCTATACTGCTCCATGGTGCTTAATGCACTCTATGGGTGGGTCACAAGTTAATTAGCACTTTTACCCTCAACCTGCTGGGTACTAATTTCCCTGACCTCAGAAGGATGGAAGGCTGAGTCAGCCTTGAGCCCTGGTCATGATTGAACTCATAACCTCTTTTGATCACAGGACAGTAGTTTAACCACTGTGTCCCCAGGGCATGATATCTGTGTTTCTGCCATTGTGTGGATTGTGATGGGGCCAAAACGCCTTGCATCTGTCCATGTGCGTTCCAATGAAACATTCTTTATTAGCTTCTACTAGCTGCAAGGTTTGTCACTCCTATAAGTTCTCCTGACATTTAATAAGAATGGAGTTCCTGCAAAGATCTTTCCACCAAACAAAGGCTAAATCCCTGTTCCATGGTTTATGACAGGCCAATTATTCAGAAATAAACCATTTTTCACATCCATGCATTCTTCTTTACTGAGCTTCCCATGGGATGTGGTAATGAATTTCAGAGATTAAAAACCCTCCCCTCCATCCTACATCCTTATAGCTTGCCCTGGGTAATGCAGAGCCTCTTTGAAGATTGTGGGATTTCTGAACCACAATTGGGCGTATCCTGTAATGGCAACCTTGTGTTGTCAGCTGAGAACATCTTCCCCTACTTTGGGCCCACAACGGCCTGAGGAAGAAGACTCCATGGATTTTGGCCACTGTGTAGTATTTCTAAGAAACATCTCTTTAATTTATTGAAGAATTTGTTCCTTATTTTATTTTCAGATCTCAAGGTACAGTACTAATACTTCTGAAGACTTTGACTGTCAAGAAATCGCTCCATGGATAAATAACTTTATTGAAAGAATAACTTTATATCCCCATCATACATAAAAAGAGATCAAGGCAATTTACAAAGAGAAGCACTTTAAAACACTCGCACACTAAGGATTCATTTTTAGGGTCATTTAAATTATGATTTTAAAATAAAAGTTATTCAATTCTCTTTCCTTCTTGTGGACCTGCAGTGGAACTGGCTGCCTTTGTATTTACAGTCAGCATACTCTGTTAGAGAGAGAGATGTTCCAAGATGTGGTCTGAGGAGCACCCAGAAATTACCTTTATTGGAATAAAATTTCCAGAGTAGCCCGTGGACAAGCCCGACTGAGGAAAACAGGAGCCAGAGCTGAAAATCAGACTGGTCAAAATCTTCCTGTGCAGTTAGGCAAAAGGCATCACTTTTGGGAGCTAATTATCTCAAATTAAGAAATCACCGCAGACATTATCAGTTGCACATTGAGTCACACAGATCAGTATGCAGTTGATACAAGTTGATGGTGAATTCTTAACTCCAAACCTCCATAAAGCTACTTAATGCTGCTTTATAATTACCGTACCTTCTTTCCTAATGTTTTCTCCCATCAACACGGACTCAAATTACAGCAATCCTGATACAGCTTTCAAGGCACTGCAGTGGCTCTGTGTATGAAACGTTTGGTCCCTCAGGAAGTAGGATGTCCAACCAAAGGCTCTATCATGTACTGAGTGCTAAATATTCTAAATTATTTCTCAGGTGCTACACATTATTTCCTTATACAAATAAGGGAGTCTTTCCAAATATAACTCCTCTCCGGAATTTAAGTGGGTGCTTCCTTTTCAGTTTCTTTTAAAAACTGGATATTCATTTTTACGATCACTAAACTGGATTATCACTGAAATCCTCTTTAGAAAACTTGAGATGGGAAAAGCACAGGCCATTATGAAATTTCAGCCATTCAATTTTTCTTAAATTAAAATGCTTTCTATTCCCCCTTATTTTCAGTTCCCTAAGAATTTTTATTTTTACCAGTGGAAGACTTTGGATTGGAGAAGATTTTAATCGCCAGCACTTGTGTCCAGTCAGATCAAGACCACCACAGGAACCTTGGTGGTGATTTTTGCTGCAGTTCAAACTGAAGCCTCTTCCGCATTCTGAGAGCTCTTCCTTATATGAATCTTCTGATGGAACCGAATGGAGTAACTGGAACTAAAGGTCTTTCCACACTCCAGGCATTTAAATGGTTTTATCCCTGTGTGAGTTGCTTGATGGGAGGCAAGGCTTGACCGCCAGGTGAAGTTCTTTCCACACTCCAAGCACCGAAAGGGTTTCTCTCCTGTGTGGGTTCTCTTATGTTGCTTTAAGGTTGAGCTGTGGCAGAAAGTTTTCCCACACTCAGGGCACTCAAACGGCTTCTCTCCCGTGTGAGTTCGTTGATGCTGAATAAGAGTCCATTTCTGGCTGAAACTCTTCCCGCACTCTAAGCATTTATACAGCCTCTTCCCTTGGTGAATTTGTAGGTGTCTATTCAAGTATGAGGAACAAATGAAGCTCTTCCCACATTCATGGCATTTAAACGGCTTCTCCCCGCTATGTATTCTTAGGTGCAAAGTAAGGCCTGTTGCTTGACTGAAGGTTTTTCCACACTCCAAACATCTGTGCAGTTTTCCCCCTCCATGAACACTTTGATGTGACGAAAGGGCTGAACTTTGAGGGAAACTCTTACCACACTGTGAGCATTTAAACGGTTTCTCCCCTGTGTGGAGCCTTTGGTGTTGTAGAAGGATTGAGCTCTGAACGAAGCCCTTTCCACACTCCATACATTTATACGGCTTCTCTCCAGTGTGGGTCCTTTTGTGTGACAGAAGAGTTGAGCTCTGAATGAAGCTTTTCCCACACTCTAAGCATTTATATGGTTTCTCTCCTGTGTGGATTCTTCGGTGCAACGTAAGGGAATGTTTCTGACTAAAGCACATTCCGCACTCGGAACACTTATATGGTCTCTCCCCTGTGTGGATTCTCATATGCCTACTTACAGATGCTTTGCGGGTGAAGCTTTTTCCACATTCGAGGCAAACATGAGGATTCTGTTGCTTATCTTTAGACGTTCTTTTTTCTCCACTAAACTCTCCATCAATGTTGGTTCCCTTCTTTACCTTTCCTTTCACTTTCTTCTCAGACTTCTTTTCAGTTCTACCTTTCTTCACCCGTGGCTTGGTTGCTGTTCTCTTATCCTCACTCTTCTGCCCTTTTGCTCCTGGAAAACAAAGAGGCTGTTCGTAAGACCCCAAGAAAAAATAAATCAAAGATTTAAAATGAACGCTTGGGTGACCTCTTGTTCGTGTTTGGTTCATTTCTTGCTTTTGCTGGCCACCTCAGACGGAGGGGACCCATGGTAATACACAGTATTAATACAAATTGCATTAAAAACACAATTAAACATTAAAAAAAACAATAAAATATTAATATCAATTAACTCTACAAAAATGACCTCAAAATTCCTGATAATAGCAATGATGAGGAAATTGAACTTGTGTCAGACATCTTAGAGAGTGAAGTCAGAAAGGTTCTAAAAAGCACTGCAAACAACAAAGCCAGTGGAGATGATGGTGTCCAAGTTGAACTCTTCAAACCCTAAAAGATGATGGAATCAAATTATTACATTATGCCAGCAGATTTGGAAAACACAACAATGGCCACAGGATTGGAAAAGATCAGTATACATTCCAATCCCCAAAAAGGGTAATGCCAAATAATGTTCAAATTATCGAACAATTGCGCTCATCCCACACGCTAACAATCCCTATGTTTTGGCTTGCTACAGCCTTCAGGGATGTGGAGGAACTTCAGAAATAGCATGGATTGGGTCCCCCGACCTCGCTGGAGCTGGCAGGGGGGTCAGGGAGCCCGGAATGGGTGGGGAAAAATGGGCGGGGGAAAAAAGAGGGTGGTTTTTTCACCCATTTCAGGCTCTCTGACCCCCTTGGAAAGGGCAGGGGGGATTCCACTCATGGAATCCCCACTGTCTTTTCCAAAGAGGCAGGCTGATCGCCACCCTCTTCCCTTTCCTCTTTGGAAAGAGAACAGGGCTTTTTTAAACGTTGTGCGATCAAGTCTTATCCGAGGTACTAGTGTATTGATAAATTGGGTTCCTAGAATAACCTCAATGATATGGTTGTGTAGAACAGTTTGAAAAAAGGCTACCCGAATGCAGAAAACAGGCTACTGGTAAACAGATTAACCCAGTTTCAGAGCAAAAGGAAGTCTTACCCAGAGAGGCCTCTATTTCAATATTCTCCTCCATGGCACTCAGGTCTGGATCCAGCAAGGACTCCACTCTTTCCTTGACAGAGAAACACACGCAGCCACCTCCTCAAAAGACTCCTGGAAGAAGAAAGCTCGTCTATGAGCTTGATATTGTTCATTCCCTCCATCCACTCACCCCTCTAAATCCAAATATTGGCCATCCTCATGACCATCAGAATGATGTGAGTATATAATGGAGTCAACTCTTGCTTCTAGAGAAAGCCTGGCCTTGATTCAATCCAGAACCCATTGAGTTGCCCATCTGGGGGTCCATGCTAACTACAAAGCTTTCCATCTAAACCATGGACAGGGTTTGGGGGTTCTCTTCTGATGTGGCATAATCAAATAATAGAAATAAAATGTGAATAAAATGGAAATCAAAACGTTGCTTGCTGCTAAAGAAACTAAGGCCGCACTAAAGCGACGTGGCAATTTAGAAATTCTGCTTACAAAGGGCAACAGCAATGCTTACGTGGACCAGAATAAGGTCTAGATGATTAAATGAGTAATGTTTGCTAAATAACCCATGATCAGAAATGGTGCGGTTGACCTGGACTTGGGTCATAAGAAGTATATGTTCCCTGATTGCAAATAATAGATGTTGTTTATGTTTCCTTTGAGACCCCTGTAATGGGTAAACAAATGTTATGATGAAAATATGAAATAATAATTTGTATAACTTGACAATGACATGTCATGCCAATCAGGTCAAGACGTTTTGAGTAAACAGAGATGCGTGGAAAACTGTATAAAAATGCTCTGTCTTTCAATGGATGTTATTCTCATCTTTGGAGTGACAACACTCATGAGAATCATTATTATGCATAATAAACTCTTCTCTGTTTGACCAAAGGAATGCTGTTTTGTCCTATCTTTAAATGCTATAACACTTCCAACCCACCCCCCAAAAAAAACAGTTTCCTTCTTAACATTCAGGAAGGGTGATGCATTAGGTGGATCCTGGGAAATAGGGTTCCTCAGATAACCTGTACGAGAGGATTTCCTAGAATAGCTTGTAGAAAGGTGACCTAAATGCAGCAGCAGCAGCAGTAAATAATAACAATAAACAACATGTTCCTGGTAATAAACCAGCTTGAGGGCAGAGGAAGTCTTTCCCAAAGAGGTCCCCATCCCATTCCCAAGTTCTCTTACCCAGAGAGGTCCCCATTCCCAAGATCCACGCAAAACTCCACCCTTTCCTTGATAGAAAAACACGCAGGAAAATCCTTGCTGGAAGTCCAGGCAACAAGAGGAAGGCGCCTTCTCTTCCCGCCCTGGGCTTAAATCGCCCGCTTTACAGTAATTAGGACCACAACTCCCAGAATTCCCTGGCCTGTAGTTCAACGTGGGCTCTTCTGGGAGTGGTAGTCCAGAAAGATCCATATTGCCAGGCCACGCTCTGGTTGGACGCTGCCTATCACATGGCGGTGGGAAAAGGCGGTACTTCCTGTGTGGAAGACATGCTCCCCTCTTCCGCTCCGAACCTCCTGCCCTTCTAGGAATCTGCGTCTCTTTCATTTAACCCTTAGAAGGGCAGACCGTTAAAAAAATGTTCCAACCACCTTTCCTTGTTTATTTATTTATCGTATTTATATTCCACCCTCATCCAAAGACTCAGGGCGGCTTACAAAATTATTCCTTCGCCTGAAATCACCCATTGAGCGCAAGGGGGACCTTCTTTTGGGGAAGCCTGAGCGAAGAGGCCCTGACTGGGAGGCTGACTGTGCCAGGAGTTATCAGTAGATTAGAACGAGGAGAAATTGGGGATTTAAAGAAATAATAATTCCATTTCACTTCCTTTCAATTATAAACTGAGTTTTTAGGGCTTTAATTAATCAGCTCCAGCAATTGGGATGCATTGAGTGGAAGGCCAAGGAAGAAAATCCAAAAGCTCATTAAGAACTAGGTCAGCTGGATCCCCCCCGGTTGTTGTGTAGGTAGCCTGTGTGAATGTGAAAAAGAATTAAAAATTGTCCATATGATACAATGCACAGACACGATGCCCTTCAACACGCACCGAGGATGACCAGAATGCACCAGAACGCACTGAGGATTTCCAGTGATCAGAAGAATGAGGAGAAATTGGGGATTTAAAGAAATAATACCTTAATTCTATTTCACTTCCTTTCAATTAAAAACTGAGATGTTAGGGCTGTAATTAATCAGCTCAAACAATTGGGATGCATTGGGTGGAAGGCCAAGGAAGAAAACCTAAAAGCTGATTAAGAACTAGATAGATTGATTGATTGATTGTTTGGATTTTGGCTCTGCAGAAACCAATCAACCCAACTCAGATTTCTCTAAAGAATGTTGACATGGATTGTTTCCTTCTCTCTACCTCGTAATCTGGAGAGTATTTTATTGTTCACAAAAGGAAGGAAGCCTACAGAGAGACCTTGATCCATCATCATTGGTCATAAGACCAGCAACATCAGTCAATAATACTAAACACAAAGTATGAATTCTCTTTCCCCCTCTGCCCTCTTGGAGCACCAAGACTTTCCTGTTGCAACGGAAGCTGCTAAGATGTGTTCCCTTTTTATTTATTTATTATTTGTTCAAATTTATATTATTAATAAATGTATTTATTACGTCAAAATTGGAAGGAAAGGAGAAATAAATACATTCCAATTTTCAGAGGGTCTTGAGGAAAATGGCCAGACGTGCATGGAATACTGTTTATCTTCCCACCAAAGTGGTACCTGTTTATCTATTTGCAATTTCTTGCTTTTGAACTGCTAGATTGGCAGGAGCTGGGAAAGAGACAGAAGCTCACTCTGTCATGCAGCAATCAGGTTTCAAACTGCTGACCTGCCAAACCTCCAGTTGTCAAGTTCAGCATTTTAGCCACTTCAGCCACCACAGTCCCTCACTATATGGGTAGACGAGCCCATTTAAATCATTTTACCATTACGTTTCTGGTGCTTCTAGGTTGAAAGGATTCACCAATCAAAGAAATGGCCTTCCACAGGACAGTGTGCTAGCCCCACTAATATGTATACTAGTGATCAACCACTGCCAGAAGCCACTAGATTTCTCTATGCCAATGACCTTGCAATTGTCGCACAGTGCACAACTTTCAAGGCTGTTGAGAAAAAACTGACTGAAGCTTTGAACTTAATGACTATATATTATAGGGATAACAAACTAAAGCCAAACTTTCTAAAAACTCAACTCTGTGCTTTTCATCTGAAAAACCGCAAGGCGTCAAGAAGATTGCAGGTGAACTGGAGTGGCACTAGGCTCAAACACTGTGACAGCCCCAAATACCTGGGTGTTATCTTGGACAGAAATCTCACTTTCAGAACCCACTGCAAAAGTAGTATCTGTACAACTCCAATTATACCTAAATCTGTTTTTTAATCTCCCAGGTTTCTTCCTTGTCCAGCTCCCACGTCTGTTCATGGTGATCGGAAATAAAAATGTTTTCTCCTTATACATAATTATCATAATGTACAGCTGGCATAAAACAAATCAATCACACTTCTATACCGCGCCATGGCGCTTAATGCACTCTATGGGAGGGTCACAATTTAATTAGCACTTTTGTCCCCAGCCTGCTGGGTACTAATTTCCCTGACTTCGGAAGGATGGAAGGCTGAGTCAGCCTTGAGCCCTGGTCAAGATTGAACTCACAACCTCTTTTGGTCACAGGACAGCAGTTTAACCACTGAGCCCCCAGGGCACGATTTCTGTATTTCTGCCATTGTGTGGGTTTTGTCTGGATTGTGATGGGGCCAAAACGCCTTGAATCTCTCTCTGTGTGTTCCAATGAAACAATCTTTATTAGCATATCAGAAAACTAAACAAAATAAAATAAAAAAACACTGTAGCACTTTTAGTATTCAGATAAACTATAAATGACTCCTTTTCAATCTCAAGGTTGTTGAGAAAGCCAATTATGGTCTCTGATTAACTTGTGACCTGCATGTCAGGGGGGAAAATCCAAACACCTTTACCTGGTTTCTTTCTGTTTTACACTTTGACACTTAACTCTATTTTTGGTGTGGAAATACAAAATAAAGCTTTACATAACAAGATTGACAAAACATACTTTAGATACTTCACTCACTTAGATCAGTTTTGACGCTATACGCTAAAAACATGAATTATCGAACAATTCATACGTTGTGCAAATTTCTTTTTTAAGTATGCTGGAGGCTTCTACGGTTTCCTCTGTATGAAATTATTGGTCTCTCAGGAGGTAGGATGTCCAAACAAAGGTTCTTCCATGTTCTGAGTGCTAAATATTCTAAACTATTTCTCAGGTGCTACACATTATTCCCTTATACAAATAACGGTGTCTTTCAAAATATAACTCCTCTCCGGAATTTAAGTGGGTGCTTCCTTTTCAGCTTCTTTAAGAAATGGAATATTCACTTTTCCGCTCACTAAGCTGGATTATTACTGGCCATTATGAAACTTCAGACATTCAATTTTACTTAAATTAAAATACTTCCTATTCCCCCTTATTTTCAGTTCCCTAAGAATGTTTATTTTTACCAATGAAAGCCTTTGGTCTGGAGAACAAGATCTTAATCGCCAGCATTTGTGGCCAGTCAGATCAGAACCACCACAGGAACCTTGGTGGTGATCTTTGGTGAAGTTCGAACCAAAGGGTCTTCAGCGTTCTGAGCACTCTTCCTTATATGCATCTTCTGATGGAACCGAAAGGAGTGACTGGAACTAAAGGCCTTTCCACACTGCAGGCATTTAAATGGTTTTATCCCTGTGTGAGTTGCTTGATGGGAGGCAAGGCTCGTCTGCCGGGTGAAGCTCTTTCCACACTCCAAGCACTGAAAGGGTTTCTCTCCTGTGTGGGTTCTCTGATGTTGCTTTAAGGTTGAGCTGCGGCAGAAAGTCATCCCACACTCAGGGCACTCAAACGGCTTCTCTCCTGTGTGAGTTCGGTGATGCTGAATAAGAGAAGATTTCTGGCTGAAACCCTTCCCGCACTCTAAGCATTTATACAGCTTCTTCCTTTGGTGAATTTGTAGGTGTCTGTTTAGGTGCGAGGAAGAAATGAAGCTCTTCCCACATTCATGGCATTTAAACGGCTTCTCCCCGCTATGTATTCTTAGGTGCAAAGTAAGGCTTGCTGCTTGACTGAAGGTTTTCCCACACTCCAAACATCTGTGCAGTTTCCCCCCTCCATGAACACTTTGATGTGACAAAAGTGCTGAACTTTGAGGGAAACTCTTACCACACTGTGAGCATTTAAACGGTTTCTCCCCCGTGTGGAGCCTTTGGTGTTCTATAAGGTTTGAGCTCTTAATGAAGCCCTTCCCACACTCCATACATTTATACGGCTTCTCTCCTGTGTGGGTCCTTTTGTGTGACAGAAGAGTTGAACTCTGAATGAAGCTTTTCCCACAGTCCAAGCATTTATATGGTTTCTCTCCTGTGTGGATTCTTTGGTGTGATATAAGGTTTTGTTTCCAAAGAAAGCACATGCCGCACTCAGAACATTGATGGGGTCTCTCTCCTGTGTGGATTCTCATATGCATACTTATAGATGCTTTGCTGGTGAAGCTTTTTCCACATTCAGGGCAGACATGAGGATTCTGTTGCTCTTCTTTGGACCTTATTTTTTCTACAATTAATTCTCCATCAATGTTGGTTCCTTTCTTTGCCTTTCCTTTCACTTTCTTCTCAGCCTTCTTTTCAGTTCTGTCTTTTTTCACCCGCGGCTTGACTATTGTTCTTTTATCCTCACTCTTCTGCCTTTCTGCTCCTGGAAAACATGGAGGCTGTTCATAAGATCCCAAGAGAAAATAAATCAAAGATTTAAACTCTACACTTAGGGATCCTCTAGTTCTTGTTTGGTTCATTTCTTGCTTTTGCTGGCCACCTCACAGTGAGGGGACCCAAGGTAATACACAGTATTAATACCATTTGCGTTAAAAACACAATTAACATTAAACATACAATAAAATATCAATTAATGGTCAACTATTTGTCTTTTTTAAAACTTTGTTACTTCTCTGATATGCCTGCAATTTCGGGCTCTCTGTCTTCTCTGCCTGATCCAGAGAGATCAGAGGACCCAATCCAAGCTGTTTCTGGGCTTCTCCAACGTCCCCAGCCAGTGAAGCAAGCCAAAATGTCAGGGTTCAAACCCTGACGTGTTGGCTTCCTGCACTCGCCAAGGACGTCGGGGAAGCCCAGAAACAGCTTAGATCAGGTCCTCTGATCTCCCTGGAGAAGGCAGGGAAGTGAGAGAGCCTGAAATGAGTTTTTTAAAAACGGACTTTTTTAAAACCAATTTCGGCCTCTCTGACTTCCCTGCCTGCTCCAGGGAGATCAGAGGACCCAATCTAAGCTGCTTCTGGGCTTCCCCGACGTCCCCAGCCAGTGGAGCAAGCCAAAACGTCAGGGTTCAAACCCTGACGTTTTGGCATGCTGCACTTGCCGAGGACGTCGGGGAAGCCCAGAAACAGCTGTAGATCGGGTCCTCTGATCTCCCTGGAGCAGGCGGGGGTGGGGGGGTGGGGTCAGAGAGCCCTAAATGGGTTAAAAAACGGACTTTTAAAACCCATTTCGGGCTCTCTGATCCCCCTGCCTGCTCCAGGGAGATCAGAGGACCTGATCTACAGCTGCAGGGTGGCTGGGGAAGCTGATGGGGACTCCCTGTTGGCTTCCCTAGCCACCCGCTCCTGCCTCCGCAGCTGTGGGGTGGCTGGGGAAGCCGATGGGGTAGCCCCCTGTCAGCTTTCCAGCCACCCCATCCCTGCCTCTGTAGCTGCAGGGTGGCTGGGAAGCTGAACGGAGAACCCCGTTCAGCTTTCCAGCCACCCTGCTGCTATGAACGAATGTATTGAATAACGCTAACAGATCGTTATCCGATTTTAGTGTTATCCGATGCAGTCATTATCTGATGTATTACTCAGTAATACCCCAGATAACATTATGACTTGGTTCCACAAGTCATGATGTTATCCGATTTTTAGCGTTGTCCGATGCATGCATCGAACAATGCTAAAAAAAAGCCCTGACTTCAGGGACAAACTGCTTTAAAGGCAGGCAGGAAAAGAAAGAGACCCGATTGGGTCTCTTTTCCTCCCTGCCTTTAAAGCCACTCCCCACCAGCAGCGGTCTCTGCGACTGCAGTAGGGTCGGGGAAAGGCGCGCCTTTCCGCCCACCCTACTGCAGTCGCAGAGACTGCTTGTGTCTCTTTCCCTCCCTGTGTTTAAACTACAGAGAGGGGGAAAGAGAGAGACGTGATTGGTTCTCTAGTGACCCAATCACGTCTCTCTCTTTCTCCCTCCCTGTAGTTTAAATACAGGGAGGAAAAGAATAAGATGTGATTACGATTGCGATCGCATCTTACTCTTTTCCTCCCTGTATTTAAACTACAGGGAGGGGGAAAGAGAGAGACGTGATTGGTTCTCTAGAGACCCAATCATGTCTCTCTCTTTTCCCCCTCCCTGTAGTTTAAATAGAGGGAGGGAAAGAGACATGAGCAGTCTCTGCAACTGCAGTAGGGTCAGGGGAAAGGCGTGTGCTTTTCCCCAACCCTGCTGCAGTCGCAGAGACCACTGCGGGTGGGGGGTGGATTGGGTAGTTCTACCCAAACCACCCCACACCCACAGACCATTGCCTCGGATAACGCTAAGAATCATTATGCAGAATCGTTATCCAATGCAGGTTTTTTTCCAGAAAACTTGCATCGTTATCCGATTCTAGTGTTATCCGATGCAATCGTTATCCGGGGTATTATTGTATTAGGAAATAGGGTGACTCATATATCCTCAATGACAGGGTTTTGTAGAATAGCTTGAAAAAAGGGGACCCAAATGCAGAGAAGAGGCTACTGGTAAACAGATTAAACCAGCTTCAGAGCAAAAAGGAAGCCTCTATTTCCATATTCTTTTCCATGAAACTCAGGTCTGGATCCAGCAAGGACTCCACCCTTTCCTTGACAGAGAAACACACACAGCCACCTCCTCAAAAGTCTCCTGGAAGCAGAAAGCGTGTCTGTGTGCTTGATACTGTTAACTCCCTCCATCCACTCACCCTTCTGAATCCAAATATTGGCCATCCTCATGACCATCAGAAGAATGACCTGAGAACATAATGGAGTCAACTGGGGGATCGCTCCTGCTTCTAGAGAAACCCTGGCATTGTTTCAATCCAGAACCCACTGCGTTGCCCATGGGGGGGGGGGGGTCCATGTTAGCTACAAAGCTTTCTTTCTAGCCCATGGACAGGGTTTGGGGGTTTTCTTCCAACCCATGCCCCCAAAAAACTGTTCCCTCCTTGACATTCAGCTGGAGCAAGGGTGGTGCATTTGGTGGAAGGTCAAGGAAGAAAACCCAAAAGCTCATTATGACCTAGATCAGCAACATCCTATAATTAGGAAAGCTGATTCTGGGAAATAGGGTTCCTCTGATAACCTGAACGATTTAGGGTTTCCTAGAATAGCTTGTAAAAAGGGGACCTAAATGCAATAGCAATAATAATAAACAATAACAATAAACAGGCTCCTGGTAATAAACCAGCATCAGAACAGAGGAAGTCTTACCCAGAGAGGTCCCCATTCCCAAGTTCTTCTCCATAGCGCTCGAGTTTGGATCCAGCAAAAACTCCACCCTTTCCTGGATGGAAACACGCAAGAAACTCCTTTTTAAAGTCTAGGCAAGAGGAAGCGCCTTTTCTTCCTTCCGTGGGCTTAAATCGCCCGCTTTGCAGTGATTAGGACCACATCTCCCAGAATTCCCTGGCCTGTACTTCAGCGTGGGCTCTTCTGGGAGTGGTAGTCCAGAAAGACCCTCATCGCCAGGCCACGGTCTGGTTGGACGCTGCCTAGCACATGGCGGTGGGAAAAAGGCGGTACTTCCTCTGTGGAAGACATGCCCCGCTCTTCCGCTCCGAACCTCCTGCCCTTCTAGGAATCTGCGTCTTTTTCATTTTACCCTTAGAAGGACAGGTTGTTTTTAAGAAATACTCCATCCACCTTTCTTTCGCCTGAAATCACCCCTTGAGCGCAATTGGGGACCTTCTTTCGGGGAAGCCTTGAGTGAAGATGAACTGACAGGGAGACTAAGTGTGCAAATCCTGGAGTGAGCAGAAGAAAAAGAAGAAATTGGGGATTTTATAAATAATAATAATTTCCTTTCTGTTATATATACTAAGTTTTTAGGGCTTTAATTAATCATCTTGAGCAACTGAATTGAATGAAAGGCCAAGGAAGAAAATCCAAAAGCTTATTAAGAACTAGATCAGCTGGACTTAAATACGCCCAAGATTGTTATTAATTGATTCGTTTGGAGTTTGGCTATGCAGGAATCGATCAACCTGACTCATTTCTGCAAAAAGTCTTGATATGGATTGCTTCCTTCTATCTACCTCGTAATCTGGACATAAGCCCAACAACATCAAAATACAAAACAAAATTAAAGTGAGAATTCTCTTTCCCCTTCTGTCCTCTTGCAGCCCCAAGTCTTCCCTATTGCAACAGAAGCTGCTAAAATCTGCTCCCTTTTTAGAAAGAAAGGGGAATAAATACTGTAGCTATATCCCAATTTTCAGAGGGTCTTGAGGGAAATGGCCAGAGCCGTTCCGTCAAAAATATTTCTTTTTTTAAAACAATTTATATCTTATAACTGTTTTGGAAGTGTGACTGTGTACTCTTATTGTGAGACTGGTCACGTTTTGTTGTGCTTTACATTTGTCTTCTACATTTCCTGAATGTATGATAGTAGTTGTACCTCGGTTAAAGAGTGTAGAGGTGGATGTTTGGTGTTGGCACACCACACCAGCCTCTGCCCTCTTTTTCACCCGAGTCATAAGTGCATGATTCGACCATTACCTCACCCTACCCTAACCACAATAACAGGTCTAACATAGAGGTTCGCTCATCCCCCCTTTCCCGCTCCCTGTTTCCTGGCCACCTTAAAATACTGTGCTGTAAAATAAAGCTTTAGAGATTCACCTGATACCTGCCTCTGAGTCTTCATCTCTCCAGAGATCCCCTCAAAAGAACATAATGCGTTCCACAGGATTGCTCTTTAAGTGAGTTTGCTCTTTAAGCGAAACACCATTGTAAGTGACCAGGTTTTTTTGGGGGCGGGGGATTGCGAACCCCAATTTATTTGTTAAGCGAGTTTTGGTTGGTTTTATTTGTTAAGTGAAGCGAACATTCAGAGAAAATTCTGCTCTTTAAGCGAGTTACTCTTTAAACGAAGCGCTCTTTATGCGAGGTTTGACTGAATATGTCTCAGTAACAATAATATGGTTCAAAATACAATCTGGGTAAAGGTCTCCAATAGCAGAGGACAAGTACAAATAGCCCCAGAAGAGTGAAGTGGCTGGGCCAAAGCTGAAAGGACGCTCAGCTGTAGATGGATCTGATGGTGAAAGGAAAGTCAGATGTTGTAAAGAAGAGTCTTGCAAAGGAACTTGGAATGTAAGATGGAATGCAGTGGGTGTAGATATCTGGTCAGACAATGGAGAATGACAGAGGAACCTGGGGTATGGTGGTTCATGGAGTCATAAAGGGTCAGTCTCAACTGCAAATGAACAAAAAAAAGGTAAAGGTTGCCATTGTTCGAAAGCCAGTCGTGTCTGACTCTAGGGTTCAGTGCTCATCTCTGTTTATACCAAAGAGCCAGCGCTGTCTGCATCTGCAGACATTTCCGTGGACATGAGGCAGGCATGCCTAGACTCTGGAGTGCATAGAATGCTGTTTATCTTCCCCCCAAAGTGGTACCTATTTATTTATTAGCAATTTCTTGCTTTTGAACTGTTAGTTTGGCAGGAGCTGGGACAAAGATAGAAGGTCACTCTGTCATGCAGCACACAGGTTTCAAACTGCTGACCTGCCAAACTTCCAGTCATCAAGTTCAGTGGTTCAGCCACTGCTTAAATACCATACACAGGGTTTTCTGTCAGGAACAATATTCTGAGAAAAATAACAGGCACAAATTGGGTTGCCCAACCACACACATTAAGAATCTCTTCACTAGCTTCATGTTACCCTGCATGACAGCCTGGTAGTCCAGTGTGGTACAGATCAATGCATGCAAAGGAGGTGGGTGTGGCCTTAAATGAAACATCGAGCTTGGTCACAGGATGCCTAAAACCAACCTCAATACAAAAAGTGTATTACTTAGCTGGCATTCCTCCACCATCACTTCGCTGAGAAAGTGCTGCTCAAAAAGAGTGGGGAAAAGCAACGCCCATGGAAATACACCTGTTATTTGATCACCAACCACCGAAGCAGAGACTGAAACCAAGGCACAGTTTCCTCATAACTTCTGCTCCCCTGAACAACCACTCCCCACAGATCACCTGAGCACTTTGGAAGGCAAGTAAGGAGCTACCAGATAACTGGGCAGAACCACAGGATTCTCTATTGCCTGGCCACAAACAACCATGGCCTGTGTGCAGTGATGCGATGTTGCTGGTTCCAACTGGTTCCACAGAACCTGTAGGAGCAATCCTGGAGGGTTCTCCGGAAGGGTAGAACCCACCTGGGATTGTTCTGTCCTTTTTTTGAGGTGTCTGGTTCGGACGCCTCACTGGCAGAATTTTTTTTTAAATTGGAGTCAAAATGGCTCCAATTTAGTGCGCATTCACAGAAATCAATCTGATGCATGCACGCTACAATTGCGAATTGCGCATGCGTCACATTGAATTTCTGTGGATGCGCACTTAGAGGCAGCCATTTGCTGCCTAGTTATTGCTGGAGATGGACTTTTTCGGAGTAACGGCGGTGGACCCGGGTCTTGGCGCCTGGAAGAGGAGGCTGCAGTTGGGGGTGGTGAGCCTAGCCAGGCAGCCCCGAGCCTCAGCGGCTGCAACCTTCAGTGGCCGCAACCCTCAGCGGAGGAGGCTGCTGTTGGGGGGCTCGTCGCCCCCAACAATCCCCATGGGGGCTTGTTGGCCCCGGGGGAGCTTGGTGGTTCGGTGGCAGTGGCGGGCAGGCCTCGGAGAATTGAGGCCCCGGGGCTCGCCAGTCCCAGCCGCCGTGCCACTGCACCACTGCTTCCAAGGGTGAGGGGTTTGTGTTTGGGGTGGGTGTATTTTTATTTAAATTTTATTTCTTTATTTTATTGATTTACAGGTTTGTGCTGTAGTTGTTTGTTTGGGTGGATGGGTTGAGGTGTGTGTGTGTGTGTTTATTTTAATTTTATTTATTTTAATTTTTTAAATATTTTTTTTAAATTTTTGGCCCCGCCCATGACATCATGACGTTGGGTCCACTCATGACATCACTATGTCAGCTCCGCTCCCACTGTGATGACATCATGGTGGGGTAGTAAATTTTTTGTCGTCCCATCACTGCCTGAGCAGAAAGCTTTAAATAGACTGCATGCCGGAGTAGGAAGATAAAGCGCTAATCTGAGAAAGTGGGATTCGAAACCTATGGCCCATGGGCCTTACCTGGCCCCTAACGCCATTCCATCTGGCCCATCACCTCCGGCACACCCGGAAGTGGACATGTTTATACATGCGCGGCTGTGCACATGCACAAACACACCCACAACTGTCATAAACTCAGAAGCGGGCACATTTATGCTGTAAGTGTGCCCACTCCGAGGGGCACGATCCAGTCCGCTTAGCTCTCCAGATGGCATGGTCAGGCCCATGGCCGAAAAAGGTTGTGAATCTCTGCTGTAGATGGTAGCCTGTGTGAATGTGGAGAAGAACAAGCAATTGTCATTATGATATAATGCACACGATGCCCTTGAACATGCACTGAGGATGATGTTATGTTGGCAAGAGGAAATGCTGTTGAGGTGGTACAATATTGGCCGGATGTCATCTAGTGCTTCTAATTCCTTTTTGCTTTAGATATGTTAATTTTTGCTTTGTTGCAGGTTTTGACCTGATCTTTCTCAGCTCACCCTGTTCTATCTCAGAGGCTGAAGCCTGTTCTACCTTAGTACAGCTTGTTCCATCTCAAAGGCTATAGATAAGGGTGGAATGCCTAATGCGTGCATAGCTTGGGGTGAATAGGGAAGCTTATCTCCAGTGTGGCGTGCCAGCACTGAAGTCAGCATCCCTACAAGATTGATTTAATGTAAAGGTCTTTCTGTACTCCAGGCATTTAAATGGTTTTGCCCATATAAATTGTTGATGGGTGGTAAGGCGTTCCAGGTGGCCGAAATACTTTCCACACTCCTAGCAGTGAAAGGGTTTCTCTCATGCGTGGGTTTTCCCATGTTGCTTTCAGGTTGAGCCATGGGCAAAAGCCTTCCCACACTCAGAGCACTTGAATGGCTTCTCTCCTGTGTGAAGGGAAATTGCAGATTCTGAAATATTGGCTGACCATGTGGAAGAATTATTGCTTATTCCCTCATTCTCTGTTTGCCTAAAAACAAATACGTCATACACGTATAAACATCCTTTCTCTGGCATCTGTTCCTGGCAGAGAGGATTAACTCAAAAGGAAGTTCTCACACTGGCATAAGACAAAACAGGAAGGCATAAACGTCTTTGAGAAAAACACTACGTAATCAAAATGCTTGGGTAAGCTTTTGTATTCCTATATAGAAGGGTTTTTTTGGGGGAGAATAAAATCAGAACGCTTGCATGAAGATCTTGGTGTCCTGTCCTTCTTCCCACATCTGTGCAAGTTTGTTGATGTTGAATAATATTTGATTTTTGGCTGAAACTCTCCCCACACTCTAAGCATTTATACAGCTTCTTCCCTTGGTGAGATCGTAGGTGGACCTACAGATATGAGGAGCAAATGAAGCTCTTCCCACACTCTTGACATTTAAACGGCTTCTCTCCGCTATGAATTCTTAGGTGCAAAGTAGGGCCTGTCGCTTGAGTGATTCCCCCCCCCACACACACACACCTCAAGCATTTATGCAGTTTCCCCCCTCCATTTATTTATTAGTTCAATTGTATATTGCCACCCAATTGCCGTAGCGAACACTTTGAGGTGACAAAAGGGCAGAACTTTGAGAGAAACTCTTACTGCATTGCAAGCATTTAAATGGGGCCTCCTTTGTGTGGGCCAAACGGTATTCTATTAGGTTTGAGTTCTTAATGAAGCCCTTTCCACACTCCATACATTTATACGGCTTCTCCCCTGTGTGGGTCCTCTTGTGCATCAGAAGACTTGAGCTCTGAGTGAAGGTTTTCCCACTCTCCAAGCATTGATATGGTTTTTCTCCAGTATGGATTCTTTGGTACAATGTAAGGTGACGTTTGTGACAAAAGCAAATTCCGCACTCGGAACGTTTATACAGTCTCTCTCCTATGTAGATTCTCATGTTCCTACTTATAGCTGCTTTATGGTGGAAGCTTTTTCTACATTTAGGGCAGTCATGCTGATTCTGCTTCTTTTCCTTGGACGTTCTTTTTTCTCCACTAAACTCCCCATCACTTTTCATTCCCTTCTTTGCCTTTTCTTTCATTTTCTTCACAGCCTTCCTTTGGGTTCTGCCTTTCTTCACCCGTGGCTTGATTGCTATTCTCTTATCCTCATTCTTATGCTTTTCTGTGCCTGGAAAACAAAGAGGCTGTTCATAAAACCCCAAGAGAAAAGAAATCCAAGAGCTCAGCTGAACAGTTTTCATTTAGTTTACTAGTTGCATTTGTTGCCCACCTTTTCTCAATGAGGGGATCCAGGATAGCTCACAGTATTAAAACAAACTGCAGTAAAAATACAATTATGCAGTCAAATAATTAAACAGGCTACTGGTAAATATACCAGCTTCTTCTAAGGTTTTCCCTGTGTATGAATTCTTCTCTAGGAAGCTCCATGGTGCTTAATGCACTCTATGGGTGGGTCACAAGTTAATTAGCACTTTTATCCTCAATCTGCTGGGTACTAATTTCCCTGACCTCAGAAGGATGGAAGGCTGAGTCAGCCTTGAGCCCTGGTCATGATTGAACTCATAACCTCTTTTGATCACAGGACAGTAGTTTAACCACTGTGTCCCCAGGGCATGATATCTGTGTTTCTGCCATTGTGTGGATTGTGATGGGGCCAAAACACCTTGCATCTGTCCATGTGCGTTCCAATGAAACAATCTTTATTAGCTTCTACTACCTGCAAGGTTTGTCACTCCTATAAGTTCTCTTGACATTTAATAAGAATGGAGTTCCTGCAAAGATCTTTCCACCAAACAAAGGCTAAATCCCTGTTCCATGGTTTATGACAGGCCAATTATTCAGAAAGAAACCATTTTTCACATCCATGCATCCCTCCTTACTGAGCTTCCCATGGGATCTGGTAATGAATTTCAGAGATTAAAAACCCTCCCCTCCATCCTACATCCTTATAGGTTGCCCTGGGTAACGCAGAAAGAGCCTCTTTGAAGATTGTGGGATTTCTGAACCACAGTCGGGCGTATCTTGTAATGGCAACCTTGTGTTGTCAGCTGAGAACATTTTCCACTACTCCCACAACGGCCTGAGGAAGAAGACTCCATGGATTTTGGCCACTGTGTAGTATTTTTAAGAAATATCTCTTTAATTTATTGAAGAATTCGTTCCTTATTTTATTTTCAGATCTTAAGGTACAGTTCTAATACTTCTGAAGACTTTGACTATCAAGAAATCACTTCATGGATAAATAACTTTATTGACAGAATAACTTTATATCCCCATCATACATAGAGAGAGATCAAGGCAATTTACAAAGAGAAGCACTTTAAAACACTGGCAAACAAACTTAGAACATTCTGAAATAGGATAAAATTAAACATTCAAAATGATTTAAAACCATACACTTAGAACTCTAGGCCAGAACGCGATCACAAAGCCAGATTCTTATTCATCAGAGGCCGAACATGGCAGCCACAGAGGAGAGACCACCCTTTGAATTGGTTTTGTGGATACATTCATCGATTTGTAATAAAAAGAGCATTTGTTTGTCTGAGATCCTTCAAGCATCACCTCTGAGTAACTCTCATGCAAAAGACCACATGGGTCTTTTAAATTTCTCGCCTCTAATTCCTTCTACTCCTATTGTTAGATTGACAATTGTAGGAACCACCCATTAGTCTCACCTTCTTCCGTTCCTGCTTCCTTAAAAGTAGGCATGTCTCTCCTCTCTTGTGTGTTCCTTGGAGAACAGGATGATCAACTAAGGATTCATTTTTAGGGTCATTTAAATTATGATTTTAAAATAAAAGTTATTCAATTCTCTTTCCTTCTTGTGGACCTGCTGTGGAACTGGCTGCCTTTGTATTTACAGTCAGCTTAGTCTGTTAGAGAGAGATTTCAAGATGTGGTCTGAAGTGCACCCAGACATTCCCTTTATTGTAATACAATTTCCAGAGTAGCCCATGGACAAGCCCGACTTAGGAAAACAGGAGCCAGAGCTGAAAATCAGAATGGCCAAAATCTTCCTATGTAGTTAGGCAAACGGCGTCACTTTTGGAAGCTAATTATCTCAATTTAAGAAATCACCACAGACATTATCAGTTGCACATTGAGTCACACAGATCAGTATGCAGCTGATACATGTTGATGGTGAATTCTTAACTCCAAACCTCCATAAAGCTACTTAATGCTGCTTTATAATTACCGTACCTTCTTTCCTAATGTTTTCTCCCATCAACACCGACTCAACTTACAGCAATCCTGATACAGCTTTCAAGGCACTGCAGTGGCTCTGTGTATGAAACTTTTGGTCCCTCAGGAAGTAGGATGTCCAACCAAAGGCTCTACCGTGTACTGAGTGCTAAATATTCTAAATTATTTCTCAGGTGCTACACATTATTTCCTTATACAAAAAAGGGAGTCTTTCCAAATATAACTCCTCTCCGGAATTTAAGTGGGTGCTTCCTTTTCAGTTTCTTTTAAAAATTGGATATTCATTTTTACGATCACTAAACTGGATTATCACTAAAATCCTCTTTAGAAAATTTGAGATGGGAAAAGCACAGGCCATTATGAAGCTTCAGCCATTCAATTTTTCTTAAATTAAAATGCTTTCTATTCCCCCTTATTTTCAGTTCCCTAAGAATTTTTATTTTTACCAATGGAAGACTTTGGATTGGAGAAGATTTTAATCGCCAGCATTTGTGTCCAGTCAGATCAAGACCACCACAGGAACCTTGGTGGTGATTTTTGGTGGAGTTCGAACTGAAGCCTCTTCCGCATTCTGAGCCCTCTTCCTTATATGAATCTTCTGATGGAACCGAAAGGAGTGACTGGAACTAAAGGCCTTTCCACACTCCAGGCATTTAAATGGTTTTATCCCTGTGTGAGTTGCTTGATGGAAGGCAAGACTTGTCTGCCAGGTGAAGCTCTTTCCACACTCCAAGCACCGAAAGGGTTTCTCTCCTGTGTGGGTTCTCTGATGTTGCTGTAAGGTTGAGCTGTGGCAGAAAGTCTTCCCACACTCAGGGCATGCAAACGGCTTCTCTCCCGTGTGAGTTCGTTGATGCCGAATAAGAGAAGATTTCTGGCTGAAACTCTTCCCGCACTCTAAGCATTTATACAGCTTCTTCCCTTGGTGAATTTGTAGGTGTCTGTTTAGGTGCGAGGAAGAAATGAAGCTCTTACCACATTCATGGCATTTAAACGGCTTCTCCCCGCTATGTATTCTTAGGTGCAAAGTAAGGCTTGCTGCTTGACTGAAGGTTTTCCCACACTCCAAACATCTGTGCAGTTTTCCCCTTCCATGAACAATTTGATGTGACGAAAGGGCTGAACTTTGAGGGAAACTCTTACCACACTGCGAGCATTTAAACGGTTTCTCTCCTGTGTGGAGCCTTTGGTGTTGTATAAGGACTGAGCTCTGAATGAAGCCCTTTCCACACTCCATACATTTATACGGCTTCTCTCCAGTGTGGGTCCTTTTGTGTGACAGAAGAGTTGAGCTCTGAATGAAGCTTTTCCCACACTCAAAGCATTTATATGGCTTCTCTCCAGTGTGGATTCTTCGGTGCAACGTAACGGATTGTTTATAACTAAAGCACATTCCGCACTCGGAACACTTATATGGTCTCTCCCCTGTGTGGATTATCATATGCCTACTTACAGATGCTTTGCGGGTGAAGCTTTTTCCACATTCGGGGCAAACATGAGGATTCTGTTGCTTATCTTTAGACGTTCTTTTTTCTCCACTAAACTCTCCATCAATGTTGGTTCCCTTCTTTACCTTTCCTTTCACTTTCTTCTCAGACTTCTTTTCAGTTCTACCTTTCTTCACCCGTGGCTTGATTGCTGTTCTCTTATCCTCACTCTTCTGCCCTTCTGCTCCTGGAAAACAAAGAGGCTGTTCGTAAGACCCCAAGAAAAAATAAATCAAAGATTTAAACTCAACTCTTGGGTGACCTCTTTTTCTTGTTTGGTTCATTTCTTGCTTTTGCTGGCCACCTCACAAGGAGGGGACCCATGGTAATACACAGTATTAATAAAAATTGCATTAAAAACACAATTAAACATTAAACATACAATAAAATAATTAATATAAATTAACTGTCAACAATTTGTCTTTTTAAAAACTTTGTTACTTCTCAGATATGCCTGCAGAGGCGAACATGGTTCCTCAATCCGATATGAATCAAAAATTCCATAATTAAAAAACATTTCCATAATTTAAGAACACTTCACCAAGGAACCCAATCATCATTATTAAAAGCTGATTCTGTTTCTTTTCTTTGGGTGTTAATTTTTCTCACCATCAATTTTGGTTCCGCTCTTGCCCTTTGGTTTCCCTTTTGTCTCAGCCTTCTTTTTAGATATGCCTTTTCTTCACCTGTGATTTGATTCCTGTTCTCTTATCCTTACTCTGATGCTGACTGGAAGGCAGCAGGTCAGCAGTTCGATACCTGAATACTGCACGACAGAGTGAACTCTTGTCTCTGTCCTAGCTCCTGCCAACCTTGCAAGTAAATAAATAGGGACCATTCTGACGGTCATCCAGACGCTGCTGTGACCAGCCCGGTGAGGGGGAGAAAGACAAAACCTGCGGGGGCCCGGGAGGCTTTAAGACCACGCTGCCGCTGCCTCCAGCCTCACCAAACGTTCCTGTGACCAGCCCGGTGACGGGGAGAAAGACAACACCTGCGGGGGCCCGGGAGGCTTTAAGACTACGCTGCCGCTGCCTCCAGCCTCACCAAATGTTCCTGTGACCAGCCCGGTGACGGGGAGAAAGACAACTCCTGCGGGGGGCGGGGGGGCGGGGCGGGAGGCTTTAAGAACAGGCTGCTGCCAGCCATGAGCGGAGTCTTCCAACGCCGGAGAATCTCCCGGGGTTGGGAAAATGCATGGAATTTGCTGGGTGGCCAAAGATCACCACCCAGCTGGCCTTGGGTCCCACCCTCCTGGGGTTAGGGAAGGATCTCTTTGCCCACTGCCTACTCGGATGGAAGTGACCAAAACTGTCTGTTTGGAGAGAAGTGACTATATCTGTCTGCTCAGAGGGAAGCGATTGTTTTGCACTGCAATTTGTTTTATGATATGTAAAGATGATATTAATGTATTTGCTGCTATTCTGCTGCTTTGTAATTATAATTACCTGCCTGGAGGGAAGTGATTGTTTGTAATTGTTTCTATGATATACACTGATAATATTGATGTATTTGTTGTTATTTTTCTGTTTTGTTGTATTGTATCATATTGTATTTTCTATTATATTTAATTTCAAATTTATTGTGATTATGTAATATATTGTTGATTATAGTGTTGAATGTCATATTTTTGAGTTTTGTGAGCCGCCCTGAGTCGGTTGCACCGAGTAGGGCGGCATATAAATTGAATAAATAAATAAAAATAAATAAATAAGGTAAACAGTGTTCCATGCACTCCAGTGTCTAGGCATGCCTGCCACGTATCCATGGAAACATCTGAAACACAGACAACACTGTCTCTTTGGTAATAAACAGAAATGAGCACTGAACCGTAAAGTCAGATACAACTGGCTTTAGAGCAAGGGCGAACTTTACCTTTACTCACCTCACTCTTATCTTTACTCTCCTTCCAGAAAGACAAGAGATTCTATTCATAAGATCCCAAGAGACAAAAATCAAAGAGCTCAGCTAAACCGTTAGGCGGCAATTCATTTTTATTTACAGTTGAACCTTGCTTAAAGAGCATGATGCGTTCCACAGGATTGCTCTTTAAGCGAGTTTGCTCTTTAAGCAAAACACCATTGTAAATGACCAACTTGGGGGGAGGATTGCGAACCCTGATTCATTTGTTAAGCGAGTTTTTGGTTGGTTTTATTTGTTAAGCGAAGCGAACGTTCAGAGAAAATTCTGCTCTTTAAGCGAGTTACTCTTTAAGCGAAACGCTCTTTTTGCGAGGTTTGACTGTACTGTACTTTACTAATTGCATTTGCTGGCCAACTCCTCTCAATGAATGGACCCAGAGTAGCTCACAATAATACATTGAAATGTTGCATTTCTTTGCCACTTTCTGTCAGAGAGGGGATAAAAGGCAGTACACAATATATTAAAAAAATTGTAATAATTACAGTTTAAAAATAATACATTTATCACAAAAGTGACCACATACAATAATTAATATCAATTAATAGTCAATATTTTGTATTTTTAAAAAGCTTCTCTTTAGTTTCTTTCCTTACATGCTGGCAGAAACTAACATGGCTGCCACACTAAAAATAATTAACTATTTTTTTTTCCAAATTTTACGAACAAAATATCTAGTTATAAGCTGAACACCAACTCACAGCAAGCTAATAGCAGAAAGACAAGAAATCTAAAGAATGGATAAAATTGTCTATTTGCGGAGTATGTTTAATGAAAATTGGGAACTCGAGGTAGATATTAAAATACAAATAGAAAACACAAGATCCACCTTCATAAAAATGTGGCATTTGTTATACTGTAGAAATCTGACTCTCGCGACAAAGATCCAAATAGTGAGATGTTACATATTCCCAAGGTTGCTATATGGAGTCGAAGTTTGGACATTGACTAAAGCAATGATAGTGAACTTAGGCAGTTCAGCTGTTTTTGAACTTCAGTTTCCAGAAACCCAGAGCAGCAGGAGTGCTGGCAGGAGCTTCTGGTAACTTAAATAAATAAATAACCTCCTGAAGTGCCAAGGTTCACCATCACTACTAGACTAAAGCAACTGAAAAGTCAAATGAAGCTTTTGAAATGTGGATCTACAGATAGCTGCTAAGGATATCATGGGTTGACCATGTGGCTAATGCAGAAGTATTGGACCAAATAGATAAGAGACTGGTGTGGCAAGTCCTTGGAAGAACAGGAAGACCATCACCATGATGATAGCCAATATCTGGAATGGAAACGGCACCTGAAGAAAGATCCAGCACCAAATAACTCAATTTTCATTATTAAAATACTTCATTACTAAGCAATGATTTTACTATCAGCATAAGGACCAGAGAGAGAAGGGGCCAGCCTTACCTGCAAAGAGAGAGCATTTCACAACCTGCAAGTAGCCACAGAGAGGCCACCATCTCATACCCTCATCAAACATACCTGTGAGGATAGCCAGGAAAGCTGATACAGTTGTACCTCGCTTAAAGAGCATAATGCGTTCCACAGGATTGCTCTTTAAACGAGTTTGCTCTTTAAGCGAAACACCATTGTAAGTGACCAATTGTGTGGGGGATTGTGAACCCCGATTTATTTGTTAAGCGAATTTTGGGTTGGTTTTATTTGTTAAGCGAAGCGAACATTCAGAGAAAATTCTGCTCTTTAAGCAAGTTACTCTTTAAGCGAGGAACTCTTTATGCGAGGTTTGACTGTATTAGGATATAGGACAACTCATATATCCTCAATGACAGGGTTTTGTAGAACAGCTTGAAAAAAGGTGACCCAAATGCAGAGAAGAGGCTACTGGTAAACAGATTAACCCAACTTCAGAGCAAAAGGAAGTCTTACCTAGAGATGTCTCTATTCCCATATTCTCCTCCATGGCACTCAGGTCTGGATCCAGCAAGGACTCCACTCTTCCCTTGACAGAAAAACACACGCAGCCACCTCCTCAGAAGTCTCCAGGAAGAAGAAAGCTTGTCTATGAACTTGATATTGTTCACTCCTTCCATCTACTCACCCCTCTGAATCCAAATATTGGCCATCCTCATGACCATCAGCCATAGGGCAGGTTGAGGACTTTGCCGCCCCTCACCCTGTGCCTACACCAACTGCCAGGGGAAGAAGAAGCCAGGGCATGTTGAGGACTTTGCCGTCCATCCCCCTGAGCCCACACCAACATATTGTATTGTAATGTAATCTATTTTTGTAAGCCGCCCTGAGTCACCATGGTGAGTGGGCGGCAATATAAATTTGAAAATAATAATAATAATAATAATAATAATAATAATAATAATAATAATAATAATAATAATAATAATAATAATAATAATAATAATAATAATAATAATAATAGATGAATGTCCTGTGAATATAATGGAGTCGATTGGGGAATCATTCCTGCGTCTAGAGAAAGCCTGACCTTGATTCAATCCAGAACCCACTGAGTTGCCCATCTGGGAGTCCATGCTAGCTACAAAGCTTTCCATCTAAACAATGGACAGGGTTTGGGGGTTCTCTTCCAACCCCTCCCCCAAAAAAACAGTTCACTGCTTGACATTCAGCTGGAACAAGGGTGATGCATTAGGACGGTGGATCCTGGGCGATGCATTAGGTGGCTCCTCAGATAACCTGTACGAGAGGATTTCCTAGAATAGCTTGTAGAAAGGTAACCTAAATACAGTAGTAGTAGTAGTAGTAGTAGTAGTAGTAGTAGTAGTAGTAGTAGTAAATAATAATAATAATAATAATAATAATAATAATAATAATAATAATAATAATAATAATAATAATAATAATAATAATAAAATAGGCTCCTGGTAATAAACCAGTTTCAGAGCAGAGGAAGTCTTACCCAGAGAAGTCCCCAAAAACTCCACCCTTTCCTTGATAGAAAAACACGCAGGAAAATCCTTGCTGGAAGTCCAGGCAACAAGAGGAAGGCGCCTTCTCTTCCCGCCCTGGGCTTAAATCGCCCGCTTTGCAGTGATTAGGACCACAACTCCCAGAATTCCCTGGCCTGTAGTTCAGCGTGGGCTCTTCTGGGAGTGGTAGTCCAGAAAGACCCTCATCGCCAGGCCACGCTCTGGTTGGACGCTGCCTATCACATGGCGGTGGGAAAAGGCGGTACTTCCTCTGGGGATGACATGCCCCGCTCTCCCGCTCCCAACCTCCTGCCTTTCTAGGAATCCGCCTCTTTTTTGATTTAACCCTTAGAAGGGCAGGCTGTTTTTAAGAAATACTCCATCCACCTTTCTTTCGCCTGAAATCACCCCTTGAGCGCAATTGGGGACTTTCTTTCGGGGAAGCCTTGTTGAGCGAAGAGGAACTGACAGGGAGGCTGAGTGTGCAAAGCCAGGAGTGAGCAGAAGAAAAAGAAGAAATTGGGGATTTAAAGAAATAATTCCATTTCACTTCCTTTCAATTAAAACCTGAGATTTTAGGGCTTTAATTAATCATCTTGAGCAATTGGGATGCATTGGGTGGAAGGCCGAGGAAGAAAACCTAAAAGCTCATTCTTATGTCTCACCCCCAAATGAAGGGTGTGTAAAATTATAAATTGTTATGCTTTTCCGTGACATGATTTGAGAATTAGAATAGTAGCTATGGAAGGGACTTTGGGGTTATCCACTGAATATAAATGTTAGCACTAATTGAGCTATTTTACCAGCAATTCATGGATCAAGGCAGGGGTCAGCTGGCTGTACCGCCTACTCCATTACCGCCTACTCCATTACCGTAGCAGGATGTCCAGCCAGACACGGTCCAGTCTTACAACACAAGAAAATAACAACAAAACATAAGCAAAAGCAAAATCTACAATGAAATCGATCCCTCACAACTCGTGGGCGGTAGGATGGAAATTTATTATTTCTGAAAAGTTTCCTCATCCAATAACATTGTGGTGTAACATAGCCAACCGGATTTTGGGAACTGTGTTACATTTCCTCTAAGAAACATTTATTGAATAATGTGTTCCTTATTTTATTTTCAGATCTCAACCTACAGTTCCAATACTTCAGAAGACTTTGACTGTCAATAAATAACTTTATGGATAAATAACTTTTTTTAGATAAATAATTTTATTGACATAATTTTATATCCCCATCATATATAAAAAGAGATCAGGCCACTTTAAAAAGAGAAGCACTTTAAAACATGTACGAACTAACTTCACATTTTGAAATAGAGTACAAATTAAAAGTTCAAAATCATTTAAAACCATACACTTAGAACTATAAGCCACAATGTGATGATAAAGAGATTCTTATTCATCAGAGGCTGAACGTGGCAGGAATCAACCACGGAGGAAAGACCACCCTTTGAATTGTTTTTGTGGATACATTCATTTGATTTGTAATAGAAAGAGCATTTGTTCTTGAGGCCCTTCAAGCCTCACCTCTTAGTAACTCTCATGCAAAAGACCACATGGCCACTGCTCTTCAATTTCTCACCTCTACTTCTTTCTACGCCCAATTGTTAGATTGTCAATTGTAGAATCCACCTATTAGTCTCACATTCTTTCCTGCTTCTCTAAAGAGCAGACATTCCTCTCCTCTCTTATGTTCCTTGGAGAACAGGATAATCTACTAAGGATTCATTTTTAGGGTTTTAAAAATTATTATTTTCAAATAAAAGTTATTGAATTCTCTTTGCTTCTTGAGGATCTGCAGTGGAAATGGCTGCCTTCATATTTACAGTGAGATTACTCTGTTACACAGAGAAAGACAATTCAAGATATGGTCTGAGGAGCACCCACAAATTCCCTTTATTGGAATATAATTTCCAGAGTAGCCCATGGACAAGCCCAATTTAGGAAAACAGGAGCCAGAGCTGGAAATTAGAATGGCCAAAATCTTCTTGTGCAGTTAGATAAAGGGCGTAACTTTTGGGTGCCAATTACCTCAAATCAAGAAATCACTGTAGACATTATCAGTTGCACACCGAGTTACACAGAGCAGTATGCAGCTGATACATGTTGTTGATGAATTCTTAACTCCAAACCTCCATAAAGCTACTTACTGCTCCTTTATAATTACTGTACCTTTTCTCTAATGTTTTTTTGCCATCAAAACAGACTCAACTTACAGCAACCCTGATACAGCTCTCAAGGCAAAGGAAATAATTTAAGTATCTTGACAGTTCTACCTCCCAGCGGGTTTCATGGCCCACTGATTGATTATTATTAACACATTAACACTTGACTCTATTTTTGGCCTGGATATATAAAATAAAGCTTTACATTATAACAACATTGATATGTTTTAGATTCTTCACCTCCCCAGCTCAGTTTTGACTGCTGAACCCTAAAAACATGAATTGTCCAACAATTCATACGTTGTGGGGATTTTTTACATACACTGGAGGAATGAGTTCTAACTCCTGCTGTTTCCACAAATTATCGGCTTCTACAGTTTCCTCTGTGTATGAAATTTTTGGTCCCTCAGGGGGTAGGATGTACAACCAAAGGTACTTCCGTGTCCTGAGCACTAAATATTCTAAATTATTTTTCAGGTGCTACACATTATTTCCTTATACAAATAAGGGAGTCTTTCCAAATACAACTCCTGTCAAGAATTTATGTGAGTGCTTCCTTTTCAGTTTCTTTAAGAATGGGATATTTATTTTTCTGCTCTCCAAGCTGGATTATGCCTGAAATCCTCTTTAGGAAACTTGATATGGCTAAAGCACAGGCCATTATTAAACTTCAGCCATTCAAGTTTTCTTAAATTAAAATTCTTTCCATTTCCCCTTATTTTCAGTTACAATGCTCACTAAGAATTTTTATTTTTACCAATGGAAGCCTTTGGATTGGAGAAGATTTTCATCACCAGCATTTGCGGCCAATTGGATCAGGACCACCACAGGAACCTTGGTAGTGATTTTTGGTGGAGTTCGTACCAAAGGCTTTCCCACGTTCTGAGTGCTCTTCTTTATATGACTCTTCTGATGAGACCGAAAGGAATGACTGGAACTAAAAGTCTTTCCACACTCCAGGCATTTAAATGGTTTTATCCCTGTGTGAGTTGCCTGATGGGAGACAAGGCTTGTCTGCCAGGTGAAGCTCTTTCCACACTCCAAGCACTGAAAAGGTTTCTCTCCTGTGTGGGTTCTCTTATGTTGCTTTAAGGATGAGCTTTGGCAGAAAGTCTTCCCACACTCGGAGCATTCAAAAGGCTTCTCTCCCGTGTGAGTTCGTTGATGTTGAATAAGATTTGATTTCCTGCTGAAACTCTTCTCGCACTCTAAGCATTTATACAGCTTCTGATCTTGGTGAGATCTTAAGTGTGTGTTTAGGTTTGAAGACTGACTGAAGCTCTTCCCACACTCGTGGCATTTAAACGGCTTCTCCCCACTATGAATTCTTAGGTGCACAGAAAGGCTCATTGCTTGAGTGAAGGTTTTCCCACACTTCAAGCATTTGTGCAGTTTTCCCCCTCCATGAGCACTTTGATGTGAGAAAAGGCCTGACCTTTGAGGGAAACTCTTACCACACTGCAAGCATTTAAATGGTTTCTCCCCGGTGTGGAGCCTTTGGTGTTGTATAAGGACTGAGCTCTGAATGAAGCCCTTTCCACACTCCATACATTTATACGGCTTCTCTCCAGTGTGGGTCCTTTTGTGTGACAGAAGAGTTGAGCTCTGAATGAAGCTTTTCCCACACTCAAAGCATTTATATGGCTTCTCTCCTGTGTGGATTCTTCGGTGCAACGTAACGGATTGTTTATAACTAAAGCACATTCCGCACTCGGAACACTTATATGGTCTCTCCCCTGTGTGGATTCTCATATGCCTACTTACAGATGCTTTGTGGATGAAGCTTTTTCCACATTCTGGGCAGACATGAAGATTCTGTTGCTTTTCTTTAGACATTCTTTTTTCTCCACTAAACTTTCCATCAATGTTGGTTCCCTTCTTTGCTTTTCCATTCATTTTCTTCTCAGCCTTCTTTTTAGTTCTGCCTTTCTTCACCTGTGGCTTGATTGCTGTTCTCTTATCCTCACTCTTCTGCCCTTCTGCTCCTGGAAAACAAAGAGGCTGTTCGTAAGACCCCCAAGAAAAAAAAAATCAAAGAGCTACGTTTGATGGTTGGGTAACATTTAATTCTCGTTTGGTTTATTTTTTGCAGTTGTTCCCCAGCTTCTCTCAATGAGGGGATCTAGGACAGCTCAGAGTCTTAAAATGAATCGCAGTAAAAAAAACAACAACCGTAACTACGCAGGTAAAAATTTAAACATACAGTCCATAGGGTCGCAAAGGGTTGGAATCGATTGTGCGACTGAACAACAACAAAATAATTAATATCAATTAACAGTTAAGTTTGTCGTTTAAAAGCCCATTTGTTTTCTTTACTTTCTTATCTTATATGATGTGTCTGGTATACTTGCACAGACTAAATAGTTCCCAAATTTAAGAGCACATCAGCAAGGAACTCAATCATCGGATAACCTGAAGGAAGACCAATCTGACAAAGCAGGTATTTGGCAATCAGCTGAAGGAGAAGATAGTCAGGGGCCTTAAGGCTCTAAGGCAGGGATTCTCAACCTTTTCAAACTGTGGCCCAATGACCCCAGACAGCTGAGCGGGCCGGGCTGCTGGTCCCACCTGACATAACTGCTGCCATAAAATGTGTCCATGGCTGTCGTAAAAGCACATTTATGGTTGTAAATGTGTCTGCTTCCAGTGGTGACGTGGGCCACATGAAATGGCCCACTGGCCTATGTTGAGAACCCCTACTCAAAGTCCTGTCTCTTTATTATCATCAGCTGGAATCACAGTTAATAGAGGTCAACCTATAACCTCCATGCTCCAAGAGTTCTACTGGCTACTGATCCATTTCTGGGTCCACTTCAAATTGCTGTTTTTAACCCCTAAAAAGCCTTATATTTTCTTACAGCTAGGAAAGCTAATCCCTGGAAATATGCTCTCTAGTCTCAGATAAACTGAAAGAAATGGTTGTGCAGAATAGCTTGGGGGAAAATTGACCCAAATGCAGAAATGAAACAACCGGTAGAGATATTAAACCAGCTTCAGAGAAAAAGGAAGTCTTACCCAGAGAGGCCTCTATTCCCATATTCTCCTCCATGGCAATGAGGTCTGGATCCAGCAAGAACTCCACTCTTTCCTTGATGGAAACACACAGCCTCCGCCTCAAAGGTCTCCTGAAAGAAGAAAGTTTGCCTCGGAGCTTGAAATTGTTCACTCCCTCCACCCACTCACCCCTCTGAATCTGAATATTGGCCATCCTCATGGCAATCTACCATGGAAGACTGTCCTGATAATATAATGCAGTCAACTGGGGAGTCACTCCTGCTTCTAAAGAACCCGCTGAGTTGCTAGCTACAAAGCTTTCTTTCTATACCATTGTCAGGGTTTGGGGTTCTCTTCCAACCCCCCCCCCCAAAACAGTTCCCTGCTTGACATTTTGCAATCACTCTTCCCTTGCAATCTCCTGGACCCCCTTTATTAAAACCTACAATGCAATTTAGAAAGGGGAGACACACACTGTATCCTGCTGGATGGAAGCAGGAAAGAAGAGCCCCCAAAACCTTCCCCTGGATTTAAGAGTCTTCACAGAACATCAACCCTTCCCTCCTTCAATCCTCCTGTTGAAAGGAAGCCCCCCCCCTTCCCATGTGCTTAAACGACTCACTCAGCTTTGCATCGATTTGGAGCACAATTCCCAGAACTTCCTTGCCTGGAGTTCTGCGTGGAGCTCTCCTGGGAGTAGTAGTCCGGGTAAACATCATCACACAAGCCACACTCTGGTTGGAGACTTACTTTCCCATGGCAGGAAGAGACAGTGTGTAAAACTAAGAGTATCCAAAAGAGGAAGGAGAAATAGGGGATTTGAAAAATATACTGTTTTAATTTCATTAAATAATTCAGATTTTAGGACCACTCTGCAGGGTAGTCTAAGGAATTTTGCTGCCTGAGGCCACACTACACACACCTGCCATTCTAAAAACAGAGCATCTCCTCGCCCCCAATTTAAGTAGGAAACCTACAGACAGCCCCCACTCACCTTGGTCATAAAACATCCAGCAATATCACTCAATAAAAGAGAGAAAAATTAAAGTGAAAACTTCATAATTCAGCTTTTTACCACTGAGTGATATTTCCTACAGTTCAGAATTATATAAAATCAATTAACTTCAATTTTTTCTTAGTTAAAGGTAAAGGTTTCCCTTGCTCGAAAGCCAGTCATATCCGACTCTAGGTTTCAGACGTTTCTGTGGTCATGTGACAGGCATGACTAGACACCAGACAGCATGGAACACTGTTACCTTCCCACCGAAGTGGTCCCTATTTATCTACTTGCAATTTCTTGCTTTTGAACTGGCAGGAGCTGGGACAAAGACGGGAGCTCATTCTGTCCTGCAGTACTTGGGAATCAAACTGCTGACCTTCCGCCTCCCAGTCAGCATCTTAGCCATTTGACTTGGGACACTGCACTTTTTTAGTTTTGGTTAATCTGCTGTATTTTTGAAGCACAATTGGGCATACCCTGGTAACAGCAACCTATTGTTGCCGGCTAATCTTTCTTACACTAGGTTGGGCAAAGGAAACTGCAGAATGAACTCACCAAAAGGTGCCTTCATTTTGGCAGGTTCATGTCTGGCCTAGATATGGAAGAAGAAGAAAATCTGTTGACCGTAAAATGTAATAAATTGGATTGCATAAAATAAATAAACTAATAATAATAATTTTGTGTCAGAGATTACTCTGGGTTAAAAGGATTTTTTGCTGGAGAAACTCCACTCAGAGGACGCCGGAATGAGGCTCCTTTCATATAAATTTGAACTAATAATAATAATAATAATAATAATAATAATAATAATAATAATAATAATAATAATAATAATAATAATAATAATAATAATAATAATTTCCTCAAGTGCAGCCCTTAGGTACTGAAACCTGACCTTCCAGTCTCCAATCTCAACGTCTTAACCACTAAGCCACTGCAGTGCCTGTTCAGGAGATAAGTTGGGAATGATGTATAAAGGCTTATTTTATATTTAAAAACATTTTTAAAAGGCCATCAAACCTTGATAAGCAATAAGAGGTTGACAAAGCTTTGAAGGCCTTGAATTCAATTATTGGGAACCTACACTTCAGTGTTTAGGTGTCGTGCCTGCCACATGTCCATGGAAACATCTGCAAACACACAGTGCTGGCTCTTTGGCTATAGAAATGAGCACTGACCCCTAGAGTCAGATATTATTATTATTATTTATTGAATTTATTACCCCGCCCCACTCGGGAGAACCCGACTCTGGGCGGCTTACATCACAATAAAACAGAGGTAAAAGATAAAAACATATAAAATCATGAAGTTTAAAAGATCATCCGAAGTTATCTAAAGTTAAAAAAACAGTACAAACTACACGCCAGTATCCCCATGGTCCAGATCCAAAGTGGCACTCCTTAAATAAGCCACTTAATATGGGAACCCATGTTCCCTGGTCCCCAAATATGTCCTGCCAGCCAGGTTTTCAAGCTCTTCCGGAAGGGCAAGAGCTCCGTCTGCAGGCGCAGCTCGGTGGGCAGGAGGTTCCAGAGGGTTGGGGCGGACACGGAGAAGGCCCTCCTCCTAGTGCTAGAGAGGTGTGCCTCTCTAGCTGATGGGACAACAAGGGAGCCTCTCCGATCCGGCCTGGTGGGCCGGACAGATGTTCTTGGGGTGACGCGGTCTCTTAGGTATCCTGGCCCACTACCATATAGGGCTTTAAAGGTAATAACCAGCACCTTGAATTGCACCTGGAGACATACTGGTAACCAGTGCAGCTCCTGGAGTAGCAGCGAAGCACGAGCATAACGCCCACACCCCGCCACTACCCGGGCCGCCGCATTTTGGACCAGCTGGAGTCTCCGGATGGTCATCAGGGGCAGCCCCATGTAGAGCGCATTACAGTAATCAAGTCTGGAGGTGACCAAGGCATGTGTGACCATGAGCAAGGAGTCCCTGTCCAGGAGGGGGCGTAACTGACGTATTACACGAAGTTGTGCAAAAGCCCTCCTGGCCATGGCTGCCACCTGATCTTTGAACAGTAGCCGTGAGTCCAGGAGGACCCCCAGGTTACGCACCGGGTCTGTCTGGGGCAGGGCTGCCCCATCCAGCACCAAAGATGGCAACTCCTGTGTTAACACAGGCCCCCATACCCACAGCCACTCAGTCTTGCCAGGATTCAGCTGTAGCCCGTTGTCCCCCATCCAGACCTTAACAGCCTTCAGGCACCTGGAAAGGACTTCCACCGCACCGCTTGGGTCCCCACGGGCAGAGATGTATAACTGGGTATCATCTGCATATTGATGATACCTAACCCCATGGGAACGGATGATCTCGCCCAGCGGCTTCATATAGATGTTGAATAGGAGAGGAGAAAGTACCGAGCCCTGAGGCACCCCGTATTGCAGGGGCCTAGGGCTGGACTTCTCCTTCTCCAGGCACACCGACTGGGTCCTGCCTCTCAGGAATGAGGAGAACCAGGACAACACAGTGCCCTGGATCCCCAGACCCTGGAGCCTTCCCAGAATGATGCCATGGTCTAAAGCCGCTGAGAGATCAAGAAGAGCGAGGACTGACGGCTCCCCTCCATCCCGCTCTCTCCAGAGATCATCCACCAAAGCCACTAGACTAGTGCGGTTTCGGTACCATATCCGGGCCTGAATCCTGACTGAAACGGGTCCAGATAATCCGCTTCATCCAGGACCTCCTGTAACTGCAGCGCCACAGCGCTGGCTTCCAAGCAAGGATGACCTTCACCAAAAGTTTTTGATTTGTTGATAGCTATAAAAATAAAAGATGAACCAATTGTCTTTTGAGCGATCCTTTTTCAAAAATCACCATGGCCAGAAAGCCACAGATTGGGAATTTTGTCATCTGAGTGACAATATTTTGTGGATATACTGCAGACAAAGGGGGGGGGGGACCCCATTTCATATACAATTTGGCTCTGGGACAGCTGAGGGTATGGCATTAGGCAATCTGTTTTCCTGGTCTGATTCAGCAGCGTTTTCCATCATCCTTCCTTATGGACAATGCTGGGTGTGGTTGATGGATGTAGATCAGGGGTGCCCAAACCTTTTGGGCCACAGGCCAGTCATGTGGTTCAGGGGGCTGGTTACTATAGCCCGGGGGCTAGGGCCGGCCCAAGGCCAATTCATCTGGCCCATGAAGCTCGCATCACTCCCGGAAGTGGAAGTAAAACGCGCCTGTTTTATTTCTTCTTCCAGGAGTGACGAAGGCTTCGTGGGCTGGATCTGCCCCCAGGCCATAGTTTGGGCACCCCGGTATAATCTCTTCTGGAGGAAGCTGGTTGTGTTGCTTTTTTATTTTTTGGAAATTTTACATGAAGCCACTGGGGGAGATCAACCATTCCCACCGGGTGAGGTATCACTAATATGCAGATGACACCCAGCTGTATATCTCAGCCCATGGAGATCCAATTGATGCAGTAGAAGTCCTATCCAGTAATATGGGGTCCCATGTTGGGTGGCTGATCTGATGGAACAGCTACCCCTCTCTCGCTCTTTTAAACTTTTTAAACCTTTTAAATCTTTTTTAGTATTTTGTAAATTTATAGTTTATTTTTTAAAAAATTAATCTTGAACCTTAAGGTTTTAATGTCCAAATTTGTAGGCGTATAGTGGGATTGTTTAGTTTGTTTTGCACTCATGTGTGATCTTTTTCTTTTTGTAAGCCGCCTAGAGTCAGGTTCGCCTGATTGGGGTGGGATAATAAATCTAAATAAAATAAATAAATAAATAAAAGGCCTTTGTAGGCATCTTTGGGTCGTTAAGAGATAAAGAAGTTAAGATGTTTTTCTAAAGAGAGTTACCTATCCCTCTATCCAAATCCACAAACCATCCATCAGCTTTGTCACGGCTTTATGACAGGACAAAAGAAAAGGAGAAAAAATCCAGATGTAGCATTCCTTTTTTTTTAAAATTCTTTATTTATAAATTTCAATAAAAATAAAACAATAAAAAAAACAAGCATACAATACAAAAACATTTTTTCATAAGAGTGCAGCACTTGGTATACATTGAATACAGAGAATAAAAGACTATAACACATTTTTCAACTTTTATGTCACCTCTCTTCAGCCAATAATTCTAATACCTCTATTATCCCTACAGCATACTTTCTTCATTACTTGATTCACCTCTGTGCTATATACAATGTCCAGGAGGGTTATATCCATTTACATTTTCCAAAAGTTAGTTTGTTCTGGTACAGGGTTAACTCCTTTATTTTCAAGAATCACATATTCCACAAATTTCTTCCAGGTTCCCCAGAATCCATTTACTTGAACTATGCCTTTCTTAACATTTAATTCCCATGTCAATTTATCGTTAAGAGCTAATTCCCACATTTCCTTATACCAATCTTGTATATTCAATATCACATTACTTTTCCATTTTTTTGCTATACATTGTCTTGCTGCAGACAGCATCATAGCCAACAACTCTTTGCCATCATTGCTTATCTTATATTTATCCACATTTGTTAGTAATGCCGTATCTGGTCCCAATTCTGACTGCATATCCATTATATTATCAATTTCTTTTTCGACCTTGCCCCAAAATTCTGATACCTTGTTGCAATTCCACCACATGTGTACGTATGTCCCAATTGAGTGCTTACACCTCCAACATGTATTGCTTATTTCCTTATTTATTTGATGCAGTCTAATTGGGGTCAGATACCATCTCCAAAGCATCTTAAAATTATGCTCTTTTACTCTTACAGACATAGTCCTCATTATCCTTTTTTTCCATTTTCTACGCCAGCCCTCTTCCGAAATTGTCTTATTCAAATCTTGTTCCCAGATATTCTTTAAGGCTTCCTGTATTTTCCCATGTTTGTTCATAATCTTATAAATTTTACTAACTATCCCTTTAATTCCCATATTTCCTTTTCTTATTTCGACCAAAAGTTCTTCGAAAGTCGTGAGTTGCCTATCTAGATTATTATGAGATAAAAATCTCTTATTCCAACTATTTATCTGGAGAATCTGGAACCAATTTAATTTCAATTGTAGAAAAAGTGCCTTTCTTTTCTCCAAATCTCTACAAATCTTCAACCAATCTTTTAACAGTGAAACCCCATTTTCCAATAATATTACCTTAGAATCTCTGTCTAATTTAATTGGGAAGTTATTAAAATCTTCTAATTCTGCAATTGGTGAAATCCCTGGAATAAAATCTTCTCTTACCCTATTCCATTCTTCTAAAGTTGTTTTTATCATCCTATTCTGTATCTGTATATGTTTTTTGCTATCAATTTTACTTAAAAATATCGCTTTACCCACTTGTAAAAAGTCTCTCTTTTCAATTTTTTCCCATATTGTTTCTTCCCTCATCAAAATTTTTACAACGTTTCTTACCTGAAATGCTCTATAGTAATTATGTATACTCGGGATTCCCAGTCCCCCTTCTTTTTGAGATATGCACCACAGTTGTTTAGATATCCTTGCTCTTCGTTTCCCATTACAGAATTTATTTATAATTTTTTGATATTCTTCCAATTCTTTGTTACTATGTTTTATTGGTAAAACGTCGAATAAAAAAATTATTTTAGGCAGTAACATCATTTTACTTAAGGCTATCTGGCCGAACCATGATAAATTTAATTTATTGTATTGTATTATTTTCCTTTCAATATCCTTCTTTAATTTTAGATAATTTAGCTTTTTAAGTTCCCCAGTTTTGCTTGAGATCGTTATTCCCAAATATTTTAAATTAGGTTTAACTTGTATCTTATATTTTTCTTCAATGTTTTCCCGCTCCTCTTTTTTCCCGTTACAATATATCATCTCTGATTTTTCCCAGTTTACTCTCAGACCGGTTGTTTCTTCAAACGTTTGTAAATGCAAGTATATTCTGTCTAATGCCTTCTTTGGTTGCTTTACAATTATAAGTGTATCATCTGCATATAAATTTATTTTATTATCCTCTATTCCACTTATTTCCTCATCTTGACGTATATCATTAGCTAAAAACTCCATTGCCATTATAAACAAAACTGGGGACAAAGGGCACCCCTGACTGGTGCCTGCTTCCAATTTTATATCCTCTGTATATATATCATTAACTTTAACTCTAGCTGTTCCTTGTTGATATAATTTTGTGATTACACCCTGAAATTTATTACCAAATCCATATAGATCGATCATTCCATGAATTGTAGCCCATTGTAAAGAATCAAATGCTTTAAATATATCAAGGGATAAAAATCCTATCTTCTCTTTTTTCCTTTCTGTAGAGTCCAACAGGTTCAACACTCTCCTTACCAAATCCGACATATATCTATTTTTCACAAATCCTGCTTGATCTTTATTGATATATTCATTTATGAAGCTACTCAAACGCTTAGTCAGTATTGTAGTAAAATTTTTTGCATCTTGGTTAATTAGTGAGATTGGCCTGTATGACTCTACTTTCTTCAAATCTTTTCCTGGTTTGGGAATTAAAGTAATGATCGATCTATTCCATGAGTCTGGAATTGATTCACCTTCCAATATTTTATTAAATAATTTACACAACTTTGGAACTATTACTTCCTTAAATTCCTTATAAAATTCGGCCGGTAACCCGTCTTCTCCTGGTGCCTTATCTACTTTTAGTTTTCCAATAACTTCCCAAATTTCATTTTGTGTTATTTCCTCCTCCATTTTTATTCTATGCTCTTCTGATATCTTATTTATTTGTTGTTTGTCGAAATATTCCTTAAGTTTTGCTATAGATACATCCTTTTTTGAATAAAGATCTCGATAAAAACTTTCAACAATTTTGACCTTCTCTGCACTTTTATTGCACCTTTTCCCTTTTTTATCTATCAATACACCAATTTGACTCTTAGTCTTCTTTTCTTTGGCTGCTCTTGCTAACAATTTCGAGTTTTTATTACCAAATTCAAAATATTCTCTTTTTAGAAAGATTAAGTCTTTCTTAACTTTTTCCATATCTTTTCCTTCTAATTCCTTTCTTATTTTTTGAATTTTTCCAAATATATCTTGACTTTTGGTCCTTGCATGTTCCAATTGAAGTTCTTTTAGTTGTTTTTCCAATTCCTGATATTTGCTCCTATTTTGTTTGTTTCTTGTACTTGTAATTTTTATAGATTCACCTCTGAAAACTGCTTTCATAGTGTCCCACACTGTACTATAGCTAACCTCGTTGTTGTCATTCCATTTCCAACTTTCTTCCCATTTTTCTATTATATAATTCTTAGTAGCTTGCTCCTTAAAATTTTTTGAATTATATCTCCAATTATACATTTTCCTTCCAGGACCTTCTAATTTTATATCCATTAGTATTTTTGCATGGTCTGATTCTTTAATTGTTCCTATCTCTATATCTTCCACCAGTCTATTCAGACTTTCTGTAACAAAGATATAATCTATCCTAGAATACATATTATGCACTTGGGAAAAATATGTATATGCTCTTTCCCCACCCTTAATTTCTCTCCACACATCCTTTAAACCAATTGTGTTAATCCAATTATCCAATATGTGCTTTTTACTCTTTCTTTTATCTCCTGTAGTGTCCTTATCAGATCTTATTAAATTAAAGTCCCCCGCTATTATCATATTCAAACTACCTTCTTTACTGATATTTTTTTGCATTTTATCTAAAAATTGATCCTGATTATCATTTGGTGCATAAATATTAACAAGTGTCAATTCCTCATCGTCTATATTTCCTTTAATTATTAAATACCTCCCTTCTGGATCTGAGATGCTTTGTGTCATATTGTATCCAGTTTTATCAGAGATCAATATCGCTACTCCTCTAGACTTAGATGTACCATATGCCATTTCATAAATTTGCATTCCTTTTAAAGCTAATTTATTTGCTTCCGCTGATTTTTGATGGGTTTCCTGTAAAAAAATAATGTCCGATTTATCTTTTTAAAGCGCTAATTGTAATTTCTTTCTTTTCAATACGTTGCCTGTACCCTTTACATTCCATGATGCTACTTTTATATTTTTAATCATCTATAATTAAACTGTTTCAACGTGTAGAAACCTTCCCTGGACGTGCAATCCACCACCCTACATTGAGTAACCCAAAAAAACCCCTAAATACCTACCCATAACTGAACTAAACAACTTACCTATCCTACTGAAATCGTTGAACCTCCCCACTCTTCTCTTCAGAGTTGCGCCTTCGTCTTCCAAAGAGGGGAGGTGGGGACATGAAAAGAATGGCATGATCTAATTACAGTACCTATATTTGCCCACCCAGCTCCACCCATCTCTCTCGCTTTTTTTCCCCCTATATAAAAGCAGAAGAAAGCAGAAGGCATAGAAAAAGGAAAAATAACATTCAGAAAATAGTAACTACTCACCTACCACTAACACACTCCCAGAGTCGTCAGTACCCCCCGTAGCTCCCTCCTCTTCTTCTTCTCCAGATCTGTCCCTTTTTATGGCTCCGGATTCCAACAAATCCTTTCTTAAGGACATCCATTCCGGCGTTCCCACCTTGACCAAGCCAATCTGGCACATATACTCCAATACATCCATTTCTGAGTTAACAACGTGCATCTTTCTGTCGTAATAAAAACATATCTGCTGTGGAAATCTCCAATTATATGTAAGCCCTCTAGCTTTCAAAAGTTTTGTCACTGGTTTCATTTTGTATCTCCAAACACGTTCTTCCGGGGCTATATCATTGTAAACTTCCACAGAAGTCCCATCTATTTCCAGAACGCCAGCACCAGCCTGTTTAATAAAAGCCATCACCCTAAGCTTATCACCCCAATTTGCAAATTTAACCAAAACATTTCTTTGAAAATTCTTTCCTCTCTTTCCCCCCACACTGAAAACACTAGCTATATCTTCCGCAACAAAATCTTTTCCCATTTTAAGAGCGTTTAGCCAATCAACTACTCTTTCCTTCAGCTTGTCTGGCGTTCGTTCTGGCATTTTACGAATCACAATATTTTGCTTTCACATACCTTCTTCCACCAAATCTAATCTTTTTCCTTGTGAGCACACTTTATAGTCAGTTTCTTTTGTTTTGGACTCCAATTCTTTCACATCAAGTTGTAATGTCTTTACATCTTTCCTTGTATTCTTCATCATATTTTCCATCCTTTTTGAATTGTCTTTAACTTCCCTTGATAGGTCATTAAGGATTGTGGCCAAATTCTGGAAATTAGTAGTGGTTGCATCTCTGTCCCGCTTCGTCTGCTCATTATTAGCTTGAATCTCTTTTCTCAATTCTTGAAAATTCCCTGACATTGACTTTTCCATCTGTTCAACTTTCTTCATAAATTTACCTATCTCTACATAAAAGTGCACGTTTTCTCCTGCTGAAGTCTCGGCCGTCGGTGGTGGTGTTTGTCCATCTCTTTGTTCCCTCTGTCTCTTTGCTCTCTTTGGTCCTTTAGCTCTTTCTTGTCCTTTCTCGTTTCGGGTCTCTTTGATTTAACAACTTCTTCCTCCTCTCTACCCTTACCCCCCTCCATAATTATGCTCAAATAATGCGCAAGATCAATATTTTTGACTAAACAACTAAAACCAGTTCCCTTCCTCTTCTTTCGCTCTCCCTCACTCCCCCCGTTTCTGAGTTTAAAAATAACTTTTACAAATCTGTAATTAATTTCAATTAGTCAACCAATTAATCAATTTCAACTAATTTCAATTTTAATTTCAATTAATCAGCCAATTTTCAAATTGATATTACGCACTATCAAGAACAAACTATATCAAATCTTCAATAATCAATATTTAATAATCAATAAATTTCCAATAAATCAAATATTCAATTATTCAAATTTCATCAATTCCAATAATAACAATCAATAAAATATATTTCAACTCAATCAATTTCAATTATAATATCCAAATCAATATCTAATACCCCTAATCAGTTTCAAATCAATAATTTTCTAAAGAAATAACTTTTTAATAAAAATCAATTAATTTCAATACATATAATCCAAATTGTATCAAAAAATTTATTTAATGTCGATTTGATACTTTGATTAACCTCTAAACAATTTTAATTTACCTTTAATAATTTAATAGTTATTCAAAGGGAGAGGGAACAGGGGGGTGGGAACAGGGGGGGAATTAAATGAGGAAAAACCAGACTATTAATAAGGAGCCACCTTGCATGTGCTTCAAGGGAAGGGGGGGAATGGCACACTAAAAGAGATACAATATATATTTTATTAAGATATCACTAACAAAAGAAAGAAAATACGAAAAAGAAAGAAGGATAGAGAAAAGAGCAAGAGAAAACTAGATAAAGCAAGTATTTTAAGAACAATAGAGAAAGAGAAAAAAAGACATACAAAAGTAGAAACACCCCTCCAAATAACAAAGTGATATAAAGCAAAAAGAAAGAAAAAGAAAAGAAAGAGCAAAGAATGAAAGGAAAGAAGGAAACACGTTAATATCTCCTCTCTCCCCCTCAAAAAATGTGAAGAGGGGGGGGGGTGAGAAGAAAAAAAAGAAAAAGTTCTATAAGAGAAAAAGAGTAATATATGTAGCCAGTCCCAATTAAATCAAAAAAGCAAAAATAAAAATAAAAATAAAACTTAATTGTCGATAAGACAGTCCCTGTATTCAAAATTGTTTTGATGAAAAAAAGTAAGCAAGGAAAAAGGGAGCGATCCATGTGTTACTATGCTGAGTTTCGTTTCTTTGCCACCAAGCTTCCACTCTTCCTAAAAGCCCGACGCCATTAAAACTCAGACCGCTCCGTGTTGAATAGATAATCCCCCAAGAGCAGAAGCGCAAGAAAAAAAGAAAAAAGAAAAACCAAAATGCCCCTGTCTTCTTCAGCAAAAACAAAAAATTCCACTTTTGACTCAGTTCGCTTCTCCTCCACAGTAAAAAGAAAAAACTTGTATACCGGAGTTGCCGATCTCACACTTGCCGCTCGCTCCTTTTCACCGCTCACTCGTTCAAAAGCTTAAATATCCACACTTTCTCCGTACCTTGCAAGCTCTGTCTTATCACTCAGTCCTGCGGGAGTTCCTTCAACGATCTCCGGCTCCTAAACCGGCACAACGGGACGGACTCAACAGACCGGAGCCTCTTTCGAGGCCCCGATCTGTCCCCCCCCCCCAGAGCACAGCTCCCTCGGGCCCCGATCTTCTGCGATGAGCGCGAGTGTTTCAAACGGCTCCCTCCGAACAAGCTTGCTTCCTTCGCTATTTTAAACTCTTTTAGTTCCGATTTGTTTCTTTAGTCTCGTTGTTTCCTCATTGTTTTGGCGGAGCTAGGCACAATGGCGACCGCTCTCTATGCCATCTTAGCCACGCCCCCCCCTTTTCAAGGCTAGAAGACACTATCTCCCATCACCAGATGACCGAATGGTCTTAAATCTTAAAACTGTCTAGCTCCTTAAGTTTCAATTCCTGCTTAGTGACAGGTGAGAAACCTAAAAGAGCCAATCAGAGGATAGAAGAGTTATCAGAACTTTTGTAACCTTTAGGTCAAAATGAACATTAATTGCCTATTAGCTGACACTTTTTTAGTTTGGGAGGGAGAAAGGAGGGGAAAATGTATAAAACCTGTAACTTTTCTTTGTTCAGTGTGCCGTTCTGACAAACACCCCAGTTTGTAGAAGGAGAGCCAAAGGCTTCCATAATATTGATCAATAATAAAAAGCTAAGATTTGAAATAACTTTTCTCCTGGATTGCTTTCTAACTCAATTGGATCATGAGGTTTTGAATAGAACGGAGAAGTGCTGTTGGCAATTGGCGCATGAGCAAACGGCAGGTGAGTTAAACAGAACTCATCAAAGACCTAAACTTTCTTCTAAGGATATTGGGCATAAGTTCTTAGAAACTACATTCTTTGTCTAGGCATAATTGGGTATAAGTGTCTAGAATCTAAATCTTCTGCATTCAAACTTGTTTGGGTATAAGGGTTTGAAAAATACTTATAAATCAGAACACAACAGGCTGATTCCTCGCGGAAGGCATTGTGAGAAACCTGACTCCCAACTTCTGACTCCATTACCAGATACACTAGTACCCCGGATAACGTTATGACTTGGTTCCACAAGTCATGTTGTTATCCGGTTTTTAGCATTGTCCGGGGTATACACCGAACAACGCTAAAAAGCATCGGGCACGCTGGTGCGCGTGTGTCAAACATGGTTTGGGGAGGATACGGAGATTTTCTCCGTATCCTCCCCAAACCCCGTTTGACAGGCACGCGCTTGCACGATGTTTGGAAAGGGCATGGGGGACCATACCCTTTCCAAACATCGGGCGCGTTGGCGCGCGCCTGTCAAACGCAGCTTGGGGACCATACCCTTTCCAAACATCGGGCGTGTTGGCGCGTGCCTGTCAAACGTGGTTTGGGGAGCATACGGAGATTTTCTCCGTATGCTCCCCAAGCCTGTTTGACAGGTGCGCGCTTGCACGATGTTTGGAAAGGCTATGGGGGCCCATACCCTTTCCAAACATCGTGTGGGCGGGCCCGGGGGGGGTTGGATTGGGTAGATGTTCTACCCAATCCAACCCTCCCCCCCACGATTGTACCGGATAATGCTTAAAATCACGTTATTTGATACAAGATTTTTCAAAAAATCTTGTAACGTTATGCGGTTTTAGCGCTATACGGTACAATCGTTATCCAGAGTATTACTTGTACCTAATTTACTGAACTATCCAGTCAACTAGGAAGATTAACCAGCCCCATACTGGAGTACACAGTAAAAGCCTTCTCAAAGCTCATGGTATTTTTGAACCAAAATCAGCCGTACCCAGGGCAATGACCACCTTGTGCCAGCTAATCTTTTTCACTCTAGGCCAGGTGAAAGGAACTTCAGAATGAACTCACCATAAGGTGCCTTCATTTCAGCAGTTTCATGTCTGGCCTAGACATGGAAAAAGAAGAAAATATGTTAATCATATCATGTTATAATAAAATAAATTGGATTGCATAAAATAAATAATAATTTCATGTCATAGATTGCTGTGGGTTGAAGATTTTTACTGGATAAACTCCACTCAGGAGATGCCAAAATGAGGCTCCTTTCATGTCCCCAAGTGCAGCCCTCAGGTATCGAAACCTGATCTTCCAGTTTCAAAGCTCAGCATCTTAACCACTAAGCCACCTGTCACGATCCAGCCGGCCCCCTCACTTCTGGATAACCCCTGGAAACCAAAACAAACCTACACAGGGCGAGCTGGACGGCTAATTAGAACAGAGATAGAATTCTCAGCTGGTTATCAGCTCTTAAGGGGTTTTAATTGGGTAGCGTGTTCAAAGATTTGTGTGTGTGAAAGGCAGCTCTTACCCTTTTTAGTCCAATGAAGACACGTTGTTCAGAAAAATGATGAAGATTTATTGATCAGGTTCATAAAGCATAAAAGTCAGTAGCATAAGTCAGTCCAATAAAGTCCACAGGCAAATCTAGGTAACCATTTTTAAGGAGCAAAAATGCATAGCTCCTAGGCTAAAGATTGCTAGCCCATAGAGAACCAGAAACAAAAGCTCTCTAATCAAAAACAGGTCTTAATCCATGAAGAAACAGAGACGAACTCTTTCTTCTCTCCAAAATGGAGAATTTTCCGTCAGGTGGGACAGCTTAGCCAATCAAGTAACAGTGAAAAATTTCTCAAAACAACAGTACATTGTTTATTCACGTGCACACAGAATGCACTGGGGCTAGTCATAACATTGCTCTGCTAGCTTACAAAAGATAAGAAATACTGAAAAACATGGTTGAAAAACATGCTGTTACACAGCCTTGAGGCTCAGAGAGAGAAAAATGGATTTTTCTGAGGCCTATTTGAAAATTGGCAATTTCAAGCCTTAGGAAATAGATTCATTTCCTGACACGCCCTCCTTTCTGGAAAGGCAAACCGGGGGTTTGACTTTACCAAAAGGCATTGTTTACTAATGTGAGCAAAGCAATTGAGCAAACAAGCTATCCCTTATATATGTAGGATATCAAGCGTTAAAGCTTCTTCCAGTTTTAGCTACTGGAGGTACACGTTACATAAGTTACATTCTGCATTGCAAGCAAACTCAGGTATAAAACCTTGCTGGAACAAAAGACTTGGGCATTTTCAGGTACCAAAGGTTTTCCCTTTCCAAAACACATTTTGCCCAAACAGAACAACCTTTAAATCAGAAAACAGGTCAGTAACACCACACATGTCACAGAGGCCGCTTGTACGAGCCTCTGGAAAAATAAACAGATGATTAGCAAGAAACAATAACATTTCCCCCCTTCTTCGTCTTCTTCGATGTTGCACCTGCAAACAATTAAACAGCCAGTTGAACAAAGTCCACTCAGAGTTCCGTTATCAGCTTTTCTTTCAGACGTCAGGAACATGTGCATCTCCTAGTACACAAACTCAAGAAACAACCTTTAAGGCATTTATCAGAACACAGTCCAAAGGAATCAATCAAACAACCCCGCATCCTCATCCCTGTGAGGTTTGGGAACTAAACAGGCAACAGAATTGATGGCTTGACTAGCTTCTCAACTCAAGAGCGCGCAGAATTCCATTCACTCTCCTCAGTACGTCGGGAATCTGGATCTGGATCTGGCCTCTGCTATTGCTGAAACCGCTAGTTGGGCTCTCCCCCAGCCATCTTCACGTACTCCCCCCTCGTCAGCTCTTGGCTTTCTCGAAGGGTAGTAAAACTCAGGGAAACACTGCATTCGGCAATTATTTCCCACTTCCCACTAGCTGACCAAAACAGCGTAGTGTAACAGCCTGTAGATAACACGTTTCAGAGTGGTGGATCTGGCCCACCCACTCTAGCAAACTTCTTCCTTGGACACGTGGAGGAGTCCGTTGGAGCTCTTCCACCTTTAAGCTGGTATCTCAAACAATATGAGGCAATCAGCAAACTCTCCCGGTCTTCAAAGACCAAACAGCACATGTAATCAGCAACTAGGAACTTCAATGCAGGAAAATAAATCTTATCTGAAGGGTTCCACTCCTTCCTGGCTTTGGGGGAAATTAACTTCAGGGAACTTCAGGGCTCTGCTAGCTTACAAAAGATAAGAAATACTGAAAAACATGGTTGAAAAACATGCTGTTACACAGCCTTGAGGCTCAGAGAGAGAAAAATGGATTTTTCTGAGGCCTATTTGAAAATTGGCAATTTCAAGCCTTAGGAAATAGATTCATTTCCTGACACCACCCTGGGAGCTGCTATTACATAAAATGGTGTAATAGCTAAAATATGAAATACGATGTTAATAGAAAATGGGATACACAGAAAGAGCCTAAAACATTGTTGTTCTTCAGTTGCACAATCGATTCTGACCCTTTGCAACCCCATGGACGATGTTGCAAAGTACTTTAGCTTCATCTTTACTATTTGACCTTCTAAGTAGCAGTCAGGGTTAATTTCTTCTAAGATTGACCTATTTGTTCTCACTGTCCAGGAGACTCTCAAAACTCTCCTCCAAAACCACATTTCAAAGGCGTCTATTCTTCTACACTCAGCTTTCCTTATGGTCCATTATCTTGGTTTTCTTGATGTTGAGTCTCAAGCCAGCTTTTGCACTCTCTTCTTTCAACCTAATCAGGAGCTTCTTTAGGTTCTTCACTTTCTGCCATTAGGGTGGTATCATCTGCGTATCTCAAGTTGTTTATGGAATATACTTTGAATAAGAGTAAAGGTGGTAAACCAGTACCAGATCAAATGAGTTTTTGGAAATAATATATCATTATGACAACATATGGTAAAATCCAGGGCATTGTAAATAACACTAGGATGATGTTTTTAAAAATCACTGCTGTATAACCCTGGGTAAGCTGTATTCTTTACCTAGAAACCCCTGGAAAAGAACATTGCATGTCAGAATGGACTAGATGACATACAGTAAAGGGATCCTCCTACTCAGAGTGTAGAATGGAGAACTAGGACTTAGGAGAGCTGGGTTTGAATCCCTGCTCAGCCACAGAAACTCAATGAAAGGGTAGAACTAGTAAAACCACTCCTTGCCTATTTCAGTTATCCTTAAAAGCCCCTATTGAGGATTGAGAGAAGTTGGTTCCGACTTGGTGGCACATAGCAATAAAGGTATCAACTGCCCTTACCTTTTGGATTCTACCAATTTGGTGGTCCCTGTAACGGTTAGAAAATAGGCCTCAATTTAAAATGGCTGCAAGATTGTTTGTGTTAAAAGTTAACATCTGGAATGAAGTTTCTAGAAGGGGAAAGTGACCAGTGTGAGGTGTTATTACCTGGTTAATTCCAGAATGGGGGAGGCGGGAGAATTGTGGTCTGATAACCACAATTTTCTACCTTTAAATCAGGGGTGCCCAAACTTTTTGGGTCGCAGGCTGGTCACATGGTTCAGGGGGCTAGTCACTATGGCCTGGGGGCCGGATCCAGCCCTGAAGCCAATTCATCCAACCAGTGATGGGATGTCCCCGGTTCCAGACGGATCCCTGGAACCGGTAGGACCAATCCCGGAGAGTTCTCCGGGAGGGGAGTCCACTTTTGAGGCATCCGGTTCCGGACGCCTCACCGAAAGAATTTTTTTTAAAAAAATCGGAGCTAAAATGGCTCCAATTGACTGCGCATGTGCAGAAACTCAATCTGACACATTGCGCATGCGTCAGATTGAGTTTCTGGACATGCGCAGTCAATTGGAGCCATTTTAGCTCCAATTAAAAAAAAAATCTTCCGAAGCTGGAGCCGCCCCTTTTTAGAGTGGCTCCGGCAGCAGCGGCGGCAGCCCTAAGAGAAGGGCACCTCCCCTAGCCGGCCACCTGGCTCCCACGGGCACGTTGGTGCCTGGCCGCGCCGTCCGCCCGCGCCGCGCCCTCCTAGGGACTTGGGCCCGACAAACCCCCATGCCCTGGGTAAGCCTGGCGGGGCCGAAAAGGCAACGGCCCGAGGAAGCAGCAGGCTCCTGGCAGAAGACGATGCGGCGGTGGCGAGCCCCGCCGGGCTTACCCAGGGCACGGGGGTTTGTCGGGCCCAAGTCCCTAGGAGGGCGCGGCGCGGGCGGGCGGACGGCGCGGCCAGGCACCAACGTGCCCGTGGGAGTTCGGTGGCCAGGCAGGGGCTGTGGCGGCCGTGGCCGGCGGATGCAGGGCTGGCCGCGGTCTTCGTAAGAGGAAACGGCCACAGTCAGGGGCAGCGTGCCTTGCCGGGTGGCCTCGGGCCACATGGAGGTTCGTCGGCGCCAAGGAAGGTAAGTGAGGCTTTTATATTTAGGGTGGGTGGGTGATTTATTTGTGTTTTGGGTGGGTGGTTGTACTTTTATTTAATTTTTATTTTATTTATTTATTTATTTTATTTCTTTAAGTTATTTACGGGTCTGTGTGCATGTTTATTATTATTATTATTTTTTTTGGCCTTGCCCACAACGTCATGACGTCATGACGTTGGCTCCGCCCATGACGTCATGACGTCATGACATTGGCCACGCCCATGACGTCCATGACGTCATGGCGTGGTAGTAGAATTTTTGACATCCCATCACTGCATCCAACCCACAAAGCTCTTGTCATTTCCTGAAGCGGAAGTAAAATGCACCTGTACGGGCTTCACGGGCCAGATGAATTGGCATCGGGGCCCAGATCTGGCCCCCAGGCTGTAGTTTGGGCACCCCTGTTTTAAATGAACAGCCACTCTAGCAAAAACTAACAACCGTTATTTGTTTTTTAAGTGACTAGAGAGTGTTGCTTGCCAGGAAGCAGTCATAACCAGGACTGATAGATTTCCCTGTCTGGAGGGAACTCCTGGATGATTGTAAAGCAATTTTTTAAAAACAAGAGGTCTTTAGATGGCTACCGTACAACACTCGTCTTTGGAACTCCCAGATTTCAGTTTAGCTTAATTTGGCTCTACTGTCATCACAATCCTTTTGACAACTTACTTTTGTAAAGGGTCCTCATTGGCAACAAACTTCATTAATGAGAGGGTTTGTTTCTGGGTTCATAATCTCTGCTGAATACCTCAAATTCCAAGTGGCCCATGTGAGCAAATCCCTCCAAATATCTTGGCTGGACATACTGCTATGGTAATGGAGTAGTAGCCTGTACAGCCAGCAACTCAACGCCGAGTGTCAGGTGGCAGTTAACTAACCTGACTCCCTAAAGGGGCCAATGGCTACGGGCGAATGAGCCCCTTTGGGTGGGGCTGATGATCCCCCTTAGTGGAGGAAATGCCACTGGAAACCATAATGTTGGGCCCATTGGCAAAATAAGCGGAGGAGGAACTCTGATTCCCAGCGGAGACTAACTGTACTACAGAAAGGTCTGAACAACTGAGATTAAGGGCCTGCAGTGACCCAGTGGTTAAGAAGCTTACCTTGTTAGCTGGAAGGCCAGCAAGTCGGCAGTTTGAGACCTGGGTACTGCATGATGGATTGAACGCTAGTCTCTGTCCCAGCTCCTGCCAACCTAGCAAATTGAATGCAAGAAATTTCAAGTAGATAAATAGGAACCACTTTGGTGGGAAAAGATCTTAGGGACATGAAAGGAACCTCATTCGTGCATCCCCTGGGTGGGGTTTCTCCAGCAAAAATCCTTTCAACCCAGAATGATTTCTGACACGAAATTATTATTATAACTGAGATTGAATCCGACACAGTCTGGCACATCCTTCCACATGCGAAAGGTTCTTTGGACAAATGCAAACCCCTTCACAAAATTATCATAGAAGAATAAACTGTACCTCTTTAAAGAACTGCATGTCATTTCTTTATTATTGTCACACTTGCTTTGATTTGGATTCCTGCATTAAACAGGGTGTTCAGACTCAATGGCCTAAAAGGCCCCCTTTCCAACTCATACAATTTTTATATCTGTTTCTGTCCTATTAAAAAATACTTGACAAATCTCCCAAAGAGGCTTCAGATTGTGAAAAAGAGATTTCATTCCTATGTCTTCTAAAGATTCTACACATCTAGACGAGAGGATCTGCAGCATGATAAAGAATTAAGACACCCTCAAAACCCTCATGATTTTAAACCCAAAACAAAGCAAAATTACAATGAGAACTGAGCAACAAAAGGAGCGATCTAAAGGAAAAAGACTACTGGAAGAAATGCAACTTTGCCAGGGAGCGTTTTCTTCTTCACATCCAGGTCCAACTTTAAACTGACAAAATGAACCCACCTTCTTGGCTTTGTTATTGGCCAAAATTAAGTGCTTATTGATATAAGTTTCTGGTAATAACTGGCAGACGAGACAGATTCTGTATCTCTCCACATTCACACAGCATGTTGTTGTCTGCCATTTGAGCAAGTTGGTCTTACATTTAAGGACTCCAACTTTCAGCCTACTCAAAGTCCTCTAAGTGACATAGGTGAGTCCAAGTTCCTCAGCCATATCCTCTTTTAATATTATCCCTTGTCCAGGGAGCTCCTTCCTCCATCTTCTAATTTGGTTTTGCTCTTACATAGTCTCAAGAATGTTTGTTTTTGCCATAAAGCTCTTCCTGGATCTGAGTCGGTGGTGTTGGGATACACAGAAAGAGCCTCCTCAAAGATGTACGTCTTACAACCAGTCAGTACCCTGGGCAACGCCAACCTGTTGTACCAGCTAATCTCTCACACACAGGTCAAGTGAAAGGGGAAAGTCATGAGATAAGAGGCAGGTACACCTTTATTATCATTGGTTTGATGGCTCCTAGTTAGATCTCGGCAGCCATTGCCAATCGGTTGAGAGGGCACTGGAAAAATTGAAACCACAGAACACGTTCTCTATGGCTGCCCTTTTTATAGGAACATCCGGAACAAGCTCATATCTCCACTGCTCTGCAAGTATCCTGGCCACGCAAACAGCACATACGCCCACTGGCTGCTGTCTGATGAAAGACCCACCTTCACCCACAACACTGCCAGGTTCTGTGCCGCAGCATGTAAGACCAGAAGAACAATCCTGGCAGGGCCTTCAGCCAAATGAACTACTAGTGCAGAGGTTCCCAATCTAAGGCCTGTGGGCCAGATCTGGCCCATGGCATCATTTCATGTGGCTCCCCCACCACTCCAAGGGCATTTGAGAAACAATTTGGCCACCCCGTTTGAAGCTGTTGGAAAAAAATGGCCACCCCCATTGTGCAGGCAAGGCAAAACGGCCATCTGACCTTCAAAGCTGACTGAGAGAGCGTGACCTGGTCCCCGGCTTGAAAAGGTTGGAAACCCCAGTACTAGCACCTCAGCATAGGCTTAGCAATAGCTGTAACACTATTGATCTATGTCAGTGGTGGTGAACTTCTGGCACACATGTCAGAGGTGGCACTCGGACCCCTCTCTGTGGGCACCCATGTCGTCACCCCAGCACAGAGCTTGTCCTGCCCCTCTGCCCAATGGGAGCAACTTCCTCCCTCCCCCAGCACAGAGTTTGCCCCGCCCCTCTCCCCAGCAGCCCAATGGGAGCATTTACTTCCTCCCCTCCTGTTGTGTTGGCACTTTGCGATAAATAAGTGTTTTTTGGGTTGCAGTTTGGGCACTCAAGTCTCTAAAAGGTTTGCCATCACGAATTTATGTACTAATTTTACCACTCCTTAACTCTGAGAAGAAATGCTCCTTTTTAAGCACTTTGTTTTTTGATCTATTTCAAGTACAGTACACCCATTTAAACTCCTGTTCTCTTTGCTGGTCTGTGCTGGTCTTGGACTGTAATAAAGATTTGATTTGATCATGAGATAGGATCAACACCCTTTGGCAGCAGGGCAGCCTGTTATTTTGGTACCACCACATCCAAGTCTCTGCATGTCCCTTTGTGGCTGCCTGCTGTGCTACAACCTTTCAAGAGATGAGCGGAAGAAATAAGCAGGGGGCATTCTGAAGGGATTCTGGCAATTCCACTCTAAAACAGACCTCGGTTATTACAAATGAAATCCATGCTACTTTTTTTGCACACATGCCTATGGTTTCTCGCCCGCAGATTCTTGGACATCTACTGACGTTTGATCTCTGCGTGGAGATCCTTCTACACTCCAGGCATCAACCAACCAGTTCGGCTTCTCCACTCTGTGGGTCCTCTGATGTTTACGGAGGCTTGTGCTCACGCCAAAGCCCTTCCCGCACTCCAAGCACTTATACGGTTTCACTCTAGTGTGTGTTCTTTGGTGGTTACTCAGGTGGGCTCGGTGACCAAAGCTCTTCCCGCACTCGGGACACTTGTACGGCTTCTCTCCTGTGTGAGTCCTTTGATGCGACGTGAGATTCGTCTTGTGACTGAACCACTTGCCGCACTCCAAACACCTAAACGGTTTCTCCCCAGTGTGGATTCTTTGATGGGAGGTGAGGTTGGTGCTCATGCTGAAGCTCTTGCCGCATTCCAGGCATTTGTAGGGTTTCTCTCCTGTATGGATCCTGTGGTGAGAAGTCAGAGATTTTTTACTGCTTAAGCTCTTCCCGCACTCCAAACACTGATAGGGTTTAGCTCCCGTATGGATGGCTTGATGGGAAGTGAGGCTGGTGCTCTCGCAAAAACTCTTCCCACACTCCAAGCATTTGTAGGGCTTCTCCCCGGTGTGAAGCCGTTGATGCAAAGTCAAGGAGTTGGCCCAACAAAAGCTTTCTCCACACTCCAGGCATTTAAATGGTTTCTCTCCGGTATGAATCCTTTGATGGTAGCTGAGGTATTTGCTGGTGGTGAAGTCCTTACCACACACCAAACACTTGAACGGTTTCTCTCCCGTGTGAAGCCGCTGATGGTCCGTCAGGCTCACAATATGCCCAAATCTTTTCCCGCACTCCAAGCACTGATACGGCTTTTCCCCTGTGTGGATCCTTTGGTGGTAACTGAGGTTTGTTTTCTGATGGAAGCTTTTCCCACACTCCAGGCATTTGTGGGGTTTTTCTCCAGTATGGGTTCGTTGATGGCAGGTGAGGTTGGCCTTCTGGCTGAAGCACTTCCCGCAGTCGAGGCATTTGAATGGCTTCTCGCCCGTGTGAGTTCTTTGATGGACGCTGAGGGCTTTGCTGGTCCGAAAGCCTTTTCCACACTCGGAGCATTTGAACGGCTTCTCCGCCGTGTGGATTCTTTGATGGAAACGGAGATTTCTGCTCGTTCGGAAGCTCTTTTCGCAGACTGGGCATTTGTACGGCTTCTCTCCTGTGTGGATCCTTTGATGCGACTTAAGGTTGGTGCGCTCACGGAAGCTTTTCCCACATTCCAAGCATGTGAAAGGTTTCACTGTTGGGTGAAAAAAAAAATAACATTAGTCTATCATCCAAACCAGGGTCCCTCAAATTTGGCTCTCCAGGTGTTCTTGGACTTCAATTCCTAAAAGCTCAAGTCAGCATGCCTGATGAGCAGGGATTCTGGAAATTGAAGTCCAAGGACATCTGGAGAGCCAAATTTGATGAGATTTTTTTACTGCTGTGTATGCGTTATTAATTTTAAAGCTTTTATAGCAGATAATCTTTATTTGATTTTAATATCTTAATGGTTATTTTTTTTTACTCTTTTAAGAAGACAGCTAAATTGCCTAGAACACTGTATTGCAGTATAAAGGGAGGGGGATACAAATGCAATAAATGAAAATAATGACGTTTTATCCATACTGTTTTAATAAGTACAGTTCCCACCTGCTGTGGATACCTGATGCCACAGAAAACAGTGAACCCTGTCTTTTGCATCACAAAGTGGCTAGATCTGGTAATGCACAATCATGCATTCCAGGATATTTTATTGAAAATTTTTAGACCTATGGAAAACTGAAGCCATGGATACTGAACCTGAGGACATAGGGGCGACCTGTAAAAATTCCAGGTTGCCCTTTCTCAAAAGCCAGTCGCATCTGACTCTAGGGATCAGTGCTCATCCAAAGAACCAGTGCTGTCTCCACCTGGAGGCATTTCTGTGGACATGTGGCAGGCATTCCTAGATACCCGACCTTCCAACCAAAGTGGCACTATTTATCTACTTGCAATTTCTTGCTTTCAAACTGCTAGGTTGGCAGGAGCTGGGACAGAGACTGGAGCTCACTCCGTTGTGCAGTACTCGAGAATTGAACTCTGACTTTCCAGTTGTCAAGTTCAGCATCTTAACCTCTTGAGACACCACAATTTGGTGTCAAGAAAGTCTTTAATGCATGATTTAAATATGAAACACATTTTTTTGTAATTATATGTTCTTTTTTCAGAACCTGTAATCTGGTCTTCTGCTCCATAGGTGAGAAGGATTCTTACCCAGTGATACTATAATTTCAGAATTCTCTTCCACGCTTTTCCTTTGTTCTTCATAATCTGAATGTAGCTCACACTCCAAACAAGTATTTGAACCAGCCTGGATTTCAAGCTCTGCAAAGCCAACAAGAAGGTCAATGAATGAGCTGCTGTTGACACTTTTGAGGTTGGACCATATTTTACAACTAAGATATATATTGGTGGTCTAGAGGTATTTTGGTTTTATATTGGCAGGTTCCATGGCTTACAAGGGGCTAAAGGCAAAGTCAGGGACATGGGTCAAGAAAATGGTGAAGGAAGAATTCCACAGTAAGAAGAAGCCAATTGGCAAATACAGTAATACCTCGGATAACGTTTACCTCGGATAACGCTAAAATCCCATAACGTTAAGTAATCTGGGAGGAGAACTGGATCGAATAACGTTATGGGATGGATCGGATAACAACCGCTAAAGCCTGTGCAGTTACAATGTATCTCTATGGAGCTTTAACGTTATCCGATCCATCCCATAGGATTTTAACATTGATCGGATAACACTAAAAATCGGATAACACCAAGACTTGTGGAACCAAGTCTTAGCGTTATCCGAGGTATTACTGTAAAACTGATTTTCACTATATGGTATTGATGTATGGCCTGGAGCTATAGATTTACTGCAAGATGTTCAGAACTTCCTCAATTGAGAAGGTGATAGATGAACAACTACAGAAAAAGGAAAACACATCAAACACAGAAGGCTGGAATATTCTGATCACATAATAAGTAGTTGGAAAAGGGAAAGTAAAAGAAAGAGAAGAGCAGGAAGAATGGGGGAAACCTTGAACGAAGAACCAGGAGTGTTAGTTTGGATGCAAAACCATATTAGTTTAGGGCACGGGTGCCCAAACTATAGCCTGTGGGCGGGATCCGTCCCCCAATGCCAAATAATCCTGCCCCTGCCGCTCCTGGAAGTGGAAGTACAATACACCCATGCATGTGCAAAATGCTGCCATAAATCCACCTGGAGCTGTTGTAAACGCATTTACAACCAGTTCTGGGAGCATTTATGGCAGGATTTTGCACATGCACAGGTGCATTTTACTTCCGCTTCTGGTGGAACCATGTGATCGGCCCGTGGCCTGAAAAGTTTGAGCACATCTGGCTTAAGGTAAAGGTTTCCCTTGCTCGAAAGCGAGTCGTATCCGACTCTAGGGGTCAGTGCTCATCTCTGTTTCAAAGCCAAAGAGCCAGCGTTGTCTGCTTCTGCAGACATTTCCATGGTCATGTGGCAGGCATGACTAGACACCGGAGCGCACAGAATGCACGGAACCCCTGGCTTACAGCTCCCATATTCAAAGTCAAAATGATCATGATGATATCCAACCTCCAAAAGGGAAGAAACTGGCTTAAATCCTGTTACCCAAACAGCCTAACATTCAGAGGCAAATTGCCATTAGGTTAAGTGATCTCCATAGACATTATAAGTTGAATGCTGAATTGTGAGACTCCATTGTGGGAAGAAGGACAGGACACCAAGATCTTCATGCAAGCGTTCTGCCTTTATTCTCCCCCAAAACCCCTTCTATATAGGAATACAAAAGCTTACCCAAGCATTCTGATTACGTAGTGTTTTTCCCAAAGACGTTTTATGCCTTCCTGTTTTGTCTTATGCCAGTGTGAGAACCATGCTTATGAAAACTTCACTTTGAGACCTATCTCCCAGGACCAGATGCCAGAGACAGGATGTTTATACGTGTATGACGTATTTGTTTTTAGGCAAACAGAGAAAGGGGAAATAAGCAATAATTCTTCCACATGGTCAGCCAATGTTTCAGAATATGCAACACCTTCCCTACACTCCATAAGCAATTGATAATGTCTATGGAGATTTCTTAATTTATGGCAAATTTGCTTCCAAAACTGATGCTCTTTGTGTAATTGTGTGACAGGATTTGAGCCAGTGTCGTAACCGTGAAGTGCCCTCACCTGGGGAATCGGGCATCGTGGCATTCTCCAGCATTATTTCTCTTGGGTCCTCGTCATCCATTTTCAGATAGGTGCTCCTAAAATACACTCTTCCTGAGCAGCAGAAATGCCTAGTCCTGTAAAGCCAAGGAGAAAAAAATTATTCCACAAACAAGCTATTACTAACGCTCCTTAAATGTGATAGCATTTTCCCATCAGGATTCCAGGCAACACCACCACTACTACCACATCATCATCATCATCGTCGTCGTTGTTGTTACTACAAGTCAAACCTCACACAAAGAGTGCCTCAAAAAGTGCCTCGCTTAAAGAGCAGAATTTTCTCTGAATGTTCCCTTCGCTTAACAAATAAAACCAAACAAAAATTTTGCTTAACAAATAAATCGAGGTTCGCAATCCCCCCTCCCCCCCACCAGAAGTCACAATTGGTCAATTACAATGGTGTTTCTCTTAAAGAGCAAACTCGCTTAAAGAGCAATCCTGTGGAACGCATTATGGTCTTTAAGCGAGGTACAACTGTATCATCATCATCATCATCATCGTTGTTGTTGTCAGAAATTATTCTAGGTTGAAAGGATTTTTGCTGGAGAAAGTCCACTCAGGGGACACCTGAATGAGGCTCCTTTCTTGTCCCCAAGAGCTAGGACAGAAAAAGATGCTCAGACCATCATGCAGCACCCGGGTTTCAAACTGCCAACTTGCCGGCTTTCCAGGTAACAAGGCGAGCTTCTTAACCACTCAGCCACTGCAGCCCCTTTCCAGGCAGTTAATGGGGTCTTTGCCTTGAAGACCAACAACACGATCCAAAGGAAAGTGTGACGTAGTAGTTGAAAGGCTGGCGTAATTTAGTAACACATTTAGAGGGACTGTGATGGCTCAGTGGTTAAGACACTGAACTTGACGACAAGAAGGTCAACAGGTCAGCAGTTCAAGAGCTGAGTGCTGCATGATGGAGTGAGCTCCTGTTTCTGTCCCACTTCCTCCCAACCTAGCAGTTTGAAAGCAAGGAATTGCAAGTAGATAAATAAATACAACTTTGGTGGGACAGTAAACAGTGTTCCGTGCTCTTCAGTGTGTAGTCATGCCTGCCTCATGTCCAGTGCTGGCTCTTTGGCTAGAAACAGAGATGAGCACTAAACCCTAGAGTCGGATACGACTGGCTTTCGAGCAAGGGCGACCTTTACCTTTTACTTAACACATTTAGTCATTCCTTCACTGCCTTGTATTTCTCTCAAGGGTGCTGGGAAGATAAATCAGGGTGGATAACAACCAGGCCTTACTAGAGAACAGCCGGGGAACAGAAAACAGAGGAAGAAATGAGCTTCCTATCTTTGCAGCACTGACAAAAATCTGTCTTCACATTGACAGAACTGCAGCAATTTGATACATGTGTTTTTTGTTGTTGGAGTTTTTGTTTTGTTATTTATAAATTTACTTAGTTCGTTTACTCTCTATATCAGGGGTTCAAAACCTTACCGCGCCATGGGCCAGACAGCTCTCACTAAGACTGCGCCGTGGGCAAGACACAAAGGTGGCGGGTACATTTGCTCATGCATGGGCGTGTCCGCTTCTGGGGTTGCTGCTGCAGTCCGGATGGAATGGTGTCAGGGTCCGGCCCATGGGCCATAGGTTGTGAATCCCTGATTTAATGGGAGATGTAGGACTGGAAGATTGAGAGGTCAGCAGTTCAAGTCCTGAATGAAAGAGTGAGCTCCTGTAGTCTGTCCCAGTTCCTGCCAACCTAGCAGTTCGAAAACAAGAAATTAAAAGTAGATAAATAGGTAGTGCTTTGCTGGGAAAGGTAGCAGCGTTCCATGTGCTCTGGCCTCTAGTTATGCCTGCGACATGACCACAGAAACATCTGCAGATGCAGATAGTGCTGGCTCTTTGGCTGTAAGCAGAGATGAGCACTGAACCCTAGAGTCAGACACAACTGGGTTTCGAGCAAGGGAGAGCTTAACCTTTTACTACCTTTACAGAGGCCTAGTGGTGCAATGGTTAAACTGCTATACTAAAATCAAAAGGTTGTGAGTTCAATCCTGACCAGGGATCAAGGTTGACTCAGCCTTCCATCCTTTCGAGTTTGGTAAAATGAGTAGCCAGCATCTTGGGGTCAAAATGCTAATCAACTTGTGAACCATCAAGAGAGTGCTCTAAGCCAGGGATTCTCAACCTGTGGCACCATTTCATGTGGCTCCCACCGCCTCCACCATGCCAGGAAGTGCCATGTGGCAGAGGAAGGGCAAAAGGGCCGTCCCCTAGAAGCTCTCTGAGGGAGCGTGACCTGGCCCCTGTCCTACTTTAAGTGCTTTGGGATGGGATATAAGTGTGATTGCTTTGCTTCTGGGGAGGGACTTAGGGATGCACTGCTGCAGTTCGAGGGGAGGCTGCGAAACCTCACTGGGGAAGAATCCAAAGCATCTCGCTAAATGATAGACCCCTGGATTCCAGAGAATTGAACCATGGTAATTAAAAGGGTTTCAACCGCCATAACTTTAAAAAAAAACACCCCACAGTATACAAATGCAGAGAAAAATAAAAATAAACATTAGTAACTAACTTTTTTCCTCTTTTTCTCAGATAGTCCTGTTGCTCTTTCCAGTGGCAAACGACTTTCTCACACCCGATACTGTACTCTGTAAACCAGGAGTTCTCAACCTTTTAAAGCTGGGGCCCGGTCATGCTCTCTCAGACAGCATGGGGGCTGTTTTGCCCCTCCTTCCTCACATGGCACTTCCTGGTGTTGGGAGGTTGTGGGTGGGAGGCCACATGAAATGGTTCCACAGGCCACAATTGGCACACGGGCTGCAGGTTGAGAATCCCTGCTGTAAACCCTCCCTTGTACTTTTCAGAATTTGAACTTCTCTGGGAATTTTCTCCTCCTTTTTGTCTTAGGCCTCCCTTGCCTGAAAGCCAGTCATGTCTGACTCTAGGGCAGTGATGGCTATCCTTGGCACTCCAGGTGTTCTTGGACTTCAATTCCCAGAAGCCCAAGTTAGCACTCCTGCTGATCAGGGTTTTGGGGAATTGAAGTTTAAGAACATCTGGACTGCCAAGATTCACCATCACTGCTCTAGGGGACGTTGCTCATCTGTTTGCAGAACAAGTGCCAGCACTGCCTGTGTCTGCAGATGTTTCTGTGGCCATGTGGCAGGCATAACTAGAAGCTGGAATGCATGGAATGCTATTACCTTTCCTGCCAAAATGGTCCCTATTTATCTACCTGCAATTTCCTTGCTTTCAAATTGCTAGGTTGGCAGGAACTGGGACAACAGGAGCTTCCTCTCTTCCCTTAAACTTTGGTTGTTTTTAGGCGTTGGTAGCCTTGACGACATCATGTTCTTGCTAGCTGTGTTCTTCAAGAAGACAGAGAGGTTTAATTTACACTAGAATTAGGATGCCTCCCCGCCCCCACTCATACCACCTGGACTGCGGTGGGTCAGTGGTTAAGAGGCTCACCTTGTTAGCTGGAAGGCTGGCAAGCCAGCAGTTTGAGACCCGGGTGCTGTATGATGGAATGAGTACTTGTCTCTGTCCCGGCTCCTGCCAACCTAGCGGATCGAAAGTAAGAAATTGCGAGTAGATAGAGACCACATTGGTGGGAAAAGATCTTGGGGACATGAAAGGAGCCACGTTCGGGCGTACCCTGAGCTGAGTTTCTCCAGCAACAATCCTTTCAACCTAGAATAATTTCTGACACTAAATTACTGTATTATTATTCACACCACTCCACTGAGTCCATAAGGCTTTGTAGGCTATTTTACCCCACTGGGGAAAAAATATCTCTCTCCTCCCCCCACAAGTCTACACACCTTTTCAAACTTTGCTACCCAAACCAAGGAGGCACAATTCTTTCCTAAGACGAGCCCACCCAGGCCTAGCAAACAAGTTGGGTCTCTTAGGATGTTTCTGCAGAGGTCATTTTTTCCAGGGTCATGTGGCAGGCATGACTAGACACCGGAGTGCACGGAATGCTGTTTACCTTCCCACCGAAGTGGTCCCTATTTATCTGCTTGCAATTTCTTGCTTTCAAACTGCTAGGTTGGCAGGAGCTGGGACAGAGATGGGAGCTCACTCCGTCATGCAGTAACCATGAATCGAACTCCAACCTTCTAGTTAGCGAGTTCAGCATCTTATCCACTTGAGCCACAGTGGCTCAGCTGCTATATTACAATCAAAACGGTTGTGAGTTCGATGCTTACCAGAGCTGAAGGTTGACTCAGCCTTCCACCCTTCCAAGTATGTTGGCGACAAAATGCCAATTAACATGTGAAATGTCCAGAGAATGCACTAAGTGCTATGGGGCAGTATATAAGTGTGATTGTTTTGTTTTGCTCCCACCTTCACCTCACAGAAGAACAGGATGACAAATTAAATCTGTTATCTTCTTTCGAGGATATCATGAGGGGTTGTTTTTTGGCATGGTTCCCCCCCCCCCAACAGACTAATAAAAAATAGGATTTATATCCCACGCATCCCATGGGGTTAAAGCAGTGTTTCCCAACCTTTCATTCTTGGCCTTCAATTCCTGGAAGCCTAAGTCAATTCCCCAAAGCAATGATCAGCCAATGTACTAACTTAGGCTTCTGGGAACTAAAGTCTGAAAACCAAAGGTTGGGAAACACCGGGTTAGAGGCTACGGATACGACTGGGTTTTGAGCAAGTGTGACCTTTACCTTTACCTTACATTTATGTCCCATCCATCTGGGGTATTCTCTCATTCTGGGCAGTGTGTGACAAATTGAAAGATTTCCACAAGTAGTAATTCAAAGTTAAATATAAACAATAAAACAAAACAGAGCAAAACCTGGACAGAAACAACAAACGTTAACGATTGCCCCAGAAGGACATACATTGATGATGGCAAAATATAAACTAGTTATATATAATGGAGTGGGGTTTTTTTTTGAGGGGGTGTGGGGAGACTCCTCAAAAGCCCCCTCCCGCTCCAGCCTTTCTCTTGAAGAACTAGGTGGCCCTAGAATCAAAATGCTGGTCCCACCTGGGAGATCTATGGGGGTTTGGTGGATAAATAGGAGAAAATCAGAACTAAAGACACCCTTTTCCATCTGGATCTATGGGTCCTCTCTCCCACTCCCTCTATGGGTCACCAACTTCAAAACCTATGGGTCTCAGGGCCATAGCCAGGATTCTAGATTTTTTTTTTTTTTTGGGGGGGGGAAGGGCGCAGATATTTTTTCAGGAGGGGCAACAATGTCACACACACACTCATAACATAACATTGGCATCCCAGGGTGGGGTGGGGGTGGGGGCAGACTGTTAGCTGGGGGGGGCTGATCTCTCCTGACAAATACAATGCAAATTGAATAAATAAATATAAATAAAATAAATAACACCCCCCTGGCCACGGTTTTGATGGGTGTGTCTGTGTGTGTGTAGAGACCTGAAGACACTCCCCCCTGAACTTTCCTCCCTTGCTATTTCTACCCCACCCACCTTCTCATTCCTTCCTTTTCTCCCTTGCAAAGTTATAGGTCCCAGTTTCTACAACAACAATATAGAATGAAACATAAACAATAAACCAAACCAAATAAATTATGGGCAAAAGCTAAACAATCATCAAACAAACCTCATTTTCCTTCTCCTCACCCTCCTGTCCAATCTCACTGCCACCTTGCCCTCCTTTGTACATCACAGGGCTGTGGAATTGGTAAATAAATGTTCCGACTCCGACTTCTCAGTTTTGTGTACTTCTGACTCTGACTCCAGGTATCCGAAATTTCCTCTGACTCCTCGACTCCGACTCCACAGCACTGGTACATCTAAGGGTTCTCCTTAAAGTTTGGTGATGGTGAACCTTGGCACTCCAAGTGTTCTTGAACTTCAATTCCCAGAAGCCCTGGTCAGCAGGAGTACTGACTTGAGCTTCTGGGAATGGAAGTCCAAGAACACCTGGAGTGCCAAGGTTCACCATGACGCTACCTAAACAAAAATGGTTTTTTTGGGGGGTGGGGGGGAGAAGAAACTCCACACACTGCCACAAACTCCAAAATCACCTTCCTCTGTGCCCCCACCCTTTCAATCCCCCTCCAGGATCTATGGGTCCTCTAGACCAGTGGTTCCCAACAGGGGGTACACAACCCACAAGTGGACTCCAATTCCCAGAAACCTAAGTCAGTACATTGGCTGATCAGTGCTTTGGGAAAATGACTTAGGCTTCTGGGAATTGAACTCCAAACACCAGCATTTGGGAAACACTGCTCTAGACCAGTGTTTTCCAAGGTCAGCCTCAGGCCCCATAGGGGACTTCAATTCCCAGAAGCCTCAAAACTAAAGGTTGGGAAACACTGCCCTTGATCAAAATGTATTTTGGAGTGGGGAAAGAGACTGGGATGGAAACTCATCAAAGTAACCCCTTTCCTCCATCTCTGACAGATCTATGGGTCCCCCTAAAGCAAAAAAATTTTAAGGGGGAAGAAACTCATCAAAGGCAAAGGTCACCCTTACTCGAAAGCCAGTCGTATCTGACTCTAGGGTTCAACGCTAATCTCTGTTTCATAGTCAAAGAGCCAGCGCTGTCTGCTTCTGCAGATGTTTCAGTAGACATGTCGCGGGCATGACTAGACACTGGAGTGCCGTGACTGCTGTTTACCTTCCCACTGAAGTGGTCCCTGTTTGTCTACTTGTAATTTCTTGCTTTTGAACTGCTAGGTTGGCAGGCGCTAGGACAGAGACAGGAGCTCATTCTGTCCTGCAGTATTCAGGTATCGACTGCCTTCCAGTCAGCATCTTAGCCACTTGAGCAATGCAGTAAACACCCCCCCCCCAATTCCTCTTTTCCTTCTTGGCTCCCACCTTCTCTTCCTCTATCTGTGTGGATCTATGGGGTCCCTAAAGTCTGCAGCAGACAGCACTGGCACTTTGGCTATGAAACACAGATGAGCACTGAACCCTAGAGTCGGATACAACTGGTGACTTTTAAAGGCAAAAAGGGATTGGGGGGGGGATAGACACCCCCCCGCATGCCTTCCCTTCCCTTCCCCCTCCCTTTTGCATGGCTATGGGTCCCCCAAATCAGTTTTATGGGGGGGAAATTCAGGGGGTCTCACCAGTTCCTCGTAGGTGGGGAAGACAATGGGCAGCAATTCCCAGGGAAATGTATGACAGGAGGAGGTGGAGAGGGACGCGCAAGGAATCCTGGGAAGGGAGGCAAGAGGAGGCTGAGGTCGGTCCGACCTGAAGGAGGACAAGGGTGGTGGGAGGGGGCGTGGCCTCGAAGGCTGAGGCGAGTGAGCGGGTGTAGATTCCTACAGAAGACGGGAGGGGAAAAAAAAACCAATGAGAAAAGCAACCGGAAGGAGGGGCGCTGGCTTCCGGTTTCTCTGGCAGGGGATGATGGGAGATGTCGTCCAACACCCACTTTGACTTTGGGCGAGCTAACAGCGCAAACTTACGTATTAAAAACAGTCACACATTTCACACACACACACCCCGTATATTTATCTAACTATCTATCTATGTAAAGGTTTCCCTTGCTCGAAAGCCAGTCGTATCAGATTTTAAGGTTCAGTGCTCATCTCTGTTTCAAAGCCCAAGAGCCCTCGCTGTCTGCTTCTGCAGACGTTTTCGTGGTCGTGTGGCAGGCATGACTAGACACCGGAGCGCATGGAACGCTGTTTACCTTCTCACCAAAGAGTTCCCTATACAGTTCTTGCAATTTTTTGCTTTCGAACTGCTAGGTTGACAGGAGCTGGGACAGAGACGGGAGCTCATTCCATCCAGTAGTACTCAGGAATCGCTGAGCTCCCGTCTTCCAGTCAGCGTCTTAGCCATTCCAGTCATATATAACTATAGAATATATACGTACTGTATATCTATATAAATGCCATAGTAAAATAAAATAAAATTGCTGGCACCTGTGGGCACAGAGGATCAACTTGCTGGCTAATTTATTGCTAAAGGAAATATATGCTGGGCTGGGTCGAGGGCATTGTGGGCCCACATTCTCCTGTGGAAAGGCTGAAGATGGACAGGTCACAGGACTATAAAGTCCATAATTCTTCCTCTGGCAGATGATGATGAGTGATGATAGAGAGGTGCACACCCACCAATGTTGAAAATAGAGAGGGTGGGAAGAGAAAATGAAGGACCTTTTATTAGTACTGTATTGTTATTTGTTACATCCCATCTGGGATATTTCCCACTCTAGTTTGGGAGTACAGTACTACTGTGACCATAATCCCCCATGTTCCTTGTGGAGGATGGTAGCTGTGGGTCTGCAAGGCCCAAGGTGAAGGAGGAAAAGCAGAAGGAAGTGTGTGGAGGCCATACTCAGGTCCTGGATGATGGGAGTTGTAGTCCATTGTAGTTCATGGGAGAGGGAGGTTTAACTCTGAAGGACAAGCGCTCTAATTTCCTGTCTCGGAAACGCAGAACGATGGAGGTGGACTTTTGTGCAAACATGCCAGACAAGCAGGCTGGAAATGCAAGGAGGGGGCAATCAAAGAAGTGCCTTTAATTTTGGGGTGACTACAAGACTCAGAAACTCTCAGACTTGCAGGCCTCCAACTTTGGCAGAGGATTCAAGAAGACAGTGGTCCTCCCACCCACCAAAAGTAACTTTCCCAGGTTCTGAAAGTTGCATTGCTCAAGGGATTGGCAAGAACGCTGTGGATTATGGAAGCTGTAATAAAAAAAAAGAAACATGGGTTTCTGTCTTGAACACTGGTATACCACAGGAGTGTCCAAACGATGGCCTGTGGGCCAGATCCCGCCTGCAGCACCATTCCATGTGGCCATCACCTTTGCCACACCTGGAAGCAGAAGCAGATATGTTTGTCATACATAAAACACACACATGCATATGCAAACACACCCACGTCTGTTGTAAACGTGGAAGTGGACACATTTATGGCTGTCATAAACACATCTGCTTCCATTTCCAGAAGCATGATCAGGCCCGCTCAGCTGTCCGAGGCCATGGTCAGGTCCATGGTGTGAAAGGTTTGGGCACCCCTGGTTTAAAGTTTAGCCTGGATATGAAAGAAGTCATAGGCACATTTCGTCTGAATTTATCTATCAGAGAATAAAAAACGAGGGATAAGAATATGATGGGAATCCCCATCGTACAGACACAGGGTCCCCTTTCCCAGTTTTCTCTTTCTTTGGTATTGAAGAGAACCCAGAGCTTAAAGTTGCTCTTTGGTCACGGTATACAAGGGGTGCCCAAACTTTTCCCACTGTGGGCCAGGCCACATCCCCTCAGACAGCTGAGTCAGCTGGTGACGTGGTTCCTCCTGTGGCAGCAGTGGGATATGCATGCATCACATATTTTCAAGCATTTCTGCTGTCTCTGCTGCTCTCTGTGACGGCGGGAGGGAGGCACATTTTTGCCGTGTTTTTGGAATTTTTCACAGCATTTTGCTGCATTTTCAGTACTTCCGGTGATGTCGAGGCACTTCTGCCGATGGCGGCAATTCCGCCAGTGGGCCGGATGAATTGGTGCCAAAGCCCAGGCCACCACTCCCGATTTAGGATATGCTAAAAGGGGAAATAATTGCAGGGAGGAGGCAAACTTTGTCTGAAAAACATTGAGAGGGGCTTGGATAGGACTTAAATCTCATTGTTCAAGGCATCTTCATCTAGATTCAAGATAATTAGGATCAGCTAACTAACTGTTCTGGCTCTTGGGGCAAATATCAGCATAACCATTGCAAGTGTCAGGGACACAACAATAACACCACCACCATCAAATATCCTTTCTGGATGGAACTAGATTTTTTAGACAGAAGTTTGGCTATTGAAATCTAGTGGGGGTTAAATGAAATCCTAGACACACCATCCATACATTTTAAAAAGGGACTCCTTGTTGAACACTGGAGTCAAGTCCATTTCATATTGTTTGTGGCTGATTCTGCCGGCAGCTGCTGGAGCAAGGGCGGGAGCTGGATTATTTGGCGCTGCAGGCTGGCCCTGGCTCATAGGTTGCCTACCCCTGATTTAGACAGAGAGGGTCTGAGGTCAAGGTTCTTTGCTACAAGGTTAAGCTTCACTTTATTACCAGATTAATTTCATACAAACTGGTCTTTGCTGTAATCGGAGGAAATCTTCCAAGCAACTTTCACTATGCTTCTGCTGCCAAAACCAAAGGATAATTGGTTTTGGAGGACAACACAATTGATAATACAGTACAAGGATTTCACTATTTCAAAAGAGGTAAAGGTCACCCTTCCTCAAAAGCCAGTCATATCTGCCTCTAGGGTTCAGCGCTCATCTCTGTTTAGGGGTCATTCAAATACCACATGACCATTTTAGGGGGTCGACCAAAAGTCACGGGGAAAGTGGGTTCGGTGTGAAGTCACGTGACTCCAAAATTATCATTTGCTTTTTGCATCCAGCTGGCCATAGATCTATCTTCAAACCACATGATTTAGGGGGTTCAGTCGGTCATGGAAAGTTACAGAGGAGGGTCAAAAAGTGGCCTATTTTAGGTCACATGGTATTTGAAAGAGCCATTATAGCCGCTTTCTACATTTGTAGCCACTTTCTACATTTGCAGACGCTTCCATGGACATGTGGCAGGCATGACTAAACACCGGAGTGCATGGAACGCTGTTTCCCTTCCCACCAAAGTGGTCCCTATTTATCTATTTGCAATTTTTTGCTTTTGAACTGCTAGTTTGGCAGAAGCTGGGACAAAGACAGGAGCTCACTGCATCGTGCAGCACTTGGGTCTCAAACTGCTGACCTGCCAATCTTCCAGTCAAGTTCAGCATCTTAACCACTGAGCCACGGCACTCCTTTCACAAGAGAGTAAAACAGTAGCTGCCATGCTGAGATTCCTAGTGCAGGCCATTGGATTCTGGCCGTTGAGGTGCCCTACAGTGAGGTGCCCTATAGACTGTGTAATTAGACTAGAATTGCCAGAATTCCTCAGGTAGCAATATGGTCCAAAAACACAAAATTGCACAGCTCTACAAGGGTGGCCCCATGTGGTGACTTAGCAGTTAAGATGTTGAGCTTGGCCACCAGAAGGTCGACAGGTCAGCCATTCAAGACCTGGGTGCTGCATGATGGAGTGAGCGCCTATCACCTGTCCCAGATGATAACCCAGCAGTTTGAAAGTAAGGAATTGCAAATCAATAGGTATCACTTTGGGACGAAAGGCAATAGCATTCTGTGTGCTATGTTGTCTGGTCATGCCCGTTACATGACCACGGAAGTGTCTGCAGATATAGATGGCTGTAAATGGAGACGAGCGCTAGGCCCTAGAGACAGACACTGTTCTAGGAAATGCAGCAAAAATTGTTCAGTGTGCAAGAAAGGTACTTTTTCTGACAACACCAAAGTTTGTGGGTACGGATGGGTTCTTTCATATATTTTTAGACTGCAACCCCCAGATTTATCTGAGAACCCTTCAGGTAGAATTCTGGGTGTTTGTGGGCTACATACACAAGCTTGTAGAGATTTTTGCCCCATTAGAAAAGGTCTTCGAAGTTATCTGCCTTTAACCATGTTGTGTTTTTGGCCATCGTGTTCCAATTTTAACTCTAGGAAGGAATGAACAGACCGCCAGTGTTTGTAGGATTGCTAGTTCTTCAACGGGTACCCTGATGGGCAGGAGGACTACAATTTCCAGTGTCCTCTGCGCACCAGAGCATGGCCCATGTGATGGTCATGTGATGATAGGCCGGCTGACCTTGACAAGGTTGCTGGGAGTCACATGCTTCCCACCCATTATGCCAGTGGTGGCAAACCTATGGCACATGTGCCACAGAGGGCTTGCAGATCCCCGTCTGTTGCCATGTACGCCATTGCCCCAGCAGAGTTTGCCCTGCCCTTCTGCCTAGCAGCCAAATGGGATTGCTTCCTCCTTCTCCCCAGCACAGAGTTCACCCTGCCTCTCTGTTTGGGCACTCAGTCTCTAAAACAGGGGTTCCCAACCTGAGGCCTGTGGGCTGGATCCATTTCATGTGGCCCCCACACCTCCAAGGGCATTCAAGAAACAAAATGGCCAACCCTTTGAAGCTGTTGGGACAAAATGGTTGCCCCCATTGTGCAGGCAGGGCAAAATAGCCACCCAGCCCTCGAAGTTGACTGAAAGAGTGTGGCCTGGCCCCCAGCATGAAAAGGTTGGCAACCCGTGACCTACAGCAATCCACGTTCCTCGCTTCTCTCTAGCTTCTCCACCACATGGCTCCTCCGGTGCCTAGTGAGGTTTGTCTTCTGATTGAAGCTCTTGTCACAGTCCAGGCATTTGTATGGTTTCTCGCCTCTGTGGATCCTTAAGTGTGACTGCAGATCCTGACTGTGGCTGAAGCTCTTTCCACATTTCAGGCATTTGTACGGCTTGCCCCTTGCATGACTCCGTTGGTGCCTCGCCAGGTAGGACTTGCGACTGTAGGTTTTGCCGCACTCCAAACACTTGTGCGGTTTTTCTCCTGTGTGAGACCCCTGATGGAAAGTGAGCGTTATCTTCTGGTTGAAGCGCTTCCCGCACTGCAGGCATTCGTACGGCTTCTCTCCTGTGTGGATTCTTTGGTGGGATGTAAGGTGTGCACTCTGACCAAAACTCTTCCCACACTCCAGGCATTTGTATGGTTTCTCCCCAGTGTGAGTTCTGTTATGGAGATTCAGGCTTGATTTGCTGCTGAAATGTTTGCCACACAAAAGACACTGACTGCCTTCTTTGCCTTTGCATAGCTTTTCTTGGAGTATCAATTCAGAGATATTACCACTGTTCTGAAAGACAATAGATTCGTCCTTTCTTTCCATTTTCATCTTCCAATCTCTCCCTTTTGCATGTCTGTCTCCTTCCAAAGAAATACCATACAGTTCATTTTCATTCCCATTCTTCCACTCATCACCCCCTGGAAATAATAGGAAGAGAACAGTAAGAGTTTGAGCATGAAACGTGTCCTGGTATTACAGAGATGGGGCTGCAGTGGCTCAGTGGTTAAGAAGCTCACCTTGTTAGCTCTAAGGCTGGCAAGTTGGCAGTTCAAGACCTGGGTACTTCATGACAGATTGAGCACCTGTCTCTGTCCCAGCTCCTGGGGACATGAAAGGAGTCTTATCCGGGTGTTCCCCGAGTGGAGTTTCTTCCTCAAAAATCCTTTCAACCCATAACAATTTCTGACATGAAATAATAATAATTTTGTGTCAGAAATTATTCTAGGTTGAAAGTATTTTTGCTCAGGGGATGACCTGAATCATGCTCCTTTCATGTCCCCAAGATCTTTTCCCACCAAAGTGGTTCCTGTTTATCTACTTGCAATTTCTTGCTTTCAAACTGCTAGGTTTGCAGGAGCTGGGACAGATGATGAGATCTCAATCTGTCATGCAGCACTTGGATCTTGAACTGCTGACTTGCCAACCTTCCAGACGACAAGGTGAACTTTTTAACCTCTGAGCCACCTCAGCCCCTATTACAGAGATAATACAGAGACACAGAATCCAGCTCATTTGCTGGTCTGCCGGTTATTACCAGAAAACACGTACTGATAATTTTGGCCAACAACAAAGCCAAGAAATCTGTACCTGATGTGTATAAATTGATGGCATCAAGTCTTATGTCTGATGAAGTGGACTTAATCCATGAAAGCTAACATCCAAATACAGCAGGTAGTCTTAAATTGCCATTTTAAAAATCTTTTTGTTTTGTTTACTCTCTGATATGCTTGAAACACAGACTAACATGGATACCATTTCATAAAGCAAAGCAAAAGTGAAACAACCACACTTATATGCCACTCTATAGCCCTTAGTGCACTCTCTGGGCGGTTCACAAGTTACCGTATATACTTTAGTACAAGCCGACCCAAATATAAGCCAAGATACCTAATGTTGACCAGAGAAACCAGAAAAATAGATTGACCCGAGTATAAGCCGAGTGGAAAATGTAGTAGCTGCTAGTGAGTTTCAATAATCATTTCCACATGAAAGCCTGTTGCTGGCAGAAAAAAATTAGTATTTTGTCCACAACATGCTGGGTATTCATTTTACTGACCTCAGAAGGATGGAAGACTGAGTCAACCATGACTTGAGAAACCTATTGATTGATTAAGAATATTGCCCTGATACTCAGCCTATATCTGGCTTCCTTTGAGTTTCAGTATCTCACGTCCTGCACTATGTGATGACCAAGAATAGATCCTGCTTTCCCTCTTTATGATTTTTAGGCATTTGTAGAGTGTGATCATCATATTATCTCTCAGTCTCCTTTTCTCAAAGATAAACATGCCCAGTTCCTTCAGTCTTTCCTCATAAGGGTTTGGTTTCCAGCCCTCTGATGTTGTTATTTGGTGTACCTAGTTTGTTTGCATCTTTCTTAAAATGCAGTGCCGAAAACTGAACACAGGATTCTAAATGTGGCCTAACTAGTGCTGAGTACAGTGGGACTAGCAGTACCTCATGGGTTTTAGAGACTAGACTTCTGTTAATGCTACTTAAAACAGTGTTGGCCTTTTGGGTACTGCTAACTCATATTTCACCTGTGATCCCCAACAATTCTAAGATCCTTCTTGCTTGTAATACAAAACTTAGAAAAAAGGTGATGGAGGAAAAAACAGAAATAGGGAAGGCAAGAAGCATTTTATATAGGAGTCTCCCATCAATTCATGGTTTATGCAGGAAACTACACTTTATGCGAGGGGTTCTCAATGTTTTTCAGTTGTGGGCCAGGCCATGCCCCTCAGACAGCTTGGCGGGCCAGACTGGTGGTTTTCCCACCATAAACGCTGCTGTAAAATGCATCCATGGCTGTCCTAAATGAATTTACGACAACTGTATACTCATTTATGGCTGTAGTAAACGTGTTTATGACAGATATAAATGAGTTCGTGGTTGATTCCGGCAGCAGCAGCTGGAGTGAGGTTGGGGGCCAGATTATTTGGTGTCATGGGCCAGATCTAGCCCATGGGCTGTAGGATGAGGACCCCTGCTTTGTGCAAAACATGGCTTATTGTGATGGGCAAACCTTTATGAATAAATCTCACTCCAAAGTCAGTATCATTAAAAAACAACAACACATTATGTTGAAATGTAAGGAGGCCAGACATTTATGTTCATCTCTTGCAAACTGCCATGATCGTTGCCAGTGGAGAGATCCTTACCAAGAATAGCCACCATCCTAAAATTCTCCTCTGTGACTTCCCTGTCCAGGGCCTTTTGGTCCGGATCCAACAATGCCCATTCTCCCAGATTACTGTACACAGCCTCCTCCTTGCAGGGTGCAGGAACCTGAATGAGAAGAATTGATATAATTTTCGTCACTGTTCAGGTCTCATTCCCCCTCCATTTAAGCATCATTAGGAATTCAGGCAGTCACTGGGAATCAAGTTGCAGAGTTTAAAAAAAAGCAAGGCAAACATTTCTGTTCTCCTTTCTGGGAAACTTGGATGGAAGCAAAGGGGAGGAACAGAAATTTGTTGAATTGCCAGGAATAAAGATTAATATGAAATTAAAGTGGCATACTTGGAGAGGGCTGCTTAATGTATTCTGCTGCCTGAAGCAGAGTAGTAAAGAGTACCCCTACCTTCCCACTGTCAAATGAACAGTAGCCAAAGTCTGATGGTCACTTTGCTTTTTAGGGCAAAAAAAATCTCTTATGGATCTTTATCTTGAGATTTTTTAAAAAAAAATGAGTCAAAGGATGCACGGATTGAAATCCACTTGTGCAGCTACACAGGCAGAAAGCGTAATGTGCACTGGCTTCCAAACTGCTGCCAAACTTGCGAGCCCATGTGCTTGTTGGCTTAGCACAGTGATGGTTAACATGGCACTCCAGATGTTCTTGAACTTCAATTCCCAAAAGCCCTGATCAGCAGGGGGTGCTGACTAGGGCTTCTGGTAACTGAAGTCCAAGAACACCTGGAGTGCCAATGCTCGTCATCACTGGCTTAGCATCTGCCCAGAAATACCAACAGGGATTCTTTGACTGCCAGCTAGAAGCAAATGAACATGATGCCATCTGCCTTCTGCTGCATAAAAAGCAAAGTACAATTTTAGACATTGCCTTTTTTTTTTACTACAGCCTCATAACCCAGGGCGATTATGGGAGCTGTAATCCAAAATCTTAACTTTTCCTATCTCGGCTGCTACTCGTATCCAAGTATACATTTTTCCTGGATTAGAGGAAAAGTGCCAAATGTGCCACTGGCATGAATTTGTTTATGGTGGAGCCCAGCTTGCCATGAAGTGACCCACACACTAAGATCTTGGAGCTATCTCCTGCGGCACAAATGAAATGAGACATCCAGGATTTAACACCGGGACTGCAGTGGACTGCCACAGCATTGAGGATATTATCAAGCTGTGTCTTCACAGCCAGTCCATCTGGCATGGCCTCTTCTGCCTCCATGGCTATTTGGAATCAGAATAGTGGAGTGGTTCCTCCTTAGCTCATTTTGCTGTTGGGCCCAATAGGATAGTTTCCAGTGGCATTTCCTCCACTGAGTGGGACCATCATCCCACCTAAAGTGGCTCATCTGCCCGTAGCCATTGGCCCTTTTGTGGAGTCAGGTTATTTAGCTATCACATAATTTGGCAATAACAACAAATTCGATTACCAACTGTTTGCTACCTTTTTAGCAGACCCCGATTCTGCTCTTGATTCTGCATCTACTACACTCACTCTAAACTCAGGATGAGCCCAATCACTTCAGATTTTAAGTTGCAATCTTAAATGGCCTTATCTGAAGTACTGAGTCCATTTTGGGGATAAAGTTGAGCAATGTGGACAGTTCTCACCAAGTTCAGATAAAAACCTGGTGCAAATCCTTCCACCTCTGTGAAATTAGACACAGATCTTTAACTTGAATATTTCCTTCCATTGGGGACAAAATAGATTCTCTCTTGTGATGGCACAAGATACTAAAAGGCACCCAAATTGTTACCTCCACAGTTTACCTGAGCTTGTTGATCAGAAGCTGTTTCTGCCCCATCTATATCACGGTACAATACTGCTGGTGTACATGGGAATTTCTCTGCCTCTGGAAGGCTACTGGACACCTCTACAAATGTTTCTGGCTCCTGAAAAAGATCAGGGAAGTCTACACTGAGGAAAAAGAGAGAATATGATTTTTAAAAACCACATATCCCACCCCTTAGAGCTAAGCAGACTCAGTAAGTACCTTCAATCTCCGCCTTCAGTATTTTTCTTATCATTGTCATCTGCAACTTGTATCTGGGAATGCATTTTTTCCTAAAGCAGGAAAAATGCCATTGGCATGAATTTGTTTAAGGTGGATCCCAGATTGCCATGAAGTGGCCCACACACTATGATCTTGGAGCCATCTCCTGCAGCATGTATGAAATGAGACATGCTGTTGTGATTTAGTCCTCATCATACTCCGAGGATGGCCTGGATCAAGGGGCACTCCCCTTGCCTAGCCCAGTTCCACCTGCACCAGAGCCTGAGGATGTCCTGAGCCAGGGATCTCAGCCTGTGCCTGGCCCAAGTCTGTTTTCCCCGGCAGCTGACCTGTCAGACCAGGAGTCTGACTCTGACAGTGATCAGCCCTCAGTCAGGGAGAGATCTAGAAAGGAGCTGCACCTGATACGCAGGCAGGCTAGAGCAAAGTACCAAAGAAGGCTCCCAACTGATACCGATTTGCTGGGAGGCTTATAAGCAAGCTTGTTGCAGCCTGCTGGTGTTGGTACAACTCTCATGTGAAGACTGACACTCTGCTCAACTCCAGACTGCCTGTCTAGACCCTGACCTGCCTGACATGACCCTGACTTCTCTGTCAACCCTGACGCCGCCTCTGAACACCCTTTGGATCAGACGCTTGCTCGGACTACCGGTAAACAGACCTTGGCTTGCCTTTTGGACTTTGATATCTGGACTCTCCTCAGACTCTCTGTGTAGCACTGCCATGCGGTGACCATGCTCGCTCAGGTAGGTCAGCACACATGCAGGGTTTGACACCAGGACTGCAATGGACTGCTGCAGCCTTGAGGATATTATCAAGGTGTGCCTTCACAGCCAGTTCATCTGGCATGGCCTCTTCTGCCTCCATGACTGTTGGGAATCAAAGTTCCCCCTCTGCTCATTTTGCTGTTGGGCCCAATATGATGGTTTCCAGGGGCATTTCCTCCACTGAGGGGGACCATCACCCCACCTAAAGGGGGTCATCCGCCCATAGCCGTTGGCCCCTTTAGGGAGTCAGGTTTTTTACCGCTGCCCACCACTTGGCGTATTTATAAAAACTTATTTTCCTATAAATATGTATTTTTAAACTGAAAATCTCTGACCTCTTCTTCTGCTGTAGCTGAGTATAGGTGATCATCATGGCGATCAGCCATGAAGGCTATCCTGAGAATATAATGCTGTGGCCTTTCACCTGCCTTCTGCATAACAGCATGACACCCATCGTACTGCTAATCTAGTTCCGTGTGTCACTTTCTGGTCCTGAGCCCTTTTGGCACACAAACTCCTCATCAACCCCAGGCCAAGATTGATGAAGCTTAGTAAAATACAGGGACATGGCAAGAGAAACCAACTTGCTTATAGTGAATACACAGTTCAGTGGTTCTTACAGTCATTCTTCTTCTGTGTCTAGGAGAATGTGAAGCTGCCAAAATGATATCACCATTTGGTGAGTTCATTCTGCAGTTCCTTCCACCTGACCTAGTGTGAGAAAATTGGCCAGGACAAAGCATCTGTTGCTTAGGGTATGCCCAATTGTGGTTTAAAAATACCACAATCTTTGAGGAGGCTTTCTGTGTACCCCAGAATAGTCACTGAAATGGCTATAGTCATTAAAGCACTGGGAACAAAGCTGTGGAAGTTCATAACATATTATAGGTCGCCCTTGCTTGAAAGCCAGTCGTATCCAATTCTAGGGTTCAGTGCCATCTGTATCTGCAGATGTTTCTGTGGACATATGGCACGCATGACTCAATACTGAACGCTGTTTACCATCCCACTGAAGTAGTCCCTATTTATCTACTTGCAATTTCTTGCTTTCTAACTGCTAGGCTGGAACAGAGATGGGAGCTCACGCTATCATGCAGTACCCAAGAATTGTACTCTGACCTTCCAACCGGCAAGTTCAGCATCTTAACCACTTGAGCCACTGCAGCCCTCTAAAATACTATAAAATATTATAACCAACTGCAACCCCATCAGAGTTGCAGAAGATGGGGATATTGGGAACAGTATATATCAGTGGTGGCAAACCTATGGCATGCATGCCAGAGGTGGCACTTGGGAGTCCTCTCTGTGGGTACCCATACAGTCACCCCAGCACAGAGTTCGTTCTGCCCCATGGGAGCACTTCCTCCCTCCCCGAAGCACGGTTTGCCCTGCCCCTCCATCCAGCACTATCAACGGGAGCATTTCCTTCCTCCCCTGTTGCTGTGTTGGCACTTTGCGACAAATGTTTTTTTGGGTTGCAGTTTCGGCACTCAGTCTCTAAAGGTTCCACCATCACTGGCATATACCATATATACTTGAATATGAGTTTTTTAGCCCCAAAAAGGGGCCTTGGGTTGTACTCGGGTCAGTGACTACAAGGGTCCCAAGACCATGCTGGATTGAGATGTGCCAACAATTTAATTGATTTTACCATATTTCCCTGTACACTAGTACCCCGAATAACGTTATGACTTGGTTCCACAAGTCCCGTCGTTATTCGGTTTTTAACGTTGTGCGATACATTGAACACACAATGTTAAAAAAAGCCCTGTTTCCCTGGAGGCTGCAGGAAGCGAGAACATCGGGATTTGAATCCTGACATTTTGGCTTGCTGCTGCCTCCAGGGAGGTGGGAGAACTTTGGAAACAGCTTGGAGCGGGTTTCCCCACCTCCCTGGACCCGGCGGGGGGGTCAGAGCCCCCAAAATTGGTAAAAAAAAGTCCGTTTTTTTTACCAATTTTGGGGTTTCTGACCCCCCCGCTGGGTCCTGGGAGGTGTGGGGACCCGATCCAAGGTGTTTCTGGGCTTCCCCGACGTCCTGAGCCAGTGCAGGAAGCCAGAATGTCAGATTTCGAATCCCGATGTTCTGGCTTCCTGCACTGGCTCAGGACGTCGGGGAAGCCCAGAAACACCTTGGATCGGGTCCCCACACCTCCCTGGACCCGGCGGGGGGGTCAGAGCCTCCAAAATTGGTAAAAAAAACGGACTTTTTTTACCAATTTTAGGGTTTCTGACCCCCCCCCCCCGCTGGGTCCTGGGAGGTGTGGGGACCCGATCCAAGGTGTTTCTGGGCTTCCCCGACGTCCTGAGCCAGTGCAGCAAGCCAGAATGTCAGATTTCGAATCCCGATGTTCTGGCTTCCTGCACTGGCTCAGGACGTCGGGGAAGCCCAGAAACACCTTGGATCGGGTCCCCACACCTCCCAGGACCCAGCGGGGGGGTCAGAAACCCCAAAATTGGTAAAAAAAACGTCCGTTTTTTTTTTTACCAATTTTGGGGTTTCTGACCCCCCCGCTGGGTCCTGGGAGGTGTGGGGACCCAATCCAAGGTGTTTCTGGGCTTCCCCGACGTCCTGAGCCAGTGCAGGAAGCCAGAACATCGGGATTCGAAATCTGACATTCTGGCTTGCTGCACTGGCTCAGGACGTCGGGGAAGCCCAGAAACACCTCCAGAGAGATCAGAGGACCCGATCTACAGCTGCAGGGTGGCTGGGGAAGCTGACGGGGACTCCCTGTCGGCTTCCCTAGCCACCCGCCCATGCCTCCGCAGCTGTGGGGTGGCTGGGTAAGCCGATGGGGGAGCCCCCCGTCAGCTTTCCAGCCTCCCCACCCCTGCCTCCGTAGCTGCAGGGTGGCTGGGAAGCTGAACGGAGAACCCCGTTCAGCTTTCCACCCACCCTGCTGCTAAGAACGACTGTATCGTGTAACGTTAAAATCGCGTTACTCGATACAAGATGTTTCTGAAAATCTTGTAACGTTATGCGGTTTTAACGATATACGGTACTCGCGTTATACGGGGTATTACTGTATTTTGATTATTGAAACTCAGCTTATACTCGGGTCAATCTATTTTTCTGGGTTTTCAGGTCAGAATTAGGTACCTCGGCTTACGTTCGGGTTGGCTTATACTCAAATATATACTGTATATATTAATGGATACCTGCTTAACCTCCTGTTTCACTTCCTGACTTTTCTTCCTTGCTTGACTCAGAAGGAAGCCTTCTGCCAGGGCCACTGCCTGGGAGGTGGTCTCCACCCCACTCTCCCTCACCCAGCTGGACATCTCTGGGGGAAGGATGGCCAGGAACTGCTCCAGGATCACCAAGTCCAGGATTTGAGCTTTCGTATGACTTTCTGGTTTCAGCCATTGATGGCAAAGAAAGTAGAGGTCACTGCAAATCTCCCGGGGCCCTTCATCCTCCTTGTAGGAGAACTTCCGGAATTGTTGCCGTTGTACATCTGAGCTCAAAGAGTCACCGTCTAAGGCCATCTGTCCAGAGATTTCCCAGAATTCTCCACCATTCTTGACCTGAATGATATGGAGGTCTAACCCTATCCCCACTTCCGGACAAGTCATGTCTTGCTGTTCCACCTTTAATCTGCAATCTAAAGTCACTTCCAATGTAATTGGGGGGCAGGGCGGCAATTTCTTCTTTGGTCGGATTCTGCCGTAATGATAAGAAACCCTACAAGGCAAACGACAGATTAATTTGTATGAACTTTTATTAACACACTAAAGTAGGAACAAGAAAACTACATTTTAACCCAAGATGTATCAGTGCCTGTACCATTTACAAACAAACAGAAGAATGTTTGGGGGTCTGCAGTTTCACATCCGACCTAGACATGGAAGAAGAACCTGAGTGAGTTTGTTGGGGGTACAGATGTGAAGACCCAGAAAAGAAAAATCAGAAAAAATATATGGGTGTTTTCTTAATGAAAAATAATAATAAGAAAATCAATTATGGCATGATTTATTTTAGCATTATGAATAAAATATTTAAGACAAAGGTGTACATCTATTCTCCAAATCATTTCTAAAAACTATTTTCAGTATCAGATTATACTAATTTCTGTGCAATGAGGACAAGCAAGTCCTAAGTTATATTTGTAGTTATACCAAGGGATGCATGAATTAATGACAAACAGCTGGGGGGGGGGAATCACAAAATATTGGGATCACAATATATTGGGATTTGCAAATTGAAGTCGAGGGATTATGAAAAAAGAAATCTGTTGTTGTACCCATTGCGATTGAAGCTCTTGGAGCAATACCTAAAGGACTCCCTGGATGTTTGGATTAATCGGACTTGTAGATCTTAACTTTACAAAGAACATTTTTATTAAAAACTGCCTATGCTGTAATGCATAAGACGGTACCAAAACAGTTCTTAGGTCCTGGGTTAGGTCTAGAACTGTTACTTTTATACCAGTCTGAGAAATCATTGGAAAAGGTTGCTATATGTCAGAATTGATTTAATGGCACACAGATAGCTCAGTGGTTAAGAAGCTCGCCTTGTTAGCTGGAAAGCTGGCAAGTTGGCAGTTCAAGATCCGGGTACTGCATGATGGATTGAGCACCGGTCCTTGTCCCAGTTCTTGGGGACATGAAAGGAGCCTCATTTAGCCATTCCCTGAGCGGAGTTTCTTCTGCAAAAATCCTTTCAACCCAGAATAATTTCTGACACAAAATTATTATTATTATAATGAATACAAATCAAACATTTGTTTCACAGTTGAGGACGGGAATAAAATTAACAGTTCAAGCTCTAACCAAGGACTAAGCCAGGGGTGCCCAAACTACAGCCCAGGAACTGGATTCGGCCCCTGATGCAAATTCATCTGGTCTACGAAACCCTTGTCATTCCTGGAAGTGGGTGTAAAACCTGTCCGGGTGCGTTTTACTTCTGCTTCTGGGAGTGACGAGGGCTTCATGCACTGGATGGTGTCATGAGCTGGATCCCGCCCCCAGGCCATAGGGGCCAGCCCCCCGAAGCACGTGACCGGCCCATGGCCTGAAAGGTTTGGGCACCCCTGGACTAAGCTATTGCTTACTTTAACCCAGTGTTTCCCAACCTTTGGATTTTGGGACTTCAATTCCCAGAAGCCTATGTCAATTTCCCAAAAACATTGCTCAGCCAAAGTACTGACTTAGGCTTCTGGGAATTGATGTTTAAGAACCAAAGGTTTGGGGGCGAAGGGGTAGCCTTAACTGTGTGCCATCAAATCAATTCTGACTTGCAACGACTGTTTCTCAAGAGATGATGATGAAGAGACTTATATTAAAAAGGAAATGGAGAATACCAAAGTAGTGACTTTGCTTTCCTATGTTTGCTATTTTCTACTCCTTCCCTATATAGCATTTTCTGATGTGCCTTTATTCAGAAAAAAAAGTGCATTACAATCCCCCAAAGCCTACCCTGAAATAAATAGGATCAGTTTCCTTGCTGAAAAGGGCTTCAGATGTTTATAACCTTTGGGAAATCGATTTTATACTGAGTTTCCCCTACAAGTTCTGTGGTCTCAACAAGCTGGGATCTTTTTGCTGGTGACTTTCCCACCCACCATTACAGCCTCACCCACCTTCCCTTGCAACGCTATGGAGCCCCTGCAACCCAAATGCACGTGGGAATGGGGTAGGGAACTGGGGAACTCACCAGATTCCCCTTTGGATGGGGAAAAGCAGGGCCAGATCCTCCTTTAAAAAGAGATGGGATCAAGGAGAGTCCAGATCTCCCTTGCCTTCCACAGGCTGATCCTTTGAATGGATCTTCCCTCCTGTCTCCCTGCAAGGCGCTCAATAATTCCCTCGCAATGTTCAGCCTCCACCAGCAGGTGTCAGAAGTGCATGTGTTCCCGAAGAAACCACACACACCCCGATCATTTCCTGCCTTTCTAGGAAGCACAGCTATCGCTTACTTTAACCCAATGTTTCCCAAACTTTGGATTTTTGGACTTCAATTCCCAGAAGCCTACGTCAATTTCCCTAATAATGCATTGATCAGCCAAAGTACTGATTTAGGCTTCTGGGAATTGAAGTTTAAGAACCAAAGGTTGGGAAACAGAGAATTAACTGTGTGCCATCAAGTCAATTAAAAAAAAATTCTATTGATGTTAATAACCTTTTCTGTCCTAATCACTGTCATCTGGCTTCAGGTTATCTATTATTATTCAGCATTTTCATTTCAGAAATTCTTTGTCTAAATTTCATGTCTTGCTTTTTTATAATACTGTACTGTACTGTACTGTGTATGTTGTAGTTGTGTTGTTATATTATCAAGTCGGATCCAATTTATAATAACCCTAACCTCCTTGGTTTTATCTCCTCCTCTCTCAGGGTCTACCTCCTTGACATTCCCCTAAAGCAGGGGTGCCCAAAGTTTTCAGGCTGAGGGCCAGGCAGTCACATTTATTTATTTATTTATTTATTTAGATTTATTATCCCGCCCCAATCAGGCGAACCTGACTCTAGGCGGTTTACAGAAAATTCATAAATTAAAACCTTGAGGTTCAAAATTACTTTAAAAAAATCAATTAAAAAAGAATTAAACCATGAATTTACAAAGATCTAAAAGATTTAAAAAGGTTAAAAAGTTTAAAAAGATTTAAAAGTTTAAAAGAGTGAGGGAGGGGAGGCTGTCCCATCAGATCAGCCACCCAACATGGGACCCCATATTCTTGGAGCCCCACACCTGCCCTGCCAGCCATGGTTCAGGGAGCTGGTCACATGGTTCAGGGAGCTGGTCACTACGGCCGGGGGGCCGGATGTGGCCACAAAGCCAATCCATCCGGCTCACAAAGCCCTCATCACTCCTAGAATAAGGCGTCCAACCTTACAAAACTGAATCCGGGATAGTGGGGCGGGGCCAACGTCATGACGTCATGGGCGGGGCCAACGTCACGACGTCATGGGCGGGCCCAAAAAATAAAGGAGCAAAAAATGGCTCCAATAAACTGTGCATGCGCAGAAACTCAATCTGATGCATTGCGCATGCATCAGATTGAGTTTCTGCGCATGCACAGTTTATTGGAAAATAAGCCATGTGCCGATTTTCAGGGGGCTCTAAAAATATAAGCCACCCCTCGAAAATAAGCCATCAGGCCATTTTTGGCCATTTTGGGGGTGGGGAGAATATAAGCCATGGCTTATATTCTTTTTCCCCCCAAAATGGCCAAAAATGGCCTGATGGCTTATTTTCGGGGGGTGGCTTATATTTCTATATACTGCCTGCTCGGACACAGAGAATACACCCCCCAACTCTGCTTACTTTGAAGCTCTGCTTATTTTCTCTCCCGACTAACAGCTGATCAGACTCAGAGGCTTTTTTTAAAACTCCGGTAGGGAAACAAGGAAGGGGGAAAATTTCAGCGATGTGATTGGATCTCTATGTCAGCTGACATAGAGATCCAATCACATCGCTGAATTTTTGGAGCCATTTTTTGCTCCTTTTTTTAAAAAAAATGCCTGCTGCCGAAGAGAAATCGGGACAGCCGGGACGCCATGGGGGAATTCCGTGATTTTCCTAAAAATGGTAACTCGGGATTCCCCCTCTCAAATCGGGATAAATCGGGACTGTCCAGCAGAATCCGTGACGGTTGGCCGCTATATCCTAGAAGCGGAAGTAAAACACATTTTACTTCCACTTCCTGGTGCAATGAGGACTTCGTGGGCTGGATGAATTGGCATGGGGGGGGCGCATCCGGCCCCTGGGCCGTAGTTTGGACACTCCTGCCCTAAAGGAATACAGTCAATGGTCACAAGCATGACATGTCCATCACACACTAGGCTCCAGCTCTTCCAAACCACAAGGCCAACATGTTTACACTACACATAGCAATCCCTCTGGTATTTTTCTAAAGGGTCTCCCCCATATTCAAATCTCCATCTTGGATGAGACTGAAACCAGGGCACAGCTTTGGATGTTGTGTGTCTGTGTGTATTTTAATGTGTATTTAATACCTTTACCTATATTGACGTACCACCACAGTTCCTAAAAAGGCCTGGCGACCTGGCTTGGGTTTTTAAAGTAAAGTCTTGGAGTTACCTCATCAATAAGCTACACCTGTGCTGCTCCAATTGCTGTTTCAATTGGAGAACCCTTAAGGAGGTACAGCTGTTTTACATTTACATTAAGGCATATTATCCTAGAGAACTGGTTAGGCAAAGACTTGGTACCTAACTTCTTTAACTGTTGAAAAGTTGAAAAGTGCCAAAATGAAGCCATCTTGTGGTGAGTTCATTCTGTAGTTCCTTCCATCTGACCTAGTATGAGAAAGATTATCCAGAATAAGCTTTAGCTCTGGTTTAAAAGCTCTGGTTGATTTGTGATTGGGGTGGGTGTTTGGGTGTGTGTGTGTATTTTAATGTATTTTTATTTAATTTATTTAATTTATTTACAGTTTTGTGTTGTGGGTGGGAGGGTGGGATGAGGTGTGTGTGTGTGTGCTTTTTTAATTTTTATTTATTTATTATTTGGTCCCACCCACAACATCATGATATCATGATGTTGGCTCCATCCATGATGTCATAACATCATGATGTTAGCTCCGCCCACACTATGATGATGTCACGGTGGGGTAGTAAAATTTTTGACATCCTAACACTGGATATCTTTCCTTATTAGTATACCACCAATGAGATCTTTGTACAGTGGTACTTCGCTTAAAGAGCATAATGTGTTCCACAGGATTGCTCTTTAAGCGAATTTGCTCTTTAAGTGAAACACCATTGTAAGTGACCAATTGTGACTTCTGGCAGGAGGGATTGTGAACCCTGATTTAGTTGTTAAGAGAGTTTTTGGTTGGTTTTAGTTGTTAAGCGAAGCAACCATTCAGAGAAAATTCTGCTATTTATTTATTATTTCAATTTATATGCCGCCCTACTCGGTGCAACCAACTCAGGGCGGCTCACAAAACTCAAAAATATAACATTCAACACTATAATCAACAATATATTACATAATCAAAATAAATTTGAAATTAAATATAATAGAAAATACAATATGATACAATACAACAAAACAGAAAAATAACAACAAATACATCAATATTATCAGTGTATATCCTAGAAACAATTACAAACAATCACTTCCCTCCAGGCAGGTAATTATAATTACAGAGCAGCAGAATAGCAGCAAGTTAGCTTAAGCGAGCTAGTCTCTAAGCGAGGCGCTCTTTATGTTTTACTGTACCTAAGTAGTAACAGGATCTTTTTCAATATCTCCCCAGTGATAAGATAGTTACATCATCCCTGCCTCTGTCCTCTATGGGTTAAACAGAGAACATGGTGCTATTGACCTAAAGATGACCCTGTAAGCACATACCAATCTCTAAACAGTAAACCTTAATAACTTGGCACTCTAACCCATTAAAAACCTTTACCCAATTCTTAACTTTAAGAAAATCTCTGTTTTCAATATTAGTATGCTCATGGAATGACATTTCCATGATAGTGATCAGCGTTGAGTTGCTGGTAGTATGGTCTACTTTATTGCCAAAGCAGAATAACATGGCCAGACTGAGGTTCAGCATCCACATAACAAAAAGAGATGGTTTTTGGATAGGAATGTCCTGCTGGATTTCTTTCATGTGCCAAGGCTTCCCATGGATGTCTGGAGGCAGTCACCATGTAAAGAAAAGGCCAGAGTGGTACTTCTTTTGCCTGGAGGGAAGATAGTTCCCATTGTTCTGAAAGAATTATATCTTGGGATATTGTGGCATTTTAGCAGCTGCATGAGTTGCCATTGTTATAAGATTTCGGCAAACTTTATATCCTGTCAATCTCTAGGCATCTCCAGCACATGTAAGGGGGTAAACATTAGAGACTGCAGTGGCTCAAGTGGCTAAGATGCTGAACCCTTGATGACTGGAAGGTCAGAGTTCGATTCCCAAGTACTGCAATACAGAGTGAGCTCCCATCTCTGTCCCAGGTCCAGCCAACCTAGCATTCAAAAGCAAGAAATTGCAAGTACAGTGGGACCCTGTATAATGAATTCTTCGTATAATGAAAATTTCATATAACAAAGAGGATTTGCGCTAACCACTATACCCCGTATAACAATTCTTTTCATTATATGAAACAATGCATCTCTATGGGAAAAATCATACAACGAAAATCCCTATGGAATGTAGCATACAATGGAAATTTTTCGTTGTACGATTTTCCCCATAGAGATTTTCATTGTACAATACATTCCATAGGGATTTTTGTTATATGAGGCATGCTTCGTATAATGAAAAAAATTGTATAATGAAAGACATTAAGGAACCAACTTTTTTCATTATGTGGGGTTCTATTGTAGATAAATATGTACCATTTCAGTGGGAAGGTAAACAGTCTTCTGTGCACTCCAGTGTTGAGGCATGCCTGCTACATGTCCACGGAAATGTCTGCAGATGCAGACAGCACAGGCTCTTTTGCTATAGAGAAGAGCACTGAACCCTAGAGTCAGATTCAACTGGCTTTTGAGCAACGGCGACCTTTACTTTTACCTAAACATTAGTAGACAGGCAAGCTATCTGGCTATTTATTCTGTGCCAGTGTTGTGGTCATGACATCACATTATCAACTCTCGTTGTGTCCAGACAGGGGAATTTGCATCACACTGAAAAAATGTTCTCTTTACAGCAATCTCTTTTTGTCCTTCATTGAGGATCATGAAGAAATTGTCCATTCATGCTGTAGATGTTTATTTCCCTGCACCAAGGGCCCAGTCACGTCTTTGGATCATTCCAACTTCTTCCACTTTTTTGCTAATTATTCTGGCCTGTTTCATCGTTCGTAGGCTCACCCCCTTATATACCTACCAAGCATGTTATGCTCAAGTCTCCATTGCATCCTCTTTGTACCCAGATTATTCAGGAGTAAGAGGTAGGAACAACAGTAACAGAGGACAGAGCAGCAACTTCATCTTTTTTGGGGTGTGTCTAATGATGATGATGATGATGATAAGTTTGGATTTGAATGCAGTAAAAATCATTGGGAACATCAAGTAGAGAACGTTTTAGAAAACGAGAGAGTCAAGATCCTGTGGGGCTTTAAAATTCAAACAGATAGACATCTGCCTCACAACACACCTGACATAAATGTCACGGAGAAGAAGAAAGTCTGGTTTATTGACATTGCTATACCAGGAGATGCACAAATTGAAGATGAACAACTGGAGAAAAATCACAAAATATCGTGATTTGCAAATTGAAGTTGAGTGTCTATAGGGGAAGAGATCTGTTGTTGTTCCCACAGTGATCGGAGTCCTTGGAGCAGTACCTAAAGGACTCCCTAGATATTTGGATATTTTGGACTTCTCTGATTTGAACATCCTATCTCTCCAAAAAACAACTCTACTGGGAACTGCATGACTTAGTGTGAGAAAGACTAACTGGCAATACAAGGTTGCTGTTACCAGGGTACACTCAATTGTGGTTCAAAATACCACAATCTTTGAGGAAGCTCTTTCTGTGTACCCCAGGAGTTCTCAACCTTTAAAAGCCGAGTGCCAGGTCACACTCCCTCAGACAGCTTCGGAGGCCAGACGACCATTTTGCCCTTCCTTCACCACATGTCACTTCCTGGTGTGGTAGATGTGGTGGTGGTGGCCACATGAAATGGCGCCGCAGGCTGTACCTGGCCCATGGACCACAGGTTGTGAATCCCTGGTGTACCCCATCTCATTTACTGAAAGATGTTTATACACGAAGCTGTCTTTGATAGGACAAAACTTACTTATATGCCTTCCACAGCCATTCATAAGAGGGCACTGGAAGAATTTAACCTCCTTACATGAGCTAAAAAGACACACATTGGCAGGGACTATGACCCCATAAGTGTGGATCCTCTGAAAAGAGACTCATTCCAGAGAGCAGACTTAATGGCTGTCTGAATAGTCCCATAAGGTTGGAAACACAACCATGGTTACCATAACCTGAATGAGGATTGATGGCATGTAGCTCACATCTAGGTTGACATCCTTTTGCTAGTTTAGAGTTTAAAAAAATCTCCACACACACTTTTAAATCTAAGATATTTCAATCCAGCCTGAGTATTTATTTCAGTAGAAAGGGAATGAAAAAAAATACCCAATTTAAGTTAAAATCAGATTAAACCATCCCAGTAAAGCATGCAATTAAAAACAGTGACAAGACAGTGAGTTAAACAGTGACATGACTGTGAGATAAAAAATAATGAGAAAATTGTAAGTTAAAAAACAGTGATAGGATTGTGAGTTAAAAAATGAGTAAACTGAGAAAAAAACCAGTGATAGGACTATGAGTTAAAAACAATGAGAGGACATGAAGAAAGTGGGGTAGAATGAAAATGTGAGCAGAGGAGCTCGACATCTCAGACCCTCCTTTTATATAAATAGTCTTCTGATATTCAAAAGTTCTGCCAAAGAAGCAGACCTAATGTTTGGGAAGTGGAATGGGGGATGTGCTTTCTTCAAATCCTTTGGAAGAAAAGATTTCTGTGAATCTGGGGGGATGAATGCATTTGAAGACACAATAAGGTTTCTCTCCTCAGTGCACATTAAAGGTTGAGGAAAGAATTAATACATCATCCAAATTCTCCACAAATCCCACCTCTGTTTTCTCCCTCATTCATACACGGGCTGGTGCAGTTTAAGATCTAGTGCTTAGGGAGTTGCAGTTTTCAAAGTTTTTCCTCTCTGTGTAACCGTAGATCTTGGATGCGCTGTTCTCCTCATTCATTACATTTATAGGGATTCTCCCGAGTAAATTTGTTGATGTATTCTATGATTGGAGCTGCAGCAGAATCTTTCATCACATTCATAATATTTATACACTTTCTACTCAGTAATAATTTTTTTTACTCTCTCTAAACTCTGAACTTGGTGTAAAACATTTCGCAAATTCCTCAAAATGACAGGTTGTTTGCCCTGAATGTGAGCTCTGGTGTCTTTTAAAATCAGACAGACTAATGAAACATCAGCCACATTTTTCACATGTCTATAGCTTTTCTCATAAGTGACTTTGTCGATGTACTGTGAGATTTGCTTGATGACTGATTTCCCCCTCATATTTTTCCAAATTGAAAGGATTTCTTTCCTGAATGAATTAGCTGATGTTCTTTAAGGTCTCGAAAGTGCCAGAAGCCCTCCCCACATTTTAGACATCTATATTGAACAACATGAATTTTTTGATGCACTTTAAAGGTCAAACTAGTTTCGAATGTGTCTCCACATGCTTCACAATGATAGGGCTTTTCAACTGAATGTGAGCGCTGATGATGTCTAAAACTACGTTGATATCTGAACTGTTTCCCACATTTTTCACAACGATAGGGTTTCTCTCCTGAGTGGATACGTTGATGAACTTTAAAGTTTGAATGCGTCTGAAATGCCTTTCCACATTCATCACACTTGTAGGGTCTCTCCCCTGAATGAATTCTCTGATGTCTTCCAAGGTGCGCAAACTGCCGAAATGCCTTTCCACATTCATCACACTTGTAAGGTTTTTGCCCTGTATGAATTTGCTGATGTACTGTAAAGTAAGTAGCATCCTTGTAGCTCTTCCCACATTTTTTGCATTTATAAAGTCTCTCCCTAGTATGAATTTGCTTATGTCTTCTAAGGTTTTTGGGCCATGGAAATGCCTTTCCACATTCATCACACTTGTAGGGTCTCTCCCCCGTATGAATTTTCTGATGATCTGTAAGATCTGAAAGCTGCTCAAATGCCTTTCTACATTCATCACACTTGTAGGGTCTCTCCCCTTTATGAATATGCATATGTTGTATAAGGTATCCATGCTGCTTAAATGCTTTTCCACATTCATCACACTTGTAGGGTCTCTCCTCTGAATGAATTCTATAATGTCTTCTAAGGTGTGTGAGACACTGAAATGCCTTTCCACATTCATCACATGTGTAAGGGCTTTCCTGTGTATGAGTTTGCAGATGTAATGTAAGGGAATTAGAATACCTGTAGCTCTTCCCACATTTTTCACATTTGTACAGACACTCCCTTGTATGAATTCGCTGATGTTGTCTAAGATATTTCGAGTTACAATAGGCCTTGTCACATTTATCACATTTATATGGTTTCTCCCCTGTGTGTTCACTTTGATGTCTCTTAAGTCCTAAAGTTCCCTTGTAGCTCATGCCATATTCTTCATGTTCATAAGATTTCTTTTCAGAGTGGCTTGAATGAGGTAATTGAAGGTCTGAACTGACTCTGATGTTTTTGTCAGATGTGGAGCATTCAGGAAATTTCTCCGTTGTGGCAATTTGTGTCCCTTCTAGGCTCCATCTTGAACTCTCTCCCTGTTCTGGGCAGTAATATTGTTTTTCCTTGGTGCGGTCTGTTGTACTTTTGAGAGGGCGTTTCTTCAGAGGCATCTTTTGTACAGACTCTGGGCTTTGAGAAACAGAGAGGCACCTGTTCTTTGACATTTCTGTTTCTTCTTCAGAGGGACCTCCTCGTAGATGATGGTGAGATTTGTCTTTCCTCCATTCTGCATGGCATTCCTTTTGCCCCTGAGTTTCATTTCTGTTGCTACTGTACTCTATTCTGTCCTTCACTCGTTCAGGTGCTGATTCATGGATTCTTCCTTTGTTCTCCTGCCAATCATCTGCTAGAAAGAGAAAAGAATTCATTGTAAGCGGAGAATTTGAGTGTTTAATGAGGTAAATAATTCTAGTGCAACAAACACCATCCTAGTCTGTGTTTTAACCAACTATAGTGGATTCAAGAGGACTGTTGGATTCAAGTGGTTAAGGTTGGAGTTCGATTCTCGAGTACTGAGTGGCTATGTGTTGGGGGTCCCGTGTTAACTAAGGAGTTACCATCTTTGGTTCTGGATGGGTCTAGTTTGCCCCAAACAGACTCAGTGCACAATTTGGGGGGCTTCCTGGACTCATGACTCCTGCTTGAAGAGCAGGTGGCAGTCATGGCTAGGAGGGCTTTTGCACAGCTTCATGTAATATGCCAATTGTGCCCAATCGTTGAGTTAGACTCTTTACTCATGATCACCTATATGCTCTGGTCACTTCCAGATTGGATTATTGCAATGCGCTCTACATGGGGCTGCCCTTGATGACCATCTGGAAGCTGTAGCTGGTCCAGAATGCAGCTGCCAAGGTGGTGTTGGTGTGTGGGCATTATTCTCATGCATCCCCACTGCTTCGGAAGCTGCACTGGTTACCAGTTTGCCTTCGGGTGCAATTCAAGGTGCTGGTTATTACCTTTAAAACCCTATATGGTAGTGGGCCAGGATACTTAAGAGACCGCATCTCCCCAAGGTTATCTGTCTGTCCCACCAGAGCAGAACAGAGAGGCTCCCTAGTTGTCCCATCAGCTAGAGATGCTTGCCTCTCTAGCACTAGAAGGAGGGCCTTCTCTGTGTCCGCTCCGGCCCTTTAGAACTGCCTGCCTCTAGAACTACGTCTCCAGACGGAGCTACTAGCCTTTAGGAAGGGTGTGAAGGCATTGTAGGAGAGGTGTCGGGCAGTGATGGTTCATTGGCCGCCCACACTGGCTTATTTAACGTATTATATCCATCTTCTCTCTCTTTTAGGAAAGGAATGAGATTCTGTTTTAAACTGTTTTTAGATTTTTAATTGTATCTTGGAATTTGTGATTTTATATGTTTTGTATGACTGGTTGTAATCTGCCCTGAGTTGCTCCTGTGAGTAGGGCAGAATAGAAATCTGACAAACAAACAAACAAACAAACAAACAAACAAACAAACAAACAAACAAACAAACAAACAAACAAACAAACAAACAAACAAACAAACAAACAAACAAACAAACAAACAAACAAACAAACAAACACTGCATGATGACGTGAACTCCTGTCTGTGCCCCAGCTCCTGCAAACCTAGCAGTTAGAAAGCAAAAAATTGCAAGTAAATAAATAGGTACCACTTTGCTGGAAAGGTAATCAGCATTCCGTGCACTCTAGTGTCTAGGCATATCTGCCACATGTCCATGCAAACGTCTGCAAACGCAGACAGCACTGGCTCATCTGTTGTGAACAGAGATGAACACTGAATCCTAGAGTTAGATTCAACTGGCTTTCGAGCAAGGGTGACCTACACCTAATTGGATTCATTTCCAAATGGTTAAGATATTTGGTTCTCTGTTCTGGAACTGCAGGTTGGCTAAGTGTGGTTGGGTACTCAGGCAAGGCATCTGGCCAGTGCATTGTTCTAAAATGGCAAATTTTGACATGAGCCCAGCCAGCTATGTCACCGTAGTTTAAATGTCTAAAGCAGTATCTAAAACATGGGCCTCAGTCCCCCATGTGCCTTGGCAAGAGCCCGCTAAAATACTGTGGGAGATGATGCCTCGATCTACTGCATCAAACTAGACATGTGAGTAAGTAAGTCTCCTTTCCATTGCTCATGATAACTTGGGCTCCGAGGAGCTGAATTGAAAAAGAAGTGGAGGGCCCCATGTTTTCCAAATACATGCCTCAAAAATTCATGACCCAAGTGCACTGGCAAATTGTTTGTTCTATTCTTGTTAGACATTAATCTGGGTTGAAATGATTTTTTTGCAGGGAACGTCCAAATGAGGCTCCTTTCATGTCCCCATTCGTGCTGCTCTTGGCAAATGATCCATCTTTCCAGTTTCCAAGACACCGGGGGAGCAACGCGGTGGCAAATGACAGTAAAGGATTGGAACATATGGAGCAGCCTTTTCAGACTCTGGTCCATCCAGGACATTAGAGCTGATTGGCGTCCATCTATCCTTCCCTCCCAACCTCCTTCTATGAATGAAAGAATGAATCGAATGACATGGCCTTGTCAAAAAAATTGCCTATGCTTCCTTTGCCCTCCTACCTGCCTGCCATAGGCAAGTCTGGTCTGCGTGACCACCTACTCACATTGAACCACCCGCCTTTGCCCACCCTGCCCTGCCATTGATCCAGGATATTTTCCTTGTTTTATCTGGAGAAACAGTGAGTCTCAGCTGTTCCATTGGGCTGTACCATCTCTCCCAATGATGGGAGTCATTATGCAATATGGTATTTTACTTCTTTTTTCAGTTTCCCACTCTCCAAATCCATGTAAATGCAAGTGACAGGAAAAAGTTACAGTTCTTTTGCTTTACAGTGTGTTGAATTACAGCAAAGCTCTCCCTTATTCACAATCCTTATGTTAAAAGAAAACTGCACACTTCTACCTGCAAAATTCGAAGATGCCTCTGAGACTTCTGAAGGGACAGAAGGAGCTTCCTCTGTCATCTTCTCTTCCTGTTGATTTCTGTAGTTGTTCTACTTCTGTGACAAAAGGTGCCTCTCTTTCCATGGATCTTGCTCAGAGCTTATCTCACAGGTAGCACCTGTGAAAGCAGAACAGAATCCTTGTAGGAAAAGAGTTGTGATCAGTGATGGGCAGCCAAAATTTTTAACTATCACACTGTGGGCAGAGACGACATCATGGTCGGAGCCAACGTCATGATGGCATGGGCGGAGCCAATGTCAGGATGGCATGGGTGGAGCCAATGTCATGGGCGGAGCCAAAGTAAAAAAAACCATAAAAATACAGAACACATAAAAATACAAATTAAATAGACATAAAAGCAGATAAAATACAAATTAAACACACATTAAATAGACATAAAAAGACAAAAATACACAATAAAATACACATTAAATAGACATAAAAACACAAAAAAGAACACATTAAATATACATTAAACAGACATAAAAACACATTAAAATACACATTAAAATACACATTAAACAGACATAAAAACACATAAAAGTACACATTAAATACACACTAAACAGACATAAAAACACATAAATGTGCACATTAAATACACATTAAATAGACATAAAAATGCACATTAAAATATACATTAAGCAGACATAAAAACACATAAAAGTACACATTAAATACACAATGAGGGCCTCCCCGGCTGCCTCACTCTGCAGTCCAAAATGGCTGCTGATGAGTGCACATGCATTAAAATACCAATTGATGCATGTGTGCTGAGTATTGAAGGTGCACATGCATCAACTGGTATTTTAACGCATGCACACTCACCACCAGCCATTTGGGACTGCAGAGTGGGGCAGCTGGTGAGGCGACCGAACCGGTTGCCTAAAAAAAAAAAAAAGGTAACCACCCTGGGTGGCCTCCCGGGAAGGTTAATACCTCCCAGGGAGAGCACTCAGGATTGTTACCACCAGTTCTACAGAACCGGGCAGAACTGGGCCATGCCCACCACTGGTTGTGATACCAAGCCTAGTCTTAGTTAAGAAATTCTATTGCCTCAGTGGGGCAACTGAATAACTCTACTGCTGTTAGAGGAGCATAGAGAGGTGGCAACCTTCCTGACTAATATTTCTAACACCAGATCAAACATCCACACTTGCTTTATGGCAAGAACAAACATTCTTAAGTGTACACCAGAGTAAAACCAAATTAGAAAATGGAGGAAGGAGCTCTCTTGACAAGGAATAGTGTTAAAGGAGGATGCAGCTGAGGAAGTCAACCATCCTTATGTCTTTGGGAGGACTCCATATAGGAACATTGGGAATACGTAAAATCTCACAGGACATGAAAGAAGTCCAAAATTCCCAAAGCATTTCCCAGGCAGATATGCAGAATTTTCAGTCCACTGACCCACAGTATAGACACCCATATTTCCTTGACTGGTGGTAAGTCTATTTCTCTGAGGTTGTAATAAAATCCTATACTGTATACCAGAGGTGGCCACATGTACATACTTTTGCCTGTAGTGCCAAATCATCTGGCCTGTGCCACCCTTGATGCACCCAAAAGCAGAAGTAAAACATGTGTGTCCATGTACAAAACACTGCTGTAAATTCACCCGCTGCTGTCACAAACCCGCCTAGGGCCAGGTTCGCCTGATTGGGGTGGGAGAATAAATCTAAATAAATAAATAAATGTCAGCCATGTATACATTTACAATGGCATTTTGTGCATGTGCATTTTACTTCCACTTCCAGGAACAACTTGATCAGCCGACGGTACAAAAAGTTTGGGAACCCCTGCTTTGTACCATTGCTCTGATGCTTCCTGGATATGGCAGTTTTATGAAGGACACTCAGTTTAGAGCCTAAAGGCCAGAGATACTATAGTATAATAAAACCTAGGCGGTGTTATGGCAGGAAATTAAGACCTAGAACATGGCCTCAGCAAAACTGATATGGAGCCAGGAAACAGAGCCCACTTTTCAGTGTGGATCTGTGGTCTCCCATTCCCAGATAGGCAGATATTCGGATAATTTCTGTACTTGAAGTAAAAACAAAACTAAACACTGCAAGATTAAACTCTACTCCTAAGTAGCTGTTCAGTGTTTTTAGGAATTTTAAGGGTTTCTATAGTTTAAACGTTGGGGATTTTATATACACCGCCCAGAATTGTGCATTGATTGGAGCACCTATACAAATTGAATAAATAAATAAAGTACTATACCAGAATTCATCTACCCTCATGTTCACACAAAAAACAGAAAATCCAAATATGGCATGGGTGGAGATTGTTAAGAAACATGGAATTTCGAGTTTTTAAAAGCTGAATTGGGTTATTTGTGATTGGTGATTATGGAGGTCATTCACTCAAATTGGATGTGACTTGATGGCACTTAACATGAATGAGAAACATTAATAGTGAGGGATTCTCCTTGCTTATTTCAGTAAGGTTTAGGGAAATTTTATCCCCAAGATGAAAACTGACAGAAACAGAGCAAGAGAGGACTGGAATACTAAGGTTTAAAAATAAAAGCTAAAGAAGAAAGAAGACAAACAAGTGTTCAGTCTCCTAACTGGAGATACCATTCTCCTTACAAATATTGGTCAGATTATCTTCTGCCCAGTAGATCTTTGAAGACACCCCTGATATACTTCTCTCCAACTCTATATCCAGGACATGGTGAATAGAGGGAAATTAAATATCCAGTTACAGAGAAGTAGCCGGTTTTGGGGGAAATCATCAAAAGAGTAGGCAAGTACTGTAGAAGGATAATTTCTCAGAAGGGGAACTGGATAGAAGCAAGCTCCCAAATTTGGTAGCCTTACCTTGGAAGTCTCTACATCTTTCTTCTTGAGCTTTATGGCTACCTACCTGTAAGACTCTGTTCTTTCTCCCCCACCTTTTATCACACCCAGTTTCTCACTGCCTCTTTCAATGGATCCAGCTGTTTAGAATTTTCCTTAAGATGACCATGGTATTCTGGGACTTGTAGTTCAGAAGAAAAGATGAACTCAGATATAGATACAGAGAGGAATGTTGTTGTGTGAAAGAAGAAAGACTTAAGGTTTTTTTTTACATACTGTATTCAGTTTTATGTTTTTACCAATAAATGTCCTGTCTTAATTCATTCAAAATTTCCATGTGTGAGGCTACTTAAAATATTTAAGAGTGCAAATGCTCATAGTAGCTGAACTTCCACTGCTTTTTCTGTTAAGTTGCCTTAACACAATTAAATTGGTTGAAACTGAGTGAATCAACTTCCAGTATGTTCAACTGATTCAAGTGGACCTAATCTATTTGCAACTTAGGATCCAAAAGAAGTCACAAGTTGAGTAGGCTCATTTTCATTCATGGAACTTACAAAGGAGATGCTTCACAAAGCCCTGTAAAAGAGTCATTGAGAATTGTCTTCACAGCACATAATTAATTTATTGGTACACACAATTGTCCCTGTTCAATCTCTCTTGAATGACACCAAAATCTACTTACAGCAACCTTACACTTTGTAACCTCTAAGAGTCCTTGCTTAGCAGTGGATAAACGGAGGTTGTATCTGTTATGATACATTCCATGAATGTACCAATATTAAGAATATGGAGTTTCTTGGGGTTAAGAGTTATATTGGGTTCTAGAATCTGCTAGAAATCCATATTTTGGATGTTTAACTGTTTATATACGAGCAGGTGTTTAAAAGGTCAAAGTTAGGACATAATAGCTCTTTATTGGCCTGACCACTTGGTGGCAGGATTCGGGGGGAAAATAGAAACATCACATCTCTGGGTAGAAAGTGAATTTGGTATGGCAAGAGTGTTATACTATTATTTATTTATTTAAATTTGTTTATCGCCCTCCTCCCCGAACGGACCCAGGGCGATTCCCAACACAATCAGCAAGACAACAATTTAAAACCAATTTAGAATTAAAAGTTTTAAAAGTAGCTTAAAAACTTAGCATTAAAAACCAGGCATTATAGCTAGGCATTATAGCTAGGAGGCACTGGGTGTCAAACCATCCAACCAGCTGGGAAAATTGATCGATCCATTCCCCAGACCTGACCTGCCAGCCAGGTTTTCAATCCTTTCCTGAAGGACAGCAGCTCCATTTGTAGACATAGTTCTATTGGGAGGAGGTTCCACATGGCCAGAGCGGACACAGAGAAGGCCCTCCTTCTAGTGCGAAAGAGGTGAGACTCTCTGGCTGATGGCACAACCAGAGAGCCTCTCCAGTCCGCTCTGGTGGGACGGACAGATGTCCTTGGGACGATGCGGTTTCTTAAGTATCCTGGTCCACTACCATGTAGGGCTTTAAAGGTAATAACCAGCACCTTGAATTGCACCCGGAGGCAAACTGGAAGCCAGTGCAGCTCCCTCAGCAGCTGTGAGGCACGGGCATAACGCCCGCATCCCAACACCACTCGTGCAGCCGCGTTCTGGACCAGCTGTATAGCAGATGTTATACTGACATCTCCTTGGTTGTAAACCAAAAAGAAAGAGATCCTGCTATGCTGCATCCCATTGGTTGAGTCTAATGAGAGAGGCATGATAAAGAGAGGGGTTGAATTTGATAGGGGAACAGGGTCCTGCTGCTAGCTAGAGACAGGCATTTCATTATGTGCAAAAGAGGAAGGCTGGAGAAAGAGTTAAAAGGAAGGAGACAAGAGGGAGGAGAGCAGAGATCCGATACAACCTGGATCAGAAATATCTAAATTGCTAGAACAGTTAGGTTCCTTTCCTTTTGGGGGGAATGAGGTAGTTGTAAATTCCTGTGTCTATTTTTTAAAAATTAGAATATGTTGTGAACCTTGTAGCACTATTTGAACCAAATGAAGAACTTTATGCTTACTATGACTAATCTTTAATAAAGAACAACTTCTTTATCACAATGAGTGTTTATTGGGAAAGGGTCTCAAGAAAGAGTGGTTTCCAGGCCAAAGGCCATTGCTCCTGAAGTAAAATGCTTCATTTGCCCTCCTCTGAGATTGCTCTAAAGCAGGAAATCTCAGGCCGCCATGTGGAGTCAGCTGGAAAGTCCAGGCAGACAGTCTTGGGAAGATCCTCAGCTGGGCCTGTTTTCTTAGTCAAGGGGGAAACCCAGTGGGGATCATGGAGGGACCAAGTCAAGGGGTCCTTTCTGGCAGGCCATTCTTGTCAGATAAGTTGCTAAGATCTGATAAAGATAGGCTTATGGTACAGTAAAACCCCAGTTACACAAAAAGTTAGTTCCATAGCAAGTTGCATAACTCGATTTTTTTGGGTAACTCAAGGCATCCCCATAGGGAGACATAGGGGGAAAAAAACTAAAAATGTAATTTAAATGGAGTGATCTCCTTAACTTTGCTGCTGCTGCTGCTGCAACTCTGCTGCCCCTGCCACCTCTGGGAGGGTGAGGGGACCTGATCTGGGCTGTTTCCGACGTCTCCCATTCTTCCCGGGCCGTGCTTCAAGGCAAAACCTGCAGCTGACGAAGGAGTCCCCCCCCCCCCCGGCCCACCAGTGTTTTGCCTTGCAACACCACCTGGGAAGGGCAGGGGATGTTGGAAACAGCACGGATCCAGTCCCCCAACACTCACAGAGACAGCAAGAGTGGCAGAGAGCCCAAAATGGGTGAAAAAACTCCGTCGTGATGGAATTTTTTCCTCTCATTTTGGGCCCTCCATCACCCCTGCTGCCTCTGTAAGGTTGGGGAATTGGAAACGTGCTGTTTCCGACATCCCCTGACCAGTGGTGGGCTGTCAAAAATTTTACTACCACACTGTGGGCAGAGCCGACGTCATGGGTGGAGCTGACGTCATGGATGGAGCCGATGTCATGATGTCATGGGTGGAACCAGTAGCCTGATGTCATGATGTGGGCGGAGCCAAAGTAAAATAAATAAAATACATAAAATAAAATAAAAATACACATTAAAATACAATGCCCCGGAGATGCGAGCGTGCCGGCTGGGTGTTTTGGAACGCAGCGGGGAGTCTCCTATCCACATTCCAAAACGCCCAGCTGTCAGGCCGCTCGGCTACAGGGTGTTTTGGAACCTTTTCAATTCAGCGTCTGTGTCATGATCCCTCAAGCAGTTGATGGGCCCAGACTATCAAAAAAGCATTTACAGCTATCAAAAATATATTTACGATGGCCATGGACACATTTACAGCCATCATAAAAGCTTTCGTGTAAATTTATTTATTTATTTATTTATTCATTTTACAGACTTATATGTCGCCCTCCTCAAAGAGATTCAGGGAAGCTAACAAAAGCTTAAAAAGATATGTAAAAACACAACATAAAATCAAATTTAAAAATTATTAAAATATTAAAACTAAACAAGTTAAAGGATTAAAAAATTCATACAGTGAGAGAGAGGGAGGGGTCAAATGAGCCAACAAGCCGATGCAACTGTCTGACCCAGTTGCATGGCCGTAAATGGCCTTAAATGAGTCCATGACTGATTCTGGCTGAGGCAGTGGCAAAGGTGGAGGCCAGATAATTTGGTGCCATGGCTCATAAGTTGAGAACCCCTGCTTTAAGAGATTGAGTGTCCAAACAGGCTGCTATCTGCGCTACAGTGGGGTGGGTGAACTATGTGCTGGAAAAAGGGAGGAAGCGCTCTTATTGGGCTGCTGGGCAGAGGGGCAGGGAAACCTTTGTGCTGGGGGAGGGAGGAAGTTCTCCCATTGGGTTGCTGTGAAGAGGGAGAGGGCAACTTCTGTGCTGGGGCAACAGTGCACATGCCCACAGAGAGGGCTCAGAAAGTCAGAATGCCCCTTCTGACATGAGTGCCATAGGTTTCCCACCACTGTTCTAGATCATGGGTGTCCAAACTTCTCAGGCCGTGTGCCAGTCACATGGTTCAGGGACCCAGTCACTGTGGCTTGGGGGCTGGATCCAGCCCCTGATGCAAATTCACCCACCCTGCGAACCCTTCGTCGCTCCTGGAAGCAGAAGAAAAATGGGCACATATGGGCCCATTTTACTTCCGCTTCTTGGAGCGACCAGGGCGTCATGAGCCAGATGACTTGATGTCCGGGGACTTATCTGGTCCCCGGGCCATAGGTTTGGCACCCCTGTTCTAGATAGAGAAATATCATCCTAGTATGTGTTTTAATCATGTCTAGTTGAATTGATTGCCCTGTAGTATAAACATTTGGTTTTGCATGTATCTATACATGCTTCACAATGGTAGGGCTTTTCTAATCTGAACAGGGATGATCTCTAAAACCAGTGATGGGATGTAACAGGTTCTCAGCAGTTCGCCAGAAGCGGTAGTAACTTTTCCCAGTGTCCCGGAGAACCGGGAGCAGCTTTTGGGGGGAACCACCTTCGGGGCTTACCTTTTCACTGGTTCCCCCACTGCGCATGTGCGCCAGGCACTTGGTGTGCATGCATGCCTACAGTGCTTGGCGCGTATGCACAGCCTCCTTGCTGTCCTCCCAAGCGAGGAGGAGGAAGAGAAGCTGCTAGCCTGAAGCTTCCTATAGACTGCTCCACAGGGTAAGTGACTCACCTTTGGATGTGGTGTGTCTGTGTGTATTTTAATGTGTATTTAATACCTTTACCTATATTGACATCCTACCACAGTTCCTAAAAAGGCCTGGCGGCCTGGCTTGGGGTTTTTAAGCAAAGTCTTGGAGTTACCTCATCAATAAGCTACACTTGTGCTGTTCCAAGTGCTGTTCCAATTGGTGAACCCCTAAGGAGGTACAGCTGTTTTACATTTACATTAAGGGATATGTCGGAACTCCAGGCGTCTCTGTAAGGCCCCCACCCCACTCATGCTCCTGAGCATGTGCTCATTTCTGGAACATATTTAACCCTTACCTTCCAACTCTGAGAGACCTGGGCCGCGTTTAACAGGAACTTAGTGAGCTCTAATAGTAGAGCAGAACAAGAGAGGCTTCTTCTTCTGGTAGCATGCAGCCGAATTGCCTTGTGTGTGTGTGATAAGAAAAACAACAATCTTCAAAGAGAAACAGCTGTTTTATTCTTCAGGTTCATGTAGTAAAGTCCATGGAAAAGCATAGATCAAAAGGCCATAAACATAAGATCAGTCCAGTAAACAGTCCAAGATCTTTTAGGTAATCATAGTAAAAAAAAAAAAAGTAGAGTAATCCCATACCAGCAAACAGAGTTACAGTCCAGGGTCTTAAGTAAGCCATTGGGAAACAGAAATGAACTCCTCACTTCTCTGCAAACATGGAGAATCTGCGGTCAGGTGGGTTACTCTTAGCCAATCAGGTAACAGAGAACAACAGAGAATAACTTTCTCAAAACAACATATTGTTTACATCGATGTGAAGACATAACATTCTAAACTCTGCTAGCTAAGCCAGCTAGAAAGATAACAGCCAGTGATGGGATGTCCCCGGTTCCAGACGGTTCCCTGGAACCGGTAGGACCAATTCCGGAGGGTTCTCCGGGAGGGGAGTCCACTTTTGGGGCGTCCGATTCCGGACGCCTCACCGAAAGAAATTTTTTTAAAAATCGGAGCTAAAATGGCTCCAATTAACTGCGCATGCGCAGAAACTCAATCTGACGCATTGCGCATGCATCAGATTGAGTTTCTGCGCATGCGCAGTCAATTGGAGCCATTTTAGCTCCAATTTTAAAAAAATAATTGTATAAAGCTTTCAGGACGGCGGCGGCGGCGGCAGCACCAGCCCTCTGAGAAGGGCACCTCCCTCGCGGCACGTTGAGGGCTGCCTGGGCCGTCTGCTGCCGACAAGCCCCATGCCCTGGGGATGCCCGGCGCGGCGCACCGCTGACGCCTCCTCCTCTGCCGGGCACCTGTGGGCTGGGTGTCTGCAACTGCCGCCGCCGGAGCTGCCGCTGGCTGCATCCCTGTGGCCTCCTCCTTGGGCCGGTCCCTTTTTAGCCCGGTTGCGGCGCCTGGCGGAGGAGGAATCTGCAGGCGGCAGCGGTGCAGCATGGGGACAGCCCAGGGAGGCTCGGCAGCCGCGGCTGGAGTCACCACCAGAGCCACTGCTGCCCGCCGCCCCTGCCCGTGGCTGGAGCCGGGCTAAAAAGGTACTGGCCCGAGGAGGAGGCCACAGGGGTGCAGGCAGCTCCGGCGATGGCGGCGGCGGCTGTGGACGTAGTCGGGGTGCTGGGTCCCAAGAAAGGTAAGCGAGGGGTAATTTATTTGTGTTTTGGGTGGGTGGTTGTTTTTATTTTATTTATTTGTGTCTGGGTGGGTGGGCTGAGAGGGAGGGGTGTGTGTGTGTATGTTTATTTTTATTATTTATTTATTTTTATTTTTGGCCCCACCCACAACGTCATGACTTCATGACGTCGGCTTCGGCCATGACGTCATGACGTCATGACATTGGCCACGCCCATGACGTCCGTGACATCATGGCGTGGTAGTAGAATTTTTGTAATCCCATCACTGATAACAGCACAGGAACACTGTAATGTCAACAAGCCATCGTGGCAGTCTTGTAAGGCATACAGAGAGAAAAATGGATTTTTATGAGGCCTAGCTGCAAAATAGCAATTTCAAGCCTTGGGAGACATTAGGAAATAGGTCTTTCCTGACAGCATATTATCCTAGAAAACTGGTTAAGCACGCAGGGGTGCCTTAAATTTTCAGGCCACGGGCCAGTCACATGGTTCATGGGTGCCCAAACTACAGCCTGTGTGCCAGATCTGGCCCTGACACCAATTCATCTGGCCAGTTCCACTGTTGCCACTCCCAGATGGATTAGTGTCATGGGCCAGATCTGGCCCAGAAGCCTTGCTAACAGCAGGGATGCCTAAACCTTTTAGACCATGGGCCAGCCATGTGGTTCATGGGTGCCCAAACTACTCCCTGTGGGCCAGATCCGGCCTCCAATTCCAATTCATCCAGCCCACCCCATGCTCGTCGATCCCAGAAGCAGAGATTTGGTGAGTTTTATTCCTGCTTCTGGGAGTAATGAGGTTGGAATGGGGCAGATGAATTGGTGTCAGGGCCAGATCTGACACACAGGCTGTAGTTTGGGCACCCATGAACCACGTGACTGGCCCGTGGCATGAAAAGTTTAGGAAGCCCTGCTGTTAGCAAGGCTTTTGGGCCGGATCTGGCCCATGACACCAATCCATCTGGCCCACACCACCCTCATCACTCCTGGAAGTGAGGGTGAAGCAGGCTGGATGAATTGGTGTCAGGGCCGGATCTGGCTCATAGGGAGTAGTTGGAAACTCTGCATGTTTAAAATTGGAGTCAGGACATATTGAAAGAGTCCCCACCCCCATCCCCACCCCCATGTCTGCTTTTGCTTTGCTTTGCTAAACTAGTCAGAATGGTTTTGCAAACTTTTGTTATTCAAATGTTGCAAGCTTGAGATAAAGAGAGGAGGCAGCCCCTCCCTTTCTCCCAAGAGAAACTGGTGAGTCACAGCCACATTTCAGGGAATTTGAGGCAAACATTAGCCTCAGAAATATTTAGGTTATCTGATGGATCGGATAACGTTAACATAATGGTTAACATAGTGTTATCCGATCGAAATGTTTTCCCCAAATTCCCCAATGTTATTCGATTATAGCGTTATCCGATCCAATTGTTATCCGGTGTTTTACTGTACATAGATAAATAGATTGCTACCAATGCTGAAAATGCTCTGACATCACCAGAAGTGCCAAAACACAGTGAAAAACTACCAACAAATAATTCTGACTGTTTATTCAAAAGATCTCATTCTAGTGAAAGAGTTTATTTTGGTATCAGGGCAATTTTTAAATAAACGATTTAAGTTAAAATCCTGTTAAAACCATCCCAGTAAATAACACAGTTAAAAACAGTAAGGGAGCATGAAGAAATTGGGAGAAAATGAGGATGTGAGGAGAGGTGGTCTACATCTCAGGTCCTCCTTTTATATAACAGTCTTCTGAGATTCAAAAGTTGTGTAAAAGAAGCAGACCTTTATATTTGAGATCCTATGGAAGGAAAGATTTCTGTGAAACTGAGAATGATTGCATGCAAAGACACAATAATGCTTTTTCTCCTCTGTGCACATCTCAGATTGAGAAAGACTTAATTAATCATCCAAACTCTACAAAATCCCCAATCAGTTTTCTCGCCCATTCATACATGTTGGTGCAGTTTAAGTTCTGGTGAATGGCAGAAGCTCATTTGGTGTAATTTTCAAAGTTTTCTCTCAGGGTGCATATGTAGATCTCTTATGCACTGTGCTCTATTAAGGAAGCTTTCTCCACAGTCTCTACATTTATAGGGATTCTCCCCTGAGTGTATTTCTTGATGTAGTCTAAGATCTGAGCTGAAGCAGAATCTTTCCCCACATTCCTTAATTATAGAGATGTAATATAACTTAATATTGGATAGACCAATGAAACATAACCCACTTTCTTCACACATATACAGCTCATCTCCTGGGTGACTTTGATGATATACTGTGAGATTTGCTTGGCGACTGATTTCCATTTGACATTTTTTTTAAGAGTGAAAGGATTTCTCTCCACTTGCATCACTTTTGTAGGGTCTCTTCCCTTGTTTGGAGTTGCTGATGTCTTCCAAGGTTTCCAGTCTGCTGAGATGTCCCTTCACATTCATCACAATTGTAGGGTCACTTGCCTGAATGAGTTTGCTGACTTCTTTTAAGGTTTGTGAGGGACTGAAATGCCTTTGTACATTCACCACACATGTAAGGTCTTCCCCCTGTATGAGTTCGCTGATGAAATGTAAGGGAATTAGAATAGCTCTTCCCACATTTTTTCACATTTATACAGACTCTCCCCTGTATAAACTTGCTGATGTCTTCTAAGATTGTGTGAGTGATAATAGGTCTTTTCAAATTTATCACCTTTATATGGTTTATCTCCTCTGTGACCACTTTGATGTCTCGTTAAGTCCTTAAGTTCCCTTGTAGTTCATGCCATGTTCTTCACGTTTATAAGATTACTTTTCTGAGTGACATAAATGAGATACTTGAAGGCCTGAATTGACTCAGATTCCTTTGTACAATCTGGAGCATTCACGGGATTTCTCCCTAGTGGTAATTTGTGTCCCTTCTTGGTTCTGTTTTGAACTCTCTCCCTGCTCAGAGTGGTAATACTTTTTCCCCTCTGCATGGCCTGTTGCACTTTTGAGAGGGCGTTTCTTCAGAGGCATCTTTTGTACAGACTCTGGGCTTTGAGGAACAGAGAGGCACCTGTTCTTTGACATTCCCATTTCTTCCTCAGAGGCATCTCCACGCGGATGAGGGCAAGGTTTGTCTTTCCTCCATTTCTCCTGGCATTCCTTTTGGCCCTGAGATCCATCTCTGTTGTTATTGTGCTTGTTTCCATCCTCCACATGCTCAGGGGTCACCTGATGGATTCCTCCTTTGTCTTCATGACCATCGTCTTCTAGAAAGAGAAGAGAATTCATTGTGAGCTGAAGATTTGAGTTTTTAATGGGTAAGTCATTCCAGATCAGTGATGGTGAACCTTTAAGACAGGCACTGTCAATTAAAAATGTGTTTACGATGGCCATGTACACATTTACGGCCATCATAAAAGCATTTGTGTAAATGGCCACACACGGCTTTAAATGAGTCCATGGCTGATTCTGGCTGTGGCGGTGGCAAAGACGGAGGCTGGATTATTTGGCACCATAAATTGAGATCCCCTGCTTTAAGAGATCAAATGTCCAAACAGGCTGCCACTTGTGCTGCAGTGGGGTGGGTGAACTTAGTGCTGGAAAGTGGGAGGAAGCACTCTTATAGGGCTTCTGGGCAGAGCGGCGGGGAAAGCACTGTGGTGGGGGAGGGAGGATGTTCTCCTATGGAGTTGCTGTACAGAGGTTGAGGGACAGCAGCACACATGGTCACAGAGAGGGCTCTGAGTGCCCGTTCTGGCAGGCGTGCCATAGGTTCTCCACCACTGTTCTAGATGGATAAATATCACTCTAGTCTATGTTTTAACGAAGTCGAGTTGGATTCATTGTCCTGTTGTATAGACATTTGTTTTTGCATGTGTCTACACATGCTTCACAATGATAGTGCTTTTCTAATGTGAACACTGATGGTCTCTAAAGCAATTTAGATATCTGAACTGTTTTCCACATTTTTCACAATGATAGGGTTTCTCTCCTGTGTGCATGCATTGATGCACTCTAAGGTTTGAATGCCTCTGACATGACTTTCCACATGCATCCCATTTGTAGGGTTACTCACCTGTATGAGTTTGCTGATGTTGTGAAAGTTGTTGAGACCACTTAAATGCCATTCCACATGAATCACATCTGTAGGGTCTCTCTCCTGTGTGAATTCGCTTATGTGATTTAAGGGATGATTGCATTTGAAATGCCTTTCCACATTCCTCACACTTGTAAGGTCTCTCCCCTGTATGAGTTCGCTTATGTCTTGTAAGGTGTCCATGATTCCGAAACGCCTTTCCACACTCATCACACTTGTAAGGTCTTTCCCCTGTATGAATTCGCTTATGTTTTGTAAGGTCTGCAGACTGCTTAAAAGCTTTTCCACACTCATCACACTTGTAAGGTCTTTCCCCTGTATGACATTGCTTATGTTTTGTAAGGTCTGCAGACTGCTTAAAAGCCATACCACACACATCACACTTGTAAGGTCTTTCACCTGTGTGAGTTTGCTTATGTCTTGTAAGGTGTGCAGGCTGCCTAAAAGCCTTTCTACACTCGTCACACTTGTAAGGACTCACCCCTGTATGAGTTCGCTTATGTATTGTAAGGTGTCCATGCTGCCGAAATGCCTTTCCACACTCATCGCACCTGTAAGGTCTTTCCCCTGTATGAATTTGCTTATGTTTGGAAAGGACTGCAGTCTGATTAAAAGCCTTTCCACACTCATCACACTTGTAAGGTCTTTCACCTGTGTGAGTTCGCTTATGTTTTTTAAGGTCTCCAGACTGCTTAAAAGCCATACCACACACATCACACTTGTAAGGTCTTTCACCTGTGTGAGTTCGCTTATGTCTTGTAAGGTGTGCAGGCTGCCTAAAAGCCTTTCTACACTCATCACACTTGTAAGGTCTTTCCCCTGTATGAGTTCGTTTATGTTGTCTAAGGTGTCCTTGATTCATAAATGTCTTTCTACACTCATCACACTTGTAAGGTCTTTCCCCTGTATGAGTTCGTTTATGTCGTCTAAGGTGTCCTTGACTCTTAAATGTCTTTCTACACTCATCACACTTGTAAGGTCTTTCCCCTGTATGATTTCGCAGATGTACTGTAAGGGAACTAGAATGCCTGTAGCTCCTCCCACATTCTTCACATTTGTACGGTTTTTCCTCTGTATGCTTTCGCTTATGATGTATAAGGTATCCAGGCTGCCGGAATGCCTTTCCACATTCATCACACTTGTAAGGTCTCTCCCCTGTATGGGTATGCTGATGAAATGCAAGGGGCGTAGAATACTTGTAGTTCTTCCCACAAATTTTGCATTTATACCGACGCTGATGTCGTCTAAGATGATACCTGTGCAAATGGGCCTTAGCATATTTATATGGTATCTCTCCTGTGTGATCATTTTGCTCTCTCTTAAGTCCTAAGGTTCCTTTGTCACTCATGCTGCGTTCTACACGTTTATAAGATATCTTTTCCAAGTGACTTGAACGAGATACTTGCGGGTCTGAATTGACTCTGAGCTCTTTGTCCGATGTGGAGCATTCACAGGATTTCTCCCTAGTGGCAGTTCCTTCTTGGCTCTGTTTTGAACTCTCTCCCTGCTCCAGGAAGTAATACTCTTTTTTGTCTGTGTGGCATGTTGCACTTTTGAGGGGGCGTTTCTTAAGAGGCAAATATTGTCCAGAATCTGGAGTTTGTGAAAGAGAGATGCAGCTGTTCTTTGATATTCCCTTTTCTTCATCAGATGCACCTCCGTGAAGATGATGGTGAGATTTCTTTTTCCTCTGTATCGCCTGGTGTTCCTTTTGCCTTTGAGAGCCTTCTCTATTTCTACTGTACCTGTTTCCATCCTCCACTCTCTCTGGTGATGTCACATGGATTCCTCCTTTGTTCTCCTGCCCATCATCTGCTAGAAAGAGGAAAGAATTCATTGTGAGCTGAGGATGTTCGTTTAATGGAACAAATAATTCTAGATCAATAAATATCATTCTAGTCTGTGTTTTAACAAAGTCTAGTTGGATTGATCGACCAGTTGTTTGGGGAGGAATTCCGGTAAGCTTTGTGGTGCTTATCAACCAATAACTCTGCAGAAAGACTTGGACAGAATATTTGGCCCCACCTTGCTCTTTCTATTGCTCAGCTTGACTTGTGATCTGAGGAGCTGAATCGCAAAAGAAATGGATAACCATACATTTCCAAAAATGCACTCTTCAAAAATTAATGACCTAGTTGCAGTAAGTTGGGATCGCAGGATTGGAACATATGGATGCCTTCATCAGACCTTGGTCCATCCAGCCAAGTAGAGCCATACATCTCTCCTTGCATATTTCCCCCCATCCCTCCTAACTTCCCTCTATGAAAGAAAGAATTATTGCAACAATGATTGAATGAATGTTGTGTTGTTATCAAACAATGGTTTATGCCAGGGGTTTGCAAACTTGGCTCTCCAGGTGTTCTTGGACTTCAATTCCCAGAAGCCCAAGTCAGCACTCCTGCTGATCAAGGCTTCTGGGAACTGAAGTCCAAGAACAGCTGGAGAGCCAAGTTTGCTGACAACTGGTTTATGCTATTGAGTAGGTATGCCTTCATTTTCCTCCTTCTTGCACACCTTAACCAATTCTGGTCTTTACATCTGCTTGCCAGTATTGACCCACCTGCCTTTACTCATCTTTCCCTGCCATCCAGCTAGGATACTTTCCTTTTTAAAAATTTAGTTTAGTTTTGTTTACTCTCTGATATTTGCAACACATGATGAGACTTTCCACATGGACATCACCGGATGGCCATCATTGAAACCAGATTGATTACATACTCTGCAGCCAAAAATGGAGAACCTCAACACAATCAGCAAAAAGGAGACCTGGAGCAGACTGTGGCTCAGATTATAATTAACTGATTGCAAAAGTCAGACTAAGGAAAATAAGGAAAACAATTAGGCCAGATAAGTATGACCTAGACTACATCCCAAAAGAGTACACAGGTTAGGTGTGGAACAGATTTAATGGCTTATACTTGATAGACAGAGTGCCAGAAGAATTATGGGCAGAGGCATGGGACATCATACAGGAGGCAGCAAGGAAAACCATACCAAAAGAAAAGAAGCATTAAAAAAGCAAAGTGGTTGTCTGATGAGGCTCTTAAAATAGCAGAGGAAAGATGGATTGCAAAAGGAAAAGGAAAAGGGGGGGAAATCAAACAATTGAATAAAGAATTTCAAAGAAAACAAGGAGAGATAAGGAAACCTGCATAACTGAACAAAGCAAAGAAATAGAGGGAAACAACATAAGGGGTAGAACTAGAAAATTTTTCATAAAAAAATGGGGAAATGAAGGAACATTTAAAGCAAAAATGACGATAAGGGACAAAAATGCCAAGGATTTAGTTGATGCAGAAGAGATTAAGAAAAGATGGAAAGGAGATCCGAACAAGATGGTGGGGAGTTAAGATCCAAACAAACAAGCTCTGTGATTGACGCATTAAAAAAGCGGAGGTTGTCAAAGATAAATCTGAAGAAAACGACAGATGACAGTTGTGGGGATGAAGAAGGCGAAGAATTCAGGGTGTGAGAGAATTTATGACAATGAGGAGTTGTGGAAAACTTGAGAGACGCTGAGCAAACATGACACGGAGTGAATGGAATGTTTAAGCTTTTGTTAGTTCCCCTCCTGAACTGTTTAATGTTTTTCCTTTTGGGTTGTAATGTGATTGTTTACTCAAAGTTCAGCGATGAGGATGTGGAGTGAAGAATGTCTAAGTTTTTAAGCCTTGTAATTCCCCCGTTTGTAAATTGTTTGTGAAACTTCTCAATGTTTCTCTTCTTTTGGACTATAACGTGGGTTGTTTAATCAAAGGCTCGGTGAAGAGAAGGGAGGTGTGATTGATAAGACTGTGAAGGAAAAACATTGCTAATCTCCCAGTGTAGTGAGTGAAAAGGTGAATTTAAAGAGGCAAGATGGTGAAAGTGAGAAGCCCTGAGAACCTTGAAAGCTTCTAATCTACCATGAAGCCTTGATTAAAGGAGATAAAATAAAGTGGTGAATTATTGGTATGAGAGACTGATTATTAAAGTGATTGAGAAGCCACTAGAAAGACTTACACTGTAAATAAAATAAAAGAGGTATATGTGGAGGAGATAACATATTTAAAAACTGCTATAAAACACAAACCTCCAGCGCTACTTTTAAACGCTGCAAGTGGCATTGTGAATGGTGTAAACCATGAGATGAAAGGTGACAGAGTCGTGGAGAGGTGTTTGGAGCTTAAGAAAAAGGAGTCCCAGATACAACGGTTTGGAAACTATAACGAGAGGACCAGCAAAGAGGTCTTGGGTTGCATCAGATTGACGTAAAAAGAATGGGGCTCAGTGAACTGTGAAGCTGGAGCAGTTGGAGTGAAAAAAAAGAGAGGAATAAAAAAGAGGCATATACTTTGAGGTAAGAGACTGGTGTAACTCAGAGTACATAGAGTTGGCGTTGCGAGTCAGCGACGCGGAGTGGTGTGGTGTAAGCTGGACGGAGAGAATCAAACACCAGAGGATCCAAGACATGATGACAGTAAGAAGAGAGAATTGATCAACTGGGGGGAGAAAAGAGAAAGAGGAAAAGATTTAAGGATTGTTAGGAGATTTTTAATGATTTGGAAAAGAACTCCTATGGGATAGTTGCTCTGTATATATAAAAGTTTGTATCAGTTGAAACAAAAAAAAGTGCCTTGGTCACATTGTATAATTGGTGCATTACTAGAATTATTTAGAAAGATATAAAGGAAGAATTGCAAATGAGTCGCAGGCCCCCTAAAAATTCAAAAGCATTGTGGGCAAAGGGACCACGGGAGAGATCATCCAATAGAAACTTCAGAAGATTGACTAGATTAGAGGCAGAAATGCAGGATTCTGATAAACAAGGGAGTAATGGAAAAACTCAAACAGAAGCTCTCTCAATTAAGGAAATGGGTGAGGCTCTTAAGAAAATAGAAACAAGAATTGATAAGTTGGAGGTATCACTACAACAAGTAGAATGTAATAGGAAAAAAAGATAAGGAAGACATAATAAAGGGCCAGCAAGATATCAGAGAATTAATAGCTAATTTCACCAAGGCAATGGATATGTCAGTAATAGAAGAGAAATTAAAAATAAATGAGGAGGGAATAAGAGATATAAAGCAACAGGAGGTTATAACTAACTCTAAATTAGAAAGACATGAAGACAGGATATTAAAATTGGAAAACCAGAATAGACAGAAGAATATAGTAATAAAGAATTTAATAGAGAAAGACCCACGCCAATTGAAGACTAGAATAGTGAATTGGATTCAAGTAAATGAGATAGATAAAGAAATAATATCAGAGGAGATTTTTGGAGTATACCGTATTGGGGAAAAAAAGGGACCCTAGGTTAAAAGACCGGTATTGGTGAAGTTTATGAACTTAGAAACCAAAATACGTATAATGTCACACTTGAGAGTTTTGGGAAATATGGCTTTGTGTTTTGAGGGAGACCAATTTAGAGGGCTACCACATTTTAAGGGTTCTGGCACCGTAAGACCTATTACTACTTTTCTAAGGGATAAAAAGGTTAAATATAACTGGAAACACCCATTGAAGCTGAGATTTTTTCATGAAGGGAAAGCCTCAATTTTGTCTAATCAAATAGATTGTCTAGATGTATTAGAATCTATGAATGTAATCAAGGAAGGTACACATGAATGGAAAAAATTAAAAGAGGAATTAATAGCTACTGGCTACTGGAGTCCAAAATGACATTTTACTCAAATTAAATAATATAGCAAAAAAAGAAAAAAAAAAGAAAGAAAGAAAAAGGATTATATACATCTATGAGGATAAAACTCCAAACAATAACTTAAAAAAGCTCATTTGTAAAACAAAGATTGGGATAACACAGTTGATAGGAAAATTTGATAACTTAATTATTTTGTGGTGTGTATTAAGTTAATTTAATGTTTAGGCGGAAAAACTAAGGAAGAAGGATAAGGGTAAAAGGGAATATTTTAAAAAATGATATGAAAATGTAAATAATTGTTGTCAAGGAAGGTTAAAGGTGGATAAGGATTGAAAGGTTGAACAGAAATGATTTAAAGGAAAAGTAATAAAAAGAAAAATGGTAAGACAGCCACAAGTAGATGGAAAGGAGAAAAAGAAATAGCTGTATTGCATTGAGCAATCAGACTTAAGTGAAGAAAGGGACCTTTTAAAAGGCAGGTTTGGTAATGTTTGCGAAACAAAGTTTGGGATAATATAGCTGATAGGAAAAACTGATAACTTAATTGAAGAATGTGTTGACAAAATGACATCAGAGGGAAGCTCAGAAAGATTGAAGGAAAGGATTATTAAATGGTTGAATGAATTGAAGATGAGGAGGAATTTTTATACAGGAGGATATATTAGCAGCTTACAGAATGGGGAGGTGAAGAAAGGGGCCTTTTAAAGGAGATGTTTAGTAATATTTGCAAAACGAAGTTTGGGGTAACGCAGTTGATAGGAAAATCTGATAACTTAATTATTTTGTGGTGTGCATTAAGATAATTTAATGTTTAAATTGCCAAGAAGAGCTCATTGTTCTTCAGTTGACCTAAATGCTAAAGGAAAAATACATTTTATAGTATATCTATAAAAATGTTATGAAAATGTATACAACTCTTGCCAAAGAAGGTTAAAGATGGATAAAGATTGAAAGTTTGAATAGAAATAATTTAAAGGAAAAGTAATGAAAAGAATACAGTAATAGTAAGACAGCCACCAGTAGGAAGAAAGGAGAAAAAGAAATACGGTAGCTGTATTGTTTTGAACAATTAGATTTGCTTGATGTCCACAAACATCAGTATGAACCTGCTCTAGTTCTGGTCTCCCTCCCCTTCTTCGCCACTCAGAGGCGGTCATTCAACAGAAGGATAGGGGAGTGAAGACGATAGAAAGGTGAAGGATTTTGGGTGGGTGATTGGGGAATGTTTCTATATGTTATGTTATTATGGGCTTTCGGAAGGTGAAAGGTTGGGTGAGGGTGAAGATTTTTTTATATTTTGTGTTGTATTGTATTGTAATGTTATATGTTATCTGTTGTCCCATTTTATAATGTGAAGAATTATGTTGTAATCTTTTGTAGTGTTATGTTTGCATTTTTATTTGAATAATAAAAAACAATTTAAAAAAGAAAAGAAAAGATGGAAAGAGTACACAGAGGAACTTTACAAAAAAGGACCTCAGCACCCCTGATAATCACAATGATGAGAACATCTTGTATAATAATTTTTTGTTATTGTTCAGTCACACAGTCGATTCCGACCCCATGGACCATCATCCGTCAGGCACCCCTGTCCTCCACCAACCTCCTCATCCCGCCCAGCTCTGTGCCTACTGCATGTACAATACCATTTAGCCATCTCATTTTTGGTCGTCCCCTTCTTCTTTTGCCCTCCACCATTCCCAGCATCAAGGCTTTCTCAAGTGAATCCTCTCTTCTCATTTGGTGTCCAAAGTACTTTAGGTTCATCTTTACTATTTGACCTTCTAAGGAGCAATCAGGGTTGATTTCTTTTTATAAATTTAATTGACCAAAGCTTTGCTAGTTTAAGTTTTTTATTGTAAAACTTGTTAAAATACTATACTCAACCAGACCCACCACAAGACATGTGGGGGTGGCTCAGTGGTTAAGAAGCTGGCTTTGTTAGGTCGAAGGCGGGCAAGTTGGCAGCTGGAGACCTGGGTTCTGCATGAGAGTTTGTGCATCTGTCTCCATCTTAGCTCCTGCCAACCTAGCAGTTCAAAAGCAAGACATTGTAAGTAGATAAAGAGAGACCATTTTGGTGGAAGGTAAACAGCATTCTGTGCACTCATGGGTCTAAACGTCTGCAGACACAGACAGTACTGATTATTTGGGTATGAACAGAGATGAGCACTGAACCCTAGAGTCAGACATGACTGGCTTTTGAGCAAGGATGACCATTACTTTTACCTATCTGGAGAAACAACGAGTCTCTGCTGTTCCATTTGGCTGTGCCCTCTCTCCCAAATGAAGGGAGCATGATTGAAAAGTAACCAGAGATCCAAGATAAAACAATGCCACAAGACAGAGCATAATATGCAATCTGACATTTTAAAATTCAATTGGCAGAAAAATTTACAGCTCTTTCACTTTTCATTCTGTTGAATTAGAACACAAGTCTTCCCTAACGCACAAACCTTGTGTTAGAGACAGAGAAGAATCTCCTCTACCTGCAAGATTCGAAGATGCCTCTGAGACTCCGGAAGCGACAGAAGGAGCATCTTCTCCATCTGTTGATTTCTGTAGTTGTTCCACTTCAGGCTCAAGAGGTGCCTCCCTTTCCATGGATCCTGCTCAGAGCTGATCTGACATGTAGCTCCTGTGGCAGCAGCAGAACAGAACCCTTTTAGGGCCAGAGTCATGATACCATTCCTAGTCTTATTTAAGGAATTCCATTGGCTCAGTGGGGCAACTGAATACCTCTGCATGCTGGTGGAGGGGCATAATACTCAAGCGCACCACTAAAGAAGGCTACAGGGATGTGACCCTTTGGATTTTGAGAGTTCAGCAACCAGAATTCCCAGATCATTTTCCAGGGAGTTCCAGTCCACCAACCCATTGTTATAGACCCCCAAATTTCCCTGAATGGTGACAGGTCTACTTCATTGAGGCTGTAATCAGGTCCTCCGTACCATTGTTATGATTCTTCCAGGAGATGGTAGTTCCACGAAGGACACTCCATTTAGAGCCTGAAGACCAGAGATAGTATAATATAACCTATGTGTCCCAATCTAGAACAGTGTTACCCAACCTTTGGTTCTGGGACTTCAATTCCCAGAAGCCTAATCAATTTCTCAAAGCACTGATCAGCCAGTGTACGGACCTAGGCTTCTGGGAATTGAAGTGCAAGCACCAAAGTTTGGGAATCACTGGCCTAGAATATAGCCTTGCCCAAAGTGGTATGGAGCATGGAAACAGAAGTCTTTTTCAGGGTGGGTCTGTTATCATTCTCCTTGCAAATATTGGTCAGAATATCTGTAAACCACTTTCTGCCCCATAGATCGTTAAAGCCAACCCTGCCTACCTTCTCGCTAGCTTTATGTCCCGGACATGATGAATAGGGGGAATATTTATTGGGCAAAATCCCCCAGTAGACACCATCTAATCTAATTCCCTCTATGAGGTGAACTCAAGCAATAGAGGGAAATCAAATATCCAATTCCAGAGAAGTGACCAGTTTTGGGAAAAACCCATCAATAGAGTAGGTATGTACTGGGATATTTTCTCAGAAATGAATAGAAGCAAGCACCCAAATTTTGTCGTCTTACCTTGGAAATCTCCACCTCATTCTTCTGGAGCTTGATGGCAACTTAAAACTCTCCTCTTTCTTCCCCTCTTTTATCACACCCAGCTCTTCATTGCCCCTTTCAATTGATTCAGCTGCTTAGAATTTCCCTTAAGATGATCATGGTGTGCTGGGACTTGTATTTCAGAAGGAAATTGGAACTCAGGTGGAGATGCAGAGAGGAAAGTTGTTGTGTGATGGAAGAAAGATTTATGAATGGACCTGACATACTCAGCTTTTTGTTTTCATCCCTAAATGTTCTGTCTTGATTCATTCAAAATTTCCATCTGTGAGGCTACTTTTATGTATTTAAGAGTGTAAATGAATACAATAGCTGGACTTCAATTGTTTTTTTTTTTCTGTTAAGAGGCATTAGAGTAGACCACTGAATTCCTTGGGATGTGGTCACTAAACTTCCACTATGTGCCAATGATTCAAAGGGGCCTAATCTATTTTCAATTTAGGATCCAAAAGAAATGGCAAATAGAATAAGCCCGTTTGTTCGAAATTTCCATGTGTCTGGCCAATTAAAATATTTATGGCAAGAGTGCAAATGCACACAATAGTTGAACTTCAATTGCTTTTTCTGTTGGCCTTAACAGAATTAGATTGCTTGAGACTGAATGAATCAACTTCCTGAAAGTTGCATTTGATTCAAGTGGACCTAATCTATTTGAAACTTAGGATCTAGAATAAGTCACAAGTAGAGTAGGCCCATTTCATTCCTTGAAGCTACAAAGGAGATACTGTATCTCACAAAGGCCAGAAAAAGAGGCACTTGGATTTGACTTCATGGCATATAATTATTTTATTGCTGCACACAATTGCCCCTGTTCAACCCCTCTGGAGAGACACCAAAATGATGGAGAAGGACTATGGTGTTCATCAAGCTGAGATTTTGATGTGCTGCAACATCAAAGCCCTCTTCAAAGTCCTGGGAGACTGTCATGCCAAGGAGGGGCATGATTTGCTCTTGCTTCTTCCAAAGCGTAAGACACAGACAAATGGGCTCAGGTTGCAGGACGCCAAATATCAGCTGAATAGCAGGAAAGACTTCCTAGCTATTCAAGCTCTCCTGCAGTGGAAGGCATCAATTTATACACCGATACAGAGGCACATTGGAACCTGTGTATAAGTTAACGGCATGAGGTTTTACTCATGTTAGTATCTATATATGAGGGTTGTGGTGGCTCAGTGGTTAAGAAGGTCAGCTTGTTAGCTGGAAGCACAGCAAGTCAGCAGTTCATGACCCTGGCACAGCATGAGTGTTTGAATGCCCATCTCTTACCCAGTTCCTGCCAACCTAGCAGTTCAAAAGTCAGCAACTGGAAAGAGATAACTATGGAGGACTTTGGTGGGAAATGTTCTTGGGACATGAAAGGAGCCTCATTCGGGCATCCCCTGAGCAGGGTTTCTCCAGAAAAAACCCTGTCACAGAATTATTATTATTGTCTGTGTATAAGTTAATGCCATGAGGTTTTACTCTTATGTCTGATGAGGTGGACTTGATACAAAAAAGTTCACATTTAAATGCAGCCATAACTATTTTGTCTTTTTCGTTGTATTCACTGATACATTTGCACAGACTAATATGGCTACCACTTCAAAAAGTCCAGAGAAGTGCAACATGGATGGTCAGGTGACTAGAAAGCAATTACACTAGTACTTCAGATAACAATGAGTCTTGGTTCCATAAGTCTCGTCATTATCCGGTTTTTAACGTTGTGCGATGCATTGATCGCACGAGGTTAACGAAAACCTGGTTCCCTTTCTGAAGAGCAGCCAGGGAGGTCAGGAAACATCAGGAACTGCGTGGATTGGGTCCCCTGGAGGTGGCAGGGGTGGCAGGGAGCCTGAAATGGGAAAAATGCTGTTTTCCAAAGAGGAAGAGGAACCGGGGGGGGGGGGGAGAGAATCTACCTGCCTGTTTGGAAAGGGCAGTGGGGATTCCATGAGTTGAATCCCCACTGCCCTTTCCAAACTGGTAGGTGGGTTGCCACGTGCGATTGGCTGCTTGGGTTGCGAGTTGAAGCGGACGCGTGCCCGTTCAACCCCCCAACCCAAGCACTGATCGCATGGTGCAATCACAGTCTGGAACAGTGCTGATCAGGTCCCCCAACCTCCCCAGAGGTGGCAGGGGTGCTGGAGAGCCCTAAATGGGTGAAAAAAGCCACCCCTGCCACCTCCAGGAAGGTCAGGGACCCGATCCACGCTGTTCCCGACGTTCCCTGACCTCCCTGGCTGCTGCAGTAAGCCAAAATGCTGGGATCCAAATTCGGAACTTAAAAAACAGCGCGGATCGGCTCTACTGACCTCTGTGGAGCAGGCAGGGGTTCCGGAGAGCCCAAAATAGGTGAAAAACAAAAAAGGTGTTTTTTTGCCCATTTCGGCATCTCCGGCACCCCTGCTGTCTCTGGGGCGGTCAGGGGACCCGATCCGCAGCTGCGGGGTGGCTGGGAATGCCGACAGGGGGCTCCCCGGTGGGCTTCCCCAGCCACCCCACAGCTGTGGAGGCAGGGGCGGGGTGGCTGGGAAGCCGACAGGGACTCCCTGTTGACTTCCCCAGCCACCCCACCCCTGCCTCCACAGCGGATGGGTGGCTTGAGAAGCCCACGGGGAACTCCCTGCCTCTGCCCCCATTCAGCTTTCCAGCCACCCTGCTGCTATGAACGTCTGCATCGGATAATGCTAACAGATTGTTATCTGATGCAAATTTTAATATTTTTTTGCATCGTTATGCGATTTCAGTGTTATCTGATGCAATCATTATCTGAGCTATTACTGTATAATTAATTTCTAGAAACTAATAAACATAAATGATGATTTAGAAGATATACAAAAAATTATTTCTCTTCTCCTGACCAGCAGTAAACAATCAGGGGAAGTGTTCCATATCTCATTTGCTGATATGGGTCTTTATCATACTAGATGTTTACACAAGCAGCTGTCTTGAAAAGGGCAAGACTTCCATATAAGGCACCCTATAAAACCACAGCTATGGATGGGACTGTCTGCAAAAAGCTTTAACCCATTAGAGGGGATAAAAAGGCACATGTTGATGGGAACAGGGATATTTCTGCTGCCCAATAAGAATGGATCATAAGCATAAAACAGATTAGTCTTCCATGAGATAAATTAACGGTTGTCTAGAGAATCCCATGGGTCACAAACACAACAACAGTTGCTATAATTTGAATGCTGGCTGTTGCCGTGGACTCAACCATGGTCTTGACTTATGGGGCCAGGGGCAGACATCGCTCCCTGGCTGGCCATGGAGGTACCGATGTGTCCACAACCATTGCCGAATTTCTCTCTGAACATCTCCCCTGGCCAGCTCTGGTCTCAAGGGAGGGACATTCTGAGAGCCAAGAAGGGCTGTGAGACATTAAGGGTGGGTCTTGGTTGGGGTGGGGAGGTAGGAGAGGGAAGGAAGGAGAGAGGGTCTTGCCAGCAGCACAAAGGGGTCAGCGCCCTGTCTGGAATGGTCAGTGGTGTTCCTGGGGCCCTAATTGGTGTAGTGACGGGCATGGGGCAATATGGCGGGCATGGGGCGGGCCATGCTGGGGGAACATGGGCCCAATGTTTGGTATCTGTCTCGTTCCGGCCTCCTGGCTACATCTCTAGTTCCTGAGCGGCTGGTCCAGAGTGTCCACTCCCATAGGCTGCTGCTGGTGAATGCTAGGTCGGTTTGTAATAAGGCCCTCCTGCTTTTAGATGCCATTCTGGGGGAGCAGGCTGACCTGGCATTCATCACCGAAAGCTGGCTGACACCGAGGATGGTCTTCCTTTATCAGAATTGTATCCAGCCGGGATTGGTATTCGGCAGCAGCCTAGGGATAAGGGGAAGGGTGGTGGCATTGCTATTGTAGCCAGAGAATCTTTGGGAGTTGCTAGAGCCACTCCTTCACAAGTTCTGGGTTGTGAGGTCCTGCTCATGCCTTTGGGCCCTAAGGGTCAGTTGGGAATCTTGCTCCTGTACCTGCCTCTCTGCAGGGTAACAGATTCCCTGCCTGAGCTCCTTGAGGTTGTCACTATGTTGGTGTTGGAACTCCCAGGACTTATGGTCATGGGGGCAGTGGTGGGTTGTCAAAATATTTACTACCACACTGTGAGAGGAAACGACATATTTTCTAATGTTTCTCAAAGCTTGAGGTTGTAGTTTTAGCTTGGTCTCAAAAATCCTTTCTTCTCTCTGTCTCATAAGACTATGTGTCACGAGACAGCTTGTTTTCAGTTCAGTGTTCCTGCTTCTTATCTCTCTAGGCTAGCTGTTTTGACTACATGTTATAGCACTGACTGTATACGTGTGTCAACAATCCTATGTTGTGAGAAAGTTTTTCTCTGTTCCCTGATTGGTTAAAGGCTTCCCACCTGACTGGAGAATCTCCATCTTGGAGAGTGGAGAGGGAGTTCGTTTTTGGATGTCTATGGGCTAACATCTTTGCCTGGGGGCTATGCCTTTTTGCTTCTTCAAAATGGTTACCTAATGAACCTGTGGATTGTTGCTGGACTATCTTATGCTACTGACCTATGCTTTATGAACCTGATCAATATACCTGATCAATTAACCTTCGTTTGCTTGAACAACGTCTTTTCATTGGACTAAGGGGTAAGAGAAGCAATGCATTCACACACAAGCCTCTGAATACACTACCTATTAAACCTCCTTGCAGAAGAGAAGCAGCTAAGGGCTGTTTAGCTACATTGCCGGCCAGCTCGCCCTCTGGGTGGTTTAGGAGGTCCAAGGCAGAGGGGGCCGGCTGGTTTTGTGACACTGACGTTGTGGATGGAGCCAACGTCATGACGTCATGGGCAGCAGCAATGTCACAAAGTCATGGGCGGAGCCAAAAAAAATAAAATAAAAACATAAAAATAAAATAAAGACACAGTACACATAAAAATAACATAAAGACACACTACATAAAATACCCCACACCCGAAACACAAAGAAAACAAACCCTAGTTCCTTACTTTTGCTGGGGTCGGGCCGTCGGGGACTTGGGGAGCAGCAAGTAGGTGGCGGCGGCGCGTCCTAGCCTGGTCTGGCCTGGCCAGGCCTGGTAGGACAGCCAGGCCCGGCAGTGCAGCCAGGTATGGCCCGGCCCGGCGGTACCGCTGTGGGAGCAGTGTTGGTGGCGGCGGCCGTCGCTGCTCCAAGGATGATACTGTGTCCTTTCTGGGCAGCCCAAAATGGCTGCTTGGAAGTGTGCATGCATCAAAACTCGATTTGACGCATGCACACTTCTATTTTTCAGTGCGCACGTGTCAAATGGAGTTTCAACACATGTGCACTTCTGAGCAGCCATTTTTGGGCTGCCTGGAAAATTCATCTGGAAGGCGGCTGGAGAGACGATCGAACTGGTCACCCAGGGGTTTACTCCCCCCCCCCCGGCGATCCCCTCCGGATTGCTGCTACCAGTTCAGCTGAACTGGTCCAAACCGGCAGCAGCCCACCACTGCAGGGGGGACTTCAATTTGCCTTTATTTGGGGCTGGCTCTGAGGTAGCACGGGAGTTCATGGCTTCCATGACAGCTGTGGGCCTGACTCAGGTAATTCAGTTTCCAACCAGGAGTTGTGGCCACACCCCGGATTTAGTTTTCTTGTCGGAGCGGTAGCAGAATGATCTGAAATTACAGGAATTAAACATTACACCTGTGCCACGGTCGGATCACTATCTGGTGACTCTGGACTTTCTGGGGGTGAGGCTTCACCTCAGGGAGGTAGGGCCAGTTATATCAGCCCACCCCAGGCGACTGGATGGATTCCAAAGGGAACTGGGGAAGAATAATTTTAAATTAGAAGTGGAGAATTGGTGTAAGAAGATTTGGAAAATTGCCTTGAATGAAAAACTTCCATGTGAATTAAAATTTGAAAAAAGGAATAACTAAAGAAAACAGATTTTGGGACATTTGGAAACCTTTCTTGGTGCATACATTGAAAATAATAGAGGGAAAAAGCCAGCACATGATACATTGAGTTTTTGGGGAGAATAAGATACAGTCAAACCTTGCATAAAGAGCGCCTCGCTTAAAGAGTAACTCGCTTAAAGAGCAGAATTTTCGCTTCGCTTAACAAATAAAACCAACCAAAAACTCACTTAACAAATAAATTGGGGTTCACAATCCCCCTCACAATTGATCATTTACAATGGTGTTTCACTTTAAAAACAAACTCACTTAAAGAGCAATTCTGTGGAACACATTATGCTCTTTACGCGAGGTACAACTATAGTTAGAAAAATAAGTGGTGAATTTGGGACAATGTACATAGCACATGGGAGATATTATTTATTTTGATTGTCTTATATTAGTAATAATTTAGGTTCAGAAAAGTTGATAAACAGATATTAAATAAGTTAGTATATAAGATAACTGTGTTTAAGAATAAAAATTGGAGGATAAATAAAAATATACGAAGAATGATAGTAGATGTATAAATGGAAGAATTGAACTGAAATTTATGAGGATGGAAAAATGAAAAGATATGTCTGATGATAGGTGTAGTTGATATCATGTTATTATTACTAATATAATTATCATCTTCCTTTTTTTCTTTTAGTATGTTTTATGTATGTAGTTTGTTCATCTTTTTGTTAGTATTTTTTTAATTCTTTAAAACCTCAATAAAAATTAAAAAACAAACAAAGGGAAGTGGGATGTATTCTTTTGGATCAGCAACACGATTCGCCTGAGGTTCTTGTCAACCTCTGGAACGAGAGGGCGACGGTGACTTTGGACGTGATCGTGGCACTACGGCCTCTCTATGCCTGTGGGGATCGAACATCCCCATGGTTTACAGAAGAGCTAAGGGAGCTGAAACGGGTAAAGAGACACCAAGAGCGCTGCTGGGTGAAGACCCAGAGTGAGTCTGATCTAACTCTTGCTAGACCTGCTATCAAAGCCTATCTAGTGGCAATGGGCATGATGAAATGTCAATATTTAGCCGCCTTTATTGTCTCTGGAGATAATCGCCCAGCGACCCTGTTCCAGGTAACCAGTCCCTCCTCGGAAGAGTGGGGTTCGGGCCCTTGTTGGCAGAGGTCTGCTGAGGCATGTGCTGATTATCTGATGGAGAAAATCACTCGAATTCGCTCGAAGTTTAATCCCGGCCTAGAAAATGCAGAGCTGGGGTTGACCGGAGTGCAGTCTGGCCATGTTATCTGGAATCGGTTTGATCCAGTTGTCCCTGATGAAGTGGACAAGCAGCTGGGATTTATTTGTGCCACTGCCTGTGGATTAGATCCTTGCCCCGCCTGGTTAGTTAAAACTACCTGGGTAGTTACAAGTGGTTGGGTTGGAGCAATTATAAATTCATCATTACAGGAGGGGGTCTTTCCAGCACCATTAAAACATACTCTGGTGTGCTCCTGAAATAGTCATCACTCGACCCCACAGTGCTTACCAACTACTGGCCTATATCCAACCTGCCCTTTTTGGGTAAGGTTTTGGAGAAGGTAGTGGCTCGGCAGTTACAGGAGATCCTAGGTGAAACGGATTATCTGAACCCTTTTCAGTCAGGATTCATGCCTGGATATGGTACTGAGACTGATTTGGTCACACTGGTGGATGATCTCTGGTGTGAGTTGGATGGTGGTCACCCGACCATCCTGGCTCTTCTTGACCTCTCAGCGACTTTTGATACCATTGACCATGGTATCCTTCTGGGGCAGGTTTGAGGAATAGGAGCTGCAGTGGTTGCCAGTATGTCTCCGGGTGCAATTCAAGGTGCTGGTCATTACCTTTAAAGCCCTACATGGGAGTGGGCCAGGATACTTAAGAGACCGCATCACCCCAAGAACATCTGTCCGTCCCACCAGGGTAGATCGGAGAGGCTCTCTTATCATCCCATCGGCTAGAGAGGCGCATCTCTCTAGCACCAGAAGGAGGGCCTTCTCCGTGTCCCCCCCGGCCCTTTGGAACCTCCTGCCAACTGACTTATGTCTACAGACAGAGCTCCTGCCCTTTCGGAAGGGCCTAAAAACCTGGCTGGCAGGGCAGGTGTGGGGCTCCAGGAATTTGGGGTCCCATGTTGGGTGGTTCATCTGATGGGACAGCCACCCTTCCATCGCTCTTTTAAACTTTTTAAACCTTTTAAACTTTTAAATCTTTTTTAGTATTTTGTAAATTTATAGTTTAATTTTTTAAAATTAATTTTGAACCTTAAGGTTTTAATTTCTGAATTTGTAGGGGTATAGTGGGATTCTTTAGTTTGTTTTGCACTCATGTGTGATCTTTTTATTTTTTGTAAGCCGCCTAGAGTCAGGTTTGCCAGATTGGGGCGGGATAATAAATCTAAATAAATAAATAAATAATAAATAATCCAGGGCACCGTTTGGTCCTGGTTTTCCTCATTTCTGAAGTACTGGACCCAGTCGGTGTGGTTGGAGGGTGAGAGGTCCAGTCCGATGGCCCTCCAATATGGGGTGCCTCAGGGCTCAGTGTTCTCACCTCTCCTATTTAATATCTACATGAAGCCTCTGGGTGAGATCATCCATTCCCACAGGGTGAGGTATCATCAATATACAGTAATACCTCATATAACATTAGTATCGAATAACACTAAAATCGCATAACATTAAGGAATCTGGGGGGAAGAATTGCATCAGATAACATTAAGATCCTATGGGATGCTTCAGATAACAACCGCAAAAGCCTGTGTGGTTACAATGTATCTCTATGGATCCCATAGAGGATCAGATAACACTAAAAATCATATAACACCAAGACTTGTGGAACCAGGTTTTAGTGTTATATGAGGTTTTACTGTACTGATAATACTCAATTATACATCTCAGTCTGTGGAGATCCTAGTGATGCAGTTGAAGCTCTATCCAAGTGTCTGGAGGCTGTGAGGGTCTGGATGGGGGACAACTGGCTACAACTGAATCCTGGCAAGGCTGAGTGGCTGTGGGTCAGGGCCCCTGCGTTATCTCAGGAGCTACCATCTTTGGTTCTGGATGGGGCTATGTTGTCCCAAACAGATCCAGTGCATAATCTGGGGGTCCTCCTGGACTCACAACTCCTGCTCAAAGAGCAGGTGGCAGTCGTGGCCAGGAGGACTTTTTCACAGTTTTATGCCCGCTTCTCGATAGGGACACCTTGCTCATGGTCACACACGCTCTGGTCACTTCCAGACTTGACTATTGTAATGCGCTCTACATGGGCCTCCCCCTGACGACCATTCGGAGACTGCAACTAGTCCAGAAAGTTTTTGGTTTTAGTTGTTAAGCGAGGCTACCATTCATAGAAAATTCTGCTCTTTAAGTGAGTTAATCTCTAAGCAAGGCGCTCTTTATGCAAGGTTTTACTGTATATAGAGAACTAAATATTTAGAATATATAGAAGTAGCAAAAGCGATTGAGAACTGAGTCGCTTGTGCGAGTAGGGTGGAATATAAAATTTTATTTTATTTTTTATTTTAAGGCCCCCGCCTACAACGTCATGATGTCAGCTCCACCCATGACATCATGACATCATGACATTGGCCACACCCATGACGTCGTGACGTCATGGAGTGGTGGTAACAAATTTGTCATCCCATCACTGCTTATGACAGAAACTTTTGGAGGTTACTAATTCTACGGTTAAGGTGTGCCCAGTGTGCTGTGGTTCATGGGGTCACAAAGGGTCAGACTAGACTGTGCAACTGAACAACAAGAATTTGTAAGGTTGCTGTAAGTGTCTTGATGACATCGCAGCAGAATCTCAGCCTGCTGAATGCTGTCGACAAGCGTTTCCCAACCTTTGGGTTTGGGACTTCAATTCCCAGGAGCCTGAGTCAATTCCGCAAAGTACTGATCAGCCAATGTACTGACTTAGCCTTCTAGGAATTGAAGCCCTAGAACCAAAGGTTGAGAAACACAGTTGTAGAACATCTCCATCATTCCTTTGACTAGATTTTGGTGTTGTCGAGAGGGGTTGAAAAGGGACAATAGTTTGCACCGATAAAATAATTATGTGCTGTGCAGGCAACTCTGAGCCCCTTTTTGATTGGGCTTTGTGGGTCATCTCCAATGTAGGTTCCATGAATGAAAATGGGCCTAAGTTGCAAATAGATGAGGGCCACTTGAATCAATGGAACATCAGTTGCTCTACTCTAAGGCAACTTAGCACACAAAGCAAAAGGAATTAAGCCACTGTGTACATATGTATTCTTAAATATTCTAAATAGCATCACACATTGACAACATGTACAAGTTGAAATTTCGAATGAATCAAGAGAGGACGTCTGATAAAAATAATAAAACTGAATATGTCAACCCCCTTCATAAGTCTTTCTTCCTTCATATAGCATTCTTCTTCTCTCCTTTTACAACTGAGTTTCTTCTGAACTACAATTCCCAATGAACCATGTTCATCATAAGGGAAATTCTAAGCAGCTGGATTAATTAAAAGGGGCAATGAGAAGCTGAGTGTGATTTAAAAAAAAAAAAAAAAAGGGGGGGGGGAGGAAAATGCAGAGTGTTAAGTAGCCATAAAGCTCCAAAAAATGTAAAGACTTCTCAGGTAGGACTATTAAAAATGTGGGTGCTTATTTCCATTCACTTCCCCTTCTGACAAAATATCCCAGTGCATACCCACTCTTTTGATGTCCCCCCCCCAAAAAAACAAAAAAACAAAAAAACAAAAAACAAACAACTAGTCACATCTCTGGAGCTGGATATTTAATCTCCATGTTTGCTTAAGGTTGCCTCAGTGAGTGAAATGTATCTAGAGGAATTCATAGAGGGAACACAAGGTTTAATTAGATAAGATGATGTAGTACTAAGGGATTTTGCCCAAGAAATATTCCCTCTATTCACCATTTTCTAGACATTGAGTTGTAGAGAAGGTTGGTATAAATATGTCATACCCTTCATAAGAATTTTTGCTTCACGCACCATCCTTCTTCTCTGATTTTACACGTGAATTTCTTCTGAATTACAATTCCCAGAACACTATGATCATCTTAAGGGAAATTGTAAAAAGCTGAATTAATTGAAATAGACAATGAGAAGCTGGGTGTGATAAAAGGGGTGGGTGGGGGGAGGGAGGGAATCTTTTCTGTCATTTGCATTTTAAAATGCCACATTGCATATCACGCTCTGTCTTGTGGCTTTGTTCAACTTTGGGCCTCTGGCTACTTTTTAGTCATGTTCCCTTCATTTGGGAGAGAAGGCACAGCCTAATGGAACAGCAGAGACTCATTGTTTCTCCAGACAGGTAAAGGTCACCCAAGCTTAAAAGTCAGTCGTATCCAAATCGTTCAGTGCTCATCGCTGTTCATAGCCAAAAAGAGCCAGCAGTTTCTGCATCTGCAGATGTTTCCTTTGGCATGTGGCAGGCATGGCTAGACACCAGAGTCCACATATAACAAAAGGAACCTTCCTCTTGTGTAGGCCCCATTGTTCTTCTGAGTTGTGGCTCCCTGGGTGGACAACCCAAGCCTGGATATGTGTAGAAAAGGTATCATTAGGCCAAATAACCACTCCAAGTTTCTTCAAGAAATATATTCAAAGGATTGTAAAAGACAGGCTACAGTCCATCAAAAGATCAGCAAGCATTTCAAAGCAGAAATAAGCAGATTGCTTGGTTCCAGGGAAAGCCCACGGGCCCCCTCCTTCCACAAGACTCACATTTTGCAGAATGGCTGCACAGCATTCCAGAGAGGAATAGCTGTGTGTGTGTGTCTGGGTTACACCTCTGGTCATCCCCCTTAGGGATTCCAGCCTATGATCTTACAGCAAGGCATGTCAATCACATAATCAGTTTCAGTTCACTAAAACCATGAGGCAAAGATGTTTACATATTTTCTCTCTCCCCCATATCTGGAATCGTCATTTTGAAAGTAGTAAAACACATTCAGGTGGGTTAAAAGATAATGAAAAAAAGCACTGTTTAAAATGAGGCTTATTTTGTTACACCACAGAATGCTATTTACCTTCCCACCAAAGTGGTACCTATTTATCTACATGCAACTTCTTGCTTTCAAACTGCTAGGTTGGCAGGAGCTGGGACAGAGATGGGCACTCAAACCATCATACAGTACTCAGGTCTCGAACTGTCAACTTGCCAGCTTTCCAACCAACAAGGTGAGCTTCTTAACTGCTTAGCCACCATCGCAAGTTTTGCATAATAATACAAGACTGGAAATACACATTTAATTGACCAAGCCTTTGCTAGCTTAAAAATTATTAACATACTCTTCTCAGCCTGACCCACCAGCCCTACTTTGTCCATTATTTCCCCCTCAAATTCCCTTGTCCTGACGGACAGGACTAATTCTTCAGAATGCATGATTCTTCTCCTTCACTCCACATTTCTCCACCCATCAGAAAGGACACTGCTATTTTCCAAATCTTTTTGTATAGTAGCTGTGTTAGTCTATGTTTCACACATCTCAGAGAGTAAAGAAAACTAAACTAACCAAAAAAGGAAAAATTCCTAGCTGGATAGCAGGGGAAGATGAGTAATGGTAAGTGGGCAGACCAGACTTGGCTGAGACGGGCAAGAAGGAGGGCAAATGAAGGCAGACCAATCAGCAGCATAAACCATTGTTTGATAAGGACAGTTCATTCATTCATTCATTGTTTCATTAATTCTTTCATTCATCGAGGGAGGGAAATATGCAGGGAGGGGTGTACAGCTCTACTTAGCTGGATGGACCAAGGTCTGATAAGGCCACTCCATATGTTCCACTCCTATATTCTCATTAGTCACTGTAATTGGGTCCTGCATTTTTGAAGAGTGCATTTGGAAGACATGGGACCCTCTAACTCCCTTGCAATTCAGCTCCTCAGAGACCAAGTCAACCTGAGCAATAGAAAGAGGATTGTGGAGTCAAATGTTCTCTCAAGGTCCTTCCTCAGAGTAGTAATTCTTGGTTGACAAGCACCACAAAGCTTACCTGGATCACTCTCCAAACTTCCATTTTTAACATTGTTTCTCTGAATGCTTCCCCTTCCCTGAGAAAATCGCCTAAAATCTTTCATAATGATGGTTTTGAGAAATAAAACATACTGCTGGTGTTTCTCTTCTGGAGTCTTTACTTTGATCCAAGTAAAGGAGGCCCAAACTTTTGGATATGCAACCAAATGCATAAACCACTGGGCAATCAACCCAATTAGACTTAGTTAAAACACAGACTAGGATGATATTTAATGATTTAGAATTATTTAACCCATTAAATACTTCCGTTTCCATGGGGTGAGGTATCATCAATATGCAGATGATACCCAGTTATATATCTCAGCCCGTGGTGACCCTAGGGATGCAGTGGAAGTCCTTTCCAGGGTCTGGATAGGGGACAATGAGATACAACTGAATCCTGACAAGACTGAGTGGCTGTGGGTTGGGGGTCCTGTGTTATCTTGGGAGCTACCATCTTTGGTTCTGGATGGGGCTGTTTTGCCCCAAATACATCCGGTGCGTAACTTGGGGGTCCTCCTGGACTCGGGACTGCTGCTCAAAGAGCAGGTGGCAGTCGTGGCTAGGAGGGCTTTGCCTTTTGCACAACTTCGTGTGATTCGCTGGTTACGCCCGCTCCTAGATTGGGACTCCTTGCTCAAGATCACACACTCTCTGGTCACCTCCAGACTTGATTACTGTAATGCGCTCTACATGGGGCTGCCCTTGATGACCATTCGGAGGCTTCAACTGGTACAGAATGTGGCTGCCCGGGCGATGATGGGGTGTGGGCGGTATGGACATGCCTCACCGCTGCTTCGGGAGTTGGACTGGTTGCCAGTATGTCTCCGGGTGCAATTAAAGGTGCTGGTTATTATGTTTAAAGCCCTACATGGAGTGGTGGGATGTCAAATTTTCTACTACCCCACCGTGATGTTGTGGGTGGGGCCAACGTAATGATGTCATGGGCGGAGCCAATGTCATGATGTCATGATGGTGTGGGCGGAGCCAAATAAATAATAAAAATAAAATAAACACACACACACTCACGCCCCTCAACCCAACCACCCACCCCACCCCAAACAAAAAAAACCAGTAACTTACCTAGCTAGGCAGGCAGCAGGCAGGCAGAAGGCAGGTAGGAATCATTGCCACCACCCCGACGACCCCCTCCTAATGGGTGCTACTGGTTCGGGCGAACCAGTCTGACCTGGTAACAACCCCATCACTGCCTACATGGTAGTGGGCCAGGATACTTAAGTGACTGCCTCACCCGAAGAACATCTCTCCGTCCTACCACAGCAGACCGGAGAGATGTTCTCTAGTTGTTCCATCAGTCAGAGAGGTGCATCTCTCTGGCAATAGAAGGAGGACCTTCTCTGTGTTCACTCCTGCCAACGGAGCTCTGTCTCCAGGTGGAGCTGCTGCCTTTTAGGAAGAATCTAAAAACATGGCTGATGGGGCAGGTATGGGGTGCGAGTTGTATAATGACCCCAGCTCGCTGGATGATCTGAGCCCCTCTCTCCCTCTACTTTTTAATTAGTAAGATGTAGCATTTGGTGTGCTTTTAATCTTTTTTAGATTTTAATTTGAAATTTTAATTTTAACAGTTTTGAGGGTTTTAAGTAGTGTTTGTGTTTTATTGTCATGGTTTTGTTTTTGTTTTTTATTATTATTACTTGTAAACCACCCTGAGTCACTTCGGTGAGAAGAACGGTGGAGAAATATGAATAAATAAATAAATAGATAGATAGATAGATAGATAGATAGATAGATAGATAGATAGTGGGAAGGGCTTCTGGGACTTCCAAGCCCTTAAAGAACTAACTCATAGAGGAGAGAAATCCTTTCACTTTGGAATAATCTAAGGGGGATATCGGCCACCAAGCAAATTTCACAGTACGTCAACAAAGTCAGCCAGGAAAACAGCTAGACATTCAAAGTGTGCAGATGAAAAGTTTCAGTGTTCTATATGATTTTAAAGTACAATCTGAGTTCATATTCAGGGCAAACGCCCTACTAGTCTGAAGAATCTGGGAATATCTTGACACCAAGGTCAGAGCTTACATCAGGGGTTCTCAACCTACCACCTGCAGACCTCATTATTACTGCATGTGGTGGTCACCCCAGCACCTCCAGTTCCATGACCGGATCTCCGAAAATGTCCCTTACCATAAGAGCTGCAATGGCAGCAATTGTACCATTTTTGTGGTTTCTTGCACAAACTCCACCATTTCCCATAGCATCAGGAGTCTATTTGGAGCATTATCGCTCCACTTTGGTATTTATTTTTTGCAGCTTCCCACTGTGTTTTGGCAATTTAGAAATGCTTGGGGTCTTCTGGTGCCAAGCGGAGTTTCTGTCAGTGTCTGGGTTCCCAGTGTGGAAATAGGAAGTCCCCAAATGTCACATTCTGAATGTGGGGAAACATTCTGCTGCAGCTCCGATCATAGAGTACGCTAACAAATTTACCCAACTGAGAATTCCAATCAATGTAATGAATGTGGAGATAGTTTCCATCGTAGAGCACAGAGCCTCAGAGATTTACAGATGCAGAGAGGGAAAACTTTGAAAACAACACAAAACAACATTCTACGGCTCACCAGACCTTAAACTGCACCAACATGTACTAACAGGGGAGAAGTCAGAAAGTGATTTTCACTGATGTCTGGATGATATATTAAGTCTTCGTCAACCTGTGATGTGCAAACAGGAGAGAGAAGTATTCATGTCTTTGAATGTAATCATCTCCTCAGATTCACTGAAATCTTTTCATCCAAAGGATCTAGAAGGAAATGCATATCCCCCATTCTATTTTCCAAATATTATGTATGCTCCTTAGACAGAACCTTTGAGTAATAAAATACTTTTGTTTGTTTGTTTGTCATATTTATATGGCGCCCTATTCGCCAAGTGACTCAGGGCAGATAACACAACAGTAAACACACAACGATTCCTATAAAATTTGTCGATAAAATCAAAACCCATACATAAAAGTAAAAGAATTAAAAGATTAAAAGAAATCCAATGAGCTAGCAGGTTGGCATGCCCATATGGTCAGTACCCCATACCTGCCCCGCCAGCCATGTTTTTACACCTTCCTAAAGGGCAGCAGCTCTGGAGGCCCAACTCAGTTGGCAGGAGGTTCCATAGGGCCAGGGCGGACACAAGAAGGCCCTCCCACTTGTGCTAGAGAGATGCGCCTCTCTAGCTGATGGCACAACCAGAGAGCCTCTCTGGTCCACTCCGGTGGGATGAATAGGTGTTCTTGGGGTGATGCGGTTTCTTAAGTATCCTGGCCCACTGCCAAGTAGGGCTTTAAAGATAATGACCATCAAACCTCCATTTGACATATGCACACTTGGCTCCAAATTTAAAAAGTTTTTTGGCTGCTGGTTAGGTGTCCAAACCGGACGCCTAAAAAAAATAATCCCGGGTGGGTTCTACTCCCCCCCCCCGAGAACCACCCAAGATTGTTACTACCGGTTCAGGCGAACCGGCGCAAACCGGCAACAGCCCACCACTGATTCTAACCCATAATCTTCCAGCAAGACATGTCAATCACATATTCAAATTCATTTTTGCAATTCCATGAGATTCAAATGTTTTAAATTCTTCTTTCGCTCCCAGAAGCAGAATCACTATTTTAAGTGTACTAAAACTCAAAGAAGTGGGTAACAAGGCAACTTTTAAAAAGGGGATATTCTATGACACTAGCCCATGGGATAGATCATCACTGATGCCGGAAGTGCTCCAACATCACCAGAAGTGCCGAAACGCAGTGAAAAAGCCCTGGATAGTGAGGAGAACAAATAGGTCAATTCTAGAAGAAATCAACCCTGACTGCTCCTTAGAAGGTCAAACAGTACAGATGAAGCTAAAGTACTTTGGACATCAACTGAGAAGAGAAGATTCACTTGAGAAAGCCTAGATGCTGAGAAAGGTGGAAGGCAAAAGAAGAAGGGGGCGGCCAAAAATGAGATGGCTAGATGGTATTGAAGATGCAATGGGCACAAAGCTGGGCAGGCAGAGGAGGATGGTGGAAGACAGGGGTGCCTGGTGGGCAATGGTCCATAAGGTCGTGATGGGTCCGAATCGACTGTCTGACTGAACAACAACAAAAAATAATTCAAAGAGATCTCATTATAGTCAGAGAGTTTATTTCAGTATCAGGGCAATTTTTAGAAAAATGATTTAAGCTAAAATCCTGTTAGAACCATCCCAGTAAAGTATACACTTAAAAACAGTAAGAGAGCATGAAGAAAATTGGGGGGGGGGGGAATGCGGATGTGAGGTGAGGAGGTCCACATTTCAGGTCCTCCTTTTATATAATAGTCTTCTGACACTCAAAAGTTGTGTCAAAGAAGCAGACCTAATGTTTGGGAAATGGAATGGGGAATGTGCTTTTTTTTTATCTTGTGGAGAAAAAAGATTTCTGTGAAATTGTGCGGATGATTGGATTTAAAAACACAACAAAGTTCTCTGTGAACATCACAGATTGAGAAAGAAGATCATTTTTGTGTAGCTTTCAAAGTTTTCTCTCAGTGTGCATCTGTAGATCTCTTATGCGCTGTGCTCTATTAAGGAAGCTTTCTCCACAGTCTCTACATTTATAGGGATTCTCCCACGAGTGTATTTCTTGATGTAGTCTAAGATCTGAGTTGCAGCAGAATCTTTCCCCGCATTCATTAGTTACAGAGATGTAACTTAATATTGGATAGAGTGACCAATGAAACATTACCCACCTTCTTCACATGTATACAGTTTATCTCCTGGCCGACTTAGTTGATATGCTGTGAGATTTGCTTGTTGACAGATTTTCATTCGACATTTTTTTCAGAGTAAAAGGATTTCTTTCCTCTATGAATTGGATTATGTTCTTTAAGTTCATGAAAGTGCCAGAAGCCCTTCCCACATTTTAGTCATTTATACTGACCAAGGTGAGTTTCTTGATGTTCTTTAGGTCAAACTAGTTTGAATGTGTCTCCACATGCTTCACAACGATTGGGCTTTCCTTCTGAGTGTATGCAGTTGCTGATGTCTTTTAAGGTGTCCAGGCTGCTGAAATGCCTTTTCACATTCATCACAGTTCTATGGTCTCTCTCTCTCCCCTTAATGAGTTTGCTGATGTCTTTTAAGGTTTGTGAGGGACTGAAATGCCTTTGTACATTCATCACACATGTAAGGTCTTCCCCCTGTATGAGTTCACTGATGAAATGTAAGGGAATTATAATAGCTCTTCCCACAGTTTTTCACATTTATACAGACTCTCCCCTGTATAAACTTGCTGATGACTTCTAAGATTGTGTGAGTGCTAACAGGTCTTTTCACATTTATCACATTTATATGGCTTCTCTCCTCTGTGACCACTTTGATGTCTCTTAAGTCCTTAAGTTCCCTTGTAGTTCATGCCATGTTCTTCACGTTTATAAGATTTCTTTTCTGAGTGAATTTAATGAGGTACTTGAGGGCCTGAATTGACTCAGATTCCTTTGTACGATGTGGAGCATTCACGGGATTTCTCCCTAGTGGTAATTTGTGTCCCTTCTTGGTTCTGTTTTGAACTCTCTCCCTGCTCAGAGTGGTAATACATTTTCCCCTCTGCATGGCCTGTTGCACTTTTGAAAGGGCGTTTCTTCAGTGGCATCTTTTGTACAGACTCTGGGCTTTGAGGAACAGAGAGGCACCTGTTCTTTGACATTCCCATTTCTTCCTCAGAGGCATCTCCACGCAGATGAGGGCAACATTTGTCTTTCCTCCTTTTCTCCTTGCATTCCTTTTGGCCCTGAGATCCATCTCTGTTGTTATTGTGCTCGTTTCCATCCTCCACATGCTCAGGGGGCACCTGATGGATTCCTCCTTTGTCTTCCTGACCATCGTCTTCTAGAAAGAGAAGAGAATTCATTGTGAGCTGAGTCGCCCCGGTGAGTGGGCGGCAATATAAATTTGAACTAATAAATAAATAAATAAATAAATAAATAAATAAATAATAAATTTGAGTGTTTAATGGGGTAAGTCATTCCAGATCAGTGATGGTGAACCTTTAAGACAGGCACTCTCAATTAAAAATGTGTTTACGATGGCCATGGACCATTTACGTCTATCATAAAAGCATTTGTGTAAATGGCTTAAAATGCGTCCATGGCTGATTCTGGCTGTGGCGGTGGCAAAGGCGGAGGCTGGATTATTTGGCACCATGGCTCATAAATTGAGATCCCCTGCTTTAAGAGATCAAATGTCCAAACAGGCTGCCACTTGTGCTGCAGTGGGGTGGGTGAACTTAGTGCTGGAAAGTGGGTGGAAGTACAGTAAAACCTCATATAACACTAAAACCTGGTTCCACAAGTCTTGGTGTTATATGATTTTTAGTGTTATCTGATCCTCTATGGGATCCATAGAGATACATTGTAACCACACAGGCTTTTGCGGTTGTTATCTGAAGCATCCCATAGGATCTTAATGTTATCTGATGCAATTCTTCCCCCCAGATTCCTTAATGTTATGCGATTTTAGTGTTATTCGATACTAATGTTATATGAGGTATTACTGTACTCTTATTGGGCTTCTGGGCAGAGCAGCGGGGAAACCTCTGTGGTAGGGGAGGGAGGATGTTCTCCTATGGGGTAGCTGTATAGAGGTTGAGGGACAACAGCACACATGCTCACAGAGAGGGCTCTGAGTGCCCGTTCTCCATCGGTTCTCCATCACTGTTCTAGATGGATAAATCTCATTCTAGTCTGTGTTTTAACGAAGTCGAGTTGGATTCATTGTCCTGTTGTATAGACATTTGTTTTTGTATGCGTCTACACATGCTTCACAATGATAATGCTTTTCTAATGTGAACACTGATGGTCTCTAAAGCAATTTAGATATCAGAACTGTTTTCCACATTTTTCACAATGATAGGGTTTCTCTCCTGTGTGCATGCATTGATACACTCTAAGATTCGAATGCCTCTGACATGACTTTCCACATGCATCCCACTTGTAGGGTTACTCACCTGTATGAGTTTGCCTATGTCGTGAAAGTTGTTGAGACCACTTAAATGCCATTCCACATGAATCACACCTGTAGGGTCTCTCTCCTGTGTGATTTCGCTTATGTGATTTAAGGGATGATTGCATCTGAAATGCCTTTCCACATTCCTCACACTTGTAAGGTCTCTCCCCTGTATGAGTTCGCTTATGTCTTGTAAGGTGTCCATGATTCCGAAACGCCTTTCCACACTCATCACACTTGTAAGGTCTTTCCCCTGTATGAATTCGCTTATGTTTTGTAAGGTCTGCAGACTGCTTAAAAGCTTTTCCACACTCATCACACTTGTAAGGTCTTTCCCCTGTATGACATTGCTTATGTTTTGTAAGGTCTGCAGACTGCTTAAAAGCCATACCACACACATCACACTTGTAAGGTCTTTCACCTGTGTGAGTTTGCTTATGTCTTGTAAGGTGTGCAGGCTGCTTAAAAGCTTTTCCACACTCATCACACTTGTAAGGTCTTTCCCCTGTATGAAATTGCTTATGTTTTGTAAGATCTGCAGACTGCTTAAAAGTCATACCACACTCATCACACTTGTAAGGTCTTTCACCTGTGTGAGTTTGCTGATCGTATGCAAGTCATGTAGAATACTTGTAGTTCTTCCCACATATTTTGTATTTATTCAGTCTCTCCACTGTATGAATTTGCTTATGTTTTTTAAGGTGTGCATACTGCTTAAAAGCCTTTTTACACTCATCACACTTGTAAGGTCTTTCCCCTGTATGAGTTCGTTTATGTTGTCTAAGGTGTCCTTGACTCTTAAAAGCCTTTCTACACTCATCACACTTGTAAGGTCTTTCCCCTGTATGAGTTCGCAGATGTACTGTAAGGGAACTAGAATGCCTGTAGCTCCTCCCACATTCTTCACATTTGTACGGTTTTTCCCCTGTATGCTTTCGCTTATGATGTATAAGGTATCCAGGCTGCCGGAATCCCTTTCCACATTCATCACACTTGTAAGGTCTCTCCTCTGTATGGGTATGCTGATGAAATGCAAGGGACGTAGAACACTTAAAGCTCTTCCCACAAATTTTGCATTTATACCGACGCTGATGTCGTCTAAGATGATACCTGTGCAAATGGGCCTTAGCATTTTTATATGGTATCTCTACTGTGTGATCACTTTGATCTCTCTTAAGTCCTAAAGTTCCTTTGTAGCTCATGCTGCGTTCTACACGTTTATAAGATTTTTTTTCTAAGTGACTTGAACGAGGTACTTGCGGGTCTGAATTGACTCTGAGCCCTTTGTCAGATGTGGAGCATTCACTGGATTTCTCCCTAGTGGCAGTTCCTATCCCTTCTTGGCTCTGTTTTGAACTCTCTAACTGCTCCAGGAAGTAATACTCTTTTTTGTCTGTGTGGCATGTTGCACTTTTAATAGGGCGTTTCTTAAGAGGCAAATTTTGTCCAGACTCTGGAGTTTGTGGAAGAGAGATGCAGCTGTTCTTTGACATTCTCTTTTCTTTATCAGATGCACCTCCATGAAGACGATGGTGAGATTTGTCTTTCTTCCGTACCACCTGGTCTTCCTTTTGCCTTTGAGATTCATCTCTGTTGCTACTGTACTTGTTTCCATCTTCCAGTCTCTCAGGTGATGTCTCATGGAATCCTCCTTTGTTCTCCTGCCCATCATCTGCTAGAAAGAGGAGAAAATTCATTGTGAGCTGAAGATGTTCGTTTAATTCTAGTCTGTGTTTTAACCATTTGTTTGGGGAGGAATCATGGTAAGCTTCACGGTGGTTATCAACCAATAACTCTGCAGAAGGACTTGGACAGAATATTTGGCCCCACCTTGCTCTTTCTATTGCTCAGGTTGACTTGCGATCTGAGGAGCTGAATTGCAAAAGAAATGGATAACCATACATTTCCAAAAATGCACTCTTCAAAAATTAATGACCTAGTTGCAGTAAGTTGGGAACGCAGGATTGGAACATATGGAGTGCCTTCATCAGACCTTGGTCCATCCAGCCAAGTAGAGCCATACATCTCTCCTTGCATATTTCCCTCCATCCCTCTTAACTTCTCTCTATGAATGAAAGAATTATTGAAACAATGATTGAATGAATGTTGTGCTGTTATGAAACAATGATTTATGCTGTTGAGTAGGTCTGCCTTCATTTTCCTCCTTCTTGAAAACCTTAACCAATTCTGGTCTTTACATCTGCCTGCCAGTATTGACCCACCTGCCTTTACTCATCTTTCCCTCCCATCCAGCTAGGATACTTTCCATTTTTAAAATTTAGTTTTGTCTTGTTTACTCTCTGATATGTGCAACACATGATGAGACTTTGCACATGGACATCACCGGATGGCTATCATCGAAACCAGATTGATTACATACTCTGCAGCCAAAGATTATAATTAACTGATTGCAAAATTCAGACTAAAGAAAATAAGGAAAATAATTAGGCCAGACAGGTATGACCTAGACTACATCCCAAAAGAGTACACAGGTTAGGTATGGAACAGATTTAATGGCTTAGACTTGATAGACAGAGTGCCAGAAGCATTATGGGCAGAGGCATGGGACATCATACAGGAGGCAGCAAGGAAAACCATACCAAAAGAAAAGAAGCATAAAAAAAGCAAAGTGGTTGTCTGATGAGGCTCTTAAAATAGCAGAGGAAAGAAGGAATGCAAAAGGCAAAGGAGAAAGGGGGAAAAAAAATCAAAGAATTGAATAAAGAATTTCAAAGAAAAGCAAGGAGAGATAAGGAAACCTGCCTAACTGAGCAATGCAAAGAAATAGAGGAAAACAACATAAGGGGAAAAACTAGAGAATTTTTCATAGAAATTGGGGAAATTAAGGAACATTTAAAGCAAAAATGACGATGAAAAGGACCTCAGCACCCCTGATAATCACAATGATGAGAACACCTTGTATAATAATATTTTGTTGTTGTTCAGTCACATAGTTGATTCTGACCCATCACGACCCCATGGACCATCCCCCGCCAGGTGCCCCTAACCTCCACCAACCTCCTTAGCCTACTCAACTCTGTGCCCATCTAGCCATCTAGTACAATACCATCTAGCCATCTCATTTTTGGTCACCCACTTCTTCTTTTGCCCTCCACCAGTCGCAGCATCAAGTGAATCCTCTCTTCTCATTTGGTGTCCAAAGTACCTTAGGTTCATCTTTACTATTTGATCTTCTAAAGAAGATACCTATCTGGAGAAACAACGAGTCTCTGCTGTTCCAGTCGGCTGTGCCCTCTCTCCCAAATGAAGGGAGCATGATTGAAAAGTAACCAGGGACCCAAGATAAAACAATGCCACAAGACAGAGCATGATATGCAACGTGACATTTTAAAATGCAATTGGCAGAAAAAATTTACAGCTCTTTCACTTTTCATTCTGTTGAATTAGAACACAAGTCTCCCTTAACACACAATCCTTGTGTTAGAGATAGAGAAGAATCTCCTCAACCTGCAAGATTCGAAGATGCCTCTGAGACTCCAGAAGGGACAGAAGGAGCATCTTCTCCACCCGTTGATTTCTGTAGTAGTTCCACTTCAGGCTCAAGAGGTGCCTCCCTTTCCATGGATCCTGCTCAGAGCTTATCTGACATGTAGCTCCTGTGGCAGCAGCAGAACAGAACCCTTTTAGGGCCAGAGTCATGATACCATTCCTAGTCTTATTTAAGGAATCCCATTGGCTCAGTAGGGCAATTGAATACCTCTGCATCCTGGTGGAGGGGCATAATACTCAAGCGCACCACTGAAAGAAGGCTACAGGGATGTGCCCCTTTGGATTTTGGGAGTCCAGCAACCAGAATTCCCAGATCATTCTCCAGGGAGTTCCAGTCCACCAACCCATTGTTATAGACCCCCATATTTCCTTGAATGGTGACAGGTCTACTTCATTGGGGCTGTAATCAGGTCATCCATACCATTGTTATTATGCTTCCAGAAGATGGTAGTTCCATGAAGGACACTCCATTAAGGGCCTGAAGGCCAGAGATAGTATAATACTGTACAGGTATAACCTATGTGTCCCAGTCTAGAACAGTGTTACCCAACCTTTGGTTCTGAGACTTCAATTCCCAGAAGCCTAATCTATTTCCCAAATCACTGATCAGATAGTGTACGGATTTTGGCTTCTGGGAATTGAAGTGCAAGCACCAAAGTTTGGGAATCACTGGCCTAGAATATAGCCTTGCCCAAAGTGGTATGGAGCATGGAAACAGAAGTCTTTTTTCAGTGTGGGTCTGTTACCATTTTCCTTACAAATATTGCTCAGAGTATCTGTAAACCACTTTCTGCCCCATAGATCTTTGAAGCCACCCCTGCCAACCTTCTCTCTAACTTGATGTCCGGGACATGATGAATAGAAGGAACATTTTTTGGGCAAAATCCCCCAGGGACACCACCTAATCTAATTCCCTCTGTGAGGTGAACTCAAGCAATAGGGGGAAATTAAATATCCAATTCCAGAGAAGTGACCAGTTTTGGGGAAAACCATCAATAGAGTAGGCATGTACTGGGATATTTTCTCAGAACTGAATAGAAACAAGTACCCAAATTTGGTAGTCTTACCTTGGAAGTCTCCACATTTTTCTTCTGGAGCTTGATGGCAGCTTAAAACTCTCCTCTTTCTTCCCCTCTTTTATCACACCCAGCTCTTCATTGCCATTTCAATTGATTCAGCTGCTTAGAATTTCCCTTAAGATGATCATGGTGTGCTGGGACTTATATTTCAGAAGGAAATTGGAACTCATGTGGAGATGCAGAGAGGAAAGTTGTTGTGTGATGGAAGAAAGATTTATGAAGGGACCTGACATACTATTCATTCAAAATTTCCATCTGTGAGGCTATTTTGATGTATTTTAGAGTGTAAATGAATACAATAGCTGGACTTCAATTGTTTTTTTTTTCTGTTAAGAGGCATTAGAGTAGACCACTGAATTCCTTGGGATGTGGTCACTCAACTTCCACTATGTGCCAATGATTCAAACGGGCCTAATCTATTTTTAGTTTAGGATCCAAAAGAAATGGCAAATAGAATAAGCCCATTTGTTCAAAATTTCCATGTGTCAGGCCAACTAAAATATTTATGGTAAGTGTGCAAATACACACAATAGCTGATGTTCAATTGCTTTTTCTGTTGGCCTTAACAGAATTAGATTCCTTGAGACTGAATGAATCAACTTCCTGAAAGTTGCATTTGATTCAAGTGGACCTAATCTATTTGAAACTTAGGATCTAGAATAAGTCACAAGTAGAGTAGGCCCATTTCATTCCTTGAAGCTACAAAGGAGATACTGTATCTCACAAAGGCCAAAAAAAGAGGCACTTGGATTTGACTTCATGGCACATAATTATTTTATTGCTGCACACAATTGCCCCTGTTCAACCCCTCTGGAGAGACACCAAAATGATGGAGAAGGACTATGGTGTTCATCAAGCTGAGATTTTGATGTGCTGCAACATCAAAGCCCTCTTCAAAGTCCTGGGAGACTGTCATGCCAAGGAGGGGCATGATTTGCTCTTGCTTCTTCCAAAGTGTAAGACACAGACAAATGGGCTCAGGTTGCAGGACGCCAGATATCAGCTGAATAGCAGGAAAGACTTCCTAGCTGTTCAAGCTCTTCTGCAGTGGAAGGCATTAAATGCCATGAGATTTTACTCATTTTAGTACCTATATATGAAGGCTGTGGTGGCTCAGTAGTTAAGAAGCTCAGCTTGTTAGCTGGAAGCACAGCAAGTCAACAGTTCACGACCCTGGTCAGTGACGAGATGTTACCTGTTTGGCCTGGTTCGCTCAAACCGGTAGTACCCATCAGGAGGGGGTCGCCGGGGTGGTGGTGGTAAACTACCAGGCGACCCGGTTAGGTCAACTCTCCGGGCCCCCTCTGAAAGCGTACTTCCTGGTAGCCAAAATGGCTGCCTAGAATTGCATATGCGTCAAACCTCTATTTGATGCATGCACAGTAAAAAATAGAAGAAAGGAAGAAAGCGGCTGTACAAGCGGTGGTGGTGGCGGTGGTGGCCTTTCCTTGCCACGCTGCCGTGCTGCTGCTGCGGTTTGCCGGTGTGGCGGCTTGCTGCCGTGCCGCTGTGGTTCCTGCTTGCCTGCTGGCTGCCTAGCTAGGTAGGTAAGTTAACGGATTTTTTGTTTGGGGTGGGTGGGTTGAGGTGTGTTTGTCTTTATTTTTATTTTATTTATTTATTTTTAAATTATTTTTATTTTTTTTCTTTGGCTCTGCCCATGACATCATGATGTTATGACATCAGCTCCACCTATGACACCATGATGTCATGATGTTGGCCCCACCCATGGTATCCATGATGTCATGGTGGGGTAGTACAAATTTTGACAACCCACCACTGACCCTAGTACAGCATGAGGGTTTGAATGCCCATCTCTTACCCAGTTCCTGCCAACCTAGCAGTTCAAAAGTAAGCAACTGGAAAAAGATAACTATGGAGGACTTTGGTGGGAAATGTTCTTGGGACATGAAAGGAGCCTCCTTTGGGCATCCCCTGAGCAGGGTTTCTCCAGAAAAAATCCAGTCACAGAATTATTATTATTGTCTGTGTATAAGTTAATGCCATGAGGTTTTACTCTTATGTCTGATGAGGTGGACTTGATACAAAAAAGTTCACATTTAAATGCAGCCACAACTATTTTGTCTTTTTCGTTGTATTCACTGATATGTTTGCACAGACTAATATGGCTACCACTTCAAAAAGTCCAGAGGAGGGCAGCATGGATGGTCAGGTGACTAGAAAGCAATTACACTAGTGCCTTGGATAACGATGAGACTTGGTTCCATAAGTCTCGTCGTTATCCGGTTTTTAACGTTGTGCGATGCATTGATTGCACGACGTTAACAAAAACCCTGTTCCCTTTCCAAAGAGCAGCCGGGGAGGTCAGGAAACATCAGGAACAGCGCGTATCGGGTCCCCTGACCTCCCCAGAGGTGGCAAAGGCGGCGGGGAGCCTGAAATGGGCAAGAAAAAAAAACAAAAGTTTTTTTTCATCCATATCGGGTGCTCCAGCACTCCTGCCACCTTTGGGGAGGACGGGGGACCCGATCAGCGCTGTTTTCCAAAGAGGAAAGGGAAGGGGGGATCCACCTGCCTGTTTGGAAAGGTCAGTGGGGATTCCATGAGTGGAATCCCCACTGCCCTATCCAAAGAGTTTGGTGGGTGGCAGCATGGGATCAACTGCTTGGGTTGGGGGTTAAACCAGGCGCACACCCGTTCAACCCCCCAACCCAAGGGCTGATCGCTTGCTGCAATTGCAGTCCCTGGGGAGGTCTGAGGAGGTCAGGAACAGCACTGGTCGGGTCCCACTATCTCCCCAGAGATGGCAGGGGTGCCAGAGAGCCCAAAGTGTTTTTTTCACCCTTTTCAGGCTCCCTGCTGCTCCTGGCACTTCCAGGGAGGTCAGGGGACCCGATCCGCACTGTTCCCGATGTTCCCCGACCTCCTTGGCTGCTGAAGTAAGCCAAAACGCTGGGCTTCAAATCCTGGTGTTTTGGCTTACTGCAGCAGCTGGGGAGGTTGGCGAACTTCAGAAACAGCACGATCAGGTCCACCGACCTTCCCGGAGCAGGCAGGGGTTCCGGAGAGCCAGAAATGGGCAAAAAAACAAAAGAAAACAAATGTCCCCCCCCCCTTTTGGGCTCTTTGGCACCCCAGCCATCACTGGGGAGGTCGGGTGACCACTGTCAGCTTCCCCCGCCACCCTGCCCCTGCCTCCACAGCTGCCAGGTAGCTGAGGAAGCATACGGGGGACTCCCTCTGCCCCCATTCAGCTTTCCAGCCACCCTGCTGCTACAAGCGACTGGATTGGATAATGTTAACAGATTGTTATCTGATGCAAATTTGTAAAAAATTTTTTGCATTGTTTTGTGATTTCATCGTTATCCGATGCAATTGTTATCTGAGGTATTACTGTATAATTAATTTCTAGGAACTGATAAGCATAAATGATGATTTATAAGATAGACAAAAATTATTTCTCTTTTCCTGACCATCATTAAACAATCAGGGGAAGTGTTCCATATCTCATTTGCTGATATGGCTCTTTATCATACTAGATGATTACACAATTAGCTGTCTTGAAAAGGGCAGGACTTCCATATAAGCCACCCTAGAAAACCTCAGCTACATGTGGGAGTGTCCTCAAAAAGCTTTACCCCATTACAGGGATCTTTCTGTTGCACAATAAGAATGGATCATATAAGCATAAAACAGAATAATCTTCCACGAGATATCTCCCAAAATAAATTAATGGTTGTCTAGGGAGTCCCATGGGTCATAAACACAACAACAGTTGCTATAATTTGAATGAGATGTGATGACATGTAGCACACCAAATCTTGGTTGACATCCTTTCCCTAGTTCAGAATTCAAATTTTCCCACATTGACCTTGTCGTGTATCCTTGTCTGCATAATTCTGAGAGTTTATTCAAAGAGATCTGATTCTAGTTAGAGTGTTTATTTCGGTATCAGGGCAAATGTCAGAAAACAATTTACCGGTAAGTTAAAATCCTGTTAAAACCGTCCCAGTAATGCATACACTTAAAATCAGTGAGAGAACATGAAGATATTGAGGTGGAATGAAAATGTGAGGGGAGGAGTTCCACATCTCAGATCTTCCAGGAGTGAAAAAGCCGGGAGCAGTTCTGGGAGGAAGAAACATCAGTCCCCAGCTGATTCCAGCCCCACCCTCTGAGGCCCGTGTGACCTTCGACCATCTCTCACCAGGTTGGAGATAAAAGGGAGACGGCAAGGAAGAACTGTGCCGCTGCCTCACGAGACCTCTGGCAGCAGCAGCGGCGGCGGCTTTCCACTTCCAGCTGCGGCTGGTCAGTGTCGGGTTTTATGTGTGAGGCTACTTAAAATATTTAAGAATGCAAATGCTCGTAATAGCTGAACTTCCACTGCTTTTTCTGTTAAGTTGCCTTAACACAATTAAATTGCTTAAACTGAGTGAATCAACTTCCAGTATGTTCAACTGATTCAAGTGGACCTAATCTATTTGCAACTTAGGATCCAAAAGAAGTCACAATTTGAGTAGGCTCATTCATGGAACTTACAAAGGAGATGCTTCACAAAGCCCTGTAAAAGAGTCATTGAGAATTGTCTTCACAGCACATAATTAATTTATTGGTACACACAATTGTCCCTGTTCAATCTCTCTTGAATGACACCAAAATCTACTTACAGCAACCTTACACTTTGTAACCTCTAAGAGTTTAAATCACTAACATCCTTGCTTAGCAGTGGATAAACTGAGGTTGAATCTGTCATGATACCTTCCATGAGTGTACCAATATTAAGAATATGGAGTTTCTTGGGGTTGTTACATGAAATTTTAAGATTCAAACACATTATTTTATTTAACTCTTTAATAAAGTCACAATCAGAAAACCACTGTACACACATGGGCCAAGGTATGAAAATGAGGGTAGAAGCCAACACTTAATAGCTAACAGATGAAATAAAACAATACAAGGTTGATATAAAACCTCTGCAAAGGGGCATAATCAAAAGGGAAAATAGAACTAAATTTTATATAAAAGCCTGCCTAAGAACATTGGCAAAGAATATTGATCATTCCAAGTGGGTCACGTACTCTGGCAAGGAATGTAAGCAATTAAAGTTGATAGAAAAGCAAAGGAATGTAAACCAGGAACTAATCATCTCTCTTTTGTCCCCATTCTCTGAGCCTCAAGAATTCACCCAGATGTGTTGCAACCCTTTTCATTCATTCACAAAACAGCAAAGACCACTTGATCATACATATGGTTTGATTTAATTCTCCTTAATAAAGTTTAGTTAAAACATCACTATACACGGGCCAAGGCAGAGAATACAAGGGGAAAAACCAGCTCTTAATTGCTAACAATTTCAAGGCTTAATATAAAAGCCTAAAAAAAAAAACCCTATGTAAGCAATTGCAGTAGATTAAAACTCTGATTAGGAATTGGCTTATCCCCAGAAGGGCCATGATGAGTCACCCGGCAGAGGAGCAGCTAGAACAATGGCACTAACCTCTTTCCTTATCTCCCATCTCCTGAAGCTCCAGAGAGGACAGCTCAATGGAGCTTTCACCTTAGATTGACACCAAGAAGCAATGTGACAATTTACAAACTGAAAAGAGACACTTTGTATCAGAACTTGCCTAAAGGAGATTTCCTCATCCAGCAAACAAAGATTTCTTCAGCATTTCGCCATTAACCATTGTATTTGTAAATCGTCATGTGTACTTTCGGAAATTACTTCTGCACTGTTTAATAAAGCTTTTGTAACATGTAATCAAGAAATGAAAAAACTCTTTTAATTGCCCCAGCTTTAGTAAACAAACTTTTCTGCTGCACTCACTAATCCAGGATTAATTGTCGATCAGTAAGAAATGTATAAAAATTTTGGTGAGTGGGAGGAACTTGAGCTTATTCACAGAATAGCGTGGATGGGCTCCCGAGAGTGGTTTTCTTTGAAACGGTTGAGGTAGAGACTTCTAATTTATATACCGGTCAATGTAAACTAGAACCCTTAATACCAATAAACCAATTTTGTTTTGATCAAAACCATGCCTCAGTGTCAGTTTTTGAGGTTAATTAATTCTCCACCAAGAAACGAACCAAGCCCTTAATTTTCAGGTAACAGGGTTAAGAGTTATATTGAGTTCTAGAATCTGCTAGAAATCCATATTTTGGATGTTTAACTGTTTATATACAAGCAGGTGTACAAAAGTTCAAAGTTATGACATAATAGCTCATTATTGGCCTGAACACTTGGTGGCAGGATGCGGGGAAAATAGAAACATCACATCTCTGGGTAGAAAGTGAATTTGGTATGGCAAGCGTGTTATACTGTTATACGGACATCTCCTTGGTTGTAAACCAATAAGAAAGAGATCCTGCTATGCTGCATCCCATTGATTGAGACTAATGAGAGAGGCATGAGAAAGAGTGGGAGTGAATTTGATAGGGGAACAGGATCCTGCTGCTACCGTGTTTCCCTGAAAATAAGACACTGTCTTATATTTTTTTAAAAACTCCAAAATATGCACAAGGTCTTATTTTCAGGGGATGTCTTATTTTTCCATGACAAAGAATACAGTACACATTTATTGCTGATACAACGGATTGCCAGGACAAGATTTAGGTGAGTGCCTTATTTTCTGGGGAGGGGGGGCCTAATATTTCGGAGGTGGGGAAAAACTAGGAGGGTGCATTACTATAGGAGGAGGTCCTATTTTCGGGGAAACAGGGTAGCTAGAGACAGGCATTTCATTATGTGCAAAAGACGAAGGCTGGAGAAAGAGTTAAAAAGAAGGAGACAAGAGGGAGGAGACCAGAGATCCGATACAACCTGGATCAGAAATATCTAAATTGCTAGAACAGTTAGGTTCCTTTCCTTTTGGGGGGGAATGAGGTAGTTGTAAATTCCCGTGTCTATTTTTAAAAAATTAGAATATGTTGTGAACTTTGTAGCACTTTTTGAACCGAATGAAGAACTTTATGCTTACTATGACTTATCTTTAATAAAGAACAACTTCTTTATCACAATGTGTGTTTATTGGAAAAGGCTGTCAAGAAAGAGTGGTTTCTAGGCCACAGGCCATTGCTCCTGAAGTAAAATGCTTCATTTGGCTTCCTCTGAGATTGCTCTCAAGCAGGAAATCTCAGGCCGCCATGTGGAGTCAGCTGGAAAGTCCAGGCAGATAGTCTTGGGAAGATCCTCAGCTGGGCCTGTTTACTTAGTCAAGGGGGAAACCCAGTGGGGATCATGGAGGGACCAAGGCAAGGGGTCCTTTCTGGCAGGCCATTCTTGTCAGATAAGTTGCTGAGATCTGATAAGGATAGGCTTATGGTACAGTAAAACCCCAAGTTACACAAAAAGTTAGTTCCATAGCAAGTTGCATAACTCGATTTTTTTGGGTAACTCAAGGCATCCCCATAGGGAGACATAGGGGGAAAAAACTAAAAATGTAATTTAAATGGAGTGATCTCCTTAACTTTGCTGCTGCTGCTGCTGCAACTCTGCTGCCCCTGCCACCTCTGGGAGGGTGAGGGGACCTGATCTGGGCTGTTTCCGACGTCTCCCATTCTTCCCGGGCCGTGCTTCAAGGCAAAACCTGCAGCTGATGAAGGAGTCCCCCCCCCCGGCCCACCAGTGTTTTGCCTTGCAACACCACCTGGGAAGGGCAGGGGATGTTGGAAACAGCACAGATCCAGTCCCCCAACACTCACAGAGACAGCAAGAGTGGCAGAGAGCCCAAAATGGATGAAAAAACTCTGTCGTGATGGACTTTTTTCTCCCATTTTGGGCCCTCCATCACCCCTGCTGCCTCTGTAAGGTTGGGGAACTGGAAACGTGCTGTTTCCGACATCCCCTGACCAGTGGTGGGCTGTCAAAAATTTTACTACCACACTGTGGGCGGAGCCGAAGTCATGGGTGGAGCTGACGTCATGGATGGAGCCGATGTCATGATGTCATGGGTGGAGCCAGTAGCCTGATGTCATGATGCTGTGGGCGGAGCCAAAGTAAAATAAATAAAATACATAAAATAAAATAAAAATACACATTAAAATACAATGCCCCGGAGATGCGAGCGTTCCGGCTGGGTGTTTTGGAACGCAGCGGGGAGTCTCCCGTCCACATTCCAAAACGCCCAGCTGACAGGCCGCTCAGAATGCCCCTTCTGACATGAGTGCCATAGGTTCCCCACCACTGTTCTAGATCATGGGTGTCCAAACATCTCAGGCTGTGTGCCAGTCACATAGTTCAGGGACCCAGTCACTGTGGCTTGGGGGCTGGATCCAGCCCCTGATGCAAATTCACCCACCCTGCGAAGCCCTCGTCGCTCTTGGAAGCGGAAGAAAAATGTGCCCGTATGGGCCCATTTTACTTCCGCTTCTAGGAGCGACCAGGGCGTCGTGAGCCAGATGACTTGATGTCGGGGGATGTATCTGGCCATAGGTTTGGCATCCCTGTTCTAGATAGAGAAATATCATCCTAGTATGTGTTTTAATCATGTCTAGTTGAATTGATTGCCCTGTAGTATAAACATTTGGTTCTGCATGTATCGATACATGGTTCACAATGATAGGGCTTTTCTAATGTGAACACGGATTATCTCTAAAACCAGCGATGGGATGTAATATGTTCTCAGCAGTTCGCCAGGAGCGGTAGTAACTTTTCCCAGTGTCCCGGAGAACCGGGAGCAGCTTTTGGGGGGAACCACTTTCGGGGCTTACCTTTTCACTGGTGTCCATGCATGCCTACAGCGCTTGGCGCATATGCACAGCCTCCTTGCTGTCCTCCCAAGCGAGGAGGAGGAAGAGAAGCTGCTAGCCTGAAGCTCCCTATAGCCTGCTCCACAGGGTAAGTGACTCACTTTTGGATGTGGTGTGTCTCTGTCTATTTTAATGTGTATTTAATAGCTTTACCTATATTGACATAGTACCACAGTTCCTAAAAAGGCCTGGTGGCCTGGCTTGGGGTTTTAAAGCAAAGTCTTGGAGTTACCTCATCAATAAGCTACACTTGTGCTGTTCCAAGTGCTGTTCCAATTGGTGAACCCTTAAGGAGGTACAGCTGTTTTACATTTACATTAAGGCATATGTCGGAACTCCAGGCGTCTCTGTAAGCCCCCCCCCCTCATGCTCCTGAGCATGTGCTCATTTCTGGAACATATTTAACCCTTACCTTCTAACTCTGAGAGACCTGGGCCGCGTTTAACAGGAACTTAGTGAGCTCTAATAGTAGAGCAGAACAAGGGAGGCTTCTTCTTCTGGTAGCATGCAGCCGAATTGCCTTGTGTGTGTGTGTGTGTGTGTGTGTGATAAGAAAAACTACAATCTTCAAAGAGAAACAGCTGTTTTATTCTTCAGGTTCATGTAGTAAAGTCCATGGAAAAGCATAGATCAAAAGGCCATAAACATAAGATCAGTCCAGTAAACAGTCCAAGATCTTTTAGGTAATCATAGTAAAAAAAAAAGTAGAGCAATCCCATACCACCAAACAGAGTTACAGTCCAGGGTCTTAAGCCATTGGGAAACAGAAACGAAATCCTCACTTCTCTGCAAACATGGAGAATCTGTGGTCAGGTGGGTTACTCTTAGCCAATCAGGTAACAGAGAACAACAGAGAATAACTTTCTCAAAACAACACATTGTTTACATTGATGTGAAGACATAACATTCTAAGCTCTGCTAGCTAAGCCAGCTAGAAAGATAATAGCACAGGAACACTGTAATGTCAACAAGCCATCGTGGCAGTCTTGTAAGGCATACAGAGAGAAAAATTGATTTTTTATGAGGCCTAGCTGCAAAATAGCAATTTCAAGCCTTGGGAGACATTAGGAAATAGGTCTTTCCTGACAGCATATTATCCTAGAGAACTGGTTAAGCACGCAGGGGTGCCTTAAATTTTCAGGCCATGGGCCAGTCACATGGTTCATGGGTGCCCAAACTACAGCCTGTGTGCCAGATCTGGCCCTGACACCAATTCATCTGGCCAGTTCCACTGTTGGCACTCCCAGATGGATTGGTGTCATGGGCCAGTTCCGGCCCAGAAGCCTTGCTAACAGCAGGGATGCCTAAACCTTTTAGACCATGGGCCAGCCATGTGGTTCATGGGTGTCCAAACTACTCCCTGTGGGCCAGATCTGGCCTCCAATTCCAATTCATCCAGCCCACCCCATGCTCGTCGATCCCAGAAGCAGAGATTTGGTGAGTTTTACTCCTGCTTCTGGGAGCAATGAGGTTGGAATGGGCCAGATGAATTGGTGTTAGGGCCAGATCTGGGACACAGGCTGTAGTTTGGGCACCCATGAACCACGTGACTGGCCTGTGGCATGAAAAGTTTAGGAAGCCCTGCTGTTAGCAAGGCTTTTGGGCCAGATCTGGCCCATGACACCAATCCATCTGGCCCACACCACCCTCATCACTCCTGGAAGTGAGGGTGAAGCAGGCTGGATGAATTGGTGTCAGGGCCGGATCTGGCTCATAGGGAGTAGTTGGAAACTCTGCATGTTTAAAATTGGAGTCAGGACATATTGAAAGAGTCCCCACCCCCACCCCCACCCCAATGACTGCTTTTGCTTTGCTTTGCTAAACTAGTTAGTCTGGTTTTGCAAACTTTTGTTATTCAAATGTTGCAAGCTTGAGATAAAGAGAGGAGGCAGCCCCTCCCTTTCTCCCAAGAGAAACTGGTGAGTCACAGCCACATTTCAGGGAATTTGAGGCAAACATTAGCCTCAGAAATATTTAGGTTATCTGATGGATCGGATAACGTTAACATAATGGTTAACATAATGTTATCCGATCCAAATGTTTGCCCCAAATTTCCCAATGTTATTCGATTATAGCGTTATCCGATCCAATTGTTATCCGGTGTTTTACTGTACATAGATAAATAGATTGCTACCAATGCTGAAAATGCTCTGACATCACCAGAAGTGCCAAAACACAGTGAAAAACTGCCAACAAATAATTCTGACTATTTATTCAAAAGATCTCATTCTAGTCAAAGAGTTTATTTTGGTATCAGGGCAATTTTTAAATAAACTATTTAAGTTAAAATCCTGTTAAAACCATCCCAGTAAATAACACAGTTAAAAACAGTAAGGGAGCATGAAGAAATTGGGAGAAAATGAGGATGTGAGGTGAGGAGGTCTACATCTCAGGTCCTCCTTTTATATAACAGTCTTCTGAGATTCAAAAGTTGTGTAAAAGAAGCAAACCTTTATATTTGAGATCCTATGGAAGGAAAGATTTCTGTGAAACTGAGAATGATTGCATGCAAAGACACAATAATGTTTTTTCTCCTCTGTGCACATCTCAGATTGAGAAAGAATAAATCATCCAAACTCTACAAAACCCCCAATCTGTTTTCTCGCCCATTCGTACATGTTTGTGGAGTTTAACTTCTGATGAATGGCAGAAGCTCATTTCGTGTAATTTTCAAAGTTTTCTCTCAGAGTACATATGTAGATCTCTTATGCACTGTGCTCTATTAAGGAAGCTTTCTCCACAGTCTCTACATTTATAGGGATTCTCCCCTGAGTGTATTTCTTGATGTAGTCTAAGATCTGAGCTGCAGCAGAATCTTTCCCCACATTCCTTAATTATAGAGATGTAATATAACTTAATGTTGGATAGACCAATGAAACATTGCCCACTTTCTTCACACATATACAGCTCATTTCCTGGGTGACTTTGATGATATACTGTGAGATTTGCTTGGCGACTGCTTTCCATTTGACATTTTTTTTCAGAGTGAAAGAATTTCTCTCCACTTGCATCACTTTTGTAGGATCTCTTCCCTCGTATGGAGTTGCTGATGTCTTTCAAGGTTTCCAGTCTGCTGAGATGTCCTCATCACACTTGTAGGGTCTCTCTCCTGAATGAGTTTGCAGATGCCTTTTAAGGTTTGTTAGTGACTGAAATGCCTTTGTACATTCATCACACATGTAAGGTCTTCCCCCTGTATGAGTTTGCTGATGAAATGTAAGGGAATTAGAATAGCTCTTCCCACATTTTTTCACATTTATACAGACTCCCCCCTGTATAAACTTGCTGATGTCTTCTAAGATTGTGTGAGTGATAATAGGTCTTTTCACATTTATCACATTTATATGGTTTATCTCCTCTGTGACCACATTGATGTCTCTTAAGTCCTTAAGTTCCTTTGTAGTTCATGCCATGTTCTTCACATTTATAAGATTACTTTACTGAGTGACATTAATGAGATACTTGAAGGCCTGAATTGACTCAGATTCCTTTGTACGATGTGGAGCATTCACGGGATTTCTCCCTAGTGGTAATTTGTGTCCCTTCTTGGCTCTGTTTTGAATCCTCTCCCTGCTCAGAGTGGTAATTCTTTTTCCCCACTGCATGGCCTGTTGCACTTTTGAGAGGGCGTTTCTTCAGAGGCATCTTTTGTACAGACTCTGGGCTTTGAGGAACAGAGAGGCACCTGTTTTTTGACATTCCCATTTCTTCCTCAGAGGCATCTCCACGCAGATGAGGGCAACATTTGTCTTTCCTCCATTTCCCCAGGCATTCCTTTTGGCCCTGAGATCCATCTCTGTTGTTATTGTGCTCATTCCCATCCTCCACATGCTCAGGGGACACCTGATGGATTCCTCCTTTGTCTTCCTGACCATCGTCTTCTAGAAAGAGAAGAGAATACATTGTGAGCTGAGGATTTGCATGTTTAATGGGGTAAGTCATTCCAGATCAGTGATGGTGAACCTTTAAGACAGGCACTGTCAATTAAAAATGTGTTTACGATGGCCATGGACACATTTATGGCCATCATAAAAGCATTTGTGTAAATGGCCACACACGGCTTTAAATGAGTCCATGGCTGATTCTGGCTGTGGCGGTGGCAAAGACGGAGGCCGGATTATTTGGCACCATAAATTGAGATCCCCTGCTTTAAGAGATCAAATGTCCAAAGAGGCTGCCACTTGTGCTGCAGTGGGGTGGGTGAACTTAGTGCTGGAAAGTGGGAGGAAGCACTCTTATTGGGCTTCTGGGCAGAGCGGCAGGGAAACCTCTGTGGTGGTGGAGGGAGGATGTTCTCCTATGGGGTTGCTGTACAGAGGTTGAGGGACAGCAGCACACATGCTCACAGAGAGGGCTCTGAGTGCCCATTCTGGCAGGCGTGCTATAGGTTCTCCACCACTGTTCTAGATGGATAAATATCACTCTGGTCTATGTTTTAACGAAGCCAAGTTGGATTCATTGTCCTGTTGTATAGACTTTTTTTTTGTTTTTGCATGCGTCTACACATGCTTCACAATGATAGTGCTTTTCTAATGTGAACACTGATGGTCTCTAAAGCAATTTAGATATCTGAACTGTTTCCCATATTTTTCACAATGATAGGGTTTCTCTCCTGTGTGCATGCATTGATGCACTCTAAGATTCGAATGCCTCTGACATGACTTTCCACATGCATCCCATTTGTAGGGTTACTCACCTGTATGAGTTTGCTGATGTCGTGAAAGTTGTTGGGACCACTTAAATGCCATTCCACATGAATCACATCTGTAGGGTCTCTCTCCTGTGTGAATTTGCTTATGTGATTTAAGGGATGATTGCATCTGAAATGCCTTTCCACATTCCTCACACTTGTAAGGTCTCTCCCCTGTATGAGTTCGTTTATGTCTTGTAAGGTGTGCAGACTGATTAAAAGCCTTTCCACACTCCTCACACTTGTAAGGTCTATCACCTGTGTGAGTTCGCTTATGTTTTGTAAGGTCTGCAGACTGCTTAAAAGCTTTTCCACACTCATCACACTTGTAAGGTCTTTCCCCTGTATGAAATTGCTTATGTTTTGTAAGGTCTGCAGACTGCTTAAAAGCCATACCACACACATCACACTTGTAAGGTCTTTCACCTGTGTGAGTTCGCTTATGTCTTGTAAGGTGTGCAGGCTGCCTAAAAGCCTTTGTACACTCATCACACTTGTAAGGACTCTCCCCTGTATGAGTTCGCTTATGTATTGTAAGGTGTCCATGCTGCCGAAATGCGTTTCTACACTCATCACACTTGTAAGGTCTTTCCCTTGTATGCGTTCGTTTATGTTGTCTAAGGTGTCCTTGACACTTAAATGTATTTCTACACTCATCACACTTGTAAGGTCTTTCCCCTGTATGAGTTCGTTTATGTCGTCTAAGGTGTCCTTTACTCTTAAATGTCTTTCTACACTCATCACACTTGTAAGGTCTTTCCCCTGTATGCTTTCGCAGATGTACTGTAAGGGAACTAGAATGCCTGTAGCTCCTCCCACATTCTTCACATTTGTATGGTTTTCCCTCTGTATGCTTTCGCTTATGATGTATAAGGTATCCAGGCTGCCAGAATGCCTTTCCACATTCATCACACTTGTAAGGTCTCTCCCCTGTATGGGTATGCTGATGAAATGCAAGGGTCATAGAATACTTGTAGCTTTTCCCACAAATTTTGCATTTATACAGACGCTGATGTCGTCTAAGATGATACCTGTGCAAATGGGCCTTAGCATGTTTATATGGTATCTCTCCTGTGTGATCATTTTGCTCTCTCTTAAGTCCTAACGTTCCTTTGTCGCTCATGCTGCGTTCTACATGTTTATAAGATTTCTTTTCCAAGTGACTTGAACAAGGTACTTGCAGGTCTGAATTGACTCTGAGCCCTTTGTCAAATGTGGAGCATTCACAGGATTTCTCCCTAGTGGCAGTTCCTGTCCCTTCTTGGCTCTGTTTTGAACTCTCTCCCTGCTCCAGGAAGTAATACTCTTTTTTGTCTGTGTGGCATGTTGCACTTTTGAGGGGGCGTTTCTTAAGAGGCAAATGTTGTCCAGACTCTGGATTTTGTGAACGAGAGATGCAGCTGTTCTTTGATATTCCTTTTTCATAATCAGATGCACGGAGGTGAAGATGATGGTGAGATTTCTTTTTCCTCCGTATCGCCTGGTGTTCCTTTTGCCTTTGAGATCCATATCTGTTTCTACTGTACTTGTTTCCATCCTCCACTCTCTCTGGTGATGTCTCATGGATTCCTCCTTTGTTCTCCTGCCCATCATCTGCTAGAAAGAGGAAAGAATTCATTGTGAGCTGAGGATGTTCGTTTAATGGAACAAATAATTCTAGATCAATAAACATCATTCTAGTCTGTGTTTTAACAAAGTCTAGTCGGATTGATCGACCAGTTGTTTGGGGAGGAATTCTGGTAAGCTTTGTGGTGCTTATCAACCAATAACTCTGCAGAAGGACTTGGACAGAATATTTGGCCCCACCTTGCTCTTTCTATTGCTCAGGTTGACTTGTGATCTGAGGAGCTGAATCACAAAAGAAATGGATAACCATACATTTCCAAAAATGCACTCTTCAAAAATTAATGACCTAGTTGCAGTAAGTTGGGAACGCAGGATTGGAACGTATGGAGTGCCTTCATCAGACCTTGGTCCATCCAGCCAAGTAGAGCCATACATCTCTCCTTGCATATTTTCCTCCATCCCTCCTAACTTCCCTCTATGAATGAAAGAATTATTGAAACAATGATTGAATGAATGTTGTGCTGTTATCAAACAATGGTTTATGCTATTGAGTAGGTATGCCTTCATATTCCTCCTTCTTGCACACCTTAACCAATTCTGGTCTTTACATCTGCCTGCCAGTATTGACCCACCTGCCTTTACTCATCTTTCCCTGCCATCCAGCTAGGATACTTTCCTTTTTAAAAATTTAGTTTAGTTTTGTTTACTCTCTGATATGTGCAACACATGATGAGCCTTTGCACAGGACATCAACGGATGGCCATCATCGAAACCAGATTGATTACATACTCCGCAGCCAAAGATGGAGAACTTCCATACTATCAGCAAAAAGGAGGCCTGCAGCAGACTGTGGCTCAGATTATAATTAACTGATTGCAAAATTCAGACTAAAGAAAATAAGGGAAACAATTAGGCCAGACAGGTATGACCTAGACTACATCCCAAAAGAGTAGATTTAATGGCTTAGACTTGATAGACAGAGTGCCAGAAGAATTATGGGCAGAGGGATGGTACATCATACAGGAGGCAGCAAGGAAAACCATACCAAAAGAAAAGAAGCATAAGAAAGCAAAGTGGTTGTCTGATGAGGCTCTTAAAATAGCAGAGGAAAGAAGGGATGCAAAAGGCAAATGAGAAAGGGGGAAAAATCAAACAATTGAATAAAGAATTTCAAAGAAAAGCAAGGAGAGATAAGGCAACCTACCTAACTGAACAAAGCAAAGAAATAGAGGGAAACAACATAAGGGGTAGAACTAGAAATTTTTTCATAAAAATTGGGGAAATGAAGGAACATTTAAAGCAAAAATGACGATGATAAGGGACAAAAATGCCAATGATTTAGTTGATGCAGAAGAGATTAAGAAAAGATGGAAAGGAGACCTGAACAAGATGGTGGGGAGTTAAGATCCAAACAAACAATCTCCATGATTGATGCATTAAAAAAACAGAGGTTGTCAAAGATAAATCTGAAGAAAACGACAGATGAGAGTTGTGGGGATGAAGAAGGCGAAGAATTCAGGGTGTGAGAGAATTTGTGACAACGAGGAGTTGTGGAAAACTTGAAAGACGCTGAGAGACGCTGAGCAAATATGACACGGAGTGAATGGAATGTTTAAGCTTTTGTAAGTTCCCCTCCTGAACTGTTTAATGTTTTTCCTTTTGGGCTGTAATGTGATTGTTTACTCAAAGTTCAGCGATGAGGATGTGGACTGAAGAATGTCTAAGTTTCTAAGCCTTGTAAGTCCCCCGTTTGTAAATTGTTTGTGAAACTTCTCAATGTTTCTCTTCTTTTGGACTATAATGTGGGTTGTTTAATCAAAGGCTCGGTGAAGAGAAGGGAGGTGTGATTGATAAGACTGTGAAGGAAAAACAGCATTGCTAATATCCCAGTGTAGTGAGTGAAAAGGTGAATTTAAAGAGGCAAGATGGTGAAAGTGAGAAGCCCTGAGAACTTTGAAAGCTTCTAATCTACCATGAAGCCTTGATTAAGGGAGAGAAAATAAAGTGGTGAATTATTGGTATGAGAGACTGATTATTAAAGTGACCGAGAAGCCACTAGAAAGACTTACACTGTAAATAAAATAAAAGAGGTATATGTGGAGGAGATAACATATTTAAAAACTGCTATAAAACACAAACCTCCAGCGCGACTTTTAAACGCTGCGAGCGGCATTGTGAATGGTGCAAACCACAAGACGAAAGGTGACAGAGTTGTGGAGAGGTGTTTGGAGCTTAAGAAAAAGGAGTCCCAGATACAACGGTTTGGAAACTATAACGAGAGGACCAGCAAAGAGGTCTTGGGTTGCATCAGATTGACGTAAAAAGAATGGGGCTCAGTGAACTGTGAAGCTGGAGCAGTCGGAGTGAAAAAAAGAGGAATAAGAAAGATGCATATACTTTGAGGTAAGAGACTGGTGTAACTCAGAGTACATAGAGTTGGCGTTGCGAGTCAGCGGAGTGGTGTGGTGTAAGCTGGACAGAGAGAATCAACACCAGAGGATCCAAGACATGATCAGTCAGGATTCAGGCCCGGATATGGTACGGAAACTGCACTAATCGCTTTGGTGGATGACCTCTGGAGAGAGCGGGATGGAGGTCACCCGTCCGTTCTAGCTCTTCTCGATCTCTCAGCGGCCTTCGATACCGTCGATCATGGTATCCTTCTGGGAAGGCTCCAAGGATTGGGGATCCAGGGCACTGTGTTGTCCTGGTTTTCCTCATTTCTGAGGGGCAGGACCCAGTCGGTGTGCTTGGAGAGGGAAGAGTCCAGTCCTAGGCCCCTTCAATATGGGGTGCCTCAGGGCTCGGTGCTCTCTCCTCTCCTATTCAACATCTACATGAAGCCGCTGGGTGAGATCATCCGTTCCCACGGGGTAAGGTATCATCAATATGCAGATGATACCCAGCTGTACATCTCGGCCCGTGGGGACCCAGGCGGTGCAGTGGAAGTCCTCTCCAGGTGCCTGGAGGCTGTGAGGGTCTGGATGGGGGACAACGGGCTACAACTGAATCCCGGCAAGACTGAGTGGCTATGGGTGAGGGGTCCTGTGTTATCACAGGAGCTACCAACTTTGGCTCTGGATGGGGCAGTTTTGCCCCAGAAGGACCCGGTGCGTAATCTGGGGGTCCTCCTGGACTCACGACTACTGTTCGAAGAACAGGTGGCAGCCGTGGCCAGGAGGGCTTTTGCACAACTTCGTGTAATACGCCAGTTACGCCCCCTCCTAGACCGGGACGCCTTGCTTATGGTCACGCATGCTTTGGTCACCTCCAGACTTGATTACTGTAATGCGCTCTACATGGGGCTGCCCTTGGTGACCATTCGGAGGCTTCAGCTGGTCCAGAATGCGGCAGCCCGGGTGGTGATGGGGTGCGGGCGTTATGCTCGGGCTTCACCACTGCTTCGGGAGCTGCACTGGTTGCCAGTTTGCCTCCGGGTGCAATTCAAGGTGCTGGTCATTACCTTTAAAGCCCTACATGGTAGTGGGCCAGGTTACCTAAGAGACCGCGTCACCCTAAGAACGTCTGCCCGTCCCACCAGGGCGGACCGGAGGGGCTCTCTTGTTACTCCATCGGCCAGGGAGGCTCGCCTCACGAGCACCAGGAAGAGAGCCTTTTCTGTGTTTGCCCCGGCCCTGTGGAACCTTCTCCCGACAGAGTTGCGCCTGCAGGCGGAGCTCCTCCCCTTTCGGAAGGGCTTGAAGACATGGCTGGCGGGCCAAGTGTGGGGACACAGCAATGTAGGTTCCCACCCAGGATGGCTAATTTAAGAGCAGCCATCCCCCCCCCCCCAATCTGATATTTTATTAGTTATTATGTGTTTATTTGCTTTTATTGTTGAATGTTTTAAATATTTTTTATGAATTTTATGAATTTTTAAGGCTTTTATATTATGATTTAGGACGTAAGCCGCCCAGAGTCGGGTTTACCCGATTGGGGCGGGATATCAAGTATGAACAATAAATAAATAAAAATAAATAAATAAGAAGAGAGAATTGATCAATTGGGGGGAGAAAAGAGAAAGAGGAAAAGATTTAAGGATTGTTAGGAGATTTTTAATGATTTGGAAAAGAACTCCTATGAGATAGTCGCTCTGTATATATAAAAGTTTGTATCAGTTGAAACAATTTGTAAAAAAAAAAGTGCCTTGGTCACATTGTATAATTGGTGCATTACTAGAATTATTTAGAAAGATATAAAGGAAGAATTGCAAATGAGTCGCAGGCCCCCTAAAAATTCAAAAGCATTGTGGGCAAAGGGACCACGGGAGAGATCATCCAATAGAAACTTCAGAAGATTGACTAGATTAGAGGCAGAAATGCAGGATTCTGATAAACAAGGGAGTAATGGAAAAACTCAAACAGAAGCTCTCTCAATTAAGGAAATGGGTGAGGCTCTTAAGAAAATAGAAACAAGAATTGATAAGTTGGAGGTATCACTACTACAAGTAGAATGTAATAGGAAAAAAAGATAAGGAAGACATAATAAAGGGCCAGCAAGATATCAGAGAATTAATAGCTAATTTCACCAAGGCAATGGATATGTCAGTAATAGAAGAGAAATTAAAAATAAATGAGGAGGGAATAAGAGATATAAAGCAACAGGAGGTTATAACTAACTCTAAATTAGAAAGACATGAAGACAGGATATTAAAATTGGAAAACCAGAATAGACAGAAGAATATAGTAATAAAGAATTTAATAGAGAAAGACCCACGCCAATTGAAGACTAGAATAGTGAATTGGATTCAAGTAAATGAGATAGATAAAGAAATAATATCAGAGGAGATTTTTGGAGTATACCGTATTGGGGGAAAAAAGGGACCCTAGGTTAAAAGACCGGTATTGGTGAAGTTTATGAACTTCGAAACCAAAATACGTATAATGTCACACTTGAGAGTTTTGGGAAATATGGCTTTGTGTTTTGAGGGAGACCAATTAGAGGGCTACCACAACATTTTAAGGGTTCTGGAGCCATAAGATAAGACCTATTACTACTTTTCTAAGGGTTACAAAGGTTAAATATAACTGGAAACACCCATTGAAGCTGAGATTTTTTCATGAAGGGAAAGCCTCAATTTTGTCTAATCAAATAGATTGTCTAGATGTATTAGAATCTACGAATGTAATCAAGGAAGGTACACATGAATGGAAAAAATTAAAAGAGGAATTAATAGCTACTGGCTACTGGAGTCCAAAATGACATTTTACTCAAATTAAATAATATAGCAAAAAAAAAAAAAAAAGAAAAAAAAAAGAAAGAAAGAAAGAAAGAAAGAAAAGGATTATATACATCTATGAGGATAAAACTCCAAACAATAACTTAAAAAAGCTCATTTGTAAAACAAAGATTGGGATAACACAGTTGATAGGAAAATTTGATAACTTAATTATTTTGTGGCGTGTATTAAGTTAATTTAATGTTTAGGCGGAAAAACTAAGGAAGAAGGATAAGGGTAAAAGGGAATATTTTAAAAAATGATATGAAAATGTAAATAATTGTTGTCAAGGAAGGTTAAAGGTGGATAAGGATTGAAAGGTTGAACAGAAATGATTTAAAGGAAAAGTAATAAAAAGAAAAATGGTAAGATAGCCACAAGTAGATGGAAAGGAGAAAAAGAAATAGCTGTATTGCATTGAGCAATCAGACTTAAGTGAAGAAAGGGTCCTTTTAAAAGGCAGGTTTGGTAATGTTTGCGAAACAAAGTTTGGGGTAATACAGCTGATAGGAAAAACTGATAACTTAATTGAAGAATGTGTTGACAAAATGACATCAGAGGGAAGCTCAGAATGATTGAGGGAAAGGATTATTAAATGGTTGAATGAATTGAAGATGAGGAGGAATTTTTATACAGGAGGATATATTAGCAGTTTACAGAATGGGAAAGTGAAGAAAGGGGCCTTTTAAAGGACATGTTTGGTAATATTTGCAAAACGAAGTTTGGGGTAACGCAGTTGATAGGAAAATCTGATAACTTAATTATTTTGTGGCGTGCATTAAGATAATTTAATGTTTAAATTGCCAAGAAGAGCTCATTGTTCTTCAGTTGACCTAAATGTTGAAGGAAAAATACATTTTACAGTATATCTATAAAAATGTTATGAAAATGTATACAACTCTTGCCAAAGAAGGTTAAAGGTGGGTAAAGATTGAAAGTTTGAATAGAAATAATTTAAAGGAAAAGTAATGAAAAGAATACAGTAACAGTAAGACAGCCACCAGTAGGAGGAAAGGAGAAAAAGAAATACGGTAGCTGTATTGTTTTGAACAATTAGATTTGCTTGATGTCCACAAACATCAGTATGAACCTGCTCTAGTTCCGGTCTCCCTCCCCTTCTTCGCCACTCGGAGGCGGTCCTTCAACAGAAGGATAGGGGAGAGAAGACGACAGAAAGGTGAAGGGTTTTGGGTGGGTGATTGGGGAATGTTTTTATAGGTTATGTTATTATGGGCTTTCGGGAGGTGAAGGGTTGGGTGAGGGTGAACATTTTTTTAATATTTTGTGTTGTATTTTATTGTAATGTTATATGTTCTCTGTTGTCCCATTTTATAATGTGAAGAAATATGTTGTAATCTTTTGTAGTGTTATGTTTGTATTTTTATTTGAATAATAAAAAAGAATTTAAAAAAGAAAAGATGGAAAGAGTACACAGAGGAACTTTACAAAAAAGGACCTCAGCACCCCTGATAATCACAATGATGAGAACATCTTGTATAATAATTTTTTGTTATTGTTCAGTCACACAGTCGATTCCGACCCTTCGCGACCCCATGGATCATCACCCGCCAGGCACCCCTGTCCTCCACCAACCTCCTCATCCCGCCCAGCTCTGTGCCCACTGCATGTACAATACCATCTAGCCATCTCATTTTTGGTCATCCCCTTCTTCTTTTGCCCTCCACCATTCCCAGCATCAAGGCTTTCTCAAGTGAATCCTCTCTTCTCATTTGGTGTCCAAAGTGCTTTAGGTTCATCTTTACTATTTGACCTTCTAAGGAGCAATCAGGGTTGATTTCTTTTTATAAATTTAATTGACCAAAGCTTTGCTAGTTTAAGTTTTTTATTGTAAAACTTGTTAAAATACTATACTCAACCTGAACCACCACAAGACATGTGGGGGTGGCTCAGTGGTTAAGAAGCTGGCTTTGTTAGGTCGAAGGCGGGCAAGTTGGCAGCTGGAGACCCGGGTTCTGCATGAGAGTTTGTGCATCCGTCTCCGTCTTAGCTCCTGCCAACCTAGCAGTTCAAAAGCAAGACATTGAAAGTAGATAAAGAGAGACCATTTTGGTGGAAGGTAAACAGCATTCTGTGCACTCATGGGTCTAAATGTCTGCAGACACAGACAGTACTGATTATTTGGGTATGAACAGAGTTGAGCACTGAACCCTAGAGTCAGACATGACTGGCTTTTGAGCAAGGGTGACCTTTACTTTTATCTATGTGGAGAAACAACGAGTCTCTGCTGTTCCATTCGGCTGTGCCCTCTCTCCCAAATGAAGGTAAGATGATCGAAAAGTAACCAGAGACCCAAGATAAAACAATGCCACAAGACAGAGTATGATATGCAATGTGACATTTTAAAATGCAATTTTCAGAAAAAAGTTACAGCTCTTTCACTTTTCATTCTGTTGAATTAGAACACAAGTCTCCCTTAACACACAATCCTTGTGTTAGAGACAGAGAAGAATCACCTCTACCTGCAAGATTCGAAGATGCCTCTGAGACTCCAGAAGGGACAGAAGGAGCATCTTCTCCACCCCCATCTTCTCCATCTGTTGATTTCTGTAGTTGTTCCACTTCAGGCTCAAGAGGTGCCTCCCTTTCCATGGATCCTGCTCAGAGCTTATCTGACATGTAGCTCCTGTGGCAGCAGCAGAACAGAACATAATACTCAAGGGCGCCACTGAAAGAAGGCTACAGGGATGTGCCCCTTTGGATTTTGTAAGACCAGCAACCAGAATTCCCAGATCATTCTCCAGGGAGTTCCAGTCCACCAACCCATTTGTTATAGACCCCCATATTTCCCTGAATGGTGACAGGTCTACTTCATTGAGGCTGTAATCAGGTCCTCAAAGCACTGATCAGCCAGTGTTCGGAAATAGGCTTCTGGGAATTGAAGTGCAAGCACCAAAGTTTGGGAAACACTGGCCTAGAATATAGCCTTGCCCAAAGTGGTATGGAGCATGGAAACAGAAGTCTTTTTTTAGTGTGGGTCTGTTACCATTCTCTTTACTAATATTGGTCAGAATATCTGCAAACCACTTTCTGCCCCATAGATCTTTAAAGCCACCCCTGCCAACCTTCTCGCCTACTTTATGTCCTAGACATAATGAATAGGGGGAATAGGGGCAAAATCCCCCAGTAGACACCATCTAATCTAATTCCCTCTATGATGTGAACTCAAGCAATAGAGGGAAATCAAATATCCCATTCCACAGAAGTGACCAGTTTTGGGGAAAACCATCTATAGAGTAGGCATGTACTGGGATATTTTCTCAGAACTGAATAGAAACAAGCACCCAAATTTGGTCATCTTACCTTGGAAGTCTCCACCTCATTCTTCTGGAGCTTGATGGCAACTTAAAACTCTCCTCTTTCTTCCCCTCTTTTATCACACCCAGCTCTTCATTGCCCCTTTCAATTGATTCAGCTGCTTAGAATTTCCCTTAAGATGATCATGGTGTGCTGGGACTTGTATTTCAGAAGGAAATTGGAACTCAGGTGGAGATGCAGAGAGGAAAGTTGTTGTGTGATGGAAGAAAGAGTTATGAAGGGACCTGACATATTATTCATTCATAATTTCCATCTGTGAGGCTACTTTGATGTTTTTTAGAGAGTAAATGAACACAATAGCTGAACTTCAATTGTTTTTTTTTCTGTTAAGAGGCAAGAGTAGACCACTGAATTCCTTGGGATGTGACAATGATTCAAAGGGGCCTAATCTATTTTTAACTTAGAATCCAAAAGATCTGGCAAATAGAATAAGCTAAGCCCATTTGTTCAAAATTTCCATGTGTCAGGCCAATTAAAATATTTATGGTAAGTGTGCAAATACACACAATAGCTGAACTTCAATTGCTTTTTCTGTTGGGTTTAACAGAATTAGATTGCTTGAGATTGAGTAAATCAACTTCCTGAATGTTGCATTTGATTCAAGTGGACCTAATCTATTTGAAACTTAGGATCTAAAATAAGTCACAAGTAGAGTAGGCTCATTTTCATTCCTTGAAGCTACAAAGGAGATAATGTACCTCACAAAGGCCAGAAAAAGAGGCACTTGGATTTGACTTCACATATTTATTGTATTGCTGCACACAATTGCCCCTGTTCAACCCCTCTGGAGAGACACCAAAATGATGGAGAAGGACTACGGTGTTCATCAAGCTGAGATTTTGATGTGCTGCAACATCAAAACACTTACAGCAACCTTAAAATTAGTAACCTCCAAAAGTTCAAATAATTAACCTTCTTGCTGAGCACTTGCAAACTTGAGGCTGTATCTTCCTTTAACCTCAATCCATCTACATGCCTGATACTGTTTCCCCTCTTTTAGGCATTCTTTAGGCCTCGACATGAGCACACTTTTCATTTCAGGACCTCCATTAAAGAAGGATGGCAACAAAGTAGTACAGATTGAGAATGGGAAAAATGAAACCAAAACCTGAAAGACTTGTGCATGATTCGTCTTTAGACTAAGGGAGAGATATGCAGCGGGAGACTGTCATGCCAAGGAGGAGCATGATTTGCTCTTGCTTCTTCCAAAGTGTAAGACACAGACAAATGGGCTTAGGTTGCAGGATGCCAGATATCAGCTGAATAGCAGGAAAGACTTCCTAGCTGTTCAAGCACTCCTACAGTGGAAGGCATCAATTTATACACGGATACAGAGGCACATTGGAACCTGTGTATAAGTTAACGGCATGAGGTTTTACTCATGTTAGTACCTATATATGAGGGCTGTGGTGGCTCAGTAGTTAAGAAGCTCAGCTTGTTAGCTGGAAGCACAGCAAGTCAACAGTTCACGACCCTGGTCAGTGACGGGATGTTACCTGTTTGGACCGGTTTGCTCAAACTGGTTACACCCATCAGGAGGGGGTCGCCGGGGTGGTGGTGGTAAACCTCCAGGCGACCCGGTTAGGTCACCTCTCCGGGCCCCCTCTGGAAGCATACTTCCGGGTAGCCAAAATGGCTGCCCAGAATTGCACATACGTCAAACCTCTATTTGATGGATGCACAGTAAACAATAGAAGAAAGGAAGAAAGCGGCTGTACAAGCAGCGGTGGTGGCAGTGGTGGCCTTTCCTTGCCACACTGCCGTGCTGCTGCTGCGGTTTGCCGGTGCGGCGGTTGGCTGCCGTGCCGCTGTGGTTCCTGCTTGCCTGCTGGCTGCCTAGCTAGGTAGGTAAGTTAATGGTTTTTTTGTTTGGGATGGGTGGGTTGAGGTGCGTGTGTCTTCATTTTTATTTTATTTATTTATTTTATTATTATTTTTATTTTTTTTCTTTGGCTCTGTCCATGATGTCATGATGTCATGACATCAGCTCCACCTACGACACCATGATGTCATGATGTTGGCCCCGCCCATGGTATCCATGACGTCACGGTGGGGTAGTACAAATTTTGACAACCCACCACTGACCCTAGTACAGCATGAGGGTTTGAATGCCCATCTCTTACCCAGTTCCTGGCAACCCAGAAGTTCGAAAGTCAGCAACTGGAAAGAGATAATTATGCAGGACTTTGGTGGGAAATGTTCTTGGGACATGAAAGGAGCCTCCTTTGGGCATCCCCTGAGCAGGGTTTCTCCAGAAAAAATCCTGTCACAGAATTATTATTATTGTCTGTGTATAAGTTAATGCCATGAGGTTTTACTCTTATGTTTGAACAGACTAATATGGCTACCACTTCAAAAAGTCCAGAGGAGGGCAAAATGGATGGTCAGGTGACTAGAAAGCAATTACACTAGTGCCTCGGATAACGATGAGACTTGGTTCCACAAGTCTCGTCGTTATCCAATTTTTAACGTTTTTAACGCAGAAGAGATGGCCCGCCGACCTGCTGTTTGGCTGAGGACACCTACTGCCCCCCCGGGCCTCACCCATGCCCAGGGGATGAAAAGCCGGGACTTGGCTTTTGGAGTTCGGTGGGTTGGCCTCAAAATGCGCTTCTGCCACCACAGTTATTGTTCCCATCCGCAGACTTTGAGCCTGAGCTCTGCTATGGACATTGAGCTTGGGCTCTGTTGGGGACATGTGGATTGGTTTGTTTGGGTTTGTGTGTATTAATAGTTAGGAGGGGTTGATCTATTGTGTATTGACTTATCGTGTATTGATTTATTGTGTGTATTGATCTATTATATGCTGATTACTGTATTTATTGCTCTGTTATATTTTATCCTAGTGTATTTTGGTTGTATTGTAACTTTGATATTGGTGGATTCTGTAAGCCGCCTGAGTTGGTTTTTACCAAGTAGGGCGGCATAGAAATCTAATATAACAACGACAACGACAACAACAACAAATCTTGGTTGACATCCTTTCCCTAGTTCAGAATTCAAATTTTCCCACACTGACCTTGTCGTGTATCCTTGTCTGCATAATTCTGAGTGTTTATTCAAAGAGATCTCATTCTAGTTAGAGTGTTTATTTCGGTATCAGGGCAAATGTCAGAAAACAATTTACCGGTAAGTTAAAATCTTGTTAAAACCATCCCAGTAAAGCATACAATTAAAATCAGTGAGAGAACATGAAGATATTGAGGTGGAATGCAAATGTGAGGGGAGGAGTTCCACATCTCAGATCTTCCAGGAGTGAAAAAGCCGGTAGCAGTTCTGGGAGGAAGAAACATCAGTCCCCAGCTGATTCCAGCCCCACCCTCTGAGGCCCGTGTGACCTTCGACCATCTCTCACCGGGTTGGAGATAAAAGGCAGCAGTCACGGACAGGAGACGGCAAGGAAGAACTGTGCCGCTTCCTCACGAGACCTCTGGCAGCAGCAGCGGCTTTCCACTTCCAGCTGCGGCTGGTCTGCGTCGGGTTTTATGTTTTTATATAAAAGCCTGCCTAAGAACATTGGCAAAGAATATTGATCATTCCAAGTGGGTCATGTACTCTGGCAAGGAATGTAAGCAATTAAAGTTGATAGGAAAGCTGATTAAGAGTTGGCTTCCCATTTCCAAAGGAATGTAAACCAGGAACTAATCATCTCTCTTTTGTCCCCATTCTCTGAGCCTCAAGAATTCACCCAGAGGTGTTGCAACCCTTTTCATTCATTCACAAAACAGCAAAGACCACAATATTGACTTGATCATACATATGGTTTGATTTAATTCTCCTTAATAAAGTTTAATTAAAACATCACTATACACGGGCCAAGGCAGAGAATACATGGGGAAAAACCAACTCTTAATTGCTAACAATTTCAAGGCTTAATATAAAAGCCTAAAAAAAAAAAACCCTATGTAAGCAATTGCAGTAGATTAAAACTCTGATTAGGAATTGGTTTATCCCCAGAAGGGCCTTGATGAGTCACCCGGCAGAGGAGCAGCTAGAACAATGGCACTAATCTCTTGTCTTATCTCCCATCTCCTGAAGCTCCAGAGAGGACAGCTCAATGGAGCTTTCACCTTAGATTGACACCAAGAAGCAATGTGACAATTTACAAACTGAAAAGAGACACTTTGTATCAGAACTTGCCTAAAGGAGATTTCTTCATCCAGCAAACAAAGATTTCTTCAGCATTTTGCCATTAACCATTGTATTTGTAAATCGTCATGTGTACTTTTGGAAATTACTTCTGCACTGTTTAATTAAGCTTTTGTAACATGTAATCAAGAAATGAAAAAACTCTTTTAATTGCCCCAGCTTTAGTAAACAAACTTTGCTGCTGCACTCACTAATCCAGGATCGGTTTGATCCAGTTGTCCCTGAGGAAGTGGACAGGCTCCTTGGATTTGTTCGTGCCATTCCCTGTGCATTAGATCCATGCCCCGCCTGGTTGGTTAAAACTTCCAGGGCGGTGACAGGCGGTTGGGTCGAAGCTATTATAAATTCATCATTATGGGAGGGGGTCTTTCCAGCAAATTTAAAACATGCTCTGGTGCGCCCCCTCCTGAAAAAACAATCACTTGACCCTGCAGTGCTTACCAACTACCGGCCTGTGTCCAACCTGCCTTTTTTGGGCAAGGTTTTGGAAAAGGCAGTGGCGCGACAATTACAGGGTGTCCTGGATGAAGCGGATTATCTAGACCCTTTCCAGTCAGGATTCAGACCCGGATATGACACCGAAACTGCATTGGTCACACTAGTGGATGATCTCTGGCAAGAGCGGGATGGCGGTCATCCATCTATCCTGGCTCTTCTTGACCTCTCAGTGGCATTCGATACCATCGACCATGGTATCCTTCTGGAAAGGCTCCAAGGATTGGGGATCCAGGGCACTGTGTTGTCCTGGTTTTCCTCATTTCTAAGGGGCTGGACCCAGTCGGTGTGGCTGGAGGGTGAGGTGTCCAGCCCAAGGCCCCTTTGTTATGGGGTGCCTCAGGGCTCGGTACTCTCGCCTCTCCTATTTAACATCTACATGAAACCACTGGGTGAGATCATCCGATCCCACGGGGTGAGGTATCATCAATATGCAGATGATACCCAGTTATATATCTCAGTTATATATCTCAGCCCGTGGGGACCCTAGTGATGCAGTGGAAATCCTTTCCAGGTGCCTGGAGGCTGTGAGGGTCTGGATGGGGGACAACGGGCTTCAGCTGAATCCGAGCAAGACTGAATGGCTGTGGGTCGGGGGTCCTGCGTCATCTCGGGAGTTACCATCTTTGGTTCTGGATGGGGCGATTTTGCCCCAAACAGACCTGGTGCGTAATCTTGGGGTCCTCCTAGACTCGCGACTACTGCTCGAAGAGCAGGTGGCAGTCATGGCTAGGAGGGCTTTTGCACAACTTCGTGTGATTCACCAGTTACACCCGCTCCTAGATCGGGACTCCTTGCTCATGATCACACACGCTCTGGCCATCTCCAGACTTGATTACTGTAATGCACTCTACATGGGGCTGCCCTTGAAGACCATTCGGAGGCTTCAACTGATGCAGAATGCGGCTGCCCGGGTTGTAATGGGGTACGGGCGGTATGAACATGCCTCGCCTCTGCTTCGGGAGCTGCACTGGTTGCCGGTTTGCCTCCAGGTGCAATTCAAGGTGCTGGTTTTTACCTTTAAAGCCCTACATGGTAGTGGGCCAGGATACTTAAGAGACGGCCTTACCCCAAGAACATCTGCCCATCCCACCAGAGCGGACTGGAGAGTCTCCCTAGTTGTTCCATCGGCCAGGGAGGCACATCTCTCTGGCACTAGAAGGAGGGCCTTCTCTGTGTCTGCTCCGGCCCTATGGAACCTCCTGCCTACGGAGCTACGTCTCCAGACAGAGTTGCTGCCCTTTAGGAAGAATCTAAAAACATGGCTGGCAGGACGGATATGGGGTATAATGACTCCAGCACACTGGCTGATCTGAGCCCCTCTCTTTTTCTACTTTTAACTAGTATCTGTAGCATCCAGTGTGTTTTTAATCTGTTTTTAATCTTTCTCAATTTTTTATTTTTTATTTTTTAAATTTTTTAAAAAGGTTTTTAGATGGAAGCTCCCACTTCCTAATCCTGGGCCTTTTCTGCCCAGGGAAGGAAAAGACTAACGTCCTCTGGCCGGAAGGAGGAATGGATTTTAGTTGTTTGTGTTGTGTGTGAGTCATTGTCTTCCCCCCCCCTTCTTCTCCTGATTGTAAACCGCCCTGAGTCGCCACGGCGAGTGGGCGGTGATATAAATCTAAATTAATTAATTAATTAATTAATTAATTAATTAATTGTCGATCAGTAAGAAATGTATAAAAATGTTGGGGAGTGGGAGGAACTTGAGCTCATTCACAGAATAGCGTGGATGGGCTCCCGAGAGTGGTTTTCTTTAATATGGTTGAGGTAGAGACTTCTAATTTATATACTGGTCAATGTAAACTAGAACCCTTAATACCAATAAACCAATTTTGTTTTGATCAAAACCATGCCTCGGTGTCAGTTTTTGAGGTTAATTAATTCTCCACCAAGAAACAAACCAAGCCCTAAATTTTCAGGTAACAGGGTTAAGAGTTATATTGAGTTCTAGAATCTGCTAGAAATCCATATTTTGGATGTTTAACTGTTTATATACAAGCAGGTGTTCAAAAGTTCAAAGTTAGGACATAATAGCTCATTATTGGCCTGAACACTTGGTGGCAGGATGCGGGAAAAATAGAAACATCACATCTCTGGGTAGAAAGTGAATTTGGTATGGCAAGCGTGTTATACTGTTATACTTACATCTCCTTGGCTGTAAACCAATAAGAAAGAGATCCTGCTATGCTGCATCCCATTGGTTGAGACTAATGAGAGAGGCATGAGAAAGAGAGGGAGTGAATTTGATAGGGGAACAGGGTCCTGCTGCTACCGTGTTTCCCTGAAAATAAGACACTGTCTTATATTTAAAAAAAACTCCAAAATATGCACAAGGTCTTATTTTCAGGGGATGTCTTATTTTTCCATGACAAAGAATACAGTACACATTTATTGCTGATACAGCGGATTGCCAGGACAAGATTTAGGTGAGTGCCTTATTTTCGGGGGTGGTGGTGGTGGTGGTAATATTTCGGAGGTGGGAAAAAACTAGGAGGGTGCATTACTATAGGAGGAGGTCCTATTTTCGGGGAAACAGGGTAGCTAGAGACAGGCATTTCATTATGTGCAAAAGAGGAAGGCTGGAGAAAGAGTTAAAAGGAAGGAGACAAGAGGGAGAAGAGCAGAGATCCTATACAACCTGGATCAGAAATATCTAAATTGCTAGAACAGTTAGCTTCCTTTCCTTTTGGGAGGAATGAGGTAGTTGTAAATTCCTGTGTCTATTTTTTTAAATTAGAATATGTTGTGAACTTTGTAGCATTTTTTGAACCGAATGAAGAACTTTATGCTTACTATGACTTATCTTTAATAAAGAACAACTTCTTTATCATAATGAGTGTTTATCGGAAAAGGGTCTCAAGAAAGAGTGGTTTCTAGGCCACCAGCCATTGCTCCTGAAGTAAAATGCTTCATTTGGCTTCCTCTGAGATTGCTCTACACCTGCTTCACAATGATAGTGCTTTTCTAATGTGAACACTGATGATCTCTAAAGCAATTTAGATATCTAAACTGTTTCCCACATTTTAAACAATGATAGGGTTTCTCTCCTGTGTGCATGCATTGATGCACTCTAAGGTTTGAATGTGTCTGACATGTCTTTCCCCATGCATTCCACTTGTAGGTTTACTCACCTGTATGCATTTGATTATGTCTTGTAAGGTCTCCAGGCATCTTAAAAGCCTTTCCACACTCATCAAACTTGTAAGGTCTTTCCACTACAGTAAAACCTCATATAACACTAAAACCTGGTTCCACAAGTCTTCGTGTTATATGATTTTTCGTGTTATCTGATCCTCTATGGGATCCATAGAGATACATTGTAACCACACAGGCTTTCGCGGTTGTTATCTGAAGCATCCCATAGGATCTTAATGTTATCTGATGCAATTCTTCCCCCCAGATTCCTTAATGTTATGCGATTTTCGTGTTATTCGATACTAATGTTATATGAGGTATTACTGTATATGAGTTTGCTGATGAAATGCAAGGAACATGAAACACTGCCCACATATTTTACATTTATACAGACACTGATGTCGTCTATGATGATACCTGTTTAAATGGTCCTTATTCCATTTATATGTTTTCTTTCCTGTGTGATCACTTTGATATCTCTAAAGTCTTAACGTTCCCTTGTAGCTCACACCATGTACTTCATGTTTATAAGATTTCTTTTCAGAGTGACTTGAATGAGGAACTTGAAGGTCTGAATTGACCCTGAGCCCTTTGTCAGATGTGGAACATTCACAGGATTTCTCCCTAGTGGCACTTCCTGTCCCTTCTTGGCTCTGTTTTGAACTGTCTCCTTGCTCCAGGAAGTACCGTAATACTATTTTTCTTCTGTGTTGGCTGTTGTACTTTTGAGAGGGCGTTTCTTAAGAGGCAAATTTTGTCCAGACTCTGGAGTTTGTGAAAGAGAGATGCAGCTGTTCTTTGACATTCCCTTTTCTTTTTCAGATGCACCTCCATGAAGACGATGGTGAGATTTGTCTTTCCTCTGTACTGCCTGGTGTTCCCTTTGCCTTTGAGATCCATCTCTGTTGCTACTGTACATGTTTCCATCCTCCACTTTCTCTCATGGATTCCTCCTTTGTTTTCCTGCCCATCATCTGCTAGAAAGAGGAGAGAATTCATTGTGAGCTGAGGATGTTCGTTTACTGGAACAATTAATTCTGCATCAATAAACATCATTCAAGTCTGTGTTTTAACCAAGTCTAGTCGGATTGATCGACCAGTTGTTTGGGGAGGAATCCTGGTAAGCTTTGTGGTGATTATCAACCAATAACTCTGCGGAAGAACTTGGACAGAGTATTTGGCCCCACCTTGCTCAGGTTGACTTGGGCTCTGAGGAGCTGAATTGCAAAAGCAATGGATGACTCTATATTTTCCAAATACACGCCTCAAAAATTAATGACCTAGTTGCAGTAGCTATTGGGAACACAGGACTGGAACGTATGGAGTGGCCTCATCAGACCTTGGTCAATTCAGCCAAGTAGAGCCATACATCCCTCCTTGAATATTTCCCTCCATCCCTCCTAGCTTCTCTCTATGAACGAAAGAATTAATGAAACAATGAATGAATGAATGAATGATGTGGCCTTATCAAAGAATGGTTTATGCTGCTGAGTAGGTCTGCCTTCACGTGGCCTTCTTCTTGCTCACTTTAACCAATTTTCGACTGCATGCCTGTCTGACAGGATTTACCCCCTTTCTTTTACCCATCTTCCCCTGCCATCCAGCTAGGAGATTTTCCTTTTCCCCCTGTTGATATTTTGTTTACTCTCTGATATGCGAGAAAAACAGACTAACATGGATACTATTAAAAAATTTTTTAACAAGTCACAATCAATTTTCTGATGGGTAGTGAAATGCGGAAGTAGAGGAGTTGGGGAAGAGAATCATGCCTTCTGAAGAATTAGTCCTGTCCGTTAGGACAGGGGTATTTGGGTGAAAAATAACATTCAAAGCAGGGGTGGTGGGTCCGGCTGAGTATAGAATTTTAACAAGTTTTAAAGTTACAAACTTAAACTAGCAAAGTTATGGTCCATTAAATGTCTATTTGTAGTCTTGTATTATTATACAAGATGCAAAGGTGGCTCAGTGGTTATGAATCTGGCCTTATTAGGTGGAAGGCGGTCAAGTTGGCAGATGGAGACCCGGGTACTGCATAACACTTTGAGCGACTGTCTCTGCCTTAGCTCCTGCAAACCTAGCAATTCAAAAGCAAGGCATTGCAAGTAGATAAAAAGAGACCACTTTGATGGGAAGGTGAAGAGCATTCCATGCAACCTTGTAAGCTGTGGGAGGCTTAGGCAATGTAATTCAGCACTAGTACACTTGCTTTTGACATAACGGCCTTGCTGGGTTCCCGTCACCTCCCCTGGTTTCCCATAAGGTGATAATTTTCTTCAGGCGTTCAATTGAATGGCATTATGATTATCTCAAAAAAAGATTTATAGAAGTTTATACACCAGTGGTGCCCAAACTGTGGTCAACAGGCTGGGACAGGCCCACGCTCTACATGGGGCTGCCCTTGGTTACCATTTGGATACAGCAACTGGTCCAGAATGCAGCTGCCCGGGTGGTGATGGGGTGTGGGCAGTATGCACATGCCTCTCCACTGCTTCGGGAGCTACAGTGGTTGCCAGTATGTCTCTGGGTGCAATTCAAGGTGCTGGTAATTACCTTTAAAGCCCTACATGGTAGTGGGCCAGGATACATAAGAGATTGCCTCACCTCAAGAACTTCTGCCCGTCCCACCAGAGCAGAACGGAGAGGCTCTCTAGCTGTTCCATCGGCCAGAGAGGCGCATCTCTCTGGCACCAGAAGGAGGGACTTCTCTGTCTCTGGTCTGACCCTATGGAACCTCCTGCCAAGGAAGCGGCACCTCCAGACGGAGTTACTGCCTGTTAGGAAGAACTTAAAAACATGGCTGGCAGGGCCGATATGGGGTACGGGATGCACCACAACCCCAGGCTGCTGGCTAGTGTGAGTTCCCTCTCTCCCTCAACGCCCTTTTAAAGTAATTTTAAGAGTTAGTTTGACTTTTTTTTAATTTTCACTTGTTTATTTTAAATCTTTTAGAATTTGGATTCATATTGGTGACAATGTTTATATCAGATGTTAACTCCCCTGAGTTGCCCTGGCAAGGAGGGCAGTATACAAATTCAAATACATAGAGAAATAGATTGCTACCAATGCTGGAAATGCTCTGACATCACCAGAAGTGCCGAAACACAGTGAAAAACTACCAACAAATAATTCTGACTGTTTATTCAAAAGATCTCATTCTAGTCAAAGAGTTTATTTTGGTATCAGGGCAATTTTTAATAAATGATTTAAGTTAAAATCTTGTTAAAACTATTCCAGTAAATAACACTGTTAAAAACAGTAAGGGAGCATGAAGACATTGGGAGAAAATTAGGATGTGAGGTGAGGAGTTCCACATCTCAGGTCCTCCTTTTATATAACAGTCTTCTGAGATTCAAAAGTTGTGTCAAAGAAGCAGACCTATATATTTGAGATCCCGTGGAAGAAAAGATTTCTGTGAAACTGTGGGAATGATTGCATGGAAAGACACTGTTAGATATTTGAATGTCCAGGCGGCGGGAAAATCGCCGCCTCCTATTGGTCAGTGGGCTGGCTCAAGCAGGGTATTTAAACCCCTGCTGGCCAGCCGTTGTGTTGTTGTTGTTGCTGTGACTTGAAATAAACAGGCGTGTTGTTTGGGTTCAACTACCGGTGTCCGTGTCCTCACTCCGCCCACGGATCCCCGGATCCAACACTGGCGACGAAGGTGGGATACTGAGGAACGGCACAGAACCAACACGCGCCAGAGCCAACATCCGCAAGGCACATCGCTATGGCTACCTACGTCCCACCGACACCCTTCCAGCCCAAAGATGAGAGGTGGAAGAGCTACATGGACCGGTTCGAGTTCTCCCTCGTGGCGGCAGAACTGGCGGACATCGCACCCGAGCGGAAGAAGGCGTTCTTCCTGACGCACTGCGGTCCCAAGGTCTACGAGGTCGCCCAGTCCTTGGTGGACCCGATGCCCATCACGGAGGTCTCCTGGGAGGCCCTGCAGCGGGCTCTCAAAGACCATTATGCGCCGGAGCCATCCAAATTCGTTTTCCGGGTCCAATTTCGGGACCGGTACCAGATGCCCGGGGAGCCCATAGGCGAGTACCTGGCCGCCCTGAGAGCCGCAGCCATCCCGGCCGTTTTCGGAGCTTTCCTTGAGGATTCCCTAACCGAGCAACTCATCAGGGGGGGTCCGGGATAATAAGCTCCGGAAGAGACTGCTCGCCCGGAGAGACCTGACCCTGGCCGGAGCCATCGAAGAGGCTAGAGCCTTCGAGCTCTCCACGTCGGCCGCGGCCGCATTCCACAGGTCCCCGTCGGCACCCCACCAAGCCACCGCTCACCACCAGGACGTCGCCCCAGACGAGGACGAGGACGGGGACGAAGAGGCAGAGGTGTGCGCGACGGACGGGGGAAGCTCGGGAAGAGGAAATCAGCGCTGTGCCAGCTGTGGGGGGCCACACCAGAGGGCACACTGCCGTTTCCGGGAAGCCATCTGCCGCTACTGCGAGAAGCGGGGCCACATCGGGAAGGTCTGCCGGGCAAGGCAAGCAGAGGGCCAAGTTGACCGGCAGATTCAAAAGTTCCCGCCGGGCAAGATGGCCGCCAGCCACAGGTCCAATCAGAGGCGCCAAGGACGGAACGGCGGCAAGTTTGAAGATGCCGGCACACACACGCTGACCATTGGGCACACCGCAACGGAGAAGGGAGAGAAATTCTATACAACCGTCACGATCGACGGGGCCGAGTGCTCCATGGAAGTCGACTCCGGGGCCGCCATCACCATCATACCCTGGAGGTGGATGAAGAAGGCATTTCCGGCCCTAAAAGAATCGGATCTCCAGACCCAGAGGGTCCGGGTAAAGGACTGCCAGGGCAAGTACCTCCCCGTCGCCGGGCAGAAGTGGGTCCAAGTCAAATACGGACAGAGGGAGGAGAGCCTACCTCTGACCGTAGTCCATGGCAATATTCCCACGCTGCTGGGCACCAACTGGTTCCCCGCCCTGGGGCTGTCCATCGCGGGCATCCACAGCGCCGCCACCGACCAGCCCGGAGACGCCTCACTGAGGGACGACCTGATGGCCGAGTTCCAGGACGTTTTCGGGGAAGGCTTGGGCAGGTATGTGGGGTCGCCCATTTCCTTTGCGCTCAACCCGAGCATTGCCCCGATTCGGCTTAAAGCCAGGCGGGTCCCACTGGCCCTCAAACCCAGGGTCGAGAGGGAGCTCGACAAGTTAGTTGCCCAGGGGATCCTCGTTCCCGTAGACCATGCCCGGTGGGAAACCCCCATAGTGACCCCCATTAAACCGGACGGGTCCGTGCGCATTTGTGCCGACTACAAGTGCACAATAAATAAAGCCTTGGAACCAAGCGCCTACCCGGTCCCTGTCATAGACCACCTGCTACACTCACTGGGCCCCGGCAAAATCTTTGCCAAGCTGGACCTGGCCCAAGCGTATCAACAGCTACCGGTAGACGACGCCACGGCCGAAGCCCAAACCATTGTAACGCACCGGGGGGCATTCAAGTGCACGAGGCTGCAATTCGGAGTCAGCATAGCCCCGGGGCTTTTCCAAAGCACGATGGAAAGGCTTCTCCAGGGACTCCCGGGGGTAGTGCCCTATTTCGATGATGTTTTGATCATCGCGGGGGACCCGGGGCAACTCAAGGATAGGGTCTCCGCTGTCCTGGCGAAATTTAGGGCCGCCGGGCTGAGAGTAAAGCGGGACAAATGCTTACTGGGGGTCCCCTCTGTGGAATTCCTCGGGTTCCGCATTGATGCCAAGGGCATCCACCCAACAAAAGGGAAAGTGGAAGCCATCCAGAACGCCCCGGCCCCCAGGAACAAGCAGGAGCTGCAGGCATTCCTAGGGCTCCTAAATTTCTATGCAGCCTTCCTGAGGGGAAAGGCCACCGCGGCTGAGCCCTTACATAGACTGTTAGCGGCCAGGGAAGAATGGGTGTGGGGACCGGAGCAAAAGGCGGCCTTCCAGGCAGTAAAAAATCTACTCTCACAGGACAGTTTTCTGATCCAATATAATGCGACCCTGCCACTGGTCCTCGCCTGCGACGCGTCTCCCTACGGCGTCGGCGCAGTCCTGGCCCACCGACTGCCTAACGGCCTCGAGGCGCCCATCGCCTATTACTCCAGGACGATGTCACCGACGGAGAGGAACTACGGCCAGATCGACAAGGAGGCACTGGCGGCGGTGGCAGGGGTAAGGAAGTTCCATGACTACCTGTATGGCCGGGACTTTGAACTTATAACGGACCATAAGCCCCTGTTGGGACTATTGGCCGGCAACCGCCCCACACCCTCAGCCTTATCCCCCCGGATGCAACGGTGGGCCATTTTCCTCTCGGGGTACTCCTACACCTTGGTCTACCGGCCCGGGAAACACATGGGCAACGCAGACGCCTTGAGCAGGTGCCCCCTCCCGACCCAGGATGGCGCGGACAGGGGGGAGGCATCGGTGCTCGTCCTGGACGTCCTGGACTCTGCCCCCACCACCTCGGCCGAGGTTGCCAGGGTTTCGGCGAGGGACGCCGAACTCCGCACCGTCTCCAGCTGGGTCCAGCGGGGTTGGCCGGACAAGGGGGAAGGGGAATTCAAGGTATTTCACGATAAACGGGACGAACTGTGTTGTGTAGGGGGTTGTTTGTTGTGGGGGGACCGGGTAGTAGTCCCCAAGAAACTCCGCCCCAAGGTCCTGGAGACGTTACACACTAGCCACCCGGGGATAGTGAAAATGAAGGGGTTGGCCCGAAGCTACGTCTGGTGGCCAGGCATTGACAAGGACATTGAGTCGTGGGTGGCCAAATGCACACCTTGCCAGTCATCACGGCCCAATCCACCATCCGCCCCAGTCAGGGAATGGGAACAGCCCACGGGCCCCTGGCAGAGGATCCACATCGACCTTGCCGGCCCCTTCCACGGACACACATTCCTCATAGCAGTGGATGCATACTCGAAATGGTTGGAGGTCCGACTCCTGAGTAGCACCACGGCCCGAGCCATAATTAAGGAGCTCCGGCAACTATGGGCCACGCACGGCATTCCGGACACCCTGGTCTCCGACAACGGCCCCCAGTTCACGGCCACGGAGTTTGAGCAGTACCTGGCATCCCTTGGAACCAGGCACGCGCTCACCTCCCCCTTCAGAGCACAAGGGAATGGGCAAGCCGAGAGGTTCGTCCGCAGCGCAAAAGAGGCCCTAGAAAGGCTGGGGCCCGGGGACTGGCAGGAGCGCATAGACACCTTCTTACTCGCCCAGCACAATCTTCCCTGCGCTGCCACTGGAAGGGCACCCGCAGAATTGCTCATGGGTCGGAGACTCCGCTGTCAGCTTGACAGGCTACACCCTAGGTACTCCCCAGATAAGTTCCGAGGAGACCCGCCACACAGCCGGACACTGGCCGTCAACACACCGGTTTTTGCCAGGAACTACGCATCTGGCCCACCATGGGAAGAGGGTACCATCAGCGACACACTGGGCCCCTACACCTACAGGGTTCACCTCACTGATGGTCGGACATGGAAACGCCATGTCGACCAACTCAGGAGGCGAACGAGCCCCGACACGGAAGGCAACCACCCCCTGGGAGCGCAGACCGGCCCGGAGCCAGACATGCACCCGATGGACGAACCGGTCACCGACCCGGTTCGACCAAGAGACATCCCCATGCAGCCCGCTCCATCACCAGCCAACTTACCGTGCGGAGCAGGCTCACCCCCGGTCACCGTGGAACCTGACGCTCCTATTCCGGGTCCGCCGCAGGCCCAGCCGGGGCGGAGCGAGAGCGACAGGTCCGCTCTGCCCGACACCCCAGCGCCGACTGAATTGCGCAGGTCTGACAGGGTCAGGACACGCCCCCGTCATCTGGACGATTTTGTATGCAAATAACAGGTTAAGTGCATGCTGGGGGAAAGGGGTGTTAGATATTTGAATGTCCAGGCGGCGGGAAAATCGCCGCCTCCTATTGGTCAGTGGGCTGGCTCAAGCAGGGTATTTAAACCCCTGCTGGCCAGCCGTTGTGTTGTTGTTGTTGCTGTGACTTGAAATAAACAGGCGTGTTGTTTGGGTTCAACTACCGGTGTCCGTGTCCTCACTCCGCCCACGGATCCCCGGATCCAACAGACACAATAATGTTTTTTCTCCTCTGTGCACATCTCAGATTGAGAAAGACTTAATAAATTATCAAAACTCTACAAAACCCCCAATCTGTTTTCTTCCCCATTCGTACATGTTGGTACAGTTTAAGATCTGGTGAGTGGCAGAAGTTCATTTGGTGTAATTTTCAAAGTTTTCTCTCAGGGTGCATCTGTAGATCTCTTATGCGCTGTGCTCTATTAAGGAAGCTTTCTCCACAATCTCTACATTTATAGGGATTCTCCCCTGAGTGTATTTCTTGATGTAGTCTAAGATCTGAGCTGCGGCAGAATCTTTCCCCACATTCATTAATTATAGAGATGTAATGTAACTTAATGTTGGATAGACCAATGAAACATTGCCCACTTTCTTCAGCTCATTTCATGGGTGACTTTGATGATATACTGTGAGATTTGCTTGGCGACTGATTTCCATTTGACATTTTTTTTCAGAGTGAAAGGATTTCTCTCCACTTGCATCACTTTTGTAGGGTCTTTCCCCTTGTATGCAGTCTCTGATGTCTTCTAAGGTTTCCAGTCTGCTGAAATGCCTTTTCACATTCATCACACTTGTAGGGTCTCTCGCCTGAATGAGTTTTCTGATTTCTTTTAAGGTTTGTTCGTGACTGAAATGCCTTTGTACATTCATCACACATATAAGGTCTTCCCCCTGTATGAGTTTGCTGATGTAATGTAAGGAAATTAGAATACCTGTAGCAATTCCCACATTTTTTTGCATTTATAGAGACTCTCCCATGTATGAATACGCTGATGTCTTCTAACATTGTGTGAGTGCAAATAGGCAATCATTGTCTCATTTATCACATTTATAAGGTTTCTCCCCTGTGTGATCACTTTGATGTTTCTTAAGTCCTAAAGTTCCCTTCTAGCTCATGCCATGTTCTTCATGTTCATAAGATTTCTTTTCAGAGTGACTTGAATGAGGTACTTGAGGGTCTACATTGACTCTGATCCCTTTGTCAGATGTGGAGCATTCATGGGATTTCTCCCTATTGGTAATTTGCATCCCTTCTTGGCTCTGTTTTGAACTCTCTCCCTGCTCTGAGTGGTAATACATTTTTCCCTCTGCATGGCCTGTTGCACTTTTGAGAGGGCGTTTCTTCAGAGGCATCTTTTGTACAGACTCTGGGCTTTGAGGAACAGAGAGGCACCTGTTTTTTGACATTCCCATTTCTTCCTCAGAGGTATCTCCACGCAGATGAGGGCAAGGTTTGTCTTTCCTCCATTTCCCCTGGCATTCCTTTTGGCCCTGAGTTCCATCTCTGTTGTCATTGTGCTCGTTTCCATCCTCCACTCGCTCAGGTGATGCTGGATGGATTCCTCCTTTGTCTTGCTGACCATCGTCTTCTAGAAAGAGAAGATAATTCATTGTGAGCTGAGGATTTGCGTGTTTAATGGGGTAAGTCATTCCAGTTCAGTGATAGTGAACCTTTAAGACAGGCACTCTCAATTAAAAACGTGTTTATGATGGCCATGGACACATTTACGGCCATCATAAAAGCATTTGTGTAAATGGCCACAAATGGCTTTAAATGGGTTCATGGCTGATTCTGGCTGTGGCGGTGGCTGTGGCAGTGGCAAAGGTGGAGGCCGGATTATTTGACACCCTGGCTCATAAATTGAGATCCCCTGCTTTAAGAGATCAAATGTCCAAAGAGGCTGCCACTTGCGCTGCAGTGGGGTGGGTGACCTTAGTGCTGGAAAGTGGGAGGAAGCATTCTTACTGGGCTTCTGGGCAGAGCGGCGGTGAAACCTCTGTGGTAGGGGAGGGAGGATGTTTTCCTATTGGGTAGCTGTATAGAGGTTGAGGGAGAACAGCACACATGCTCACAGAGAGGGCTCTGAGTGCCCGTTCTCCATCGGTTCTCCATCACTGTTCTAGATGGATAAATCTCATTCTAGTCTGGGTTTTAACGAAGTCGAGTTGGATTCATTGTCCTGTTGTATAGACATTTGTTTTTGTATGCGTCTACACATGCTTCACAATGATAGTGCTTTTCTAATGTGAACACTGATGGTCTCTAAAGCAATTTAGATATCTGAACTGTTTTCCACATTTTTCACAATGATAGGGTTTCTCTCCTGTGTGCATGCATTGATGCACTCTAAGATTCGAATGCCTCTGACATGACTTTCCACATGCATCCCACTTGTAGGGTTACTCACCTGTATGAGTTTGCCTATGTCGTGAAAGTTGTTTAGACCACTTAAATGCCATTCCACATGAATCACACCTGTAGGGTTTCTCCCCTGTGTGAATTCGCTTATGTGATTTAAGGGATGATTGCATCTGAAATGCCTTTCCACATTCCTCACACTTGTAAGGTCTCTCCCCTGTATGAGTTCGCTTATGTCTTGTAAGGTGTCCATGCTGCCAAAATGCCTTTCCACACTCATCACACTTGTAAGGTCTTTCCCCTGTATGAATTTGCTTATGTTTTCTAAGGTCTGCAGACTGCTTAAAAGCCTTTCCACACTCATCACACTTGTAAGGTCTTTCACCTGTGTGAGTTCGTTTATGTTTTGTAAGTTCTCCAGACTGCTTAAAAGCCTTTCCACACTCATCACACTTATAAGGTCTTTCACCTGTGTGAGTTCGCTTATGTCTTTTAAGGTCTCCAGACTGCATAAAAGCAATACCACATGCATCACACTTGTAAGGTCTTTCACCTGTGTGAGTTCGCTTATGTCTTGTAAGTTCTCCAGACTGCATAAAAGCAATACCACATGCATCACACTTGTAAGGTTTTTCACCTGTGTGAATTCGCTTATGTCTTGTAAGGTGCGAATGCTGCCTAAAAGCCTTTCTACACTCATCACACTTGTAAGGTCTTTCCCCTGTATGAGTTTGTTTATGTTGTCCAAGGTGTCCTTGACTCTTAAATGTCTTTCTACACTCATCACACTTGTAAGGTCTTTCCCCTGTATGAGTTCGCAGATGTATTGTAAGGGAACTAGAATGCCTGTAGCTCCTCCCACATTCTTCACATTTGTACAGCTTTCCCCCTGTGTGCTTTCGCTTATGATGTATAAGGTATCCAGGCTGCCGGAATGCCTTTCCACATTCATCACACTTGTAAGGTCTCTCCCCTGTATGGGTATGCTGATGAAATGCAAGGGACCTAGAAGACTTGTAGCTCTTCCCACAAATTTTGCATTTATACAGACGCTGATGTCGTCTAAGATGATACCTGTGCAAATTGGCCTTTGCATATTTATATGGTATCTCTCCTGTGTGATCATTTTGCTCTCTCTTAAGTCCTAAAGTTCCTTTGTAGCTCATGCCGCATTCTACACGTTTATAAGATTTCTTTTCTAAGTGACTTGAACGAGGTACGTGCGGGTCTATATTGACTCTGAGCCCTTTGTCAGATGCGGAGCATTCACTAGATTTCTCCCTAGTGGCAGTTCCTGTCCCTTCTTGGCTCTGTTTTGAACTCTCTCCCTGCTCCAGGAAGTAATACTCTTTTTTGTCTGTGTGGCATGTTGCACTTTTGAGGGGACGTTTCTTAAGAGGCAAATTTTGTCCAGACTCTGGAGTTTGTGAAAGAGAGATGCAGCTGTTCTTTGACATTCCCTTTTCTTCATCAGATGCACCTCCATGAAGACGATGGTGAGATTTGTTTTTCCTCTGAACCGCCTGGTGTTCCTTTTGCCTTTGAGATCCATATCTGTTGCTACTGTATTTGTTTTCATCCTCCACTCTCTCTGGAGATGTCTCATGGATTCCTCCTTTGTTCTCCTGCCCATCAGCTGCTAGAAAGAGGAGAGAATTCATTGTGAGCTGAGGATGTTCGTTTAATGGAACAAATAATTCTAGATCAATAAACATCATTCTAGTCTGAGTTTTAACAAAGTCTAGTTGGATTGATCGACCAGTTGTTTGGGGAGGAATCCTGGTAAGCTTTGTGGTGCTTATCAACCAATAACTCTGCAGAAGGACTTGGACAGAATATTTGGCCCCACCTTGCTCTTTCTATTGCTCAGGTTGACTTGCGATCTGAGGAGCTGAATTGCAAAAGAAATGGATAACCATACTGCTAGATCCGGAGATCGGGGCGCGGGAGTGAGGACACGGAAGCCATTGTAGATGAACCGAACAACACGTCTGTTTATTGTGGATACAACAAGACAACAACAACAACGGCTGGGGAGGCAGGGATTTAAATACATTGCTTGGCCCAGCCCACTGACCAATAGGGAGCGGCGATTTTCCCGCCGCTGGACATTCAAATATCTAACACCCCTTCCCCCCAGAATGCACTACTCCCTCTATTTGCATACATAATCATCCAGATGACGAGGGCGTGTGCGAGCTCTACAGGACCTGCGCAGTTCAGTCGGCGCCGGGGCATTGAGCAGAGCGGACCTGTCGCTCTCGCTCTGCCCTGGCTGGGCCGGGGACTGTTCCGGATGGCCAGCGACGGGTTCTGTGGCGATCGGGGGTGAACCTGCTTCACTGGGTAAGTCCTCCGAAAGTAGATCTTCGCGAGTGGGAGTGCTGTCGGGTCGAACCGGGTCGGTGACCTGTTCAGCTGGTGTGTATGTATCGGGATCTGGGGTGGCCTGCACTTCGGGGTTGGCGTCGTTTTGCGTGTCGGGACTCGTCCACCTCCTGAGCTGGTCAACATGGCGTTTCCATGCCCGACCATCAGTGAGGTGAACCTTGTACGTGTAAGGGCCCAGCATGCCACTGATGATTCCTTCTTCCCACTGGGGGCCAGAAGTAAAGTTCCTGGCGTAGACAGGGGAGTTTATTGGAAGTGTGCGGCCTCGCGATTGTCCCTCCCGCTATTTGTCCGGGGAGTACTGGGGGTGCAAACGGTCTAGTTGGCAGCGGAGTCTCCTGCCCATCAGGAGATCCACCGGGGCCCTTCCCGTGGCAGCACAGGGGAGATTGTGCTGTGCCAACAGGAACGTATCTATTCTCTCCTGCCAGTCTCCAGGTCCCAACCTCCCCAAAGCTTCTTTTGCGCTGCGCACGAACCTCTCGGCTTGCCCATTTCTCTGTGCCCTGAAGGGGGAGGTGAGGGCGTGCCTGGTTCCTAAGGAAGCCAGGTACTGCTCAAATTCTGTGGCAGTGAACTGTGGGCCGTTGTCGGAGACCAGGGTGTCTGGAATGCCATGTGTGGCAAACAGCTGTCTTAGCTCCCGAATGATTGCTCTGGCGGTGGTGCTATTCAAAAGTCTAACTTCTAGCCACTTTGAATATGCGTCCACGACAATTAGGAATGTTTGGCCGTGGAATGGGCCGGCTAGGTTGATGTGGAGCCTCTGCCACGGACCCTCAGGTTGCTCCCATTCCCTGACAGGGGCTGCTGGAGGATTGGGCCGGGATAACTGGCAAGGCGTGCATTTGCCTACCCACGCCTCTATGTCCTTGTCAATGCGGGGCCACCACACGTAACTCCTGGCCAACCCTTTCATCTTCACCACCCCCGGGGGACTGGAGTGCAACGTTTCTAGTACTGACGGGCGGAGTTTCTTGGGAATTACCACCCGGTCTCCCCACAACAGACATCCCCCCATGCAACTCAGTTCGTCCCGCTTGTCAAAAAACACCTTGAACTCCCCTTCCCCCTTGTCTGGCCAACCGCGCTGAACCCAGTTGGAGACAGTCCGGAGTTCGACGTCCTTCACTGTGGCCCGGGCAACCTCAGCCGACGTGGTGGGGGCAGAGTCTAAACTGTCCAGGAAAAGCACCGACGTCTCCCCCCTCTCTGCGCCGTCCTGATCCGGAAGGGGACATCTGCTCAGTGCGTCCGCGTTCCCCATATGCTTCCCGGGCCGGTAAACCAGCGTGTACGAATACCCAGACAAAAACAGGGCCCAGCGCTGCATCCGGGGGGACAAGGCCGACGGAGTCGGGCAGTCACCGGCCAGGAGCCCCAGAAGGGGTTTGTGGTCCGTAATAAGTTCAAAGTCCCAGCCATATAAGTAGTCATGGAATTTTCTTACCCCTGCCACTGCTGCTAGCGCCTCCTTATCGATCTGCCCGTAGTTCCGCTCCGTCGGTGACATGGTTCTGGAGTAGTAGGCGATGGGCGCCTCGAGACCGTTGGGCAGCCGGTGGGCAAGGACCGCGCCGACGCCGTAGGGAGACGCGTCGCAGGCGAGGACCAGTGGCAGGGTGGCATTATATTGGATCAGGAAACTGTCCTGTGATAAGAGATTTTTAACAGCTTCAAAAGCCAACTCTTGTTCGGGGCCCCACTTCCATCCTGACTTGGCCGCCAGCAGTCTGTGCAGCGGCTCCGCGGCGGTGGCCTTTCCTTTCAGGAACGCCGCATAGAAATTCAAGAGCTCCAGGAATGCCTGCAATTCCTGCTTATTCTTTGGGGCCGGGGCGTTCCGTATTGCCTCTACCTTGCTCTTGGTTGGGTGGAAGCCTTTAGAGTCAATCCGGAACCCCAAAAACTCCACAGAGGGTACCCCGGGGAGACCGTGGAGGAGTCTCTCCATGGTGCTCTGGAAAAGCCCCGGCGCAATGCTGACCCCAAACTGTAAACGGGTACACTTGAACGCTCCTGGGTGTGTCAGTATGGTCTGCGCCTCGGCCGTGGCGTCGTCCACCGGTAGTTGCTGGTAAGCCTGTGCCAGGTCCAATTTGGCAAAGATCTTCCCTGGGCCTAGTGAGTGCAGCAGGTGGTCAATGACGGGAACCGGGTATGCTCTTGGCTGTAATGCTTTGTTTATGGTACATTTGTAATCAGCACATATGCGCACGGACCCGTCCGGTTTTATAGGGGTCACTATGGGGGTCTCCCACCGGGCATGGTCAACTGGGACAAGGATTCCCTGGGCCACCAGCTTATCCAGTTCCTTCTCAACCCTGGGCTTAAGGGCCAGAGGGACTCTCCTGGCCTTAAGTCGGATTGGGGCGACACTTGGGTTTAAGGAGAAAGAGATGGGTGTCCCCACGTACCTGCCCAATCCTTCCCCGAAAACGTCCTGGAACTCCACCATCAGGTCGTCTCATAGCGCTGACTCCGCAGGCTGGCCAATGGTGGAGCTGTGGATGCCCGCGATGGACAGCCCCAGGGCCGGAAACCAGTTAGTCCCTAGAAGCGTCGGAACGTTTCCGTGAATGACGGTGAGCGGCAGGGTCTCCTCTCTCTTCCCGTACTTGACTTTGACCCACTTCTGGCCTGCCACGGGGAGGAACCTGCCCTGGCAGTCCTTGACTCGGAGCCGTTGGACCTGGAGGTCGGACTCCTTAAGGGAGGGGAAAGCTCGCTTCATCCACCTCCAGGATATCAGGGACACCGCGGCCCCTGAGTCGACCTCCATTTTGCAGTCTGTTCCATCTATCCGGACCGTGGCATAGAACTTCTCTCCCCTCTCTGTGTTGGCAGTACTGATGGTTATGGTGTGAGCTTCGGCATCTTCAAATTTGGCGCCGTGGTTTCCCTGGCGCCTGTGATTGGTTCGGTGGGTGGCGGCCATCCTGCCCGGCGGGAAATTTTGAACGTGCCGGTCAGCCTGATTCCCTGCTTGCTTCGCTCGGCAGACTTTTCCAATATGCCTCCGTTTGTCGCAGAGGCGGCAGATAGCATCTCTGAAATGGCAATGTGCCCTTTGGTGTGGCCCACCACAGCTGGCACAGCGCTGGCCGCTCCTTCCTTGGCTTGCCCCGTCGGTCGCACACACCTCCGCTTCCTCGTCATCCTCCTCATCGGGGCCGATGTCTTGGTGGTGTCCTGTGGCTGGATGCTGCGCCGACGGGGCCTGATTGATGGAGGATGCGGCCGATGTGGATACTTCGTAGGCCCTTGCCTCATCGATTACCGTGGTCAGGGTCAGATCTCTTCTGGCCAGGAGGCGCTTCCGGAGTTTATTGTCCCGGACCCCTCGGATGATTTGCTCTATCAGAGCGTCTTCGAGGTACGGCCCGAATGCGGCCGAGATGGCGGCTGTCCTCAGTGCGGCCACAAACTCTCTTATGGGCTCCCCCGGCATCTGGTAACGATCCCTGAAGTGTATGCGAAAGACAAACTTGGAGGGCTCCGGTGAGAAATGGTTTCTTAGCGCGGTTTTCAGGGTCTCCCAGGAGACCTCCATGATGGGCGTCGGAGCCACCAGGGACTGAGCCACCTCGTAGACCTTGGAACCACAATGGGTAAGGAAGAACGCCTTCTTCCGTTCTCTGGAGATTTCCCCCAGCTCCGCGGCTATCAGGGAGAACTCGAACCGGTCCAGGTAGCTTTCCCATTTCTCGTCCTTCGGCTGGAAGGGAGCCAGTGGTGTGTATGTAGCCATGGCATGGTGCCGTTTCAGTTGGCTCAAAGGTTTTCTTCGGTTCTGGCTCGTTCCTCAAGATCCCATCTTCGTCGCCAGTGCTAGATCCGGAGATCGGGGCGCGGGAGTGAGGACACGGAAGCCATTGTAGATGAACCGAACAACACGTCTGTTTATTGTGGATACAACAAGACAACAACAACAACGGCTGGGGAGGCAGGGATTTAAATACCCTGCTTGGCCCAGCCCACTGACCAATAGGGAGCGGCGATTTTTCCGCCGCTGGACATTCAAATATCTAACACATACATTTCCAAAAATGAACTCTTCAACAATTAATGACCTATTTGCAGTAAGTTGGGGACAAAAATGGCAAGGATTTAGCTGATGCAGAAGAGATTAAGAAAAGATGGAAAGAGTACACAGAGGAACTTTACAAAAAAGGACCTCAGCACCCCTGATAATCACAATGATGAGAACATCTTGTATAATAATTTTTTGTTGTTGTTCGGTCACATAGTCGATTCTGACCCTTCACGACCCCATGGACCATTGCCCGTCAAGTGCCCCTGTTCTCCACTAACCTCCTCAGCCCGTACAGCTCTGTGCCCACTGCATATACAATACCATCTAGCCATCTCATTTTTGGTCATCCCCTTCTTCTTTTGCCCTCCACCATTCCTAGCATCAAGGCTTTCTCAAGTGAATCCTCTCTTCTCATTTGGTGTCCAAAATACTTTAGGTTCATCTTCACTATTTGACCTTCTAAGAAGCAATCAGGGTTGATTTTTTTATATATTTAATTGACCAAACCTTTGCTAGTTTAAGTTTTTTATTGTAAAACTTGTTAAAATGCTATACTCAACCTGTACCCCACCACAAGACATGTGGGGGTGGCTCAGTGGTTAAGAAACTGGCTTTGTTAGGTGGAAGGCGGGCAAGTTGGCAACTGGAGACCCAGGTTCTGCATGAGAGTTTGTGCATCTGTCTCTGTCTTAGCTCCGGGCAACCAAGCAGTTCAAAAGCAAGACATTGAAAGTAGATAAATAGAGACCATTTTGGTGGAAGGTAAACAGCATTCTGTGCACTCATGGGTGTAAACGTCTGCAGACACAAACAGTACTGGTTATTTGGGTAAGAACAGAGATGAGCACTGAATCCTAGAGTCAGACATGACTGGCTTTTGAGCAAGGGTGACCTTTACTTTTACCTATCTGGAGAAACAACAATTCTCTGCTATTCCATTCGGCTGTGTCCTCTCTCCCAAATGAAGGGAGCATGATCGAAAAGTAACCAGAGACCCAAGATAAAACAATGCCACAAGACAGAGCATGATATGCAATGTGACATTTTAAAATGCAATTTTCAGAAAAAAGTTACAGCTCTTTCACTTTTCATTCTGTTGAATTAGAACACAAGTCTCCCTTAACACACAATCCTTGTGTTAGAGACAGAGAAGAATCACCTCTACCTGCAAGATTCGAAGATGCCTCTGAGACTCCAGAAGGGACAGAAGGATCATCTTCCCCACCACCATCTTCTCCATCTGTTGATTTCTGTAGTTGTTCCACTTCAGGCTCAAGAGGTGCCTCCCTTTCCATGGATCCTGCTCAGAGCTTATCTGACATGTAGCTCCTGTGGCAACAGCAGAACAGAACCCTTTTAGGGCCAGAGTCATGATATCATTCCTAATCTTATTTAAGGAATTCCATTGGCTCAGTGGGGCAACTGAATACCTCTGCATGCTGGTGGAGGGGCATAATACTCAAGCGCACCACTGAAAGAAGGCTACAGGGATGTGCCCCTTTGGATTTTGGGAGTTCAGCAACCAGAATTCCCAGATCATTCTCCAGGGAGTTCCAGTCCACCAACCCACTGTTATAGACCCCCATATTTCCCTAAATGGTGACAGGTCTACTTCATTGAGGCTGTAATCAGGTCCTCCGTACCATTGTTATGATGCTTCCAGGAGATGGTAGTTCTACGAAGGACACTCCATTTAGAGCCTGAAGGCCAGAGATAGTATAATATAACCTATGTGTCCCAATCTAGAACAGTGTTACCCAACCTTTGGTTCTGGGACTTCAATTCCCAGAAGCCTAATCAATTTCCCAAAGCACTGATCAGCCAGTGTACGGACTTAGGCTTCTGGGAATTGAAGTGCAAGCACCAACATTTGGGAATCACTGGCCTAGAATATAGCCTTGCCCAAAGTGGTATGGAGCATGGAAACAGAAGTCTTTTTTCAGGGTGGGTCTGTTATCATTCTCCTTACAAATATTGGTCTGAGTATCTGTAAACCACCTTCTGCCCCATAGATCTTTGAAGCCACCCCTGCCAACCTTCTCTCTAACTTTATGTCCTAGACATGATGAATAGGGGGAATATTTATTGGGCAAAATCCCCCAGGGACACCACCTAATCTAATTCCCTCTGTGAGGTGAACTCAAGCAATAGGGGGAAATTAAATATCCAATTCCAGAGAAGTGACCAGTTTAGGGGAAAACCATCAATAGAGTAGGCATGTATTGGGATATTTTCTCAGAAATGAATAGAAGCAAGCACCCAAATTTGGTCGTCTTACCTTGGAAGTCTCCACCTCATTCTTCTGGAGCTTGATGGCAAGTTAAAACTCTCCTCTTTCTTCCCCTCTTTTATCACACCCAGCTCTTCATTGCCCCTTTCAATTGATTCAGCTGCTTAGAATTTCCCTTAAGATGATCATGGTGTGCTGGGACTTGTATTTCAGAAGGAAATTGGAACTCAGGTGGAGATGCAGAGAGGAAAGTTGTTTTGTGATGGAAGAAAGATTTATGAATGGACCTGACATACTCAGCTTTTTGTTTTCATCAGTAAATGTCCTGTCTTGCTTCATTCAAAATTTCAATCTGTGAGGCTACTTTTATGTATTTAAGAGTGCAAATGAACACAATAGCTGAACTTCTATTGTTTTTTTCTGTTAAGGGGCATTAGAGTAGACCACTGAATTCCTTGGGATGTGGTCACTCAACTTCCACTATGTGCCAATGATTCAAAGGGGCCTATTCTATTTTCAATTTAGGATCCAAAAGAAATGGCAAATAGAATAAGCCCATTTGTACAAAATTTCCATGTGTCAGGCCAATTAAAATATTTATGGCAAGAGTGCAAATGCACACAATAGCTGAACTTCAATTGCTTTTTCTGTTGGCCTTAACAGAATTAGATTGCTTGAGATTGAGTGAATCAACTTCCTGTATGTTGCATTGCATTGATTCAAATTGACCTAATCTATTTGCAACTTAGGATCTAGAATAAGTCACAAGTAGAGTAGGCCCATTTTCATTCCTTGAAGCTACAAAGGCAATACTTCACAAAGGCCAATAAATGAGGCATTTGGATTTGACTTCACGGCACATAATTATTTTATTGCTGCACACTATTGCCCCTGTTCAACCCCTCTGGAGAGACACCAAAATGATGGAGAAGGACTACGGTGTTCATCAAGCTGAGATTTTGATGTGCTCAACATCAAAACACTTACAGCAATCTTAAAATTAGTAACCTCCAAAAGCACCCATCAGGAGGGGGTCGCTGGGCGGGGCATAAACCCCAGGCGACCCGGTTCGGTCACCTCTCCGGGCCCCCTCTGGAAGCGTACTTCTGGGTAGCCAAAATGGCTGCCCAGAATTGCGCATGCGTCAAACCTCTATTTGATGCATGCACAGTAAAAAATCGATGAAAGGAACTAAGCGACTGTACAAGCAGCAGTGGTGGCAATGGTATCCTTTCCTTGCCACGCTGCCATGCTGCTGCTGCGGTTTGCTGCTGCACCGCTGTGGTTCCTGCTTGCCTGCTGCCTGCCTAGCTAGGTACTTAAGTTAACAGTTTTTTTGTTTGGGGTGGGTGGGTTGAGGTGTGTGTGTGTGTGTGTGTCTTTATTTTTATTTTATTTATTATTATCATTTATTTTTAATTTTTTTTCTTTGGCTCCGCCCATGACATCATGGTATGATGACATCGGCTCCACCTACGACGCCATGATGTTGTGATGTTGGCCCCACCCATGGTATCCATGACATCACGGTGGGGTAGTACAAAGTTTGACAACCCACCACTGACCCTAGTACAGCATGAGGGTTTGAATGCCCATCTCTTACCCAGTTCCTGCCAACCTAGCAGTTCGAAAGTAAGCAACTGGAAAGAGATAACTATGGAGGACTTTGGTTGGAAATGTTCTTGGGACATGAAAGGAGCCTCATTCGGGCATCCCCTGAGCAGGGTTTCTCCAGAAAAAATCATGTCACAGAATTATTATTATTGTCTGTGCATAAGTTAATGCCATGAGGTTTTACTCTTATGTCTGATGAGGTGGACTTGATACAAAAAAGTTCACATTTTTCGTTGTATTCACTGATATGTTTGCACAGACTAATATGGCTACCACTTCAAAAAGTCCAGAGGAGGGCAACCTGGATGGTCAGATGACTAGAAAGCAATTACACTAGTACCTCTGATAACAACGAGACTTGGTTCCACAAGTCTCGTCGTTATCCAGTTTTTAACGTTGTGTGATGCATTGATTGCATGACATTAACAAAAACCCTGTTCCCTTTCCGAAGAGCAGCCGGGGAGGTCAGGAAACATCAGGAAAAGCGCAGATCGGGTCCCCTGACTTCCCTGGAGATGGCAAGGGCGGCGGGGAGCCCGAAATCAGTGAAAAAAACAAACAAACCAAAGTTTTTTTGTACATATCGGGTGCTCCGACACTCTTGCTACATCTGGGGAGGTTAGGGGACCTGATCAGTGCTGTTTTCCAAAGAGGAAAGGGAACAGGGGGTGGGCGTGATCCACCTGCCTATTTGGAAAGGGTAGTGGGGATTCCATGAGTGGAAACCCCACTGCCCTTTCCAAAGAGTTATCCGGGTGGCAGCATAGGATCGACTGCTTGGGTTGGGGGTTGAACCAGGCGCACACCCGTTCAACCCCCCAACCCAAGTGCTGATCGCATGCTGCAATTGCAGTGCCTGGGGTGGTCTGGGGAGGTTGGGAACAGTGCTGGTCGGGTCCCCTGATCTCCCCAGAGATGGCAGGGGTGCCAGAGAGCCTGAAGTGGGCGAAAAAACTTTTGGATTTTCACCCATTTCAGTCTCCCTGCTGCCCCTGCCACCACCAGGGAGGTCAGGGGACCCAATCCGCACTGTTCCCGATGTTCCCCGACCTCCTTGGCTGCTGAAGTAAGCCAAAACGCTGGGATTCAAATCCTGGTGTTTTTGCTTACTGCAGCAGCTGGGGAGGTTGGGCAACTGATGATACCCAGTTGTACATCTCAGCCCGTGGGGACCCAGGCGGTGCAGTGGAAGTCCTTTCCAGGTGCCTGGAGGCTGTTAAGGTCTGGATGGGGGAAAACGGGCTACAGCTGAATCCCGGCAAGACTGAGTGGCTATGGGTAAGGGGCCCTGTGCTAACACGGGAGTTACCAGCTTTGGTTCTGGATGGGGCAGTTTTGCCCCAAACAGACCCGGTGCGTAATCTGGGGGTCCTCCTGGACTCACGGCTACTGTTCAATGAGCAGGTGGCAGCCGTGGCCAGGAGGGCTTTTGCACAACTTCGTGTAATACGCCAGTTACGCCCGCTCCTAGACCGGGACGCCTTGCTTATGGTCATGCACGCTTTGGTCACCTCCAGACTTGATTACTGTAATGCGCTCTACATGGGGCTGCCCTTGGTGACCATTCGGAGACTGCAGCTGGTCCAAAATGCGGCAGCCCGGGTAGTGATGGGATGCGGGCGTTATGCTCGGGCCTCGCCACTGCTTCGGGAGCTGCATTGGTTGCCAGTTTGTCTCCGGGTGCAATTCAAGGTGCTGGTTATTACCTTTAAAGCCCTATATGGTAGTGGGCCAGGATACCTAAGAGACCGCGTCACCCTAAGAACATCTGTCCGTCCCACCAGGGCGGATCGGAGGGGCTCTCTTGTTGTTCCATCGGCTAGGGAGGCTCGCCTCGCTAGCACCAGGAAGAGGGCCTTTTCTGTGTTCGCCCCGGCCCTGTGGAACCTCCTCCCAACTGAGCTGCGCATGCAGACAGAGCTCCTGTCCTTCCGGAAGAACTTAAAGACCTGGCTGGCAGGACAAGTGTGGGGTTCCAGGGATGGGGGATCCCATGTGGGGTGGTTAGTCTAGGGATACTACCCTTGACGACACCCCCAGATACTGTTTTTAGTTTATGAATTTTAAATTTTTATATTGATGTGTTTTATTCTGTGCTGTAAGCCGCCCAGAGTTGGGCTTGCCCGATTGGGGCGGGTTAGCAAGTGTGAGAAATAAATAAATAAAAAATAAATAAATAAACTTCAGAAACAACATGATGAGCTCCACTGACCTTCCTGGAGCAGGCAGGGTTTCCCTCCCTCTGCCCCCATTCAGCTTTCCAGCCACCCTGCTGCTACAAACGACTGCATTGGATAACGCTAACAGATTGTAAAAAAAAAAAAAAAATTGCATTGTATTGCGATTTCAGCGTTATCCAATGCAATCGTTATCTGAGGTATTACTGTATAATTAATTTCTAGGAACCGATAAGAATAGATGATGATTTAGAAGATAGAGAAAAAATTATTTCTGTTCTCCTGACCATCAGTAAACAATCAGGGGAAGTGTTCCATATCTCATTTGCTGATATGGCTCTTTATCATACTAGATGATTACACAAGCAGCTGTCTTGAAAAGGGCAGGACTTCCATATAAGCGTCAAATGGAGTTTCTACACATGTGCACTTCTGAGCAGCCAGAGAGCAGAGAGGTGATCGAACTGGTTGCCCTGGGGTTTACTACCCCCCCTCCCGGCGATCCCCTCCAGGTTGCTGCTACCGGTTCGGCCGAACAGGTCCAAACTGGCAGCAGCCCACCACTGCATGGGGAACTTCAATTTGCCTTCATTTGGGGCTGGCTCCGAGGTAGCACGGGAGTTCATGGCTTCCATGACAGCTGTGGGCCTGACTCAGGTAATTCAGTTTCCAACCAGGAGCTGTGGCCACATCCTGGATTTAGTTTTCTTGTCGGAGCGGTGGCAGAATGATCTGAAATTACAGGATTGGACATTACACCTGTGCCACGGTCGGATCATGATCTGGTGACTCTGGACTTTCTAGGGGTGAGGCTTCACCTCAGGGAGGTAGGGCCAGTTATATCAGCCCACCCCGGGTGACTGATGGATCTGGATGGATTCCAAAAAGAACTGGGGAAGAATAATTTAAAATTAGAAGTGGAGAATTGGTGTAAGATGATTTGGAAAATTGCCTTGAATGAAAAACTTCCATGTGAATTAAATTTTTAAAAAAGGAATAACTAAAGAAAACAGATTTTGGGACATTCGGAAACCTTTCTTGGTGCATACATTGAAAAATAAGAGAGGGAACAAGATGGTTAGAAAAATAAGTGGTGAATTTGGGACAATGTATATAGCACATGGGAGATATTATTTATTTTTTGGAATAGTAGCCGTGTTAGTCTGTGGATCAGGCATATCAGAAAACAAACAAACAAACAAACAAAAACAAAAAACAAAAAACAAACAAAAAACACACTGAAGCACTTTAAAGACTAAGCACTGCTATATTTTTATTGCTAGCTTTCGTGGATCAAGTCCACTTCATCAGACAAAGAGTGAAACTTACAGGCATGTTCTTTATATAACAAATTCAGGGGCTCAAAGGGAGAAGGGGTGTGGTCAAGCAAGATGACAGACAAGCAAGCACAAGAATGCAGCTTCCATTGGGGATGCAGTTCTGTTGTTTGCATTTGGTGAGGAAGATGATGTCTGTTTGCACCTGTGCAAGTTTCTTCAGGAGGTTGATGGATTTCCACTCCATTCGGCTAAATGTAGTGCTCTTCATACTTGTTAGTCTGTGGTTCAGATATATCAGAAAACAAAACAAAATAAACAAAACAAAATAAAATAAAAAACACTGTAGCACTTTAAAGACTAACTGCTATATTTTTATTGTTAGCAACCTTGAGATTGAAAGGGAGTCATTTAGAGTTTATCTGAATAATCTATAGTTGCTAACGGCTGTGTGAACCTGCATTGTTGTGCTTTTTTGTCTCTCATCTTACTTGACCACACCCCTTTTCCCTTTGAGCCCCTGAATTTGGTATCTAAAGAACATGCCTGTAAGTTTCACTCTTTGTCTGATGAAGTGGACTTGATCCACGAAAACTAACAATAAAAATATAGCAGTTAGTCTTTAAAGTGCTACAGTGTTTTTAATTTAATTTAATTTTGTTTATTTTGTTTTGTTTTCTGATATTATTTATTTTGATTGTCTTACATTAGTAATAATTTAGGATCACAAAAGTTGAATAACAGATATTAAATAAATTAGTATATAAGATAACTGTGTTTAAGAATAAAAATTGGAGGACAAATAAAAATATACGAAGAATGATAATAGATGTATAAATGGAAGAATTGAATTGAAATTTATGAGGAGGATGGAAAAATGAAAAGATATGTCTGATGATAGGTGTAGTTGATATCATGTTGTTATTATTACTAATATAATTATCATCTTCCTTTTTTCCTTTTAGTATGTTTTATGTATGTAGTTTGTTCATCTTTTTTGTTAGTATTTTTGTTAATTCTTTAAAACCTCAATAAAAATTAAAAAACAAACAAATGGAATAGGGATGTATTCTTCTAGATCAGCAACATGATTCGCCTGAGGTTCTTGTCAACCTCTGGAACGAGAGGGCGACGGTGACTTTGTACGTGATTGTAGCACTACGGCCTCTCCATGTCCGTGGGCATCGATCATCCCCATGGTTTACAGAAGAGCTAAGGGAGCTCAAACGGGTAAAGAGACACCAAGAGCGCTGCTGGGTGAAGACCCAGAGTGAGTCTGATCTAACACTTGCTAGACCTGCAATCAATGCCTAGATAGGCGATGGGCATGATGAAACGTTAATATTTAACTGCCCTTATTGTCTCTTCAGATAATCGCCCAGCGACCCAGGTAACCAGTCCCTCCCCAGAGGAGTTGGGGTCGGCCCCTTGTTGACAGAGGTCTGCTGAGGCATTTGCTGATTATCTGATGGAGAAAAATCACTCGAATTCGCTCAAAGTTTAATCCCGGCCTAGAAAATGCAGAGCTGGGGTTGACCGGAGTGCAGTCTGGCCATGTTATCTGGAATCGGTTTGATCCAGTTGTCCCTGATGAAGTGGAGGCAGCTGGGATTTATTTGTGCCACTGCCTGTGCATTAGATCCTTGCCCCACCTGGTTAGTTAAAACTACCTGGGTGGTTACATGTGGTTGGGTTGGAGCAATTATAAATTCATCATTACAGGAGGGGGTCTTTCCAGCATCATTAAAACATACTCTGGTGTGCCCCCTCCTGAAAAAGCCATCACTCGACCCCACAGTGCTTACCAACTACTGGCCTATATCCAACCTGCCCTTTTTGGGTAAGGTTTTGGAGAAGGTAGTGGCTTGGCAGTTACAGGAGATCCTAGGTGAAACGGATTATCTGAATCCTTTTTTGTCAAGATTCATGACTGCATATGGTACTGAGACTGCTTTGGTCACATTGGTGGATGATCTCTGGTGTGAGTGGGATGGTGGTCACCCGACCATCCTGGCTCTTCTTGACCTCTCAGCGACTTTTGATACCGTTGACCATGGTATCCTTCTGGGGCGGCTCTGAGGAATAGGGATCCAGGGCACAGTTTGGTCCTGGTTTTCCTCATTTCTGAAGTGCTGGACCCAGTCGGTGTGGTTGGAGGGTGAGAGCTCCAGTCCGATGCCCCTCCAATATTGGGTGTCTTAGTGCTCAGTGCTCTCGCCTCTCCTATTTAATATCTACATGAAGCCTCTGGGTGAGATCATCCGTTCCCACAGGGTGAGGTATCATCAATATACTGATAATACTCAGTTATACATCTCAGTCCATGGAGATCCTAGTGATGCAGTTGAAGCCCTATCCAGGTGTCTGGAGGCTGTGAGGGTCTGGATGGGGAACAATGGGCTACAACTGAATCCTGACAGTTTTGTGCATAAAGAACGCCTCGCTTAGAGATTAACTCACTTAAAGAGCAGAAATTTCTATGAATGGTAGTCTCACTTACCAACTAAAACAAAAAACTTGCTTAGCAACTAAATCGGGATTCACAAAACACCCCCCCACACACACCAGAAGTCACAATTGGTCACATACAATGGTGTTTTGCTTAAAGAGCAAATTCACTTAAAGAGCAATCCTGTGGAACATATTATGCTCTTTCAGTGAGGTACCATTGTATTTAGTTCTCAGGTTTGACCAAGTTTCCTTTTGATCCCAAATTGTTCTATTTTCTATGGGGTTTTTTCTTTTCGTGCTTCTTTTCCATTTCAAGTCGAACCCAAAGTAAGACTTGGGTCTCGTACAGGGGATGCCAACATAAGTCCCATGGGCCATGTCTGGCCTATGGTACCATTTCATGTGCCCCCCCATCCACAGAAATTCAAAAAACAAATTGGCCACCCCTTTGAAGCTGTTGGGACAAAATGACCACCCTCATTGTGCAGGATGGGTAAAATGAAATCTGGCCCTCAAAGCTGACTGAGAGAGTGTGACCCAGCCCCAGGTTTGAAAAGGTTAGGAACCCCTGGTCTAACAGGTTTTGTAAAAAGAGATTTTTGTTTTTTTTAAAAAAAGGACTGATTAGGGTGACATTGTAGAAATAGCAAAGCAACCTTGTAAGCTGTAGGAGACTTTAGCTATATAATTCAGCACTAGTACACTTGCTTTTGGCCCTGCTGGGTTCCTGTCACCTCCCCTGGTTTCCCATAAGGTAGGAAAGAGACACCACATAATTTGCCCAAACTATGGCCCACAGGCTTGGTCTGGTCCATTGGACGTCACCACCCAGGTGTAACAGAAGTGACCTGCCTCTTGGGTAGGCCCCAACGTTCTTCTGGATTGCACTTCTCTGGCTGGACAACCCAGGCCTCTGATATATGTAGAAAATGTAGCATTAGGCCAAATAACCACTCAAAGTTTCTTCAAGAAATATATTGAAAGCATTGTAACATACTGTACTGGCCTGGGGTCCTGGGTGCGAGGCAGAGGAAGAGGACGACCTGTCAGCTCCACAATCGGGTGGGGTTTCTGGGTTGGAGCCGGCTGGAACAGATGAGGTCCTGGATGAGCAGCCAACTCCACAGACTGGTGAGGTTTCTGGGTTGGGGCCGACTGCAGCAGGTGAGGTCCTGGAAGAGATGGAGGGCTCAAGCCAGGTTGGGCTGCAAGACCCGGGCGTGGCAGGAGGACCAAATAACCAGGCCAGCACTTCGGAAGCAACAAGGGGTGCTTTAAGGCATCAGCTTCAGGAGAGGCGAAGGAGGGCTCGGGCACGCCTCCTTAACAGGTCCACAGCTGTGGACTCTGACTGACCTTAAAAGGAAGTGAAATCTGCTTGCTCCTGGTCAGAGCAATTCTGGAATTTTTGGACCCATACTGAGTATACCGCCTGTCGTGGAATCTGAACTTCTGGTTTGTGACCTTGGACTGCTTCTCGGAAAACTCTTTGGACTCTGGAACGCTCGGCTGGTTTGACCTCTGGACTGTTTGATAACGCTTTACCTCCCTCCCTTACCTCTGCTGCAATTGTGGGTGTGGTGGGCCATAATAGTTTTGCTCTGACCCTTCAGCAGACTAGTAAGGGGGGGGGTGTTCTTTCTGCCTACTGACTGCATTCCTGGGAGGGGTGCTATGGAAGCCCTTCAAGCAGCTCTGGCTGCTTTAATAAACCAGATGGCGGAAATGCAGGGGAATCTTCAAACCCTGGCTGGGGAGGTGCATGGTTTGCAGGGCATGACTGCTGCTGCTGCTGCTGTTCCGTTATCACCCTCCTCCAGGTGCCCGTTGGCAGTACCTGACAAATTCTCTGGCAAACGGGAGGACTGTGGAATGTTCCTGGCTCGGTGTCGGTTGTTCTTTTCAGCCAGGCCACAGGATTTTCCTACAGACGAGCTGAAGGTCGCCTTTCTAATCAGTTTGTTATGCGAGACAGCTGCTAAATGGGCAACTCCCTTACTGCTCCAGCAATCTCCTTTGCTCCGAGACTATGTACGTTTTGAGCAGCATTTCCTCTCTTGTTTTGGAGATGGTTTGTCGCAGGCCCGAGCCAATCGGCATATCAGGCAGCTGCGGCAGGGTCTCCAGCCTGTAGCTGATTACGTGGCCGATTTCCATCTGTTGGCCCAGGATCTGCGCTGGAATGAGCCTGCCCTCCAAGACCAATTCCTGGAGGGGTTAAACGATGCTGTCCTGGATGAGTTGGCATGGGTGGAGAGGCCCCAATCCCTTGCTGCTCTAATTGACTTGAGCCTTCGCATCGATGGGAGGCTGGAGGATCGACGGCAGGCTGCTGCATCACGGCGTCGGGACTTTGGGGGGCCGCTTCTGCCGCCTCCCACCCCTCCTCCTCTGCCTCCTGCCCCACGGGCCGTGGCGGTGGGCCCGCCTCCTCCACGGCTGCCGGGCCTTGCTGTTCCTGAACCCATGCAGTTGGGTGGGGCCAGGCCACGCCTCCCGCCGGAGGAACGCCACCGCCGGCGGCTGGGCGGCCTGTGCCTGTATTGTGGGGCGGGTGGTCATTTTGCTCGGTCCTGCCCCGCCAAGCCGCAGTTGCCGCCGTTAAACGCCGGACCCCAGGTGCGTCCGGGCCTGGCCACCTGGGGTGCTCTGCAGTGAATCGTGGCCCTGCTCTGTCTGGCATCCAGCTGTTGCTTGTGCCGGTTCGGCTCTGTGTGGGCGGGGGCAGCTGGATCCTCGCCCATGCGCTTGTGGACTCTGGGGCCTCGCACTCCTATATGGACTCGTCCTTTGCCCGGCGGCATGGAGTTCCGCTGTGGCCGAAGAAACGCCCTGTCACGGTCGAGGCTATTGATGGCCGTGCATTGCGGGCCGGGCCGGTGGCGATGGAAACGCAGCCTCTTTCCTTGGTGGTGCAGCAGCGGGAGGACCGCGTCTGCCTGGACGTTACCTCGATGCCGCACTTCGCCCTTGTGTTGGGCATGGACTGGCTGTTCCGCCACAACCCCGCCATCAACTGGAGGACGCAGGAGCGTCGCTTCTGCGACTTGGTGGGGGGGAAGGAGGACCCGTGCCGGGCCTTCCTGAACTCGTGCACCACCCAAGGGGGGGGGTCGTCCTTCCTGAGGAGTACCGGGACTTCGATGCGGTCTTTTCGGAGCAGGAGGCCGACAGCCTGCCGCCGCATCGACCATTTGATTGCGGCATCACGCTAGTTCCTGGAGCAAGTCTGCCATCTGGAAGGCTGTATTCCCTCTCAGAGCCTGAGCGTGAGGAGCTGCAGAAATTCCTTGCCAAGAACCTGGCTAAGGGGTTTATCCGTCCGTCTGCGTCTCCCACGTCTGCCCCAGTCCTGTTCGTGAAAAAGAAAGGGGGGGGGGAGCTGCGGTTGTGTACGGACTATCGGGCCCTCAATAAAATCACGATCCGGGACCGCTATCCTTTGCCCCTGATTTCGGATCTGCTCTTGCGGGTGCGGGGTGCATCCATTTTTACCAAGTTGGACCTCCGGGGAGCATACAATCTTATCCGCATCCAGGAGGGGGACGAGTGGCTGACGGCGTTTGGCACCCGCTACGGTCAGTTCGAGTACCTGGTGATGCCGTTCGGGCTGAGCAACGCGCCGGCTGTTTTCCAGCGCTTCATTAACTTCGTGTTCCAGGATCTGTTGGACAAGTATGTGGTCATCTACTTGGACGATATCCTGATTTTCTCCAATTCCCTGGAGGAACACCGTGGGCATGTGAGGGAAGTTCTGGGTCGTCTCCGGCAGCAGCATCTTTATGCTAAGTTAGAGAAATGTTGTTTTCATGTGCCCACCGTGGACTACCTGGGCCATCGCTTGTCTGGGGAGGCCATTCAGATGGATCCGGAGAAGGTGCAGGCGATTGAAGAGTGGGCAGTCCCTAAGAATCGTAAGGACCTACAGCGGTTCTTGGGGTTCGTGAACTACTACCGCTCTTTCATTGCCCAGTTTGCTGAATTGGCCCTTCCGCTGACGCGCCTGACACGACCGAACACCCCGTTCCGGTGGGGTGAGGAGGCCCAGGCGGCACTCACGGCCCTAAAAGACTGCTTCATATCTGGTCCTGTTCTGGGGTACCCCGACCCTGCGGCACCCTTCATTGTAGAGACTGATGCCTCGGACTATGCCTTGGGGGCAATCCTCTCCCAGCCGGTGCCGGGGTCTGATCTTTTACGTCCTTGTGCCTTTTACTCCCGACAGCTCTCTTCTGCAGAGCGGAACTACACTATCTGGGAGAAGGAGTGGCTGGCCATCAAGGTGGCATTCGAGGTTTGGCGGCACCACCTTGAGGGGGCTCGGCTCCCGGTCACAGTAAGAACAGACCATAAGAATCTGGAACATTTGCAGACGGCCCGGCGCCTGAGCCAGCGGTTGGTGCGATGGTCTCTGTTCTTTGCACGCTTCGATTTCCGGATTCAGTTTGTCCCAGAATCCCAAAATAAGCGGGCGGATGCCTTGTCCCGGAAACCCGAATATTGTGAAGATCGGGTGCCGGGTCCTGACGGTTCGCCGATCCTAGGTCTGGAAGTCTTCGCAGTAGGATTGGAGGTGCGGCCCCTGGTCGAGCGGGTGCGAGAGCAACAGCGTCGGGATCCTGTTGTCCACGCCAGAATAACGGAGCTCCGGAACAACCCAGGGAGAGCATCGGACTACTCTGTGCATGGGGAGGAGCTCTGGTTCCGTGGCCGGCTCTTTGTACCTGCTGGGCCTCTTCGGGCCGAGGTGATTCGTCTTCACCATGATGCACCTCCTGCGGGGCATTTTGGCCGCTTCAAGACCACCCGATTGATCACCCGCGCATTTGATTGGCCAAGGTTGCGGGATGACGTCTATCAGCACATCCAGAAGTGTGAGACCTGTCATAGAGCCAAGCATGTGACGGGAAGGCCTGCCGGGTTGCTGCAACCGCTGCCCACACCACCTCGCCCATGGCACACGGTATCCATGGATTTCATCACGGATCTCCCACGAGCAAAGAAGTTCACCACAATTTGGGTGGTGGTTGATTGCTTCACAAAACTGGCTCACTTCATCCCCTGCACTGGTCTCCCTTCTGCTTCTGACACTGCCCGCCTCTACCTTGATCACGTTTTTCGGCACCACGGAATCCCTGAGAACATTATATCGGACAGAGGATCCCAGTTCACCTCCCGGTTCTGGTGCACCCTGCATGAGCACTTGGGGACTCAGCTTTGTCTCTCCTCCGCCTACCACCCACAAACCGATGGGCAGACAGAGCGGATCAATGGGTTGTTGGAACAGTATCTGCGCTGTTATGTCAACGAGCAGCAAGACAATTGGCCCCAGTTCCTGTCACTGGCGGAATACGCATACAACAACTCGGACAGCGGATCAACGGGGCAGTCGCCTTTTCTTGTGACTTATGGTTTCCACCCTCGATTTTGGGCCGCGGCACCCGTCTCCGACGCCGTACCGGCTGTGGCAGACTTCATACAGGAACTGCGGGCTCAGCATGCCCTGCTACGGGAACACTTGGATAGGGCCAAGGCAGCGTACAAACAGCAGGCGGATCGGCACCGTCGGCCGGGACCGTTGTTGGCCCCAGGGGATTGGGCGTGGGTGTCAACGCGCCACTTGCGGGGCTCCCGGCCACGCCGGAAATTGGAGGCTCGGTACGAGGGTCCCTACCGTGTGCTGCAGCAACTGGGACCGGTGGCCTTTGAAATTGAACTCCCTCGTGGCCTTCGGTTGCACCCTGTTTTTCACCGGTCGCTCCTGGTCCCTGCTGTTGCCCCCCCCCCCCCCGTGGTGGGTGCCTGTCTCCACCTGAGCCACCGCCACTGTCTGATGTTGTTTTGGAGGGCGGCCCTGAGGGGGGGGATAGTGTACTGGCCTGGGGTCCTGGGTGCGAGGCAGAGGAAGAGGACGACCTGTCAGCTCCACAATCGGGTGGGGTTTCTGGGTTGGAGCCGGCTGGAACAGATGAGGTCCTGGATGAGCAGCCAACTCCACAGACTGGTGAGGTTTCTGGGTTGGGGCCGACTGCAGCAGGTGAGGTCCTGGAAGAGATGGAGGGCTCAAGCCAGGTTGGGCTGCAGGACCCGGGCGTGGCAGGAGGACCAAATAACCAGGCCAGCACTTCGGAAGCAACAAGGGGTGCTTTAAGGCATCAGCTTCAGGAGAGGCGAAGGAGGGCTCGGGCACGCCTCCTTAACAGGTCCACAGCTGTGGACTCTGACTGACCTTAAAAGGAAGTGAAATCTGCTTGCTCCTGGTCAGAGCAATTCTGGAATTTTTGGACCCATACTGAGTATACCGCCTGTCGTGGAATCTGAACTTCTGGTTTGTGACCTTGGACTGCTTCTCGGAAAACTCTTTGGACTCTGGAACGCTCGGCTGGTTTGACCTCTGGACTGTTTGATAATGCTTTACCTACCTCCCTTACCTCTGCTGCAATTGTGGGTGGTGGGCCATAATACATACAGGATACAGTTCATCAAAAGATCAGCAAGCATTTCAAAGGAGAAATAAACCATTAAAGGTTCCCTGGAAAGCACTCCGGCCCCCTTCCTTCCACAAGTCTCACATTTTGCAGAATAGCTGCCAGCATTCCAGGGAAAGGAAATGCTGTCTGTGTTGTGTTTCCGTCACTGGGTTACACCTCTGGCGTTTCCCCTGAGGGATTCTAGCCAGTGGTGGGCTGTCAAAATTTTTACTACCCCACTGTGGGTGGAGCCGATGTCATGGGCGGAGCCGATGTCATGACATCATGATGTTGTGGGTGGAGCCGATGTCATTGATACCAAAAATTTTGAATAAAGCATCATAATTAATCACAGCATTTATTAAACGCCACATATCACAACATTCACACACACGGAAAATAAGGAAGCCTCTCCAGAAGGAAGGGGGATTACCCAATAGTCAATAGACTCTGGCAAGGAATGTAAAAATAATAAGGTCACTGATTGCCTCCATTGTTCTTAGCTCCTAAGCCTCAGTGCACTGGGCCAAAGGGTGTGAAAACCGGTTTGTTGACTTTTCTGATAAGCAGAAATTCCTTCACAAAGGAAGCTGAATGACTCATTCCTCTGGTTTGATTAAAGTTCAATTAAACATTGCTGGAACACTGACCCAAGCAAAGACATAGCAGAACATAAACAAAATTCTGTGGGGAACACAAGAACCATGGAACCCCAAAAATTGATCAGGGAAAGGGGGGAAGCAAGAACCTAAGAAAAGCCTTGCGCAACAATAAACTGACAGCACAGGGCTGGAAGGGACAAGCAGACGTCCCGTCTCTCACGAACGTAGCAAACAGATTAAAAAGGGCAAACAAAGGCTAAATTGTTGGTTTCCCCTCTTCCAGAAATCTCCATTTAATTAAACAATCAAGACATAATGATTCTAACTTTTTTTCTTTATTTTTGTGCTTAAGAAACAGACAGGCAGTTACACTAATCCTTCCTGACCAGCAAAGCAGCTTTGCCCCAACTTGAATGCAATCTTCGGCTGCAAAATGATGATTGGCTGACGATCCTACTAGCCTACCTTTCATTGGAGAAGACGCATCAGCCAGTCCTGCCTTCCCCCAGCCTCTGTTTCATTCAGCAGAGAACAAAGAGATACATCGTTTCCCCCTTGTAAATTCCTGTCAACCACAAATATGCTTCTTTGACATAATGTAAACTCTCTGTAACCGGTTTTTCAGCAATAGCTGTAATCTGCTGTTTCTTTACATTCAAACCCCTTACCTCATACCCTGCTTTGTATTTTATGCTTACTTGTAATTAAGATATGTTAATTGCCCCTCCTCCTTCCCAGTTTCAGTCCCCTCTCCCTTGTCACGTAGAAGTTAGTTTAGGAAAGCAGATATAAGGCTCTAGAGGTGGGTGAGGATCATCTTTGGTTCACATAATTTAGTGGGCTGAGATCACGAGCGTTTGTTCCTCGGAACGATTGAGGGAAAGGTAGCTATTTTAAAGTTGTAGGCCTGGCCAGACTATGACCCTGATAGCTTTCCTTTGCATTTGCTCCCAATAAATCATTTTGTTTCGATTGAACTATCTGTCTCGTTATTCAGTTCTTAAGATTTTCTAATACCTCTGCCAGAGAAACGTACCTGGGCCCCAAATTTTTGGGTAACATCATGACATCATGATGTGGACGGAGCCAAAGAAAAAAAAATCTAATCTAAAATAAATTAAATAAAAAATAAATAAAAATACACATTTAAATTAAAATAATCATCCAACCCACCCACCCACCCCAAGCACAAATCAACCCACCCACCCCAAGCACAAACCCGTCACTTACCTGGCCTGGGGTTGGGGAGAAGGCACTAGGAAACCAGGAATTGCCGCGGCACGGCGGCGTGGCGGCAAACCGCCACAGCGGAGTGGCGGACTGGTGTGACCTGGCAAGGAAAGGGTGCCGCAACCACTTCTCCCGGTGTTGCCTGTGACCTTCCTAACCGGGCAGCAAAAATGGCTGCCTGGAACTGCACATTTATCAAACCTCCATTTGACATATGCACACTTGGCTCCAACTTTAAAAAAATATTTGGCTACCGGTGAGGTGTCCAAACAGGACGCCTTAAAAAAAATCCCGGGTGGGTTGGAATCGACTGTGTGACTGAACAACAAATAAAATAAAATAAAATACAAAGAGATCTCATTATAGTCAGAGAGTTTATTTCAGTATCAGGGCAATTTTTAGAAAAATGATTTAAGCTAAAATCCTGTTAAAACCATCCCATTAAATATACACTTAAAAACAGTAAGAGAGCATGAAGAAATTGGGGGGGGGGAATGGGGATGTGAGGTGAGGAGGTCCACATTTCAGGTCCTCCTTTTATATAATAGTCTTCTGACACTCAAAAGTTGTGTCAAAGAAGCAGACCTAATGTTTGGGAAATGGAATGGGGAATGTGCTTTTTTTTAATCTTGTGGAGAAAAAAGATTTCTGTGAAATTGTGCGGATGATTGGATTTAAAAACACAATAAAGTTTTCTGTGAACATCACAGATTGAGAAAGAAGATCATTTTTGTCTAGCTTTCAAAGTTTTCTCTCAGTGTGCAGCTGTAGATCTCTTATGTGCTGTGCTCTATTAAGGAAGCTTTCTCCACAGTCTCTACATTTATAGGGATTCTCCCACGAGTGTATTTCTTGATGTAGTCTAAGATCTGAGTTGCAGCAGAATCTTTCCCCACATTCATTAGTTACAGAGATGTAACTTAATATTGGATAGACCAATGAAACATTACCCACTTTCTTCGCATGTATACAGTTTATCTCCTGGCCGACTTAGTTGATATGCTGTGAGATTTGCTTGTCGACAGATTTCCATTTGACATTTTTTTCAGAGTAAAAGGATTTCTTTCCTCTATGAATTGGATTAGGTTCTTTAAGTTCATGAAAGTGCCAGAAGCCCTTCCCACATTTTAGTCATTTATACTGACCATGGTGAGTTTCTTGATGTTCTTTAGGTCAAACTAGTTTGAATGTGTCTCCACATGCTTCACAATGATAGGCCTTTTCTTCTGAGTGTATGCAATTGCTGATGTCTTTTAAGGTATCCAGGCTGCTGAAATGCCTTTTCAAATTCATCACACTTCTATGGTCTCCCCCCCCCCCCTTAGTGAGTTTGCTGATGTCTTTAAAGGTTTGTGAGGGAGTGAAATGCCTTTGTACATTCATCACACATGTAAGGTCTTCCCCCTGTATGAGTTCGCTGATGAAATGTAAGGGAATTAGAATAGTCTTCCCACAGTTTTTCACATTTATACAGACACTCCCCTGTATAAACTTGGTAATGTCTTCTAAGATTGTGTGATTGCTAATAGGTCTTTTCACATTTATCACATTTATATGGTTTCTCTCCTCTATGACCACTTTGATGTCTCTTTTCTGAGTGACATTAATGAGATACTTGAGGGCCTGAATTGACTCAGATTCCTTTGTCCAATGTGGAGCATTCATGGGATTTCTCCCTAGTGGTAATTTGCATCCCTTCTTGGCTCTATTTTGAACTCTCTCCCTGCTCAGAGTGGTAATAATTTTTCCCCTCCACATGGCCTGTTGCACTTTTGAGAGGGCGTTTCTTCAGAGGCATCTTTTGTACAGACTCTGGGCTTTGAGGAACAGAGAGGCACCTGTTCTTTGACATTCCCATTTCTTCCTCAGAGGCATCTCCACACAGATGAGGGCAAGGTTTGTCTTTCCTCCATTTCCCCTGGCATTCCTTTTGGCCCTGAGATCCATCTCTGTTGTTATTGTGCTCGTTTCCATCCTCCACATGCTCAGGGGACGCCTGATGGATTCCTCCTTTATCTTCCTGACCATCATCTTCTAGAGAGAGAAGAGAATTCATTGTGAGCTGAGGATTTGCATGTTTAATGGGGTAAGTCATTCCAGATCAGTGATGGTGAACCTTTAAGACAGGCACTCTCAATTAAAAATCTGTTTACGATGGCCATGGATACATTGATGGCCATCATAAAAGCATTTGTGTAAATGGCCACAAATGGCCTTAAATGCATCCATGGCTGATTCTGGCTGTAGCGGTGGCAAAGGTGGAGGCCGGATTATTTGGCACCATGGCTCATAAATTGAGATCCCCTGCTTTAAGAGATCAAATGTCCAAACAGGCTGCCACTTGCGCTGCAGTGGGGTGGGTGACCTTAGTGCTGGAAAGTGGGAGGAAGCACTCCTATTGGGCTTCTGGGCAGAGCAATGGCGAAACCTCTGTGTTGGGGGAGGGAGGATGTTCTATTGGGTACCTGTATAGAGGTTGAGGGCAACCTTTGTGTTGGGACAACAGCACACATGCTCACAGAGAGGGGTCTGAGTGCCCATTCTGTCAGGCGTGCCATAGGTTCTCCACCACTGTTCTAGATGGATAAATCTTATTCTAGTCTGTGTTTTAATGAAGTCAAGTTTGTATTCATTGTCCTGTTGTATAGACATTTGTTTTGCATGCGTCTACACATGCTTCACAATGACAGTGCTTTTCTAATGTGAACACTGATGATATCTAAAGCAATTTAGATATCTGAACTGTTTCCCACATTTTTCAAAATGATATGGTTTCTCCCCTGTGTGCATGCATTGATGCATTCTAAGCAGTGGTGGGATGTCAAAAAATTTACTACCCCACCGTGATGTCAGTTACCCTGGGGAGCAGGCTATAGGGAGCTTCAAGCTAGCAGCTTCTTTTCCTCCTTCCCGCTTGGGAGGACAGCAAGGAGGACGTGCATATGCGCCAAGCACTGTAGGCATGCATGCACACCAAGTGCCTGGCATGCATGCGCAGTGGGGGAACCAGTGAAAACGTAAGCCCTGAAGGTGGTTCCCCCCAAAAGCTGCTACCGGTTCTCCTGGACACTGGGAAAAGTTACTACCGGTTCTGGAGAACTGTTGGGAACCTGTTATATCCCATCCCTGATTCTAAGGTTTGAATGCCTCTGACATGACTTTCCACATGCATCCCACTTGTAGGGTTACTCACCTGTATGAGTTTGCCGATGTCGTGAAAGTTGTTGAGACCACTTAAATGCCATTCCACATGAATCACACCTGTAGGGTCTCTCCCCTGTGTGAATTTGCTTATGTGATTTAAGGGATGATTGCATCTGAAATGCCTTTCCACATTCCTCACACTTGTAAGGTCTCTCCCCTGTATGAGTTCGCTTATGTCTTGTAAGGTGTCCATGATGCCAAAATGCCTTTCCACACTCATCGCACTTGTATGGTCTTTCCCCTGTATGAATTCGTTTATGTTCTCTAAAGTATCCTTGATTCTTAAAAGCCTTTCCACACTCATCACACTTGTAAGGTCTTTCCCCTATATGAGTTCGTTTATGTTCTCTAAGATATCCTTGATTCTTAAAAGCCTTTCCACACTCATCACACTTGTATGGTCTTTCACCTGTGTGAGTTCGCTTATGTCTTTTAAGGTCTCCAGACTGCATAAACGCCATACCACACACATCACACTTGTAAGGTCTTTCACCTGTGTGAGTTCGCTTATGTCTTTTAAGGTCTCCAGACTGCGTAAAAGCCATACCACACGCATCACACTTGTAAGGTTTCTCCCCTGTATGAGTTCGCTTATGTCTTGTAAGGTGTCCATGATGCCGAAATGCCTTTCCACACTCATCACACTTGTAAGGTCTTTCCCCTGTATGAGTTCGTTTATGTTCTCTAAGGTATCTTTGATTCTTAAAAGCCTTTCCACACTCATCACACTTGTAAGGTCTTTCACCTGTGTGAGTTCGCTTATGTCTTTTAAGGTCTCCAGACTGCATAAAAGCCATACCACACTCATCACAATTGTAAGGTGTTTCACCTGTGTGAGTTCGCTTATGTCTTGTAAGTTCTCCAGACTGCATAAAAGCTATACCACATGCATCACACTTGTAAGGTCTTTCCCCTGTATGAGTTCGCAGATGTACTGTAAGGGAATTAGAAAACCTGTAGCTCCTCCCACATTCTTCACATTTGTATGGTTTTTCCCCTGTATGCTTTCGCTTATGATGTATAAGGTATCCAGGCTGCCGGAATCCCTTTCCACATTCATCACACTTGTAAGGTCTCTCCCCTGTATGGGTATGCTGATGAAATGCAAGGGACCTAGAAGACTTGAAGCTTTTCCCACAAATTTTGCATTTATACCGACGCTGATGTTGTCTAAGATGATACCTGTGCAAATTGGCCTTAGCATATTTATATGGTATCTCTCCTGTGTGATCATTTTGCTCTCTCTTAAGTCCTAAAGTTCCTTTGTAGCTCATGCCGCATTCTACACGTTTATAAGATTTCTTTTCTAAGTGACTTGAATGAGGTACTTGCGGGTCTGAATTGACTCTGAGCCCTTTGTCAGATGTGGAGCATTCACTGGATTTCTCCCTAGTGGCAGTTCCTGTCCCTTCTTTGCTATGTGTTGAACTCTCTCCCTGCTCCAGGAAGCAATACTCTTTTTTGTCTGTGTTGGCTGTTGCACTTTTAATAGGGCGTTTCTTAAGAGGCAAATTTTGTTTAGACTCTGGAGTTTGTGAAAGAGAGATGCAGCTGTTCTTTGACATTCCCATTTCTTCGTCAGATGCACCTCCATGAAGACGATGGTGAGATTTGTTTTTCCTCCGTACCGCCTGGTGTTCCTTTTGCCTTTGAGATCCATCTCTGTTTCTACTGTACTTGTTTCCATCCTCCACTCTCTCTGGTGATGTCTCATGGAATCCTCCTTTGTTCTCCTGCCCATCATCTGCTAGAAAGAGGAGAGAATTTATTGTGAGCTGAGGATGTTCGTTTAATGGAACAAATTATTCTAGATCAATAAACATCATTCTAGTCTGTGTTTTAACAAAGTATAGTTGGATTGATCAACCAGTTGTTTGGGGAGGAATCCCGGTAAGCTTTGTGGTGCTTATCAACCAATAACTCTGCAGAAGGACTTGGACAGAATATTTGGCCCCACCTTGCTCTTTCTATTGCTCAGGTTGACTTGCGATCTGAGGAGCTGAATTGCAAAAGAAATGGATAACCATACATTTCCAAAAATGCACTCTTCAAAAATGAATGACCTAGTTGCAGTAAGTTGGGAATGCAGAATTGGAACATATGGAGTGGCCTCATCAGACCTTGGTCCTTCCAGCCAAGTAGAGCTATGCATCTCTCCTTGCATCTCTCCCTCCATCCCTCCTAACTTCCCTCTATGAATGAAAGAACTATTGAAACAATGATTGAATGAATGTTGTGTTGTTATCAAACAATGGTTTATGCTGTTGAGTAGGTCTGCCTTCATTTTCCTCCTTCTTGCACACCTTAACCAATTCTGGTCTTTACATTTGCCTGCCACTATTGATCCACGTGCCTTTACTCATCTTTCCCTGCCATCCAGCTAGGATAGTTTCCTTTTTAAAAATTTAGTTTAGTGTTGTTTACTCTCTGATATGTGCAACACATGACGAGACTTTGCACATGGACATCACCGGATGGCCATCATCGAAACTGGATTGATTACATACTCTGCAGCTAAAAATGGAGCATGTGGAGAGAGAATTACCAGAAGTGCAGGCTGGGTTCCGAAGAGGCAGAGGAACAAGAGACCACATTGCCAATGTACGTTGGATCATGGAGAAAACAAAGGAATATGAGAAACAAGTCTACTTCTGTTTCATTGACTACACCAAGGCCTTTGACTGTGTGGACCACGACAAAATGTGGCAAGCAATTAAAGAGATGGGAATAGCAGAACACCTTATATGCCTCATGAGAAATCTCTACATGAGTGAACAAGCAACAGTTAGGACAGAATATGGAATGACATAGTGGTTTGGAATAGGAAAAGGAGTAAGACACGGCTGCATTTTATCACCCTGTGTATTCAACTTATACACAGAGCACATAATGTGCAATGCAGGTTTGGACGAATCACGTTGGGATCAAAATTGCTGGGAGAAACATCAACAACATGAGTTACGCAGATGATACTACCATAATAGCAGAAAGTGAGGAAGACCTAAAGAAGCTGCTGCTTAGGTTGAAAGAAGAGAGTACAAAAGCTGGCTTGAGACCCAACATCAAGAAAACCAAAATAATTGAAATAGGCCCTATCAGTTCCTGGAAAATAGATGGGGAAGAAGTAGAAGCAGTGACAGATTGTACTTTCTTAGGATCAAAGATCATTGCAGATGGTGATTGCAGCCATGAAATAAAAAGGTGACTGATTCTTGGGAGACAAGCTATGAGAAACCCGAGGAACATAGTGAAAAGTAGAGACATCACCTTGCAAACAAAAATTCTCATAGTCAAAGCAATGGTATTCCTGGTGGTAATGTATGGTTGTGAGAGCCGGACCATTAGGAAAGCTATGCGCAGAAGAATAGATGCCTTTGAGATGTGGTGTTGGAAGATAATTTTGAGACTACCCTGGACAGTGAGGAGAACAAATAAGTCGATCCTAAAAGACATCAACCCTGACTGCTCCTTAGAAGGACAAATAGTAAAGATGAAACTAAAGTACTTTGGACACTAAATGAGAGGAGAGGATTCACTTGAGAAAGCCTTGATGCTGGGAATGGTGGAGGGCAAAAGAAGAAGGGGGCTGTGACTATAAGACTTGGCCCAACGCTTGCCTTGGCCTCTCCTGGCAGCTTCGTTCTGAGAGATCCTTGTTACCGATCTCTCTAGGAACCTAACTCAGACTACTAGGTTCAGGAAACCTTAATGTCATCCGGCCAAAAATCCCTGGCTGCAAACAACCTCCAGTACTTATCTGCGTGCAGAGCCCAGAGTAACCAGTTTAGGGGAGTTACATTAAAATGTGGTAGCGTAAGGGTGGCGTCTAGCTTGCTTTGATCTCTCCCTCTTATCCCAATGAAGAGTCAATGTTGAATAAATTGTTTAATGAACATAAAGCATCGTCCATTAAAAGCAAAAGTTCTTGATGAAACAGGATATAAAAATCATCATTCAAAAATAAAACTCAAAATATGTTTTGAGAAGTAACAACATAGTTAGACCTTTCTTCATAAAATAAAGAAAACCTAACTCACTATTCTCTAAGTAATCATATTGAATAACAGAGAGATTGGGCCTGGAGGATTATCCCCAGCGATGGGATGATGCTGGTTCCAACCGGTTCCATAGAACTGGTAGGAACAATCCCAGAGGGTTCTCCGGGAGGGTAGAACTTTTTTTGAGGCGTCCGGTTCCGACGCCTCAAAAAAAGAATTTTTTTTAAAATTGGAGCCAGCCAAAATGGCTCCAATTCAGTGCTCATGTGCAGAAATCAATATGATGCATGCACACTGCAATTGCGAATCATACATGCGCAGCTTGAATTTCTGCACATGCACGATTAGAGGCAGCGATTTGCTGCCTAGTATTTGCCGGAGCTGCATCTTTTCAGAGAGGCTCCGGGGGTGGTGGTGGTGGCGGCAGCAGCAGCAGGCGGTGGCGGCCAGAAGCAGTGGCGGGGGCAACAGCAGCAGCAGGCGGAGATGGCAGGCAGTGATGGCGATGGTGGCAGCGGTGGCGACAGCAGCAGCAGGCGGCGATGGCCGGTGGTGATGGTGGCAAGCGGCAGCGGCAGCAAGGGGAGGCCACAGTCGGGGGCGGCATGCCTTGCTGTGCGGCCCGGGCCATGGGGGCTCGTCGGCCCCAAGGTGGGTAAGTAAGTGAAGGTTTTATGTTTGGGGTGGGTGGGTGTATTTTTATTTAATTTTTATTTATTTATTTATTTATTTATTTATTTATTTATTTATTTTAAGTTATTTACAGGTTTGTGTTGTGGTTGTTTGGGTGGGTGGGTAGATGTGTGTGTGTTTGTGTTTATTTTATCTTAATTTTATTATTACTTTTTGGCCCCGCCCACAACATCATGACGTCATGACGTTGGCTCTGCCCACAACGTCATGACGTCAGCTCCGCCCCACTGTGATGTCACGGTGGGGTAGAAATTTTTTTATCATCCCATCACTAATTATCCCATCTCCCCACTCACCAGTGTCTGAATCTCCAGAGCACCAGCAACTACTAATCTCATCTGCCAAGTTCAATAGACAGAATTGGACTGGCTTATTTGCATAAAGCCAATCAGAGCATACCATAAGTATAAACAATGCTGGCTTCCCATAACATTTAGCTGGGCCTCTCAGCAAAGCAGGTTTACATTCTTTCCGAGAGATGTAACTATAGACATGAGCCTGTGGCTGGCACCTGCAAGAAAAGGAAACATAGGAATTTTCTGAGCACTTTGCAAACTGTGTGGCTTCTCCTAGGCATAAAAGAGCCAGGTTAACGCCATCTTGGATATGTTAAGAACTTGGTGCCCATTCGATTACAGGGGCGGCCAAAAATGATATGGCTAGATGGTGTTGTAGATGCAATGGGCACAGAGCTGGGCGGACTGAGGAAGATAGCGGAGGACAGAGGTGCCTGGCAGGCAATGGTCTATAGGGTTACAAATAGTCAGTGATGGGATGTAACAGGTTCTCACCAGTTCTCCAGAACCGGTAGTAACTTTTCCCAGTGTCCCGGAGAACTGGTAGCAGCTTTTGCGGGGAACCACCTTCAGGGCTTACCTTTTCACTGGTTCCCCCACTGTGCATGTGCGCCAAGCACTTGGTGTGCATGCATGCCTACAGTGCTTGGCACATATGCACGGCCTCATTGCTGTCCTCCCAAGCAGGGAGGAGGAAGAGAAGCTGCTAGCCTGAAGCTCCCTATACCCTGCTCCCCAGGGTAAATGACTCACCTTTGGATGTGGTGTGTCTGTGTTTATTTTAATGTGTATTTAATACCTTTACCTATATTGACGTACCACCACAGTTCCTAAAAGGGCCTGGTGGCTTGGCTTGGGGATTTAAAGCAAAGTCTTGGAGTTACCTCCTCAATAAGCTACACCTGTGCTGTTCCAATTGCTGTTCCAATTGGAGAACCCTTAAGGAGGTACAGCTGTTTTACATTTACATGAAGGCATATTATCCTAGAGAACTGGTTAGGCGTGTCTGTAGTGTGTTTTTATGTGTATTTAATGTCTATTCAATTTGTATTTTTATGTTTTTTATTTCTATTTAATGTCTACTTTAATTTGTATTTTTATGTGTCTTTTATTTATGTTTCTATGTGTACTATATTTTTATTTTATTTTTCAATTTTTTTTACTTTGGGTCCGCCCACAACATCATGATGTTGGCTCCACCCATGACTTCATGACATCATGGTATTGGCCCCGCCCATGATGACAGCTCCACCCACAGTGTAGTAAAAAATTTGGCTGCCCACCACTAATCGCAAAGGGTTGGAATCGACTGTGTGACTGAACAACAAAAAATGCGTGAAGCACAGACTAACAGGGCTATTCTTCTTCTTCTTTTTTTAGACAAGTGGCAATCACTTTACTGGGTGTTGAAATGTGAAAGTAGACGAATTGGAGAAAGAGTTGCCTTCTGAAGGATTAGTCCTGTCAGTTAGGACAGGGGAATTTGGGTGAAAAATAATAGTCAGAGTAAGGGTGGTGGATCAGGTTGAGTATAGTATTTTAACAAGTTTTAAAATAAAAAACTTAAACTAGCAAAGGTTTGGTCAATTAAATGTATAAAAAGAAATCAACCCTGATTGCTCCTTAGAAGGTCAAATAGTAAAGATGAAGCTAAAGTACTTTGGACACCAAATGAGAAGAGAGGATTCACGTGAGAAAGCCTTAATTCTGGGAAAGGTAGAGGGCAAAAGAAGAAGGGAGCGACCAAAAATGAGATGGCTAGATGGTATTGTATTGTACATGCAGTGGGCACAGAGCTGGGCAGGCTGAGGAGGATGGTGGAGGACAGGGATGCCTGGCGGGCAATGGTCCATGGGGTCGCGATGGGTCAGAATCGACTGTGTGACTTAACAACAAAAAATTATTATACAAGACATGTGGGGGTGGCTTAGTGGTTAAGAAGCTGGCTTTGTTAGGTGGAAGGTGGAGAAGTTGGCAGCTGGAGACCCAGGAACTGCATGACAGTTTGTGCACTTGTCTCTGTCTTAGCTCCTGGCAACCTAGCAGTTCAAAAGCAAGACATTGAAAGTAGATAAATAGAGACCATTTTGTAAACCGCAATCTATGCACTCATGGGTCTAGTCGTGCCAGCCATATTTCAACTGAAACGTCTGCAGACACAAACAGTACTGATTATTTGGGTATGAACAGAGATGAGCACTGAACCCTAGAGTCAGATACGACTGGCTTTTGAGCAAGGATGACCTTTACTTTTACCTATCTGGAGAAACAACGAGTCTCTGCTGTTCCATTCGGCTGTCCCCTCTCTCCCAAATGAAGGGAGCATGATTGAAAAGTAACCAGAGACCCAAGATAAAACAATGTCACAAGACAGAGCATGATATGCAATGTGACATTTTAAAATGCAATTGGCAGAAAAAAATTACAGCTCTTTCACTTTTCATTCTGTTGAATTAGAACACAAGTCTCCCCTGACGCACAAACCTTGTGTTAGAGACAGAGAAGAATCTCCTCTACCTGCAAGATTCGAAGATGCCTCTGAGACTCCAGAAGGGACAGAAGGAGCATCTTCTCCACCTCCATCTTCTCCATCTGTTGATTTCTGTAGTTGTTCCACTTCAGGCTCAAGAGGTGCCTCCCTTTCCATGGATCCTCCTCAGAGCTGATCTGACATGTAGCTCCTGTGGCAGCAGCAGAACAGAACCCTTTTAGGGCCAGAGTCATGATACCATTCCTAGTCTTTTTTAAGGAATTCCATTGCCTCAGTGGGGCAACTGAATACCTCGGCATGCTGGTGGAGGGACATAATACTCAAGCGCACCACTGAAAGAAGGCTACAGGGATGTGCCCCTTTGGATTTTGGGAGTCCAGCAACCAGAATTCCCAGATCATTTTCCAGGGAGTTCCAGTCCACCAACCCATTGTTATAGACCCCCAAATTTCCCTGAATGGTGACAGGTCTACTTCATTGAGGCTGTAACCAGGTCCTCCATACCATTGTTATGATGCTTCCAGGAGATGGTAGTTCCACGAAGGACACTCCATTTAGAGCCTGAAGACCAGAGGTAGTATAATATAACCTATGTGTCCCAATTTAGAACAGTGTTACCCAACCTTTGTTTCTGGGACTTCAATTCCCAGAAGCCTAATCAATGTGTCAAAGCACTGATCAGCCAGTGTACGGACCTAGGCTTCTGGGAATTGAAGTGCAAGCACCAAAGTTTGGGAATCACTGGCCTAGAATATAGCCTTGCCCAAAGTGGTATGGAGCATGGAAACAGAAGTCTTTTTTCAGTGTGGGTTTGTTACCATTCTCCTTACAAATATTGCTCAGAGTATCTGTAAACCACCTTCTGCCCCATAGAGCTTTGAAGCCACCCCTGCCAACCTTCTCTCTAACTTGATGTCCGGGACATGATGAATAGAGGAAACATTTTTTGGGCAAAATCCTCCGGTAGACACCATCTAATCTAATTCACCTTTTGTTCCCTGTATGAGGTGAACTCAAGCAATAGAGGGAAATCAAATATGCAATTCCAGAGAAGTGACTAGTTTTGGGGAAAACCATCAATAGAGTAGGCATGTACTGGGATATTTTCTCAGAACTGAATAGAAGCAAGCACCCAAATTTGGTAGTCTTACCTTGGAAGTCTCCACATTTTTCTTCTGGAGCTTGATGGCAACTTAAAACTCTCCTCTTTCTTCCCCTCTTTTATCACTCCCAGCTCTTCATTGCCCCTTTCAATGAATTCAGCTGCTTAGAATTTCCCTTAAGATGATCATGGTGTGCTGGGACTTGTATTTCAGAAGGAAATTGGAACTCAGGTGGAGATGCAGAGAGGAAAGTTGTTGTGTGATGGAAGAAAGATTTATGAAGGGACCATACATACTCAGCTTTTTGTTTTCATCAGTAAATGTCCGTCTTGCTTCATTCAAAATTTCAATCTGCAAGGCTACTTTTATATATTTAAGAGTGCAAATGAACATAATAGCTGAACTTGTATTGTTTTTTCTGTTAAGGGGCATTAGAGTAGACCTCTGCATTCCTTGGGATGTGGTCACTCAACTTCCACTATGTGCCATTGATTCAAAGGGGCCTAATCTATTTTCAACTTAGGATCCAAAAGAAATGGCAAATAGACTAAACCCATTTGTTCAAAATTTCCATGTGCCAGGCCAATTAAAATATTCATGGTAGGAGTGCAAATGCACACAATAGCTGAACTTCAATTGCTTTTTCTGTTGGCCTTAATAGAATTAAATTGCTCGAGATTGAGTGAATCAACTTCCTGTATGTTGCATTGCATTGGTTCAAGTGGGGCATGATTTGTTCTTGATTTTCCAAAGTGTAAGACACAGACAAATGGGCTCAGGTTGCAGGACGCCAGATATCAGCTGAATAACAGGAAAGACTTCCTAGCTGTTCAAGCTCTCCTGCAGTGGAAGGCATCAATTTATACTCGGGTACAGAGGCACATTGGAACCTGTGTATAAGTTAATGCCATGAGGTTTTACTCATTTTAGTACCTATATATGAGGGCTGTGGTGGCTCAGTGGTTAAGAAGCTCAGCTTGTTAGCTGGAAGCATAGCAAGTCAACAGTTCACGACCCTGGTCAGTGACGGGATGTTACCTGTTTGGCCTGGTTCGCTCAAACCGGAAGCACCCATCAGGAGGGGGGTCGCCAGGATGGTGGTGGTAAACCTCCAGGCAACCCAGTTAGGTCACCTCTCCGGGGCCCCTCTGGAAGCGTACTTCCGGGTAGCCAAAATGGCTGCCCAGAATTGCACATGCGTCAAACCTCTATTTGATGCATGCACAGTAAAAAATAGAAGAAAGGAAGAAAGCGGCTGTACATGCGGTGGTGGTGGCGGTGGTGGCCTTTCCATGCCACACTGCCATGCTGCTGCGGCGGTTTGCCGGTGCGGCGGTTTGCTGCCGTGCCGCTGTGGTTCCTGCTTGCCTGCTGGCTGCCTTGCTAGGTAGGTAAGTTAACGGTTTTTTTGTTTGGGGTGGGTGGGTTGAGGTGTGTGTGAATTTATTTTTATTTATTTATTTATTTATTTATTTATTTATTCTTTAGCTCCACCCATGACGTCATGATTTCGTGACATCAGCTCCACCTACGACACCATGATGTCATGATGTTGGCCCCGCCCATGGTATCCATGACGTCACGGTGGGGTAGTACAAAGTTTGACAACCCACCACTGACCCTTGTACAGCATGAGGGTTTGAATGCCCATCGCTTACCCAGTTTCTGCCAACCTAGCAGTTCGAAAGTAAGCAATTGGAAAGAGATAACTATGGAGGACTTTGGTGGGAAATGTTCTTGGGACATGAAAGGAGCCTCATTCGGGCATCCCCTGAGCAGGGTTTCTCCAGAAAAAAATCCTGTCACAGAATTATTATTATTGTCTGTGCATAAGTTTATGCCACGGGGTTTTACTCTTATGTCTGATGAGGTGGACTTGAAATAAAAAAGTTCACATTTAAATGCAGCCACAACTATTTTGTCTTTTTTGTTGTATTCACTGATATGTTTGAACAGACTAATATTGCTACCACTTCAAAAAGTCCAGAGGAGGGCAACATGGATGGTCAGATGACTAGAAAGCAATTACACTAGTACCTCTGATAACGATGACACTTGGTTCCACAAGTCTCGTCGTTATCCGGTTTTTAACGTTGTGCGATGCATTGATTGTGGTTCAGGCATATCAGAACACCCCCCCCCCCCAAAAAAAAAACACCAAAAACAAAAACAAAAAAACACACTGTAGCACTTTAAAGACTAACTGCTATATTTTTATTGTTAGCTTTCGTGGATCAAGTCCACTTCATCAGACAAAGAGTGAAACTTACAGGCATGGTCTTTATATACCAAATTCAGGGGCTCAAAGGGAGAAGGGGTGTTGTCAAGCAAGATGACAGACAAGCAAGCACAAGAATGCAGCTTCCATTGGGGATGCAGTTCTGTTGTTTGCTTTTGGTGAGGAAGATGATGTCTGTTTGCACCTGTGCAAGTTTCTTCAAGAAGTTGATGGATTACCACTCCATTCGGCTAAATGTAGTGCTCTTCATACTTGATTTTTTTGGGAATAGTAGCCGTGTTAGTCTGTGATTCAGGCATATCAGAAAAAAAACCCCAAAACAAAAACAAACAAAAAACACACTGTAGCACTTTAAAGACTAACTGCTATATTTTTATTGTTAGCAACCTTGAGATTGAAAGGGAGTCATTTAGAGTTTATCTGAATAATCTATTGTTGCTAACGGCTGTGTGAACCTGCATTGTTGTGCTTTTTTGTCTCTCATCTTACTTGACCACACCCCTTCTCCCTTTGAGCCCCTGAATTTGGTATCTAAAGAACATGCCTGTAAGTTTCACTCTTTGTCTGATGAAGTGGACTTGATCCACGAAAACTAACAATAAAAATATAGCAGTTAGTCTTTAAAGTGCTACAGTGTTTTTAATTTAATTTAATTTTGTTTATTTTGTTTTGTTTTCTGATATTATTTATTTTGATTGTCTTACATTAGTAATAATTTAGGTTCACAAAAGTTGATAAACAGTTATTAAATAAATTAGTATACAAGATAACTGTGTTCAAGAATAAAAATTGGAGGACAAATAAAAATATACGAAGAATGATAATAGATGTATAAATGGAAGAATTGAATTGAAATTTATGAGGAGGATGGAAAAATGAAAAGATATGTCTCATGATAGGTGTAGTTGATATCATGTTGTTATTATTACTAATATAATTATCATCTTCCTTTTTTCTTTTTAGTATGATTTATGTATGTAGTTTGTTCATCTTTTTTGTTAGTATTTTTGTTAATTCTTTAAAACCTCAATAAAAATTAAAAAACAAACAAAGGGAACAGGGATGTATTCTTCTAGATCAGCAACACGATTCGCCTGAGGCTCTTGTCAACCTCTGGAACGAGAGGGCGACGGTGACTTTGGACGTGTTTGTGGCACTAAGGCCTCTCCATGCCCGTGGGCATCGATCGTCCTCATGGTTTACAGAAGAGCTAAGGGAGCTCAAACGGGTAAAGAGACACCAAGAGCGCTGCTGGGTGAAGACCCAGAGTGAGTCCTATCTAACACTTGCTAGACCTGCTATCAAAGCCTATCTAGTGGCGATGGGCATGATGAAACGTCAATATTTAACTGCCCTTATTGTCTCTTCAGATAATCGCCCAGCGACCCAGGTAACCAGTCCCTCCCCAGAGGAGTTGGGGTCGGGCCCTTGTTGGCAGAGGTCTGCTGAGGCATTTGCTGAGGCATTGGAGAAAATCACTTGAATTCGCTCAAAGTTTAATCCCGGCCTAGAAAATGCAGAGCTGGGGTTGACCGGAGTGCAGTCTGGCCATGTTATCTGGAATCGGTTTGATCCAGTTGTCCCTAATGAAGTGGACAGGCAGCTGGGATTTATTTGTGCCACTGCCTGTGCATTAGGTCCTTGCCCCGCCTGGTTAGTTAAAACTACCTGGGTGGTTACATGTGGTTGGGTTGGAGCAATTATAAATTCATCATTACAGGAGGGGGTCTTTCCAGCATCATTAAAACATACTCTGGTGTGCCCTCTCCTGAAAAAAGCCATCACTCGACCCCACAGTGCTTACCAACTACTGGCCTATATCCAACCTGCCCTTTTTGGGTAAGGTTTTGGAGAAGGTAGTGGCTTGGCAGTTACAGGAGATCCTAGGTGAAACGGATTATCTGAATCCTTTTTAGTCAGGATTCATGCCTGGATATGGTACTGAGACTGCTTTGGTCACATTGGTGGATGATCTCTGGTGTGAGTGGGATGATGGTCACCCGACCATCCTGGCTCTTCTTGACCTCTCAGCGACTTTTGATACCGTTGACCATGGTATCCTTCTGGGGCGGCTCTGAGGAATAGGGATCCAGGGCACAGTTTGGTCCTGGTTTTCCTCATTTCTGAAGTGCTGGACCCAGTCGGTGTGGTTGGAGGGTGAGAGGTCCAGTCCGATGCCCCTCCAATATTGGGTGTCTTAGTGCTCAGTGCTCTCGCCTCTCCTATTTAATATCTACATGAAGCCTCTGGGTGAGATCATTCGTTCCCACAGGGTGTGGTATCATCAATATACTGATAATACTCAGTTATACATCTCAGTCCATGGAGATCCTAGTGATGCAGTTGAAGCCCTATCCAGGTGTCTGGAGGCTGTGAGGGTCTGGATGGGGGACAATGGGCTACAACTGAATTCTGACAGTTTTGTGCATAAAGAACACCTCGCTTAGAGATTAACTCACTTAAAGAGCAGAATTTTCTATGAATGGTAGCCTCACTTACCAACTAAAACAAAAAACTTGCTTAGCAACTAAATCGGGATTCACAAAACACCCCCCCACACACACACACACATACACACATCAGAAGTCACAATTGGTCACATACAATGGTGTTTTGCTTAAAGAGGAAATTCGCTTAAAGAGCAATGCTGTGGAACCTATTATGCTCTTTCAGCGAGGTACCATTGTATTTAGTTCTCAGGTTTGACCAAGTTTCCTTTTGATCCCAAATTGTTCTATTTTCTATGGGGTTTTTTCTTTTCGTGCTTCTTTTCCATTTCAAGTCAAACCCAAAGTAAGACTTGGGTCTCGTACAGGGGATGCCAACATAAGGCCCATGGGCCAGGTCTGGCCTATGGTACCATTTCATGTGCCCCCCCCCCTCCACAGAAATTCAAAAAACAAATTGGCCACCCCTTTGAAGCTGTTGGGACAAAATGACCACCCCCATTGTGCAGGATGGGTAAAATGAAATCTGGCCCTCAAAGCTGACTGAGGGAGTGTGACCCAGCCCCGGGTTTGAAAAGGTTAGGAACCCCTGGTCTAAAAGGTTTTGTAAAAATATATTTTTTAAAAGGACTGATTAGGGTGACATTGTAGAAATAGCAAAGCAACCTTGTAAGCTGTGGGAGACTTTAGCTATATAATTCAGCACTAGTACACTTGCTTTTGACCCTGCTGGGTTCCTGTCACCTCCCCTGGTTTCCCACTTCCCACTAGCTGACCAAAACAGCGTAGTGTAACAGCCTGTAGATAACACTTTTCAGAGTGGCAGGTCTGGCCCACACACTCTAGCAAACTTTCTTCCTTGGACATGTGGAGGAATCTGTTGGAGCTCTTCCACCTTTAAGCTGGTATCTCAAATACAATGAGGCAATTTGCAAACTCTCCAGGTCTTCAAAGACCAAACAGCACATGTAATCAGCAACTAGGAACTTCAATGCAGGAAAATAAATCTTATCTGAAGGGTTCCACTCCTTCCTGGCTTTGGGGAAAAATTACTTCAGGGAACTGCTTCTGAGTGAAAATAGGCACTCTGTGGAGTTTTGACTCCAATTCAACACAAAAGAGTCTTATTTAGGGCTTGGGGCTTGCTGGGCGTCTGGGGAAGTCTCAGAAGTCATCTGGACAAGCTTCACCCACCCTGGGCCCTTCCTTTTGGCTAAACATCATCTGGGCACCTTCTCCAAGATCCCATCTGGAATGGAGTTTGTCTTGGGGTGCTAACTGTGGTGAGGGGGTACATTCATCAGCCACTGGCTTACCTTCCATCTTGTAGGGTTGGAAGACGTCTCAGTCCCTCTGTGGAAACGGCCCTTGGCCCACGGCCCACGGTCCTGGGAGTTTGAGAATCCGACTCAAAACTCAAAACAGCAATCGAAGAAGCAAACAGCTGTAATCTCGCTGTCCTTCAGCACTTTTAACTCAGGAAAACAAAACAGTTTCAGCTTCAGCCGTCGCTGCTGCAGATGCACACACGCAGGCTTCTTCTTCTTGCCGGGCAGAGACTTAGAGCATGCACACACACACAAAAAAACTTATTCAGGGTTCGTTTATCCCACCGCTGCCACCATGTCACGCTCCAGCCGGCCCCCACACTTCTGGTAAAACCCCTGGAAACCAAAATCAAAACTACTGAGGCGGGCTGGACGGCTAATTAGAACAGAGATAGAACTCTCAGCTGCTTATCAGCTCTTAAGGGGTTTTAATTGGGTAGCGTGTTCAAAGATTTGTGTGTGTGAAAGGCAGCTCTTACCCTTTTTAGTCCAATGAAGACACGTTGTTCAGAAAAATGATGAAGATTTATTGATCAGGTTCATAAAGCATAAAGGTCAGTAGCACAGGTCAGTCCAATAAAGTCCACAGGCAAATCTAGGTAACCATTTTTAAGGAGTAAAAATGCATAGCTCCTAGGCTAAAGATTGCTAGCCCATAGAGAACCAGAAACAAAACCTCTCTAATCAAAAACAGGTCTTAATCCATGAAGAAACAGAGACGAACTCTTTCTTCTCTCCAAAATGGAGAATTTGCAGTCAGGTGGGACTGCTTCAGCCAATCAGGTAACAGTGAAAACTTTCTCAAAACAACAGTACATTGTTTATACACGTGCACACAGGATGCACTGGGGCTAGCCATAACATGGCTCTTAGCTAGCTTACAAAAGATAAGAAATACTGAAAACATGGTTGAAAAACATGCTGTTACACAGCCTTGAGGCTCCGAGAGAGAAAAATGGATTTTTCTGAGGCCTTTTTGGAAATTGGCAATTTCAAGCCTTAGGAAATAGGTTCATTTCCTGACAAATGTATTTTTTATTTTATTTATTTATTTATTTATTTAATTTATGGGTTTGTGTTGTGGGTGGGTGGGTTGAGGTGTGTGTGTGTACTTATTTTTATTTTATTATTTTTTATTTTTATATATTTTTTTCTTTGGCCCCACCCATATCATGACATCATGATGTTAGCTCCGCCCACACTGTGATGATATAATGGTGGGGTAGTAAAATTTTTGACATCCCACCACTGTGGACAACCCAGGCCTCTGATATATGTAGAAAATGTAGCATTAGGTCAAATAACCACTCAAAGTTTCTTCAAGAAATATATTGAAAGCATTGTAACATACAGGATACAGTTCATCAAAAGATCAGCAAGCATTTCAAAGGAGAAATAAACCATTAAAGGTTCCCGGGAAAGCACTCCGGCCCCCCTCCTTTCACAAGTCTCACATTTTGCCAAATAGCTGCCAGCATTCCAGGGAAAGGAAATGCTGTCTGTTTTGTGTCTGCGTCACTGGGTTACACCTCTGGCCCTCCCCCTGAGGGATTCTAGCCAGTGGTGGGCTGTCAAAAATTTTACTACCCCACTGTGGGTGGAGCTTATGTCATGGGCGGAGCCAATGTCATGACATCATGATGTTGTGGGTGGAGCCGGTGTCATGACATCATGATGTTGTGGGCGGAGCCAAAGAAAAAATATCTAAACTAAAATGAATTAAATAAAAATTAAATAAAAATACACATTTAAATTAAAATAATCATCCAACCCACCCACCCACCCCAAGCACAAATCAACCCACCCACCTCAAACACAAACCCATCACTTACCTGGCCTGGGGTTGGGGAGCAGGCACTAGGAAACCAGGAAGTGCTGCGGCATGGCGGCAAACCGCCGCGGCGGCATGGCTGGCTGGTGCGGCCTGGCGAGGAAAGGGTGCCACAACAACCACTTCTCCCGGTGTTGCCTGTGCCCTTCCTAACCGGGCAGCAAAAATGGCTGTCTGGAACTGCGCATTCATCAAACCTCCATTTGACATATGAACACTTGGCTCCAACTTTTAAAAGTTTTTTGGCTACCGGTGAGGTGTCCAAACAGGACGCCTAAAAAAAAAATCCCGGGTGGGTTGGAATCGACTGTGTGACTGAACAACAACAACAAAAATAATACAAAGAGATCTCATTATAGTCAGAGAGTTTATTTCAGTATCAGGGCAATTTTTAGAAAAATGATTTAAGCTAAAATCATGTTAAAACCATCCTAGTAAAGTATACACTTAAAAACAGTAAGAGAGCATGAAGAAATTGGGGGGGGGGAATGGGGATGTGAGGTGAGGAGGTCCACATTTCAGGTCCTCCTTTTATATAATTTTCTGACACTCAAAAGTTGTGTCAAAGAAGCAGACCTAATGTTTGGGAAATGGAATGGGGAATGTGCTTTTTTTTAATCTTGTGGAGAAAAAAGATTTCTGTGAAATTGTGCGGATGATTGGATTTAAAAACACAATAAAGTTCTGTGTGAACATCACAGATTGAGAAAGAAGATCATTGTTGTGTAGCTTTCAAAGTTTTCTCTCAGTGTGCATCTGTAGATCTCTTATGCGCTGTGCTCTATTAAGGAAGCTTTCTCCACAGTCTCTACATTTATAGGGATTCTCCCACGAGTGTATTTCTTGATGTAGTCTAAGATCTGAGTTGCAGCAGAATCTTTCCCCACATTCATTAGTTACAGAGATGTAACTTAATATTAGATAGAGTGACCAATGAAACATTACCCACCTTCTTCACATGTATACAGTTTATCTCCTGGCCGACTTAGTTGATATGCTGTGAGATTTGCTTGTGGACAGATTTCCATTTGACATTTTTTTCAGAGTAAAAGGATTTCTTTCCTCTATGAATTGGATTATGTTCTTTAAGTTCATGAAAGTGCCAGAAGCCCTTCCCACATTTTAGTCATTTATACTGACCATGGTGAGTTTCTTGATGTTCTTTAGGTCAAACTAGTTTGAATGTGTCTCCACATGCTTCACAATGATAGGGCTTTCCTTCTGAGTGTATGCAGTTGCTGATGACTTTTAAGGTGTCCAGGCTGCTGAAATGCCTTTTCAAATTCATCACACTTCTATGGTCTCTCTCCCCCCCCCCCTTAGTGAGTTTGCTGATGTCTTTAAAGGTTTGTGAGGGAGTGAAATGCCTTTGTACATTCATCACACATGTAAGGTCTTCCCCCTGTATGAGTTCGCTGATGAAATGTAAGGGAATTAGAATAGTCTTCCCACAGTTTTTCACATTTATACAGAGTCTCCCCTGTATAAACTTGGTAATGTCTTCTAAGATTGTGTGAGTGCTAATAGGTCTTTTCACATTTATCACATTTATATGGTTTCTCTCCTCTATGACCACTTTGATGTCTCTTTTCTGAGTGACATTAATGAGATACTTGAGGGTCTGAATTGACTCAGATTCCTTTGTCCAATGTGGAGCATTCATGGGATTTCTCCCTAGTGGTAATTTGCGGCCCTTCTTGGCTCTGTTTTGAACACTCTCCCTGCTCAGAGTGATAATACTTTTTCCCCTCTGCATGGCCTATTGCACTTTTGAGAGGGCGTTTCTTCAGAGGCATCTTTTGTACAGACTCTGGGCTTTGAGGAACAGAGAGGCACCTGTTCTTTGACATTCCCATTTCTTCCTCAGAGGCATCTCCACACAGATGAGGGCAAGGTTTGTCTTTCCTCCATTTCCCCTGGCATTCCTTTTGGCCCTGAGATCCATCTCTGTTGTCATTGTGCTCGTTTCCATCCTCCACATGCTCAGGGGACGCCTGATGGATTCCTCCTTTGTCTTCCTGACCATCATCTTCTAGAGAGAGAAGAGAATTCATTGTGAGCTGAGGATTTGCATGTTTAATGGGGTAAGTCATTCCAGATCAGTGATGGTGAACCTTTAAGACAGGCACTCTCAATTAAAAATCTGTTTACGATGGCCATGGATACATTGATGGCCATCATAAAAGCATTTGTGTAAATGGCCACAAATGGCCTTAAATGCATCCATGGCTGATTCTGGCTGTAGCGGTGGCAAAGGTGGAGGCCGGATTATTTGGCACCATGGCTCATAAATTGAGATCCCCTGATTTAAGAGATCAAATGTCCAAACAGGCTGCCACTTGCGCTGCAGTGAGGTGGGTGAACTTAGTGCTGGAAAGTGGGAGGAAGCACTCTTACTGGGATTCTGGGCAGAGCGGCGGGGAAACCTCTGTGGTTGGGGAGGGAGGATGTTCTCCTATTGGGTAGCTGTATAGAGGTTGAGGGCAACCTTTGTGTTGGGACAACAGCACAGATGCTCACAGAGAGGGCTCTGAGTGCCCGTTCTGGCAGGCGTGCCATAGGTTCTCCACCACTGTTCTAGATGGATAGATATCATTCTAGTCTATGTTTTAACGAAGTCGAGTTGGATTCATTGCCCTGTTGTATAGACATTTGTTTTTGCATGCGTCTACACATGCTGCACAATGACAGTGCTTTTCTAATGTGAACACTGATGATCTCTAAAGCAATTTAGATATCTGAACTGTTTCCCAAATTTTTCACAATGATAGGGTTTTTCTCCTGTGTGCATGCATTGATGCACTCTAAGGTTTGAATGCCTCTGACATGACTTTCCACATGCATCCCACTTGTAGGGTTACTCACCTGTATGAGTTTGCTGATGTCGTGAAAGTTGTTGAGACCACTTAAATGCCATTCCACATGAATCACACCTGTAGGGTTTCTCCCCTGTGTGAATTCGCTTATGTGATTTAAGGGATGATTGCATCTGAAATGCCTTTCCACATTCCTCACACTTGTAAGGTCTCTCCCCTGTGTGAGTTTGCTTATGTCTTGTAAGGTGTCCAGACTGCATAAAAGCAATACCACACGTATCACACTTGTAAGGTCTCTCCCCTGTATGAGTTCGCTTCTGTCTTGTAAGGTGTCCATGATTCCGAAACGCCTTTCCACCCTTATCACACTTGTAAGGTCTTTCCCCTGTATGAATTTGCTTATGTTTTGTAAGGTCTGCAGACTGCTTAAAAGCCATACCACACTCATCACGCTTGTAAGGTCTTTCACCTGTGTGAGTTTGCTGATGGTATGCAAGTGATGAAGAATACTTGTAGTTCTTCCCACATATTTTGCATTTGTTCAGACTCTCCACTGTATGAATTTGCTTATGTTTTTTAAGGTGTGCATACTGCTTAAAAGCCTTTCTACACTCATCACACTTGTAAGGTCTTTCCCCTGTATGAGTTCGTTTATGTTGTCTAAGGTGTCCTTGACTCTTAAATGTCTTTCTACACTCATCACACTTGTAAGGTCTTTCCCCTGTATGAGTTCGCAGATGTACTGTAAGGGAACTAGAATGCCTGTAGCTCCTCCCACATTCTTCACATTTGTACGGTTTTTCCCCTGTATGCTTTCGCTTATGATGTATAAGGTATCCAGGCTGCCGGAATGCCTTTCCACATTCATCACACTTGTAAGGTCTCTCCCCTGTATGGGTATGCTGATGAAATGCAAGGGATGTAGAACACTTGAAGGTCTTCCCACAATTTTTGCATTTATACCGATGCTGATGTTGTCTAAGATGATACCTGTGCAAATGGGCCTTAGCATATTTATATGGTATCTCTCCTGTGTGATCAGTTTCATCTCTCTTAAGTCCTAAAGTTCCTTTGTAGCTCATGCCGCATTGTACACGTTTATAAGATTTATTTTCTAAGTGAATTGAATGAGGTACTTGCGGGTCTGAATTGACTCTGAGCCCTTTGTCAGATGTGGAGCATTCACTAGATTTCTCACTAGTGGCAGTTCCTGTCCCTTCTTGGCTCTGTTTTGAACTCACTCCCTGCTCCAGGAAGTAATACTTTTTGTTGTTTGTGTCGCATGTTGCACTTTTGAGAGGGCGTTTCTTATGAGGCAAATATTGTCCAGACTCTGGAGTTTGTGAAAGAGAGATGCAGCTGTTCTTTGACATTCCCTTTTCTTCATCAGATGCACCTCCGTGAAGTTGATGGTGAAATTTCTTTTTCCTCCGTACCGCCTGGTGTTCTTTTTGCCTTTGAGATCCATCTCTGTTGCTACTGTACTTGTTTCCATCTTCCAGTCTCTCAGGTGATGACTCATGGAATCCTCCTTTGTTCTCCTGCCCATCATCTGCTAGAAAGAGGAGAGAATTCATTGTGAGCTGAGGATGTTCGTTTAATGGAACTAATAATTCTACATCAATAAACATCATTCTAGTCTGTGTTTTAACAAAGTCTAGTCGGATTGATCAACCAGTTGTTTGGGGAGGAATCTTGGTAAGCTTTGTGGTGCTTATCAACCAACAACTCTGCAGAAGGACTTGGACAGAATATTTGGCCCCACCTTGCTCTTTCTATTGCTCAGGTTGACTTGCGATCTGAGGAGCTGAATTGCAAAAGAAACGGATAACCATACATTTCCAAGAATGCACTCTTCAAAAATGAATGACCTAGTTGCAGTAAGTTGGGAATTTATTTATTTATTTATTTGTATTTAATACCCCGCCCCACTTGGGAAGACCCGACTCTGGGCGGCTTACAGAGCCCATTAGCATAATGGGTAGTCCATGACATACAATAGTTAAAACTTTAAAAATTCATCAATTCATAAAAAATTTAAAACAGTAAAACCTTAAAAATAGATAAAACATATTTAAGACGGATACAAATACCAGGTGGTGGGGGGGATGGCAACCCTTAAATTAGCCATCCTGGATGGGAGCCCACATTATTGTGTCCCCACACTTGCCCTGCCAGCCATGTCTTTAACCCTTTTCGAAAGGGGAGGAGCTCTGTCTGCAGGCGCAATTCTGTCGGAAGGAGGTTCCAAAGGGCCGGGGCGAACACGGAGAAGGCCCTCTTCCTAGTGCTCGTAAGACGAGGCTCCTTAGCAGATGGAGTCACAAGAGAGCCCCTCCGATCCGCCCTAGTGGGACGGGCAGACATTCTTAGGGTGGCGCGGTCTCTTAGGTATCCTGGCTCACTACCATATAGGGCTTTAAAGGTGATAACCAGCACCTTGAATTGCACCCGGAGGCATACTGGAAGCCAGTGCAGCTCCCGAAGCAGTGGTGAGGCCCGAGCATAACGCCCACACCCCATCACTACCCGAGCTGCCGCATTCTGAACCAGCTGCAGCCTCCGAATGGTCACCAAGGGCAGCCCCATGTAGAGCGCATTACAGTAATCAAGTCTGGAGGTGACCAACGCATGTGTGACCGTGAGCAAGGAGTCCCGGTCTAGGAGGGGGCGTAACTGGCGAATTACACGTAGTTGTGCAAAAGCCCTCCTGGCCACGGCTGCCACCTGTTCTTCGAACAGTAGACGTGAGTCCAGGAGGACCCCCAGATTACGCACCGGGTCCTTCTGGGGCAAGACTGCCCCATCCAGCACCAAAGTTGGTAGCTCCTGTGATAACACAGGACCCCTCACCCATAGCCACTCAGTCTTGCCGGGATTCAGTTGTAGCCCGTTGTCCCCCATCCAGACCCTCACAGCCTCCAGACACCTGGAAAGTACTTCCACTGCACCGCTTGGGTCCCCACGGGCCGAGATGTACAGCTGGGTATCATCTGCATATTGATGATACCTCACCCCATGGGAATGGATGATCTCACCCAGCGGCTTCATGTAGATGTTAAATAGGAGAGGAGAAAGTACCGAACCCTGAGGCACCCCATAACGAAGGGGACTAGGGCTGGACTTCTCCTTCTCCAACACCACCGACTGGGTCCTGCCCTTCAGAAATGAGGAAACCAGGACAGCACAGTGCCCCGGATCCCCAGTCCTTGGAGCCTCCCCAGAAGGATACCGTGATCCACGGTATCGAAGGCCGCTGAGAGGTTGAGAAGAGCTAGGATGGTCAGATGGCCTCCATCCCGCTCTCTCCAGAGATCATCCACCAATGCGATTAGTGCAGTTTCCGTACCATATCCGGGCCTGAATCCTGACTGAAAAGGGTCCAGATAATCCGCTTCATCCAGGACATCCTGTAGCCGCCGCACCACAGCCTTTTCCAAGACCTTACCCAGAAAGGGCAGGTTGGACACTGGTCGGTAGTTTGACAGTACCGTAGGGTCGAGGGATGGCTTTTTTAGGAGGGGGCGCACCAAAGCATGTTTAAAAGGCGCTGGGAAAGACCCCTCCTTTAAAGATGAATTGATAATCGCCTCGACCCAGCCACCTGCCACTACACCTGAAGCTTTAACCAACCAGGCGGGGCAAGGATCCAGCATACAAGCTGTGGCGCGGACAGATCCAAGAAGCCTGTCCACTTCCTCAGGGCCAACTGGATCGAACCGATCCCAGGTAATATGGCTAGACTGTGCTTCGGTCAACTCCAGATCCATACCATCCACGCCGGGCTTAAGCTTTGAACGGATCTGATCGACTTTCCCTTCCAGATAATCAGCGAAAACCTCAGCCGATCCCTGCCAGCCAGGGCCCGCCCCCCTCTCGCGAGGAGGGACCTGGTCACCCGGAACAGGGTCTCTGGGCGATTATCAGCGGAGGCAATGAGGGTGGTGAAATATTGTCATTTCACCGCCCTCATCGTCACTAGGTAGTCTTTAATGGCTGCTCTAACCACTGTTCGGTCAGATTCGTCCCGAGTCTTCACCCAGCGGCGCTCTCGGCGTCTCTTAGCCTGTTTAAGCTCCCTTAGTTCGTCTGAAAACCAAGGGGCAGATCGATTCCCTCGGACTCGGAGAGGCCGTAGTGGCGCGATTACGTCTAGGGCTGCCGTCGCTTTCTTGTCCCAAGCGTCGACAAGAGCCTCAGATGAACCGCTTTGCAAGTCAAGAGGACAACACCCCAGTTCCCTCTGGAATCCTACTGGATCCATTAGTCACCGGGGGCGGGCCCATTTAATCGGCCCTGCCTCCCTACGGCGGAGTCCAGCCCCCAGGAAGTCCAGAGTCACCAGATAGTGATCTGACCATGGCACAGGTGTAATGTCTAGTTTCTGTATTTCCAGATCACTCAGCCACAGCTCCGATAGAAAAACTAAGTCCGGGGTGTAGCCACTGCCCCTGGTAGGGCCCTGAATTACCTGGGTCAGGCCCATGGCTGCCATGGAAGCCATGAACTCCTGAGCCACCTCCGAGCTAGTCCCCAATGACGGCAAATTGAAGTCCCCCAGGACCATCAGCCTGGGGGTCTCCAGCACCAACATGGAGACCACCTCGAGGAGCTCAGGCAGGGAATCTGCTACTCTGCAGGGAGGCAGGTACATGAGCAAGATTCCCGACTGACCCTTAGGGCCCACATGCAAGAACAGGGCCTCACAACCCGGAATTTGTGGAGCCGTGGCCCTGGCGACTCCCAGAGACTCACTGGCTACCACGGCGACTCCACCGCCCCTTCCCCTCTCCCTAGGCTGATGCCAAATACCGAACCCGGCCGGGCAAAGTTCTGACAGAGGAACCCCATCCTCCGGTGCCAGCCAGGTCTCGGTGATGCATGCCAGATCAGCCCGCTCCCCTGTAATGGTGTCCGCTAGCAGGGGAGCCTTATTACAGACCGATCTGGCATTCACCAGCAGCAGCCTAAGGGAGGGGTCACTCTTGACTGGCTGCTCAGGACCCAGAGGTGTAGCCGGGGGGCTAGAACAGGGGACAGCAACCAAGCATCTGTCCCGTGCTCTCCGAGTGCGGCCCGCCCCTCGGCTCCCGCCGTAACGCCCCATGCCCATCACCACACCAATTTGGGCCCCCATGGAACCCCCCAGACCTGTCCGAGAGAGCCCCATCTCAGCTTCTTGGCTGGCAGGTTTTTCCTTACCTCATATTGAATCCTACCCCCCACCCCCCACCCGAGTATTAACCGGCCGCAAGAGTTCCAAGCCACAGAGACGGTGGAATGGACAGGCAGTCCCATTGCCTCCAAGGTTTAAAATCTCCCACTAAGGGAGCAGCATCCAGCGTCTCTTCCCGACTGCAGGTGTTTCAGCAGAGGTGGCGGCGAGGGATATCAGCGTCCCTCTCTCTCTCTCTCTCTCTCGCCGCGACAGCAGGGCTCAGGTTGTCAGCGTCCCTCTCTCTCTCTCTCTCGCCACAGATGTTACAAGCAGCGGCAGGAGGGGGACGAACTTGGCCAGTGCAGGGCTTTTAAAGTTCCCGCCCGGCAGGAGCAACAGCAAGGCTCAGGTTGTCAGCGTCCCTCTCCTCTCTCTCTCTCTCTCGCCACAGGTGTTGCAAGTAGCGGCAGGAGAGGGACGAACTTGGCCAGTGCAGGGCTTTTAAAGTTCCCGCCCGGCAGGAGCAACAGCAGGGCTCGGGTTGTCAGCGTCCCTCTCTCTCTCTCTCTCGCCACAGGTGTTACAAGCAGCGGCAGGAGGGGGACGAACTTTGCCAGTGCAGGGCTTTTAAAGTTCCCGCCCGGCAGGAGCAACAGCAAGGCTCAGGTTGTCAGCGTCCCTCTCCTCTCTCTCTCTCTCTCGCCACAGGTGTTGCAAGTAGCGGCAGGAGAGGGACGAACTTGGCCAGTGCAGGGCTTTTAAAGTTCCCGCCCGGCAGGAGCAACAGCAGGGCTCGGGTTGTCAGCGTCCCTCTCTCTCTCTCTCTCGCCACAGGTGTTGCAAGCAGCGGCAGGAGGGGGACGAACTTGGCCAGTGCAGGGCTTTTAAAGTTCCCGCCCGGCAGGAGCAACAGCAGGGCTCGGGTTGTCAGCGTCCCTCTCTCTCTCTCTCTTGCCACAGATGTTACAAGCAGCGGCAGGAGGGGGACGAACTTGGCCAGTGCAGGGCTTTTAAAGTTACCGCCCGGCAGGAGCAACAGCAAGGCTCAGGTATTGGAACATATGGAGTGCCTTCATCAGACCTTGGTCCATCCAGCCAAGTAGAGCCATACATCTCTCCTTGCATATTTCCCTCCATCCCTCCTAACTTCCTTCTATGAATGAAAGAATTATTGAAACAATGATTGAAAGAATGTTGAGCTGTTATCAAACAATGATTTATGCTGTTGAGTAGGTATGCCTTCATTTTCCTCCTTCTTGCAAACCTTAACCAATTCTGGTCTTTACATCTGCCTGCCAGTATTGACCCACCTGCCTTTACTCATCTTTTCCTCCCATCCAGCTAGGATACTTTCCATTTTTAAAATTTAGTTTTGTTTTGTTTACTCTCTGATATGTACAACACATGATGAGACTTTGCACATGGACATCACCGGATGGCCATCATTGAAACCAGATTGATTACATACTCTGCAGCCAAAGATTATAATTAACTGATTGCAAAATTAAGACTAAAGAAAATAAGGAAAACAATTAGGCCAGACAGGTATGACCTAGACTACATCCCAAAAGAGTACACTGGTTAGGTGTGGAACAGATTTAATGGCTTAGACTTGATAGACAGAGTGCCAGAAGAATTATGGGCAGAGGCATGGGACATCATACAGGAGGCAGCAAGAAAAACCATACCAAAAGAAAAGAAGCATAAAAAAGCAAAGTGTTTGTCTGATGAGGCTCTTAAAATAGCAGAGGAAAGAAGGAATGCAAAAGGCAAAGAGAAAGGGGGAAAAAATCAAACAATTGAATAAAGAATTTCAAAGAAAAGCAAGGAGAGATAAGGAAACCTGCCTAACTGAGCAATGCAAAGAAATAGAGGAAAACAACATAAGGGGTAGAACTAGAGAATTTTTCATAAAAATTGGGGAAATGAAGGAACATTTAAAGGAAAAATGACGATGAAAAGGACCTCAGCACCACTGATAATCACAATGATGAGAACACCTTGTATAATAATTTTTTGTTGTTGTTCAGTCATATAGTCGATTCTGACCCATCACGACCCCATGGACCATCGTCCGCCAGGTGCCCCTGTCCTCCACCAGCCTCCTTAGCCCGCCCAGCTCTGTGCCCATCTAGCCATCTAGTACAATACCATCTAGCCATCTCATTTTTGGTCGACCCATTCTTCTTTTGCCCTCCACCATTCCCAGCATCAAGGCTTTCTCAAGTGAATCCTCTCTTCTCATTTGGTGTTCAAAGTACTTTAGGTTCATCTTTACTATTTGATCTTCTAAAGAAGATACCTATCTGGAGAAACAACGAGTCTCTGTTGTTCCATTCGGCTGTGCCCTCTCTCCCAAATGAAGGGAGCATGATCAAAAAGTAACCAGAGACCCAAGATAAAACAATGCCACAAGACAGAGCATGATATGCAATGTGACATTTTAAAATGCAACTGGCAGAAAAAAGTTACAGCTCTTTCACTTTTCATTCTGTTGAATTAGAACACAAGTCTCCCCTAATGCACAATCCTTGTGTTAGAGACAGAGAAGAATCTCCTCTACCTGCAAGATTCGAAGATGCCTCTGAGACTCCAGAAGGGACAGAAGGAGCATCTTCTCCACCACCACCTTCTCCATCTGTTGATTTCTGTAGTTCTTCCACTTCAGGTTCAAGAGGTGCCTCCCTTTCCATGGATCCTGCTCAGAGCTTATCTGACATGTAGCTCCTGTGGCAGCAGCAGAACAGAACCCTTTTAGGGCCAGAGTCATGATACCATTCCTCGTCTTATTTAAGGAATTCCATTGGCTCAGTGGGGCAACTGAATACCTCGGCATGCTGGTGGAGGGACATAATACTCAAGCGCACCACTGAAAGAAGGCTACAGGGATGTGCCCCTTTGAATTTTGAGAGTTCAGCAACCAGAACTCCCAGATCATTTTCCAGGGAGTTCCAGTCTACCAACCCATTGTTATAGACCCCCAAATTTCCCTGAATGGTGACAGGTCTACTTCATTGAGGGTGTAATCAGGTCCTCCATACCATTGTTATGATGCTTCCAGGAGATGGTAATTCCACGAAGGACACTCCATTTAGAGCCTGAAGACCAGAGATAGTATAATATAACCTATGTATCCCAATCTAGAACAGTGTTACCCAACCTTTGGTTCTGGGACTTCAATTCCCAGAAGCCTAATCAATTTGTCAAAGCACTGATCAGCCAGTGTACGGACGTAGGCTTCTGGGAATTGAAGTGCAAGCACCAAAGTTTGGGAATCACTGGCCTAGAATATAGCCTTGCCCAAAGTGGTATGGAGCATGGAAACAGAAGTCTTTTTTCAGTGTGGGTCTGTTACCATTCTCCTTACAAATATTGCTCAGAGTATCTGTAAACCACTTTCTGCACCATAGATCTTTGAAGCCACCCCTGCCAACCTTCTTGCTAACTTTATGTCCTTGACATGATGAATAGGGGTAATATTTATTGGGCAAAATCCCCCAGTAGACACCATCTAATCTAATTCCCTCTATGAGGTGAACTCAAGCAATAGAGGGAAATCAAATATGCAATTCCAGAGAAGTGACCAGTTTTGGGGAAAACCATCAATAGAGTAGGCATGTACTGGGATATTTTCTCAGAACTGAATAGAAGCAATCACCCAAATTTGGTAGTCTTACCTTGCAAGTCTCCACCTCATTCTTCTGGAGCTTGATGGCAACTTAAAACTCTCCTCTTTCTTCCCCTCTTTTATCACACTCAGCTCTTCATTGCCCCTTTCAATTGATTCAGCTGCTTAGAATTTCCCTTAAGATGATCATGGTGTGCTGGGACTTGTATTTCAAAAGGAAATTGGAACTCAGGTGGAGATGCAGAGAGGAAAGTTGTTGTGTGATGGAAGAAAGAGTTATGAAGGGACCTGACATACTCAGCTTTTTGTTTTCATCAGTAAATGTCCATCTTGCTTCATTCAAAATTTCAATCTGTGAGGCTACTTTTATGTATTTAAGTGTGCAAATGAACACAATAGCAAACTTCTATTGTTTTTTCTGTTAAGGGGCATCGGAGTAGGCCACTGAATTCCTTGGGATGTGGTCACTCAACTTCCACTATGTGCCATTGATTCAAAGGGGCCTAATCTATTTTCACTTTAGGATCCAAAAGAAATGGCAAATAGAATAAGCCAATTTGTTCAAAATTTCCATGTGTCAGGCCAATTAAAATATTTATGGTAAGAGTGCAAATGCACACAATAGCTGAACATCAATTGCTTTTTCTGTTGGCCTTAACAGAATTAGATTGCTTGAGATTGAGTGAATCAACTTCCTGCATGTTGCATTGCATTGACTCAAGTGGACCTAATCTATTTGCAACTTAGGATCCAAAATAAGTCACAAGTAGAGTAGGCCCAATTTCATTCTTTGAAGCTACAAAGGCAATACTTCACAAAGGCCAGAAAAAGAGGCACTTGTTTTTATCAAAACAAAATTAGTTTATTGGCAAATAATTTTAGGGTTCTAATTTATAGTGGCCACCTATAAACCAGAAGTCTATTATGCCTCAACAGTTTTAATAAAAACCCGCCCGTGAACTCACCCACGCTATTCTGTGGAGCGAGCTAAACCCTCCCTCTTCCCAAAACAATTTATACCCTTCCCCTGGTGGACATCTACATGAAGGGGTTTTTTGCTTGGAGTAGGGCAATCAAGGGGTAATTAACACATTTTATTTACAAACATCCTGGAAACATAAGGCAGAGTACAGTGAAAATGAGTCAGACGCGAACGCTTCATTGTTTTCGGAGGAGGCAACTTCCTAGGAGAGTTAATCCTTTAACGATCTGTCACTTTGCGGTCAGGCAGGCATGTTGAAGGAAATAATGTAACCAGTCCAGTTTTATGAAAGAATCAAAGGCTTTGAATAGATTGAACGGCCTGGTGCCTCTTAGCCAACCAGCGTCGAGTCCCGGTAGCTGCTGTCCAATCGCATTGGTGGGCGGGAATAAGCCATTGTCATTCAGGGGCTAAGCCGTTCCTTGTATCTTGCAGGTATGAAATTGACTACTGTTTGCACAGATATCTTCGGAAGAGGGAAACAAAGAAACTGATTAAGTTATTTGACTAGTGGCTGGATTACTCAGTCAGGAGCCCTTGGGGGAAGAAGCCAACCTTTTATAATTTTAATTAGCCTGTCTTAATCTCCCCAGTCCGTACGTGCTGGACCGCAACCCCTTCTTGTCACGTCCTTGCTGCTGAGGTTTCTCTTGTTTTATATTAAAAACATATTAAAGTTCCCTTAATTTTTCTTTATTGATTCCCCCCTCATGAAGGCTCTTATTGGCCCTGTTTTAAGGTAATATTATAGGTGTTAGCTTCTTCCCCTCCTGTGTTTCCAGCTCATTTTGTGTGTGTGTATGTGTGTTGCCATGTCCTAACCAGCTTTAATAAACAGATTTTGGTCACTTATAAGAGTGTGTGTTGCCTGACTCAGAATTTTGGGTAACAAATTCCTTCCCTTTTCTCGAACGACGAAAATCTCAGCGAGATTTTTCGTCTTTAGTCTGAGGTGGTTTCCGTGATGATGTAGCCACTAGGCCCTTGCCTTATTGGCACATGACATAGCGATTTTAAAGATTGCAGTAGTGGGACACAGATACAAATTAGAATTATAACTAGGGCAATTCCAATCCCTATGATGAACAAATGTTTTAGGTACCCCAAGTTTGGCAACCAGCTTGTCAGCCAGTCCCATAGTGAAAACCCATTATCCTGCTTTATTTCTGTGGTGAGATTTTGGAGCCCATGGATTGCATCTTCCACTTTTTTCTGATTATCCGTCAAATTCAGGCAACACATTCCCCTAAATTCCGTACACTTTTTATTATGCAGTAACAATAAATAATCAATAGTCATGCGGTTCTGTAATGTGGCATCTCTGACTTCAGCTAGCTCTTGGTTGATTAAGTGCAGAGCCCTGCTGGTGAAATTTAATCCTTTTACCACAGAGCATGCCAGCTTGTTGAGCTGTTTTTCTGCATGGACTGTGAGTCCCGGAACCCCTACTATGGAGGAGGCAAGAGAGATGTATTCTGCAGGAGAAAATAAATGTACAGAGGAGTCGCAATCAGGGGTGAGGCCATGTGTCTCTATGCTCCATTTAGATCGTTCATCGCTGGCAAGCATTTCCCTTGTTGGGATGATGACACTAAGTCTTGCCATGGAACAAGGTCCCCCAGTCACGAGGGCTGGGATGTAAGAATAAACTTAGGTTCCACAGACCATAAACCAACCCTCTGGAAATTTGATGTAGCTGTGAACATATGGGGCCTGCTCCATGGCTTTGCACTTTAAGACATTGGAGTCAGGGGTTACATTGAAGCATTTGGCCTTACACCCTCCCCACTGTACACATAAAGGGGATTTGGACACCGTCCCCACTCTAAATTTAACGAGTGTTGGGTCTGAGCTGTGAGCCACATGTCCCAAAGCAGGAGCATTTTTATAGGTGAGTGGTTTTCCTTTCCAAAAGGAGGTCTTTTGTAAAGGCAAAAGGTCGGAGGTAACAGCCAAAAGGCAAGCAGCTGCTACCTGCCCCACAGAATTCCCAGGACTCAGACACATATTAGATACATTGGCAACGTTCTTTCCTAGATATTCCCAAATATTCTCATGAACGCTAATCTGGCGGATTGGGGAATATAAAGCCAATCCAGGGGTGGGAGCTGTGCAAGCTACCCAAATTACAAGAATACATTCTAACATTCTATACATGCTAAAGCTTTTAAAGGAAACTTAAATATACTTGCTAAAGACAGAGAAAACGTACTTCAAAGGAAACTTATATTCTAAAATACAGAGGAGGAAAAATAGCAATACCAAGGAAAGAATAAGGAAAGATAATGATACAAAGCTACTTCTCTGGTATGTCAGGCAGATCCTGGCGTGAGGCGGAATCCTGCCGCCTTTTAAACGGGAGTTTCAGACCCTCCAGGCCTTCCACAGACCAGGGATCGTCTTCTCCTTTCTTCTTCTGCGATTTCTTGTGCTTGTCTTCTGTTGCGGGTTTTTGTATAGGGAATTGTTCTTCTGGAGCTGGGGTTGGAGCCTTGCGCGCTCGTGTATAGTATATCCAAGCTACAATCCCTTCCACCTTTAAACATGAGGGAGTTGTCATAAGGACTTGGAAAGCCCCCCTCCAGCGCGTTTCGGAAAAGCCTGGGTTTAAAGCTTTAACATATACCCAGTCCCCGGGGTGAAAGCTATGCAGCGGGGTGCAAATTGTGTGTACCTGCTTGTTGAGGAGAGACTGCAAATTTTCTTGGAGACGGTTAGACATGGCTTCCAAATATTTTTGTAATAGAGTCCCTGGCACTGGTTCAATGTGCTCCCTCCCCCTCGGTATTTCCCCTACTGGGTACGGACGACCATACATGGCTTCAAAGGGGGAGATTGCCAGCTTTCCTCGGGGCAGGATTCGAATCCGCAACAATGCCTGGGGAAGCAGATCTACCCACCCCATGCCTGTTTCCTGAATCATTTTGCGAAGATGTGCCTTTATGATCTGATTGGCCCTTTCCACCTGCCCTGAGCTCTCAGGCCTCCAAGATGCGTGCAATGACCAGGGGATGTCTAATGCCTTCGCTACCCTCTGGGTAATTTCTGCCACAAAATGCTTTCCGTTGTCAGAGTTAATGCCCTGCCAGGGGATTCCAAATCTGGGTATTATGTCATAAATGAGCTTCTTAACAACTTCCTTAACCTGGTTGGTGCGGCAGGGGAATGCTTCCACCCACCCTGTTAGGGAATCTGTGAACACGAGGCAGTGCTTGAACCCCCTATTCGGATACATCTCAGAAAAATCTACTTGCCATCGTGCTCCTGGGAAGGAGCCTGAAGGCTGGCTTCCCCATGGCCCCTTTCGGATCCCTGTATTGGGGTTGTTTTTCACGCAGGTAACACACATTCTATAGACTTCTGTGGTAATTCGGACTAAATCTTTAACGACAGCCCATGGTTGTATACATTCCATTAATACCCTCTGACTGGCGTGAGTGCGCCTGTGGATTTCCCTAGCAATTTCAGCACATAGTGATTTGGGGATGAGAATTTTTCCATCATTAAATACAATCCACCCAAGTTCATTCATAGTTCCCCCTTTCTCATGGCCACAACGCTTTTCCTTATTAGTGTATGTTGGGTTGGAGGGCAATTGGATTGCGGGAGCAGGGACCGGGGCGACATTGACTAGTTCCTTACTGATCTCTAGGGACGCTGCTGCCTTTGGCGCTTCATTGGCAAGACGATTGCCCTCCCTTTGGTGTGGTTCAGTGGCCTTCCCATGTCCCCGAATGTGCACTACTGCAACCTTGGAAGGATCATGTACAGCCTGCAACAGTCTTAGCACATGTTCCCCATTTTTAATGGGTTCCCCATCCGCGCTTTTAAAATCCCTATTCCTCCACATTGTCCCAAAAACATGCAGTACGCAAAAGGCATACCTGGAGTCTGTGAAAATATTAATGGACTTTTTGGCACCAGTTTGTAAGGCTCTAGTGAGGGCAATCAATTCGGCAATTTGAGCAGAGGTTCCCGCTGGGAGTGGGCGAGCTTCAACTGTCCCATTAAGGGTGACCACGGCATAGCCAGCTTTTCGAATTCCCTGAGTTACAAAACTCCTTCCATCTACATAAAACTCCAAATCTGGGTTAGGCAATGGGACGTCCCCTAGGTCTGACCGGCTTGAATATTCCAAATCAATGGTTTCAACGCAATCGTGAACCATATTAGAGGTCCCAATTTCGGGAAGCAGGGTGGCAGGGTTCAAAGCGGAGCACACCGCCAGTCTGCGCCTCGGGTTATCAAGCAGGGCCGCCTGGTACTGGGTGATTCGAGCATTGGACAACCAGTGATTTCCCTTTTGCTCAAGTACCGTAGCCACTGCATGAGGCACAAAAACGGACAAGTCTCCCCCCAAAGTGAGTTTCTCTGCATCCTCACACAAGATTACCGTGGATGCCACATGTCGCAGGCATGCCGGCCAACTACGCGCTACTGGGTCCAGTTGTTTAGATAGGTATGCCACTGGCCTCCGCCAGGTACCAAACCACTGCGTTAGGACACCTAGCGCCAACCCCTTTGTCTCGTGGATGAACAGCTCGAAGGGCTTCTCTGGGTTGGGCAGTCCTAGTGTGGGAGTTTCGAGTAAACTTTTCTTTAGGGTTCGAAAAGCCCGCCGCATTTCTGGTGTCGCCTCTACCTGCTCCCCTGTTTCTTCTACTCCTTCAAAAAGTGGTTTTGCAATTTGGGCAAAGTTGGCAATCCAAACTCTGCAGTATCCACACATCCCTAGAAAACTTCTCCATTGCCTTTTGGTTTCGGGCAGGGGTACCTGGCAAATTGCCTCTTTTCTTTCATTGCTGATTTTGCGTTGTCCATGGGAGATCAGAAATCCCAGGTACAAGACTTCTTCTCTGGCAATTTGGGATTTCTCCTTAGTTACTCTATAACCTTCCTCACCCAAGGAATTCAGTAAGTGGATTGTGACCAGTTTACAGTTCTCTACACCCACACTTGGTATTAATAAATCATCAACGTAATTTATGACCTTGGCAGGGACCGGACACTGCCAGCCCCTGAGGAATTTATTTATTTATTTATTTATTTATTTAGATCTGCTAAGGGCCTCCCCAAAAAGAGTGGGGGACAACTTGAACCCCTGTGGCAGGGCGGTCCAAGCGTAACGGTTGGCGGGTACCTGGTTTTCCCCTGGAGGGGGGTCCCAGGTTAATGCAAAGAATTCCTGGCACTCTGGTGCTAACGGTATTGAATAAAAGGCATCCTTTAAATCTATAACTGTGAATCGATCATGATGCGCTGGGATTAAGGTAATCAAGTTGTATGGATTTGGGACAACAGGAGAAATATCCTGGACTGCGTCATTGACTGCGCGGAGGTCATGAATTAGCCGATATTTGCCAGTGTCCCCTTTTGGAACTCCCATGATGGGAGTGTTGAATGGGGATTGGCAGGGGTAAATTAAGCCCCTTTCCAGTAGTATCTTCAGTACAGGCACCAGTCCCCTTTTGGTTTCCACCTTCAAGGGATATTGTTTTATGAACACTGGTCCCCTACCTGGTTTTAGCTTTATTAATGCAGGCTCTGCACTTTTGGAGCGACCAGGTCCGCTTCCGTCTGCCCATGCCGTAGGCATGACAGACCGGGAGATTTCGTCAATTAGGGGGTCCGCAGTTAGGGCGAGCACTTCCCCTAGGACAAAAAGTTTGGCTTGCGGGGTGGCAAAGGTTACTTTGCACCCCTGTTCCGAGAATTCAAGTTTGGCGCCTAATTTCTGGAGCAGGTCCCTGCCCAGAAGGTTGGCCGGACAGTTGGCCAGGTACAGGAAAGAGTGAGTTAGCTCCTGTCCTGCCACGCAAATGGTTACTGGGGGCAATATGGGGGCTTTTTCTAGCTGTCCGGAGGCCCCTACTACTGCCTTAGACCTTCCAGGAATGTGTTTTATGCAAGGAGGGGGCTTTTGAAGCACAGAAAAGGTGGCCCCTGAGTCCAGTAGCAACGGGACCAGTGTGTTTCCCACCTTTAATTCCAATATGGGATCGCCGGGTGGTAATCTAAAGGCAGACCCCGGACCCTGTCAGTCAAACCTGTCGTTTTCCCTGTCCTCTAAGACCATTCCCGTGGCTCCTCTTCCTGGGACTGTGCTTTGCTCCTGATTTCTCTGGTATTTGCCATCTGGTGTTACTTGCCCATATGGGGCTGGGGTTGACTGGAACGGGCAGTTTCGTACCCAATGTCCAGTTCCCCCGCAGTTATGGCATGGATATCGAATGCCCCCGTTGTTTGGCCCTTTTCCAGTGCCGGGTTTATTTTGATGCGAATTGCTGTTTGGTTGCGGACCAAATTGGGAGCTGGGGCCCCACTTGTTGCCAGGAGGCTGGTGGCAAGGGCTTGGGTTCCACCCTTGACCCTGAAGGGGCTGGTATTGTGGGTATGGTCCCCAGGGTCCCTGAGGGGGCACGAAATGTGGGCTGTTGGGGAAGTTATTTCTTGGGGGAGCCCATTGTCCCTGGGATCTAGTTAACTCTTGCAGTGCTGCTACCAGGACCTTTTGATCCTTATGCCTTTCCTTAGCCTTTTCTTTCTTTTCATCCTCCTCTCTATTATTAAATACCTGGAAAGCAGTGTCTATCAACTTTTACATAGGGCACTCAAGCGGGGATTCTACACTCGTTAATTTCCTTTTTATGTCTGCTGTGGAATTGGCCACGAATAGGCTGGTCACCAGTGTTTTACACACTGGAGACTCTGGGTCCTGACCTAAGTACTTGCGCACCGCCTCGTGCAGCCTTTCTAAAAATGCAGTGGGTGTTTCTGTGGCTCCTTGCCTAACCTCATAGACTTTTCCCATTGCATACTGTTGCGGGGCTCCATTTCGAGTTCCTTCGAGAATGCATTCCCGAAATCTAGCCAAGTGTGTCTTTGCTGCCTCATCGTGTCCAACCCTCGAGTCCCATTCTAGTCTCTGAGAAGGGACCACATTTTCTGGGATCAGGGGGTTGTCTGCGTCTTGGGGGTTTTGCAGCCTGGAAGCGTGCTTTAACGCAGCGTTCCTAATGATTCTGTTCTCTTCTGTGGTAAACAAAGTGTTTAGCAATTGTTGCACATCCACCCAATTTGGGTTGTGCGTGTTGAAAATGCTTTCCACCTCTTTGGCCACAGCTAAAGGGTGTTCTAAGTACGATGGACAAGATCTCTTCCAGTTTAAGAGATCGGTGGAAGAGAACGGGACATATACGAACCCTGTTCTCTGTTCGCCAGCGGCTGTAACTACGAGCTGCTCTCGTAAAGGGAGTACCATATGGGGAGGGTTTCCCTCAGCTATGTTGGCCGCTTGCGATCTAGTTATTCTCTTATCATCCCCTCCAAACCCTCCGGCTGGAGTGGGTGACAATGAACTCTGTTTCCTTCCCTTTTCTCGTTTCGACTGAGTGGTTCCCTTAAGTCTACTGGGTTCTTCCTCAGACTCACTGGATGTGGGGGATGGGGTCCTAGCTTTCCCTTTTCTTCCTTTCCTGCTTCCCACTTTGTTACGGACCGAAGTCTGCCTGCCGAGACCTGACCCTCGCTCCCCCTCCATCGAGTCCGTTGAGACTGGCTCGCTGTCTATTTCGCTTTGAGCCTTTGATTGAATTCTTTTCTTTGGTTTTACAGTATCCAATTCTTTTCTCATGATTTCCTTTATTTCACTAATGGCACTTTCCATCATCCTCTTCAGTATTTCCGCTCGTGCTTCGTGAGGGACTTCCATTTGCTCCCCAGGCCCGATTCCCATGTCCCTGACTCTGTTCTTTTCAGGCAGCCCCCGTTGGGGCATGTCCGAAAAGTCCAGCAGGTTAACTTCTGGGCTTGGACCTGCTGGATTCACTGGAGTGGGACCTAGGGTACCGGGTCCTGGAGGCATTCCGTTGAGTCTCCCCCTTTCGATAATAGGAGCGGAGGGAACCAAAGGCAGTGGTAGTAATGCCACAGGATTTTCAAGGAGACCATGGGCAGGTTGAGGAATTAAAGGCGCCGGAAGGTACAATGGATCCAAGGGGTCCTCTTCTTGGGCTTCTTCAATTACCTCCTTGTATTTTGGGGGTTCCTCAAGTTCGGAAGGAGACCTTGTCTTCTCCCGAACTATGTAAAGATTGCCCTCACAAGGGTATCGCTCGGGGTTTGTATGCATTCTCATGAAGAGCGATGCATATACCAGATCCCCAGATCTCCCCGGACTCGTTTCTAACCACCTAATTAATGCTCTACGGTGTTGAATTTTTAAACTGCCTTCTTTAGGCCAGGCGGGCCTGAGGTCCTGTTGAAAGGGCCAGTCTTGGGTACAAAGGAATTTCAATCTCCGCTTCCTTAATTTAGATTTGGGTCCAACTAAATTCCTCCAGTTCCTAAGGACATTGCTTAGTGGCATCCCACAAACCTTATCCTCTAGCACAGCCTGAACACTCATTGCCCTTCCCATGGTCAATGAGATTCAATTGCTTAGATCTAAGTCTTTGCGCTTTCCGAGTTACCTTGCACAGAAGCTGCCAAGAGCGGGCCGTGCTTTTTTCCCCTTTGCGTTTCTCAACGGGAATCACCCGGCTATTGAAACAAATTTACCCCGGTCTCACCGGACGACGAACCCCCACTCTTGACCAGGCCGGCCACTTCGTCACGTGTATTCAGGTAATTACTCTGATACACCATGCTTTTCCGAGTTTCTCAACGGGAGCCACCCGGCTATTGGAACCCTGCCCAATTCGTTAAAGACCTCAGTGTCAGGTGATGAGCCTACCCACTGAGACCTTGTTCTCTAAAAAAACAAGCTAAAAAAACAAACTGTTCACAGGCGGACAATTCCTGATCCCTCAAAATTTCTAGTGGGCTGGCGAAGCCACGCTAGTGTTCAATCCAATGCGGCTCAGGCTCGTCAGACCTTCTTGCCAAACTCCCCCCCCCCATACCCAAGCAGCCACCTGGGGAGAAGATAAGTTCTGCTGGCTGTCTAACCTAACTTGGCAAGAATTTCAATTGGACCCCAAAAGAAAATCAAATGTGTTACTTACCAATCTTGATGCTTTTTAGTTGGAGAGACGAAAATGCCGATGTGTCTCTCGAAGGCCGATCGTCAATTTCGGGTCGGAGATTCGTTCCGGGTTCTTCCTTTTCTCACTTTTTGTCATGCCTCCCTTAAGGGGACGTGTACCCCAGGGGTACAGGAACCAGGGGCCCCGTATCTGAGTCATGGCACCAATTTTGTTACCCCAAATTTTGGGGGACTCGGCACGTGCCGTGACAGAGAAAATTCAAACCCTAGGAACTCAATAACGAGACAGGTTTTAATCAAAACAAAATTAGTTTATTGGCAAATAATTTTAGGGTTCTAATTTATAGTGGCCACCTATAAACCAGAAGTCTATTATGCCTCAACAGTTTTAATAAAAACCCGCCCGTGAACTCACCCACGCTATTCTGTGGAGCGAGCTAAACCCTCCCTCTTCCCAAAACAATTTATACCCTTCCCCTGGTGGACATCTACGTGAAGGGGTTGTTTGCTTGGGGTAGGGCAATCAAGGGGTAATTAACACATTTTATTTACAAACATCCTAGAAACATAAGGCAGAGTACAGTGAAAATGAGTCAGACGCGAACGCTTCATTGTTTTCGGAGGAGGCAACTTCCTAGGAGAGTTAATCCTTTAACGATCTGTCACTTTGCGGTCAGGCAGGCATGTTGAAGGAAATAATGTAACCAGTCCAGTTTTATGAAAGAATCAAAGGCTTTGAATAGATTGAACGGCCTGGTGCCTCTTAGCCAACCAGCGTCGAGTCCCGGTAGCTGCTGTCCAATCGCATTGGTGGGCGGGAATAAGCCATTGTCATTCAGGGGCTAAGCCGTTCCTTGTATCTTGCAGGTATGAAATTGACTACTGTTTGCACAGATATCTTCGGAAGAGGGAAACAAAGAAACTGATTAAGTTATTTGACTAGTGGCTGGATTACTCAGTCAGGAGTCCTTGGGGGAAGAAGCCAACCTTTTATAATTTTAATTAGCCTGTCTTAATCTCCCCAGTCCGTACGTGCTGGACCGCAACCCCTTCTTGTCACGTCCTTGCTGCTGAGGTTTCTCTTGTTTTATATTAAAAACATATTAAAGTTCCCTTAATTTTTCTTTATTGATTCCCCCCTCATGAAGGCTCTTATTGGCCCTGTTTTAAGGTAATTTTATAAGTGTTAGCTTCTTCCCCTCCTGTGTTTCCAGCTCATTTTGTGTGTGTGTATGTGTGTTGCCATGTCCAAACCACCTTTAATAAACACATTTTGGTCACTTATAAGAGTATGTGTTGCCTGACTCAGAATTTTGGGTAACACTATTTTCCCTCTTTTGGGCATTGTTTAGGCCTTGACATGAGCACACTTTTCATTTCTGGACCCCCATTAAAGAAGGATGGCAACAAAGTAGTACAGGTTGAGAATGGGGAAAAAATGAAACCAAAACCTGAAAGACTTGTGCATGATTCGTCTTTAGACTAAGGGAGAGATATGCAGTGGGAGACTGTCATGCCAAGGAGGAGCATGATTTGCTCTTGCTTCTTCCAAAGTGTAAGACACAGACAAATGGGCTCAGGTTGCAGGACACCAGATATCAGCTGAATAGCAGGAAAGACTTCCTAGCTGTTGAAGCACTCCTGCAGTGGAAGGCATCAATTTATACAAGGATACAGAGACACATTGGAACCTGTGTATAAGTTAATGCCATGAGGTTTTACTCATGTTAGTACCTATATATGAGGGCTGTGGTGGTTCAGTGGTTAAGAAGCTCAGCTTGTTAGCTGGAAGCACAGCAAGTCAACAGTTCATGACCCTAGTCAGTGACGGGATGTTACCGGTTTGGACTGGTTTTCCCGAACCGGTAGCACTCATCAGGCAAACCCCCAGGCAACCCGGTTCGGTCACCTCTCCGGGGGCCCTCCGGAAGCGTACTTCCGGGTAGCCAAAATGGCTGCCCGGAATTGCGTATGTGTCAAATCTCTATTTGATCCATGCACAGTAAAAAATTGAAGAAAGGAAGAAAGCGGTTATACAAGCGGTGGTGGTGACCTTTCCATGCCAAGCTGCCGTGCTGCTGCTGCAGTTTGCCGCTGTGGTGGTTTTCTGCCGCACCACTGTGGTTCCTGCTTGCCTGCTGCCTGCCTAGCTAGGTAGGTAAGTTAATGGTTTTTTTGTTTGGTGTGGGTGGGTTGAGGTGTGTGTGTGTGTCTTTATTTTTATTTTATTTATTATTTTTTAAATTTTATTTTTATTTTTTTCTTTGGCTCCGCCCATGATGTCATGATGTCATGACATTGGCTCCACCTACGACACCATGATGTCATGACGTTGGCCCCACCCACGGTATCCATGACATCACGGTGCGGTAGTACAAATTTTGACAACCCACCACTGACCCTAGTACAGCATGAGGGTTTGAATGCCCATCTCTTACCCAGTTCCTGCTAACCTACCAGTTCAAAAGTAAGAAACTGGAAAGAGATAAATATGGAGGACTTTGGTGGGAAATGTTCTTTGGACATGAAAGGAGCCTCATTCGGACATCCCCTGAGCAGGGTTTTCCTGCAGAAAAAAATCCTGTAACAGAATTATTATTATTATTATTGTCTGTGTATAAGTTAATGCCATGAGGTTTTATTCTTATGTCTGATGAGGTGGACTTTGTTAGGATATATGAGTAGGTTTGCAACGAGAGCAAACCAATGACTGTATCTTTAAGACTGTGCAGCTACCACAGCCAGGTGCAAGCATTGAGTGTTTGTGTCTAGCATAAATTGAGGCAACAGTCTTTGCCAGCCAGCCAGCCTGTTGTTCTCTGACTGCTTTGTCGCTGTGCTCATGTCCATCGGACTTCGTCGTTCCTGAGGATTGACTGGTATGTTTACTTGACGTTTATTGCAAGATATTGGAACACATACATCAGCCACATTGTGGTGACCTAACCAAGGACTGTTTTGGAACCGAGCTACTCCGTAGCTAGAATGAACTGGTGAATATCTTCGAAGCCGACCTTGAAGCAACAGATAAAGGTTTGGACTGCTTGCATTGCTTTATCGAAGATAAGAGCTTATTTAGCTCACATAGACTATAAGGACTTGCTGCACCACTTGGTCTGACTTGAAGACAAGTGTTAACTTGCACTTTGTGCACAACCTTTGTAAATAGTGTAAATACATATTTCCTGCAACCCAAGCCGGAGTTTGTTTTTGTCTCCTGTATCTCAACAAACACTCTCAAACCTCAGGGTGTGGCAAAAGCCAGCCACCTTCCTGCACTCTGCTATATTTTACCATTTCAGACTTGATACAAAAAAGTTCACATTTAAATGCAGCCACTACTATTTTGTCTTTTTCGTTGTATTCACTGATATGTTTGAACAGACTAATATGGCTACCACTTCAAAAAGTCCAGAGGAGGGCAACATGGATGGTCAGGTGACTAGAAAGCAATTACACTAGTACCTCGGATAACGATGAGACTTGGTTTTACAAGTCTCGTCGTTATCCGGTTTTTAACATTGTGCGATGCATTGATTGCACGACCTTAACAAACCCTGTTCCCTTTCCAAAGAGCAGCCAGGGAGGTCAGGAAATGTCGGGAACAGCGCAGATCGGGTCCCCTGACCTCCCTGCAGGTGGCAAGGGCGGCGGGGAGCCTGAAATGGGCAAAAAAACAAAAACAAAAGATTTTTTGTCCATATCAGGCTCTCTGACACTCCTGCCACCTCTGGGGAAGTTGGGGGACCCGATCAGCGCTCTTTTCCAAAGAGGAAAGGGAACGGGTGGGGGTGGGGGATCCACCTGCCTGTTTGGAAAGAGTTAGGCGGGTGGCAACATGGGGTCGACTGCATGGGTTGGGGGTTGAAGCAGGCGCATGCCCGTTCAATCCCCCAACCCAAACGCTGATCCCATGCTGCAATTGCAGTGCCTGGGGAGGTTTGGGGAGGTCGGGAACAGCACTGATCGGGTCCCCCGATCTCCCCAGAGATGGCAGGGGTGCCGGAGAGCCCGAAATGGGTGAAACTTTTTTTGTTTACCCATTTCTGGCCCCCTGCCACCACTGCCACTTCCATGGAGGTCAGGGGGCCCGATCTGCACTGTTCCTAATATTCCCCGACCTCCTTGGCTGCTGAAGTAAGCCAAAATGCCGGGATTTAAATCATGGTGTTTTGGCTTAATGCAGCAGCTGGGGCGGTTAGGGAACTTCAGAACCAGCACGATGAGCTCCACCGACCTTCCCGGAGCAGGCAGGAGTTCCAGAGAGCCAGAAATGGGTGGGGAAAAAGTCCTCCCCCATTTTGGGCTCTCTGGCACCCCTGCCGTCTCTGGGGGATCGGGGGCCCCCTGTCGGCTTCCCCAGCCACCCCACCCCTGCCTCCACAGCTGCCAGGTAGCTGGGGAAGCATATGGAGGATTCCCTCTGCCTCCATTCAGCTTTCCAGCCACCCTGTTGCTATGAACGACTGCATTGGATAACGCTAACAGATTGTTATCCGATGCAAATTTTTAAAAATTTTTTGCATTGTTTTGTGATTTCAGCGTTAACCGATGCAATCGTTATCTGAGTTATTACTGTATAATTAATTTCTAGGAACTGATAAGCATAAATGATTATTTAGAAGATAGACAAAAAATATTTCTCTTCTCCTGACCATCAGTAAACAATCAGGGGAAGTGTTCCATATCTCATTTGCTGATATGGCTCTTTATCACAAGTAGCTGTCTTGAAAAGGGCAGGACTTCCATATAAGCCACCCTAGAAAACCTCAGCTACACGTGGGAGTGTCCTCAAAAAGCTTTACCCCATTACAGGGATCTTTCTGCTGCCCAATAAGAATGGATCATATAAACATAAAACAGATTAATCTTTCACGAGATCTCTCCCAAAGTAAATTAATGGTTGTCTAGGGAGTCCCATGGGTCATAAACACAACAACAGTTGCTATAATTTGAATGGGATGTGATGACATGTTGTTGTTCAGTCGCACAGTCGATTCTGACCCTCTGCGACCCCATGGACTACTGTCCGCCAGGCACTCCTGTCCTCCACCATCCCCCTCAACTCGCTCAGCTCTGTGCCCATTGCGTCCACAATACCATCTAGCCATCTCATCTTGGGCCGTCCCCTTCTTCTTTTGCCCTCGACCCTTCCAAGCATCAAGGCCTTCTGTTAAGTTCTGGATGGGGGAAAACGGGCTACAACTGAATCCCAGCAAGACTGAGTGGCTGTGGGTAAGGGGCCCCGTGTTATCACAGGAGCTACCAGCTTTGGTTCTGGATGGGGCGGTTCTGCCCCAAACAGACCCGGTGCGTAACCTGGGGGTCCTCCTGGACTCACGACTACTGTTCGAAGAGCAGGTGGCAGTCGTGGCCAGGAGGGCTTTTGCACAACTTTGTGTAATACGCCAGTTACGCCCACTCCTAGACCGGGATGCCTTGTTCATGGTTACACATGCTCTTGTCACTTCCAGACTTGACTACTGTAATGCACTCTACATGGGGCTGTCCCTGGTGACCATTCGGAGACTACAGCTGGTCCAAAATGCGGCGACCCGGGTAGTGATGGGGCGCGGGCGATATGCTCGTGCAGCACCACTGGTCCGGGAGCGGCACTGGTTGCCAGCATGTCTCCGGGTGCAATTCAAGGTGCTGGTTATTACCTTTAAAGCCCTATATGGTAGTGGGCCAGGATACCTAAGAGATCGCGTCACCCTAAGAACGTCTGTCCGTCCCACCAGGGCGGACCGGAGGGGCTCTCTTGTTATTCCATCAGCTAGGGAGGCTCGCCTCACTAGCACTAGGAAGAGGGCCTTCTCTGTGTTCGCCCTGGCCCTCTGGAACCTTCTCCCAACGGAACTGCTCCTACAGGCAGAGCTCTTACCTTTTCGAAAAGGCTTAAAGACCTGGCTGGCGGAGCATATGTGGGGACCCAGTAACACGGGATCCCATACAGGCTGGTTGATTTGAGGGACAGCCACCCCCCCTGCCCCGGGTTTTATCCGTTACGCTGTTTTAATCTTTTCTTATGAATTCTTTCTTATGAATTCTTGAGGTTTTAAACATTATTATTTTTTATTGGATTTGGTCTGTAAGCCGCCCAGAGTCGGGTTTGCCCGATTGGGGCGGGATAGCAAACGTGAATAAATGAATGAATGAATGAATGAATGAATGAATGAATGAATAAGTGAGTCTTCTCTTCTCATCTGATGTCCAAAGTACCTTAGCTTCATCTTTACTATTTGACCCTCCAAAGAGCAGTCAGGTTTGATTTCTTCTAAGATTGACCTGTTTGTTTTCTTTGCTGTCCAGGGGATTCTCAAAACTGTCCTCCAACACCACATCTCAAAGGCATCTATTCTTCTGCGCTCTGCCTTCCTAATGGTCCAGCTCTCACAACCATACATTGCCACTGGGAATACCATTGCTTTGACTATATGAATTTTTGTTTGCAATTTGATGTCTCTGCTTTTCACTATGCTCCCCAGGTTTCTCATAGCTTGTCTCCCAAGAATCAGTCGCCTTTTTATTTCATGGCTGCAATCACCATCTGCTGTGAGCTTTGATCCTAAGAAAGTAAAATCTGTCATTGCTTCTACTTCTTCCCCATCTATTTTCCAGGGACTGACAGGGCCTGTTGCCATGATCTTTGTTTTCTTTATATTGAGTCTCAAACCAGCTTTTGCACTTTCTTCTTTCAACTTAATCAGGAGCTTCTTTAAGTCCTCCTCACTTTCTGCCATCAGGGTTGTATCATCTGCATATCTCAAATTATTGATGTTTCTTCCAGCAATGTTGATCCCAAATTGTGATTCCTCCATCCTTGCATTGCGCATTATGTGCTCTGTGTATAAGTTGAATAAGCAGGGTGACAAAATGCAGCCTTGTCTTACTCCTTTTCCTATTCCAAACCAGTCCGTCATTCCATATTCTGTCCTAACTGTTGCTTCTTGATTCATGTACAGATTTCTCATGAGGCATATAAGGTGTTTTGGTATTCCCATCTCCTTAATTATTTGCCACATTTTGTTGTGGTCTACACAGTCAAAGGCCTTAGTGTAGTCAATGAAACAGAAGTATACTTGTTTCTGATATTCCTTTGTTTTTTCCATGATCCATCTTATGTTGGCGATGTGGTCTCTAGTCCCCCTGCCTCTTCTGAAACCCGCCTGCACTTCTGGTAATTCTCTCTCCACATGCTGTTGCAGTCTATCCTGTATTATCTTGAGCATAACCTTGCTAGCGTGTGGGATGAGCACAATTGTTCGATAATTTGAACATTCTTTGGCATTACCCTTTTTGAGGATTGGAACATATACTGATATTTTCTAATCCTGTGGCCATTGTTGTGTTTTCCAAATCTGTTGGCATATAGAATGCAATAATTTGATTCCATCATCTTTTATGGCTTTGAAAAATTCAACTTGGATACCATCATCTCCACTGGCTATGTGGTTTGCAGTGCTTTTTAGGGCCTTTCTGACTTCGCTCTCTAGGAAATCTTGGTTGACACCAAATCTTGGTTGACATCCTTTCCCTAGTTCAGAATTCAAATTTTCCCACACTGACCTTGTCGTGTATCCTTGTCTGCATAATTCTGAGTGTTTATTCAAAGAGATCTCATTCTAGTTAGAGTGTTTATTTCGGTGTCAGGGCAAATGTCAGAAAACAATTTACTGGTAAGTTAAAATCCTGTTAAAACCATCCCAGTAAAGCATACAATTAAAATCAGTGAGAGAACATGAAGATGGAATGACAATGTGAGGGGAGGAGTTCCACATCTCAGATCTTCCAGGAGTGAAAAAGCTGGGAGCAGTTCTGGGAGGAAGAAACATCAGTCCCCAGCTGATTCCAGCCCCACCCTCTGAGGCCCGTGTGACCTTCGACCATCTCTCCCCGGGTTGGAGATAAAAGGCAGAAGTCACGGATGGGAGACGGCAAGGAAGAACTTTGCCGCTGCCTCATGAGACCTCTGGCAGCAGCGGTGGTGGTGCCTTTCCACTTCCGGCTGCCACTGGTCAGCGTCGGGTGTGGCAGGCCCAATGCCAGTTTGAGCCATGGTGGAGTCAGCAATGGTGCAATGGGTGGGTTGGCCATATAGGTTGGTGGCAGGGGCCCTAGTGTGGTGAAGTTTTTTTACCCCTTATGCTGGCTGGTACTGTGGTCTTGACCATGGTTTTGACCGATGGGGCCAGGGGCAGACTTCGCCTCCTGGCTGGCTGTGGAGGCACTGATGCGGCCACACCCATTGCCAAACTTCTCTCCGAACTTCTCCGTTCCACCCGAAATGGGTGAAAAAACTTTTCTTTTTTTCACCCATTTCTGGCTCCCTGCCGCCCCTGCCACTTCCATGGAGGTCAGGGGGCCCGATCCGCACTGTTCCTGATGTTCCCCGACCTCCTTGGCTGCTGAAGTAAGCCAAAAAGCCAGGATTCAAATCATGGTGTTTTGGCTTACTGCAGCAGCTGGGGAGGTTGGAGAACTTCAGAACCAGCACGATGAGCTCCACCGACCTTCCCGGAGCAGGCAGGGGTTCCCGAGAGCCAGAAATAGGTGGGGGAAAAAGTCACCCACCCCATTTTGGGCTTTCTGGCACCCCTGCCGTCTCTGGGGGGGGGGGTCGGGGGACCCCTGTCGGCTTCCCCAGCCACCCCACCCCACCCCTGCCTCCACAGCTGCCAGGTAGCTGGGGAAGGATATGGAGGACTCCCTCTGCCCCCATTCAGCTTTCCAGCCACCCTGCTGCTACGAACGACTGCATTGGATAACGCTAACAGATTGTTATCCGATGCAAATTTTTAATTTTTTTTTGCATTGTTTTGTGATTTCAGAGTTAACCGATGCAATCGTTATCTGAGGTATTACTGTATAATTAATTTCTAGGAACTGATAAGCATAAATGATGATTTAGAAGATAGACAAAAAATTATTTCTCTTTGACTGACCATCAGTAAACAATCAAGGGATGTGTTCCATATCTTATTTGCTGATATGGCTCTTTCTCATACGAGATGATTACACAAGCAGCTGTCTTGAAAAGGGCAGGACTTCCATATAAGCCACCCTAGAAAACCTCAGCTATAGGTGGGAGTGTCCTCAAAAAGCTTTACCCCATTACAGGGATCTTTCTTCTGCCCAATAAGAATGGATCATATAAACATAAAACAGATTAATCTTCCATGAGATCTCTCCCAAAATAAATTAACGGTTGTCTAGGGAGTCCCATGGGTCATAAACACAACAACAGTTGCTATAATTTGAATGGGATGTGATGACATGTAGCACACCAAATCTTGGTTGACATCCTTTCCCTAGTTCAGAATTCAAATTTTCCCACACTGACCTTGTCGTGTATCCTTGTCTGCATAATTCTGAGTGTTTATTCAAAGAGATCTCATTCTAGTTAGAGTGTTTATTTCGGTGTCAGGGCAAATGTCAGAAAACAATTTACCGGTAAGTTAAAATACTGTTAAAACCATCCCAGTAAAGCATACAATTAAAATCAGTGAGAGAACATGAAGATATTGGGGTGGAATGAAAACGTGAGGGGAGGAGTTCCACATCTCAGATCTTCCAGGAGTGAAAAAGCCGGCAGCAGTTCTGGGAGGAAGAAACATCAGTCCCCAGCTGATTCCAGCCCCACCCTCTGAGGCCCGTGTGACCTTCGACCATCTCTCCCCGGGTTGGAGATAAAAGGCAGCAGTCACGGATGGGAGACAGCAAGGAAGAACTGTGCCGCTGCCTCACGAGACCTCTGGCAGCAGCGGCGGCGGCGGCGGCTTTCCACTTCCAGCTGCGGCTGGTCAGCGTCGGGTGTGGCAGACCCAATGCCAGTTTGAGCCATGGTGGAGTCGGCAATGGTGCAATGGGTGGGTTGGTCATATAGGTTGGTGGCAGGGGCCCTAGTGTGGTGAAGTTTTTTTACCCCTTATGCTGGCTGGTACTGTGGACTTGACCATGGTTTTGACCGATGGGGCCAGGGGCAGACATCGCCTCCTGGCTGGCTGTGGAGGCACTGATGCGGCCACACCCATTGCTGAACGTCTCTCCGAATTTCTCTCTTGGTCAGCTCCGGTCTCAAGGGAGGGACATTGTGAGAGCCAAGGAGGGCTGTGAGAGCTTAAGGGTGGGTCTTGGGTGGGGTGGGGAGGTAGGAGAGGGAAGGAAGGAAAGAGGGTCTTGCCAGCCATGCAAAGGGGTCAGTGCTCTGTCTGGAGTGGTCAGTGGAGTTCCTGGGGCCTTAATTGTTTTAGTGACGGGCATGGGGCAATATGGCGGGAGCCGAGGGGCGGGCCGCACTTGGGGAACATGGGCCCAATGTTTGGTATCTGTCCCGTTCTGGCCTCTTGGCTACATCTCTGGTTCCTGAGCGGCTTGTCCAGAGTGTCCCCTCCCTTAGGCTGCTGCTGGTGAATGCCAGGTTAGTTTGTAATAAGGCCCTCCTGCTTTTAGATGTCATTCTGGGGGAGCAGGCTGACCTGGCATTCATCACTGAAACCTGGCTGACATCGAGGATGGTCTTCCTCTATCAGAATTGTGTCCTGCCGGGATTGGTATTCGGCAGCAGCCTAGGGATAAGGGGAAGGGTGGTCTCATTGCTATTGTAGCCAGAGAATCTTTGGGAGTTGCTAGAGCCTCTGCTCCACAAGTTCTGGGTTGTGAGGTCCTGCTCATGCCTTTGGGTCCTAAGAGTTAGTTGGGAATCTTGCTCCTGTGCCTGCCTCTCTGCAGGGTAACAGACTTCCTGCCTGAGCTCCTTGAGGCTGTCACTATGTTGGCATTGGAATTCCTAGGACTTATGGTCATGGGGGCAGTGGTGGGCTATCAAAGTTTTTACTACCACACTGTGGGCGGAGCCGATGTTGTGGACGGAGCCAACATCATGACGTCATGGGCAGCGCCAACGTCATGACGTCATGGGCCGAGCCAATGAAAAATAAAATAAAAACTTGATCCACGAAAACTAACAATAAAAATATAGCAGTTAGTCTTTAAAGTGCTACAGTGTTTTTAATTTAATTTAATTTTGTTTATTTTGTTTTGTTTTGTGATATTATTTATTTTGATTGTCTTATATTAGTAATAATTTAGGATCACAAAAGTTGATAAAATGATATTAAATAAATTAGTATATAAGATAACTGTGTTTAAGAATAAAAATTGGAGGACAAATAAAAATATACCAAGAATGATAATAGATGTATAAATGGAAGAATTGAATTGAAATTTATGAGGAGGATGGTAAAATGAAAAGATATGTCTCATGATAGGTGTAGTTGATATCATGTTGTTATCATTACTAATATAATTATCATCTTCCTTTTTTCCTGTTAGTATGTTTTATGTATGTAGTTTGTTCATCTTTTTTGTTAGTATTTTTGTTAATTCTTTAATACCTCAATAAAAATTAAAAAACAAACAAAGGGAACAGGGATGTATTCTTCTAGATCAGCAACACGCTTCGCCTGAAGCTCTTGTCAACCTCTGGAACGAGAGGGCGACGGTGACTTTGGACGTGATTGTGGCACTACGGCCTCTCCATGCCCGTGGGCATCGATCATCCCCATGGTTTACAGAAGAGCTAAGGGAGCTCAAACGGGTAAAGAGAAACCAAGAGCGCTGCTGGGTGAAGACCCAGAGTGAGTCTGATCTAACACTTGCTAGACCTGCTATCAAAGCCTATCTAGTGGTGATGGGCATGATGAAACGTCAATATTTTACTGCCCTTATTGTTTCTTCAGATAACCGCCGCTGCTCCCGCTAGAACATCTGCGGCGGGGCGGAGAAGCCGACACGGCGTCCAGCCCGCGGATTCGCCCCACCTGGCCCCGGAGACCTGCCCTGCCGTGGGCTTTAAAAGAGACACCGATGCCGGGACCCTCGCACCGCCGCTGCTCCCGCTAGAACATCTGCGGCGGGGCGGAGAAGCCGACACGGCGTCCAGCCCGGGGATTCGCCCCACCTGGCCCCGGAGACCTGCCCTGCCGTGGGCTTTAAAAGAGACGCCGATGCCGGGACCCTCGCACCGCCGCTGCTCCCGCTAGAACATCTGCGGCGGGGCGGAGAAGCCGACACGGCGTCCAGCCCGGGGATTCGCCCCACCTGGCCCCGGAGACCTGCCCTGCCGTGGGCTTTAAAAGAGACACCGATGCCGGGACCCTCGCACCGCCGCTGCTCCCGCTAGAACATCTGCGGCGGGGCGGAGAAGCCGACACGGCGTCCAGCCCGGGGATTCGCCCCACCTGGCCCCAGAGACCTGCCCTGCTGTGGGCTTTAAAAGAGACGCCGATGCCGGGACCCTCGCACCGCCGCTGCTCCCGCTAGAACATCTGCGGCGGGGCGGAGAAGCCGACACGGCGTCCAGCCCGGGGATTCGCCCCACCTGGCCCCGGAGACCTGCCCTGCCGTGGGCTTTAAAAGAGACACCGATGCCGGGACCCTCGCACCGCCGCTGCTCCCGCTAGAACATCTGCGGCGGGGCGGAGAAGCCGACACGGCGTCCAGCCCGGGGATTCGCCCCACCTGGCCCCAGAGACCTGCCCTGCCGTGGGCTTTAAAAGAGACACCGATGCCGGGACCCTTGCACCGCCGCTGCTCCCGCTAGAACGGCCAGCTGGACGTGAGGGAGCAACAGCTGCGGGATTCGGGCGGCGTTAAAAGATCCTCGCCGCCGCCGCCTTTGCCGGTCTCCCCCTCGGCCTGCCGGACGCGAGGGAGCAACAGCTGCGGGACTCGGGCCGCAGGCAGCCATGGACGTCTCTGCCCTCTCCCGTGAACGCTTCCTTGGTCGTTCCGTGAACGTTCAGCCTTGGGACTTGTTCCATCTGCCCCCAGAATTCCCGCCCTGCTGGGGCTTTAAGAGACGCTGTGCGGTGGACGGAGAGGCTCATTACTTGTCGTGGTGCTTGCCTAGTTTTGTTTCTTTGTATGGAAATTTTTTAACTACTGCTGTTATTGATGTTTATTTAACTTTTTGTTACTGTTTATTGAATTGTTTTTACTGTAATGATGTTTATGTGCTGATGTTCTGTGATACTGATACTGACTATTTATTGACTATTTTCGTTGGATATTGACTATTGATTTATTGATATGTTGTGACTGTAACTATACATGTGTGTAAACCGCCCTGAGTTGGCTCTGCCAAGTAGGGCGGTATAGAAACCCAAATATATATATATAAATAAATTGCCGAGCGACCCAGGTAACCAGTCCCTCTCCAGAGGAGTTGGGGTGGGGCCCTTGTTGACAGAGGTCTGCTGAGGCATTTGCTGATTATCTGATGGAGAAAATCACTCGAATTCGCTCAAAGTTTAATCCCGGCCTAGAAAATGCAGAGCTGGGGTTGACCGGAGTGCAGTCTGGCCATGTTATCTGGAATCAGTTTGATCCAGTTGTCCCTGATGAAGTGGACAGGCAGCTGGGATTTATTTGTGCCACTGCCTGTGCATTAGATCCTTGCCCCGCCTGGTTAGTTAAAACTACCTGGGTGGTTACATGTGGTTGGGTTGGAGCAATTATAAATTCATCATTACAGGAGGGGGTCTTTCCAGCATCATTAAAACATACTCTGGTGTCCCCCCTCCTGAAAAAGCCATCACTCGACCTCACAGTGCTTACCAACTAGTGGCCTATATCCAACCTGCCCTTTTTGGGTAAGGCTTTGGAGAAGGTAGTGGCTTGGCAGTTACAGGAGATCTTAGGTGAAACGGATTATCTGAATCCTTTTTAGTCAGGATTCATGCCTGGATATGGTACTGAGACTGCTTTGGTCACATTGGTGGATGATCTCTGGTGTGAGTGGGATGGTGGTCACCCGACCATCCTGGCTCTTCTTGACCTCTCAGCGACTTTTGATACCGTTGACCATGGTATCCTTCTGGGGCGGCTCTGAGGAATAGGGATCCAGGACACAGTTTGGTCCTGGTTTTCCTCATTTCTGAAGTGCTGTACCCAGTCAGTGTGGTTGGAGGGTGAGGTCCAGTCCGATGCCCCTCCAATATGGGGTGTCTTAATGCTCAGTGCTCTCGCCTCTCCTATTTAATATCTACATGAAGCCTCTGGGTGAGATCATTCGTTCCCACAGAGTGAGGTATCATCAATATACTGATAATACTCAGTTATACATCTCAGTCCATGGAGATCCTAGTGATGCAGTTGAAGCCCTATCCAGGTGTCTGGAGGCTGTGAGGGTCTGGATGGGGGACAATGGGCTACAACTGAATCCTGACAGTTTTGTGCATAAAGAGCGCCTCACTTAGAGATTAACTCACTTAAAGAGCAGAATTTTCTATGAATGGTAGCCTCACTTACCAACTAAAACAAAAAACTTGCTTAGCAACTAAATCGGGATTCACAACACACACACACACACACACACACACACACACACACACACACACACACACACACACACACACACACACACACACACACACACACACACACACACACACACACACCCCAGAAGTCACAATTGGTCACATACAGTGGTGTTTTGCTTAAAGAGCAAATTCGCTTAAAGAGCAACCCTGTGGAACATATTATGCTCTTTCAGCGAGGTACAACTGTATTTAGTTCTCAGGTTTGACCAAGTTTCCTTTTGATCCCAAATTGTTCTATTTTCTATGGGTTTTTTTTCTTTTCCTGCTTCTTTTCCATTTCAAGTCGAACCCAAAGTAAGACTAGGGTCTCGTACAGGGGATGCCAACATAAGGCCCATGGGCCAGGTCTGGCCTATGGTACCATTTCATGTGCCACCCCCCATCCACAGAAATTCAAAAAACAAATTGGCCACCCCTTTGAAGCTGTTGGGACAAAATGACCACCCCCATTGTGCAGGATGGGTAAAATGAAATCTGGCCCTCAAAGCTGACTGAGGGAGTGTGACCCAGCCCCGGGTTTGAAAAGGTTAGGAACCCCTGGTCTAAAAGGTTTTGTAAAAAGAGATTTTTTAAAAAAGGACTGATTAGGGTGACATTGTAGAAATAGCAAAGCAACCTTGTAAGCTGTGGGAGACTTTAGCTATATAATTCAGCACTAGTACACTTGCTTTTGGCCCTGCGGGGTTCTTGTCACCTCCCCTGGTTTCCCATAAGGTAGGAAAGAGACACCACTTAATTTGCCCAAACTGTGGCCCACAGGCTGGGTCTGGTCCATTGGACGTCACCACCCAGGTGTAACAGAAGCGACCTGCCTCTTGCGTATGGCCCAACGTTCTTCTGGATTGCACTTCTCTGGCTGGACACCCCAGGCCTCTGATATATGTAGAAAATGTAGCATTAGGCCAAATAACCACTCAAAGTTTCTTCAAGAAATATATTGAAAGCATTGTAACATACAGGATACAGTTCATCAAAAGATCAGCAAGCATTTCAAAGGAGAAATAAACCATTAAAGGTTCCTGGGAAAGCACTCCGGCCCCCCTCCTTCCACAAGTCTCACATTTTGCAGAATAGCTGCCAGCATTCCAGGGAAAGGAAATGCTGTCTGTGTTGTGTCTGCGTCACTGGGTTACACCTCTGGCGTTTCCCCTGAGGGATTCTAGCCAGTGGTGGGCTGTCAAAATTTTTACATCCCCACTGTGGGTGGACCGATGTCATGGGCGGAGCCAATGTCATGACATCATGATGTTGTGGGTGGAGCCGATGTCATGACATCATGATATTGTGGGCGGAGCCAAAGAAAAACAATCTAAACTAAAAAAAAAATCCCGGGTGAGTTCGAATCGACTGGGAGACTGAACCAAAATTTTTTTTTTTCAAAGAGATCTCATTATAGTCAGAGAGTTTATTTCAGTATCAGGGCAATTTTTAGAAAAATGATTTAAGCTAAAATCATGTTAAAACCATCCCAGTAAAGTATACACTTAAAACAGTAAGAGAGCATGGGGGAAAATGGGGATGTGAGGTGAGGAGGTCCACATTTCAGGTCCTCCTTTTATATAATTTTCTGACACTCAAATGTTGTGTCAAAGAAGCAGACCTAATGTTTGGGAAATGGAATGGGGAATGTGCTTTTTTTTAATCTTGTGGAGAAAAAAGATTTCTGTGAAATTGTGCGGATGATTGGATTTAAAAACACAATAAAGTTCTGTGTGAACATCACAGATTGAGAAAGAAGATCATTTTTGTGTAGCTTTCAAAGTTTTCTCTCAGTGTGCATCTGTAGATCTCTTATGCGCTGTGCTCTATTAAGGAAGCTTTCTCCACAGTCTCTACATTTATAGGGATTCTCCCACGAGTGTATTTCTTGATGTAGTCTAAGATCTGAGTTGCAGCAGAATCTTTCCTCACATTCATTAGTTACAGAGATGTAACTTAATATTGGATAGAGTGACCAATGAAACATTACCCACCTTCTTCACATGTATACAGTTTATCTCCTGGCCGACTTAGTTGATATGCTGTGAGATTTGCTTGTTGACAGATTTTCATTCGACATTTTTTTCAGAGTAAAAGGATTTCTCTCCTCTATGAATTGGATTATGTTCTTTAAGTTCATGAAAGTGCCAGAAGCCCTTCCCACATTTTAGTCATTTATACTGACCAAGGTGAGTTTCTTGATGTTCTTTAGGTCAAACTAGTTTGAATGTGTCTCCACATGCTTCACAATGATAGGGCTTTCCTTCTGAGTGTATGCAGTTGCTGATGTCTTTTAAGGTGTCCAGGCTGCTGAAATGCCTTTTCAAATTCATCACACTTCTATGGTCTCTCCCCCCCCCCCCCAATGAGTTTGCTGATGTCTTTAAAGGTTTGTGAGGGAGTGAAATGCCTTTGTACATTCATTACACATATAAGGTCTTCCCCCTGTATGAGTTTGCTGATGAAATGTAAGGGAATTAGAATAGTCTTCCCACATTTTTTCACATTTATACAGAGTCTCCCCTGTATAAACTTGCTAATATCTTCTAAGATTGTGTGAGTGCTAATAGGTCTTTTCATATTTATCACATTTATATGGTTTCTCTCCTCTATGACCACTTTGATGTCTCTTTTCTGAGTGACATTAATGAGATACTTGAGGGCCTGAATTGACTCAGATTCCTTTGTCCAATGTGGAGCATTCATGGGATTTCTCCCTAGTGGTAATTTGCATCCCTTCTTGGCTCTATTTTGAACTCTCTCCCTGCTCAGAGTGGTAATAATTTTTCCCCTCTGCATGGCCTATTGCACTTTTGAGAGGGCGTTTCTTCAGAGGCATCTTTTGTACAGACTCTGGGCTTTGAGGAACAGAGAGGCACCTGTTCTTTGACATTCCCATTTCTTCCTCAGAGGCATCTCCACACAGATGAGGGCAAGGTTCGTCTTTCCTCCATTTCCCCTGGTGTTCCTTTTGGCCCTGAGATCCATCTCTGTTGTTATTGTGCTCGTTTCCATCCTCCACATGCTCACGGGTCACCTGATGGATTCCTCCTTTGTCTTCCTGACCATCGTCTTCTAGAAAGAGAAGAGAATTCATTGTGAGCTGAGGATTTGCATGTTTAATGGGGTAAGTCATTCCAGATCAGTGATGGTGAACCTTTAAGACAGGCCTCTCAATTAAAAATGTGTTTACGATGGCCATGGACACATTTATGGCCATCATGAAAGCATTTGTTTAAATGGCCACAAATGGCCTTAAATGGGTCCATGGCTGATTCTGGCTATGGCGGTGGCAAAGGCGGAGGCCTGATTATTTGGCACCATGGCTCATAAGTTGAGATCCCCTGCTTTAAGAGATCAAATGTCCAAACAGGCTGCCACTTGCGCTGCAGTGGGGTGGGTGAACTTAGTGCTGGAAAGTGGGAGGAAGCACTCTTACTGGACTTCTGGGCAGAGCTGTGGGGAAACCTCTGTGTTGGGGGAGGGAGGATGTTCTCCTATTGGGTAGCTGTATAGAGGTTGAGGGCAACCGTTGTGTTGGGACAACAGCACACATGCTCACAGAGAGGGCTCTGAGTGCCCGTTCTGTCAGGCGTGCCATAGGTTCTCCACCACTGTTCTAGATGCATAAATATCACTCTAGTCTATGTTTTAACGAAGTCGAGTTGGATTCATTGTCCTGTTGTAGAGACATTTGTTTTTGCATGCGTCTACACATGCTTCACAATGATAGTGCTTTTCTAATGTAAACACTGATGATCTCTAAAGCACTGTTTCCCACATTTTTCACAATGATAGGGTTTCTCTCCTGTGTGGATGCATTGATGAACTCTAAGGTTTGAATGCCTCTGACATGACTTTCCACATGCACCCCATTTGTAGGGTTACTCACCTGTATGAGTTTGCTGATGTTGTGAAAATTGTTGAGACCACTTAAATGCCATTCCACATGAATCACATCTGTAGGGTCTCTCCCCTGTGTGAATTCGCATATGTGATTTAAGGGATGATTGCATCTGAAATGCCTTTCCACATTCCTCACACTTGTAAGGTCTCTCCCCTGTATGAGTTCGCTTATGTCTTGTAAGGTGTCCATGATGCCGAAATGCCTTTCCACACTCATCGCACTTGTAAGGTCTTTCCCCTGTATGAAATTGCTTATGTTTTGTAAGGTCAGCAGACTGCTTAAAAGTCTTTCCACACTCATCGCATTTGAAAGGTCTTTCGCCTGTGTGAGTTCGCTTATGTCTTTTAAGGTCTCCAGACTGCATAAAAGCCTTTCCACACTCATCGCACTTGAAAGGTCTTTCACCTGTGTGAGTTCGCTTATGTCTTTTAAGGTCTCCAGACTGCATAAAAGCCATACCACACGCATCACACTTGTAAGGTCTTTCACCTGTGTGACTTCGCTTATGTCTTGTAAGTTCTCCAGACTGCAGAAAAGACATACCACACACATCACACTTGTAAGGTCTTTCACCTGTGTGAATTCGCTTATGTCTTGTAAGATGTGCATGCTGCCTATAAGCCTTTCTACACTCATCACACTTGTAAGGTTTTTCCCCTGTATGAGTTCGCAGATGTACTGTAAGGAAACTGGAATACCTGTAGCTCCTCCCACATTCTTCACATTTGTACGGTTTTTCCCCTGAATGCTTTCGCTTATGATGTATAAGGTATCCAGGCTGCCGGAATGCCTTTCCACATTCATCACACTTGTAAGGTCTCTCCCCTGTATGGGTATGCTGATGAAATGCAAGGGATGTAGAAGACTTGAAGCTCTTCCCACAAATTTTGCATTTATACAGACGCTGTTGTTGTCTAAGATGATACCTGTGCAAATGGCCCTTAGCATATTTATATGGTATCTCTCCTGTTTGATCATTTTGTTCTCTCTTAAGTCCTAAAGTTCCTTTGTAGCTCATGCTGCGTTCTACACGTTTATAAGATTTCTTTTCTAAGTGACTTGAATGAGGTACTTGCAGGTCTGAATTGACTCTGAGCCCTTTGTCAGATGTGGAGCATTCACAGGATTTCTCCCTAGTGGCAGTTCCTGTCCCTTCTTGGCTCTGTTTTGAACTCTCTCCCTGCTCCAGGAAGCAATACTCTTTTTTGTCTGTGTGGCATGTTGCACTTTTGAGAGGGCGTTTCTTAAGAGGCAAATTTTGTCCAGACTCTGGAGTTTGTGAAAGAGACATGCAGCTGTTCTTTGACATTTGCATTCCTTCGGCAGATGCACCTCCGTGAAGATGATGATGATGGTGAGATTTGTTTTTCCTCCGTACCGCCTGGTGTTCCTTTTGCCTTTGAGATCCATCTCTGTTGCTACTGTACTTGTTTCCATCCTCCACTCTCTCCTGTGATGTCTCATGGATTCCTCCTTTGTTCTCCTGCCCATCATCTGCTAGAAAGAGGAGAGAATTCATTGTGAGCTGAGGATGTTCGTTTAATGGAACAAATAATTCTAGATCAATAAACATCATTCTAGTCTGTGTTTTAACGAAGTCTAGTCGGATTGATCAACCAGTTGTTTGGGGAGGAATTCCGGTAAGCTTTGTGGTGCTTATTAAACAATAACTCTGCAGAAGGACTTGGACAGAATATTTGGCCCCACCTTGCTCTTTCTATTGCTCAGGTTGACTTGCAATCTGAGGAGCTAAATTGCAAAAGAAATGGAAAACCATACATTTCCAAAAATGAACTCTTCAAAAATGAATGACCTAGTTGGAGTAAGTTGTGAACGCAGGATTGGAACATATGGAGCGCCTTCACCAGAGCTTGGTCCATCCAGCCAAGTAGAGCCATACATCTCTCCTTGCATATTTCCCTCCATCCCTCCTAACCTCCCTCTATGAATGAAAGAATTATTGAAACAATGATTGAATGAATGTTGTGTTGTTATCAAACAATGATTTATGCTGTTGAGTAGGTCTGCCTTCATTTTCCTCCTTCTTGCACACCTTAACCAAATCTGGTCTTTACATCTGCCTGCCAGTATTGACCCACCTGCCTTTACTCATCTTCCCCTGCCATCCAGCTAGGATTCTTTCCTTTTTAAAAATTTAGTTTAGTTTTGTTTACTCTCTGATATGTGCAACACATGACGAGAGAGAGATAAGGAAACCTGCCTAAATGAACAATGCAAAGAAATAGAGGGAAACAACATAAGGGATAGAACTAGAAAATTTTTCATAAAAATTGGGGAAATCAAGGAACATTTAAAGCAAAAATGACGATGAAAAGGGACAAAAATGGCAAGGATTTAGTAGGTGCAGAAGAGATTAAGAAAAGATGGAAAGAGTACACAGAGGAACTTTACAAAAAAGGACCTCAGCACCCTTGATAATCACAATGATGAGAACATCTTGTATAATAATTTTTTGTTGTTGTTCAGTAACACAGTCAATTCCGACCCTTCGTGACCCCATGGACCATCGCCCACCAGGCACCCTTGTCCTCCACCAACCTCCTCAGCCTGCCCAGCTATGTGCACACTGCATGTACAATTCCATCTAGCCATCTCATTTTTGGTCGTTCCCTTCTTCTTTTGCCCTCTACTATTCCCAGCATCAAGGCTTTCTCAAGTGAATCCTCTCTTCTCATTTGGTGTCCAAAGTACTTTAGGTTCATGTTTACTATTTGACCTTCTAAGGAGTAATCAGGGTTGATTTCTTTTTATACATTTAATTGACCAAACCTTTACTAGTTTTAGTTTATTTATTGTAAAACTTGTTAAAATGCTATACTCAACCTGTACCCCACCACAAGACATGTGGGGGTGGCTCAGTGGTTAAGAAGCTGGCTTTGTTAGGTGGAAGGGGGGCAGGTTGGCAGCTGGAGACCCGGGAACTGCATGAGAGTTTGTGCAGCTGTCTCTGTCTTAGCTCCTGCCAACCTAGCAGTTCAAAAAGCAAGACATTGAAAGTAGATAAATAGAGACCATTTTGGTGGAAGGTAAACAGCATTCTGTGCACTCATGGGTGTAAACGTCTGCAGACACAGACAGTACTGGTTATTTGGGTAAGAACAGAGATGAGCACTGAACCCTAGAGTCAGACATGACTGGCTTTTGAGCAAGGATGACCTTTACTTTTACCTATCTGGAGAAACAACGATTCTCTGCTGTTCCATTCGGCTGTGCCCTCTCTCTCAAATGAAGGGAGGATGATTGAAAAGTAACCAGAGACCCAGGATAAATCAATGCTACAAGACAGAGCATGATATGCAATGTGACATTTTAAAATGCAATTTTCAGAAAAAAGTTACAGCTCTTTCACTTTTCATTCTGCTGAATTAGAACACAAGTCTCCCCTAACGCACAATCCTTGTGTTAGAAACAGAAAAGAATCTCCTCTACCTGCAAGATTCGAAGATGCCTCTGAGACTCCAGAAGGGACAGAAGGAGCATCTTCTCCACCTCCATCTTCTCCATCTGTTGATTTCTGTAGTTGTTCCACTTCAGGCTCAAGAGGTGCCTCGCTTTCCATGGATCCTGCTCAGAGCTTATCTGACATGTAGCTCCTGTGGCAGCAGCAGAACAGAACCCTTTTAGGGTCAGAATCATGATACCATTCCTAGTCTTTTTTAAGGAATTCCATTGGCTCAGTGGGGCAACTTAATACCTCTGCATGCTGGTGGAGTAGCATAATACTCAAGCGCACTACTGAAAGAAGGCTACAAGGATGTGCCCCTTTGGATTTTGAGAGTTCAGTAACCAGAATTCCCAGATCATTCTCCAGGGAGTTCCAGTCCACCAACCCATTGTTATAGACTCCCATATTTCCCTGAATGGTGACAGGCCTACTTCATTGAGGCTGTAATCAGGTCCTCCATACCATTGTTATGATGCTTCCAGGAGATGGTAGTTCCACGAAGGACACTCCATTTAGAGCCTGAAGGCCAGAGATAGTATAATATAACATATGTGTCCCAATCTAGAACAGTGTTACCCAACCTTTGGTTCTGGGACTTCAATTCCCAGAAGCCTAATCAATTTCTCAAAGCACTGATCAGCCAGTGTACGGACTTAGGCTTCTGGGAATTGAAGTGCAAGCACCAAAGTTTGGGAATCACTGGCCTAGAATATAGCCTTGCCCAAAGTGATATGGAGCATGGAAACAGAAGTCTTTTTTCAGTGTGGGTCTGTTACCATTCTCCTTACAAATATTGCTCAGAGTATCTGTAAACCACCTTCTGCCCCATAGATCTTTGAAGCCACCCCTCCCAACCTTCTCTCTAACTTGATGTCCTGGACATGATGAATAGAAGGAACATTTTTTGGGCAAAATCCTCCAGTAGACACGATCTAATCTAATTCACTTTTTGTTCCCTCTATGAGGTGAACTCAAACAATAGAGGGAAATCAAATATCCAATTCCAGAGAAGTGACCAGTTTTGGAGAATACCATCAATAGAGTAGGCATGTACTGGAATATTTTCTCAGAACTGAATAGAAGCAAACACCCAAATTTGGTCGTCTTACCTTGGAAGTCTCCACCTCATTCTTCTGGAGCTTGATGGCAAGTTAAAACTCTCCTCTTTCTTCCCCTCTTTTATCACTCCCAGCTCTTCACTGCCCCTTTCAATGAATTCAGGTGCTTAGAATTTCCTTTAAGATGATCATGGTGTGCTGGGACTTGTATTTCAGAAGGAAATTGGAACTCAGGTGGAGATGCAGAGAGGAAAGTTGCTTTGTGGTGGAAGAAAGATTTATGAAGGGACCAGACATACTCAGCTTTTTGTTTTCATCAGTAAATGTCCGTCTTGCTTCATTCAAAATTTCAATATGTGAGGCCTCTTTTTATATATTTAAGAGTGCAAATGAACACAATAGCTGAACTTCTATTGTTTTTTTTTTTTGTGTTAAAGGGCATTAGAGTAGACCACTGAATTCCTTGGGATGTGGTCACTCAACTTCCACTATGTCCCATTGATTCAAAGGGGCCTAATCTAATTTCAATTTAGGATCCAAAAGAAATGGCAAATAGACTAAATCCATTTGTTCAAAATTTCCATGTGTCAGGCCAATTAAAATATTTATGGTAGGAGTGCAAATGCACACAATAGCTGAACTTCAATTGCTTTTTCTGTTGGCCTTAATAGAATTAAATTGCTCGAGATTGAGTGAATCAACTTCCTGTATGTTGCATTGCATTGATTCAAGTGGACCTAATCTATTTGCAACTTAGGATCCAAAATAAGTCACAAGTAGAGTAGGCCCATTTTCATTCCTTGAAGCGACAAAGGCAATACCTCAGAAAGGCCAATAAATGAGGCACTTTGATTTGACTTCACAGCACATAATTATTTTACTGGTGCACACAATTGCCCCTGTTCAACCCCTCTGGAGAGACACCAAAATGATGGAGAGGGACTATGGTGTTGATCAAGCTGAGATTTTGATGTGCTGCAACTGAAAACACTTAAGGCAACCTTAAAATTAGTAACCTCCAAAAGTTCAAATCTTTAACATTTTTGCAAATTTGAGGCTGTATCTTCCTTTAACCTCAATCCATCTTCATGTCTGATACTAATTTCCCGCTTTTGGGCATTGATTAGGTCTCAACATGAGCATAGTTTCCATTTCTGGACCTCCATTAAAGAAGGATAGCAATAAAGCAGTACAGGTTGGGAGCGGGGACAAGAATGAAACCAATATCTGAAAGACCTGGGCATGATTCGTCTTGAGATTAAGAGAGAGATATGACAGTCCTGTTCAAAGTCATGGGAGGCTGTCATACCAAGGAGCTGTGGTGGGCATTGCCAGATTTTATTTTACTTTGGCTCCGCCCATGTCATTGGCTCCACCCGTGATGTCATGACATTGGCTCTGCCGACGATTATACTGTGACATTATGCTGTTCTATTGAATTGTAACATTGTATTTGATTGTATGTTGTGAGCTGCCCTAAGTCTGTTTTACCAAGTAGGGCGGCATATAAATAAAAAATGATGATGATGATGATGATGATGATGATGATGATGATGATGCCTCTGCCCATGACATCAGCTCTGTCCACAGTGTGGTAGTACAAATTTTGGTTGCCCATCAATGAGTGGAGGGCATCAATTTATATTCAGGTACAGAGTCACATAGGAACCTGTATATAAGTTAATGCCACAAGGTTTTACTCTTATGTTAGTACCTGTGTATGAGGGCTGTGGTGGCTCAGTGGTTAAGGAGCTCAGATGGTTTGCTGGAAGCCCAGCAAGTCTGCAGTTCATGACCCTGGTACAGCATGAGGGTTTGAATGCCCATCTCTTACCCAGCTCCTGCAAACCTAACAGTTTGGAAGTAAGCAAAGAGATAAATATGGATGGCTATGGTGGGAAAAGATCTTGGGATCATTCAGGCATCCCCTGAGCGGGGTTTCTCCAGCAAATATCCTGACACAAAATTATTATTATTGCCTGTGTATAAGTTAATCCCCTGAGATTTTACTTTTATGTCTGATGAAGTGGAATTGATATACCAAAGTTCACATTTAAATGCAGTTACAACTATTTTGTCTTTTTTGTTGTATTCACTGATATGTTTGCACAGGCTAATATGGCTACCATTCATGGAACATACCTTGGTGAAAGCAAAAGGTGACAAACCAGTACCAGATCACATGAGTTTTTGGAAACTGTAAGGTAGAGTAATATTAAAAGGTAAAGGTCCCCCCTTTATAGCAATAGCAGTATTAATATTAATATTTTATTTTTGATTTGTTTTAGTCTTAGTATATGGGTAATGAGAGAATTACTGATGAAAATAGTAATATAAGAATATAAACAGATTTAAATATGTATTAAAATGGGAGGAATTTAAAAATATGATGAAGAAAGTAATATACCCATTTCTTTCTCTCTTTATCCTTATGTGTTCACCTTGTTATATTTTATGTATTTTTCTTTGTTTCATTTATAAATTGTATTGTAATGTAATGACGTATGTTTATTTGCTTGCTTGCTTTTTTAAATGTTAGTAAAAATTTAATAAAAATTAATTTTTTAAAAAAGAAGGGGAATTGAATGGAAACAAGCACCCAAATCAGGTAATCCTACCTGAGAAGTCTTTACTTCTTTCTTTTGGAGTTCTGACTCTGCTTTTTCCTCCTGTCATAATAATGGGTCAGAAGCAGTGGTGGGTATCAGGGATTCCCCTAGCGATATGTGTGGCTCGATAGCAGAGTAGCACTTTTAAGCTCTTACGCAGCAAAAGCCTTAGTGCAGTAACACACACACATATGCCTTCAGTGGAAAGGTGCGCTTTACTTACAGTGAGGGGAAGACAGACATACACAGGAACTATATACAACAGTCTCTCTCACTCTCCAAGCCCCACAGTAGGTAGACAGCTTGGAGTCCTCTGTTGGCTCCAACTCCAGGAGCACTCAAAAGAGTCCTGGTGATCCTTTAGCAGTTCTTTCTTCTCAGCTGAAGAAAAGCTCTCAACAGCATCACCTCCTTCAGTGTCTCAGTCCTTCTCAGTATATAGACTCCTTCAGAATAGCAACTTCCTCACAGATAATCTCCTCCAGAATAATAGCCTCCTCCAAATGGTAACCTCCTCCAAAAGATAGCCTCCAACATAGACCCTTTCCAGAGGGCCACAGTTATACCCCAGTGTTGCTGGGCAGATTCTCTAATCAGCCACAGCTGGGCTGTTACAGGAGCACATGGACCAAGCATGCACAGCCTAACAATCAGTTTGAGGCTCTATTATGGACACCTGTGTTCAAAACACATGGAGGGCCTTAAAGTTATACTATTCCACTGGGCAACAATCTTTGTACAATACCCCCAAATGAAAAATGTCCTAACAGTGGGATGTCAAAATTTTTACTACCACACTGTGGGAGGAGCCTAATTTGTGGGCAGAGCCAACGATGTGGGTGGAACCTAATTTATTATTTATTTATTTATTTATTTATTTAGTTCAATTTATATGCCGCCCTACTCGGTGCAACCAACTCAGAGCGGCTCACAACAATTCACAAAATCAACAATTTGTGAACAATTTGTGGGCGGAGCCAATGTAAAAACTCATAAAAATAAATACACATAAAAATACAAATTACATAGACATAAAAATACATAAAGGTACACATAAAACACATAAAAATACACATTAAAATAAATACACATTAAATATACATTAAATAGATATAATACACATAAAAATACAAATTAAATACACATAAAACACATAAAATACACTTTAAAAATAAATACATTAAATACACATTAAAATACACACCCCACACCCAAAGGTAAGTCACTTACCCTGGGGAGCAGGCTGTAGGAGCTTCAGGCTACCAGCTTCTCTTCCTCCTCCCTCCTTGGGCAGACAGCAAGAAGGCCACGCATGCGCACCAAGTGCTGTAGGCGCGCATGCACGCCAAGCGCTTGGCGTGCATGCGCAGTGGGGGAACCGGCAAAAAGGTAAGCCTCCAAGGTGGTTCCCTCCAAAAGCCACTACCGGTTCTCCGGGACACTAGGGAAAGTTACTACCCGTTCTGGCAAACTGGTGTGAACCTGTAGCATCCCATCACTGGTCACAAGTCTTTCAACATGGATTCTCATTGGTTTTTAAACTATCTTGCTTTTTGCAAAGGCCTCATAGTTCTCTATGCTTTGCTTATCAAGCAGATGTGCTTAGTGGAAGCGTCTTTGTGTCCAGCCAGTGGTGGGCATCAGCAGGTTCGCACCAGGTCGCCAGAACCGGTAGCAGAAAATCTGGGTGAACCCACCCATTCAAATTTTGAAATAAAGTAGTCCTAAATCGGGTGCAACACAGGGCTTTCTCCCTAGCCATGCCCACCATACCACACCCACAGTGTGGTAGTAAAATATTTTGGAGCCTACCACTGCCTTCAGGTCTGGAATGTAAACATCCGTAGCCTGAGAACACTGTACATTTGTTTTGGGAACTAGTGGTTGCTTACACCAACCCTGGGCTCTAATTGGCTATACAGTAATACCTCGGATAACGCTAAGACTTGGTTCCACAAGTCTTGGTGTTATCTGATTTTTAGTGTTATCCGATGCATGTTAAAATCCTATGGGATGGATCGGATAACATTAAAGCTCCATAGAGATACATTGTAACCGCACAGGCTTTAGCAGTTGTTATCCGATCCATCCCATAGGACCTTAACGTTATTCGATCCAATTCTCCTCCCCAGATTACTTAACATTATGGGATTTTAGTGTTATCCGAGGTAAACGTTACCTGAGGTATTACTGTATGCTAATTAGGTGGGCCAAGCTCATGTTCTTTCAGTTAGGCACATGGGATTGAGAGTTAATTTGAGTTTGGGTTCTTTTTTGAGATGGACATCTCAGAAGGGAAAGGGGGCTGTACCATCAAGCCCTTACTCTAACCCAAGCTTAGTCATGATTACTTAGGTTAGTCAGGTTTTTCCTTTTATTTCTGGAGGAAAGGTCCTAACTGCTATTTTTGATTAGTCATTTTGTATGCTGAACTTCTGTCTCCTGCATCAAAGAGAGAACTGTTATTTTTGAAATATCATTCGAGAACAATAAACATCTTTACTTCATCAAAACGTCTGTTCATTGGGAGAGGGGGTAAGACCTACAGGGCTCTGAAAGGCTGCATGTGTATAAAATATAAACACATAAGGGAAATGGCATTTTTTGCTTCACTCGAGGCAACACGGGGGGGGGGGGGAATTCATTCGTAATTCAGGGCATGTTCGAAACTCGAGGCATGGATTTCAGTGCAGAACTAATTCGTAAGTCAAATTATTCATAAGTAGGGCCATTCGTAAGTAGCGGTATTATTGTATTTAGTGTTATGATTTTTACCAGTACATGTCCTCTCTTGAGTCATTCAGAATTACAACTTGTACATGTCATTAATGTGTGAATCTATTTAGAATATTTAAGAGTACAAATATACACAATGGCTTTACTCCTTTTGCTTTGTGTGTTAAGTTGCCTTAGAGGAGAGCAACTGATGTTCCATTGATTCAAATGCATCTCATCTATTTCAACTTGAGATCCAAAATAAGTCACAAGTTGAATAGGTCCATTTTCATTCATGGAACCTACAATGGAGATGGCCCACAAAGCCCAATCAAAAAGGCGTTCAGAGTTGCCTGCACAGCACATAATTATTTTATTGGTGCAATTAATTATTTTATTATTGCAAACAATTGTCCCTTTTCAACCCCTCTCGATGACACCAAAATCTAGTCAAAGGAATGATGGAGACGTTCTACAGCTGTGTTTCCCAACCTCCAACTCCTAGAAGGCTAAGTCAGTACATTGGCTGATCAGTATTTTGCGGAACTGACTTAGGCTGCTGGGAGTTGAAGTCCCAAACCCAAAGGTTGGGAAATGCTTGTCCACAGAGTTCAGCAGGCTGAGATTCTGATGCGATGTAGCATCAAGAAATTTACAGCAACCTTTCAAATTGCTGTTGTTCAGTCGCACAGTCAAGTCCAACCCGTTGTGATCCCATGGAGCACAGCACACCGGGCATGCCTTAACCTTAGAATTAGTAACCTCCAAAAGTTTCTGTGATAAACATCCTTGGTTAGCACTGTCAAACTTGTGACTGTATCTTCCTTTATTATGTCAATCCATAACAAGCCTGATTAATGTTTCCCTCTTATGGATACTGTTTAGGTCTCATCCTGGACACATCCAGGCCTACCTGCATGATTTCCTCCTTAGCAAGCTCACCCAATCAGTGGACCAGAAGGACAGTAATTAGTATTAAAGGGATGGGACCCTGGGATGTAAAGCATGACAACATCTCTGACACAAAAGCTCTTGCTACTTCTATATACAGTGGTACCTCGGATACCATTTACCTTGGATAAGGCTAAAATCGGATAACGTTGGGGAATTTTAGTCAAACATTTGCATTACACAACATTAAGTAACGTTGTTCGATGCAAATGTTTGCCACAAATTCCCCAAAGTAGATCTCTGCCCCAAAGCTTGCAGGGCTGGACCCTGTGGGCTTTGGGCAGAGATCTCCACAAAGGCGAGATAAATTCTCCCTGCCTTCCCTGCTGAAACAACAGGGTGGGCAAGACGAATCCCTCACTGTTAGACCAACCACACACTGAAAGGCTTGCAAATCTAACAGTGAGGGATTCGTCTTGCCCACCCTGTTGTTTCAGCAGGGAAGGCAAGGAGAATCTCTCTGCTTTTGCCTTTGGGTGGGGTGGGGGAGTATGGGCTCCGGTTCAGCCTCCAACCCAACGGCAAAAGGCAAAGGCAGAGAGATTCTCCTTGCCTCCCCTGCTGAAACAACAGGACGGGCAAGGCAAATCCCTCACTGTTAGACGAATCCCACACTGAAAGGCTTGCAAACCAACAGTGAGGAAAAGGGAACTTTTTTTTTCAACATTGTGAGATCAATGCATCACACAATATTAAAAACCGGATAACGTTAAGACTTGTGGAACCAAGTCTTAACATTATCCAAGGTACTAGTGTCTTTAGTTCTATGTATTTAGTTCTCAGTAGCTTTTGCTACTTCTATATATCCTAAATATTTAGTTCTCTATATATTTAGTTCTCAGTTTTGAACAAGTTTATTTTTGATCCCAAATTGTTTTATTTTCTATATTTTTCTTCTTTTCCTGCTTCTTTTCCATTTCAAGTAGAACCCAAAGTAAGACTAGGGTCTAGTACAGGGAAGGTCAACATAAGGCCCATGGGCCAGATCTGGCCCATGGTACCATTTCATGTGGCCCCCATCCATCTATGAAAATTCCAGAAACAAACTGGCCACCCCTTTGAAGCTGTTGGGACCTAATGGCCACCCTCATTGTGCAGACTGGGCAAAATGACCATCTGGTACTCAAAGCTGACTGAGCGAGTGTAACCTTTGAAAAGGTTTCGTAAAAAGAGAAAGTTTTTTTTAAAAGGGACTGATTAGGGTCACATTGTTGAAAGCAACCTTACATGCTGTGGGAGGCTTAGGCAATGTAATTCAGCACTAGTACACTTGCTTTTGACATAATGGCCCTGCAGGGTCCCTGTCACCTCCCCTGGTTTCCCTTCAGGTTGGAACATGACACCACATAATGTTCTTTGTGCGTTTAATCGCATGGTATTATGTTTATCTCAAAAGATTTTTTTTATAGATTACTTTACAACCAATGATGCCCAAACTATGGCCCACAGGCTGGGTCTGGTACATGAACATCACCACCCGGCCCACGGGACAGATTGCACCAATGCCAGAAGTGCTCCAACATCACCAGAAGTGCCGAAAAGCAGTGAAAAAACACCAAAAATATATAATTCTGACTGTTTATTCAAAGAGATCTCATTCTAGTCAGAGAGTTTATTTCAGTATCAGGGCAATTTTTAGAAAATGATTTAAGTTAAAATCCTGTTAAAACCATCCCAGTAAAGCACACAGTTAAAAACAGCAAGAGAGCATGAAGAAATTGGGAGAAAATGAGGAAGTGAGGTGAGGAGTTCCACATCTCAGGTCCTCCTTTTATGTAATAGTCTTCTGGCACGCAAAAGTTCTGTCGAAGCAGACCTAATGTTTGGGAAATGGAAAGGGGAATGTGGGTTTTTTAAAAAGCTCTTGTGGAGAAAAAAGATGTCTGTGAAATTGTGGCGATGATTGGATCTAAAGACATGATAAAGATCTTTGTGCATATCACAGATTGACAAAGAAGATAATTTTGTGTAGCTTTCAATTTTTTCTCTCAGTATGCATCTGTAGATCTCTTATGCGCTGTGCTCTATTAAGGAAGCTTTCTCCACAGTCTCTACATGTACCTGTATAGGGATTCTCCCCTGAGTGTATTTCTTGATGTAGTCTAAGATTTGAGCTGCAGTAGAATCTTTCCCCACATTCATTAATTACAGTGATCTAATGTAACTTAATATTGGATAGACCAATGAAACATCACCCACCTTCTTCACAGATTGTGTGAGTGCTAATAGGTCTTTTCACATTTATCTCATTTATATGATTTCTTCCTGTTTGATCACTTTGATGTCTCTTAAGTCCCTTATAGTTCCCTTGTAGTTCATGCCATGTTCTTCACGTTTATAAGATTTCTTTTCTGAGTGACATTAATGAGATACTTGAGGGTGTGAATTGACTCTGATCCCTTTGTCAGATGTGGAGCATTCATTGGATTTCTCTTGGCTCTGTTTTGAACCCTCTCCCTGCTCAGAGTGATAATACTTTTTCCCCACTGCATGGCCTGTTGCACTTTTTAGAGGGCGTTTCTTCAGAGGCATCTTTTGTACAGACACTGGGCTTTGAGGAACAGAGAGGGACCTGTTCTTTGACATTCCCATTTCTTCCTCAGAGGCATCTCCACGCAGATGAGGGCAAGGTTTGTCTTTCCTCCATTTCCCCTGGCATTCCTTTTGGCTCTGAGATCCATCTCTGTTGTTATTGTGCTCATTTCCATCCTCCACATGCTCAGGGTACCCCTGATGGATTCCTCCTTTGTCTTCCTGACCATCGTCTTCTAGAAAGAGAAGAGAATTCATTGTGAGCTGAGGATTTGAGTTGTTAATGGGGTAAGTCATTCCAGTTCAGTGATGGTGAATCTTTAAGGCAGGCACTCTCAATTAAAAATGTGTTTACGATGGCCATGGACACATTAATGGCCATCATAAAAGCATTTGTGTAAATCGCCACAAATGGCTTTAAATGGGTCCATGGCTGATTCTGGCTATGGCAGTGGCAAAGGCGGAGGCCAGATTATTTGGCACCATGGCTCATAAGTTGAGATCCCCTGCTTTAAGAGATCAAATGTCCAAAGAGGCTGCCACTTGCGCTGCAGTGGGGTGGGTGAACTTAGTGCTGGAAAGTGGGAGGAAGCATTCTTACTGGGCATCTGGGCAGAGCGGCGGGGAAACCTCTGTGTTGGGGGAGGGAGGATGTTCTCCTATTGGGTAGCTGTATAGAGGTTGAGGGCAACCTTTGTGTTGCGACAACAGCACACATGCTCACAGAGAGGGCTCTGAGTGCCCGTTCTGGCAGGCGTGCCATAGGTTCTCCACCAGTGTTCTAGATGGATAAATATCACTCTAGTCTATGTTTTAACGAAGTCAAGTTGGATTCATTGTCCTGTTGTAGAGACATTTGTTTTTGCATGCGTCTACACATGCTTCACAATGACAGTGCTTTTCTAATGTGAACACTGATGATCTCTAAAGCAATTTAGATATCTGAACTGTTTCCCTCATTTTTCACAATGAGAGTGGTTTCTCTCCTGTGTGCATGCATTGATGCACTCTAAGGTTTGAATGCCTCTGACATGACTTTCCACATGCATCCCACTTGTAGGGTTACTCACCTGTATGAGTTTGCTGATGTCGCGAAAGTTGTTGAGACCACTTAAATGCCATTCCACATGAATCACACCTGTAGGGTTTCTCCCCTGTGTGAATTCGCTTATGTGATTTAAGGGATGATTGCATCTGAAATGCCTTTCCACATTCCTCACACTTGTAAGGTCTCTCCCCTGTATGAGTTCGCTTATGTCTTGTAAGGTCTCCAGACTGCATAAAAGCCATACCACATGCATCACACTTGAAAGGTCTCTCCCCTGTATGAGTTCGCTTATGTCTTGTAAGGTGTCCATGATTCCGAAAAGCCTTTCCACAGTCATCACACTTGTAAGGTCTTTCCCCTGTATGAATTCGCTTATGTTTTGTAAGGTCTCCAGACTGCTTAAAAGCCATACCACACTCATCACACTTGTAAGGTCTTTCCCCTGTATGAAATTGCTTATGTTTTGTAAGGTCTGCAGACTGCTTAAAAGCCATACCACACGCATCACAATTGTAAGGTCTTTCACCTGTGTGAGTTTGCTGATCGTATGCAAGTGATGTAGAATACTTGTAGTTCTTCCCACATATTTTGCATTTATTCAGACTCTCCACTGTATGCATTTGCTTATGTTTTTTAAGGTGTGCGTACTGATTAAAAGCCTTTCTACACTCATCACACTTGTAAGGTCTTTCCCCTGTATGAGTTCGCAGATGTACTGTAAGGGAATTAGAATACATGTAGCTCCTCCCACATTCTATACATTTGTACGGTTTCCCCCCTGTATGCTTTCGCTTATGCTGTATAAGGTATCCAGGCTGCCGGAATGCCTTTCCACATTCATCACACTTGTAAGGTCTCTCCCCTGTATTGGTATGCTGATGAAATGCAAGGGATGTAGATGACTTGAAGCTCTTCCCACAAATTTTGCATTTATACCGACGCTGATGTCGTCTAAGATGATACCTGTGCAAATTGGCCTTAGCATATTTATATGGTATCTCTCCTGTGTGATCATTTTGCTCTCTCTTAAGTCCTAAAGTTCCTTTGTAGCTCATGCCGCATTCTACACGTTTATAAGATTTCTTTTCTAAGTGACTTGAATGAGGTACTTGCGAGTCTGAATTGACTCTGAGCCCTTTGTCAGATGTGGAGCATTCACTGGATTTCTCCCTAGTGGCAGTTCCTGTCCCTTCTTGGCTCTGTTTTGAATTCTCTCCCTGCTCCAGGAAGCAATACTCTTTTTTGTCTGTGTGGCATGTTGCACTTTTGAGAGGACATTTCTTAAGAGGCAAATTTTGTCCAGACTCTGGAGTTTGTGAAAGAGAGATACCACTGTTCTTTGACATTCCCTTTTCTTTATCAGATGCACCTCCATGAAGATGATGGTGAGATTTGTTTTTCCTCCGTACTGCCTGGTGTTCCTTTTCCCTTTGAGATCCATCTCTGTTGGTACTGTACTTGTTTCCATCCTCCACTCTCTCTGGTGATGTGTCATGGAATCCTCCTTTGTTCCCCTGCACATCATCTGCTAGAAAGAGGAGATAATTCATTGTGAGCTGAGGATGTTCGTTTAATGGAACAAATAATTCTAGATCAATAAACATCATTCTAGTCTGTGTTTTAACCAAGTCTAGTCGGATTGATCAACCAGTTGTTTGGGGAGGAATCCTGGTAAGCTTTGTGGTGCTTATCAACCAATAACTCTGCAGAAGGATTTGGACAGAATATTTGGCCCCACCTTGCTCTTTTTTTATTGCTCAGGTTGACTTGCGATCTGAGGAGCTGAACTGCAAAAGAAATGGATAACCATACATTTCCAAAAATGCACTCTTCTAAAATTAATGACCTAGTTGCAGTAAGTTGGGAACGCAGGATTAGAACATATGGAGTGCCTTCATCAGACCTTGGTCCATCCAGCCAAGTAGAGCCATACATCTCTCCTTGCATATTTTCCTCCATCCCTCCTAACTTCTCTCTATGAATGAAAGAATTATCAAACTGCTGTTGAGTAGGTCTGCCTTCATTTTCCTCCTTCTTGCAAACCTTAACCAATTCTGGTCTTTACATCTGCCTGCCAGTATTGACCCACCTGCCTTTACTCATCTTTCCCTGCCATCCAGCTAGGATACTTTCCATTTTTAAAATTTAGTTTTGTTTTGTTTACTCTCTGATATGTGCAACACATGATGAGACTTTGCACATGGACATCACTGGATGGCCATCATCGAAACCAGATTGATTACATACTCTGCAGCCTAAGATTATAATTAGCTGATTGCAAAATTCAGACTAAAGAAAATAAGGAAAACAATTAGGCCAGACAGGTATGACCTTGACTACATCCCAAAAGAGTACACAGGTTAGGTGTGGAACAGATATAATGGCTTAGACTTGATAGACAGAGTGCCAGAAGAATTATGGGCAGAGGCATGGGACATCATACAGGAGGCAGCAAGGAAAGCCATACCAAAAGAAAAGAAGCATAAGAAAGCAAAGTAGTTGTCTGATGAGGCTCTTAAAATAGCAGAGGAAAGAAGGAATGCAAAAGGCAAAGGAGAAAAGGGAAAAAAACAATTGAATAAAGAATTTCAAAGGAAACAAGGAGAGATAAGGAAACCTGCCTAAATGAACAATGCAAAGAAATAGAGGGAAACAACATAAGGGGCAAAACTAGAGAATTTTTCATAGAAATTGGGGAAATGAAGGAACATTTAAAGCAAAAATGGCGATGAAAAGGACCTCAGCACCCCTGATAATCACAATGATGAGAACACCTTGTATAATAATTTTTTGTTGTTCAGTCACATAGTCGATTCTGACCCATCACGACCCCATGGACCATCTCCCCCCAGGTGCCCCTGTCCTCCACCAACCTCCTTAGCCCGCCCAGCTCTGTGCCCATCTAGCCATCTAGTACAATACCATCTAGCCATCTCATTTTTGGTCGACCCATTCTTCTTTTGCCCTCCACCATTCCCAGCATCAAGGCTTTCTCAAGTGAATCCTCTCTTCTCATTTGGTGTTCAAAGTACTTTAGGTTCATCTTTACTATTTGATCTTCTAAAGAAGATACCTATCTGGAGAAACAGCGAGTCTCTGCTGTTCCATTCGGCTTTGCCCTCTCTCCCAAATTAAGGGAGCATGATCAAAAAGTAACCAGAGACCCAAGATAAAACAATGCCACAAGACAGAGCATGATATGCAATGTGACATTTTAAAATGCAATTGGCAGAAAAAAAGTTACAGCTCTTTCACTTTTCATTCTGTTGAATTAGAACACAAGTCTCCCTTAACACACAATCCTTGTGTTAGAGACACAGAAGAATCTCCTCTACCTGCAAGATTCGAAGATGCCTCTGAGACTCCAGAAGGGACAGAAGGAGCATCTTCTCCACCCCCATCTTCTCCATCTGTTGATTTCTGTAGTTGTTCCACTTCAGGCTCAAGAGGTGCCTCCCTTTCCATGGATCCTGCTCAGAGCTTATCTAACATGTAGCTCCTGTGGCAGCAGCAGAACAGAACCCTTTTAGGGCCAGAGTCATGATACCATTCCTAGTCTTTTTTAAGGAATTCCATTGGCTCAGTGGGGCAACTTAATACCTCTGCTTGCTGGTGGAGGGGCATAATATTCAAGCACACCACTGAAAGAAGGCTACAGGGATGTGCCCCTTGGGATTTTTGGAGTCCAGCAACCAGAATTCCCAGATCATTCTCCAGGAGTTCCAGTCCACCAACCCACTGTTATAGACCCCCATATTTCCCTAAATGGTGACAGGTCTACTTCATTGAGGGTGTAATCAGGTCATCCATACCATTGTTATGATGCTTCCAGAAGATGGTAGTTCCACGAAGGACACTCCATTTAGGGCCTGAAGGCCAGAGATAGTATAATACAGGTATAACCTATGTGTCCCAATCTAGAACAGTGTTATCCAACCTTTGGTTCTGGGACTTCAATTCCCAGAAGCCTAATCAATTTCCTAAATCACTGATCAGCCAGTGTACGGATTTTGGCTTCTGGGAATTGAAGTGCAAGCACCAAAGTTTGGGAATCACTGGCCTAGAATATAGCCTTGCCCAAAGTGGTATGGAGCATGGAAACAGAAGTCTTTTTTTCAGTGTGGGTCTGTTACCATTCTCCTTACAAATATTGCTCAGAGTATCTGTAAACCACCTTCTGCCCCATAGATCTTTGAAGCCACCCCTGCCAACCTTCTCTTTAACTTGATGTCCTGGACATGATGAATAGAAGGAACATTTTTTTGGGCAAAATCCCCCAGTAGACACCATCTAATCTAATTTACTTTTTGTTCCATCTGTGAGGTGACCTCTAGCAATAGAGGGAAATCAAATATCCAATTCCAGAGAAGTGACCAGTTTTGGAGAAGTACCATCATGTACTGGGATATTTTCTCAGAACTGAATAGAAGCAAGCACCCAAATTTGATAGTCTTACCTTGGAAGTCTCCACATTTTTCTTCTGGAGCTTGATGGCAAGTTAAAACTCTCCTCTTTCTTCCCCTCTTTTATCACACCCAGCTCTTCATTGCCCCTTTCAGTTGATTCAGCTGCTTAGAATTTCCCTTAAGATGATCATGGTGTGCTGGGACTTGTATTTCAGAAGGAAATTGGAACTCAGGTGGAGATGCAGAGAGGAAAGTTGTTGTGTGATGGAAGAAAGAGTTATGAAGGGGTTTGACATACTCAGCTTTTTGTTTTCATCAGTAAATGTCCTGTCTTGCTTCATTCAAAATTTCAATATGTGACGCCTCTTTTTATATATTTAAGAGTGCAAATGAGCTCAATAGCTGAACTTCTATTGTTTTTTCTGTTAAGGGGCATTAGAGTAGACCACTGAATTCCTTGGGATGTGGTCACTCAACTTCCACTATGTCCCATTGATTCAAAGGGGCCTAATCTATTTTCAACTTAGGATCCAAAAGAAATGGCAAATAGACTAAACCCATTTGTTCAAAATTTCCATGTGTCAGGCCAATTAAAATATTTATGGTAGGAGTGCAAATGCACACAATAGCTGAACTTCAATTGCTTTTTCTGTTGGCCTTAATAGAATTAAATTGCTCGAGATTGAGTGAATCAACTTCCTGTATGTTGCATTGCATTGGTTCAAGTGGGGCATGATTTGCTCTTGCTTCTTCCAAAGTGTAAGACACAGACAAATGGGCTCAGGTTGCAGGACGCCAGATATCAGCTGAATAGCAGGAAAGACTTCCTAGCTGTTCAAGCTCTCCTGCAGTGGAAGGCATCAATTTATACTCGGGTACAGAGGCACATTGGAACCTGTGTATAAGTTAATGCCATGAGGTTTTACTCATTTTAGTACCTATATATGAGTGCTGTGGCGGCTCAGTGGTTAAGAAGCTCAGCTTGTTAGCTGGAAGCACAGCAAGTCACTAATTCATGACCCTGGTCAGTGACGGGATGTTACCTGTTTGGACCGGTTCGCTCAAACCGGTAGCACGCATCAGGAGGGGGGTCGCCGGGATGGTGGTGGTAAACCTCCAGGCGACCCAGTTAGGTCACCTCTCCGGGCCCCCTCTGGAAGCGTACTTCCGGGTAGCCAAAATGGCTGCCCAGAATTGCACATGCCTCAAACCTCTATTTGATGCATGCACAGTAAAAAGTAAAAGAAAGGAAGAAAGCGGCTGTACAAGCGGTGGTGGCCTTTCCATGCCACACTGCCATGCTGCTGCTGCGGTTTGCTGGTGCGGCGGTTTGCTGCCGTGCCGCTGTGGTTCCTGCTTGCCTGCTGGCAGCCTAGCTAGGTAGGTAAGTTAACTGTTTTTTTGTTTAGGGTGGGTGGGTTGAGGTGTGTGTGTCTCTATTTTTATTTATTTATTTATTTATTTATTTATTGGCTTCACCCATGACGTCATGATGTTATAACATCAGCTCCACCTACGACACCATGATGTCATTATGTTGGCCCCGCCCATGGTATCCATGATGTCACGGTGGGGTAGTACAAAGTTTGACAACCCACCACTGACCCTAGTACAGCATGAGGGTTTGTATGCCCATCTCTTACCCAGTTCCTGCCAACCCAGAAGTTTGAAAGTAAGCAACTGGAAAGAGATAACTATGGAGGACTTTGGTGGGAAATGTTCTTGGGACATGAAAGGAGCCTCATTCGGGCATCCCCTGAGCAGGGTTTCTCCAGAAAAAAACCTTTCACAGAATTATTATTATTGTCTGTGCATAAGTTATGCCACGAGGTTTTACTCTTATGTCTGATGAGGTGGACTTGATATAAAAAAGCAAAAATGGCGATGAAAAGGACCTCAGCACCCCTGATAATCACAATGATGAGAACACAACTATTTTGTCTTTTTCGTTGTATTCACTGATATGTTTGAACAGACTAATATTGCTACCACTTCAAAAAGTCCAGAGGAGTGCAACATGGATGGTTAGATGACTAGAAAGCAATTACACTATTGCCTCTGATAACGATGAGACTTGGTTCCACAAGTCTCGTCATTATCCGGTTTTTAACGTTGTGCGATGCATTGATTGTGGTTCAGGCATATCAGCCCCCCCCCAAAAAAAAACACCAAAAACAAAAACAAAAAACACACTGTAGCACTTTAAAGACTAATTGCTATATTTTTATTGTTAGCTTTCGTGGATCAAGTCCACTTCATCAGACAAAGAGTGAAACTTACAGGCATGTTCTTTATATACCAAATTCAGGGGCTCAAAAGGAGAAGGGGTGTGGTAAAGCAAGATGACAGACAAGCAAGCACAAGAATGCAGCTTCCATTGGGGATGCAGTTCTGTTGTTTGCATTTGGTGAGGAAGATGATGTCTGTTTGCTCCTGTGCAAGTTTCTTCAAGAAGTTGATGGATTACCACTCCATTCGGCTAAATTTATTGTTCTTCATACTTGATTTTTTTTGGAATAGTAGCCGTGTTAGTCTGTGATTCAGGCATATCAGAAAAAAACAAAAACAAACAAAAAACACACTGTAGCACTTTAAAGACTAACTGCTATATTTTTATTGTTAGCAACCTTGAGATTGAAAGGGAGTCATTTAGAGTTTATCTGAATAATCTATTGTTGCTAACGGCTGTGTGAAGCTGCAATCTTGTGCTTGTTTGTCTCTCATCTTACTTGACCACACCCCTTTTCCCTTTGAGCCCCTGAATTTGGTATATAAAGAACATGCCTGTAAGTTTCACTCTTTGTCTGATGAAGTGGACTTGATCCACGAAAACTAACAATAAAAATATAGCAGTTAGTCTTTATAGTGCTACAGTGTTTTTAATTTAATTTAATTTTGTTTATTTTGTTTTGTTTTCTGATATTATTTATTTTGATTGTCTTACATTAGTAATAATTTAGGATCACAAAAGTTGATAAACAGATATTAAATAAATTAGTATACTGTATAAGATAACTGTGTTTAAGAATAAAAATTGGAGGACAAATAAAAATATACCAAGAATGATAATAGATGTATAAATGGAAGAATTGAATTGAAATTTATGAGGAGGATGGAAAAATGAAAAGATATGTCTCATGATAGGTGTAGTTGATATCATGTTGTTATTATTACTAATATAATTATCATCTTCCTTTTTTCCTTTTAGTATGTTTTATGTATGTAGTTTGTTCATCTTTTTTGTTAGTATTTTTGTTAATTCTTTAAAACCTCAATAAAAATTAAAAAACAAACAAATGGAATAGGGATGTATTCTTCTAGATCAGCAACATGATTCGCCTGAGGTTCTTGTCAACCTCTGGAACGAGAGGGCGACGGTGACTTTGGACGTGATTGTAGCACTATGGCCTCTCCATGCCCGTGGGCATCGATCATCCCCATGGTTTACAGAAGAGCTAAGGGAGCTCAAACGGGTAAAGAGACACCAAGAGCGCTGCTGGGTGAAGACCCAGAGTGAGTCCTATCTAACACTTGCTAGACCTGCTATCAAAGCCTATCTAGTGGCGATGGGCATGATGAAACGTCAATATTTAACTGCCCTTATTGTCTCTTCAGATAATCGCCCAGCGACCCAGGTAACCAGTCCCTCCCCAGAGGAGTTGGGGTCGGCCCCTTGTTGACAGAGGTCTGCTGAGGCATTTGCTGATTATCTGATGGAGAAAATCACTCGAATTCGCGCAAAGTTTAATCCCGGCCTAGAAAATGCAGAGCTGGGGTTGACCGGAGTGCAGTCTGGCCATGTTATCTGGAATCGGTTTGATCCAGTTGTCCCTGATGAAGTGGAGGCAGCTGGGATTTATTTGTGCCACTGCCTGTGCATTAGATCCTTGCCCCGCCTGGTTAGTTAAAACTACCTGGGTAGTTACATGTGGTTAGTTTGGAGCAATTATAAATTCATCATTACAGGAGGGGGTCTTTCCAGCATCATTAAAACATACTCTGGTGTGCCCCCTCCTGAAAAAAGCCATCACTCGACCCCACAGTGCTTACCAACTACTGGCCTATATCCAACCTGCCCTTTTTGGGTAAGGTTTTGGAGAAGGTAGTGGCTTGGCAGTTACAGGAGATCCTAGGTGAAACGGATTATCTGAATCCTTTTTAGTCAAGATTCATGCCTGGATATGGTACTGAGATTGCTTTGGTCACATTGGTGGATGATCTCTGGTGTGAGCGGGATGGTGGTCACCCGACCATCCTGGTTCTTCTTGACCTCTCAGCGACTTTTGATACTGTTGACCATGGTATCCTTCTGGGGCGGCTCTGAGGAATAGGGATCCAGGGCACAGTTTGGTCCTGGTTTTCCTCATTTCTTAAGTGCTGGACCCAGTCGGTGTGGTTGGAGGGTGAGAGGTCCAGTCCGATGCCCTTCCAATATTGGGTGTCTTAGTGCTCAGTGCTCTCGCCTCTCCTATTTAATATCTACATGGAGCCTCTGGGTGAGATCACCCGTTCCCACAGGGTGAGGTATCATCAATATACTGATAGTACTCAGTTATACGTCTCAGTCCATGGAGATCCTAGTGATGCAGTTGAAGCCCTATCCAGGTGTCTGGAGGCTGTGAGGGTCTGGATGGGGGACAATGGGCTACAACTGAATCCTGACAGTTTTGTGCATAAAGAACGCCTCGCTTAGAGATTAACTCACTTAAAGAGCAGAATTTTCTATGAATGGTAGCCTCACTTACCAACTAAAACAAAAAACTTGCTTAGCAACTAAATCGGGATTCACAACACACACACACACAACCACACACACACACCAGAAGTCACAATTGGTCACATACAGCAGTGCTTTGCTTAAAGAGCAAATCCTGTGGAACATATTATGCTCTTTCAGCGAGGTACCATTGTATTTAGTTCTTAGGTTTGACCAAGTTTCCTTTTGATCCCAAATTGTTCTATTTTCTATGGGGTTTTTTCTTTTCGTGCTTCTTTTCCATTTCAAGTCGAACCCAAAGTAAGACTAGGGTCTCGTACAGGGGATGCCAACATAAGGCCCATGGGCCAGGTCTGGCCTATGGTACCATTTCATGTGCCACCCCCCATCCACAGAAATTCAAAAAACAAATTGGCCATCCCTTTGAAGCTGTTGGGACAAAATGACCACCCCCATTGTGCAGGATGGGTAAAATGAAATCTGGCCCTCAAAGCTGACTGAGGGAGTGTGACCCAGCCCCGGGTTTGAAAAGGTTAGGAACCCCTGGTCTAAAAGGTTTTGTAAAAAGAGATTTTTTTTAAAAAGGACTGATTAGGGTGACATTGTAGAAATAGCAAAGCAACTTGTAAGCTGTGGGAGACTTTAGCTATATAATTCAGCACTAGTACACTTGCTTTTGGCCCTGCTGGGTTCCTGTAACCTCCCCTGGTTTCCCATAAGGTAGGAAAGAGACACCACATAATTTGCCCAAACTGTGGCCCACAGGCTGGGTCTGGTCCATTGGACGTCACCACCCAGGTGTAACAGAAGGGACCTGCCTTTTGGGTAGGCCCCAACGTTCTTCTGGATTGCACTTCTCTGGCTGGACACCCCAGGCCTCTGATATATGTAGAAAATGTAGCATTAGGCCAAATAACCACTCAAAGTTTCTTCAAGAAAGATATTGAAAGCATTGTAGCATACAGGATACAGTTCATCAAAAGATCAGCAAGCATTTCAAACAGTGGTGGGATGTCAAAAATGTTACTACCCCACCATGATGTCATCACAGTGTGGGTGGAGCTAACATCATGACATCATGATGTCATGGGCGGGGCCAAAGAATAATAATAAAAAAATAAAAATAAGCACACACAAACCCCTCAACCTACCCACCAACAACACAAACCCGTAAATAAAATAAATAAATAAATAAATAAATAAAATTAAAATTACATTAAAATACACCCACCCACCAAATACAAACCTGTCACTTACCTGTTAGTATAAGTGTCTGGGCAGTACCATGTTGCAAGATGGATATGGTCATCGTACCGGTTATCTAGGATAATATGCCTTTATGTAAATGTAAAACAGCTGTACCTCCTTAAGGGTCCTCCAATTGGAACAGCAATTGGAACAGCACAGGTGTAGCTTATTGATGAGGTAACCAGTAATGGGATGTAACAGGTTCTCACCAGTTCGCCAGAACCAGTACTAACTTTTCCCAGTGTCCTGGAGAACCGGTAGCAGCTTTTTGGGGGAACCACCTCCGGGGCTTACCTTTTCACTGGTTCCCCCACTGCGCATGCGCGCCAAGCACTTGGTGTGCGTGCATGCCTACAGTGCTTGGCGCATATGCACGGCTTCCTTGCTGTCCTCCTAAGCGGGGAGGAGGAAGAGAAGCTGCTAGCCTGAAGCTCCCTATAGCCTGCTCCCCAGGGTAAGTGACTCCCTTTGGATGTGGTGTGTCTGTGTGTATTTTAATGTGTATTTAATACCTTTACCCATATTGATGTACTACCCACAGTTCCTAAAAAGGCCTAGCGGCCTGGCTTTGGGTTTTTAAGCAATGTCTTGCGGTTACCTCATCAATAAGCTATACCTGTGCTGTTCCAATTGCTGTTCCAATTGGAGAACCCTTAAGGAGGTACAGCTGTTTTACATTTACATTAAGGCATATTATCCTAGAGAACTGGTTAGACAAAGACTTAGTACCTAACTTCATTAACTGTTGAAAAGTTGAAAAGTGCCAAAATGAAGCCATTTTGTTTAAGCTCTGGTTTAAAAGCTCTGGTTGATTTGTGTTTGGGGGTGGGTGGATGGGTATATTTTAATGTTTTTTTTAATTTTATTTATTTATTTATTTATTTATTTAATGTATTTACTTTATTTACGGGTTTGTATTGTGGGTGGGTGGGTTGAGGTGTGTGTGCGTATGTGTGTGTGCTTATTATTATTTTATTTTATTATTTTTTATTATTTTATTTGGCTCCACCCATGATGTCATGACATTAGCTCCGCCCACACTGTGATGACATCACGGTGGGGTAGTAAATTTTTTGACATCCCACCACTGGAGGCAACTCCAAGACTTTGCTTAAAAACCCCAAGCCAGGCCGCCAGGCCTGCTGGCCGACAGGCCTTTTTAGAAACTGTGGTAGTACGTCAATATAGGTAAAGGTATTAAATACACATTAAAATACACACAGACACACCACATCCAAAGGTGAGTCACTTACCCTGGGGAGCAGGCTATAGGGAGCTTCAGGCTAGTAGCTTCTTTTCCTCCTCCCTCCTTGGGAGGACAGCAAGGAGGCTGTGCATGCGAGCCAGGCACTGTAGGCATGCATGCACACCAAGTGCTTGACGGGGGAACCAGTGAAAAGGTAAGCCCCGAAGGTGGTTCCCCTCAAAAGCTGCTACCAGTTCTACGGGACACTGGGAAAAGTTACTACCGGTTCTGGCGAACTGGTGAGAACCTGTTACATCCCATCACTGATTTCAAAGGAGAAATTAACCATTAAAGGTTCCCGGGAAAGCACTCCGGGCCCCCTCCTTCCACAAGTCTCACATTTTGCAGAATAGCTGCCAGCATTCCAGGGGAAGGAAATGCTGTCTGTTATGTGTCTGCGTCACTGGGTTACACCTCTGGCCCTCCCCCTGAGGGATTCTAGCCAGTGGTGGGCTGTCAAAATTTTTACTACCCCACTGTGGGTGGAGCTGATGTCATGGGTGGAGCCAATGTCATGACATCATGATGTTGTGGGTGGAGCCAATGTCATGACATCATGATGTTGTGGGCGGAGCCAAAGAAAAAAAATCTAAACTAAAATAAACTAAAATAAATTAAATAAAAATTAAATAAAAATACACATTTAAATTAAAATAATCATCCAACCCACCCACTCACTCCAAGCACAAATCAACCCACCCACCTCAAACACAAACCCGTCATTTACCTGGCCTGGGGTTGGGGAGAAGGCACTAGGCAACCAGAATGTGCCGTGGCAAGGCAGCGTGGCGGCAAACTGCCACAGCCGCGTGGCGGACTGGTGTGGCCTGGCGAGGAAAGGGTGCCGCAACCACTTCTCCCGGTGTTGCCTGTGCCCTTCCTAACCGGGCAGAAAAAATGGCTGCCTGGAACTGCGCAATCATCAAACCTCCATTTGACATATGCACACTTGGCTCCAACTTTAAAAAGTTTTTTGGCTACCGGTGAGGTGTCCAAACAGGACACCTAAAAAAAAAATCCCGGGTGGGTTGGAACCGACTATGTGACTGAACAACAACAACAAAAATAATACAAAGAGATCTCATTATAGTCAGAGAGTTTATTTCAGTATCAGGGCAATTTTTAGAAAAACGATTTAAGCTAAAATCCTGTTAAAACCATCCTAGTAAAGTATACACTTAAAAACAGTAAGAGAGCATGAAGAAATTGGGGGGAGGGGGAAAATGGGGATGTGAGGTGAGGAGGTCCACATTTCAGGTCCTCCTTTTATATAATAGTCTTCTGACACTCAAAAGTTGTGTCAAAGAAGCAGACCTAATGTTTGGGAAATGGAATGGGGAATGTGCTATTTTTAATCTTGTACAGAAAAAAGATTTCTGTGAAATTGTGCGGATGATTGGATTTAAAAACACAATAAAGTTCTCTGTGAACATTACAGTTTAAGAAAGAAGATCATTTTTGTGTAGCTTTCAAAGTTTTCTCTCAGTGTGCATCTGTAGATCTCTTATGCGCTGTGCTCTATTAAGGAAGCTTTCTCCACAGTCTCTACATTTATAGGGATTCTCCCACGAGTGTATTTCTTGATGTAGTCTAAGATCTGAGTTGCAGCAGAATCTTTCCCCACATTCATTAGTTACAGAGATGTAACTTAATATTGGATATAGACCAATGAAACATCATTGCTGATGAAATGCAAGGAAATTAGAATAGTCTTCCCACATTTTTTCACATTTATACAGACTCTCCCCTGTTTAAACTTGCTGATGTCTTCTAAGATTGTGTGAGTGCTAATAGGTCTTTTCACATTTATCACATTTATATGGTTTCTCTCCTCTATGACAACTTTGATGTCTCTTTTCTGAGTGACATTAATGAGATACTCGAGGGCCTGAATTGACTCAGATTCCTTTGTCCAATGTGGAGCATTCACGGGATTTCTCCCTAGTGGTAATTTGCATCCCTTCTTGGCTCTGTTTTGAACCCTCTCCCTGCTCTGGGTGGTAATACATTTTCCCCTCCGCATGGCCTGTTGCACTTTTGAGAGGGCGTTTCTTCAGAGGCATCTTTTGTACAGACTCTGGGCTTTGAGGAACAGAGAGGCACCTTTTCGTGGACATTCCCATTTCTTCCTCAGAGGCATCTCCACGCAGATGAGGGCAAGGTCTGTCTTTCCTCCATTTCTCCTGGCGTTCCTTTTGTCCCTGAGATCCATCTCTGTTGTTATTGTGCTCGTTTCCATCCTCCACATGCTCAGGGGATGCCTGATGGATTCCTCCTTTGTCTTCCTGACCATCGTCTTCTAGAAAGAGAAGAGAATTCATTGTGAGCTGAGGATTTGCATGTTTAATGGGGTAAGTCATTCCAGATCAGTGATGGTGAACCTTTAAGACAGGCACTCTCAATTAAAAATGTGTTTACGATGGCCATGGACACATTTACGGCCATGATAAAAGCATTTGTGTAAATGGCCACAAATGGCTTTAAATGGGTCCATGGCTGATTCTGGCTGTGGCGGTGGCAAAGGCGGAGGCCAGATTATTTGGCACCATGGCTCATAAGTTGAGATCCCCTGCTTTAAGAGATCAAATGTCCAAACAGGCTGCCACTTGCGCTGCAGTGGGGTGGGTGAACTTAGTGCTGGAAAGTGGGAGGAAGCACTCTTACTGGGCTTCTGGGCAGAGCGGTGGGGAAACCTCTGTGTTGGGGGAGGGAGGATGTTCTCCTATTGGGTAGCTGTATAGAGGTTGAGGGACAACAGCACACATACTCACAGAGAGGGCTCTGAGTGCCCATTCTGGCAGGCGTGCCATAGGTTCTCCACCACTTTTCTAGATGGATAAATATCACTCTAGTCTGTGTTTTAACGAAGTCAAGTTGGATTCATTGTCCTGTTGTATAGACATTTGTTTGTGCATGCATCTACACATGCTTCATAATGACAGTGCTTTTCTAATGTGAACACTGATGATCTCTAAAGCAATTTAGATATCTGAACGGTTTCTCACATTTTTCACAATGATAGGGTTTCTCTCCTGTGTGCATGCATTGATGCACTCTAAGGTTTGAATGCCTCTGACATGACTTTCCACATGCATCCCACTTGTAGGGCTACTCACCTGTATGAGTTTGCTGATGTCGTGAAAGTTGTTCAGGCCACTTAAATGCCATTCCACATGAATCACATGTGTAGGGTCTATTTCCTGTGTGAATTCGCTTATGTGATTTAAGGGATGATTGCATCTGAAATGCCTTTCCACATTCCTCACACTTGTAAGGTGTCTCCCGTGTATGAGTTCGCTTATGTCTTGTTAGGTGTCCATGATGCCGAAATGCCTTTCCACACTCATCGCACTTGTAAGGTCCTTCCCCTGTATGAATTCGCTTATGTTTTCTAAGGTATCCTTGATTCTTAAAAGCCTTTCCACACTCATCACACTTGTAAGGTCTTTCCCCTGTATGAATTTGCTTATGTTTTCTAAGGTATCCTTGATTCTTAAAAGCCTTTCCACACTCATCACACTTGTAAGGTCTTTCCCCTGTATGAGTTCGTTTATGTTTTCTAAGGCATCCTTGATTCTTAAAAGCCTTTCCACACTCATCACACTTGTAAGGTCTTTCACCTGTGTGAGTTCGCTTATGTCTTGTAAAGTCTCCAGCCTGCCTAAAAGCCATACCACACACATCACACTTATAAGGTCTTTCACCTGTGTGAGTTCGCTTATGATTTGTAAGGTGTGCAAGCTGCTTAAAAGCCTTTCTACACTCATCACACTTGTAAGGTCTTTCCCCTGTATGAGTTCGCAGATGTACTGTAAGAGAATTAGAATGCCTGTAGCTCCTCCCACATTCTATATGTTAGATATTTGAATGTCCAGGCGGCGGGAAAATCGCCGCCTCCTATTGGTCAGTGGGCTGGCTCAAGCAGGGTATTTAAACCCCTGCTGGCCAGCCGTTGTTGTGTTGTTGTTGCTGTGACTTGAAATAAACAGGCGTGTTGTTTGGGTTCAACTACCGGTGTCCGTGTCCTCACTCCGCCCACGGATCCCCGGATCCAACACTGGCGACGAGGATGGGATGCTGAGGAACGGCACAGAACCAACACGCGCCAGAGCCAACATCCGCAAGGCACATCGCTATGGCTACCTACGTCCCACCGACACCCTTCCAGCCCAAAGATGAGAGGTGGAAGAGCTACATGGACCGGTTCGAGTTCTCCCTCGTGGCGGCAGAACTGGCGGACATCGCACCCGAGCGGAAGAAGGCGTTCTTCCTGACGCACTGCGGTCCCAAGGTCTACGAGGTCGCCCAGTCCTTGGTGGATCCGATGCCCATCACGGAGGTCTCCTGGGAGGCCCTGCAGCGGGCTCTCAAAGACCATTATGCGCCGGAGCCATCCAAATTCGTTTTCCGGGTCCAATTTCGGGACCGGTACCAGATGCCCGGGGAGCCCATAGGCGAGTACCTGGCCGCCCTGAGAGCCGCAGCCATCCCGGCCGTTTTCGGAGCTTTCCTTGAGGACTCCCTAACCGAGCAACTCATCAGGGGGGTCCGGGATAATAAGCTCCGGAAGAGACTGCTCGCCCGGAGAGACCTGACCCTGGCCGGAGCCATCGAAGAGGCTAGAGCCTTCGAGCTCTCCACGTCGGCCGCGGCCGCATTCCACAGGTCCCCGTCGGCACCCCACCAAGCCACCGCTCACCACCAGGACGTCGCCCCAGACGAGGATGAGGACGGGGACGAAGAGGCTGAGGTGTGCGCGACGGACGGGGGAAGCTCGGGAAGAGGAAATCAGCGCTGTGCCAGCTGTGGGGGGCCACACCAGAGGGCACACTGCCGTTTCCGGGAAGCCATCTGCCGCTACTGCGAGAAGCGGGGCCACATCGGGAAGGTCTGCCGGGCAAGGCAAGCAGAAGGCCAAGTTGACCGGCAGATTCAAAAGTTCCCGCCGGGCAAGATGGCCGCCAGCCACAGGTCCAATCAGAGGCGCCAAGGACGGAACGGCGGCAAGTTTGAAGATGCCGGCACACACACGCTGACCATTGGGCACACCGCAACGGAGAAGGGAGAGAAATTCTATACAACCGTCACGATCGACGGGGCCGAGTGCTCCATGGAAGTCGACTCCGGGGCCGCCATCACCATCATACCCTGGAGGTGGATGAAGAAGGCATTTCCGGCCCTAAAAGAATCGGATCTCCAGACCCAGAGGGTCCGGGTAAAGGACTGCCAGGGCAAGTACCTCCCCGTCGCCGGGCAGAAGTGGGTCCAAGTCAAATACGGACAGAGGGAGGAGAGCCTACCTCTGACCGTAGTCCATGGCAATATTCCCACGCTGCTGGGCACCAACTGGTTCCCCGCCCTGGGGCTGTCCATCGCGGGCATCCACAGCGCCGCCACCGACCAGCCCGGAGACGCCTCACTGAGGGACGACCTGATGGCCGAGTTCCAGGACGTTTTCGGGGAAGGCTTGGGCAGGTATGTGGGGTCGCCCATTTCCTTTGCGCTCAACCCGAGCATTGCCCCGATTCGGCTTAAAGCCAGGCGGGTCCCACTGGCCCTCAAACCCAGGGTCGAGAGGGAGCTCGACAAGTTAGTTGCCCAGGGGATCCTCGTTCCCGTAGACCATGCCCGGTGGGAAACCCCCATAGTGACCCCCATTAAACCGGACGGGTCCGTGCGCATTTGTGCCGACTACAAGTGCACAATAAATAAAGCCTTGGAACCAAGCGCCTACCCGGTCCCTGTCATAGACCACCTGCTACACTCACTGGGCCCCGGCAAAATCTTTGCCAAGCTGGACCTGGCCCAAGCGTATCAACAGCTACCGGTAGACGACGCCACGGCCGAAGCCCAAACCATTGTAACGCACCGGGGGGCATTCAAGTGCACGAGGCTGCAATTCGGAGTCAGCATAGCCCCGGGGCTTTTCCAAAGCACGATGGAAAGGCTTCTCCAGGGACTCCCGGGGGTAGTGCCCTATTTCGATGATGTTTTGATCATCGCGGGGGACCCGGGGCAACTCAAGGATAGGGTCTCCGCTGTCCTGGCGAAATTTAGGGCCGCCGGGCTGAGAGTAAAGCGGGACAAATGCTTACTGGGGGTTCCCTCTGTGGAATTCCTCGGGTTCCGCATTGATGCCAAGGGCATCCACCCAACAAAAGGGAAAGTGGAAGCCATCCAGAACGCCCCGGCCCCCAGGAACAAGCAGGAGCTGCAGGCATTCCTAGGGCTCCTAAATTTCTATGCAGCCTTCCTGAGGGGAAAGGCCACCGCGGCTGAGCCCCTACATAGACTGTTAGCGGCCAGGGAAGAATGGGTGTGGGGACCGGAGCAAAAGGCGGCCTTCCAGGCAGTAAAAAATCTACTCTCACAGGACAGTTTTCTGATCCAATATAATGCGACCCTGCCACTGGTCCTCGCCTGCGACGCGTCTCCCTACGGCGTCGGCGCAGTCCTGGCCCACCGACTGCCTAACGGCCTCGAGGCGCCCATCGCCTATTACTCCAGGACGATGTCGCCGACGGAGAGGAACTACGGCCAGATCGACAAGGAGGCACTGGCGGCGGTGGCAGGGGTAAGGAAGTTCCATGACTACCTGTATGGCCGGGACTTTGAACTTATAACGGACCATAAGCCCCTGTTGGGACTATTGGCCGGCAACCGCCCCACACCCTCAGCCTTATCCCCCCGGATGCAACGGTGGGCCATTTTCCTCTCGGGGTACTCCTACACCTTGGTCTACCGGCCCGGGAAACACATGGGCAACGCAGACGCCTTGAGCAGGTGCCCCCTCCCGACCCAGGATGGCGCGGACAGGGGGGAGGCATCGGTGCTCGTCCTGGACGTCCTGGACTCTGCCCCCACCACCTCGGCCGAGGTTGCCAGGGTTTCGGCGAGGGACGCCGAACTCCGCACCGTCTCCAGCTGGGTCCAGCGGGGTTGGCCGGACAAGGGGGAAGGGGAATTCAAGGTATTTCACGATAAACGGGACGAACTGTGTTGTGTAGGGGGTTGTTTGTTGTGGGGGGACCGGGTAGTAGTCCCCAAGAAACTCCGCCCCAAGGTCCTGGAAACGTTACACACTAGCCACCCGGGGATAGTGAAAATGAAGGGGTTGGCCCGAAGCTACGTCTGGTGGCCAGGCATTGACAAGGACATTGAGTCGTGGGTGGCCAAATGCACACCTTGCCAGTCATCACGGCCCAATCCACCATCCGCCCCAGTCAGGGAATGGGAACAGCCCACGGGCCCCTGGCAGAGGATCCACATCGACCTTGCCGGCCCCTTCCACGGACACACATTCCTCATAGCAGTGGATGCATACTCGAAATGGTTGGAGGTCCGACTCCTGAGTAGCACCACGGCCCGAGCCATAATCAAGGAGCTCCGGCAACTATGGGCCACGCACGGCATTCCGGACACCCTGGTCTCCGATAACGGCCCCCAGTTCACGGCCACGGAGTTTGAGCAGTACCTGGCATCCCTTGGAACCAGGCACGCGCTCACCTCCCCCTTCAGAGCACAAGGGAATGGGCAAGCCGAGAGGTTCGTCCGCAGCGCAAAAGAGGCCCTAGAAAGGCTGGGGCCCGGGGACTGGCAGGAGCGCATAGACACCTTCTTACTCGCCCAGCACAACCTTCCCTGCGCTGCCACTGGAAGGGCACCCGCAGAATTGCTCATGGGTCGGAGACTCCGCTGTCAGCTTGACAGGCTACACCCTAGGTACTCCCCAGATAAGTTCCGAGGAGACCCGCCACACAGCCGGACACTGGCCGTCAACACACCGGTTTTTGCCAGGAACTACGCGTCTGGCCCACCATGGGAAGAGGGTACCATCAGCGACACACTGGGCCCCTACACCTACAGGGTTCACCTCACTGATGGTCGGACATGGAAACGCCATGTCGACCAACTCAGGAGGCGAACGAGCCCCGACACGGAAGGCAACCACCCCCTGGGAGCGCAGACCGGCCCGGAGCCAGACATGCACCCGATGGACGAACCGGTCACCGACCCGGTTCGACCAAGAGACATCCCCATGCAGCCCGCTCCATCACCAGCCAACTTACCGTGCGGAGCAGGCTCACCCCCGGTCACCGTGGAACCTGACGCTCCTATTCCGGGTCCGCCGCAGGCCCAGCTGGGGCGGAGCGAGAGCGACAGGTCCGCTCTGCCCGACACCCCAGCGCCGACTGAATTGCGCAGGTCTGACAGGGTCAGGACACGCCCCCGTCATCTGGACGATTTTGTATGCAAATAACAGGTTAAGTGCATGCTGGGGGAAAGGGGTGTTAGATATTTGAATGTCCAGGCGGCGGGAAAATCGCCGCCTCCTATTGGTCAGTGGGCTGGCTCAAGCAGGGTATTTAAACCCCTGCTGGCCAGCCGTTGTTGTGTTGTTGTTGCTGTGACTTGAAATAAACAGGCGTGTTGTTTGGGTTCAACTACCGGTGTCCGTGTCCTCACTCCGCCCACGGATCCCCGGATCCAACACTATACATTTGTACGGTTTTTCCCCTGTATGCTTTCGCTTATGATGTATAAGGTATCCAGGCTGCCGGAATCCCTTTCCACATTCATCACACTTGTAAGGTCTCTCCCCTGTATGGGTATGCTGATGAAATGCAAGGAACGTAGAACACTTAAAGCTTTTCCCACAATTTTTGCATTTATACCGACGCTGATGTCGTCTAAGTAGATACCTGTGCAAATTGGCCTTAGCATGTTTATATGGTATCTCTACTGTGTGATCACTTTGATCTCTCTTAAGTCCTAAAGTTCCTTTGTAGCTCATGCCGCGTTCTACACGTTTATAAGATTTATTTTCTAAGTGACTTGAACGAGGTACTTGCAGGTCAGAATTGACTCTGAGCCCTTTGTCAGTGGAGCATTCACTGGATTTCTCCCTAGTGGCAGTTCCTGTCCCTTCTTGGCTCTGTTTTGAACTCTCTCCCTGCTCCAGGAAGTAATACTCTTTTTTGTCTGTGTGGCATGTTGCACTTTTGAGAGGGCGTTTCTTAAGAGGCAAATTTTGTCCAGACTCTGGAGTTTGTGAAAGAGAGATGCAGCTGTTCTTTGACATTCCCTTTTCTTTGTCAGATGCACCTCCATGAAGATGATGGTGAGATTTGTTTTTCCTCCGTACCGCCTGGTGTTCCTTTTGCCTTTGAGATCCATCTCTGTTGGTACTGTACTTGTTTCCATCCTCCACTCTCTCCTGTGATGTCTCATGGATTCCTCCTTTGTTCTCCTGCCCATCATCTGCTAGAAAGAGGAAAGAATTCATTGTGAGCTGAGGATGTTCGTTTAATGGAACAAATAATTCTAGATCAATAAACATCATTCTAGTCTGTGTTTTAACAAAGTCTAGTCGGATTGATCAACCAGTTGTTTGGGGAGGAATCCTGGTAAGCTTTGTGGTGCTTATCAACCAATAACTCTGCAGAAGGACTTGGACAGAATATTTGCCCCCACCTTGCTCTTAATATTGCTCAGGTTGACTTGCAATCTGAGGAGCTGAATTGCAAAAGAAATGAATAACCATACATTTCCAAAAATGCACTCTTCAACAATTAATGACTTAGTTGCAGTAAGTTGGGAATGGAGGATTGGATCATATGGAGTAGCTTCATCAGACCTTGGTCCTTCCAGCCAAGTAGAGCTATGCATCTCTCCTTGCAGATTTCCCTCCATCCCTCCTAACGTCCCTGTATGAATGAAAGAACTATTGAAACAATGATTGAATGAATGTTGTATAGTTATCAAACAATGGTTTATGCTGTTGAGGTGTGCCTTCATTTTCCTCCTTCTTGCACACCTTAACCAATTCTGGTCTGTACATCTGCCTGCCAGTATTGATCCACCTGCCTCTACTCATCTTTCCCTGTCATCCAGCTAGGATACTTTCCTTTTTAAAAATTTAGTTTTGTTTTGTTTACTCTCTGATATGTGCAACACATAACGAGACTTTGCACATGGACATCACCGGATGGCCATCATCGAAACCAGATTGATCACATACTCTGCAGCCAAAGATGGAGAACCTCCATACAATCAGCAAAAAGGAGACCTGGAGCAAACTGTGGCTCAGAGTATAATTAACTGTTTGCAAAATTCAGACAAAAGAAAATAAGGAAAACAATTAGGCCATACAGGTATGACCTAGACTACATCCCAAAAGAGTACACAGTTTAGGTGTGGAATAGATTTAATGGCTTAGACTTGATAGACAGAGTGCCAGAAGAATTATGGGCAGAGTCATGGGACATCATACAGGAGGCAGCAAGGAAAACCATACCAAAAGAAAAGAAGCATAAGAAAGCAAAGTGGTTGTCTGATGAGGCTCTTAAAAGAGCAGAGGAAAGAAGGAATGCAAAAGGCAAAGGAGAAAGGGGGAAAAAACAAACAATTGAATAAATAATTTCAAAGAAAACCAAGGAGAGATAAGGAAACCTGCCTAAATGAACAATGCAAAGAAACAGAGGGAAACAACATAAGGGATAGAGCTAGAAATTTTTTCATAAAAATTGGTGAAATCAAGGAACATTTAAAACAAAAATGACGATGATAAGGGACAAAAATGGCAAGGATTTAGTTGATGCAGAAGAGATTAAGAAAAGATGGAAAGAGTACACAGAGGAACTTTATAAAAAAGGACCTCAGCACCCCTGATAATCACAATGATGAGAACATTGAACTTGAGTCAGACATCCTAGAGAGTGAAGTCAGAAAGGCACTAAAAAGCAATGCAAACAACAAAGCCAGTGGAGATGATGGTATTTCAGCTGAATTTTTCAAAGCCCTAAAAGATGATGGAATCAAATTATTGCATTCTATATGCCAGCAGATTTGGAAAACACAACAATGGCCACAGGATTGGAAAAGATCAGTATATGTTCCAATCCCAAAAAACGGTAATGCCAAAGAATGTTCAAATTATCGATCAATTGTGCTCATCCCACATGCTATCAAGGTTATGCTCAAGATAATATAGGATAGACTTCACCAGCATGTGGAGAGAGAATTACCAGAAGTGCAGGCTGGGTTCCGAAGAGGCAGAGGAACAAGAGACCACATTGCCAACGTACGTTGGATCATGGAGAAAACAAAAGAATATCAGAAACAAGTCTACTTCTGTTTCATTGACTACACTAAGGCCTTTGACTGTGTGGACCACGACAAAATGTGGCAAGTAATGAAAGAGATGGGAATACCAGAACACCTTATATGCCTCATGAGAAATCTCTACTTGAGTCAAGAAGCAACAGTTAGGACAGATTACGGAAGGACAGAGTGGTTTGGATTAGGAAAAGGAGTAAGACACGGCTGCATTTTATCACCCTGCGTATTCAACTTATATACAGAGCACCAGAAGCGTAGCTTACCTTGGCGGGGCCCCGTATAAAAATTGTTTGGGGGCCCTTTATATGCGGGGCGGAGCTAACATCATGACATCATGACGTCGTGGGGGGAGCCAACGTCATGACGTCATGACGTCGTGGGCGGGGCCAAAAATAAAAATAAAATAAATAAATGAATAAAATAGAATAAAATTAAAACAAACAAACAAACACACACACACACCTCAACCCTCCCACCCACCCAAACAACCACAACACAAACCCGTAAATAACTTAAATAATTAAAATAAATAAAGAAATAAAATAAAAATTTAATAAAAATCCACCCACCCACCCAACACACACATAAACCACCCACCCACCCGAAACACAAAACCCTCACTTACCCTCCTGGGGCCGCATGGCAAGGCACGCTGCCCCCAACTGCAGCCTCCTCCTCCTCTTCCGGAGCCGCTTGCCGCTTGCCGCTGCTGCTGTCGCCGCCACCACCGCCGGACCCGGGTGGTGGAGCAAGGTGAGGGGAAGGGAAAGGAGCCAAGGCTTTGCTGCCCATTTTGGAAAGCGCCGTCGCTGGGGGCAAACGGCCCCCCTCACCTTGCTCCACCACCCGGGTCCGGCGGTGGCGGCGGCGACAGCAGCAGTGGCAAGCCGCAAGCGGCTCCGGAAGAGGAGGAGGAGGCTGCAGTTGGGGGCAGCGCGCCTTGCCATGCGGCCCCAGTTCTGACTTCTTTTCAGACCATGAGAAGTCTTTACAAAGGACTAGGTTGCCCTTGCTTGAAAGCCAGTCGTATCTGACTGTAGGGTTAATAAGCATTAGGGGAATCTCCAGAACAGAAGCGTAGCTTACCTTGGCGGGGCCACCATCGGAGCCGCTCCAAAAATGGCTCCAATAAAGTGCGCATGCGCAGTAAATTTTTGCTCCAATTTTTATTTTTATTTTTATTTTTTGCCGTTGGGGGCCCCCGTATAATTGATACGGCGGTAGCTACGCCTCTGCAGAGCACATAATGTGCAATGCAGGATTGGACGAATCACGTTGGGATCAAAATTGCTGGGAGAAACATCAACAACTTGAGTTACGCAGATGATACTACCATAATAGCAGAAAGTGAGGAAGACCTAAAGAAGCTGCTGCTTAGGTTGAAAGAAGAGAGTACAAAAGCTGGCTTAAGACCCAACATCAAGAAAACCAAAATAATTGAAATAGGCCCTATCAGTCCCTGGAAAATAGATGGGGAAGAAGTAGAAGCAGTGACAGATTGTACTTTCTTAGGATCAAAGATTACTGCAGATGGTGATTGCAGCCATGAAATAAAAAGGCGACTGATTCTTGGGAGACAAGTTATGAGAAACCCGAGGAACATAGTGAAAAGTAGAGACATCACGTTGCAAACAAAAATTCTCATAGTCAAAGCAATGGTATTCCTGGTGGTAATGTATGGATGTGAGAGCCGGACCATTAGGAAAGCTGACTGCAGAAGAAGAGATGCCTTTGAGATGTGGTGTTGGAAGATAATTTTGAGACTACCCTGGACAGTGAGGAGAACAAATAAGTCGATCCTAAAAGACATCAACCCTGACTGCTCCTTAGAAGGACAAATAGTAAAGATGAAACTAAAGTACTTTGGACACTAAATGAGAGGAGAGGATTCACTTGAGAAACCCTTGATGCTTCGAATGGTGGAGGGCAAAAGAAGAAGGGGGCTGTGACAATAAGACTTGGCCCAACCCTTGCCTTGGCCTCTCCTGGCAGCTCCGTTCCGAGAGATCCTTGTTACCTCTAGGAACCTAACTCAGACTACTAGGTTCAGGAAACCTTAATGTCATCCAGCCAAAAATCCCTGGCTGCAAACAACCTCCAGTATTTATCTGCGTGCAGAGCCCAGAGTAACCAGTTTAGGGGAGTTACATTAAAATGTGGTAGCGTAAGGGTGGCGTCTAGCTTGCTTTGATCTCACCCTCTCATCCCAATGAAGAGTCAATGTTGAAGAAATTGTTTATTGAACATAAAGCATCGTCCATTAAAAGCAAAAGTTCTTGATGAAACAGGATACAAAAATCATCATTCAAAACTAATACTCAAAATAGGTTTTGAGAAGTAACAACATAAGGTAGTTAGGCCTTTCTTCATAAAATAAAGAAAACCTAACTGACTATTCTCTAAGTAATCATATTGAATAACACAGAGATTGGGCCTGGAGGATTATCCCCAGTGATGGGATGATCCCGGTTCCAACCTGTTCCATAGAACTGGTAGGAACAATCCCGGAGGGTTCTCCGGGAGGGTAGACCTTTTTTTGAGGCGTCTGGTTCCGATGCCTCAAAAAAAGATTTTTTTAAAAATTGGAGCCAGCCAAAATGGCTCCAATTCAGTGTTCATGTGCAGAAATCAATGTGATGCATGCGCACTGCAATTGCGAATCTTCCATGCGCAGATTAAATTTCTGCACATGGCAATTAGAGGCAGTGATTTGCTGCCTAGTATTTGCCGGAGCCGCACCTTTTCAGAGAGGCTCAGGGGGCGGCAGCGGCGGCGGCGGCGGCGGCGGCGGCTGCGGCGGCGGCAGCAGTAGCAGGCGGTGGTGGCAGGAAGCGGTGGCGGTGGCGACGGCGACAGCAGCAGCAGGCGGAGATGGCAGGCGATGATGGCGGCGCCAACAGCAGCAGCAGGCAGCAACGGCAGGCAGCGATGGTGATGGTGGCAGCGGCGGCGACAGCAGCAGCAGGCAGTGATGGCAGGTGGTGATGGCGGCAAGTGGCAGCAAGCGGCAGCCGGCGGTGGCTCCAGAGGACGAGGAGGGTGCAGTCGGGGGCGGCGCGCCTTGCTGTGCGGCCCAGGCCATGGGGGCTCGTCGGCTCTAAGGAGGGTAAGTAACTGAAGGTTTTGTGTTTGGGGTGGGTGGGCTGTTTATTTGTGTTTTGGGAGGGTGGGTGTATTTGTATTTAATTTTTATTTATTTAATTTTTATTTATTTACAGTAAAACCTCATATAACGCTAAAACCTGGTTCCACAAGTCTTCGTGTTATATGATTTTTCGTGTTATCTGATCCTCTATGGGATCCATAGAGATACATTGTAACCACACAGGCTTTCGCGGTTGTTATCTGAAGCATCCCATAGGATCTTAATGTTATCTGATGCAATTCTTCCCCCCAGATTCCTTGATGTTATGCGATTTTCGTGTTATTCGATACTAATGTTATATGAGGTATTACTGTATTTATTTTATTTAAGTTATTTACGGGCTTGTGTTGTGGTTGTTTGGGTGGATGGGTGGGTGGGTGGGTTGATGTGTGTGTGTGTGTGTGTGTGTTTATTTTATCTTAATTTTTAATTATTTTTTGCCCCCGCCCACAACATTATGAGGTCAGCTCCGCCCCACTGTGATGATGTCATGGTGGGGTAGAAATTTTTTTATCATCCCATCACTAATTATCCCATCTCCCCACTCACCAGTGTCTGAATCTCCAGAGCACCAGCAACTACTGATCTCATCTGCCAAGTTCAATAGACAGAATTGGACTGGCTTATTTGCATAAAGCCAATCAGAGCATACCATAAGTATAAACAATGCTGGCTTCCCATAACATTTAGCTGGGGCTCTCAGCAAAGCAGGTTTACATTCTTTCCGAGAGATGTAACTATAGGCATGAGCCTGTGGCTGGCACCTGCAAGATAAGGAAACATAGGAATTTTCTGAGCACTTTGCAAACTGTGTGGCTTCTCCTAGACATAAAAGAGCCAGGTTAACGCCATCTTGGATATGTTAAGTACTTGGGGGCCCATTCGATTACAGGGGCGGCCAAAAATGATATGGCTAGATGGTGTTGTAGATGCAATGGGCACAGAGCTGGGCGGACTGAGGAAGATAGCGGAGGACAGGGGTGCCTGACGGGCAATGGTCTATAGGGTCACAAATAGTCAGTGATGGGATGTAACAGGTTCTCACCAGTTCTCCAGAACCGGTAGTAACTTTTCCCAGTGTCCCGGAGAACTGGTAGCAGCTTTTGGGGGGAACCACCTTTGGGACTTACCTTTTCACTGGTTCCCCCACTGCGCATTCGCGCCAAGCACTTGGTGTGCATGCATGCCTACAGTGCTTGGCACGTATGCACGGCCTCCTTGCTGTCCTCCCAAGCGGGGAGGAGGAAGAGAAGCTGCTAGCCTGAAGCTCCCTATAGCCTGCTCCCCAGGGTAAGTGACTCACCTTTGGATGTGGTGTGTCTGTGTTTATTTTAATGTGTATTTAATACCTTTACCTATATTGACGTACCACCACAGTTCCTAAAAGGGCCTGGCGGCTTGGCTTGGGGTTTTAAAGCAAAGTCTTGGAGTTACCTCATCAATAAGCTACACCTGTGCTGTTCCAATTGCTGTTTCAATTGGAGAACCCTTAAGGAGGTACAGCTGTCTTACATTTACATTAAGACATATTACCCTAGAGAACTGGTTTGGCGTGTGTGTAGTGTGTTTTTATGTGTATTTAATGTCTATTTCAATTTGTATTTTTATGTTTTTTATTTCTATTTAATGTCTACTGTAATTTGTATTTTTATGTGTCTTTTATTTCTATTTTTATGTGTTCTATATTTTTATTTTATTTTTTCAATTTTTCATTTTTTTTACTTTGGCTCCGCCCACAACATCATGACGTTGGCTCCACCCATGACATCATGACATCATGGTATTGGCTCGGCCCATGATGACAGCTCCACCCACAGTGTGGTAGTAAAAAATTTGGCTCCCCACCACTAGTCGCAAAGGGTTGGAATTGACTGTGTGACTGAACAACAAAAAATGCGTGAAGCACAGACTAACAGGGCTATTCTTCTTCTTCTTTTTTTAGACAAGTGGCAATCACTTTACTGGGTGGTGAAGTGTGAAATTAGACGAGTTGGGGAAAGAGAACCATGCCTTCTGAAGGATTAGTCCTATCAGTTAGGACAGGAGAATTTGGGTGAAAAACAATAGTCAAAGTAAGGGTGGTGGATCAGGTTGAGTATAGTATTTTAACAAGTTTTAAAATAAAAAACTTAAACTAGCAAAGGTTTGGTCAATTAAATGTATAAAAAGAAATCAACCCTGATTGCTCCTTGGAAGGTCAAATAGTAAAGATGAAGCTAAGGTACTTTGGACACCAAATGAGAAGAGAGGATTCACTTGAGAAAGCCTTGTTTCTGGGAAAGGTGGAGGGCAAAAGAAGAAGGGAGCGACCAAAAATGAGATGGCTAGATGGTATTGTATTGTACATGCAGTGGGCACAGAGCTGGGCCGGCTGAGGAGGATGGTGGAGGACAGGGGTGCCTGGCGGGCAATGGTCCATGGGGTCGCGATGGGTCAGAATCGACTGTGTGACTTAACAACAAAAAATTATTATACAAGACATGTGGGGGTGGCTCAGTGGTTAAGAAGCTGGCTTTGTTAGGTGGAAGGCAGACAAGTTGGCAGCTGGAGATCCAGGAACTGCATGACAGTTTGGGCACCTGTCTCTGTCTTAGCTCCTGGCAACCTAGCAGTTCAAAAGCAAGACAATGAAAGTAGATAAATAGAGACCATTTTTAAAACAGCATTCTGTGCACTCATGGGTCTAGTCGTGCCTGCCACATGTCAACTGAAACGTCTGCAGACACAAACAGTACTGGTTATTTGGGTATGAACAGAGATGAGCACTGAACCCTAGAGTCAGATACGACTGACTTTTGAGCAAGGGTGACCTTTACTTTTACCTAACTGGAGAAACAACGAGTCTCTGCTGTTCCATTCGGCTGTGCCCTCTCTCCCAAATGAAGGGAGCATGATTGAAAAGTAACCAGAGACCCAAGATAAAACATTGTCACAAGACAGAGCATGATATGCAATGTGACATTTTACTTTCAATTTTCATTCTGCTGAATTAGAACACAAGTCTCCCCTAACGCACAATCCTTGTGTTAGAAACAGAAAAGAATCTCCTCTACCTGCAAGATTCGAAGATGCCTCTGAGACTCCAGAAGGGACAGAAGGAGCATCTTCTCCACCTCCATCTTCTCCATCTGTTGATTTCTGTAGTTGTTCCACTTCAGGCTCAAGAGGTGCCTCCCTTTCCATGGCTCCTGCTCAGAGCTTATCTGACATGTAGCTCCTGTGGCAGCAGCAGAACAGAACCCTTTTAGGGCCAGAGTCATGATACCATTCCTAGTCTTTTTAAAGGAATTCCATTGGCTCAGTAGGGCAACTGAATACTTCTGCATGCTGGTGGAAGGACATAATACTAAAGCGCACCACTGAAAGAAGGCTACAGGGATGTGCCCCTTTGGATTTTGAGAGTTCAGCAACCAGAATTCCCAGATCATTCTCCAGGGAGTTCCAGTCCACCAACCCATTGTTATAGACCCCCATATTTCCCTGAATGTTGACAGGTCTACTTCATTGAGGCTGTAATCAGGTCCTCCGTACCATTGTTATGATGCTTCCAGGAGGTGGTAGTTCCACGAAGGACACTCCATTTAGAGCCTGAAGGCCAGAGATAGTATAATATAACCTATGTGTCCCAATCTAGAACAGTGTTACCCAACCTTTGGTTCTGGGACTTCAATTCCCAGAAGCCTAATCAATTTCTCAAAGCACTGATCAGAGAGTGTATAGACTTAGGCTTCTGGGAATTGAAGTGCAAGCACCAAAGTTTGGGAATCAATGGCCTAGAACATAGCCTTGCCCAAAGTGGTATGGAGCATGGAAACAGAAGTCTTTTTTCAGTGTGGGTCTGTTACCATTCTCCTTACAAATATTGCTCAGAGTATCTGTAAACCACCTTCTGCCCCATAGATCTTTGAAGCCACCCCTCCCAAACTTCTCTCTAACTTGATGTCCTGGACATGATGAATAGAGGGAACATTTTTTGGGCAAAATCCTCTGGTAGACACCATCTAATCTAATTCACCTTTTGTTCCCTCTATGAGGTGAACTCAAGCAATAGAGGGAAATCAAATATCCAATTCCAGAGAAGTGACCAGTTTTGGAGAATACCATCAATAGAGTAGGCATGTACTGGGATATTTTCTCAGAACTGAATAGAAGCAAGCACCCAAATTTGATAGTCTTACCTTGGAAGTCTCCATATTTTTCTTCTGGAGCTTGATGGCAAGTTAAAACTCTCCTCTTTCTTCCCCTCTTTTATCACACCCAGCTCTTCATTCCCCCTTTCAATTGATTCAGCTGCTTAGAATTTCCCTTAAGATGATCATGGTGTGCTGGTACTTGTATTTCAGAAGGAAATTGGAACTCAGGTGGAGATGCAGAGAGGAAAGTTGCTTTGTGATGGAAGAAAGATTTATGAAGGAGCTTTTTGTTTTCATCAGTAAATGTCCTGTCTTGCTTCATTCAAAATTTCAATCTGTGAGGCAACTTTTATCTATTTAAGAGTGCAAATGAACACAATAGCTGAACTTCTATTGGTTTTTTTTTTTTTTGGTTAAGGGGCATTAGAGTAGACCACTGAATTCCTTGGGATGTGGTCACTCAACTTCTACTATGTGCCATTGATTCAAAGGGGCCTAATCTATTTTCAACTTAGGATCCAAAAGAAATGGCAAATAGACTAAACCCATTTGTTCAAAATTTCCATGTGTCAGGCCAATTAAAATATTTATGGTAGGAGTGCAAATGCACACAATAGCTGAACTTCAATTGCTTTTTCTGTTGGCCTTAATAGAATTAAATTGCTCGAGATTGAGTGAATCAACTTCCTGTATGTTGCATTGCATTGATTCAAGTGGACCTAATCTATTTGCAACTTAGGATCCAAAATAAGTCACAAGTAGAGTAGGCCCGTTTTCATTCCTTGAAGCGACAAAGGCAATACCTCAGAAAGGCCAATAAATGAGGCACTTTGATTTGACTTCACGGCACATAATTATTTTACTGGTGCACACAATTGCCCCTGTTCAACCCCTCTGGAGAGACACCAAAATGATGGAGAAGGACTATGGTGTTGATCAAGCTGAGATTTTGATGTGCTGCAACTGAAAACACTTAAGGCAACCTTAAAATTAGTAACCTCCAAAAGTTCAAATCTTTAACATTTTTGCAAATTTGAGGCCGTATCTTCCTTTAACCTCAATCCATCTTCATGTCTGATTGAAGGGAAATCGCATATTCTGAAACATTGGCTGACCATGTGGAAGAATTATTGCTTATTTCCCCATTCTCTGTTTGCCTATAAACAAATACGTCATACACGTATAAACATCCTTTCTCTGGCATCTGTTCCTGGCAGAGAGGATTAACTCAAAAGGAAGTTCTCACACTGGCATAAGACAAAACAGGAAGGCATAAACGTCTTTGGGAAAAACACTACGTAATCAGAATGCTTGGGTAAGCTTTTGTATTCCTATATAGAAGAGGTTTTGGGGGAGAATAAAATCAGAACGCTTGCATGAAGATCTTGGTGTCCTGTCCTTCTTCCCACATTTTTGGTGAGCCCGACGTGATTCGTGATAAAGAGAAGCGATCAGCCCTACGACCCTCGACTAGGAACAGTCCGTGCACACAGGTAAGCCTCCCTTTGGGTCAGTATGGGGTCCTATGCATCCCAAGAAGTAAAGGAACATGCAAAGGAATTAGCGAAGGTGACAGGGACAGGGGGTGGAGAACCAGTAGGGGTGCAGGAAGCTTACGATCTTCTGCAGGAGATAGCGTCTTCTTGCCCCTGGTTCCCTCTTCATGGGACTTTAAGAATTGAGACATGGCAGAAAGTAGCCAAAGAGTTACAACAAGAACCTCGTGCAGCCATTGGCCATATTCTGACCTGCACGAAGATCTTAAAAGCTCTCAGCAAGCTTACCATACCCGATAATGTTCTGTTCCAAGCTGTTGCTACGGCCGACATGGACACAGAACTCAAGAAAGGGCCATCATACAAATTGATTCCTCCCTCTGCCCCACCACCTAATGCTCCTCTGGACCCCCCGCCAGCGCCACCACCAATTCACCCCACGCCTCCTCCTAAGGGAGGTGTGGTGGAAGATAGTCTACGCCGTGCCTGGATGGCCGGTGACATCAACATGACTGAGGAATGGGGTGGTGGTGTACCGAGTCTGTTTCCCTTAACACGCATGGAGACTGACAATTTTGATGGGCATGGAAACCCTATTGTAAATCTGGAGTATAAACCCCTTCCTTTCTCTGTCCTCCGTGAATGCAATAAATCAGCACGGGAGGACGGCGTTCAAAGTTCCTATTTCCAAGGAGTACTCGAAGGGTTAATGCAGGCCTATACTATGCTGCCCTTAGATTGGAAAAACCTTTTCCGCATGGTCCTAACGCCCGCCCAGTACGTTGTTTTTGACAGCGAATTCCGGCAAGCTGCCCTTCGGGGCCAAACTGCCCAAATCACGGCTGAACAAGTATATGGCTCTGGTCAATTCTCTGATGCTAGGGCACAAATGGAGCTTACAGATGACCACCTAAGGGCAACAGGCGTGTGTATTACACGCGCATTAAAGAGGGTCCCTGGTAGGTCAGCCTCTGGCAAATCTTTCACAGCAGTGAAACAAGGAGCTAATGAGCCATACACTGCCTTCGTGGATAAATTGAAACAAGCTATAGGTAGGCAGTTGGATAATCCAGAAGCACAGGAGGAGTTGCTACTGAAGTTAGCATATGAGAACGCCAGCACAGATTGTAGAAAGGCACTGGTTGGGATTATTAGTAGAGAAGGCTATACCTTAGCAGACATGTTATGGGCATGTGCTGATGTGGGTAGCAAGACACATGAAATGGCACTGCTGGCCGCTGCACTTCACACAGGAATGGCCAAGAAAGGCAACTGCTTTAATTGTAACAAGCCTGGCCACTTTAAGTCTGAATGCCGGGCACCGGGCGGCGGAGCCTATAAGGGGTCTAATGGCCAACAGAAAAAGCCCTCAAAGAAGTGCCCACGTTGCCAGAAAGGCTATCATTGGGCCAATCAGTGCCGTTCCAACCCCCCCTCTGGATCTCAGTCAGGAAACCCCACTGGATCCCGGTCGGGAAATCCCTCTGGATCTCAGTCGGGAAACTAGGAAGGGGTGTGTGGTCCGACCCCCACGATCAACAGGATCCACCTGACATGTCCATTCCATTGGCTGTGTATCTGCATGCTACACAAGAAGTCTCACAAATCACACCACATGAGGCTGTCTATGTGTCAGCCTTACCTAAAATTCCTGTCAAAGAAAGAACATCAGGTATTATAGTGCCCTCTTTGACTGCACAAAAGCAGAAGGTCAAGGTGCCCATAGGCATTGCACACCTTGAGCCTGGCATACCATTGACTTTGGAGTACCAAGCTGATAAGCCATGCAAGATAACCACTGAACAGTCTTATTGTCAGGTTTTGTTCATTACTCGTATAGCGGAAAAGAAGCCCACCCGCACACTCCGGGTGGAGAACAAGGTCCTCACTGGGGTGCTGGACTCCGGTGCGGACATTTCTTTGATTCGAGAGCAGGATTGGGACCCGAGCTGGCCAAAGGTACCTGCTCCACCAGTATACGGGGTAGGTGGCATCACCCAGGCGGAGGTAAGTGCACGAAGGCTCCGGGTCTTCCACCCGGATTCAGGTAAATTGCTTGGTTCCATACAACCCACTGTTATTGATATTGGTGTGAATCTGAGGGGTCGGGACATCTTGCAGCAAGTAGGGACCACCATCCTTTGTGATGAGTGAGGTTGAGAAACCCCGCGCCATCGCACTCTCCTGGCTGACGGAGACACCTGTTTGGGTGGAGCAATGGCCAATGACCAAAGAGAAGTTAGATGCCCTTGAAGAGATAATTGCAGTACAATTGCAACAAGGTCATTTAGAACCCTCTGTTAGTCCGTATAATACACCTGTATTTGTAATTAAGAAGAAGTCAGGCAAATGGCGCATGCTCCATGATCTTAGAGAAATTAATAAATTAATTCTTCCTATGGGTTCTTTGCAGAACGGTTTGCCGAACCCTAATCTGATGCCCCATGATTGGGAATTGGCTGTAATTGATCTTAAGGACTGTTTTTACACCATCCCATTGCAAGAACAGGATAAGAAGTATTTTGCTTTCACCATTCCTCAGTTAAATAACACCAGACCAACCCGTCGTCTGCAGTGGGCCGTCTTGCCACAAGGCATGGTCAACAGTCCTAGTGTGTGCCAGATTTTTGTCGACCAGGCACTGCAGCCATATCGTACAGCCCACCCCGAGTGTCAGTTATGGCATTATGTAGACGACATAGCCATATTTAGTAAAAAACTGCCTCAGAATTGGCATAAGGAGCTTACTGCTGCCTTAAAAACATTTGGGTTAGTTATCGCCCCTGAGAAAGTGCGTCCGACCTTACCATGGCATGGCATCAAGGTCTGAGCAACCCGATTCCCCAGTTCAGCCAGACTCTACACCTCACAGCACCGACAGCAGTGACCAAGGACCGGAAGCGGGGGATGTCTCCAGCAAACAAGGTAACTTGGGGAGCAGTGAAAAACCTGAGCCGGGATGCGCAGAATCTGCTGGAGGGCCAGAAGACTGAACCAACACCGGAAGCTTTCTTTGCTGCCATCATTGCTTGCATTAACATGAACTCTATGATTATATTGTGTCTTTGTCTTTTATGTAGCCCTACTTTGGGGCAAGCTAAGTCACTTAATGACAGAATGCAATTTAACCTTTGGGCCCGCTTGGCTCAAGAAGTAAATGTCTCCACTTTCTGTATGGATCAGGCTCCGGATTTGCATGGCCTTCTGAGTACCTGCCTGGTGCCTGTCTGCAAATCCCCAGATCTGATCCACTATGAAAGTAGTCTTGTTGATTTTTTCACTGCTTCTGAAATGAGGTATGCTAAGATGCCCTCCTGGGGCCGGATTAGCAAGACCTTGGATCAGGGAGCCATCTCCCTTTATACGCCCAATGTAGTCAATGCTGTGAATAACACTTGTGCCTTAATAGTCAATGGCACTGCCACCAAGATAAAAAGGGGCTTGGTGGATTTTGGTACCCCTAAGTGGCAATGCTCTTCCTATGAGAAAGTCTCATTCAACTATGCCCATATCCGCTTGCCTATTGGCTGGTTTTTTACCTGTGGTGTTCGTACCTTTAATTATATCCCTGCTAATATGACTAACGGCACCCAGTGTTGCCTCAGTCGACTGACCCCTATCTTCCTTACTAAACAAATGCTGACTGCTAATGTTACTATCAGAAAGAGGCGCTCATTAGATGAGTCCTGTGACGGTAATGTCACCCTGTATTCTCAAGCTGAATATTATGCTTTATCCCTCAGTATCGTAGGACTCCCAGCCATGGCAAAAATTAATCACAGAGAGCTTAGCCACTTGGCTTGCTTGCTTGCAAAAACCATTAATGCTACTTCTACAGCAATCAGCCTGCTTGCTGCAGAACAACATGAGTTAAGGCAGGCTATTCTAGATAATCGAGCTGCTATCGATTATCTTTTGTTATTACAACACCAAGGTTGTGAAGCTGTGGCAAATATGTGTTGCTTCAATTTGACGGATAACAGCCGTCAAATACATCAGCAATTATATCAGCTCTGGTCATATGCTTCTGCCATTAAAGAACACGTCCTGCCTCATTGGTGGGATGCCCTGTGGGGGTGGTTGCCTGTTGGATGGATCCGTACCATTGTACAATATTGCTTGATTGCCTTTATGGTACTCCTCTGTGCCTGTTGTTTCATGCAATGTCTTCCCTCTTTGTGCCAAGTGTGTCAGCATACCATTGATCAGGCCACATACAAAAGCGTTCGTGCTAAAGAGCGGCGCATATATTTTAAATATCAGGCATTAAAAGAACAGGGGGAGATGAAGGGAAATCGCATATTCTGAAACATTGGCTGACCATGTGGAAGAATTATTGCTTATTTCCCCATTCTCTGTTTGCCTATAAACAAATACGTCATACACGTATAAACATCCTTTCTCTGGCATCTGTTCCTGGCAGAGAGGATTAACTCAAAAGGAAGTTCTCACACTGGCATAAGACAAAACAGGAAGGCATAAACGTCTTTGGGAAAAACACTACGTAATCAGAATGCTTGGGTAAGGTTTTGTATTCCTATATAGAAGAGGTTTTGGGGGAGAATAAAATCAGAACGCTTGCATGAAGATCTTGGTGTCCTGTCCTTCTTCCCACATCTGATACTATTTCCCGCTTTTGGGCATTGATTAGGTCTCAACATGAGCATAGTTTCCATTTCTGGACCTCCATTAAAGATGGATAGCAATAAAGCAGTACAGGTTGGGAGCGGGGACAAGAATGAAACCAATATCTGAAAGACCTGGGCATGATTCGTCTTGAGATTAAGAGAGAGATATGACAGTCCTGTTCAAAGTCATGGGAGGCTGTCATACCAAGGAGCTGTGGTGGGCATTGCCAGATTTTATTTTACTTTGGCTCCGCCCATGTCATTGGCTCCACCCGTGATGTCATGACATTGGCTCTGCCGACGATTATACTGTGACATTATGCTGTTCTATTGAATTGTAACATTGTATTTGATTGTATGTTGTGAGCTGCCCTAAGTCAGTTTTACCAAGTAGGGAGGCATATAAATAAAAAATGATGATGATGATGATGATGATGATGATGATGCCTCTGCCCATGACATCAGCTCTGTCCACAGTGTGGTAGTACAAATTTTGGTTGCCCATCAATGAGTGGAGGGCATCAATTTATATTCAGGTACAGAGTCACATAGGAACCTGTATATAAGTTAATGCCACAAGGTTTTACTCTTATGTTAGTACCTGTGTATGAGGGCTGTGGTGGCTCAGTGGTTAAGGAGCTCAGCTGGTTCGCTGGAAGCCCAGCAAGTCTGCAGTTCATGACCCTGGTACAGCATGAGGGTTTGAATGCCCATCTCTTACCCAGCTCCTGCAAACCTAACAGTTTGAAAGTAAGCAAAGAGATAAATATGAATGGCTATGGTGGGAAAAGATCTTGGGATCATTCAGGCATCCCCTGAGCGGGGTTTCTCCAGCAAATATCCTGACACAAAATTATTATTATTGCCTGTGTATAAGTTAATCCCCTGAGATTTTACTTTTATGTCTGATGAAGTGGAATTGATATACCAAAGTTCACATTTAAATGCAGTTACAACTATTTTGTCTTTTTTGTTGTATTCACTGATATGTTTGCACAGGCTAATATGGCTACCATTCATGGAACATACCTTGGTGAAAGCAAAAGGTGACAAACCAGTACCAGATCACATGAGTTTTTGGAAACTGTAAGGTAGAGTAATATTAAAAGGTAAAGGTCCCCCACCCCCTTTATAGCAATAGCAGTATTAATATTAATATTTTATTTTTGATTTGTTTTAGTCTTAGTATATGGGTAATGAGAGAATTACTGATGAAAATAGTAATATAAGAATATAAACAGATTTAAATATGTATTAAAATAGGAATTTAAAAATATGATGAAGAAAGTAATATACCCATTTCTTTCTCTTTATCCTTATGTGTTCACCTTGTTATATTTTATGTATTTTTCTTTGTTTCATTTATAAATTGTATTGTAATGTAATGACGTATGTTTATTTGCTTGCTTGCTTTTTTAAATGTTAGTAAAAATTTAATAATAATTAATTTTTTAAAAAAGAAGGGGAATTGAATGGAAACAAGCACCCAAATCAGGTAATCCTACCTGAGAAGTCTTTACATCTTTCTTTTGGAGTTCTGACTCTGCTTTTTCCTCCTGTCATAATAATGGGTCAGAAGCAGTGGTGGGTATCAGGGATTCCCCTAGCGATATGTGTGGCTCGATAGCAGAGTAGCACTTTTAAGCTCTTACGCAGCAAAAGCCTTAGTGCAATAACACACACACATATGCCTTCAGTGGAAAGGTGCGCTTTACTTACAGTGAGGGGAAGACAGACATACACAGGACTATATACAACAGTCTCTCACTCTCTCCAAGCCCCACAGTAGGTAGACAGCTTGGAGTCCTCTGTTGGCTCCAACTCCAGGAGCACTCAAAAAGTCCTGGTGATCCTTTAGCAGTTCTTTCTTCTCAGTTGAAGAAAAGCTCTCAACAGCATCACCTCCTCCAGTGTCTCAGTCCTTCTCAGTATATAGACTCCTTCAGAATAGCAACTTCCTCACAGATAATCTCCTCCAGAATAATAGCCTCCTCCAAATGGTAACCTCCTCCAAAAGATAGCCTCCAACATAGACCCTTTCCAGAGGGCCACAGTTATACCCCAGTGTTGCTGGGCAGATTCTCTAATCAGCCACAGCTGGGCTGTTACAGGAGCACATGGACCAAGCATGCACAGCCTAACAATCAGTTTGAGGCTCTATTATGGACACCTGTGTTCAAAACACATGGAGGGCCTTAAATTTATACTATTCCACTGGGCAGCAATCTTTGTACAATACCCCCAAATGAAAAATGTCCTAACAGTGGGATGTCAAAATTTTTACTACCACACTGTGGGAGGAGCCTAATTTGTGGGCAGAGCCAACGATGTGGGTGGAACGTAATTTATTATTTATTTATTTATTTATTTATTTAGTTAGTTCAATTTATATGCCGCCCTACTCAGTGCAACCAACTCAGAGCGGCTCACAACAATTCACAAAATCAACAATTTGTGAACAATTTGTGGGCGGAGCCAATGTAAAAACTCATAAAAATAAATACACATAAAAATACAAATTACATAGACATAAAAATACATAAAGGTACACATAAAACGCATATAATACACATTAAAATAAATACACATTAAATAGATATAAAAACACATAAAACACAAATTAAATACACATAAAACACATAAAAATACACATTAAAAATAAATACACATTAAATATACATTAAATAGATATAATACACATAAAAATACAAATTAAATACACATAAATCACATAAAATACACTTTAAAAATAAATACATTAAATACACATTAAAATACACACCCCACACCCAAAGGTAAGTCACTTACCCTGGGGAGCAGGCTGTAGGAGCTTAAGGCTACCAGCTTCTCTTCCTCCTCCCTCCTTGGGAAGACAGCAAGAAGGCCACGCATGCACACCAAGTGCTGTAGACGCTCATGCACGCCAAGCGCTTGGCGTGCATGCGCAGTGGGGGAACCGGCAAAAAGGTAAGCCTCCAAGGTGGTTCCCTCCAAAAGCCGCTACCGGTTCTCCGGGACACTAGGGAAAGTTACTACCCGTTCTGGCAAACTGGTGTGAACCTGTAGCATCCCATCACTGGTCACAAGTCTTTCAACATGGATTCTCATTGGTTTTTAAACTATCTTGCTTTTTGCAAAGGCCTCATATTTCTCTCTGCTTTGCTTATCAAGCAGATGTGCTTAGTGGAAGCGTCTCAAAGCTTCAGGCCTATAGGTTTTGTCTTTGTGTCCAGCCAGTGGTGGGCATCAGCAGGTTCGCACCAGGTCGCCAGAACCGGTAGCAGAAAATCTGGGTGAACCCACCCATTCAAATTTTGAAATAAAGTAGTCCTAAATCGGGTGCAACACAGGGCTTTCTCCCTAGCCATGCCCACCATACCACACCCACAGTGTGGTAGTAAAATATTTTGGAGCCTACCACTGCCTTCAGGTCTGGAATGTAAACATCCATAGCCTGAGAACACTGTATATTTGTTTTGGGAACTAGTGGTTGCTTACACCAACCCTGGGCTCTAATTGGCTATACAGTAATACCTCGGATAACGCTAAGACTTGGTTCCACAAGTCTTGGTGTTATCTGATTTTTAGTGTTATCCGATGCATGTTAAAATCCTATGGGATGGATCGGATAACATTAAAGCTCCATAGAGATACATTGTAACCGCACAGGCTTTAGCAGTTGTTATCCGATCCATCCCATAGGACCTTAACGTTATTCGATCCAATTCTCCTCCCCAGATTACTTAACGTTATGGGATTTTAGTGTTATCCGAGGTAAACGTTACCCGAGGTATTACTGTATGCTAATTAGGTGGGCCAAGCTCATGTTCTTTCAGTTAGGCACATGGGATTGAGAGTTAATTTGAGTTTGGGTTCTTTTTTGAGATGGACATCTCAGAAGGGAAAGGGGGCTGTACCATCAAGCCCTTACTCTAACCCAAGCTTAGTCATGATTACTTAGGTTAGTCAGGTTTTTCCTTTTATTTCTGGAGGAAAGGTCCTAACTGCTATTTTTGATTAGTCATTTTGTATGCTGAACTTCTGTCTCCTGCATCAAAGAGAGAACTGTTATTTCTGAAATATCATTCGAGAACAATAAACATCTTTACTTCATCAAAACGTCTGTTCATTGGGAGAGGGGGTAAGACCTACAGGGCTCTGAAAGGCTGCATGTGTATAAAATATAAACACATAAGGGAAATGGCATTTTTTGCTTCACTCGAGGCAACACAAGGGGGGGGGGAATTCATTCGTAATTCAGGGCATGTTCGAAACTCGAGGCATGGATTTCAGTGCAGAACTAATTCGTAAGTCAAATTATTCGTAAGTAGGGCCATTCGTAAGTAGGGGTATTATTGTATTTAGTGTTATGATTTTTACCAGTACATGTCCTCTCTTGAGTCATTCAGAATTACAACTTGTACATGTCATTAATGTGTGAATCTATTTAGAATATTTAAGAGTACAAATATACACAATGGCTTAACTCCTTTTGCTTTGTGTGTTAAGTTGCCTTAGAGGAGAGGAACTGATGTTCCATTGATTCAAATGCATCTCATCTATTTCAACTTGAGATCCAAAATAAGTCACAAGTTGAATAGGTCCATTTTCATTCATGGAACCTACAATGGAGATGGCCCACAAAGCCCAATCAAAAAGGCGTTCAGAGTTGCCTGCACAGCACATAATTATTTTATTGGTGCAATTAATTATTTTATTATTGCAAACAATTGTCCCTTTTCAACCCCTCTCGATGACACCAAAATCTAGTCAAAGGAATGATGGAGACGTTCTACAGCTGTGTTTCCCAACCTCCAACTCCTAGAAGGCTAAGTCAGTACATTGGCTGATCAGTATTTTGCGGAACTGACTTAGGCTGCTGGGAGTTGAAGTCCCAAACCCAAAGGTTGGGAAATGCTTGTCCACAGAGTTCAGCAGGCTGAGATTCTGATGCGATGTAGCATCAAGAAATTTACAGCAACCTTTCAAATTGCTGTTGTTCAGTCACACAGTCAAGTCCAACCCGTTGTGATCCCATGGAGCACAGCACACCGGGCATGCCTTAACCTTAGAATTAGTAACCTCCAAAAGTTTCTGTGATAAACATCCTTGGTTAGCACTGTCAAACTTGTGGCTGTATCTTCCTTTATTATGTCAATCCATAACAAGCCTGATTAATGTTTCCCTCTTATGGATACTGTTTAGGTCTCATCCTGGACACATCCAGGCCTACCTGCATGATTTCCTCCTTAGCAAGCTCACCCAATCAGTGGACCAGAAGGACAGTAATTAGTATTAAAGGGATGGGACCCTGGGATGTAAAGCATGACAACATCTCTGACACAAAAGCTCTTGCTACTTCTATATACAGTGGTACCTCGGATACCATTTACCTTGGATAAGGCTAAAATCGGATAACGTTGGGGAATTTTAGTCAAACATTTGCATTACACAACATTAAGTAACGTTGTTCGATGCAAATGTTTGCCACAAATTCCCCAAAGTAGATCTCTGCCCCAAAGCTTGCAGGGCTGGACCCTGTGGGCTTTGGGCAGAGATCTCCACAAAGGCGAGATAAATTCTCCCTGCCTTCCCTGCTGAAACAACAGGGTGGGCAAGACGAATCCCTCACTGTTAGACCAACCACACACTGAAAGGCTTGCAAATCTAACAGTGAGGGATTCGTCTTGCCCACCCTGTTGTTTCAGCAGGGAAGGCAGGGAGAATCTCTCTGCTTTTGCCTTTGGGTGGGGTGGGGGAGTATGGGCTCCGGTTCAGCCTCCAACCCAATGGCAAAAGGCAAAGGCAGAGAGATTCTCCTTGCCTCCCCTGCTGAAACAACAGGACGGGCAAGGCAAATCCCTCACTGTTAGATGAATTCCACACTGAAAGGCTTGCAAACCAACAGTGAGGAAAAGGGAACGGTTTTTTTCAACATTGTGAGATCAATGCATCGCACAATATTAAAAACTGGATAACATTAAGACTTGTAGAACCAAGTCTTAACGTTATCCGAGGTACTAGTGTCTTTAGTTCTATGTATTTAGTTCTCAGTAGCTTTTGCTACTTCTATATATCCTAAATATTTAGTTCTCTATATATTTAGTTCTCAGTTTTGAACAAGTTTATTTTTGATCCCAAATTGTTTTATTTTCTATATTTTCTTTTCCTGCTTCTTTACCATTTCAAGTAGAACCCAAAGTAAGACTAGGGTCTAGTACAGGGGATGTCAACATAAGGCCCATGGGCCAGATCTGGCCCATGGTACCATTTCATGTGGCCCCCACCCATCTATGAAAATTCGAGAAACAAACTGGCCACTCCTTTGAAGCTGTTGGGACCTAATGACCACCCCCATTGTGCAGACTGGACAAAATGACCATCTGGTCCTCAAAGCTGACTGGGAGACTGTAACCTTTGAAAAGGTTTCGTAAAAAGAGAAAGTTTTTTTTTAAAGGGACTGATTAGGGTCACATTGTTGAAATAGCAAAGCAACCTTGCATGCTGTGGGAGGCTTAGGCAATGTAATTTAGCACTAGTACACTTGCTTTTGACATAATGACCCTGCAGGGTCCCTGTCACCTCCCCTGGTTTCCCTTCAGGTTGGAACATGACACCACATAATGTTCTTTGTGCATTTAATCGCATGGCATTATGTTTATCTCAAAAAAAATTTTTTGTAGATGACTTTACAACCAATGATGCCCAAACTATGGCCCACAGGCTGTGTCTGGCACATGAACATCACCACCCGGCCGATGGGACTGATTGCACCATTGCCAGAAGTTCTCCAACATCTCCAGAAGTGCCGAAAAGCAGTGAAAAAATGCCAAAAATATATAATTCTGACTGTTTATTCAAAGAGATTTATTTATTTCAGTATCAGGGCAATTTTTAGAAAACGATTTAAGTTAAAATCCTGTTAAAACCATCCCAGTAAAGCACACAGTTAAAAACAGCAAGAGAGCATGAAGAAATTGGGAGAAAATGAGGAAGTGAGGTGAGGAGTTCCACATCTCAGGTCCTCCTTTTATGTAATAGTCTTCTGGCATGCAAAAGTTCGGTCGAAGCAGACCTAATGTTTGGGAAATGGAAAGGGGAATGTGGGTTTTAAAAAAAAAGCTCTTGTGGAGAAAAAAGATTTCTGTGAAATTGTGGCGATGATTGGATCCAAAGACATGATAAAGATCTCTGTGCACATCACAGATTGACAAAGAAGATAATTTTGTGTAGCTTTCAATTTCTTTCTCAGTATGCATCTGTAGATCTCTTATGCGCTGTGCTCTATTAAAGAAGCTTTCTCCACAGTCTCTACATGTACCTGTATAGGGATTCTCCCCTGAGTGTATTTCTTGATGTAGTCTAAGATTTGAGCTGCAGTAGAATCTTTCCCCGCATTCATTAATTACAGTGATCTAATGTAACTTAATATTGGATAGACCAATGAAACATCACCCACCTTCTTCACAGATTGTGTGAGTGCTAATAGGTCTTTTCACATTTATCTCATTTATAAGGTTTCTCCCCTGTGTGATCACTTTGATGTCTCTTAAGTCCCTTATAGTTCCCTTATAGTTCATGCCATGTTCTTCACGTTTATAAGATTTCTCTTCTGAGTGACATAAATGCAGATTTCAAGGGTGTGAATTGACTCTGATCCCTTTGTCAGATGTGGAGCATTCATGGGATTTCTCCCTAGTGGTAATTGGGGTCCCTTCTTGGCTCTGTTTTGAACACTCTCCCTGCTCAGAGTGATAATACTTTTTCCCCTCTGCATGGCCTGTTGCACTTTTGAGAGGGCGTTTCTTCAGAGGCATCTTTTGTACAGACTCTGGGCTTTGAGGAACAGAGAGGCACCTGTTCTTTGACATTCCCATTTCTTCCTCAGAGGCATCTCCACGCAGATGAGGGCAAGGTTTGTCTTTCCTCCATTTCTCCTGGCATTCCTTTTGGCCCTGAGATCGATCTCTGTTGTTATTGTGCTCGTTTCCATCCTCCACATGCTCAGGGGACACCTGATGGATTCCTCCTTTGTCTTCCTGACGATCGTCTTCTAGAAAGAGAAGAGAATTCATTGTGAGCTAAAGATTTGAGTTTTTAATGGGGTAAGTCATTCCAGTTCAGTGATAGTGAACCTTTAAGACAGACACTCTCAATTAAAAACGTGTTTACGATGGCCATGGACACATTTACGGCCATCATAAAAGCATTTGTGTAAATGGCCACAAATGGCTTTAAATGGGTCCATGGCTGATTCTGGCTATGGCAGTGGCAAAGGCGGAGGCCAGATTATTTGGCACCATGGCTCATAAGTTGAGATCCCCTGCTTTAAGAGATCAAATGTCCAAAAAGGCTGCCACTTGTGCTGCAGTGGGGTGGGTGAACTTAGTGCTGGAAAGGGGGAGGAAGCACTCTTACTGGGCTTCTGGGCAGAGCGGTGGGGAAACCTCTGTGGTGGGGGAGGGAGGATGTTCTCCTATTGGGTAGCTGTATAGAGGTTGAGGGCAACCTTTGTGTTGGGACAACAGCACACATGCTCACAGAGAGGGCTCTGAGTGCCCGTTCTGGCAGGCGTGCCATAGGTTCTCCACCACCTTTCTAGATGGATAAATATCACTCTAGTCTATGTTTTAACGAAGTCGAGTTGGATTCATTGTTCTGTTGTATAGTCATTTGTTTTTGCATGCGTCTACACATGCTTCACAATGATAGTGCTTTTCTAATGTGAACACTGATGATCTGTAAAGCAATTTAGATATCTGAACTGTTTCCCACATTTTTCACAATGATAGGGTTTCTCTCCTGTGTGCGTGCATTGATGCACTCTAAGGTTTGAATGCCTCTGACATGACTTTCCACATGCATCCCACTTGTAGGGTTACTCACCTGTATGAGTTTGCTGATGTTGTGAAAGTTGATGATACCACTTAAATGCCATTCCACATGAATCACACCTGTAGGGTTTCTCCCCTGTGTGAATTCGCTTATGTGATTTAAGGGATGATTGCCTCTGAAATGCCTTTCCACATTCCTCACACTTGTAAGGTCTCTCCCCTGTATGAATTTGCTTATGTCTTCTAAGGTGTTCAGACCGATTAAAAGCCTTTCCACACTCATCGCATTTGTAAGGTTTTTCACCTGTGTGAGTTCGCTTATGTTTTGTAAGGTCTCCAGACTGCATAAAAGCTTTTCCACACTCATCACACTTGTAAGGTCTTTCCCCTGTGTGAGTTTGCTTATGTCTTGTAAGGTGTTCAGACCGATTAAAAGCCTTTCCACACTCATCGCATTTGTAAGGTCTTTCGCCTGTGTGAATTCGCTTATGTTTTGTAAGGTCTCCAGACTGCTTAAAAGCTTTTCCACACTCATCACACTTGTAAGGTGTTTCCCCTGTGTGAGTTCGCTTATGTTTTGTAAGGTCTGCAGACTGCTTAAAAGCCTTTCCACACTCATCACAATTGTAAGGTCTTTCACCTGTGTGAGTTTGCTGATGGTATGCAAGTGACGTAGAATACTTGTAGTTCTTCCCACATATTTTGCATTTACACAGACTCAACACTGTATGAATTCGCTTATGTTTTTTAAGGTGTGCATACTGCTTAAAAGCCTTTCTACACTCATCACACTTGTAAGGCCTTTCCCCTGTATGAGATCTCAGATGTACTGTAAGGGAACTAGAATGCCTGTAGCTCCTCCCACATTCTTCACATTTGTACGTTTTTTCCCCTGTATGCTTTCGCTTATGATGTATAAGGTATCCAGGCTGCCGGAATGCCTTTCCACATTCATTACACTTGTAAGGTCTCTCCCCTGTATGGGTCTGCTGATGAAATGCAAGTGTTGTAGAAGACTTGAAGCTCTTCCCACAAATTTTGCATTCATACAGACGCTGATGTTGTCTAAGATGATACCTGTGCAAATGGGCCTTAGCATATTTATATGGTATCTCTCCTGTGTGATCATTTTGATCTCTCTTAAGTCCTAACGTTCCTTTGTAGCTCATGCCACATTCCTCATGTTTATAAGATTTCTTTTCTAAGTGACTTGAACGAAGTACTTGAGGGTCTGAATTGACTCTGAGCCCTTTGTCAGATGTGGAGCATTCACTGGATTTCTCCCTAGTGGCAGTTCCTGTCCCTTCTTGGCTCTGTTTTGAACTCTCTCCTTGCTCCAAGAAGTAATACTCTTTTTTGTCTGTGTGGCATGTTGCACTTTTGAGAGGGCGTTTCTTAAGAGGCAAATTTTGTCCAGACTCTGGAGTTTGTGAAAGATTGATGCAGCTGTTCTTTGACATTTGCATTTCTTCTTCATAGGGACCTCTGTGAAGTCGATGGTGAGATTTGTCTTTCTTCCGTACCACCTGGTGTTCCTTTTGCCTTTGAGATCCATCTCTGTTGCTACTGTACTTGTTCCCATCCTCAACTAACTCAGGTGATATCTCATGGTTTCCTCTTTTGTTCTCCTGCCCATCATCTGCTAGAAAGTCAAGAGGATTCATTGTGAGCTGATTTGAGTGTTTAATGAAATAAATAATTCTAGATCGATAAATATCATCCTAGTCTGTGCTTTAACCAAGTTTAATTCTCTCCCGTCTTTGTCCCAGCTCATGCCAAGCTAGCAGTTTGAAAGCAAGAAATTGCAAGTAGATAAATAGGGACCACTTTGGTGGGAAGGCAACAGTGTTCCGTGCACTTCGGTGTCTAGTCATGCTTGCCACATGACCACGGAAATGTCTGCAGAAGCAGATGGCGCTGGCTCTTTGGCTTTGAAGCAGAGATGAGCACTGATCCCTAGAATCAGATACAAATGGCTTTCGAGTAAAGGAAAGTTTTTAATTGGATTGATTGACCAGTTATTTGGGTTGACTCCAGGTAAACTTTGTGGTGGTTATCAACCAATAACTCCGAGGAAGAACTTGGGCAGAATATTTGGTCCCACCTTGCTCTTTCCATTGTTCAGGTTAACTTGGGCTCTGAGGAGCTGAATTGCAAAAGAAATGGATGGCCCTATATTTTCCAAAATCATGCTTCAAAAATTAGTGACCTAGTTGCAGTAAGTATTGGGAACGCAGGATTGGAACATATGGAGTGGCCTCATCAGACCTTGGTCCATCCAGCCAAGTAGAGCCATACATCCCTCCATGCATATTTCCCTCTATCCCTCCTAACTTCCCTCTATGAATGAAAGAATTAATGAAACAATGATTGAATGAATGTTGTGCTGTTATCAAACAATGGTTTATGCTGCCGAGTAGGTTTGCCTTTATTTGTCCTCCATTTTGCCCACCTTAATGAATTCTGGTCTGCACACCTGCCTGCCAGCGTTGACCCACCTGCCATTCAGTGATGGGATGTCAAAAATTCTACTACCACGCCATGACGTCACGGACGTCATGGGCGTGGCCAATGTCATGACGTCATGACGTCATGGGCGGAGCCAACGTCATGACGTCATGACGTTGTGGGCAAGGCCAAAAATAAAAAATAAATAAATAAACATGCACACAGACCCGTATATAACTTAAAGAAATAAAATAAAGAAATAAATAAAATAAAATTTAAATTAAAGTACAACCACCCACCGAAAACACAAATAAATCACCCACCCACCCTAAATATAAAAGCCTCACTTACCTTCCTTGGCACTGACGAACCTTCATGTGGCCCGGGGCCACCCGGCAAGGCACGCTGCCCCTGACTGCCACGGCCGCCACAGCCGCCTGCAGCCCCTGCCTGGCCACCGAACTCCCACGGGCACGTTGGTGCCTGCCCGCGCCGTCCGCCCACGCTGCGCCGTCCTAGGGACTTGGGCCGGACAAACCCCCATGCCCTGGGTAAGCGCGGCGGGGCTCGCCACCGCCGCATCATCTTCCGCCGGCCGCCGGCAGCTTCCTCGGGCATGGGGGTTTCTCGGGCCCAAGTCCCTAGGACGGCGCGGGCGGGCGGCGCGGCGCAGGCGGACGGCACAGGCGGCGCGGCGCAGGCGGACGGCACGGGCGGCGCGGCGCAGGCAGACGGCACGGGCGGCGCGGCGCAGGCGGACGGCACGGGCGGCGCGGCGCAGGCGGACGGCGCGGCCAGGCACCAACGTCCCCGTGGGAGCTCGGTGGCCGGCTAGGGGAGGTGCCCTTCTCTTAGGGCTGCCGCCGCTGCTGCCGGAGCCACTCTAAAAAGAGGCGGCTCCAGCTTCGGAAGATTTTTTTTTTTTAAATTGGATCCATTTGGCTCCAATTGACTGCGCATGTCCAGAAACTCAATTTGACGCATGCGCAATGCGTCAGATTGAGTTTCTGCGCATGCGCAGTCAATTGGAGCCATTTTATCTCTGATTTTAATTTTTTTTTTCCTTTCGGTCAGGCGTCCGGAACCGGACGCCCCAAAAGTGGACTTCCCCTCACGGAGAACCCTCCGGGATTCATCTTACCGGTTCCAGAGATCCGTCTAGAACCGGTGACATCCCATCACTGCTGCCATTACCTAGCTTCCCCTACCATCAAGCTAGGATACCTTCCTTTTCTTTGTTTAGTTTTGTTTACTCTCTGATATGCTTGAAGCATAGGCTACTATTCAATTTTTTTTTTTTTTTGGAAAAGTGAAAATCCCGTTACTGATAGGTGGTGAAATGTGGAAGGAGAGGAGTTAGGGAAGGGAATCATGCCTTCTGAAGAATTAGTCTCATCAGTGAAGACAGGGGAATTTGGGTGAAAAATAATAAACAAAGTAGTGGTGGTAGGTCAGGCTGAGTATAGTATTTTAACAAGTTTTAAAGTTAAAAACTTAAACTATCAAAGGTTTGGTCAGTTAAACGTGTATTTCTAGTCTTTTATTATTATACAAGACTTGCGGGAGTGGCACAGTGGTTAAGAAGCTGGCCTTGTTAGGTAGAAGGCAGGCAAGTTGGCCGCTGGAGACCCGGGTAATGCATGATAGTTTGAGCGCCTGTCTAATGTCCCAGCTCCTGCCAACTAGTATTTCAAAAGCAAGACATTGCAGGTAGATAAATAGCGACCACTGTGGTGGGAAGGTAAACAGCACTCCGTGCAATCTGGTGTCTGGTCATGCCTGCAACATGTCCACAGAAACACCTGCAGATGCAGACACTGCTGGCTCTTTTTGGTTATAAACAGAGATGGGGACTGAGCCCTAGAGTCAGATATGACTGGCTTTTGAGCAATGGTGACCTTTACTTTTATGTATCTGGAGAAACAATGTGTCTCTACTGTTCCATTATGGTGGGCCCTCTCTACCAATGAAGGGGAATATGATTGAAAAGTAACCAGTAGCCCAATGGTGAGCAACTAGGGCACAAGTCTCCTTTATGCACAATCCTTGTGTTCAAGACAGAGAAGAATCTCCTCTACCTGCAAGATTTGAAGATGCCTCTGAGACTCCGGAAGGGACAGAAGGAGCATCTTCTCCACCCCCATCTTCTCCATCTGTTGATTTCTGTAGTTGTTCCACTTCAGGCTCAAGCGGTGCCTCTCTTTCCATGGATCTTACTCAGAGCTTATCTCACATGTAGCTCCTGTCGGCAGCAGAACAGAACTGTTTTAGGACCAGAGTCATGACACCATTCCTAGTCTTAGTTAAGGAATTCCATTGCCTTAGTGGGCCAACTGAAAACCCTGCATGCTGATGGAGGGACATAATACTCAAGTGCACCACTGAAAGAAGGCAGTAAGGATGTGCCCCTTAGATTTTTGGAGTCCAGCAACCGGAATTCCCAGATCATTCCTCAGGGAGCTACAGACCCCAACATTTCCCTGACTGGTGACAGGTCTACTTCACTGAGGCTGTAAACAAGTCCTCTGTACCATTGCTATGATGCTTCCTAGAAATGGTAGTTCCATGAAGGACACTAAATTTAGAGCCTAAAGGCCAGCGATAGTATAATATAACCTATGTGTCCTGGTGGCACAGTGGTCAAACTGCTGCCCTGCAACCGATAGGTTTTGAGTTTGATCCTGACAAGGGGCTCATGGTTGATTCAGCCTTCCATTCTTTTTAGGTCAGTAAAATGTGTACCCACCATGTTGGGGTGTAATGAACTTGGAAAACTTTACCTTAATTTAAATTTATCACCGCTGCTTCTCATTCAGAGAAACGGAAGTTCTCCATGTTGTTTTCCCTGGACAGCATTACGTCACCCAGATTAGTGCCCCTAGAGGCCTTCAGGGTTAAGGAGGGAAGATATCCCATAACCCAATGCACTTATTCATACTTTGAATTTCAAATTCATACCATTCTGAATTTGCAAGGTCATTCATCCACATGAGAGGGGCGTGTGCGAAGTTCGACCTTGGGCATCTTGCTAGATAATCTTGACTTGGGAGCTCTTGAAGAGATAATGAAAATCTTATCTCTCAGATCTGTTCTCAAGGACACCCTCAAATTCCTTAGGTGGGAAAAAGAGGGACTTTTTAGGATAAAAGGACCTGCTTTTGTTAAGTTGAGGAAGTTCTTCGCCCAAGTCAGCAGGAGCTTTTGACGTTCGGATTTCGGGACACCATTGTAGGAAAAACGGAGATGGGGCTCTGAAATGGGGCCGAAGCCAGGCCGTTCCTTTGGGAAATGGAATGAGACTAGGTCTCTGGACTTAGTCCTTTTCTCGCCATATAGTGACACTTAGCCGAAATTCCAGCAATCTTCAGACTTTGAAATTTCTAGGATAGTTTAAGGTCTACTCTTAGATTTTATGCGTTTTCTTATTTTACAGTTAAGTTATGCGAATTTAGCAGTGGTGGGCATCAGCAGGTTCACACCAGTTCGCCAAAAGCAGTAGCAGAAATTCTGGTTGGCTTTACCCATCCAAACTTTGAAATAAAGTAGTCCTAATTTGGGTGCAACACATGGCATTCCCCCTGGCCACACCAACCATACCACACCCTCAGTGTGGTAGTAAAATTTTTGGGTGCTCACCACTGGAACTTAGGTCTAGAGAGTTATGGACTCAGGAATGGGACCTTTTTATTTGAAAACACTTAGCCAGATTAGTGTTTTAGCAACCGCTCTGCTTTGAATTGGGTTACTTCAGTTGGATTTATGGACATTGCTTCACTATATATCTCAATAAAAGGAGGGAGGCCTGACCATGTCTGTTTCCCCAAAAGGCAATTGGAAGTATTGTGTTCATGGAGTCGCCTGATTCTTTCAACGTCTATGTTATCATGCTACCTTAAAAAAAAACTCCCATTCCATGTCCTTGGAGGATCCCCCAGGAGGAGGGGGGATAAGGAGAGACTCAGGCTAAAGATACAATTCTCAGGGCTGAATAAGGAGAGGTAAATGTGGGAGTAACTTGTTGCCTGAGAGCCTGAAGAGGAGGACTGGATTGCGAGGCCTTGAAGTCCCAAATGGGTGCACCTGGTTTCTCGACAGCTCCGCCTGTCAAATTCTGTTTTACCCCAATATGGAAGGAGGTTGGCAACAGGTGTGTGTGTGTTAATTAACTTGTGAGCCACCCAGAGTATGCATGAAGTGCTATGGGGCAGTATATAAGAGTGATTGCTTTACTTTATGGTAAGAAATCACAATCTAGAACAGTGTTTTCCAAACTTTGGTTCTGGGACTTCAATTTCCAGAAGCCTAAATCAATTCCCCAAAGCACTGATCAGCCAGTGTACTGACTTAGGCATCTGGGAATTGAAGTCCAGGAACCAAAGTTTGGGAAACACTAACCTAGAACATGGTCTTGCTCACAGTGGAATGGAGCATGGAAATAGAAATCTCTTTTCAGTGTGGGTCTGTTACCATTTTCTTTACAAATATTGGTCAGAGTATCTGTAAACCACCCTCTGCCCCATAGATCTTTGAAACCACAACCTTCCAGGTTTCTCTCTAACTGTATGTCCAGGACACGGTGAAGAGGGAATATTTCTCGGGGAAAATCCCTCAGTATGACATCATCTAATCTAATTCACCTTGTGTTCCCTCTATGAATTCTCCTAGATACCTTTCACTCACTGAGGCAACTTTAAGCAGAACTGGGAAATTAAATATCCAATTCCAGAAAAGCGACCAGTTTGGGGGGAAACTATCAATAGAGTAGGCATGTACTGGGATATTTTCTCAGAAGGGGAACTGAATAGAAGCAAGCATCCAAATTTGTTACTCTTACCTTCGAAGTCTCCACATCTTTCTTCTGGAGTTTTATGACTACTTAAAACTCTACTCTTTCCTTTTTTAAAAAAAAATCACACCCAGCTTTTGTCTTTTTCAATTGATTCAGCTGCTTACAATTTTCCTTAAGATGATCATGGTGTGCTGGGAATTGTATTTCAGAAGCAAATACAAGACTTATGAAGGGGGTTATATTCAGTTTTTTGTTTTCATCAGTAAATGTTGTGTCTTGATTCATTCAAAATTTCCATTTGGAAGGCTACTTAATATACTTATAGTAAGAGTGCAAATGCACAGAATAGCTGAATTTCAATTGCTTTTTCTGTTAAGTAGCCTTTACAGAATTAGATTGCTTGTGACTGAGTGAACCAACTTCCTGTATCTTGCATTGATTGAAGTGGACCTCATCTATTTGCAACTTAGGACCCAAAATAAGTCACAAGATGAGTAGACCCATTTTCATTCACTGAAGCTACAAAAGAAATACAGTTGTACCACAGAATTGCTCTTTAAGCAAGTTTGATCTTTAAGCGGAACACCATTGTAAGTGACCAGTTGTGACTTCTGGTGTGTGTGGGGGATGGCGAATCCCGATTTATTTGTTAAGCAAGTTTTGGTTGGTTTTATTTGTTAAGCAAAAAGAACATTCAGAGAAAATGATGTTATTTAAGTGAGTTACTCTTTAAGCGAGGTGCTCTTTATGTGAGGTTTGACTGTACCTCAAAAAAGTCCAGTAAAAGAGGCACTGGGAATTGACTTCACAGAACATAATTATTTTATTGGTGCACACAATTGCACCTGTTCAACTCCTCTTGAGGGGCACCAAAATGATGGAGAAGGACTACGATGTTCATCAAGCTGAGATCTTGATGTGCTGCAACGTTAAGACACTTACAGCAACCTTGATATTAGTAACCTTCAAAAGTTTAAATCATTAACATCCTTGTTTAGCACTTGAATACTTGAGGGTGTATCTTCCTTTAACCTCAATCCATGTCCAAGCCTGATACAAGTTTCCCTCTTTTGAGCATTGATTAGGCCTCAACATGAGCACAGTTTTCATTTCTGATCCTCCATTAAAGAAGAATGGCAACAAAGTGGAAAATAAAAACATAACAACATAAAAAATAACACCACAAGATAATGGCAACCAACCCTATCACTCCCTGGCAAATAGAAGGGGAAGAAATGGAAGCAGTGACAGACGTTACCTTCTCAGGATCCAAGATTTATTTATTATTTAGATTTATTCATTGCCCTCCTCGCTGAAGTGACCCAGGACAATTTTACAACAAGAAGAAAAAACATCAATAACAATTAAAACCAGATTAAAATTATTAAGTCAAAATTTAAAACTAAAATCAATTAAAAAGATTAAAACTAGTTGTTACAGTTAAAAATTTAAAAATTAAGGGCAGGGGCTAAAATTAACCAACCAGCTGGGGTCATTACACCACCTGTCCCCCAGACCCTCCCCACCAGCCAGGTTTTTACTCCTTTCCTAAAGGACAGCAGCTCTGTCTGCATGCGTAAATCAGTTGGAAGGAGGTTCCATAGGGCTGGAGCGGACACAGAGAAGGCCCTCCTTCTGGTGCCAGAGAGGTGCGCCTCTCTGGCCGATGGCACAACCAAAGTGCCTCTCCGGTCCACTCTGGTGGGACTGACAGATGTCCTCGTGGTGATGCAGTCTCTTACGTATCCTGGTCCACTACGATGTAGGGCTTTAAAGGTAATAACGAGCACCTTGAATTGCACCCGGAGGCACATTGGGAGCCAGTGCAGCTCCCTCAGCAGCAACGAGGCAGAAGCATAACGCCTGCATCCTATCACTGGGTAGTTCACTGGGTACTTCAGCTGCTTAAAATTTCCAATAATGTGATCATGGTGTTCTGGGACTTATAGGTCAGAAGGGAATAGGAACTCAGGTGTAGATGCAGAGAGGAAAGTTGTGTGAAGGAAGAAAGACTTATGAAGGGTTAATTTTACATATTCATTTTTTTATATATAAATCAATGTCCTGTCTTGATTCATTCAAAATTTCCTTGTGGGAGGCTACTTAAAATATTTAAGAGTGCAAATGCACACAATAGCTGAATTTCCATTTCAACTCATAATAATTTCTGACACAAAGTTATTATTATTGCCTGTGTATAAATTGTTGCCATGCATGTCTCCTTCAAAAAATCAAATAAAAATTATTATAAAATGTTATCTATCTATCTATCTATCTATCTATCTATCTATCTATCCATCCATCCATCCATCCATCCATCCATCCATCTATCTATCTATCTATCTAATTTTCAGAGACTGGCCAGGTTACCCTGGTATGGTAATAGAGAAAAACATACTGCCAGTGACTCAACACTGATTGTCAGGCAGCAGTTAACTAACCTGGCAACCCTGAGAACCTTTTGAGTGGTGATGTCCAAAGAGAAGGGTGATGGTCCCCAATTGGATTTAGTTCCACTTGAATCCATCTTGATGGAGAGCAGCAGCTTCATCAATGCTGTTCTGGGGATGGTAATGATTGTGTGTGCCAGGTACTCAGTGCCAGGTGTCACACTGCAATGTGGAAGGCAAATGGAAGGCCACCAGTGATGAGATGACCCCGGTTCCATCCGGTTCCCTGGAACCGGTAGGAACAATCCCGGAGGGTTCTCCGGGAGGGTAGTCAACTTTTGAGGCGTCCGCTTCCGGACGCCTCACCAAAAGAATTTTTTTAAAAAAATTGGAGCCAAAATGGCTCCGATTTACTGCGCATGCGCAGAAACTCAATCTGACACATTGTGCATGCGTCAGATTGAGTTTCTGCATATGCGCAGTAAATTGGAGCCATTTTGGCTCCAATTAAAAAAAATTGGTGGCGACCGCAGTGATAGTGGTGGCGGCGGCGATGACGGCGGCAGCAACGGCGGCGGCGATGACGGCAGCGGCAATGGTGACGATGGTGATAATGGTGGCGGCAGTGGAGATGGTGGCGGTGATGGCGGCAGCGATGATTTCGGTGGCTGCGTGGGCAGGTGGCACCAGCCCTCAGAGGAGGGCACCTCCCCCAGGGCCGCCGAGCCCCCACAGGCAAGTTGAGGCCTGCCCTGCCCTGGCCGTCCGCCCCTGCCGAGCCCTCCCAGGGGTAAGTGAGGGGTTTGTGTTTGGGGATGTATTTTTATTTAATTTTTATTTATTTATTAATTTATTTATTTAATTTATTTACGGGTTTGTGTGGCTGGTGGGTGGGTGGGTGGGTTGAGGGTGTGTGTGTTTATTTTATTTTATATTTTAAGGCCCCGCCCACAACATCATGACATCAGCTCCGCCCATGACGTCATGACGGCATGACATTGGCCATGCCCATGACGTCGTGACGTCATGGAGTGGTGGTAACAAATTTGTCATCCCATCACTGAAGGCCACGTCATTATATCCTCAGGGCAATCCTCAGGGCTGATGGCCATGATGATTGCCAATATTTGGAATTAGATAAGGCTCAAAGGCAACACCAATATATAATTTTGTTCAAAATCTATATTTTTGAGGGTTTTTAATCTTTATTTTAACTGTTCTTAATTTTCAATTTCTTGTATGCTACATTTTAGGAGGTAAGAAAGGCAAGATAATTAGCAAGCCTCGGCGTTAACTTTAGGCAAAAGAAAAGAACCAGACTTTCTTGTGATGAAACTTTGCTTTGTTTTGTAGCCTTTGTTTTGTTTTTCCCTTTCATGAACAACTCAGAGTCAATTAGGGTATGTAAAAATAAAATAAAATAAAAACCAAGATGAAGAATTTTGTGGTGTACATGAAGGTACCTTGCAGAGAAAGGGACTACCATGGTTAACACAATTAATGTGTTCTCCAGGACGTTTATTACAGTGAAAATTACTTTAACTGCATTTCTCATACAAATGCATTGAATGCAAATTCGCACAGGGATACATTGAAAACCAAATAATTAATTCAATTTTTTTTATGTAAACCAAGCCACTATTTTCTATAGATTTCCTTTTGTTATGTGATTTTTAGGTTAACCGAGGTTCCACTGTACATGGAAGCAGTATAACTCCTACTGTTCGCACAGGTGACAGGTATAATGGAAAGAAGTTTTGAGGGACCCACATCTAGTGGGGCTTTCTCCATCTGATGCTTTGGTGGAAAGCTACCTGGTGACCTGAGGTGTGTCAATTTTATGGCTGCTGCACAACATGGAAGACTCTGTAAAACTACAGTCCTACCCCACCCCAACTTCTCTATTCTTAGGACAGCAACAGTGATGAAGAAGATAAAGTGAAAAAAGCACCTTCTAAACTTTGCTAGTGGAAAGCCAGTGAGCTTTAGTGGATAAAGTGTCAAACTGAGTCTCTGGCTAGGCTTCAAATTTTCCCTTGACTTTGAAAACTCATGGAGACGGTGGCAGTAATGGCAAAGATAAAGATAGAAGTCTCCCTTGTTTGAAAGTCCCTCACATCTGACTCTAGAGTTCGGTACTCATCTCCATTTATATCCAGACATTTCCTTAGCCATGTGCAAGGAGTGCTGTTACCTTTCCCACTGAAGTGGTATGTTTATCTACTTCCTTTCCAACTGGTAGGTTGGCAGCTTGGAAAGAGACATGAGCTCATTCCATTGTGCAGTACTCGGGTCTGGCCTGCGAACCTTCTAGTTGTCACGTTCAACATCTAAACTGCTAAGCCACTGCAGTCCCTATACTAGTGCACTCTATTACTAGAAAATTATCTACCTCAACCCAGTCAGTATCCCTGTTTTCATAATTCAGGTTATTTAGAGATATAAATAGTGATGATAACCAAAATCCGAAACAGATACAGCACCTGAAAATGAAGAAGAGAGTATCCATTCCAATCTGAGTATTTATTTGAATATCAGGGCAATTTTCATTAAATGATTATACTGAATGATAGTAAAAATATCTTATTAAAAAGCATTTAAACCAGTTAAAAAAGAATTTGAGAAGAGAAATACTAGTTGTCACATCCTTTTCGTATTGTTTTCTGTTTGTCAGAAATTTTCCCAAAGAAGCAAATTTGTTGATCTTTGACCTACTCTTGAAAAACATAATGGGGGAAAGTGGTTTCTGTAGATCCTTTGGAGAAAGAGGAGAATTCTGTGAAGCTGAGTGGATTTGGTGCAGAAGTTCATTACGTGTATATCTGATGCTCCTTGCTCAACAGTGGAAGCTTTCCCCATAATCTTTCCATTTAGAAGTACAGTATGTGACTGTGAGTGAATTTATGTGTATTGTTCAATATTTTTGCTTAAAAAATAGGTTTCCTTAAATTAATCACATGAGCTGTGAGTAAATTTGCTCCTACAAGTTTCACATTCAAAGGATTTCTCTGGAAAGGAGCACATGGTAGTGAATCTTTTCTCACATTTGTCACAGAATGTTTCTCCTCACAATCTGAATGCTAATGTTTTTGGTGGTGTGAGCCTTGATTCAATTTTCCCTCACTTTCTGCACACTCAGTCTCTCTCCTGTACATTGTTGTAGGTGCTTCTTAAGTTGTTGAAACTATCTAAAGGTCTTTCCACATTTCTCACATTTCTAGGTTTTTTCCCCTGTATGAATTTGCTGGTGGTCTTTAAGAGTTGAAAGCAGTCTGAAAGTCTTTCCACATTCCTCACATTTATAGGATTTCTTTCCTGAATGAATTAGTTGATGTTGTGTGAGGATTGAGTTCTGGGAGAACCTTTCCCCACAGTCTTCACACTCAAAGGGTTTCTCTCCCGTGTGAATTCGCTGATGTATTTTAAGGACTGATTGACATCTGAAGGTCTTTCCACATTCCTCACATTTATAGGATTTCTCTCTTGTGTGAATTTTCTGATGTTGTGTGAGGGTTGAGCTCTGGGTGAATGCTTTCCCACAGTCTTCACACTCAAAGGGTTTCTCTCCCGTGTGAATTCGCTGATGTATTTTAAGGACTGATTGACATCTGAAGGTCTTTCCACATTCCTCACATTTATAGGGTCTCTCTCCTGTGTGAATTTTCTGATGTTGTGTGAGGTTTGAGCTCTGGGTGAATGCTTTCCCACAGTCTTCACACTCAAAGGGTTTCTCTCCCGTATGAATTCGCTGATGTGTTTTAAGGTCTGATTGAAATCTGAAGGTCTTTCCACATTCCTCACATTTATAGGGTCTCTCTCCTGTGTGAATTCGCTGATGTACTTTAAGGACTGATTGACATCTGAAGGCCTTTCCACATTCCTCACATATATAGGATTTCTCTCCTGTGTGAATTTTCTGATGTTGTGTGAGGTTTGAGCTCTGGGTGAATGCTTTCCCACAGTCTTCACACTCAAAGGGTTTCTCTCCTGTGTGAATTCGCTGATGTGTTTTGAGGAGTGATTGAAATCTGAAGGTTTTTCCACATTCCTCACATTTATAGGGTTTCTCTCCTGTGTGCATTTTCTGATGTGTGAGGTTTGAGCTCTGGGTGAATGCTTTCCCACAGTCTTCACACTCAAAGGGTTTCTCTCCGGTATGAATTCGCTGATGTATTTTAAGGACTGATTGACATCTGAAGGTCTTTCCACATTCTTCACATTTATAGGATTTCTCTTCTCTCTGTGATCTTTGATGTTCCTTATATTCAGAACTTCTCTCAAAATGCATCTCACCTTCTGTGTGTTTCTCTTCTGAGGCCATTCGCTGGGATACTTCAGAGATAACATTCAAACATTTCTGAGAAGTTAAACATTTTTCAGGTTTCCCATCTCTGTGAAATCTTGAACTATCTGGGCTTCCTCTGAAACTCTCTCCCGTCTCCAAACAGGGACTCCCTTTCTTTTTTATGTGGCATGTTGGACTTTTTACAAGACATTTTCTCAGAGTACTTTTTTCTCCAGAGCTTTGAAGAACATTGAGGCCCTTCTTGGATGTCCTTCTCACTTCTTTTCCAAAGAAATTCCCACTCTGATCTTCGTGAGGTTCATCTCTCCTTTTTTCTCCCTCCTTTTCCTTCTGCTTCTGTGGTCCATCTTGGTCACAACAATTCTCATTTTCCTCCTCCACTCTTCCTGGTGGTGCCCCAGAGCATCTTTCTTCATTCTCCATTGCTTCATCTGTAAAAAGGGAGAGGGAATTAAGAGGATTTGGGGACTTAAGGAGAGAAAATTAACAAGGAAATGTTTCTCTTGTCTCAATCTTGATTTTTTTTTAGATGTGCTAAAGCCAAAAGTAATGTAGTGCCTCCCAAGGGAAGAGATATAATTCTTTCACTCTTACCTCCCATGGAGATTTTGCAAACCCAGCTCCCCAAATTCTCCCAGGTATATTTATCTACTTGCAATAGCTTGCTTTCGAGCACTTAGCTTGGCAGGATCCTGGACAGACTTCGGGAGCACACTCTGTTAGGGAGCCCTTGGGTCTCAAACAATTTAGGGAACTTCAAAGATGCAGAAGAGTCCTGAAATAAAAGTCCGTGTCTGCATGAAGAGCAGATAAAGCCCTAACTTCCACTGCAACAACTAAATTCCTTACAATTTCACATGTCTGAATTCATTCAAGTGGAACATCAAAAGGAGATAGAGAATTGTCAATATGTAGCAATTTGCTGCTGCAGTTTACATCTGTTTAATGGATGCTGGGTTACCTCCCTGGTTGAATTCTGGCCAGGATCTTTTCTTTGGCACAATCAGCAGAATAGTATGTTAACATCTCAAGACATGTTTTCCATTCAGCAGCTTTCTCTGCCTATTTTTTTTTTTGTTCTATGGATAGCCTTGTAATAATGAAACAAATGTTTGTATATTGGGGGAGGGGAATCTTTGCTATACCTGAGATTTTGCTATACACTAGGACAGTGGTTCCCAACAAGGGGTACACAGCCCACAGGGGGACTTCAATTCCCAGAAACCTAAGTCAGTACATTGGCTGATCAGTGCTTTGGGGAAATGACTTAGGCTTCTGGGAATTGAAGTCCAAAAACCAGCATTTGGGAAACACTGCACTAGTACCTTGGATAACGATGAGACTTGGTTCCACAAGTCTCGTCGTTATGCAGTTTTTAACGTTGTGAGATGCATTGATCGCACAACATTAAAAAAAACCCTGTTCCCTTTCAGAAGAGGAAAGGGAAGAGGGGTGTGATCAGCCTGCCTCTTTGGGGATAGCATGCTGTGATCGCAGCGGCCGGGTAGGTCGGGAACAGTGTAGCTCGGGTCCTCCAACCTCCCCGTAGCTAGCGGGGTGTGTGTGTCAGAGAGCCTGAAATGGTGTGTGTGTGTGACAGAAGGGTTTTTGTTTTATTTTTTGCCCATTTCGGGCTTCCTGCCATCCCTGGGGAGGTCGGGGGACCCGATGCGCGCTGTTTCTGAAGTTCCCCGACCTCCTTGGCTGCTGCAGTAAGCCAAAACATCGGGATAAAAATCCGAACTCCAGAAACAGTGTGGATCGGGTCCCCCAACCTCCTCAGAGATGGCAGGGGCAGCAGGGAGCCCGAAATGAGTGAAAAAAAAAAAGAAGTTTTTTCCACCCATTTCAGGCTCTCCGGCACCCCTGCTGTCTCGGGGAGGTCAGAAGATCTGATCCGCAGCTGCAGGGTGGCTGGGGAAGCTGACAGTGACTCCCCATTGGCTTCCCTAGCCATCCGCCTCTGCAGTTGTGGTGTGGATGGGGAAGCTGATGGGGGAGCCCCCCATCAGCTATCCAGCCACCCCACCCCTGCCTCTGCAGCTGCGGGGTGGATGGGAAGCCGAACGGGGAACCCCCGTTCAGCTTTCCAGCCACCCTGATGCTATGAATGACTGCATCGGATAACGCTAACAGATCGTTATCCGATGCAATTTTTTTAAAATAAATTTTGCATCATTATCCGATTCTAATATTATCCGATTCTAGCATTATCCGATACGGTCGTTATCCGAGGTATTACTGCACTTGAGACTGTCCTATCCTCACTTTCCCTTGGGAGTATTGATTCTGACAGGAGGGCTCTGGGGAGAAAACATATGCTTCCCAGTTCCTTTGTTTCTCGGGTGTCACAATACATTATATCCAAGAGCTGGACTTATGCATCATAGATGGTCTTTCCATTCTCTACAAGCATCCTCTCTCTGGTGCTCTTTCCAAGAGGCTCCAAGAGGGATGCAGGTTGAGAATCTCTTGTCTAATGGCTCTTAGTTTGATGCTGCTGTCCTCCATCAAGATGGATTCAAGTGGGATTTAATCCACTGGGGGACCATCACCCTTCCCTGTGGACACCCAAGCTGTTGAGTGGCTGGGAGTATGGTCTACTCCACTACCATAGCAGGATAACCTGGCCAGACTCGCTCACTCACAGCTAGCTTTTTAAAGGCATCAACACATGTTTACATAGTGAACAGGAGACTGTCTAATGATCCACCCCAAGGCAGATTAATGTTTCAAATGTCCATTCGTAAGTTGTAACTTATTGCTGCAGTCCATACATCACTTTAAAAGGCCTGGAGAGGCCAAAAAAATTAGCAGGGAAACTGTGAGGCAAGTATTTTTACATTAAGCTATTTCAAACTAAATATAATGTTAACTCCATGCAATATATAAAGAAGTAGTTTCTATGAGATAAATTGGGAAAGGGAACACTATGAGAATCCAATGATGTATATTTGAGGAGAACTGAGGGGAGCCGTTAGGTGGGAACACAAGAGAGGTGGGAAGGGATGGGACCTAATGGCTCTTTAAGTTCTGGAAGATTCTGACGACATTCATACAGTGAGAGAGTTAACTCATTCATCTGCATCCACAGAGACCTTCAAGTAGAGTAAGAGGTTTTCTTTCACAGTGGCAGAAAAAAATAACTGAGGAAAGCGCTGTTAGACATATGCTGACATGTGGACTGATATACCACACTAATGGCTCTTTTCCCATGTTAGAAGAGTCCAAAGTGTTTGCTACAGGTGAAAATCAACCCATAAGTATGCTTCATAAAGACCACCAAGAACAACAAACTTTCCTTAATGGGCACCTCAGACCTACATTTGACAATCCTAGAATCCAGGTCAAGACCTATTTCATCTTTTGTTTCAAGTACAGTATGAGGGCCTTACCATTTTGTTCCTTTTACCTTGCCAGGGCTTTGTTTCAGTTTAATAGGCTTCAGGATGGTTTTATTATTCTTTTATGTGTAACTGCCATAGGAATAAATTGGGCTTTGGCCAGAGAGTGGAGGAGAGCAACCAGTCAGTGCGCAGAAGTCCCGAGGGATTTGTTCGTAGTTGGTGGAAACTGAGTTAAAGTTAACTAGCAAACCACAGATTAGAGCCTTTGTAAATATGTAAACATTATTGGCACCCTCTGTATCTATTTCTATGAACAGTAATAATAGCAGTTACTAGTCCTTACTTTTCTGGTGACAATGGAGATTAGCATCATATAGAGAAAGAAGGGGCCTTACTGAGGAAGGACACAGTTTGCCAGTTCTCTTCCATGACTTCCCTGTGCAGGGCTCTCTGGTCAGGATCCAGCAGGGCCCACTCCTCCTCTGTGAAGTACACGGCCACCTCCTCAAAGGTCACTGCACCCTAAATAAAAAAAAGAAAGCAGGAATGCCTTAGACTTAGAGGCTTCAGAGAGACAACCACTTAAAGCCAAAATATGTGCACACTATTTTTACTAGGAATGGCTGGATTGAATCTGGAATAAAATTTAGGATTACACCAGGATTCAAATACATAATGTGTCCATTATCCATCTTGTTCAATACCTGATGTGGATCTGCTGCATCAAACGGGAGAATGGAAGGAATAAATGTTGCTGACATTCTTCCAGCCCCTGTGTGTGAAAGAGAAAATATGTTGGAACCACAATGTCCAAATGAACAACATAATCCTAGAAACTCTAATGAAAACCACTGGTTAAAAGGCACTGGCTCCCAAAGTGAAAAGACTGCCTCTTGCAGGTGGGCAAAGGCAATTCTAAGGTGCTCTTTGATTGGAAGCCCTCTGGGGAAATACTCCGGTTCTGTGCAGAGCTTTTGTCAACCCTGGGATGACTGTGTGGAACCAGGAAGTAGCTGATCTCTAGCCACTGAAGAGCAGATACGAAGAGAGGGGAAAGGTCCCAAAACGGAATAATTATGCTTCCAAAAGGCTTGTGCTGCCCTGGGAAGTGATGGAGCCTGTGCAGAAACCTGAAAAAACAGCTCAATTACCGATGATGATGACGGCCACCAAAATGTAAGCAGTCGGCACCACAAACGCTAGACTGTACAGTATGTCAAATTTTTCCTGTTAAAATATCGTATTTTGAATTGGATTTCCCCTGAATATTGGGTGGATTCTTTTATGCCTCACAAGGTGTGACCGATTAGCAAAACATTTCCCACACTCCTGGCAGTTGTAAGGCTTCTCCCCTGTGTGGTCTCCCATGCCTATAATTTCCAAAAGCTAAGGAGGCCTTTCATGATATGATATTTTGGATGTCACTTATTCATACGGTTGGCATAAGTTGGAAGTTAGGTCTCCCTTGCTTGAAAACCAGTCTTGTCCACCTCTAGGGAGCACTGCTATTCTCCATTTACACCCAAAGAGCCAGCACTGTCTAGAGCTGCAGATGTTTTCATTGTCAAATGGAAGGCATGACTCTATTTTTCTACTTGCAGTTTCATGCTTTCAGAACAATGGTAGCTCATTCCATCATGTAGCACAAGGGTCTCAAACCACTGGTGTATTGACTTCTGGGTCATCAAACTCAGCGTCTGAAACCACAGTGGCCTTCCAAGTCTTAAGTTATTTGACGATGTGGATGGTGAAGGTTTCTCCTTTGATAATGAAATGAACTTTTGTGGAGAGTTTTACATATAAATTGACAGAAAAAAACACTGTGGAAGAGTGGAAGAAATAGGAGGTTTTATAATTAAAGGAGGGATAAAAACTAGAAATAAGAAAGGCGGACAATGAACATGACAGAGTGCTCAATCTCTTAAGGGACATCTGTCCGTCCCACCAGGGCGGATCGGAGAGGCTCTCTTATCATTCCATCGGCTAGAGAGGCGCATCTCTCTAGCACCAGAAGGAGGGCCTTCTCCGTGGCCGCCCCGGCCCTTTGGAACCTCCTGCCAACTGAGTTACGTCTACAGACAGAGCTCCTGCCCTTTCGGAAGGGCCTAAAAACCTGGCTGGCAGGGCAGGTGTGGGGGTCCAGGAACATGGGGTCCCATGTTGGGTGGCTGATATGATGGGACAGCCACCCCTCCCTCACTCTTTTAAACTTTTTAAATCTTTTTAACCTTTTTAACCTTTTTAAATTTTTTAGATCTTTGTAAATTCATGGTTTAATTCTTTTTTAATTGATTTTTTAAAGTAATTTTGAACCTCAAGGTTTTAATTTATGAATTTTCTGTAAGCCGCCTAGAGTCAGGTTCGCCTGATTGAGGCGGGATAATAAATCTAAATAAATAAATAAATAAACAAATAAGGGAGGTTTTTTTAAAAAATGAGCCAGAATGTCTGTGGCTTGAATGTCTCAGAAGAGGCAACTGAGAGAACTCTTCATCTCAACATCAAACACATGGTAAAAAAATGACAGTCTCTTTTTATCACACTTGTTTCCCCATTGCTAAGTAGCTATTTTCTATTTAGCCTTCTATTTCCTCTGAGAAGCCTCTAAGATTCCTTTTACTCACCCAGATGACCTCAACAGCCCAGGAAACGTGAGAATCCAGTTCTGGAAAAGCATCCAGTTTAGGGAAGAGAGTTACGATTATCCATGAAGTGGAACAAAAAAAACCAGAAGCAAGCACCAAAATCTGGGAGTCTTTCCTAAGAAATCTCAATTTCTTTCTGCTGGAGACTAATGATCAATTAAGCCTCTACTCTTTGCTTTCTTCTTTTATCACACCCAGCTTCCCATTACTCCTTTCAACTGCTTCAGCTGCCCAGAATTTTCCCTTAGTGCTGGGATTTGTAGTTCAGAGCAAAAGTTGTCGTGAAAACTCAGAATCCTGTTTTGTAAGTGGGAAAAATATTATTGATAGGGTTTTATGTACAGTATTCAGTTTCTTGATTTTATGAGTTAACTTCCTGTTTTTATTCATTAAGGTTTTAACTTCCACATGTTGTCCATGCATGAAATTAAATAAAGTGCAGAATTGTACACAGTTGCAGTCTTTCTTTTTGTTTAAATTTTCACTACAGTAGGTATACTGACTCTTCTGAGTTAGACAGAGTCAACTCTTCATAAATTCCTTTGATTTAAATGGATCTAATCTATTTGCTCCTGTGTCTAGTCATGCCTGTCACATGACCACAGAAAGTTCTGCAGAAGCAGACAGAGCTGGCTCTTTGGTTATGATACAGAGATGAACACTGAATCCTAGAGTTGGATATGACTGGTTTTCGAGTACGAGTGACCTTTACCAAGGGTTCTCTTCTGAAAGTGAGCACTGGTCTACTTTAAAAGCCGAGGAATCACTGTAATGTTTCCAACAATTGTTCAATGCAGAGGTGTGTCCAGGGCTGTAGCCAGGATTCTAGATGTGGGTGTGCCAATATTTTTTCAGGATGAGTAATCTGCAGTTTCCTATAGGAATGCACTGGAAAAAAGCCTCTTTTCAATGCATTCCTATAAGGAACCACACTTTGCGCCCTCTAGTGGCCAGCTGTGGTGGGTGATGGCCCATTTGAAGGTGGGCAAACTGCTAACTCTGGCAAGAAAAGCAATCAATAGGGAAATGAAGGCTTGGGTGCGGGTCCGTAGGGGCTCATTCATTGCTCACAGGGACACAAACCATAGCAACCATGAATTGTTTCGGGACAATGGCATACACTTATCTGATGCAGGGGCTGATATCTTCATACATGGCTTGTGTGGGGGCACGGCAGCTGTCCTGAATGGTGAGGGGGAGAGGGGGGGCAAGTGGATGCTGACCCTCTCTTGTGGTGGGTAGTGCAGGGTTAGTGGGCCCACGGGGCGTCTTTTACAGGGCAGAAGTTGCATTCGGTGCTGGTGTCCAACGAACCAACCTGGAGATGCTTAAAGCCATGTGGCAAAAACATTGTACAACCCAAGACGCACTCCTTCAGTGGAAGTGGCAATGGAAATGGCCACATGGATGGCCTCCCTGGTAGCCTGGCCTGCTAATGACTAGCTGGTGCAGTAACCAGCAGGATCTTGCCCATCCGAAGCAGGGAGGGGAGATGATCTTTCCTTGCCCTGGCATCAGGGTATGCACGGCCTGCCTTTCCCCTTCCGCAAGTCAACTCAACTTAACAAGCAATAAATAAATGCCGCTCGAGCCTTCAACCACAGCTCTTGGTGTCTCGTCTCCTTATTTGGCACTGGGGGCAGAATATTTTATTTCCTCTTACCAATTTCTATATCTTGCAGTGTCAGTCTGCTGGATCTTTGCACAGTAAGTAAAGGCTGCCTTTGGTGTGGAAATCTCTACCTCAATCCATCCCAAGTGCATACATTTGTTAGTTCAACTAGTTAAATCAGACCCTTGTAAAATACTATAGTAGGAAAACTTGATAAAGTGTGGGGTGGGGAAATGGAACCAAACTCTTGGAAGGTTGAGATTTTAATATTGCCAAAAGTGGCAAGATTTTTATGTTAACCAAGCCATTTGTTAACAGAGGTTCCACTGCAAATGGAAGCAGCATAGCAGCTATGCCATATGAGCTATGCCATAGCTCATACTATTCTCCCAGGTAACAGGTATAATGGCAAGAGGTTTTGAGGGACCCACATCTAGTGGAACTTTCTCCATTTGATGTTTTGGTGGAAAGCTACCTGGTGATCTGAGGTGTGTCAAATTTATGGCTACTACACAACATGGAATTATCTGTAAAACTACAGTCCTCCCCCACTTCTCCTCTCTTAGGACTGCAATAGTGAGGAAGAGGATAAAGGGAAAAAACACCTTATAAACTTTGTTAGTGGAAAGCCAGTGTGCTTTATTTAAGTGGAAACTCAAACAGATGTGGCGGTGGTGGTAGTAATGGCAAAGATGGAGATTGTTGATTTGTGGGTAGCAGAGTTAGCGGGCTAAAGTCTGGCACGCACCTGCTAAGATTATGTTACCCAATTCTGGGTGATTGGATTCACTCTCTGGCAGAGGTACTAGAAGGACCCAAGAACTTACAATGAGTCTTATATTAAAAATGCTGGTCCGGATATTCTCAAAATGGAAGGAGTGGATATTGAAATTTTCAATGATATAGCATTTGAGGAAAGAATTTGGAGAAATCAAATTAAGCCTGTTACAAAAAAATTGAGAGATAAAGGAATTTTATATAATTGGAAATTTTCAAAACAGATGAGGTTTGTGCACCTGGGGAAAACCTTTTATATAAAGGAAGATTCATACGTGTTGGATGTGTTAGTAGAAGCAAAGATTCTGGAAAACGGAACACAAGAGTGGAAGGAGCTCAAAGAAGCATTATCACTGGCAGGAGCAAACACAGCAAAAAAATCAGAATCCACAACTGAAGAGGCTCAAGGAGCAACTGGAGGCGATTAAGATAGTGTAACATCTGCAGCTGAAGTACTACTGAAGAATGATCAAGTTTTGTAACCACATGACTCCCCTCCCCCCTTCTCTTATTAGTAGAGGTGCTTTTTTTTTGAAAAAAGAAGGGGGTTATCAATTTTTTGTTTTTTATATGTATTTTTGTGTAATATATGTTAAATTGTGGGTAGTGGGTAACACGTCCTTTGAAGTCTGCCAGCTATTTCTTAAAAGGTTAAATAACGTTAAAACATGAAAAATATTAAGATATTGTCATGGAATGTGAAAGGGGCGGGGTGTCCTACTAAACGTAAACGATTGGAAATGGCCCTAAGAAAAGATAGAGCGGATATCATTTTTTTACAGGAAACGCATCAAAAAGCGGCGGATAAAAATAATTTGTATCTTGGTTGGACTCAGTACTATGAAAAGGCCTTTGGTTCTTCCAAGGCAAGGGGGGTGGCGATTATGATATCGAAAAGATTGGGATTTACGAAAACAAAAATGATAGGGGACCCAGAAGGCAGATATTTGATTATAGCTGGAAGTATAGAAGAAGAAGAAATATTGTTGGTCAATGTTTATGTACCAAATGAGAATCAAGACCAATTCTTGACTAAATTGAGTCATATTTTGATAAAAGAAAACTGTGATAGAATGATAGTTGCCGGAGATTTTAACCTAACAAGGTCAAATATTGATTGCACTAATATAACTAATTATAGAAAAGGATGGAAAGCTAAATTGTTGGATGAGTGGATAAAAAAGTTTGGACTGAAAGATTCCTGGCGAGAATTGAAAGGGGAAGGACGAATTTATACATATTATTCCCAGGTGTATAATTCATATTCTAGGATTGACTATATATTTGTAACACAAAATATATTGAAGGATTTAAATGATGTAGAAGTAGGAATTTTTAAGGAATCGGATCATGCCAAAGTAATGGTGGAATTACAATTTAAAATAAATAAAAGTAATATAAGAACTTGGAGGTATGATCCGAAATTATTAAAGACAAGGGGATAAAAGATCAGATAATGAAAAATTGGGAAGAAATTTGGAAAATTAACGATAACAATGAAACAAATTTTAATGTAATTTGGGATGCAATGAAAGGAGTATTCAGGGGTGAGTGTATTAAATTTAAGAGTTTAAAAAATAAACAATATAAAGATAGACAACTGGAGTTGGAAAAAGAGATTAAATTATTGCAAATTAAACATGCCAAAACAAAGGAGAAGAAGACCTTAGAAAGGATACAACTATTACAGAAGGAGATAGCAGGAAGGGATATTGAAAAAATTAAAAGAGATTTAATTTATCTGAAAAGGGAATATTTTGAGTATAGTGATAAAAGTTCAAAAATGTTAGCAAAAGCAGTGAAAGAGAAGAAGGAAAAAGGGGAGATTGGAACTTTAATAAGGGAGGATATGAAAAGGTGTAATAAAATAGTAGAGAAACTTAACATAGTTAAAAATTTTTATCAAAATTTGTACACAGATAAGAAAATAAATTTAAGCAAGTTAGAAAAATATCTACAAGAACACAAGGGGGAGAGTATAAAAGCAGAACATAGGGCTAAAATGGAAGAACAAATTACAGAGAAAGAGATATTAGATGTTATAAATAAATTGAAAATAGGGAAAACTCCAGGAGAAGATGGATTACCAGCGGAATTTTATAAAGAATTTAAACAAATTATTATTCCTAAATTAACCAGGCTATATAATTATATTTTGGAGGGGGGAGAATCTCCAAATTCATGGCTTAGATCTATCATAGTATTAATACCAAAACCAGGAAAAAATTTAGAACTGGTTGACTCATATCGTCCAATTTCTTTAATTAATCAAGATGCAAAGATTTTCACAGCAATTATGGCTAATAGGTTAAATAGTTTTCTGGGGGGAATATATACATACAGATCAGGCAGGTTTTTTAAAGGAAAGATATATGTCTGATTTAATAAGAAGGGTGTTAAATTTGTTACAAATAAACAAGAGAAAAGAAGGTAAAATAGGATTATTATCTTTAGACATTTTTAAAGCTTTTGACTCTTTACAATGGGTCACTATTAGGGAAATAATTAAAAAAGTAGAATTTGGGGGAAAATTTAAAAATGTAGTCAATCAACTTTATAAAAGTAGTTATGCCAAGGTAAGAGTAAATGACTCATTTACAGAAGATATTGAAATTAAAGCAGGAATGAGACAAGGATGTCCTCTTTCCCCCATTTTGTTTATAATGGCTATGGAATTATTGGCTAGAGCTATAAGGAGTGATACGAACATAGAAGGGATAAATGGAACAAAAATAAGTTTGTATGCAGATGATACTTTAATTATAATGAAAGATCCTATAAAAAATATGGAAAAGATACAAGATCATTTGCAAAAATTTGAAGAGATAACAGGCCTGAGAATAAATTGGGGGAAATCAGAAGCAATCTTTAGTAAATTAAATAAGGAAGAGATAGGGAGAATTAAGGAAAAATTTAAAATTCAAATTAGGAAAAGTATAAAGTATTTAGGAGTTAACATAGCTGACAATGTAGAGGAATTGAAGAAACTAAACTATGATAAAGTGAAAGAGGAAATTAAGAAGAAAATTGTTCGATATAGGGTATTGAAGACCTCCTGGTTTGGTAGAATAGCAATTTGTAAAATGAGTTTATTACCCAAGATTAACTTTTTATTTGAAGTCCTTCCAATTAAACAATCTGAAAAAGAACTAGGAGTTTTTCAAAATCTATTGAATGATTATTGTAATGGAGGGAAAAGAGCAAGAATACCTAAAAGCCTATGGTATAAATCGCAGAAAGAGGGTGGTTTGGGATTACCTAATATTAAATCGTATTACAGGGCATTCCAAATTAAAGGCTTGGTAAAACTTTTAACGATAGAGGACCTCATATGGAGGGAGATAGAAATGAAAGATAGTAATGTGTGTGCAAAGGGAGAATTTCTGGAAAATACAGTTTTTGATTTAAAACCAAGAAATAATGTCCTAAAATCTATGATAAATGTTTGGATAAAGTTGAAAGATAAATTGGCACCAAACACCTCTCCAATATTAGAGTTGCAAGATCTTAAAACATTTCCAGTTAAAAATTTAGAATTAATAAAAAATATTATGTATAAATATGATATAATCTTATTAAAAGATTGGCTGGATCGAATTGAGAATGAAAAAACAAAAAAAGAAATTTATAAGGAATTAAAACTGAACTGGCTTCAGATACTAACGTTGGATAAGTGGAATAAACAATATAAAATGAAATTACAGCCAATAAGGCAGTTGACAGACTTCGAGGAGATGGTATATAAAATAAGAAGAGGTTCAATGGGGATAAAAGGAATAGTAAGTAAATTATATAAAATGATAAACAACATGGATGAATCCCAGGATACCCTTAAAAGAATGTGGGAATCGGACTTGAGTATTACTATTACAGATAAGAACTGGAAGAAAAAATGGAAAAGTAGGATGATGCGAAATCTGTCTACAAAAGTTAAAGAACACAACTACAAGATGTTGTGGCGATGGTATATGACGCCAGTTCGATTAAATCAAATAAATAGTAGCAATTCGAAAAAAAGGTTGGAGGTGTCATCAGGAAATTGGGACATACAAACATATGTGGTGGGATTGCAAAATTATTTCCAATTTCTGGCATAAAATGGAACAAGAAGTAGAAAAATTTTAAATATCCGTTTAAAGTTGAATGAAAAAATAGTATTATTAACGGATTTAGAGGATTTGAATTTAGAGGAAAATATAAAAGAGTTATTGTCTATTTTTTTGACATTGGCGAGACAACAAGTAGCCAGAAATTGGAAAGGTGATATGAATTTAGAAATTGGTAAATGGTATGTTGATGTTTGGGATATGGCATTAAATGAAAAACTTACATGGGAACTAAATATAAAAAGGGGGTTAATAAAACAAAATAGATTTTGGGACATTTGGAAGCCTTTTTTGCAACACACATTGATGGATAATAAAGGAGAAAAACCTGCTCCGAATACAATGTATTTTTGGCAGAATGAATGAGTTGTAAAAGGAGTGGCTGGTAGACTCAAGGACTGTAGTGCACTGGGTGGTAGGAACCATGTACAAAATATTAAAGTTGTAATATGGTGGTTAAAGAGGAGAATGGATATAAGGATGAAAATATATAGTATAGCAAATGTATAAAAAATAACGTTTGATTACATTATATTATATTGACATGTATTTTTTTTCTTCTCTCTTCCTCTTCTCATTTTTTTTAACGTTGTAGGATGTACGTGGGAACTACTTTTTTTGTGTGTGTAATTGTTTCTTTTATGTTTTGTAGACTGTTTTGTTGGTTTATTTTTAATATTGCAAAAAAAATAAAAAAAATTTTTTTAAAAAAAGAAGGTGCAATGGACCCAAAAGGTCCTCTTCCTGAGCCTCTTCAATTTCCTCTTTATACCTTGGGGGATCCCCAAGTTCAGGAGGAGGATTAACCTTCTCCCATTACAATATAAAGATTGCCCTCGCAAGGGTATCGTTCAAGGTTTTGTGGGTGCAGCCTCACGGAGAGCGCTGCATGTTCTGAGTCCCCAGATCTCCTCAGACTCACTTCTAGCCTTCTAATAAATTCCTTTAGGTGCCTTAAACTTAAGTTGCCTTCTCTAGGCCAGGCGGGCCTCAGGTCCCTTTGAAAGGGGCCGGTCTTGGGTGCTTAAAAGTTTCAACCTCCATTTGCTCAATTTTAGACTTGGGTCCCACCAAATTCTTCCAATTCTTGAGGACATTGCTGCGTGGTGTCCCACCAGCCTTTTCCTCCTTTCAGCCCAGCCTGAACTCTCAAAAAGCTCCTCCCATAGCTTGCCTTAGGCCTAGGTCTTGGTGCTTACCGAGTTACCCCGCACAGCGAACTGCCAGGAGCGGACCACACAAATTTTTCCTTGTTTATTGCGTCTCTCACCGGTAATCACCCGGCTATCTTGAGACTAATTTACCCCGGTCTCACGGACGACGAACCCCGCTATCTTGACCAGGCTATTCAATCCGCCACGTGTACTCAGGTAATTACTTCTGGTACCCCGTGCCTTTCGAGATTCCTCACCGGATGCTATCCGGCTATCTTGGAACTCTGCCCAATCCGTAAAGACCCCAGTGTCAGGTGATGAATCTGCCCACTGGACCCTGAAATTTAAACTAAATTGCTCACGGGTGGACAATTCCCGTTCTTGCTTGATTTCTAGCTGGCTAGCGAGGCCAAACTAGTATTCGATTCAGTTGCAGCTCAGGTTCGTCAAACCGTATCTGCTGCACCACAGGGGTGGGACTCTAACCCACAATCCCTAATACTCGAGCTGCCACCCGAGGGGAAGTTCAGTTCAGTAGGCTTTTTCTTTCTATTAAGACCAAATGGCTATTCTGTAAAAAACAAACTAAAAAAACAAACGATTGAACTATCTTGGCAAGAATTTCAAAGGGACCCCAAAAATCAAAATTATACGTTACCGATCCTGAAGTTTTCAGTCGCAGAGACGAACCGCCGATGTGTCTCTCAAAGCCTGATTGAAGATTTCGAGTAGGAGGTCGTTCTGGTTTTCCTTCCCTCACTTTTTGTCCTGCACCTCTTTAAAGAGGCTGCAGGAACCAGAGCTTATCCCGGACGAGCCCCCAATTATGTTACCCAATTCTGGGTGATTGGATTCACTCTCTGGCAGAGATACTAGAAGGACCCAAGAACTTACAATGAGGCAGGTTTTTCAGTCAAAACAAAATATGGTTTATTGGGAGCAAAAGCAAAGGGAAGCCTATTCAGGCATATAGTCTGGCCAGACCTATAATTCTAAATAGCTAACCTTCCCGCAACCGTTCTGAGGAAAAGACCCCCTCGTGATCCCTGCTCACAAAATTTGGTGAACAGAAGATGGCCCCCACCCACCTGGAAGGGGTATTTAACTATTCTATCTAAACTAACTCTACATGCAAAGGGAGGGGGCTGAAACTGGGAAGGAGGAAAGGCAATTAACATATTTTAATTACATGTAAACATAGAACACAAAGCAGGGTATGAGGTAATGGGTTTGAATGTAAAGAAACAGCAGATTACAGCTATTGCTGAAAAAACCGGTTATAGAGAGTTTACATTAGGTCAAAGGAGCATATTTGTGGTTGACAGGAATATCTCTTTGTTCTCTGCTGAATGAAACAGAGGCTGGTGCGTCTTCTCCAATGGGAGACGATCTAGCAGTATTGACAGCCAATGGTGCTTTGAGGCGGGAAATTGCAGTTCCAACGTGGGTTAATGTTCCGGACATGAATGAATCACAGCGTTTGAGTCACTCTTAAGTAGAAACACAAAGAAAGGAGTTAGAATCATTATGTCTTGTTTGTTTAATTAAATGCAGATCTCTGGAAGAGGGAAACCAACAATTTAGCCTTTGTTTGCCCTTGTAATCTGTTTGCTACGTTCGTGAGAGACGGGATATCTGCTTGTCCCTGTGCTTGTCAGTTTACTTCGCTTGCTTCCCCCCCTTTCCTGATCAACTTTGGGGTTGTATGGTTGTTCCCCACAGAATGTTGATTTTCCTCTTAAGCTATGATTGTGCTTGAGTCAGTGTTCTAAAAATGTTGAATTGAACTTTGATCAAACCAGAGATATGAGTCATTCAGCTTCCTTTGTGAAGGAATAAAAAAAAGGAATTTCTGCTTATCAAAACACCAGACAAACCAGTTTTAAGAACAATGGAGGCAATCAGGGACATGTTTACATTCCTTGCCAGAGTCTATTGACTATCGGGTAATCCCCCTTTCCTTCTGGAGAGCATTCCAATCGTATGATTTTAACTTTTGGCTTCTCCTTATTTTCCATGTGTGTGTGAGTGTTGTGATTTAATAAACGTTTTGATTAATTATAATGCTTTATTCAAAATTTTAGGTATCAGTTTGGCCCCTTTGGAAACAGACAAACAGGCAGGCAGGCAGTTTGGTGCAAAACAAACTTAAAGTTGGTTTACTCGGAAGTAAGGTGCAGGAGTATTTACAGTGCAGCAAACAAGGTTTCTCAGTTACGTTCACTAGTTTAGTCCAAGGCACTATATACAGTTCACACAGTTCAGTTCAGTAGCTGTGAGCAAGAAACAGTCACAGAGGTTCAGAGCTATAGTTTCTCAGTCTGTAGGCTTACCCAAGTCCTTTCAGCAAAGAAAGCCTGCTGGGTAATGCCAGAAAGCCCAGTCTCCAAGACAGTAAGTACAGAAGCCTCACTGCATACCTGGCAGCAACCAGTGCAGACTTTGAAGCAGGCAAAACAGCACCTGCACACCATAGGCTGGTAGCTGTAGGGTTGAACAGCAACAAAGCAGCCCCTCAAACACAGCTTTGGAGCAGCTCTTCCTATGGTTTCAAAACCACTTCTGAAGACAGCAGCTCATGGAGACGAACACTCATTGCTGAAAATCCAATCGTATCTGACTCTAGACTTTGCTGCTCATCTCCGTTTATAGCAAGACATTTCTGTGGTCATGTGGGAGGCAATAGACCCTGGTGTACAAGGAACGCTGTTACCGGTATCTATTTATTTACTTGCTTTCCAACTGGTAGGTTGGCAGCTGGGACAGAGATGTGAACTCACTCCATTGTGCAGTACTCAGGTCTCACACTGCTGGCATGTGGACCTTTCCAGGCATCATGTTCAGCAGCTTAACTGCTAAGCCACTGCACTCCCAATATTAATGCTCTATATTACAGTAAAACCCTGGGGTATGATGGATGTCTGTTCCAACAGTCTCCATTGTAACCAGAAATTTATTTATTTATTTATTTATTTAGATTTGTATCCCGCTCTATTCGCTGAAGCAACTCAGAACAGCTAACATCCTATAGGGCAACACATATCACAGTATTACAATGTCAAACTGTAGAGCAAACTATATATCAGTATTACAACATCAAATATAAATACAGCAACATAATATAAATATAGCAACATAATACAATGCAGTCAAAAACATCTAACACTACACTACAATAAAATATAATCAGGTAGGTCTAAAACAGAGTATCAAGGTATCGGCTACAAATTACAATTACAAAAGATATCACATCAGCACAATATCAATACAATATAATACATTCTTACTACCAGGTAGATACCACATAGCTGTTCTCCATTCTCTTGAGGCTGGGACCGGCCGGTGGTGGTGGTGGTGGTAGGAGCAGAGTTTTTATGCTGGCCGGTCATCCCTCACAGCTGTTCTCCATTCTCTCGAGGCCAGGGCCAGCCGAGAGGAGTCCGGTGGTGGCAGCGGTGGGTGCAGAGTTTTTATGCCAGCTGGTCGCCCCTCACAAGTGAAGACACTTGGCCTAACCCTGTAGATAACATACTTCATTACTGCGTGGCGTTAAGGGAGAAGGGAATAAAACCAGGGTCCATACAGCGATAATTGTCAGCTCTGGCCTTTTACTCTAGAAGGTTGGGAACGGGAATGAGGACACCTCAGTGTTAGCCGGGTACCATTGTCACTGGAAATATTGCGTGGACTATGAGTAGAATGGTCCAGTGTCTGCACGCTGGACTTAGAAAAATGCCTTCTCTATGCAATTTTTAATGTTTAAAGATGTTGTGATAACTTAAGGTGTGGTTTGTTGCAGACATTCATTGTATTGAATTTTCCCATCTTCCCGTCTCTATACATCTGTTGGTGACTCGCATGCTCTTCTTTACAATGGAAGATTTCTCTACATTCTTTACATGGATAACAGTTCTCTTCTGAATGGCTCTCTTGGTGTTCAACAAGATCTTTGCAGTATTTTGGAACCACGATTGAGCATACCCCGGTAACAGCAACCTTGTGTTGTTGGCCTATCTTTCTCATATTAGGTCAGGCAAAAGGAACTGTAGAATGAACTCACCCAAAGGTGCCTTCATTTCGGCAGTTTCACGTCTAGCCCGCAGAAGAAGCAGCAGCAGCGTCTGTTGCAGGCTTGCATAAATATTCTTACATCTGGTTGCAGCCTGTATATGTGTGATGTAACTGTGTGAATTCTCTCCATCCCCACATCAAACACATGATAAATGAACACACAGTCTCTCTCTGCCACTAATTTTTGCATTGCTAATTCATTGTTTCACCTGCTCTTTCTGCTCTGAAAACTCCAAGATTCCTTTAACTCACCCACATAATTTCAACAGCCCAGGAAAGATCACAGCACAGTTGCAGAAGTGCAGGCAGTTTTGGGGAAATCTATTAAAAGAGTAGATATGAGATAGGATAACTTCTCAAAGGGAAAACCTAGCACTGACATTTGGTAGTCTTTCCTGGAAATTCTCTATTTCTTTCTGCCAGAACCATATACAGGAGTAGTTAATTAGAACATTACTCTTTGCCTTCCCCATTTTTGAGTTTCAGATTCCTATTTGCCCTTTCAATTCCTCCAGCTGCCAAGATTTTTGCCTTAGGATTGGAAATGGGTTCTGGGATTTGTAGTTCAGAGGAAAGCTGAAAGACATAAAGGAATCTCAAAATTTTGGGAATAGTAGCCGTGTTAGTCTGTGGTTCAGGCATCTCAGAAAACAAAACAAAATAAACCAAATAAAATAAAAAACACAGTAGCACTTTAAAGACTAACTGCTATATTTTCAGCTTTTGTGGATCAAGTCCACTTTATCAGACCAATCTGTTGTGTAAAGGATAGAGATGTGCCATTAATTGTAATGTGTTCCATTTTATGTTTTCATCAGTAAACTTGCTATCAGAGAGCAAACAAAACAACAAAAAGGAACATCCAAAAACTTGGATCTTTATACGAATACAATAAGAAATTTAAACAAAATAAATAGCCCCCCATCAACTATTCAATGGGTATTCTGTTTTACTTATCATTGTATGTTATTTTTTTATTTTCTTTTTCTATATTTTTTTCAATTTACTGTTTTATTCAGTTTATTTGATTTATACACATTGTATTACATTGGAAAACTCAATAAAAATATTTTTTAAAGAACTCGACTCCTTGCCGTCCCCTTTTATCACTTCCAGCTTCCCATTGCTCTTTTAAATTGCTGCAGAAGAAGAGAGTGTTCTGCCTCCAAACAAGAAGTCACAAATTATTTTTAAACATAATACATGTATTGTGTTTAAAATAATAATAATAATAAAGAAAGAATAATAATGAAGAAAGAAAAAAAACATAATAAAGTTGTAACGCCATGCTGACGAGGATATTTGATACAAATGTGAAAGTTACAGTATACATTAATATAAATAGTATGGTTAAGACATGGAATGCATTAAAAATATCTGAATATGTTATTATCAGAGGTGGGATGTCAAAAATTTTATTACCCCACCGTGACATCACCACAGTGTGGGCAGAGCTACCGTCATGACGTCATGACATCATGGGCAGGGCCTAAATAAATAAATAAATAAATAAATAATGAAATAAAAGTAAGCAAACACACACACACACACCCCTCTCAAACCACCCACCCACAACACAAACCCATAAATAAATTAAACAAATTAAATAAATAAATACATAAAATAAAAATTACATTGAAATACACCCCCCCACCCCAAACATAAATCAACCCAACCCCAAACACAAACCCATCACTTACCTGTTAGTATAAGTGCCTGGGCAGCACCATGTTGCAAAATGAATATGGTCATCGTACTGGTTCTCTAGGATAATATGGCTTACTGTAAATGTAAAACAGCTGTACCTCCTTAAGGGTTCTCCATTTGGAACAGCACAGGTGTAGCTTATTGATGAGGTAACTCCAAGACTTTGCTTAAAAACCCCAAGCCAGGCCGCCAGGCCTGCCGGCTGCCAGGCCTTTTTAGGAACTGTCGTAGTACATCAATATAGGTAAAAGTATTAAATACACATTAAAATACACATAGACACACCACATCCAAAGGTGAGTCACTTACCCTGGGGAGCAGGCTATAGGGAGCTTCAGGCTAGCAGCTTCTCTTCCTCCTCCCCACTTGGGAGGACAGCAAGGAGGCTGTGCATATGTGCCAAGCACTGTAGGCATGCATCCACACCAAGTGCTTGGCGGGGGAACCAGTGAAAAGGTAAGCCCCAAAGGTGGTTCCCCCCAAAAGCTGCTACTGGTTCTCTGGGACACTGGGAAAAGTTACTACCGGTTCTGGCGAACTGGAGAGAACCTGTTACATCCCATCACTGGTTATTATATTATATAATATTGTATTATATTGATTTGTTTTTTTCTTTTCCTATTTTTAATATTGTAAGATGTAGTTTGTAAATGTTTTTTGTTTGTAATTGTTTATTGTTCTGTTATTTTAACGTTTTTCTTTTTTGTTGTTAAAATCTAATAAAAATATTTCAAAACAAAAACAAAAACAAATTATTTTTAAAAACACAGGTCAAAATACTTCCAACCAGATTCTGCCTTATTTGTCTCAGAAGATACTCTCTCCATCTTCTCATCAAACACAGAATGAGTAACGATACAGCCTCTCCCTCTCTCTCTGGCACTCATTTTTGCATTACTATTTCATTTTCTCTATTTCACCTTCTGTTCCTGTTCAGAAACCACAATGATTTCTTTAGCTCACCCAGATAATCTCAACATCCCAGGAAAGATAACAGACCAGGTGCAAATGAGCAGCCAGTTTTCTGGGAAGTTTATTAAAAGATTAGATTTGAAGTAGGATAACTTCTCAAAGTGAAAACCTAGCAAAAGCAAGCATTGACATTTGGCAATGTTTTTTGGGAAGTCTCTCTTTCTGCTGGAACCTTCTAGTTAATTAGAACTCAACTCCTTGCCTTCCCCTTTTATCACTTCCAGCTTCCCATTGCCCATTTCAATTGCTCCAGCTGCCCAGAATTGTCCCTTACAATTGGCAAGGACTTCCGGGATTTGGAGTTCAGAGGAAAGCTGAAATTACATCTAAAGGAACTTCAGAAATCTCTTGTGTAAGGGGGGAGAATTGGGAGGGAGTTTTATCTATTCAATTTCATGTTTTTAATCATTAAATTGCTGTCTTTATTCTTTCAAATGCTTAATTTCCACATGTTGTCCATTCATGAAGCAATACATTTAAAGAGCACAAATTGACACAATACCTGATATTCAGTTGTTTGTAGGAATTTTCACTAGCGTAATTCCTTTGGGATTTGGCAAGTCAATTCACCTTAAATTCCTTTGGTTGAAATGGGCCTACTCTATTTTCAATTTAGGATTTCTTCTTCTGTGTCTAAACTAGACATGAAACTGCCAGATTGAAACCACCTTTTGGGGAGTCCATTCTGAAGTTTCTTTGGCCTGATCTAGTGTGAGAAAGATTACCTGGCAACACATGGTGGCATTTATGAGGGTATGCCTGACTGAGGTTTAAAAATGACCCCACCTATTTTAGGATAAAAACTAAGAAGCAAATAAAGTAGGGCTGTTTGGGTTTATGCAAACTACCTTAGACGTGACTGCCAAAGCCTGGAACAGGGGTTCACAACCAATGTCCCATGGGCTAGACCCGGACCCAGATACCGTTCCATCCACCTCACAGAGATGACCGCAAAAGCAGATGTGGATGCACATACACAAATGTGCCTGCTACCATCATGTCCAGCCTGCAATGTGGTCTGAGGGGAGTTGTGTGGTGCACAGTGTGGTAACGTTCTGAACCCCGGCCTAGAAGAATAGGTAGTTGAAACCTACTATAACAATTCCAGTGGGCAGCAGAATTTGCAATTCAAACGTGGTTGGATAAATTGTCCACAGACCAAGAAGGCAAAGCTCAGTTTACAACTATTATCCAGGATATTTTTTTCATCTGCAAGACGTCACCACATGACTTTGCACATTAAGACAAAAGAAAAAAAAATCCCAGGTACCGTCAAGGGTACCTAAAGAACCTCTTGTTTAGTATTAAACAAGAGCGTGCAAAAGCTGGCCTGAGACTCAACATCAAAAAACGCTGACTAATCCTTGGAAGAGGAAATATTGAAGATGAAGCTAAAGAACTTTGACCACCAAATAAGAAGAGAGGACTCACTTGAGAAGGCCTTGATGCTGGGAAAGATTGAAGGCAAAAGGAGAAGGGGCAGCAGAGGATGAGGTGGCTAGATGGTCTTGTGGATGCAATGGGCATGGAACTGTGGTAGCAATGAAGGGACCCAGTAAATGCTGTAGACACGGGACAATTTCAATCTGGTCATTCAATATCGAAACATTTCCTCCTAAGAACATAAGTGGGCATTGGGCCATGGAGGTCCTGCTGAAGTCCAGTCCTACATCAGGGTTTTCCATAAGGAAACTGATGTTGGCCACCATTGGAAACACAACTCCTTCACCAACCTGCTGATCTGATTGAGGGCCAAAGTTGTGGCCATTTTTCACCATTGACCACACTGTATAATTACAGCCCTTCTTCTCCAATGTTAGGGCCACTTGGCTTGCAAGTAGGATGAAGAAGATACAACAAAGTAGGTTCTTCATTTTATTAGTGGAGAGCCAGTGATTTTCAACACATAATGTGTGAGGCTGGGCCTCAGGAGATTGGATTTTGGATTATCCTTTAGCCATGGAATCACAAAGAGGTATGGAGGTGTTGAACGCAAAACAAGTGCTTAAATATCTCACATATCTTGAAAAAACTCGTTAGGTAGCCATAACCTGAAGGTAACATAATGACATATAACACACTCAAACTTTGTTGACATTTCTCCACTCTGACTCAGTCAGGATTCCTGTTTGCATAATACTTATTATTTATTCAAAGACAAATCATTCCAATCTGACCATTTATTTCAATTTCAAGGCAATTTCATTAAAAGCTTTAGTTAAAATCATATTACAAACATCCAAGTAAAAAAATCAATTAAAACAGAGAGAGACTGCGATAACATGAGGAGAGTAGCACTACAGATCAGATCCTGCTTCTATCATTGCCTCTTGATATTCTTGTTGATCTTCTTATTTTCCTAAAATGTAATAGGAAAGTTGGTTTCTGTGGATATATTGAAGAAGGAATAGAATTCTGTGAAGCTGAGGGGTTCCTCACATTTGGAAGCCATCATCTAATTATTTTGCTCTGAAAATTGACAGGTTGCAAGATCTTTGCTTAGAAAGAAACATTCCTCAGTTCCGTCATATTTGTACAGTGTGAATTTTTTGATATTCCCTAAATTCTTTGCTAGTGGAAATGTTTTCCTCAAATTCATTACAGTGATAGGATGTTTCCCTTGAATCTCCTTTTAAGCAGGAGTTCGCTTAAACTCCAGTCCCGCCTACTTCACACAGGTCGGGGGTGGGGTGGAGGCGATGCTCCTCCTGCTGCTTTTGCCACTTCTGTTTGTGTCACTGTCGGGTGCAGCATGGTACAGGCAGTTCTCATTGCTTCTGCGGCTTCCCATGGCAGTGGGACAAGGGCAGCATAGTTTTGTCACAGTTCTGGATTTTTTCACTGCATTTTTGCCCCATTCTTGCTGCATTTTTGATGCATTTTCTGTGCTTTTGGTGCAATTTTGGGGCTTCCAGTGGTGGCATCGGTGTCGGCATCTCGGCAGAATCATCACCACAGGCCAGATTAATTGGTGCCACAGGCTGGAAAGGCCTGCACGCTGTAGTTTGCAAATCCCTGCTTTAATGGCTGAGGCATTACTGAAAGGTTGGCCACAGTCTTGGGTTTAGAGGGCTTTTCTCCTGAATGAATTCGTTGATGAATGGTGAGGAATGATTGTTTGCTGAATTTCTTCCCACATATTTCACAAATATAGGGCTTCTGAGAAGGTGCAGTGATGTATGTTCAAAGCAGAGGGATCACTGGCACTTTCCCCAAAGTCTTTACATGGCTTCAACTTTTCTCCTGAATGAATTTGTTGATGAATTGTGAGGAGTGTGTGTTGGGTGAATTTCCTCCCACATTTTTCACAAACACAGGGTTTCTCTCCTGAATGGGAGCACTAATGACTTTTAAGACTTGAATGCTTTCTGAATTTATACAGTTTCTATCCTGAGTGAGTCTGTTCATGTTGCTTGCAGTTTGAGCTTGTGTTGAACTTTTCCCCACATTCTTTACACTCAAAGGGTTTCTGCCCTGTATGAATTCTCTTGTGTTTTGTAAGATCTAAAGGGTGTGTGAAGCCACATTCTTCATATTTATGAGGTTTCTCTCCTGTATGAATCTGTTCATGTAGTTTGAGTTGTGAGCTTTGGGTGAACTTTTCCCCACATTCTTTACACTCAAAGGGTTTCTCTCCTGTGTGAGTCCATTCATGTAGTTTGAGGGTTGAGCTTGTGTTGAACTTTTCCCCACATTCTTTACACTCAAAGGGTTTCTCTCCTGTGTGAGTCCATTCATGTAGTTTGAGGGTTGAGCTTGTGTTGAACTTTTCCCCACATTCTTTACACTCAAAGGGTTTCTCCCCTGTATGAATTCTCTTGTGTTTTGTAAGATCTAAAGGGTGTGTGAAGCCACATTCTTCACATTTATGATGTTTCTCTCCTGTATGAATCTGTTCATGTAGTTTGAGGGTTGAGCTTGTGTTGAACTTTTTCCCACATTCTTTACACTCAAAGGGTTTCTCTCCTGTATGTGTCTGTTCATGTAGTTTGAGGTTTGATCTTCTTGTAAACATTTTCCCACATTCTTTACATTCAAAGGGTTTATCTCCGGTATGAATCTGTTCATGTTGTTTGAGGTTTGAGCTATGGTTAAACCTTAGCCCACATTCTTTACACTCAAAGGGTTTCTCTCCTGTGTGAGTCCGTTCATGTAGTTTGAGGTTTGAGCTTTGGGTGAACTTTTTCCCACATTCTTTACACTCAAAGGGTTTCTCTCCTGTATGAATTCTTTTGTGTTTTATAAGACCTGAATGGTGTGTGAAGCCCATTGCACATTCTTCACATTTATGAGGTTTCTCTCCAGTATGAATCTGTTCATGTAATTTGAGGTTTGAGCTTCGGGTGAACTTTTCCCCACATTCTTTACACTCAAAGGGTTTCTCTCCTCTGTGAGTCCATTCATGTAGTTTGAGGTTTGAACTTCGGTTGAACTTTTCCCCACATTCTCTACACTCAAAGGGTTTCTCTCCTGTGTGAGTCTGTTCATGTCGTTTGAGGCTTGAGATTCGGTTGAACTTTTTTCCACATTCATTACACTCAAAGGGTTTCTCTTCTGTATGTGTCTGTTCATGTAGTTTGAGGTTTGATCGTCTTGTAAACATTTTCCCACATTCTTTACATTCAAAGGGTTTATCTCCGGTATGAATCTGTTCATGTTGTTTGAGGTTTGAGCTATGGCTGAACTTTAGCCCACATTCTTTACACTCAAAGGGTTTCTCTCCTGTGTGAGTCTGTTCATGTAGTTTGAGGTTTGAGCTTTGGGTGAACTTTTCCCCACATTCTTTACACTCAAAGGGTTTTTCTCCTTTATGAATTCGCTCATTTTTTGTAAAATCTGAAAGTTGTCTGAAGCCCTTTCCACATTCCTCATATATATGGGTTTTCTCTCCTTTGTGTGTTCTTTGATGTTCCTCATGTTCTGAACCTCTCTCAAAACTCATCTCGCATTCCGAGCATTGATAGAGTTTTCCTTCTGATGGTATTGGTTGGGGTCCACATAGTTTTCTTTCCTTCTCCTGTGCATCATCTGCATTATTGCATGTATCATCACCTCCTAGAAGATGGAGAGAAAAGATAGTTAGTGTAGGATACAGTGGTTTACTGGGGAGAAGTTCCTTGAGAAGACAAGGTATTGCATTCATTACTCAGATCACGTTCCACCCGTTTCATAGCTAAGAATATTTTCTTTTGTATGAGTCATAGGATTTTTATAGGCGCAGAAATCACAAAGATTTCAGTCACTGCATAAGGAAAAGTGATATGTTATATTTGTGTTAATCTCTTATGGACTGCTAGGCTTCACAACCAAACTGCACAAGTGGCCAGTTAGAATATTGTGTTATCCAAATATTGATATAGGAAAATCATTATTGGGACATCATTGTCATTATTCCCAATTAGAAAGATATGATATAGACCTGGGATGTCCAACCTTGGTGCTCCAGATGTTCTTGAACCTCAACTCCCAGAATTCCTGATCACCAGGTGTGCTGAGAGTCCAAGAAAATCTGCAGTATCTTTTACTCATCTGCAACATCTTTTACTCAGTCGCTGGTTGAGGGACCTGATGTAGACAAACAAAAAAGGCATCCAAGAGAAATGTGGCGAGATTAGCTCTCTCTCTGTAGCTCCTGAATAGCAATTGATAAGATTTAAAACTTAATCTTGAAGCAGTGAAATACAAAAATATTACCACTACTTATTGTTATCATTTCACTTGTTCCTGAAAGGAAATCTTGACCAACACATGATAATAACTTCAACCAGCTACTTTTACCTGCTCCCTGCAGCTCCTTGGGTGGCTTAGTGGTTTAGGGGGAAGCCGATGGGGACTTCCCGTCAGCTTCCCTAGCCACCCACCCATGCCTCCACAGCTGTGGGGTGGCTGGGGAAGCTGACGGGGGAGCCCCCCATCAGCTTTCCAGCTACCCCACCCCTGCCTCTGCAGCTGCACGGGGGCTGGGAAGCTGAACAGAGAACCCCATTCAGCTTTCCAGCCACACTGCTGCTACGAAACGACTGCATCGGATAATGCTAACAGATCGTTATCCGATGCAAAATTTCTTTATCCGAGGTATTACTGTATTATTACCTGACTGAAAGAAGTCAAAAGGATGTCTTTTAGTCCAGGAGCTTGCTGGGAGACTACTTGCAGCTTTCCATAAATTTGCTTACCACTAATTCCAGTCTTTTTACCTTATGATAGTTGACTCATCCTTGCCCAACAAACTCCTAAAGGCCTATGAGCCTTGGTTCATCCTTGCTCAAGTGACTCTGCAATTCCACACCAACAATTTCATTTATCTCCTGCCTAAGTGCCTTGAACCCAGAAAGTCCATACTTTCCCCATTACAACTGGCGCAATGGAGCATGTTGATTGGAGAAAGATAAATCCCTCTGACTGGTTGACTGGTAACCCTACTTGTGATCCTCCTCTCTTTCTAGAAATAGTAAATTGCTGTTTCAAAAGGCTCTTTTGGTCTACTATATTAAAAGTCTAATGACTCTGAACCTTGTTCTAATTTGTTTATTATGATTAGTTTTTTGGGAAGAGTTCTCTATAGAAGCAGAAAAGATTTCAGACTTCAATTCTCAGGAGAAATTGTTTTAGGAAATGGAGGCTTAAAATGGAGTTTCCGTCCATGAATCCCTTTTAAATAGTTAGTGAAATATAAATGTCTGAAGAACAGGTTACTGGATGGGGATTCCAAAATTCTTCCAGGTGAATTTTGACAATTCTGGGAGCTGAATTTGAAAAAACAAAAATAGCAAGTTGCTTGATGCATCACTAGATGAATCTCTACTCCTCATTAGCTCCCAGTTCACTACAACATAATTTGATTATTCTCCTGGTAAATATCAAACACCAATAACAACAATGACCACACATGATAGATCAACTCAAGAAATAGAAGCAGGGCCTTGAGTAGTCAAAACCTGTGAGAGAAAACTCATAATAGGACCTTTTAGAGGTCATTTATTAATGGAGTTTAGGTAAGGTAGAAGTGACTTGATGATAAGAAACAAGTAATGTTGATGGTGAGCAACTCTCCTTGCATAATGAGGTGGAGCTGACAGGGAGTTGAGTTTGTGATACAAAAAGTGACAGACACAATACTATGAAAGACTGGAAAGAACAAGAGGTTTTATAACTATAATGGGATTGGTGTAACCTGGAATTGACTTAATGGGGAACAACAAGAAATGGGGGTGGTGAGGGATTCTCCTTGCTCAATGAAGTGGAGTTTTGTACATAAAAACTGAGAGAAACAGCACTATGGGGTCAAGAAGAAAAAGGAGGAGGAAGGAGAAGGAGAGAAAATTAGAATTGAGTGTTCTGCCTCCTAATCAAAAGTCACAAATTATTTTAAAAAACACAGGTCAAAATACCTTCAACAACATTCTTGCTTGTTTGTCTCAGAAGATATACCAGAGAGAACCCTCTCTGTCTTCACATCAAACACAGAATAAATAGAGATACAGCCTCCCCCCCTCTCTCTGGCACTCATTTTTGCATTACTAATTCATTTTCTCTATTTCACCTGCTGTTCCTGCTCAGTAACCCGCATGATTCCTTTAACTCACCCAGATAATCTCAACATCCCTGAAAAGATCACAAACCAGGCGCAAAGAACACTTTGGGGGAAATCTATTAAAATATTAGATTTGAATTAGGATAACTTCTCAAAGTGAGAACCTAGCAGAAGCAAGCACTGACATTTGGCCAGAGAGACGCATCTCTCTAGTACCAGAAGGAGGGCCTTCTCCATGTCCACCCCGGCCCTTTGGAACCTCTTGCCGACTGAGTTACGCCTTTCTGGGTTTGTGGCATGTGTGATCATGAGCAAGGAGTCCCGATCTAGTTTTCAAAAGTTTAAAAATGCTGTATGGTTTGGTCCCCTAAAGCCAGGGTGGTTTGTCATGTTTTTGCAATGTAGAGTTGTGTTTTTACCTTTTTAAACAAGCACTTTATAAATTTTTAAAAGTTTAAAAATGCTGTATGGTTTTGTTCCCCTAAAGCAGTGGTGCCCAAACTAAGGTACGGGGGCCGGGTGCAGCCCCCGACGCCAGTTCATCCACCCGTGAAGCCTTCGTCGCTCCTGGAAGTGTAAGTAAAACACGCCTGTACAGCCCCTGGGCCTTAGTAACCGGCTCCCTGAAACACGTGATCTGCCCACGACCCAAAAATTTTGGGCACCCCTGCCCTAAAGTCAGGGTGGTCTGGCATGTTTTTGTCAAGTATTTACCCTTTAGACAATTATTTCTTAAAGTTCTTTAAGATTCCAGCATGTTTCCTTGACTTTCCCTTGAAGTCTGTGTTGTTTACAATGTATCTCTATGGAGTTGATGTTATCTGAGTCATTTGCATAGGATTTTAACGTTATCTGATGCATGCATCGGATAAGGCTAAAAATCGGATTACGTTAAGACTTGTGGAACCAAGTCTTAAAGTTATCCGAGGTATTACTGTACTCAGTTGGCAGGACCTGGGGCAAAAATGGAAGATCACTCCATCGTGTAACACTCGAGTCTCGAACTGCTGACCTGCCAACCCTCCATCCATCAAGCCCAGCATTTTACCCACTAAAAAATGAAGTCCAACATGGCATGTAAAGAAGAAGATAAACAAGGTGGTGGATTACTTTTGTGACAGCAATGAAAGAACCCAGTAAATGCTATAGAAAGGGGACAATTTCAATCTGGTCATTCAACATCCAAACATTTCCTCCTAATAACATAAGTGGGCATTTGGCCACGGAGGTCCCGCTGAAGTCCAGCCCTACATCAGAGTTTCCCATAAGGAAACTGATGTTGGCCACCATTGGAAACTCAACTCCTTCACCAACCTGCTGATCTGATTGAGGGCCAATGTTGTGGCCATTTTCCACCATTGGCCACGCCGTATAATTACAGCCATTCTTCTCCAATGTTAGGGTCACTTGGCTTGCAAGTAGGATGAAGAAGATACAGCAAAGAAAGTGGGTTCTTCATTTTATTAGTGGAGAGCCAGTGATTTTCAACTGATAATGTGTGAGGCTGGGCCTCAAGAGATTGGATTTTGGATTATCCTTTGGCCATGGAATCACAAAGAAGTATGGAGTTGTTGAAGGCAAAACAAGGGCTTAAATATCTCACGTACAGAATAAGAAAGAGTAAATGATCACCTTACTATCTCTGGCGAGACAATTAATTGCTGGTGAAAGGAAAAATAAGTTTATAATTGAAAAAGGGAAATGGTATAATATGGCATGGCGTTTAGCTCTCAATGACAAATTAACAAATGAAATAAAGATTAGAAGAGGTTTAAACATTAAGAATGTATTTTGGAAAATTTGGGAACCATTCGTTATATTTGGTATGACTAGTAACGAAGGTATTAAACCAAGCCAAGAAATGTTGAGGTTTTGGCAGAATTGAGATTTTAATATCTACAAAATACTCAATTTATCTGGGATTATATGTACAATATGAGCTGGCATGAATTATGTGCTTTGTTTAGAAGTTAGCATGCGTTGATGAGTATGTGAATGGGTGGGTGTATTCGCAGATGTCATTATATGTACAATTTTGGTTTCTGTTTATTGTTCATTTATTTATTTTTTGTTATAATATTGTTTTATATGTTTGTTGCAATATATATGTGTTAATAAATAAAAAATATAATTCCAAAAATATCTCACATACCTTGAAAAAACTCGTTAGGTAGCCATAACCTGAAGGTAACGTAATGAGATATAACACACTCAAACTTTGTTGACATTTCTCCAGAGGCATAGCGGGGGGGGGGGGGGGTGGCAAGGGAGGCAGCCCGCCCCAGGCAGCATTTTGCAGGTGGCGGCATCACCACCCCCTAGACTTCCTGGCGGCTGGGGCATGAAGCCCACAAGGGGGATGGGTGCCTGGACAAACCGTCCCCGCCCTGGGCCCCATCAAGGGCTGGAGAGCATGGGCACCACAAGGCGGCGGGAACCCAGGGGCTGGGGCAGTGCGATATGGTGTGGCCCCAGCGGAGAGCACATCGTTGGGGGCCCAGGCATGTGGCCGCCCTGCCTCTGAGCCCAGTGGCGGCAGCTCGTTCACCTTTGGCGGTAGCGGTGTCCAGGAAGATGGGAAGCGAATCCAGTGGTCACCACGGCTCAGCACCCATGGCCAGAGTAGCACTGGCCAGGCCTTGCGGGGGGGGGGTTGTCCTCAGCTTCGCCATGAACTGACTGTGAGAAAGAGGACAAAGGCGGAGGAGGAAGAAAAAGTGCCCCCTGGTCCCCACCGAGGTAGGATTTTTGTGCCTAGGTGGGGGCGGCGGCGGCGGCCAACCTAGGTGGGGACGGGGTTGGAGAGTTAGGCTTTTGGTCCCGGGCACCTGAAACCCACCCTATGCCACTGCATTTCTCCTCCAGCCAGTTCCAAATTCTCCACTCTGACTCAGTCAGGATTCCTGCTTGCATAATTCTTATTATTTATTCAAAGACAAACCATTCCAATCTGACCATTTATTTCAATTTCAAGGCAATTTCATTAAAAGCTTTAGTTAAAATCATATTACAAACATCCAAGTAAAAAATCAATTAAAACAGAGAGAGACTGAGATAACATGAGGAGAGTAGCACTACAGATCAGATCCTGCTTCTATCATTGCCTCTTGATACTCTTGTTGATCTTATTTTCCTAAAATGTAATGGGGAAGTTGGTTTCTGTGCATGTATTGAAGAAGAAATAGAATTCTGTGAAGCTGAGGGGATCCTCACATTTGGAAGCCATCATCTAATTCTTTTGCTCTGGGCATTGACAGGGTGAACAAGGCCTAATTCTTCACCAGGAGAACTCACTGAAACCTCTGCATGTTCTTTTCCATCTATAAAGATATTGACATAGTTTAAGAAATTCATAGTGTGGGTCTCACTTATTGCAGAAGTTCATTGTGTTGAATTTTCAGAGTTTCCCCTCTGTGTGCATCTGTCGATGACTCATGATCTACAATGGAAGATTTCTCCACATTCTTTACACTGATAGTGGTTCTGCCCTGGTTGATTCTGTTAGTGTTCATCAAGATCTTTGCTTAGAAAGATACTTTCCTCAGTTCGGTCATATTTGTACAGTGTGAATTTTTTGATGTTCCCCAAATTCTTTGCTAGTGGAAATGTTTTCCTCACATTCACTACAGTGATAGGATGTTCCCATTGAATCGCCTGTTAAGCAGGAGTTCGCAACATTTTTGCACTGTGGTGCGGTCCTGCCTACCTCACACAATTGAAGCAGTTGGAGACGTTGCTCCTCCCACTGCTTCTGCCACTTCTGTTAGTGTCACTGTCGGGTGCAGCATGTTACAGGCAGTTCTCATTGCTTCTGCTGCTTCCCATGGCAGTGGGACGAGGGCAGCACAGTTTTGCCACAGTTCTGGATTTTTTCACTGCATTTTTGCCCCATTCTTGCTGCGTTTTTGATGCATTTTCTGTGCTTTTGGTGCAATTTTGGGGCTTCCAGTGGTGGCATCGGTGTCTGCCTCTCCAGCATCCTCACCACAGGCCAGATTAATTGTTGCCACAGGCTGGGTAGGCCTGCACACTGTAGTTTGCAAACCCCTGCTTTAATGGCTGAGGCATTACTGAAAGGTTGGCCACAGTCTTTGGGTTTAGAGGGCTTTTCTCCTGAATGAATTCGTTGATGAATGGTGAGGAATGATTGTTTGCTGAATTTCTTCCCACATATTTCACAAATATAGGGCTTCTCTTCTGAGAAGGAGCAGTGATATATGTTCAAAGCAGAGAGATCACTGGCACTTTTCCCAAAGTCTTTACATGGCTTCAACTTTTCTCCTGAATGAATTTGTTGATGAATTGTGAGGAGTGTGTGTTTGGTGAATTTCCCCCCACATTTTTCACCAACACAGGGTTTATAGAGTTTCTATCCTGAGTGAGTCTGTTCATGTTGTTTGCAGTTTGAGCTTGTGTTGAACTTTTTCCCACATTCGTTACACTCAAAGGGTTTCTCCCCTGTATGAATTCTCTTGCGTTTTGTAAGATCTAAAGGGTGTATGAAGCCAGATTCTTCATATTTATTAGGTTTCTCTCCTGTATGTGTCTGTTCATGTAGTTTGAGGTTTGATCTTCTTGTAAACATTTTCCTACATTCTTTACATTCAAAGGGTTTATCTCCGGTATGAATCTGTACATGTACTTTGAGGTTTGAGCTATGGCTGAACTTTAGCCCACATTCTTTACACTCAAAGGGTTTCTCTCCTGTGTGAGTCCGTTCATGTAGTTTGAGGTTTGAGCTTCGGTTGAACTTTTTCCCACATTCTTTACATTCAAAGGGTTTCTCTCCTGTGTGAGTCTGTTCATGTTGTTTGAGGCTTGAGCTTTGGGTGAACTTTATCCCACATTCTTTACACTCAAAGGGTTTCTCTCCTGTATGAATTCTCTTGTGTTTTATAAGATCTGAAGGGTGCATGAAGCTGGTTGCACATTCTTCACATTTATTAACTTTCTCTCCTGTATGTGTCTGTTCATGTAGTTTGAGGTTTGAGCTTCGGTTGAACTTTTTCCCACATTCTTTACATTCAAAGGGTTTCTCTCCTGTGTGAGTCCGTTCATGTTGTTTGAGGCTTGAGCTTCGGTTGAACTTTTTCCCACATTCTTTACACTCAAAGGGTTTCTCTCCTGTATGAATTCTCTTGTGTTTTATAAGACCTGAAGGGTGCGTGAAGCCCGTTGCACATTCTTCACATTTATTAAGTTTCTCTCCTGTATGTGTCTGTTCATGTAGTTTGAGGTTTGATCTTCTTGTAAACATTTTCCCACATTCTTTACATTCAAAGGGTTTATCTCCGGTATGAATCTGTTCATGTAGTTTGAGGTTTGAGCTATGGCTGAACTTTAGCCCACATTCTTTACACTCAAAGGGTTTCTCTCCTGTGTGAGTCAGTTCATGAAGTTTGAGTTTAGAGCTTTGGGTGAACTTTTTTCCACACCCTTTACACTCAAAGGGTTTCTCTCCTGTATGAGTCCGTTCATGTAGTTTTAGGTTTGAGCTTTGGGTGAACTTTTTCCCGCATTCTTTACACTCACAGGTTTTCTCTCCTGTGTGAGTCCGTTCATGTCTTTTGAGGTTTGAACTTTGGTTGAACTTTCCCCCACATTCTTTGCACTCAAAGGGTTTCTCTTCTGTGTGAGTCAGTTCGTGTAGTTTGAGGCTTGAACTTCGGTTGAACTTTTTCCCACATTCTTTACACTCAAAGGGTTTCTCTCCTGTGTGAGTCCGTTCATGTAGTTTGAGGCTAGAGCTTTGGGTGAACTTAGCCTCACATAAGTTGCACTCAAAGGGTTTCTCTCCTGTATGAATTCGCTTGTGTTTCATGAGATTTGAATGCTGTATGAAGCCATTTCCACAATCCCTACATTTATACGGTTTATCTCCTGTGTGCGTCCGTTCATGTAGTTTGAGGTTTGAGCTTTGGGTGAACTTTTTCCCACATTCTTTGCACTCAAAGGGTTTCTCTCCTGTGTGAGTCCGTTCATGTAGTTTGAGGTTTGAGCTTTGGGCGAACTTTTTCCCACATTCTTTGCACTCAAAGGGTTTCTCTCCTGTGTGAGTCCGTTTATGTAGTTTGAGGTTTGAACTTCGGTTGAACTTTTTCCCACATTCTTTACACTCAAAGGGTTTCTCTCCTCTATGAATTCCCTTATGTTTTGTAAAATCTGAAAGTTGTTTGAAGCCCTTTCCACATTCTTCGCATATATGGGTTCTTTCTCCTTTATGTGTTCTTTGATGTTCTTCATGTTCAGAACCTCTCTCAAAACTCATCTCACATTCTGAGCAGTGATACATTTTCTCTTCTGAGGATATAGGTTGGGGTCCCCCAAAGTCAGAGCTAACACAGGGCTTTTGAGTATTTAAGCTTTTTCCAGTTTCCCCCTCTGAGAGACATCTGGTATCTTTTGAAGTCCATCTAGAACTCTCTTCTTTTTCCAGACAAGGACACTTTTCCCCCTTGGTGTGGTAATTTGGGCATTTTACAAGGTGTTTCTCTAGATTGCTCTTTGATCCAATTTTTAAGCTTTTAAGTAGGCTCGGGCAACTATTTGGCCTCTTTCTTAATTTTTTTTTACAGTCTATGACCCTGGGAGCTTGGTGAGATTCATCCATCCTAACATTTGCCTGGTTTTCCTTCTGCCTCAGGATTTCCTCACCTACACTGTTTGTCTTGCTTTCCTCTTCCACGTATTTTGGGGATGCTCCACACAGTTTCTGTTCCTTCTCCTGTGCATCATCTGCATCATGGCATGTACCATCACTTCCTAGAAGATGGAGAGAAAAGATAGTGAGTGTAGGATCCAGTGGTATAGTGAGGGAAAGGTTTCTTGAGAAGGTATTGGAATCATCACTCAGATGAATTTCCATCCGTTTCATAGCTAAGAATCTTTTCTTTGTATGAGTCATAGGATTTTTATGGGTGCCGGAATCAGAAATAATTTCAGTCGCTGCCCAGTGAAAAGTCATATGTTATATTTGTGTTAATCTCTTGTGGACTGCTGGGCTTCACAACAGAACTGCACAAGTGGCCAATTAGAATATTGTGTTATCCAAATATTGATTGTGGATAAACATTATTGGGAACTCATTGTCATTATTCCCAATTAGAAATATATGATAAAGACCTGGGATGGGCAACCTTGGTGCTCCAGATGTTTTTGAACCTGAACTCCCAGAAGTCCTGATCACCAGGTGTGCTGAGAGTCCAGGAACATCTGCAGTATCTTTTACTCATCTGCAACATCTTTTACTCAGTCGGGTGTTGAGGGACCTCATGAAGACAAACAAAAAAAGCATCCAAGAGAAATGTGGAGAGGTAAGCTCACTCTCTGTCGCTCCTGAGTAACAATTAATATGACAATACTTAATCTTGAAGCACTGAAAATACAAAAAATTACCTTTACTTATTCTTATCGTTTCACTTGTTCCTGAAAGGAAATCTTGACCAACACATCACAAAAATTTCAACCAGCTACTTTTACCTGCTGCCTGCAGCTCCCTGGGTGGCTTAGTGGTTTAGGCATTAGGCTTGGAGACTGGAAAGATGGATTTGATACCAGAGAGTTGCATGATGGTGGATATGAAAGGATCATCATTTGGGTGACCCCTGCAAAAATCCTTTCAACCCTGAGTAATCTCTGACATGAAAATGAATGAGCCAAGAATCTATGAGCCTAAAGTTCACAAACCTGGAAACCCTGGAAGACTCTTTATTTCAGGCATCAGGACCATCAGTGTTGGATTATATGGATATGTGGATTCTTTCCTAAAACTATTTCCCACCAATATACCAAGTTATGTAAGAAATACCACAGACTTTCTAAGAAAACTGCCCCCAGATAACACCAGAGGCGTAGCTACCGCCGTATCAGCCATATCAATTATACGGGGGGCCCGGGCTACGGGGGCCCCCAGCGGCAAAAAAAGAAAAGAAAGAAAGAGCAAAAATGTACTGCGCATGCGCAGAAACTCAATCTGACGCATTGCGTATGCGTCAGATTGAGTTTCTGCGCATGCGCACTTTATTGGAGCCATTTTTGGCTCCAATTTTAAAAAATAAAATTTCGGAGTCAGAGCCGCAGCTTCTCAGAGCGGCTCCGATGGTGGCCCTCAGAGGAGGACACCTCCCCTCGGGCCGCCCAGCTCCCACGGGCAGGTTGAGGCCTGCCCGGGCTGTCCGCTGCTGCCGAACCCCCATGGCCTGGGGACGCCTGGCAGAGTGCGCCACCACCTCCTCCGGGTCCGGCGGTGGTGACGGCGGCGGCGACAGTGGCAAGCGGCTACTGAAGAGGAGGAGGAGGAGGCTGGAGTCAGGGGCAGTGCACCTTGCCATGCAGCCCCAGGAGGGTAAGTGAGGGTTTTGTGTTTCGGGTGGGTGGGTGGTTTTTGTGTGTGTTGGGTGGGTGGGTAGGTGGATTTTTATTAAATTTTTATTTTATTTCTTTATTTATTTTAATTATTTAAGTTATTTACGGGTTTGTGTTGTGGTTGTTTGGGTGGGTGGGTGGGTTGAGGTGTGTGTGTGTGTTTGTTTATTTTAATTCTATTCTATTTTATTTATTTATTTATTTTATTTTTATTTTTGGCCCCGCCCACAACGTCATGACATCATGACGTTGGCTTCCCCCACGACGTAATGATGTCATGACGTTAGCTCCGCCCCGCATATAAAGGGCCCCCAAACAATTTTTATACGGGGCCCCGCCAAGGTAAGCTACGCTTCTGGATAACACACATTCTTACTCACATGGACATGGAAACTCTATACATGAACATCACATACCAAGATGGACTACATGCCGTCATTCCAGGCTTCTTTACCAAATTCTTTATGAGGATCTTAGCTCTGGTACAAAGGACCAGCTAAAAACAACCATGAAGGTGTCAGGCATAAACCCACAAACGTGGGAGGAAGTGGCCAAGTGGCAAGATTTTTGGGGTGACCAAGCGAGTGGGTTACATATTTTGATGGTGGAAATGCCAAGTTCACCACCTGTGCACACACACCTCCAGTACTTAGTGAGCATGTGCCAATTGATACATTAATGCATGCGCACTGAGCCAAGCAGCGACCTCCTCCTCATCCTCTGTAGAGAGTAGGTTGGAAGGGGAAGCTGCACGCAAAGGCTCCTGCCTCCCCATGGGCCGAGGGGATGAGGAGGCAGGACAAGTTGGTGTGCGAGAACTCCTGCCTCCCCGTCAGGCCCTAGTTTTGAGGAGGAGAGAGAAACACCCCTGGGAGCAGAGAGAAAGAGCAGGCACAGCTGGGCTTCCGCATGGCCACATATGCTTGAAACACAAATTAACAAAACAAATAGACAAACGTTGTGGCACCTTAAAGACTAACTACGGTATTTTAATGTGAGCATTTGTGGATTGAGTCCACTGGCTCTTTGGCTATAAACAGAGATGAGCACTAAACCCCAGAGTTGGTAACAACTGGCTTTCAAGCAAGAGCAACCTTTACCTAATAACAGGTATTCTAATTTGATGTCAGGTTTTGTCCCTGCAAGTGGTTCACGGTCTGTCTTACTCAAAACCAAGTCATATCTGACTCCTGGGTACAGTGCTCATCTCCATTTGCAGCCAAAGAGCCAATACTGCCTGTGTTTGCAAATGTATACATGGCCTTATGGCAGGCATGACTAGACCGCCCATGATTATGGCTCTGCCCATAATGTTGGCTCCGCCCATGAAGTTGAATCTGCCTACAATGTTCCATCCATTCACGGTGTGGTAGTAAAATTTTTAGCTGCCTATTACTGGACAGAAAGTACTTTCAGACATGAGTAGCTGCTGACAATGAAAGGCCATCAGCAATACCATTCAAAATGTAGATGAAGTCCAAACAGTCACTTTGTTCATCAAGGACAAACTTTGTACATCGATGAGATATTTTTTTATCTGGTTGCATAGAAGGAAAACCTAGAGACAGTCCAGCAAGATTTCAATAATTTTCATTCAAAGATTAAACTCAGCTTGGACCAGTCTACACAAATAAACTTCCTAGGCACCACTATATCACACACCCATAGATGGATATAACTTCCTGCATGCCTCCAGCTTCCATCCATAGCACATAACAATACCCATTGTCTGTCTTCTCCAAGCCCTCAAATAGAACTGGAGAACTGTATCTGGTCAGGTCCATAAGACAGAGGCTCACAGCTCAAGGATTTATTAACCCCATTTCTCAGACTACAATGTCCATACAACATGGCTAAAGAACAAATTACCTGGGCAAGACAAATACCCGGAAGCAAACTACTGCAAGACAGGTCTAGAAAGGAAAGCAATTGAACACCACTAGTTGCCACTTTCAGTCCACAACTAAAACCTCTCCCATGCATAATGAAAGATCTTCAATCCATCTTGGACAAGAATGCTTCGTTCTCTAAGGCTCTTGGTGGAAGGCCTTTGCTGGCATACAGTCAACCCCCCTATCTCAAAGAACTATTGACACACAACACACTACACAAGAATGAAAGAGAGATGGGAACTAAACCTTGATGCAAAACTAGATGTCAGTTGTTGTCAGGAAATGAACCTATTTCCTAAGGCTTGAAATTGCCAATTTCCAAATAGGCCTCAGAAAAATCCATTTTTCTCTCTCTGAGCCTCAAGGCTGTGTAACAGCATGTTTTTCAACCATGTTTTCAGTATTTCTTATCTTTTGTAAGGTAGCCAAGAGCCATGTTATGACTAGCCCCAGTGCATCCTGTGTGCACGTGTATAAACAATGTACTGTTGTTTTGAGAAAGTTTTCTCTGTTTTCTTGCTGATACGTGATTGGCTGAAGCAGTCCCACCTGACTGGAAATTCTCCATTTTGGAGAGAAGAAAGAGTTCGTCTCTGTTTCTTCATGGATTAAGACCTGTTTTTGATTAGAGAGCTTTTGTTTCTGCATCTCTATGGGCTAGCAATCTTTAGCCTAGGAGCTATGCATTTTTGCTCCTTAAAAATGGTTACCTAGATTTGCCTGTGGACTTTATTGGACTGACCTGTGCTACTGACTTTTATGCTTTATGAACCTGATCAATAAATCTTCATCATTTTTCTGAACAACGTGTCTTCATTGGACTAAAAAGGGTAAGAGCTGCCTTTCACACACACAAATCTTTGAACACGCTACCCAATTAAAACCCCTTAAGAGCTGATAAGCAGCTGAGAGTTCTATCTCTGTTCTAATTAGCCGTCCAGCTCGCCCTGTGTAGGTTTGTTTTGGTTTCCAGGGGTTTTACCAGAAGTGAGGGGGCCGGCTGGATTGTGACAGTTGTGCCCCCATATTTACTCCGGCAACCTTAGAAGCCAGCATTAAAGACAGTGTTCCTTGTTCCTCTGCCAATGTGGTTTAAGCCAACTTTTGCCAAAAAGAACCTTCTGCATTCAACATAGGACTTTTTAAAAACAAGGATACCCTGTAGATTTGGAGGAGCCTCTGAGATTCCTGAAGTGGGAGAATCCGGTTCCTTTCTGTCTTCATCTTCTGTCTGGAGCTCCTTCTGTTTCCCCGCCGGATGAATCTGTCGTTCCATGGATTTTAAATCAAAATCTGCTCCTCCTTTGTTACCTGCAACAGCAGAGCAGAATTCTTTCAACTACAGTTCTTGTACCTCAGTTCACACAGGTCACTGGTGGCAAACTTATTTCACACGTGCCAGAGTTGACAATCTAAGCCCTTTCTGTGGGCATCCATGCAGTCACCTGAGCACAGAGTTTGTCCCGCCACTCTGCCCAGGAGCCCAATGGCTGTACTTCCTCCATCCCCCCACCACAGAGGTCTTCCCACCCTTCTGCCTAGCAGCCTAATGGGAACGTTTCCACTCTGTGATAAATAAGTGTGTTTGGGTCGCAGTTTGGGCATGGGGTCTCTAAAGGGTTGGTCATCACTGACCTAGGTTAAATGCTGTAGTCCCATTGCCTTGATTGCAACATTCAGTCTGAGCTGATTGCAGATGGAGTACAGAACGCTACTTCACCCAACTGAAAATCAGGGCTGTGGGGGCTCAATGGCTAAGAAGCTCACCTTGTTAGGTGGAAGCCCAGCAAGTCAACAGTTCGAGACCTGAGTGCTGCATGATGGAATGAGCACCCATCTCTGTCCCAGCTCCTGCCAACCAAGCAGTTCAAAAGCAAGAAATTGCAAGTAGATAATTAGGGACCACTTCAGTGGGAAAGGATCTTGGAGACATGACAGGAGCCTCATTCGGGCATCCCCTGAGCAGATTCTCCAGTATGAATGAATGTTTATTAATTGATTAGTCTTACGACCTTAACAATAACATAACATAAGAGTTTAAAATGTACAATGCAATGAAGTGCAATAAAATACAATAAAAATACAGTAAAAAATACAATAAATGCAATATGTACAAGCCTGAACTGCTTAAAGAATGTAAACTGGAGAAGGTGCCTTTAAACAATTAATACATACATATCCATAGTCAGATAAGTGAATCTCCCTTGCAGGATACCCCAATTTGATTGACATATTCGATTATTTTAGCTGAAGCTTTAATTATAAACTTGGCAGTTGTACATACAATGTGCATGTTAGAACCAAAAAGGAGATAGGACAGTTTGTTTTTTGAGTCCCAAAAAGTTGTTTTTTCCAATAGGGATGGCAAGGTATTTAAATCTAATATCAGTGTACAACTGTCAATCTAATAAAATATAGAGATATTTTCAACATTTGGAGAACCACATATGCATACTCTTTCGTGACATGGCAAGTGGTGAAAATGCCCATGTTAGTAGCAGTGCCTGGGCGTGGCACATACTAAGGTAAAGGTTTCCCTTGCTCAAAAGCCAGTCGTATCCAACTCTAGGGGTCAGTGCTCATCTCGGTTTCTAAGCCGAAGAGCCAGCTCTGTCTGCTTCTGCGTTATTCGATGCAGTCGTTATCCGAGGAATTACTGTATTACTGTGTTTCTCAAGAGTCTTTAACATATGGGTCTCTGTATCATACAGGAATCCTGTAAGTCATTAATATAAAGATTAAAAAGCATTGGCGCTAAAGTGCATTGCTAAAATCAATGCTCTTTGTTAATGAACCATTTACACTAGTTCGCACTTTCAGGTATGTATTTGAATATGGAGCTGTAACTAAGAATAACAGTCTAGGTTCCATTTTTAGGGTAACCAGTTTCTCCCACAACATGTTTCTGTCAGTCGAATCAAAGGCTCCTCTAAGATCTATAAATACTGCAAATAATTTCTTTTTATTTCTTAATTGTTTTGTGAGAAAGTGATATAAAATAAAACAATTGTCTATTGTAGATCTTTCTTGTCTAAAACCAGCTTGTCCCTCCAGTAAAATATTATTTTCCATAACCCAGTCTACTATTTTGCTCAGCAAATGCTTGGCATACATTTTAGCCACTATTCCAATGAGGCTTATAAGTCTACAGTTTTTAGGATCACCTTGCTCTTCTTTTCTGTAAACTGGCACTGTATGGCAACCTCCCATCCAACTGGAATGAAACCTGTATTATTTATAAACGTAAAAAGTCCAGCTAGCAGAGGGGCCCATCAGTCACAATGAGTCTTTAACAGCTCTGGAGGTAAAAAAATCTTCCCCAGGAGCCTTATTGGGCTTTAATGATTGAATAATGATTTTTATTTCAGCCACGGAAACAGTAGGCCATAGTGAAAGGCTATCAGTACAGGCAGAAAGTGAGGAGGACCTAAAGAAGCTCCTGTTTAGGTTGAATGAAGAAAGTGCAAAAGCTGGCTTGAGACTCAATATCAAGAAAACTAAGATAATGGCAAAAGGCCCTATCAGTCCCTGGAAAATAGATGGGGAAGAAGTAGAAGCAGTGACAGATTTTACTTTCCTAGGATCAAAGCTCACTGCAGATGGAGCGTGCAGCCATGAAATAAAAAGACGACTGATTCTTGGGAGGCAAGCGATGAGAAACCTGGGGAGCATAGTGAAAAGTTTTGTTGTTGTTCAGTCGCACAGTCGATTCCGACCCTCTGCGACCCCATGGACCACTGCCCGCCAGACACTCCTGTCCTCCACCATCCCCCTCAACTCGCCCAGCTCTGTGCCCATTGTCTCTACAATACCATCTAGACATCTCATTTTGGGCCGCCCCCTTCTTCTTTTGCCCTCCACCTTTCCAAGCATCAAGGCTTTCTCAAGCGAATCTTCTCTTCTCATTTGATGTCCAAAGTACTTTAGCTTCATCTTTATTATTTGACCCTCTAAGGAGCAGTCAGGGTTGATCTCTTCCAAGATTGACCTATTTGTTCTCCTCGCTGTCCAAGGGACTCTCAAAACTCTCCTCCAACACCACATCTCAAAGACATCTATTCTTCTGCGCTCAGCTTTCCTAATAGTCCATCTGTCACAACAATACATTACCACCGGGAATACCACTGCTTCAACTATGCGTATTTTTGTTTGCAAGGTGATATGACTGGCTTTGTGCAATGGTGATCTTTACCTGTCAAATTAAATATCAAACTCAATTTCATTAAGCAAGAATTCCTCACAATACACATTTGTTTCTTGTTAATTGGCATCAAGACACTTCCAGCAAACATTAACTCCATTAATGAGTGGCCCATAAAAGGTCTCTCACCTGTGTCTGTCCCTGCTCCTGCCCACCTAGCATTTCAAAAGCAAGAAATTGCAAGTAGATAAACAGGTACCACTTTGGTGGGAAGGTAAACAGTGGTCTGTGCACTCCGGTGTCTAATCAGGTCTGCCATACGTCCATGGAATACCATTGCTTTGTCTAGATGAATCTTTTTTATAATTTGATGTCTCTACTTTTCAGTTCTTGTCTACTTCTGTTTCATTGATTACACTAAGGCTTTTGACTGTGTCGACCATAACAAAATGTGGCATACATTCGTAGATCAGAGAGACCAACATTTTTCCACAGGGATGGGCCAAAAACTGAACCCTGCTAATTTAGCCTCATCTTCTTCTTCAGTCAACCAAGTCTCCTGGAGTGCAATGATATCAAACCTTGTTAGAAACTCCAACAAATCACCGTCCAATGTTCTGGTCTTCCATCCAGCAATATTCCAGGACAATAGCTGGATGAAATCTTTCTGCTGGGAGTTGCTGTGGGGATGTGGCAGGGTGTTTATATTATAAATTGGAACACAGGCATTTTCTAGTCACCCCAAGGTGATATTGTCCAGGATACCATCAGTGTCATAAAATATGCACTGATTTGACCTCTCTTTATCTTCAACTCCACTTGGCTATTGGATGGGCTCCAACAAGCTTTGTGGAGATTGATTGTTTAACTGGGGTACTATTGCAGGTTGACAAGTTGAACAAATAACAGAGTCAGGAGGAAGTGTTGATAGATGCGGAGTGATTATCTTGAATGCAGAGGTGTGAGAAACCATAATAGGTAGAAACTCAGGATTTTCTTTCTCTTCCTTATCCACTGAATTCTGCTGAGATGATACTTTAGTTGTGGAAAGCTCAATTAGTGGTTCAGCAGTGGCCATAGAAGCCAGGAGTGTTTTCTTAAGACTGTCCAGCCTTTGCAGAATATCTACTTGCTCCACCATAGGCAGAACTCCAAAGGACCTAATAAGTGTGGCCTCTTCTGCATCTAACTTGGCCTCCTTTTGAATGTTCATATTCCCATCATCTAATTTGGCAAAGGGCAAACTGGAGACAGAGACAATGTTGTTAACAACAGACTTGGTGTTTTCCAGACTGCATAGACCAAAAACATCAGGACTGATCAAGGGAGTTACTACTCCATCACGAAAAACCCTAGTTGGGACGATCTGAATGGACGCAAGAAAAGAGTTCATTTTAAGCAACATGTGAGGTATGGTAGATTGCTTAAATGTCAATAAGATTCGCTTACTGTCAACCAAGCTTGGTAAGCACTCAGCTGTAAGCAAGTCTATCTGGTTAAGATGGCAGCGTAGAAGTTGTCACAGATAAGTTATAATTGCTCTTCTACACCACCAACAACTGGAAATAAGGCTGTTCATAGTTATATGAAGGGCAACCTGGTTCGGTTGCAAAGAGCGGGCCAGTGAGGATTTTCACAATTTTCACTGTGCTCTTGCCATCCTCTATCAATGCATAAGATGCCCTCTTTCTTAACTTGACATTTATTTTCCTTTTGTCCTAGGGAAGATTGTTTAGCTAGATTATCCATTTGGGACTGAGCTTCAAGAAATGTTGACAGTCTTTCTGTTTGCTTACTTGCAAAGGATTCAAAATCAGATTTTAAGATGTCCAAATTTTCCCCAGTGGCAGCCAGCTGCTCAAAAACCGAAGTAACAGCCTGAGCTGTAAGGAGACATTGTGTTGCCATAATCCCAGCCATGTTGAGCTTTTCTCCTTCCCCATCCTGAACACTTTTAGGAAAGACTGGAGGGCTGATAGCATGGGAGAGATGGCAATCCAACTCCCCCCACACACGATTGTACCAGATAACGCTAAAAATCACGTTATCCGATGCAAGATTTTTCCAAAAATCTTGCATCGTTATGCGGTTTTAGCGCTATCCGGTACAATCGTTATCCGGGGTATTACTGTAGTTTTAAAATAAGCTTGAATCTAAAAAACCTTTCGGCTTGTATTAAGAGCTGCAGAAAAGAATTGTTTTAAAAACTAAGTAAGATTGTTTTAAAAATCTAAGTAAAACTTTATAAAAGAGCTATTTAAAACTGTAAAACTAATTAAAAAGATAAAAGAACTAGAGCAGCACGGAGAGAAAATATTTGTGCCTCACCCTACTGGAACGGGTTCTACTTTGTTTATTATGATTATCCGGATATCAGCCTTCATCAAGCAAATAGACCTTGTGGCACCTGCAACAACAGGGATTGGGCATTTTTGTGTTTTTTTTCTAGCAAGCCAACTCCCCCAAATTATCCAGGATATTCCATGACAACGTTTTGTGAATTCCAGCCCAATAATCAAAACCTCAGACCCACCAGTATTGGCTCTCTCATAACCAGTCAAGCCTAATCTTCTGTTTCTGTAGTTTCTAGGAGTTCAGTTCCTGCCACAATAATTCCAGGGCATTGTAGTTCTTTGGGAGGAGCTCTCAATAGAAGCAAAAGAGATTTCAGACTTCAACTCCTGAGAGAGATTGCATCAGGAAATGTAAGCTTAAAATGGACCTTCAGTCCATGAAGTCTTGTTAAAGAGTGAGGGAAGTGTAAATGCCTGAAGAACAGGTCACTGGATGGGAATCCCCCGATTCTTCAGTTCATTACAATATAAATTGCTTATTCTCCTGGTAATATCAAACAACAACAACAACAATTATCAAACACAACATAGATGGACTCAAGAAATATAGGCATGGCCTTAAGTTGCCAGAAGCTGAGAGACCTTTTAGAGGTTGTTGATTAATGGGGTTTAGGTAAACTGGAAGTGACTTGATGGTAAGTAGCAAGAAACAAGTAATGTTGATAGTGACTGGAAGAAACAAGAGGTTTTAGAACTACAGTAAAACCTCAGATAACACTAAAACCTGGTTCCACAAGTCTTGGTGTTATATGATTTTTAGTGTTATCTGATGCATGTTAAAATCCTATGGGATCCATAGAGATACATTGTAACCACACAGGCTTTAGCAGTTGTTATCCGAAGCATCCCATAGGATCTTAATGTTATCTGATGCAATTCTTCCCCCCAGATTCCTTAATGTTATGCGATTTTAGTGTTATTCGATACTAATGTTATATGAGGTATTACTGTACTGGGATTGGTGTAAAGTGGAATTGACTTAATGGAAAATAACAAGAAATGTAGGTTGAGAGGGATTCTCCTTGCTTAATGAAGTGGAGTTTGGTAGATAAAAACTGAGAGAAATAGCACTTTGGGGGAAGAAGAAAAAGAAGAGGAAAGAGAAGGAGAAGAAGAAATTAAACAGAATTGAGTGCTCAACAGCCTAATGAGGAATCACTAATTATTTTTTAAAATACAGGTCAAAATCTGTGTATTCCTCCAACAACATTCTGGATTGTATGTCTCAGAAGAAGCACCAGAAAGAACTCTCCCCATCTCCACCTCAAATATATGATGCATAGACAATCACTATCTCTTTCGATCTCTGGCACTTATTTTTGCAATGCTAATTCATTTTCCCTATTTCACCTTTTGTTCCTGCTCAGAAACTGCCATGATTCCTTTAACTCACCCAGATAATCTCAACATCCTAGGAAAGATCACAATCCAGGTGCAAACAAGCAGCCACTTTTGGTGAAATCTGGTAAAAGATTAGATTTGAAGTAGGATAAATATTTAAAGTGAAAACCTAGCAGAAGCAAGCACTATTTGGTAGTTTGGAATTCTTTCTTTCCTTCTGCTGGAACCTGATAGTTAATTAGAACTCAACTCTTTGCCTTCCCCTTTTATCACTTCCAGCTTCCCATTGCCCTTTACAATTACTCCAGCTGCCCAGAATGGTCCCATAGGATTGGCAAGGAGTTTTGGGATTTGTAGTTCAGAGCAAAACTGAAATCAGGTGTAAAGGAACTTCAGAAGTCTCTTGTGTAAGGGGGGAAATTTGGAGGGATTTTATCTATTCACTTTCATGGTTTTTATCATTAAAATGCTGCCTTTATTCTTTCAATTGCTTAACTTCAACATTCATGAAGCAATACATTTAAAGAGCATAAATGGATACAATGGCTGATATTCGTTTCTTTGTAGCAATTTTCACTAGAGTAATTCCTTTTGGGTATGGCGAGTCAAATCACCATAAATTCCTTGGGTTGAAATGGACCTACTCTGTTTTCATTTTAGGATTTCTTCTTCTTCTTCCATGTCTAAACTAGATGAGAAAAAGACTTCTGGGATTTGGAGTTCAGAGCAAAGCTGAAAACATGCCTAAAGGAACTTCAGAAATCTCTTGTTTAAGGAAAAACCTATTTGTGATGGCTTTTTACATCTTCAGTTTCATGCTTTTATCATTAAACTGCTGTCTTTATTCTTCTTCACCTTCCACATGTTTTCCATTAACGAGGCAATAAATTTAAAGAACACAAATGAGCACAATGGCTGATAATCATTTGTTTGAAGTAATTTTCAGTAGAGTAAGCTCACTAATTCCTTTGGGGTTTGGTGAGTCAACTCCCCATAAGATGCTTTGATTGAAATGGACTTACTCTATTATCTTTTACTTTAGGATAGAAGGTAAGAAGAAAATAAAGTAGGGCTTTTTGAGGTAATGGAAACTCCTTGGCTCACAAAGTGAAGAAGAAGAGATAGTTGAAGCCTGCTATAATGATTCCAGAGTGATGAGGTATGAAATAAATCCTGAAAAGAGAATTCTGCTTCCTCTTCCTTACAAAGAGATGATGGGTTGAAAGGATTTTTGCTGGAGAAACTCTGCTCAGGGGATGTTGGAATGAGACTTCTTTCATGTCTTCAACATATTTTCCTGCCAAAGTGGTCCCTAGTTATCTGCTTGCCATTTCTTCCTTTCAATGTGCTAAGTTGATAAGAGCTGGGACAGAGACGGGTCCTCATTTCCATCATGCAGTACCCAGGTCTCAAACTGTTGAATTCTTGACCTCCCAGCTATCATGGTGAGCTTCTTAACCACTGAGCCACCTAAGCCCTGGTTTTCAGTTGGGTGAGGTAGTGTTATGTACTGCATCTGGAAGCAGCTGAGATTGACTTTTCCAATAAAGGAAATGGGGCTATTTAACCTATGTGAACCCAGGTACAAGAACTGTACTCCTAACAGGAGCTGGGACACAGAAAGACATTAAAGCATTGTGCCTTACCCAGGGCTCAAACTGCCGACATGCCAGACTTCCAGTTAACAAGGCGAGTTTCTTAACCTCTGAGCCATCAAAGCACTGGCAGACGATGACTGCCTAGTATGAAAGGTACCCTGGTGGCCAACCTTGGCAAGACATCTGTTCTTGGGCTTTAATTCCCAGGAGCCCAAGTCAGCACACCTGCTCATCAGGGCTTCTACGAATTGAAGTCCAAGAAGAGCTGGAAGGTTTGCCATCACTGCACTGACCCATTTTGTGGGAAGAAACTTTAAGAAATGCCATTCCAGATATGGTATTTCAACAGTATGAAGCAGAAACCCAACCTTTGATGGAAAAATGATTGAGCGGTCGTGTGGTACAATTCTACTCTACACATGTTGCCTTCTTTACCTTTTTAAATGTGTGTTTTTTCTACTGAGGGAATGTGTTGATGTAGTGCAAGGTCTGAGAGTAAATAAAACAGAACAACAAAAGTAGGCAAAAAGTGTTGCGGCACCTTAAGGGCTAATACCTGTATTTAACTGTTACAGGAGTTAGTCTTTAAGGTACCACAACGTTGTTGATTTTTGTCATCTTCTTTTTTTTACTGTTCTGTATTGCTTACACTCAGATAGGCTTGCACAGACTAACATGGCTACCACTTCAGACATTTCTACTCTTAAAAGGTTTCACACTAATATCAATTTGTTGATGTATTATGGTGTAACTATCTTAAGCCTTTGGAGTTCAGACAGAGTTCAACTTAGGTGTAAAGGAACTTCAGAAATCTGTTGTGTAAGGGCGGAAATTGGGACGGAATATTTATCTAATCAGTTTCATTTATTCATTCAATCATTCATGCTTTTATCATTAAATTTCTGTCTTTATTCTTTCAAATGTTTAACTTCCACATGTTGTCCATTCATGAAGCAATATATTTAAAGAGCACAAATGGACACAATGGCTGATATTCAGTTGTTTGGAGCACTTTTCACTACCATAATTACTTTGGGATATAGCGAGTCAATTCACCACAAATTCCTTCGGTTGAAATGGACCTACTCTATTATCATTTATTTTAGGATTTCTTCTTCTTCCATGTCTAAGCTAGACATGAAAGTGCCAAATTGAAGCCACCTTTTGGGGAGTCCGTTCTGAAGTTTCTTTGCCCTGATCTAGTGTGAGAAAGATTAACTGGCAACACATGGTGGCGTTTACGAGGGTATGCCTGACTGAAGTTTAAGAAAGGCACAATCTAGGAGGAGGCTCTTCCTGTGTCCTTCCTATTTTAGGACAAAAACTCAGAAGCAAATGAAGTAGGGCTGTTTGTGTTTATACAAACTACCTTGGAGAATACTGCCAAAGCCTGGAACAGGGGTTCACAACCAATGTCCCTTTGGTTGGACTCAGACTCAGATACCATTCCACAACTTCATGTCATATGCCAGTTACGCCCACTCCTAGATCGGGACTCCTTGCTCATGATCACACATGCTCTGGTAACCTCCAGACTTGATTACTGTAATGCGCTCTACATGGGGCTGCCCTTGGTGACCATTCGGAGGTGGCAGCTGGTCCAGAATGCAGCTGCTCGGGTAGTGATGCGGTGTGGGCATTATGCTTGTGCCTCACCGCTGCTTCGGGAGCTGCACTGGTTGCCAGTATGTCTCTGGGTGCAATTCAAGGTGCTGGTCATTACCTTTAAAGCCCTACATCGTAGTGGGCCAGGATACTTAAGAGACCGTGTCACCAGTGATGGGATGTTGCCGGTTCCAACCGGGCCCATAGAACCGGTAGGAATAATCCCAGAGGGTTCTCCGGGAGCGTAGACCTTTTTTTGAGGCGTCCGGTTCCGACGCCTCAAAAAAAGAAAAAGAAAATTTTAAAATTGGAGCCAAAATGGCTCCAATTTAGTGTGCTTGCGCAGAAGTCAATCTGACGCATGCGCGCTGCAATTTTGAATCGCGCATGCGTCAGATTGAGTTTCTGTGCATGCGCGTTAGTTTTTGCCGGAGCCGGACCTTAATGGAGCGGCTCCGGCGGAGGCCGCAGGAGGAAGCGGGGTGGCTAGTCAGGTGGCCCAGGGCCTCCCGACCGCAACCCTCAGTGGGCGGCCCTGGGACTTGGCGCCCGGCAGCAGCAGCAGGAGGAGGTGGTGTGGCTAACCGGGCATCCCAGGGCATCCCAGCTGCAACCCTTGGTGGGCGGCCTCGGCGCCCGGTAACGGCCGCAGGAGGAGGAGGTGTGGCTAACCGGGCAGCCCAGGGCCTCCTGGCCGGAACCCTCAGCGGGCGGCCCCAGGCCTCGGCGCTCGGCAGCGGCTGCAGGAGGAGGAGGTGGGGCTAACCGGGCAACCCAGTGCCTCCTGGCCAGAACCCTTAGCAGGTGGCCCCGGGCCTCGACGCTCAGCAGTGGCCGCAGGAGGAGGTGTGGCTAGCCGGGCAGCGCAGGGCCGCCCGGCTAGGCATGCCTCCTCTTCCTGTGACCGAGCGCCGAGCGCTGAGGCCCAGAGCCACCTGCTGAGGGTTCCGGCCGGAAGGCCCTGGGCTGCCCGGCTAGCTGCGCCGCCTCCTCCTGCAGACGCTGCCAAGCACCGAGGCTGCCCGCTGAGGGTTCCGGCCAGGAGGCCCTGGGCTGCCTGGCTAGCCACACTTCCTTCTCCTCCGGCTGCTGCCGAGCGCCGAGGCCCAGGGCTGCCCGCTCAGGGTTCCAGCCAGGAGGCCCTGGGCTGCCCGGTTAGCCACACCTTCTCCTCCTGCGGCCGCCGCCGGGAGCCGGGGTCACCCGCCGAGGGTTCCAGCCGGAAGGCCCTGGACTGCCCGGCTAGCTGCGCCTCCTCCTCCTACAGGAGCTCGGCCGCTTCCAAGGGTAAGTACTGTTTTGTATTGTTTTACTTTTAAGTGAGGGGTTTGTGTTTGGGGTGGGTTGGTGGGTGTTTGGGGGGGGTGTATTTTTATTTAATTTTATTTTATATCTTTCTTTTATTTATTTAATTTATTTATGGTTTTGTGTTGTGGGTGGGTGGATGGGTGGGTGGGTTGAGGTGTGTGTGCGTGTGTGTATTATTTTAATTTTATAATTATTTTATTTTTTATTTTTAGGCCCCACCCACAACATCATGACATCATGACGGTGGCTCCGCCCATGACGTCTGTGACGTTAGGGAGTGGTAGAAGATTTTTTTATCATCCCATCACTGCGTGTCACCCCAAGAACATCTGTCCGTCCCACCAGGGTGGATCAGAGAGGCTCTCTTATCATTCCATCGGCTAGAGAGAGTCATCTCTCTAGTACCAAGAGGAGGGCCTTCTCCATGTCCACCCCGGCCCTTTGGAACCTCCTGCCGACTGAGTTACGCCTACAAACAGAGCTGCCCTTTCGGAAGGTCCTAAAAACCTGGCTGGCAGGGGAGGTGTGGGGCTCCAGTAATAAGGGGTCCCACGTTGGATGGCTGATCTGATGGGATAGCCATCCCTCTCTTTCTCTTTTAAACTTTTTAAAACCTTTTTAATCTTTTAAACTTTTAAATCTTTGAGATTTTTTTCTTTGTAAATATATACAGTAGTTTAATTTGTTTTGAAGTTGATTAGGTTTCTGGGTTTGTGGGGTACTGGTTTTTAAGTGGGATTTTTTTTTGAAAGTTCTGAAATGTTTTGTACATTATGCTAATTTAATTGAAAATGTATATTTTGTATTCTTTTTCTATTGCTGTTAGCCCAGAGTCACTTAGGCAAGTGGGGCAGCATAAAAATCATACAATTAAATTAAATTAAATCCAGTCCTAAGTGATGACACCAAAAGCAGACACGGACACACAAACACAAATGTGCCTGCCATCATTACGGTCCAGCCTGCAGTGCGGTCTGAGGGGGAGTTGTCTGGTCCTCGGTATGTTAAGGTTGAGAAACCCTGGCCAAGAAGAATAGGTAGTTGAAACCTACTATAAGAATTCCAGGGGGAGGCAGGTACAAATGTTTTAAATACTGTAAAGAGAATTATGGTTCCTCTTGTTGGCAAAGAGATGATGCCCCATACATGTAGCAGCCAGAGAAACACCACTGGGCCAAGAAAAGTAGTGCTAATTAAGCATAATAACACTACCAGATCTTGCTCAACTGGAAGAAGCCTCTGAATATTGGTCAACAATGTTTGTCTGGATCTTTATAGGAGCTGGTAAGGGAACTCCACCCATCTCTGACCTGATTCATAGTCATGCAAAATGAGGTTAGAACCATGGGATCTGAAGCTACTTAATTTACTGGGCATGAAGATGCTTCCTCAATTCAAGCTAATTTGGTGAGGCCTGAAATACTGTAAATTTTTAAAGTTGATGCAGTAAAATTTGCAGTTCAAACATGGTTGGATGAATTCTCCACAGACCAAGAAGGTAACGCTTAGTTTACAACTACAGTAATACCTCGGATAACGCTAAGACTTGGTACCACAAGTTTTGGTGTTATCCGATTTTTAGTGTTATCCGATGCATGTTAAAATCCTATGGGATGGGTCGGATAATGTTAAAGCTCCATAGAGATACATTGTAACTGCATAGGACCTTAACACTATTCGATCCAGTTCTCCTCCCCAGATTACTTAATGTTATGCGTTTTAGCGTTATCCGAGGTAAACGTTATCCGAGGTATTACTATATTACCCAGGATGTTTTTTCATCTGCAAGATGTCACCTCATGGCTTTGCACATTAAGACAAAAGAAAAAAAATCCCAGGTAGCGTCAAGGGTACCTAAAGAACCTCTTGTTTAGCATTAAAGAAGAGCATGCAAAAGCTGGCCTGAGACTCAACATCACCAAACCCTGACTGCTCGTTGGAAGAGGAAAGATTGAAGATGAAGCTAAAGTACTTTGACCACCAAATAAGAAGAGAGGACTCACTTGAGAATGCCTTCCTGCTGGGAAAGTTTGCAGGCAAGAGGAAAAGGGGCAGCAGAGGATGAGATGTCTAGATAGCATCGTGAATGCAATGGACATGGAACTGAGCGGGATGTGGAGGATGGTTGCAAAGGGACTGAACAACAATAATATTTTAAAAGCAGCAATAGGCAACACGTGGCATCACAGAAGACACAATGAAGTCCAGCTCATATATCTACCACCCCACTTTTCAAGGGAGAAAAGAAGAAAAGGAACAATAAAATGTATAGATTTGTTTTTAAAACATGTATATTTGTGATTTTAATTATAATTTAATTAAGGGTCGGAATCGACTGTGCGACTGAACAACAACAACAACAAAATGGTTAATTTTAAATTTCTTTGATGCCACATTACGGTGGGAAAGAAAATCAAGAAAAAAATCAAATAAATAAATACCTGGAGGTATAACTGTGTGATAACATGAAGTCTATATTATCTACAATATATGATTTCATCCTCAAGAAATATCTACTTTGAAGGAAACCAGGTATAATTTAATTATGGTTTATTTTAATTTTATTTTATGCCACATTAGGGTAGGAAACAAAATCAAGATAAAAATCAAATAAATAAATACGTGGGGGTAAAATTCTGTGAGAACATGAAGTCTATATTATCTACAATATGTGACTTCAACCTCAGTAAATATCTACTTTGAAGAAAACCAGGCCTTCCCTGTGATTGTAACTCATACAGTATTTTTGTTTTCATTTTGCTTCCTATTCCCAACAAGAATAGGCAAAGATAAAGGTCGCTCTTCCCCGAAATCCAGACGTATCTGACTCTAGAATATGGTGCTCATCTGCTTTTATAGCCAAAGACCTAGAGCTATTTGTCTTCAGACATTTGCATGTACATGTGGCATTCATGATTAGACATAGTGCACAGAACACTGTTTACCTTCCCTCCTAAGTGTTACCTGTTTATCTACTTGCAATTTCTTGCTTTCAAATTGCTAGACTGGCAGAAGATGTGACAAAAATCGGACAGAGACTTTTTATAGGCCACTCAATAATGGGGCTAATGTTTGCTAGAAGTGACTTCATTTCAATTACCAAGAAACAAATGTGGATTGTGAGTAATTCTTCTTGCTTAATGAAACTGAGATAATGGGGAGTTTTGTCTGATATTTAAACTGACAGGTAAAGATCATCACTGCATGGAATCCAGTCATATCTGACTCTAGGCTGTGGTGCTCATCTCCATTGCTACCCAAAATTTCCATGGACATGTGGCATTTATGATTAGATACCAGAGTGCACGGAACACTGTTAATCTTCTCACTCTTAATCTACTTTCGGTTTCTTACGTACTTACTTTATTTATTTATTTATTTATTTATTTATTTATTTATTTGTACCCCACCCTCCTCCGAAGACTCAGGGTGACTTTACAACTAAAAGCAATTAAAACACATACATAAAAATTAAAATTCAAGTTGAAAACACTGAGGAGAGAGGTGGGATATTTAAATGAGCCAGGCGACCAATTTGGCCGTCTGGCCCACTCCCCACACATGCCCCGCCAGCCAGGTCTTCACGCCTTTCCAAAAGGGCAGCAACTCTGTCTGGAGACTTAACTCTGTTGGCAGGAGGTTCCATAGGGCCGGAGTGGACACAGAAAAGGCCCTCCTTCTCGTGTTAGAGAGGTGTGCCTCTCTTGCTGAAGGTACGACCAGAGAGCCTCTCCAGTCTGCTCTAGTGGGATGGACAGATGTTCTCAGGGTGACATGGTCTCTTTAGTATCCTGGCCCACTACCATGTAGGGCTTTAAAGGTAAGAACCAGCACCTTGAATTGCACCCAGAGGCACAGTGGGAGCCAGTGCAGCTCCCGGAGGAGTGGTGAGGCATGAGCATAACGTCCGTACCCCATCACAACTTGAGCAGCCGCATTCTGGACCAGCTGAAGCCTCCGAATGGTTGCCAAGGGGAGCTCCATGTAGAGCGCATTACAATAATCAAGTCTGGAGGTGACCAAGGCATGTGTGATCATGAGCAAGAAGTCCCAATCCAGGAGTGGGCGTAACTGGCGTATTACACGAAGTTGTGCAAAAGCCATCCTGGCCACGGCTGCCACCTGCTCTTCGAGCAGTAGTTGTGTGTCCAGGAGGACCCCCAGATTACGCACTGGGCCTGTTTGGGGCAAAACTGCCCCATCCAAAACCAAAGATGGTAACTCCCAGGTTAGCGAGGGACTCCTGTATTTCAAAATACAGTAAAACCTCATATAACACTAAAACCTGGTTCCACAAGTCTTGGTGTTATATGATTTTTAGTGTTATCTGATCCTCTATGGGATCCATAGAGATACATTGTAACCACACAGGCTTTAGCGGTTGTTATCTGAAGCATCCCATAGGATCTTAATGTTATCCGATGCAATTCTTCCCCCCAGATTCCTTAATGTTATGCGATTTTCGTGTTATTCGATACTAATGTTATATGAGGTATTACTGTACAGTGATACCTCAGATAACGTTTGCATCGGATAAGGCTAAAATCGGATAATGTTGGGGAATTTGAGACAAACATTTACATCGGATAACGTTATGTTAACGTTATCTGATGCAAATGTTTGCCTCAATTTACCTGAGGCGTGGCTGTGACTCAGGCGCGCCAACGCCGGGCACCGAGGCTCGGCGACGCCCTCGGACGTTTGCGGCTGGGAGACTCTGGTCCGCCCGGCTAGGCTGCCGCCGCTGGGCGCCAAGGCTCGGGGCCGCCCGTGGAGAGTTGCGGCTGAGAGGCCCTGGTCCGCCCGGCTAGGCACGCCTCCTCCTCCTAAACCCTCCGCCACTGCCGGAGCCACTCCAAAATGGTCCGGCTCCGGCAAAAACAAGCGCACATGCGCAGAAACGGAATCTGACGCATGCACAATTCAAAATTGCAGCGCCCATGCATCAGATTGACTTCTGCGCATGCACAGTCAATTGGAGCCTTTTTGGCTCCAATTTTTTTAAAAAATATGTCTTTTTTTTTTTTGAAGCGTCCGGAACCGGATCCCTTAAAATTGGACTACCCTCTCGGAGAACCCTCCGAGATTGTTCCTACCGGTTCCAGGGAACAGGATGGAACCGGGGTCATCCCATCACTGACCACCACCTTGAATTGCACCCGGAGACATACTGGCAACCAGTGCAGCTCCTGAAGCAGCAATGAGGAATGAGCATAATGCCCACGCCCCATCACTACACAAGCATCTGCATTCTGTACCAGCTGCAGCCTCCAAATGGTCACCAAGGGCAGCCCAATGTAGAACGCATTACAGTAATCAAGTCTGGAGGTTACCAGAATATCTATGATCATGAGCAAGGAGTCCCGATCTAGTTTTCAAAAGTTTAAAAATGCTGTATGGTTTGGTCCCCTAAAGCCAGAGTGGTTTGTCATGTTTTTGCAATGTAGAGTTGTGTTTTTACCTTTTAAACAAGCACTTTATAAATTTTTAAACAGTTTAAAAATGCTGGTTTTGTTTCCCTAAAGCAGTGGTGCCCAAACTAAGGTACGGGAGCTGGGAGCAGCCCCCGATGCCAGTTCATCCACCCGTGAAGCCTTCGTCGCTCCTGGAAGTGTAAGTAAAACATGCCTGTACAGCCCCTGGGCCTTAGTAACCAGCTCCCTGAAACACGTGATCAGCCCACGGCCCAAAAAGTTTCGGCACCCTTCCCCTAAAGTCAGGGTGGTCTGGCATGTTTTTGTCAAGTAATTACAAGTAGGATGAAGAAGGTACAGCAAAGAAAGTGGGTTCTTCATTTTATTAGTGGAGAGCCAGTGATTTTCAACTGATAATGTGTGAGGCTGGGCCTCAGGAGATTGGATTTTGGATTATCTTTTGGCCATGGAATCACAAAGAGGTATGGAGTTGTTGAAGGCAAAACAAGTGCTTAAATATCTCACATACCTTGAAAAAACTCGTTAGGTAGCCATAACCTGAAGGTAACGTAATGAGATATAACACACTCAAACTTTGTTGATATTTCTCCAGAGGCATACCGTGGGGGTGGCAAGGGAGGCAGCCCACCCCAGCAGCACTTTGCAGGGGGCGGCATCACCACCCCCTAGACTTCCTGGCAGCTGGGCGGGGGAGCCCACCACGGAGACAGGTGCCTCGACAAACCGTCCCCGCCCTGGGCCCCACCAAAGGATGGAGAGCATGGGCACCACAAGGCAGCGGGGACCTGGAGGTGCCCCCTCCTCTGCAGCCACCCCATCTCCCTCCTCCCCAGGTGTCCCCTTCTCCGGTGGCACCAGATGGCGCTGCACCGGGACCTGCCCTGGGTTGAGACCCAGGGGCTGGGGCGGTGCGATATGGTGTGGCTCCAGTGGGGAGCACATCGTTGGGGGCCCAGGCATGTGGCCGCCCTGCCTCTGAGCCCAGTGGCGGCAGCTCGTTCACCTTTGGCGATAGCGGTGTCCAGGAAGACGGGAAGCGAATCCAGTGGTTGTCAAGGCTCAGCACCCGTGCCAGAGTAGCACTGGCCAGGCCTTGCCGGGGGGGGGGGTTGTCCTCAGCCTCGCCATGAACTGACTGTGAGAAAGAGGACAAAGGCGGAGGAGGAAGAAAAAGTGCCCCCTGGTCCCCACCGAGGTAGGATTTTTGTGCCTAGGTGGGGGCGGCGGCGGCGGCGGCCAACCTAGGTGGGGACGGGGTTGGCGAGTTAGGCCTTTGGTCCTGGGCACCTGAAACCCACCCTATGCCACTGCATTTCTCCTGCATAATTCTTATTATTTATTCAAAGACAAACCATTCCAATCTGACCATTTATTTCAATTTCAATGCAATTTCATTAAAAGCTTTAGTTAAAATCATATTACAAACATCCAAGTAAAAAATCAATTAAAACAGAGACTGAGATAACATGAGGAGAGTAGCACTACAGATCAGATCCTGCTTCTATCATTGCCTCTTGATACTCTTGTTGATCTTATTTTCCTAAAATGTAATAGGGAAGTTGGTTTCTGTGGATGTATTGAAGAATGAATAGAATTCTGTGAAACTGAGGGGATCCTCACATTTGGAAGCCATCATCTAATTCTTTTGCTCTGGGCATTGACATGGTGAACAAGGCCTAATTCTTCACCAGGAGAACTCACTGAAACCTCTGCATGTTCTTTTCCATCTATAAAGATATTGACATAGTTTAAGAAATTCATAGTGTGGGTCTCACTTATTGCAGAAGTTCATTGTGTTGAATTTTCAGAGTTTCCACTCTGTGTGCATCTGTCGATGACTCATGATCTACAATGGAAGATTTCTCCACATTCTTTACACTGATAGTGGTTCTCCCCTGAGTGATTCTGTTGGTGTTCATCAAGATCTTTGCTTAGAAAGATACTTTCCTCAGTTCCGTCATATTTGTACAGTGTGAATTTTTTGATGTTCCCCAAATTCTTTGCTAGTGGAAATGTTTTCCTCACATACATTACAGTGATAGGATGTTTGCTTGAATCTCCTTTTAAGCAAGAGTTCGCTTAAACTCCAGTCCCGCCTACTTCACACAGGTCGGGGGTGGGGTGGAGGCGATGCTCCTCCTGCTGCTTTTGCCACTTCTGTTTGTGTCACTGTCGGGTGCAGCATGGTACAGGCAGTTCTCATTGCTTCTGCGGCTTCGCATGGCAGTGGGACGAGGGCAGCATAGTTTTGCCACTGTTCTGGATTTTTTCACTGCATTTTTGCCCCATTCTTGCTGCATTTTTGATGCATTTTCTGTGCTTTTGGTGCAATTTTGGGGCTTCCAGTGGTGGCATCGGTGTTGGCATCTCCAGAATCCTCACCACAGGCCAGATTAAGAGGTGCCACAGCCTGGATAGGTCTGCACACAGTAGTTTGCAAATCCCCGCTTTAATGGCTGAGGCATTACTGAAAGGTTGGCCACAGTCTTGGGCTTTTCTCCTGAATGAATTCGTTGATGAATGGTGAGGAATGATTGCTTGCTGAATTTCTTTCCACATATTTCACAAATATAGGGCTTCTCTTCTGAGAAGGAGAAGTGATGTATGTTCAAAACAGAGGGATCACTGGCACTTTCCCCAACGTCTTTACATGTCTTCAACTTTTCTCCTGAATGAATTTGTTGATGAATTGTGAGGAGTGTGTGTTGGGTGAATTTCCCCCCACATTTCTCACAAACACAGGGTTTTTCTCTTGAATGGGAGCACTAATGACTTTTAAGACTTGAATGTTTTCTGAATTTATATAGTTTCTCTCCTGTGTGAGTCTGTTCATGTTCTTTGCAGCTTGAGCTTGTGTTGAACTTTTTCCCACATTCTTTAAACTCAAAGGGTTTCTCCCCTGTATGAATTATCTTGTGTTTTATAAGATCTGAAGGGTGCGCGAAGCCCATTGCACATTCTTAACATTTATTAACTTTCTCTCTTGTATGTGTCTGTTCATGTAGTTTGAGGTTTGATCTTCTTGTAAACATTTTCCCACATTCTTTACATTCAAAGGGTTTCTCTCCGGTGTGAATCTGTTCATGTTGTTTGAGGTTTGAGCTATGGCTGAACTTTAGCCCACATTCTTTGCACTCAAAGGGTTTCTCCCCTGTGTGAGTCCGTTCATGAAGTTTGAGTTTAGAGCTTTGGGTGAACTTTTTACCACATTCTTTGCACTCAAAGGGTTTCTCTCCTGTGTGAGTCCGTTCATGTAGTTTGAGGCTTGAGCTTCGGTTGAACTTTTTTCCACATTCATTACACTCAAAGGGTTTCTCTCCTGTGTGAGTCCGTTCATGTCTTTTGAGGTTAGAGCTTTGGGTGAACTTTTCCCCACATTCTTTGCACTCAAAGGGTTTCTCTCCTGTGTGAGTCCATTCATGTAGTTTGAGGTTTGAACTTCGGTTGAACTTTTTCCCACATTCTTTACACTCAAAGGGTTTCTCTCCTGTGTGAGTCCATTCATGTAGTTTGAGGTGTGAGCTTTGGGTGAACTTAGCCTCACATAAGTTGCACTCAAAGGGTTTTTCTCCTGTATGAATTCGCTTGTGTTTCATGAGATTTGAATGCTGTATGAAGCCATTTCCACAATCCCTACATTTATAGGGTTTCTCTCCTGTGTGTGTCCGTTCATGTAGTTTGAGGTGTGAGCTTTGGGTGAACTTTTTCCCACATTCTTTGCACTCAAAGGGTTTCTCTCCTGTATGAATTCGCTTATGTTTTGTAAAATCTGAAAGTTGTCTGAAGCCCTTTCCACATTCCTCACATATATGGGTTCTTTCTCCTTTGTGTGTTCTTTGATGTTCTTCATGTTCTGAACCTCTCTCAAAACTCATCTCACATTCTGAGCATTGATACATTTTGTCTTCTGAAGATATAGGTTGGGGTCCCCCAACGTCAGAGCTAACACAGGGCTTTTGAGTGTTTAAGCTTTTTCCAGTTTCCCCCTCTGAGAGACATCTGGTATCTTTTGAAGTCCATCTAGAACTCTCTTCTTTTTCCAGACAAGGACACTTTTCCCCCTTGGTGTGGTAATTTGGGCATTTTACAAGGTGTTTCTCTAGATTGCTCTTTGGTCCAATTTTAAAGTTTTTAAGTAGGCTAGGGCAACTCTTTGGCCTCTTTCTTAATTTTTTTTTACAGTCTATGACCCTGGGAGCTTGGTGAGATTTATCCATCCTAACATCTGCCTGGTTTTCCTTCTGCCTCAGGATTTCCTCACCTACACTGTTTGTCTTGCTTTCCTCTTCCATGTATTTTGAGGATGCTCCACACAGTTTCTGTTCCTTCTCCTGTGCATCATCTGCATCATGGCATGTACCATCACTTCCTAGAAGATAGAGAGAAAAGATAGTGAGTGTAGAATCCAGTGGTTTAGTGATGGAAAATTTTCTTGAGAAGACAAGGTACTGGATTCATTACTCAGATGACTTTCCATCCACTTCATAGCTAAGGATCTTTTCATTTGTATGAGTAATAGGATTTTTATGGGCGCTAGAATCAGAAAGAATTTCAGTCACTGCCCAGTGAAAGGTGATATGTTATATTTGTGTTAATCTCTTGTGGACTGCTGGGCTTCACATCAGAACTGCACCAGTGGCCAGTTAGAACATTGTGTTATCCAAATATTGATTGTGGATAAACATTATTGGGAAGTCATTGTCATTGTCATTATTCCCAGTTAGAAAGATATGATATAGACCAGGGATGGCCAACCTTGGTGCTCCAGATGTTCTTGAACCTGAACTCCCAGAAGTCCTGATCACCAGGTGTGCTGAGAGTCCAAGAACATCTGCAGTATCTTTTACTCATCTGCAACATCTTTTACTCAGTCGGGTGTTGAGGGACCTCATGAAGACAAACAAAAAAAGCATCCAAGAGAAATGTGGAGAGGTAAGCTCACTCTCTGTAGCTCCTGAGTAGCAATTAATATGACAATTATTATTATTATTATTATTATTATATTTGAATTTCTATACCGCCCTACTTGGCAGAGCCAACTCAGGGCGGTTTACACACATGTATAGTTACAATCGCAACATATCAATAAGTCAATAGTCAATAACAAATGAAAACAGTCAATAAATAGTCAATATCAGTATCACAGAACATCAGCACATAAACATCATTACAGTAAAAGTAATTCAATAAACAGTAACAAAAAATTCAATAACATCAATATCAAGCAGTAGATTAAAAATAACAATACTTAATATTGTTAATACTTAACAATACTTAATCTTGAAGCACTGAAAATACAAAAAATTACCTTTACTTATTCTTATCATTTCACTTGTTCCTGAAAGGAAATCTTGACCAACACATCACAATAATTTCAACCAGCTACTTTTACCTGCTGCCTGCAGCTCCGTGGGTGGCTTAGTGGTTTAGGCATTAGGCTTGGAGACTGGAAAGATGGCTTTGATACCAGAGAGTTGCATGATGGTGGATATGAAAGGATCATCATTTGGGTGACCCCTGCGAAAATCCTTTCAACCCTGAGTAATCTCTGACATGAAAATGAATGAGCCAAGAATCTATGAGCCTAAAGTTCACAAACCTGGAAACCATGGAAGACTCTTTATTTCAGGCATCAGGACCATCAGTGGTGGATTATATGGATATGTGGATTCTTTCCTAAAAGTATTTTCCACCAATATACCAAGTTATGTAAGAAATACCACAGACTTTCTAAGAAAACTGCCTCCAGATAATACACATTCTTACTCACATGAACATGGAAACTCTGTACATGAACATCACATACCAAGATGGACTACATGCCATCATTCCAGGCTTCTTTACCAAATTCTTTATGAGGATCTTAGCTCTGGTACAAAGGACCAGCTAAAACCAACCATGAAGGTGTCAGGCATAAACCCACAAACATGGGAGGAAGTGGCCATGTGGCAAGATTTTTGGGGTGACCAAGCGAGTGGGTTACATATTTTGATGGTGGAAACGCCAAGTTCACCACCTGTGCTTGCACACCTCCAGTGCTTAGTGAGCATGTGCCAATTGATACATTAACGCATGCACAGAGATGAGCACTGAACCCCAGAGTTGGTAACAACTGGCTTTCAAGCAAGAGCAACCTTTTCCTAATAACAGGTATTCTAATTTGATGTCAGGTTTTGTCCCTGCAAGTGGTTCACGGTCTGTCTTACTCAAAACCAAGTCATATCTGACTCCTGGGTGCAGTGCTCATCTCCATTTGCAGCCAAAGAGCCAATACTGCCTGTGTTTGCAAATGTATACATGACCATATGGCAGGCATGACTAGACCAACCATGATTTTGGCTCTGCCCATAATGTTGGCTCCGCCCATGAAGTTGAATCTGCCTACAATGTTCAATCCATCCACGGTGTGGTAGTAAAAATTTTAGCTGCCCATTACTGGGAGGAAAGTACGTTCAGACATGAGTAGCTGCTTACAATGAAAGGCCATCAGCAACACCATTCAAAATGTAGATGAAGTCCAAACAGTCACTTTGTTCATCAAGGACAAACTTTGTACATTTATGACATATTTTTTATCTGGTTGCATAGAAGGAAAACCTAGAGACAGTCCAGCAAGATTTCAATAATTTTCATTCAAAGATTAAACTCAGCTTGGACCAGTCTACACAAATAAACTTCCTAGGAACCACTATATCACACACCCATAGATGGATATAACTTCCTGCATGCCTCCAGCTTCCATCCATAGCACATAACAATACCCATTGTCTGTCTTCTCCAAGCCCTCAAGTAGAACTGTATCTGGTCAGGTCCATAAGACAGAGGCTCACAGCTCAAGGATTTATTAACCCCATTTCTCAGACTACAATGTCCATACAACATGGCTAAAGAACAAATTACCTGGGCAAGACAAATACCCGGAAGCAAACTACTGCAAGACAGGTCTAGAAAGGAAAGCAATTGAACACCACTAGTTGCCACTTTCAGTCCACAACTAAAACCTCTCTCCTGGATAATGAAAGATCTTCAATCCATCTTGGACAAGAATGCTTCATTCTCTAAGGCTCTTGGTGGAAGGCCTTTGCTGGTATACAGTAAACCCCCCTATCTCAAAGAACTATTGACACACAACACACTACACAAGAATGAAAGAGAGATGGGAACTAAACCTTGATGCAAAACCAGATGTCAGTTGTGCCCCCATATTTATTCCAGCAACCCTAGAAGCCAACGTTAAGGACAGTGTTCCTTGTTCCTCTGCCAATGTGGTTTAAGCCAACTTTTGCCAAAAAAAAACCTTCTGCATTCAACATAGGACTTTTTAAAAACAAGGATACCTTTTGGATTTGGAGGAGCCTCTGAGATTCCTGAAGTGGGAGAATCCGGTTCCTTTCTGTCTTCATCTTCTGTCTGGAGCTCCTTCTGTTTCCCCTCCGGATGAATCTGTCGTTCCATGGATTTTAAATCAAAATCTGCTCCTCCTTTGTTACCTGCAACAGCAGAGCAGAATTCTTTCAACTACAGTTCTTGTACCCCGGTTCACACAGGTCACTGGTGGCAAACTTATTTTACACATGCCAGAGTTGACAATCTGAGCCCTTTCTGTGGGCATCCATGCAGTCACCTGAGCACAGAGTTTGTCCCGCCACTCTGCCCAGGAGCCCAATGGCTGTACTTCCTCCATCCCCCACCACAGAGGTCTTCCCACCCTTCTGCCTAGCAGCCTAATGGGAGTGTTTCCACTCTGTGATAAATAAGTGTGTTTGGGTCGCAGTTTTGGCATCTAAAGGGGTCTCTAAAGGGTTGGTCATCACTGACCTAGGTTAAATACTGTAGTCCCATTGACTTGATTGAAACATTCAGTCTGAGCTGATTGCAGATGGAGTACAGAACGCTACTTCACCCAACTGAAAATCAGGGCTGTGGGGGCTCAATGGCTAAGAAGCTCACCTTGTTAGGTGGAAGCCCAGCAAGTCAACAGTTCGAGACCTGAGTGCTGCATGATGGAATGAGCACCCATCTCTGTCCCAGCTCCTGCCAACCAAGCAGTTCAAAAGCAAGAAATTGCAAGTAGATAATTAGGGACCACTTTAGTGGGAAATGATCTTGGAGACATGACAGGAGGCTCATTGGGGCATCCCCGGAGCAGATTCTCCAGTATGAATGAATTAATGTTTATTAATTGATTAGTCTTACGACCTTAACAATAACATAACATAAGAGTTTAAAATGTACAATGCAATGAAGTGCAATAAAATACAATAAAAATACAGTAAAAATACAATAAATACAATATGTACATGCCTGAACTGCTTAAAGAATGTAAACTGGAGAAGGTGCCGTAATACAATTAATACATACATATCCATGGTCAGATAAGTGCATCTCCCTTGCAGGATACCCCAATTTGATTGACATAGTCGATTCTTTTAGCTGAAGCTTTAATTATAAACTTGGTAGTTGTACATACAATGTGCATGTTAGAACCAAAAAGGAGATAGGACAGTTTGTTTTTTTGAGTCCCAAAAAGTTGTTTTTTCCAATAGGGATGGCAAGGTATTTAAATCTAATATCAGTGTACAACTGTCTATCTAATAAAATATAGAGATATTTTCAACATTTGGAGAACCACATATACATACTCTTTCGTGACAGGGCAAGTGGTGAAAATGCCCATGTTAGTAGCAGTGCCTGGGTGTGGCACATACTAAGGTAAAGGTTTCCCTTGCTCGAAAGCCAGTCGTATCCAACTCTAGGGGTCAGTCCTCATCTCGATTTCTAAGCCGAAGAGCCAGCTCTGTCTGCTTCTGCGTTATCCGATGCAGTTGTTATCCGAGGTATTACTGTATTACTGTGTTTGTCAAGAGTCTTTAACATATGGGTCTCTGTATCAAACAGGAATCCTGTTAAGTCATTAATATAAAGTTTAAAAAACATTGGCGCTAAAGTGCATTGCTAATATCAATTCTCTTCGTTAATGAACCATTTACACCAGTTCGCACTTTCAGGTATGTCTTTGAATATAGAGCTGTAACTAAGAATAACAGTCTAGGTTCCATTTTTTAGGGTAACCAGTTTCTCCCACAACATGTTTCTGTCAGTCGAATCAAAGGCTCCTCTAAGATCTATAAATACAGCAAATAATTTCTTTTTATTTCTTAATTGTTTTGTGAGAAAGTGATATAAAATAAAACAATTGTCTATTGTAGATCTTTCTTGTCTAAAACCAGCTTGTTCCTCCAGTAAAATATTATTTTCCATAACCCTGTCTACTATTTTGCTCAGCAAATGCTTGGCATACATTTTAGCCACTATTCCAATGAGGCTTATCAGTCTACAGTTTTTAGGATCACCTTGCTCTCCTTTTCTGTAAACTGGCGCTACATGGCAACCTCCCATCCAACTGGAATGAAACCTGTATTATTTATAAACGTAAAAAGTCCAGCTAGCAGAGGGGCCCATCAGCCACAATGAGTCTTTAAAAGCTCTGGAGGTAAAAAAAATCTTCCCTGGGAGCCTTATTGGGCTTTAATGATTGAATAATGATTTTTATTTCAGCCACGGAAACAGTAGGCCATAGTGAAAGGCTATCAGTAGAGGCAGAAAGTGAGGAGGACCTAAAGAAGCTCCTGTTTAGGTTGAATGAAGAAAGTGCAAAAGCTGGCTTGAGACTCAATATCAAGAAAACCAAGATAATGGCAACTGGCCCTATCAGTTCCCTGGAAAATAGGTGGGGAAGAAGTAGAAGCAGTGACAGATTTTACTTTCCTAGGATCAAAGCTCACTGCTGATGGTGATTGCAGCCATGAAATAAAAAGACGACTGATTCTTGGGAGACAAGCGATGAGAAACCTGGGGAGCATAGTGAAAAGTTTTGTTATTGTTGTTGTTCAGTCGCACAGTCGATTCCGACCCTCTGCGACCCCATGGACCGCTGTCCCCCAGGCACTCCTGTCCTCCACCATCCCCCTCAACTCGCCCAGTTCTGTGCCCATTGCCTCCACAATACCATCTAGCCATCTCATCTTGGGCCGTCCCCTTCTTCTTTTGCCCTCGACCGTTCCAAACATCAAGGCTTTCTCAAGTGAATCCTCTCTTCTCTTTTGATGTCCAAAGTACTTTAGCTTCATCTTTATTATTTGACCTTCTAAGGAGCAGTCAGGGTTGATTTCTTCTAAGATTGACCTATTTGTTCTCCTCGCTGTCCAGGGGACTCTCAAAATTCTCCTCCGACACCACATCTCAAAGGCATCTATTATTATTATTATTATTATTATTATTATTATTATTATTATTATTATTATTATTATTATTATTATTATTATTATTATTATTATTATTATTATTATTATTATTATTATTATTATTATTATTTCGATTTATATGCCGCCCTACTTGGTGAAAACCAACTCAGGGCGGCTTACATTCTTCTGCGCTCAGCTTTCCTAATGGTCCAGCTCTCACAACCATACATTGCCACAGGGAATACCATTGCTTTGACTATGCGAATTTTTGTTTTCAATGTGATGTCTCTACTTTTCACTATGTTCCCCAGGTTTCTCATCGCTTGCCTGCCAAGAATCAGTCGCCTTTTTATTTCATGGCTGCAATCACCATCTGCAGTGAACTTTGAACCTAGGAAAGTAAAATCTGTTACTGCTTCTACTTCTTCCCCATCTATTTTCCAGGGACTGATAGGGCCTGTTGCCATTATCTTGGTTTTCTTGATATTGAGTCTCAAGCCAGCTTTTTCACTTTCTTCTTTCAACCTAATCAGGAGCTTCTTTAGGTCCTCCTCACTTTCTGCCATTAGGGTGGTATCATCTGCATATCTCAAATTGTTGATGTTTCTTCCAGCAATTTTGATCCCAAATTGTGATTCCTCCATCCCTGCATTGCGCATTATGTGTTCTGTGTATAAGTTGAATAAGCAGGGTGACAAAATGCAGCCTTGTCTTACTCCTTTTCCTGTTCCAAACCACTCCGTCATTCCATTTTCTGTCCTAACTGTTGCCTCTGTCTTGGTTCATTCCACATGTTGTCCATTCATGAAGCAATACATTTAAAGAGCATAAATGGACACAATGGCTGATATTTGTTTCTTTGTAGCAATTTTCACTAGAGTAATTCCTTTTGGGTATGGCGAGTCAAATCACCATAAATTCCTTGGGTTGAAATGGACCTACTCTGTTTTCATTTTAGGATTTCTTCTTATTCTTCCATGTCTAAACTAGATGAGAAAAAGACTTCTGGGATTTGGAGTTCAGAGCAAAGCTGAAATCATGCCTAAAGGAACTTCAGAAATCTCTTGTTTAAGGAAAAACCTATTTGTGATGGCTTTTTACGTCTTCAGTTTCATGCTTTTATCATTAAACTCCTGTCTTTATTCTTCTTCACCTTCCACATGTTGTCCATTCACGAGGCAATAAATTTAAAGAACACAAATGAGCACAATGGCTGATAATCATTTGTTTGAAGTAATTTTCAGTAGAGTAAGCTCACTAATTCCTTTGGGGTTTGGTGAGTCAACTCCCCATAAGATGCTTTGATTGAAATGGACTTACTCTATTATCTTTTACTTTAGGATAGAAGGTAGAAGCAACTAAAGTAGGGTTGTTTGAGGTAATGAAAACTCCTTGGCTCACAAAGTGAAGAAGAAGAGATAGTTGAAGCCTGCTATAATGATTCCAGAGTGATGAGGTATGAAATAAATCCTGAAAAGAGAATTCTGCTTCCTCTTCCTTACAAAGAGATGATGGGTTGAAAGGATTTTTGCTGGAGAAACTCTGGTCAGGGGATGTTGGAATGAGACTTCTTTCATGTCTTCAACATATTTTCCTGCCAAAGTGGTCCCTAGTTATCTGCTTGCCATTTCTTCCTCTCAATGTGCTAGGTTGATAAGAGCTGGGACAGAGACGGGTCCTCATTTCCATCATGCAGTACCCAGGTCTCAAACTGTTGAATTCTTGACCTCCCAGCTAACATGGTGAGCTTCTTAACCACTGAGCCACCTAAGCCCTGGTTTTCAGTTGGGTGAAACTCTGGAGTGTTTCTCCAGTGCAGTGTTATGTACTGCATCTGCAAGCAGCTGAGATTGACTTTTCCAATAAAGGAAATGGGGCTATTTAACCTATATGAACCCTGGTACAAGGAACTTCAGAAATCTGTTGTGTAAGGGCGGAAATTGGGACGGAATATTTATCTAATCAGTTTCATTCATTCATTCATTCATTCATTCATTCATTCATGCTTTTATCATTAAATTTCTGTCTTTATTCTTTCAAATGTTTAACTTCCACATGTTGTCCATTCATGAAGCAATATATTTAAAGAGCACAAATGGACACAATGCCTGATATTCAGTTGTTTGGAGCACTTTTCACTACCATAATTACTTTGGGATATAGCGAGTCAATTCACCACAAATTCCTTCGGTTGAAATGGACCTACTCTATTATCGTTTATTTTATGATTTCTTCTTCTTCCATGTCTAAGCTAGACATGAAAGTGCCAAATTGACGCCACCTTTTGGGGAGTCCGTTCTGAAGTTTCTTTGCCCTGATCTAGTGTGAGAAAGATTAACTGGCAACACATGGTGGCGTTTACGAGGGTATGCCTGACTGAAGTTTAAGAAAGGCACAATCTAGGAGGAGGCTCTTCCTGTGTCCTTCCTATTTTAGGACAAAAACTCAGAAGCAAATGAAGTAGGGCTGTTTGTGTTTATACAAACTACCTTGGAGAATACTGCCAAAGCCTGGAACAGGGGTTCACAACCAATGTCCCTTTGGTTGGACTCAGACTCAGATACCATTCCACAACTTCATGTCATATGCCAGTTACGCCCACTCCTAGATCGGGACTCCTTGCTCATGATCACACATGCTCTGGTAACCTCCAGACTTGATTACTGTAATGCGCTCTACATGGGGCTGCCCTTGGTGACCATTCGGAGGTGGCAGCTGGTCCAGAATGCAGCTGCTCGGGTAGTGATGCGGTGTGGGCATTATGCTTGTGCCTCACCGCTGCTTCGGGAGCTGCACTGGTTGCCAGTATGTCTCTGGGTGCAATTCAAGGTGCTGGTCATTACCTTTAAAGCCCTACATCGTAGTGGGCCAGGATACTTAAGAGACCGTGTCACCAGTGATGGGATGTTGCCGGTTCCAACCGGGCCCATAGAACCGGTAGGAATAATCCCAGAGGGTTCTCCGGGAGGGTAGACCTTTTTTTGAGGCGTCCGGTTCCGATGCCTCAAAAAAAGAAAAAGAAAATTTTAAAATTGGAGCCAAAATGGCTCCAATTTAGTGTGCTTGCGCAGAAGTCAATCTGACGCATGCGTGCTGCAATTTTGAATCGCGCATGCGTCAGATTGAGTTTCTGTGCATGCGCGTTAGTTTTTGCCGGAGCCGGACCTTAATGGAGCGGCTCCGGCGGAGGCCGCAGGAGGAAGCGGGGTGGCTAGTCAGGTGGCCCAGGGCCTCCCGACCGCAACCCTCAGTGGGACTTGGCGCCCGGCAGCAGCCACAGGAGGAGGTGGTGTGGCTAACCGGGCATCCCAGGACATCCCAGCTGCAACCCTTGGTGGGTGACCTTGGCGCCCGTTAGCGGCCGCAGGAGGAGGAGGTGTGGCTAACCCGGCAGCCCAGGGCCTCCTGGCCGGAACCCTCAGCGGGCGGCCCCAGGCCTCGGCGCTCGGCAGCGGCTGCAGGAGGAGGAGGTGGGGCTAACCGGGCAACCCAGTGCCTCCTGGCCAGAACCCTTAGCAGGTGGCCCCGGGCCTCGACGCTCAGCAGTGGCCGCAGGAGGAGGTGTGGCTAGCCGGGCAGCGCAGGGCCGCCCGGCTAGGCATGCCTCCTCTTCCTGTGACTGAGTGCCGAGCGCTGAGGCCCAGGGCCGCCTGCTGAGGGTTCCGGCTGGAAGGCCCTGGGCTGCCCGGCTAGCTGCGCCGCCTCCTCCTGCAGACGCTGCCGAGCACCGAGGCCGCCCGCTGAGGGTTCCAGCCAGGAGGCCCTAGGCTGCCCGGTTAGCCACACCACCTCCTCCTGCGGCCGCATCCGGGAGCCGGGGTCACCCGCCGAGGGTTCCAGCCGGAAGGCCCTGGACTGCCCGGCTAGCTGCGCCTCCTCCTCCTACAGGAGCTCGGCCGCTTCCAAGGGTAAGTACTGTTTTGTATTGTTTTACTTTTAAGTGAGGGGTTTGTGTTTGGGGTGGGTGGGTTGGTGGGTGTTTGGGGGGGGTGTATTTTTATTTAATTTTTATTTTATATCTTTCTTTTATTTATTTAATTTATTTATGGTTTTGTGTTGTGGGTGGGTGGATGGGTGGGTGGGTTGAGGTGTGTGTGCGTGTGTGTATTATTTTAATTTTATAATTATTTTTTATTTATTATTTTAGGCCCTGCCCACAACGTCATGACATCATGACAGTGGCTCCGCCCATGACATCATGACGGTGGCTCCGCCCATGATGTCTGTGACGTCAGGGAGTGGTAGAAGACTTTTTATCATCCCATCACTGCGTGTCACCCCAAGAACATCTGTCCGTCCCACCAGGGTGGATCAGAGAGGCTCTCTTATCATTCCATCGGCTAGAGAGAGTCATCTCTCTAGTACCAAGAGGAGGGCCTTCTCCATGTCCACCCCGGCCCTTTGGAACCTCCTGCCGACTGAGTTACGCCTACAAACAGAGCTGCCCTTTCGGAAGGTCCTAAAAACCTGGCTGGCAGGGGAGGTGTGGGGCTCCAGTAATAAGGGGTCCCACGTTGGGTGGCTGATCTGATGGGATAGCCATCCCTCTCTTTCTCTTTTAAACTTTTTAAAACCTTTTAAATCTTTTAAACTTTTAAATCTTTGAGATTTTTTTCTTTGTAAATATATACAGTAGTTTAATTTGTTTTGAAGTTGATTAGGTTTCTGGGTTTGTGGGGTACTGGTTTTTAAGTGGGATTTTTTTTTGAAAGTTCTGAAATGTTTTGTACATTATGCTAATTTAATTGAAAATGTATATTTTGTATTCTTTTTCTATTGCTGTTAGCCCAGAGTCACTTAGGCAAGTGGGGCAGCATAAAAATCATACAATTAAATTAAATTAAATCCAGTCCTAAGTGATGACACCAAAAGCAGACACGGACACACAAACACAAATGTGCCTGCCATCATTACGGTCCAGCCTGCAGTGCGGTCTGAGGGGGAGTTGTCTGGTCCTCGGTATGTTAAGGTTGAGAAACCCTGGCCAAGAAGAATAGGTAGTTGAAACCTACTATAAGAATTCCAGGGGGAGGCAGGTACAAATGTTTTAAATACTGTAAAGAGAATTATGGTTCCTCTTGTTGGCAAAGAGATGATGCCCCATACATGTAGCAGCCAGAGAAACACCACTGGGCCAAGAAAAGTAGTGCTAATTAAGCATAATAACACTACCAGATCTTGCTCAACTGGAAGAAGCCTCTGAATATTGGTCAACAATGTTTGTCTGGATCTTTATAGGAGCTGGTAAGGGAACTCCACCCATCTCTGACCTGATTCATAGTCATGCAAAATGAGGTTAGAACCATGGGATCTGAAGCTACTTAATTTACTGGGCATGAAGATGCTTCCTCAATTCAAGCTAATTTGGTGAGGCCTGAAATACTGTAAATTTTTAAAGTTGATGCAGTAAAATTTGCAGTTCAAACATGGTTGGATGAATTCTCCACAGACCAAGAAGGTAACGCTTAGTTTACAACTACAGTAATACCTCGGATAACGCTAAGACTTGGTACCACAAGTTTTGGTGTTATCCGATTTTTAGTGTTATCCGATGCATGTTAAAATCCTAGGGTTTGGATCGGATAATGTTAAAGCTCCATAGAGATCCATTGTAACTGCATAGGACCTTAATCTTATTCGATCCAATTCTCCTCCCCAGATTACTTAATGTTATGCGTTTTAGCGTTATCCGAGGTAAACGTTATCCGAGGTATTACTATATTACCCAGGATGTTTTTTCATCTGCAAGACATCACCTCATGACTTTGCACATTAAGACAAAAGAAAAAAAATCCCAGGTAGCGTCAAGGGTACCTAAAGAACCTCTTGTTTAGCATTAAAGAAGAGCATGCAAAAGCTGGCCTGAGACTCAACATCACCAAACCCTGACTGCTCGTTGGAAGAGGAAAGATTGAAGATGAAGCTAAAGTACTTTGACCACCAAATAAGAAGAGAGGACTCACTTGAGAAAGCCTTCCTGCTGGGAAAGTTGAAAAGGGGCAGCAGAGGATGAGATGTCTAGATGGCATTGTGAATGGAATGGACATGGAACTGAGCGGGATGTGGAGGATGGTGGAGGGTAGGGGTTCCTGGCGTGCAGTGGTTCATGGGTTGCAAAGGGACTGAACAACAATAATATTTTAAAAGCAGGAATAGGCAACACGTGGCATCACAGAAGACACAATGAAGTCCAGCTCATATATCTACCACCCTACTTTTCAAGGGGAAAAAAGGAGAAAAGGAATAATAAAATGTATAGATTTGTTTTTAAAACATGTATATTTGTGATTTTAATTATAATTTAATTAAGGGTCGGAATCAACTGTGCGACTGAACAACAACAACAACAAAATGGTTAATTTTAAATTTCTTTGATGCCACATTACGGTAGGAAAGAAAATCAAGATAAAAATCAAATAAATAAATACCTGGAGGTATAATTGTGTGATAACATGAAGTCTATATTATCTACCATATATGATTTCATCCTCAAGAAATATCTACTTTGAAGGAAACCAGGTATAATTTAATTATGGTTTATTTTAAATTTCTTTTATGCCACATTAGGGTAGGAAACAAAATCAAGATAAAAATTGAATAAATAGATACGTGGAGGTAAAATTCTGTGAGAACATGAAGTCTATATTATCTACAATATGTGACTTCAACCTCAATAAATATCTACTTTGAAGAAAACCAGGCCTTCCCTGTGATTGTAACTCATACAGTATTTTTGTTTTCATTTTGCTTCCTATTCCCAACAAGAATAGGCAAAGATAAAGGTCGTTCTTCCCCGAAATCCAGATGTATCCGACTCTAGGATATGGTGCTCATCTACTTTTATAGCCAAAGACCTAGAGCTATTTGTCTTCAGACATTTGCATGTACATGTGGCATTCATGATTAGACATAGTGCACAGAACACTGTTTACCTTCCCTCCTAAGTGTTACCTGTTTATCTACTTGCAATTTCTTGCTTTCAAATTGCTAGACTGGCAGAAGATGTGACAAAAATCGGACAGAAACTTTTTATAGGCCACTCAATAATGGGGCTAATGTTTGCTAGAAGTGACTTCATTTCAATTACCAGGAAACAAATGTGGATTGTGAGTAATTCTTCTTGCTTAATGAAACTGAGATAATGGGGAGTTTTGTCTGATATTTAAACTGACAGGTAAAGATCATCACTGCATGGAATCCAGTCATATCTGACTCTAGGCTGTGGTGCTCATCTCCATTGCTACCCAAAATTTCCATGGACATGTGGTATTTATGATTAGATACCAGAGTGCACGGAACACTGTTAATCTTCTCACTCTTAATCTACTTTCGGTTTCTTACTTACTTACTTACTTTATTTATTTATTTATTTGTACCCCACCCTCCTCCGAAGACTCAGGGCGACTTTACAACTAAAAGCAATTAAAACACATACATAAAAATTAAAATTCAAGTTAAAAACACTGAGGAGAGAGGTGGGATATTTAAACGACCCAGGCGACCGATTTGGCTGTCTGGCCCACTCCCCACACATGCCCCGCCACCCAGGTCTTCACGCCTTTCCTAAAGGGCAGCAACTCCGTCTGGAGACATAACTCTGTTGGCAGGAGGTTCCATAGGGCCGGAGCAGACGCAGAAAAGGCCCTCCTTCTCGTGCTAGAGAGGTGTGCCTCTCTAGCTGAAGGTATGACCAGAGAGCCTCTCCGGTCCGCTCTAGTGTGATGGACAGATGTTCTCAGGGTGACACGGTCTCTTACGTATCCTGGCCCACTACCATGTAGGGCTTTAAAGGTAAGAACCAGCACCTTGAATTGCACCCGGGGCCGGAGGCACATTGGGAGCCAGTGCAGCTCCCAGAGGAGTGGTGAGGCATAAGCATAACGTCCGCACCCCATCACAACTTGAGCAGCCGCATTCTGGACCAGCTGAAGCCTCTGAATGGTTGTCAAGGGGAGCTCCATGTAGAGCGCATTACAATAATCAAGTCTGGAGGTGACCAAGGCATGTGTGATCATGAGCAAGGAGTCCCGATCCAGGAGCGGGCGTAACTGGCACACAACACAAAGTTGTGCAAAAGCCCTCCTAGCCACGACTGCCACCTGCTCTTTGAGTAGTAGTTGTGTGTCCAGGAGGACCCCCAGATTAAGCACCGGGTCTGTTTGGGGCAAAACTGCCTAAAATTGGATAACGTTGGGGAATTTGAGACAAACATTTGCATCAGATAACGTTATGTTAACGTTATCTGATGCAAATGTTTGCCTCAAATTACCTGAGGCGTGGCTGTGACTCACCAGTTTGCCTTGGGAGAAGGAGAGGGCTGCCTGCTCTCTTTCTCCCAAGGTTCCAAGATCTCAATAACAATCACAGCATCTGATCCTCAGCAGCATATCTCCTTGGGAGACAGGAGGGGTGCCCAAACATTTCAGGCCATGGGCCAGTCACGTGGTTCATGGGTTCCAAAACTATGGGCCACATCCAGCCCACAAGACCTGTTAACAGCAGGGGTGCCCAAACGTTTCATGCCACTGGCCAGTCACGGGTCCCCAAAGTACTCCCTATGGACCAGATGCAGCCCTGACACCAATTCATCTGGCCTCTTCCACCCTTGTCTCTCCCCAAAGTGGAAGCTGGGTGAGTTTTACTTCAGTTTCTGGTGTCATTGGCTGGATCTGGCCCATAGGCCATAGTTTGGGTACCCCTGGGTAACAGGGATAGAAGCAGGACCCAAAATGGATGCCAACATTTACCAACATGCAAGGTGGCCATCTGGAGCCATGTTCACAGGAATCCAGTTAAAATGCTAACAGCAGGGATGCCCAAACATTTCAGTCCATGAGCCAGTCACGTGGTTCATGGGTGCCCAAACTACTCCCTGTGGGCCAGATCCGGCCTCCAATGCCAATTCATGCAGCCCACACCACGCTCGTCAATCCCAGAAGCGGAAGTCGGGTGAGTTTTACTTCCACTTCTGGGAGCAACGAGGGTGGAGCGGGCTGGATGAATTGGTGTCATGGCGTTTGGGCACCCATGAACCATGTGACTGGTCCGTGGCTTGAAAAGTTTGGGCACCCATGCTGTTAGCTTTTAAAATTGATTCCTGTGCGCATGGCTCCATATGGCCACTCTGCATGATGGTTAATGTTGTCATCCATTCGGGGCTTCTACCCCTCTTAGCTTTTAAAATGGAGTCAGGACATATTGAAAGAGTCCCCCCCCCCCCCATGTCTTGGTGATCTTGGCAGGTCAGTGCACTACAGCACAGTACACAAACTAAAATTTGTTTTCTTCTGCTCACCTAGTTTTTCTGGTGTGCCATGGCATCATTGGAAAAAACAAATGTCAGCAAAAATAGGGAGGAGATCTTTTAAAACAGCACTTTATTTATTTATTTATTTATTTATTTATTTATTTATTTTGATTTATTATCCCGCCCTAATCAGGCGAACCTGACTCTAGGCGGCTCACAAAAAGAAAAAAGGTGCAGAAATGAGTGCAATCCAAACAATCTCACCACAGCCCCACAAACTCACAAACCAAATCAACTTCAAAATAATAATAATAATTAAACTATAAATTTACAAAATAAACCCTCAAAGATTTAAAAGTCAAAAAGGTTAAAAAGGTTTTTTAAAAAGTTTAAAGGAGCGAGAGAAGGGTGGCAATCCCATCAGATCAGCCACCCAACATGGGACCCCGTATTACTAGTGCCCCACATCTCCCCTGCCAGGCAGGTTTTTTAGGCCCTACTGAAAGGGCAGTAGCTCTGTCTGTAGGCGTAACTCAGTTGGCAGGAGGTTCCAAAGGGCCGGGGCGGACACGGAGAAGGCCCTCCTTCTGGTGCTAGAGAGATGAGCCTCTCTAGCCAATGGTACAACCAGAGAGCCTCTCCGATCCACCCTGCTGGGACGGACAGATATTCTTGGGGTGACGGGGTCTCTTAAGTATCCTGGCACACTACCATGTAGGGCTTTAAAGGTAATGACCAGCACCTTGAATTGCACCTGGAGACATACTGGCAACCAATGCAGCTCACGAAGCAGTGGTGAGGCATTATAATGCCCACACCCCATCACTACCCAAGCATCTGCATTCTGTACCAGCTGCAGCCTCCAAATGGTCACCAAGGGCAGCCCAATGTAGAACGCATTACAGTAATCAAGTCTGGAGGTTACCAGAGCGTGTGTGATCATGAGCAAGGAGTCCCGATCTAGATTTCAAAAGTTTAAAAATGCTGTATGGTTTGGTCCCCTAAAGCCAGAGTGGTTTGTCATGTTTTTGCAATGTAGAGTTGTGTTTTTACCTTTTAAACAAGCACTTTATAAATTTTTAAACAGTTTAAAAATGCTGTATGGTTTTGTTCCCCTAAAGCAGTGGTGCCCAAACTAAGGTACGGGGGCCGGGTGCAGCCCCCGACGCCAGTTCATCCACCCGTGAAGCCTTCGTCGCTCCTGGAAGTGTAAGTAAAACATGCCTGTACAGCCCCTGGGCCTTAGTAACCGGCTCCCTGAAACACATGATCTGCCCACGACCCAAAAAGTTTGGGCACCCCTGCCCTAAAGTCAGGGTGGTCTGGCATGTTTTTGTCAAGTATTTACCCTTTAGACAATTATTTCTTAAAGTTCTTTAAGATTCCAGCATGTTTCCTTGACTTTCCCTTGAAGTCTGTGTTGTTTACAATGTATCTCTATGGAGTTGATGTTATCTGAGTCATTTGCATAGGATTTTAACGTTATCTGATGCATGCATCGGATAAGGCTAAAAATCGGATTACGTTAAGACTTGTGGAACCAAGTCTTAAAGTTATCCGAGGTATTACTGTACTCAGTTGGCAGGACCTGGGGCAAAAATGGAAGATCACTCCATCGTGTAACACTCAAGTCTCAAACTGCTGACCTGCCAACCCTCCATCCAGTGGCGTCGCGTGGGGGGGGCGGGGGGGGGGGGCGGATGCCCCGGGCAGCGGATTTCAGGGGGCGGCAAAATGTCCCCACCAGTTTGGCCTCCCTCTGCCTGGGGCCGGGCGTAGGAAGCAGGACTTCCCAGGCGGAGGGCGGCCGTTTTGCTGGCGAGCGCTGCTCGCCTCCGTCCACCTGGCTGGCCGTCGGGGGCGAGGAGGAGAAAAAGGGTTTTTTTTTAAGGCGGACACCATTCAAGGAGGGGCCCCGCCCGCCCGGCTAGCCGTCGGGGGCTCTCCTGGAGGGCGGCCCGCGTGCGCGCGCACGCTGCTCGCCTCCGCCCGCCCAGCCACCCACCCAGCTTGCCGTCAGACGGGGGCGCTCGTCGGGGGTGGGTGGCGCCGTGGCGGGGAGCCCCTGGCGGCTGGCTGGGCAGGAGGTGGGTAGCGTGCGCGCGCATGCGGGCCGCCCGCCAGGAGAGCCCCCGAGTGGCACCCTGGCGGCGGCGGCGCCCCGGCAGCCAGCCGGCTCAGGCCCCGGCCCTCGCTCCCGCGCGGCCCTCCTCCGGGGGTGGGTAGCGCCCGCCACCTCCGTCCTTTCCTGCCTCCCTTCGGCAGCTGTGCTCTTGCGCCCCGGGTAGCGCGCCCCCCGGCTTGGCTCTGGAAGCCGAAGGGGCCGCCTCCTGCCGGCCAGGCGTTTGCGGCGGTGGTGGTGGGGGGACACGGCGGCCCCGAAGGTCGCTGCAGACACACACACCCCTCCTTGCCAGGACGAGGCAAGAAGCGATGGCCAGCCGGGCGAGCGAGTTGCCGGAGGTGGAGGTGCGCTCGTTGGGGGTGGGTGACGGAGTGCCCCTGGAGGGCGAGCAGGCAGAGGTGTGCGGCGCGCGCGCGCGCAAGCGCGCGGGCGCCGCTGTTCAGCAGGGGGGCGGCGCCTTCTGCCTGGGTCCGGGGGGGGACCGGCAGCAGCGGGGAGCTGGGGGGGGCGGCGATTTTCTTCTTCGCCCCAGGCGGCTGAACACCGCGCGACGCCACTGCCTCCATCCATCAAGCCCAGCATCTTACCCACTAAAAACTGAAGTCCAACATGGCATGTAAAGAAGAAGATAAACAAGGTGGTGGATTACTTTTGTGACAGCAATGAAAGAACCCAGTAAATGCTATAGAAAGGGGACAATTTCAATCTGGTCATTCAACATCCAAACATTTCCTCCTAATAACATAAGTGGGCATTTGGCCACGGAGGTCCCGCTGAAGTCCAGCCCTACATCAGAGTTTCCCATAAGGAAACTGATGTTGGCCACCATTGGAAACACAACTCCTTCACCAACCTGCTGATCTGATTGAGGGCCAATGTTGTGGCCATTTTCCACCATTGGCCACGCCGTATAATTACAGCCATTCTTCTCCAATGTTAGGGTCACTTGGCTTGCAAGTAGGATGAAGAAGATACAGCAAAGAAAGTGGGTTCTTCATTTTATTAGTGGAGAGCCAGTGATTTTCAACTGATAATGTGTGAGGCTGGGCCTCAGGAGATTGGCTTTTGGATTATCTTTTGGCCATGGAATCACAAAGAGGTATGGAGGCGTTGAAGGCAAAACAAGTGCTTAAATATCTCACATACCTTGAAAGAACTTGTTAGGTAGCCATAACCTGAAGGTAACGTAATGAGATATAACTCATTCAAACTTTGTTGATATTTCTCCAGAGGCATAGCGTGGGGGTGGCAAGGGAGGCAGGCCACCCCAGGCAGCACTTTGCAGGGGGCGGCATCACCACCCCCTAGACTTCCTGGCAGCTGGGGCAGGAAGCCAACCACGGGGACGGGTGCCTGGACAAACCGTCCCCGCCCTGGGCCCCATCAAGGGATGGAGAGCATGGGCATCACAAGGTGGCAGGGACCAGGAGGTGCCCCCTCCTCTGCAGCCACCCCATCCCCCTCCTCCCCAGGCACCCCCTTCTCCAGTGGCACCAGATGGTGCTGCACCAGGACCGGCCCTGGGTTGAGACCCAGGGGCTGGGGTGGTGCGATATGGTGTGGCCCCAACGGGGAGCACACCGTTGGGGCCCCAGGCGTGTGGCCTCCCCCCTCTGAGTCCAATGGGGGCAGCTCGTTCACCTTTGGCGGTAGCAGTGTCCAGGAAGACGGGAAGAAAATCCAGTGGTCACTGCGGCCCAGCACCCATGGCCAGAGTAGCACTGGCTAGGCCTTGCAGGGGGGGAGGTTGTCCTCGGCCTTGCCATGAACTGACTGTGAGGAAGAGGAGGACGAAGGTGGAGGAGGAAGAAAAAGTCCCCACCGAGGTAGGATTTTCGTGCCTAGGTGGGGGCGGGGTTGGCAAGTTAGGCCTTTGGTCCCGGGCACCTGAAACCTTCCCTATGCCACTGCATTTCTCCTCCAGTCAGTTCTAAATTCTCCACTCTGACTCAGTCAGGATTCCTATTTGCATAATTCTTATTATTTATTCAAAGACAAACCATTCCAATCTGACCATTTATTTCAATTTCAAGGCAATTTCATTAAAAGCTTTAGTTAATATCATATTACAAACATCCAAGTAAAAAATCAATTAAAACAGGGAGAGACTGAGATAACATGAGGAGAGTAGCACTACAGACCAGATCCTGCTTCTGTCATTGCCTCTTGATACTCTAAAGACATATAAGAGAAGATTCTTGTTGATCTTCTTATTTTCCTAAAATGTAATAGGGAATTTGGTTTGTGTGCATGTATTAAAGAAGGAATAGAATTCTGTGAAGCGGAGGGGATCCTCACATTTGGAAGGCATCGTCTAATTCTTTTGCTCTGGGCTTTGACAGGGTGAACAAGGCATAATTCTTCACCAGGAGAACTCACTGAAACCTCTGCATGTTCTTTTCCATCTATAAAGATATTGACATAGTTTAAGAAATTCATAGTGTGGGTCTCACTTATTGCAGAAGTTCATTGTGTTGAATTTTCAGAGTTTCCCCTCTGTGTGCATCTGTCGATGACTCATGATCTACAATGGAAGATTTCTCCACATTCTTTACACTGATAGTGGTTCTCCCCTGAGTGATTCTGTTGGTGTTCATCAAGATCTTTGCTTAGAAAGATACTTTCCTCAGTTCCGTCATATTTGTACAGTGTGAATTTTTTTGATGTTCCCCAAATTCTTTGCTAGTGGAAATGTTTTCCTCACATTCATTACAGTGATAGGATGTTCCTATTGAATCGCCTTTTAAGCAGGAGTTTGCAACATTTTTGCACTGTGGTGCGGTCCCGCCTACCTCACACAATTGAAGCCGTCGAGGCGTTGCTCCTCCCACTGCTTCTGCCACTTCTGTTAGTGTCACTGTCGGGTGCAGCATGGTACAGGCAGTTCTCATTGCTTCTGCAGCTTCGCATGGCAGTGGGACGAGGGCAGCATAGTTTTGTCACAGTTCTGGATTTTTTCACTGCATTTTTGCCCCATTCTTGCTGCATTTTTGATGCATTTTCTGTGCTATTGGTGCAATTTTGGGGCTTCCAGTGGTGGATCGGTGTCGGCATCTCCAGAATTCTCACCACAGGCCAGATTAATTGGTGCCACAGCCTGGATAGGCCTGCACGCAGTAGTTTGCAAATCCCTGCTTTAATGGCTGAGGCATTACTGAAAGGTTGGCCACAGTCTTGGGCTTTTCTCCTGAATGAATTTGTTGATGAACGGTGAGGAATGATTGCTTGCTGAATTTCTTTCCACATATTTCACAAATATAGGGCTTATCTTCTGAGAAGGAGCAGTGATGTATGTTCAAAGCAGAGGGATCACTGGCAATTTCCCAAAGTCTTTACATGTCTTCAACTTTTCTCCTGAATGAATTTTTTGATGACTTGTGAGTGTGAGTTGGGTGAATTTCCCCCCACATTTTTCACAAACACAGGGTTTCTCTCTTGAATGGGAGCACTAATGACTTTTAAGACTTGAATGCTTTCTGAATTTATAGAGTTTCCTGAGTGAGTCTGTTCATGTTGTTTGCAGCTTGAGTTTGTGTTGAACTTTTCCCCACATTCTTTACACTCAAAGGGTTTCTGCCCTGTATGAATTCTCTTGTGTTTTGTAAGATCTAAAGGGTGTGTGAAGCCACATTCTGTTCATGTAGTTTGAGGTTTGATCTTCTTGTAAACATTTTCCCACATTCTTTACATTCAAAAGGTTTATCTCCGGTGTGAATCTGTTCATGTAGTTTGAGGTTTGAGCTATGGCTGAATGTTAGCCCACATTCTTTACACTCAAAGGGTTTATCTCCTGTGTGAGTCCGTTCATGTACTTTGAGGTTTGAGCTTTGGGTGAACTTTTTACCACATTCTTTACACTCAAAGGGTTTCTCTCCTGTGTGAGTCCGTTCATGTAGTTTGAGGGTTGAGCTTCGGTTGAACTTTTTTCCACATTCATTACACTCAAAGGGTTTCTCTCCTGTGTGAGTCCGTTCATGTCTTTTGATGTTAGAGCTTTGGGTAAACTTTTCCCCACATTCTTTGCACTCAAAGGGTTTCTCTCCTTTGTGAGTCTGTTCATGTAGTTTGAGGCTTGAACTTCGGTTGAACTTTTTTCCACATTCATTACACTCAAAGGGTTTCTCTCCTGTGTGAGTCCGTTCATGTCTTTTGAGGTTATTGCTTTGGGTAAACTTTTCCCCACATTCTTTGCACTCAAAGGGTTTTTCTCCTGTATGAATTCGCTTGTGTTTCATGAGATTTGAATGCTGTATGAAGCCATTTCCACAATCCCTACATTTATAGGGTTTCTCTCCTGTGTGAGTCCGTTTATGTACTTTGAGGTTTGAACTTTGGTTGAACTTTTTCCCACATTCTTTACACTCAAAGGGTTTCTCTCCTGTATGAATTCGCTTATGTTTTGTAAAATCTGAAAGTTGTCTGAAGCCCTTTCCACATTCCTCACATATATGGGTTCTTTCTCCTTTGTGTGTTCTTTGATGTTCTTCATGTTCTGAACCTCTCTCAAAACTCATCTCACATTGATACATTTTCTCTTCTGAGGATATAGGTTGGGGTCCCCCAAAGTCAGAGCTAACACAGGGCTTTTCAGTATTTAAGCTTTTTCCAGTTTCCCCCTCTGAGAGACATCTGGTATCTTTTGAAGTCCATCTAGAACTCTCTTCATGTTCCAGACAGGGACACTTTCCCCCCTTGGTGTGGTAATTTGGCCATTTTACAAGGTGTTTCTCTAGATTGCTCTTTGGTCCAATTTTTAAGCTTTTAAGTAGGCTCAGGCACCTATTTGGCCTCTTTCTTAATTTTTTTTTACAGTCCATGACCCTGAGAGGTTGGTGAGATTCATCCATCCTATCATGTGCCTGGTTTTCCTTCTGCCTCAGGATTTCCTCACCTACATTGTTTGTCTTGCTTTCCTCTTCCACGTATTTTGGGAATGCTCCACACAGTTTCTGTTCCTTCTCCAGTGCATCATCTGCATCATGGCATGTACCATCACTTCCTAGAAGATGGAGAGAAAAGATAGTGAGTGTAGGATCCAGTGGTTTAGTGAGGGAAAAGTTTCTTGGGAAGACAAGGTATTGGATTCATTACTCAGATGACTTTCCATCCGCTTCATAGCTAACAATCTTTTCTTTTCTATGAGTCATAGGATTTTTATGGGTGCTGGAATCACAAAGAATTTCAGTCGCTGCCCAGTGAAAAGTGATATGTTATATTTGTATTAATCTCTTGTGGACTGCTGGGCTTCACATCAGAACTGCACAAGTGGCCAGTTAGAGTATTGTGTTATCCAAATATTGATTGTGGATAAACATTATTGGGAAGTCATTGTCATTATTCCCAAGTAGAAAGATATGATATAGACCAGGGATGGCCAACGTTGGTGCTCCAGATGTTCTTGAACCTGAACTTCCAGAAGTCCTGATCACCAGGTGTGCTGAGAGTCCAAGAACATCTGCAGTATCTTTTACTCATCGGCAACATCTTTTACTCATCTGCAAAATCTTTTACTCATTCGGGTGTTTAGGGACCTCATGAAGACAAACAAAAAAAGCATCCAAGGGAAATGTAGAGAGGTAAGCTCACTCTCTGTAGCTCCTGAGTAGCAATTAATATGACAATACTTAATCTTGAAAATACAAAAAATTACCTTTACTTATTCTTATCGTTTCATTTGTTCCTGAAAGGAAATCTTGACCAACACATCACAATAATTTCAACCAGCTACTTTTACCTGCTGCCTGCAGCTCCCTGGGTGGCTTAGTGGTTTAGGCATTAGGCTTGGAGACTGGAAAGATGGGTTTGATACCAGAGAGTTGCATGATGGTGGATATGAAAGGATCATCATTTGGGTGACCCCTGCAAAAATCCTTTCAACCCTGAGTAATCTCTGACATGAAAATGAATGAGCCAAGAATCTATGAGCCTAAAGTTCACAAACCTGGAAACCATGGAAGACTCTTTATTTCAGGCATCAGGACCATCAGTGGTGGATTATATCGATATGTGGATTCTTTCCTAAAACTATATTCCATCAATATACCAAGTTATGTAAGAAATACCACAGACTTTCTAAGAAAACTTCAACAAACATATGGCATCCCTGCCCCCAGATAACACACATTCTTACTCACATGAACATGGAAACTCTGTACATGAACATCCCATACCAAGATGGACTACATGCCATCATTCCAGGCTTCTTTGCCAAATTCTTTATGAGGATCTTAGCTCTGGTACAAACTTTGTGGTTATCCTTTGAAGCATTAAAAGGACCAGATAAAACAAACCATGAAGGTGTCAGGCATAAACCCACAAGCATGGGAGGACGTGGCTGAAGATCGCCCATTTTGGTGCCAAACCATCTCTGCTGCTACCAATCATTTTGAAGAGGAATGTCAGAGACATAAAGAAGTTAAGTGACAAGCACAGAAGCTCCATCAAAGTCAACCATGTCCACCACCATCTATTCAGTGTAACGTTTGTGGTCACATGTTTCCTGCTAAGATAGGCTTATTGAGTCTCCACAGACATTACCATCAATGGAGAAAATAATGACTTTCAGGGGAAAACAGTGGTGGGCAAGGAACGGTCCGCATCGGTGCATGCAGACTGGTAGCAACTTCTTGGGGCGGCTATGCGGACCGGTGGCAAGATTTTTGAGGTGACCAAGCGAGTGGGTTACAGATTTTGATGGTGGAAACGCCAAGTTCACCACCTGTGCATGCACACCTCCAGTGCTCAGTGAGCATGTGCCAATTGATACATTAACGCATGCACACTGAGCCAAGCAGCGACCTCCTCCTCATCCTCTGTAGAGACTAGGTTGGAAGGGGAAGCTGCACGCAAACGCTCCTGCCTCCCCATGGGCCGAGGGGGTGAGGAGGCAGGACAAGTCGGTGTGCGAGAACTCCTGCCTCCCCGTGAGGCCCTAGTGGTGAGGAGGAGAGAGAAACATGGCAGGGAGCAGAGAGAAAGAGCAGCCACAGCTGGGCCCCCGCATGGCCACATATGCTTGAAACACAAATTAACAAAACAAATAGACAAATGTTGTGGCACCTTAAAGACTAACTATGGTATTTTAATGTGAGCATTTGTGGATTGAGCCCACTGGCTCTTTGGCTATAAACAGAGATGAGCACTTAACCCCAGAGTTGGTAACAACTGGCTTTCAATCAAGAGCAACCTTTTCCTAATAACAGGTATTCTAATTTGATGTCAGGTTTTGTCCCTGCAAGTGGTTCACAGTCTGTCTTACTCAAAACCAAGTCATATCTGACTCCTGGGTGCAGTGCTCATCTCCATTTGCAGCCAAAGAGCCAATACTGCCTGTGTTTGCAAATGTATACATGGCCATATGGCAGGCATGACTAGACCGCCCATGACTTTGGCTCCGCCCATAATGTTGGCTCCGCCCATGAAGTTGGATCTGCCTGCAATGTTCGATCCATCCACGGTGTGGTAGTAAAATTTTTAGCTTCCCATTACTGGGCAGAAAGTATGTTCAGACATGAGTAGCTGCTTACAATGAAATGCCATCAGCAACACCATTCAAAATGAAGGTGAAGTCCAAACAGTCACTTTGTTCATCAAGGACAAACTTTGCACATCGATGAGATATTTTTTATCTGGTTGCATAGAAGGAAAGCCTAGAGACAGTCCAGCAAGATTTCAATAATTTTCATTCAAAGATTAAACTCAGCTTGGACCAGTCTACACAAATAAACTTCCTAGGCACCACTATATCACACACCCATAGATGGATATAACTTCCTGCATGCCTCCAGCTTCCATCCATAGCACACAACAATACCCATTGTCTTCTCCAAGCCCTCAAGTAGAACTGTATCTGGTCAGGTCCATAAGACAGAGGCTCACAGCTCAAGGATTTATTAACCCCATTTCTCAGACTACAATGTCCATACAACATGGCTAAAGAACAAATTACCTGGGCAAGACAAATACCCGGAAGCAAACTACTGCAAGACAGGTCTAGAAAGGAAAGCAATTGAACACCACTAGTTGCCACTTTCAGTCCACAACTAAAACCTCTCCCATGCATAATGAAAGATCTTCAATCCATCTTGGACAAGAATGCTTCGTTCTCTAAGGCTCTTGGTGGAAGGCCTTTGCTGGCATACAGTCAATCCCCCTATCTCAAAGAACTATTGACACACAACACACTACACAAGAATGAAAGAGAGGTGGGAACTAAACCTTGATGCAAAACCAGATGTCAGTTGTGCCCCCATATTTACTCCAGCAACCCTAGAAGCCAACATTAAGGACAGTGTTCCTTGTTCCTCTGCCAATGTGGTTTAAGCCAACTTTTGCCAAAAAGAACCTTCTGCATTCAACATAGGACTTTTTAAAAACAAGGATACCTTTTGGATTTGGAGGAGCCTCAGAGATTCCTGAAGTGGGAGAATCCGGTTCCTTTCTGTCTTCATCTTCTGTCTGGAGCTCCTTCAGTTTTCCCTCCTGATGAATCTGTCTTTCCATGGATTTTAATCAAAATCTGCTCCTCCTTTGTTACCTGCAACAGCAGAGCAGAATTCTTTCAACTACAGTTCTTGGACCCCGGTTCACACAGGTCACTGGTGGCAAACTTATTTCACACGTGCCAGAGTTGACAATCTGAGCCCTTTCTGTGCGCATCCATGCAGTCACCTGAGCACAGAGTTTGTCCCGCCACTTTGCCCAGTAGCCCAATGGCTGTACTTCCTCCATCCCCCCACCACAGAGGTCATCCCACCCTTCTGCCTAGCAGCCTAATGGGAGCATTTCCACTCTGTGATAAATAAGTGTGTTTGGGTCGCAGTTTGGGCACGGGGTCTCTAAAGGGTTGGTCATCACTGACCTAGGTTAAATACTGTAGTCCCATTGCCTTGATTGGAACATTCAGTCTGAGCTGATTGCAGATGGAGTACAGAATGCTACTTCACCCAAACGAAAATCTGGGCTGTGGGGGCTCAATGGCTAAGAAACTCACCTTGTTAGGTGGGAGCCCAGCAAGTCAACAGTTCGAGACCTGAGTGCTGCATGATGGAATGAGCACCCATCTCTGTCCCAGCTCCTCCCAACCAATCAGTTCATAAGCAAGAAATTGCAAGTAGATAATTAGGGACCACTTCAGTGGGAAATGATCTTGGAGACATGACAGGAGCCTCATTCGGGCATCCCCTGAGCAGATTCTCCAGTATGAATGAATGAATGTTTATTAATTGATTAGTCTTACGACCTTAACAATAACATAACATAAGAGTTTAAAATGTACAATGCAATGAAGTGCAATAAAATACAATAAAAATACAGTAAGAATACAATAAATACAATATGTACATACCTGAACTGCTTAAAGAATGTAAACTGGAAAAGGTGTCTTAATACAATTAATACATAAATATCCATAGTCAGATAAGTGAATCTCCCTTGCAGGATACCCAAATTTGATTGACATATTCGATTCTTTTAGCTGAAGCTTTAATTATAAACTTGGCAGTTTTACATACAATGTGCATGTTAGAACCGAGAAGGAGATAGGACAGTTTGTTTTTTGACTCCCAAAAAGTTGTTTTTTCCAATAGGGATGGCAAGGTATTTAAATCTAATATCAGTGTACAACTGTTGATCTAATAAAATATAAGAGATATTTTCAACATTTGGAGAACCACATATGCATGTTCTTTCGTGACATGGTAAGTGGTGAAAATGCCCATGTTAGTAGCAGTGCCTGGGTGTGGCACATACTGCATCATGGATAAATGGTTGTGTGTATCTTTAAAGGTCATTCCAGAAAACGGCCAGCTGCTCAGGGTCAGCAGTAATGAGTGAGTCTCTGTGCATTAGAAGAGGCACGCCCAAAGCCAAGTTGCCTCACCTTAATGGACTGGTCACCTTGCTGGAGTGCTCATCTTGAAGGTAACCTTATGATCCAGTCACTTTGTGACTTTGCCACTTCGTGGTAGTGACTCTGTGTCAGTGGACACAAACAGCTTGCGTAGTTGGTGTTTGTCTTGGTGCTTGCTTCTAACCAAGAACTTTGCAAAGCCATGCTGCAGAAGAGGAATTTGCCTAACAGCTGTTTTTCTCAAGGCCTGCAAGTGTCTGCAAGGAACCAACAAGAGACTCTGTGATAGCTTACTGGGTAAGCAGAGAGTGAGAGCTAAAACTACCTAAAGACTGTGAACTCTTGTATACAGTATATGTCATTCCTGAATGCTGAAGTCAAGCCTGTTGTTTTTCCACCACTGTAAATACTTTCTCCTGCACCTCACCTCGTGAATAAAAGTGTTTCTGTTTTCTTTACAAGAACTCTTTGCCTGTTATTTCTGGGCTCCCAAGCCACAAATCATCAACACTGAAGGCAAGGGTGTGGCAGGGGCAAATCCGCTCTAGAATCCTCTGTCAGCCCGTATCTATTCATAGAGTCTAATAGCTCGAATGTGGCTCTACAATACGCCCTTCTTAAAGGATAAGGGAGGCACATCAAAACATATTTTTCAGGTTGAAATGCAATTTTGCTAGCAGCCAGCCACCTTAAAGAACCACTTTTGACCAGTAGTTCCAAGTCAGGTTGCGCACTGATATCTAAGACTCTCTGTTTAAAAATTTCCTTGGCCTGAGTGGCCACTGAGAGCAAATACTTAACTGAGAACCCATGATGAGAAATTACTTTGCAGAGTTGATTAACCCAGGTCTTGGGATGAACCCACCCAGTTATACATCTCTGCCCGTGGGGACCCAAGTGGTGCGGTGGAAGTCCTTTCCAGGTGCCTGAAGGCTGTTAAGGTCTGGATGGGGGACAACGGGCTACAGCTGAATCCTGGCAAGACTGAGTGGCTGTGGGTACGGGGGCCTGTGTTAACACAGGAGTTGCCATCTTTGGTGCTGGATGGGGCAGCCCTGCTCCAGACAGACCCGGTGCGTAACCTGGGGGTCCTCCTGGACTCACGGCTACTGTTCAAAGATCAGGTGGCAGCCGTGGCCAGGAGGGCTTTTGCACAACTTCGTGTAATACGCCAGTTACGCCCCCTCCTGGACCGGGACTCCTTGCTCATGGTCACACATGCCTTGGTCACCTCCAGACTTGATTACTGTAATGCGCTCTACATGGGGCTGCCCCTGATGACCATCCGGAGACTCCAGCTGGTGCAAAATGCGGCGGCCCGGGTAGTGGCGGGGTGTGGGCGTTATGCTCGTGCTTCGCCGCTACTCCGGGAGCTGCACTGGTTGCCAGTATGTCTCCGGGTGCAATTCAAGGTGCTGGTTATTACCTTTAAAGCCCTATATGGTAGTGGGCCAGGATACCTAAGAGACCGCGTCACCCCAAGAACATCTGTCCGGCCCACCAGGGCGGATCGGAGAGGCTCCCTTGTTGTTCCATCAGCTAGAGAGGCACACCTCTCTAGCACTAGGAGGAGGGCCTTCTCCGTGTCCGCCCCAACCCTCTGGAACCTCCTGCCCATCGAACTGCGCCTGCAGACGGAGCTCTTGCCCTTCCGGAAGGGCTTGAAAACCTGGCTGGCAGGACATATTTGGGGACCAGGGAACACGGGTTCCCATACTAAGTGGCTTACTTAAGGAGTGCCACTTTGGATCTGAACCAGGGGGATACTGGCGTGTAGTTTGTACTGTTTTTTAACTTTAAATGATTTTAGATAATCTTTAAACTTCATGATTTTATATGTTTTTATCTTTTACCTCTGTTTTATGACGATGTAAGCCGCCCAGAGTCGGGTTCTCCCGAGTGGGGCGGGGTAATAAATTCAATAAAATAAATAATAATAAATAAATAATAAATCTGTTCGGTTAAGCATAATTTGGGAAGCTTATTTGAATCCATTGATTGGATTCTCAATCAATATGAGAATGTTTTAGATACTAAATGGCTATACACAGAGTGGAAGCCCAATTCTGCTCTGACTGCAGGAGCAGATGTGTAGCTATCAGTTCCTAAAATACTTCTTAGGAACTGGGACTATTTGTTCCAGAAGTGGGGCTCTATTTAGACCCCACAATTCTGCCCCGTAAGACAGCATTGGGAAATTTTTTGCCCCAAACACTTTTAAAATTGGGGACAGAGTGCCATGATGATGATGATTAAATAGTTGATACAGTCTCTTTGTACTTATGGCAGCCCTTAATGAAATTCTCTTAAAATTATTTAGCCATGTCGGTGTATTGGAGAAAACCACTCCAATATAGTTAAAAGAGTTATCTTGTTCAATAGGTTCCCCATTTATCTGTCATTTATAGGTTTTGCTTCTCCCAATAAAAACCAACACTTTGGATTTGTTTTTGTTGATATTTAAAACATTTTGAACACAATATGCATTTAGTTTTTGAAGCAATCTCCTCAGACCTATTTGTGAGTGAGCCATTAAAATCATATCATCAACATATAAAAGAGTACACTAGTACATCGGATAACGATGATACTTGGTTCCACAAGTCTCGTCGTTATCCGGTTTTTAACGTTGTGCGATGCATTGATCGCACAACATTAAAAAAGCCCTGTTTTCCTGGAGCCTGCAGCAAGCCAGAACGTCGGGATTTGAATCCTGACATTTTGGCTTGCTGCAGCCTCCAGGGAGGTGGGGGAACTTTGGAAACAGCTTGGATCAGGTCTTCCGACCTTCCTGGAGCCGGCATTTCGGGCTCTCCGACCTCCCTGCTGGCTCCAGGGAGATCAGAGGACCCGATCCAAGCTGTTTCTGGGCTTCCCCGACATCCATTTTTTAAACCTATTTTGGGCTCTCTGACCTCCCTGCTGGCTCTGGGGAGATCAGAGGACCCGATCCAAGCTGTTTCTGGGTTTTCTTGATGTCCCCAGCCAGTACAACAAGCCAAAACGTCAGGGTTCGAACCCTGACAGTTTGGCTTGCTCCACTGGCCGGGGACGTTGGGGAAGCCCAGAAACAGCTTGGATCGGGTCCTCTGATCTCCCTAGAGCAGGCTGGGGGGGGGGGTGTCAGAGAGCCCAAAATGCGTTAAAAAACGGACTTTTTTAAAACCCATTTCAGGCTCTCTGATCCCCCTGCCTGCTCCAGGGAGATCAGAGGACCTGATCTACAACTGCAGGGTGGCTGGGGAAGCCGACGGGGATTCCCCGTCGGCTTCCCTAGCCACCTGCCCATGGCTCTGCAGCTGTGGGGTGGCTGGGGAAGCCAACGGGGAGGCCCCCCATCAGCTTTCCAGCCACCCCACCCCTGCCTCCGCAGCTGAAGGGTGTCTGGGAAGCTGAACGGTGAACCCCGTTCAGCTTTCCAGCCACCCTGCTGCTACAAAACGACTGCATTGGATAACGCTAACAGATCATTTTCCGATGCAAAATTTCATTGGAAATTTTGCATTGTTATCCGATTTTAGCATTATCCGATGCAGTCATTATCCGAGGTATTACTGTATTACTGTGTTTATCAAGAGCCTTTAACATATGGGTCTCTGTATCAAACAGGAATCCTGTTAAGTCATTAATATAAAGATTAAAAAGCATTGGTGCTAAAGTGCATTGCTAAAATCAATGCTCTTCGTTAATGAACCATTTACACTAGTTTGCACTTTCAGGTATGTATTTGAATATAGAGCTGTAACTAAGAATAACAGTCTAGGTTCCATTTTTTAGGGTAACCAGTTTCTCCCACAACATGTTTCTGTCAGTCGAATCAAAGGCTCCTCTAAGATCTATAAATACAGCAAATAATTTCTTTTTATTTCTTAATTGTTTTGTGAGAAAGTGATATAAAATAAAACAATTGTCTATTGTAGATCTTTCTTGTCTAAAACCAGCTTGTTCCTCCAGTAAAATATTATTTTCCATAACCCTGTCTACTATTTTGCTCGGCAAATGCTTGGCATACATTTTAGCCACTATTCCAATGAGGCTTATCAGTCTACAGTTTTTAGGATCACCTTGCTCTCCTTTTCTGTAAACTGGCGCTACATGGCAACCTCCCATCCAACTGGAATGAAACCTGTATTATTTATAAACGTAAAAAGTCCAGCTAGCAGAGGGGCCCATCAGTCACAATGAGTCTTTAACAGCTCTGGAGGTAAAAAAAAATCTTCCCTGGGAGCCTTATTGGGCTTTAATGATTGTGTTAGATATTTAAATGTCCTAGCGGCGGGAAAATCGCCGCTACCAATTGGTCAGTGGGCTGGGTCAAGCAGGGTATTTAATCCCCTGCTGACCCAGCCGTTGTTGTTGTTGTCTGTGCTATCCACAATAAACAGACGTGTTGTTTGGTTCACCCTTAATGGCTTCCGTGTCCTCACTCCCGCGCCCTGATCTCCGGATCTAACACTGGCGACGAAGGTGGGATATTGAGGAACGGACCAGAACCATCACACACACCAGAGCCACCACTCACGAAGGCACCTCGCCATGGCTGCTTACGTTCCACCGGCTCCCTTCCAACCGAAGGACGAGAGATGGAAGAGCTATATGGACCGTTTTGAGTTCTCCCTGCTAGCTGCGGAACTGGGAGAGATAGCATCGGAGCGGAAGAAGGCGTTCTTCCTCACCCACTGCGGAGCCAAGGTCTACGAAGTGGCCCAGTCCCTGGTGGATCCAACACCAATCCTGGACGTCTCATGGGAAGCACTACAGTTGGCCCTCAAGAACCACTATGCGCCGGAGCCATCGAAGTTCGTGTTCCGGATCCAGTTCCGGGACCGATTCCAGATGCCAGGGGAAACCATCGGCGAGTACGTGGCCGCCCTAAGGGCAGCAGCCGTCCCGGCGATATTCGGGCCATTCCTCGAGGACTCCCTGACCGAGCAGCTTATCAGAGGAGTCCGCGACAACAAGCTCCGGAAGAGGCTATTGGCCCGGAGAGACCTGACCCTGGCCGGGGCCATCGAGGAGGCCAGAGCTTTCGAGCTCTCAATGTCGACCGCATCCTCCCTCAACCGGTCCCCGTCGGCGCCCCGCCAAGCCTCCGCTCACTATCAAGACGTCGTTTCTGACGAGGACGAGGAGGAAGAAGCAGAGGTGTGCGCGACCGACGGGGGAAACTCGGGCAGGAGCGGCCAGCGCTGCGCCAGCTGCGGAGGGCCACACCAGCGGGCACATTGCCGCTTCAGGGAGGCCATCTGCCGCTATTGCGACAAGCGGGGACACATTGGGAAGGTCTGCCGGGCAAGGCAAGCGGAGAACCAAGCTGACCGGCAGATTCAAAAGTTCCCGCCGGGCAAGATGGCTGCCAAACAGAGGACAAATCAGAGGCGCCAGGGACGCAACAGCGGCAAATTCGAAGATGCAGAGACGCACACACTCACGATAAGCCACACCGCCACACAGAAGGGAGAGAAGTACCACGCCACAGTCACGATCGACGGGGCAGAGTGTCCGATGGAGGTCGACTCTGGGGCCGCCATATCCATCATCCCGTGGAGGTGGATGAAGAAGACATTCCCGGCCCTAAAAGAATCAGACCTCCAGACCCAGCGGATCCGAATCAAGGACTGCCAAGGCAAGTTCCTTCCCGTCGCAGGACAGAAGTGGGTCCGTGTCAAGTACGGACCGAAGGAAGAAAGCCTACCGCTGACCATAGTCCACGGTAACATCCCGACGCTACTGGGCACAAACTGGTTCCCCGCCCTGGGACTGTCCATCGCTGGCATCCACAACACTGCGACTGACCAGCCCGGGGACGCCTCGCTGAGGGACGACCTGATGGCCGAATTCCAGGACGTTTTCGGGGAAGGATTGGGCAGGTATGTGGGGTCCCCTATTTCATTTGCACTCAACCCGAGCGTTGCCCCCATCCGACTTAAGGCCCGGAGAGTCCCACTGGCGCTCAAGCCCAGGGTCGAGAAGGAGCTCGACAAGCTGGTCGCCCAGGGAATCCTCGTTCCCGTAGACCATGCTCGGTGGGAGACCCCCATAGTGACCCCCATCAAACCGGACGGGTCAGTGCGCATCTGTGCGGACTACAAATGCACAATCAACAAGGCATTAGAGCCGAGCGCGTACCCGGTTCCCGTCATAGACCACTTACTCCATTCACTGGGCCCTGGCAAGATCTTTGCCAAGCTGGACCTGGCCCAAGCGTACCAACAGCTTCTGGTGGATGACACTACGGCCGAAGCCCAGACCATTGTCACACACCGGGGGGCATTCAAGTGCACGAGGCTACAGTTCGGGGTCAGCATAGCTCCGGGACTGTTTCAGAGCACGATGGAAAGGCTCCTCCAAGGACTCCCGGGGGTGGTACCCTATTTCGATGATGTCCTGATAATTGCGGGGGATCCCGGGCAGCTCAAGGACAGGGTCGCCGCTGTCCTGGCTAAATTCAGGGCCGCTGGGCTCAGGGTGAGACGGGATAAGTGCCTGTTGGGGGTCCCCTCCGTGGACTTCTTAGGTTTCCACATCGACGCCGAAGGCATCCACCCAACGAAGGGAAAAGTGGAAGCGATTCGGAACGCCCCGGCCCCGAAAAACAAGCAGGAGCTGCAGGCGTTCCTGGGACTCCTGAATTTCTACGCGACCTTCCTGAAAGGAAAGGCCACCGCGGCTGAGCCCCTACACAGACTGTTGGCCACGAAGGCAGAGTGGGTGTGGGGACCCGAGCAAAAGTCAGCTTTCGCTGCTGTAAAAAATCTTCTCTCCCAGGACAGTTTCCTGATCCAATACAACGCGACCCTGCCACTGGTCCTCGCCTGCGACGCGTCTCCCTACGGCGTCGGCGCAGTCCTGGCCCACCGACTGCCCAACAGCCTCGAGGCGCCCATCGCCTATTACTCCAGGACCATGTCGCCGACGGAGAGGAACTACGGCCAGATCGACTAGGAGGCGCTGGCGGCAGTGGCAGGGGTAAGAAAATTCCATGACTACTTGTACGGCCGGGACTTTGAACTTGTGACTGATCATAAGCCCCTGTTGGGACTCCTGGCTGGCGACCGGCCTACACCCTCTGCCTTGTCCCCCCGGATGCAAAGGTGGGCCATTTTCCTGTCGGGGTACTCGTACACTTTAGTCTACCGGCCCGGGAAACACATGGGAAATGCTGACGCCTTGAGCAGATGCCCCCTCCCGACCCAGGAAGGCGCAGAAAAGGGGGAAACATCGGTTCTTGCCCTGGACATCCTGGACTCTGCCCCCACTACGTCGGCCGAGGTTGCCAGGGCGACGGCGCGGGACGCCGAACTTCGGGCCGTTTCCAGCTGGGTTCAACGGGGGTGGCCGGACAAGGGGGAAGGGGAGTTCAAGGTATATTTCGACATAAAAGACGAAATGTGCTGTGTGGGGGGTTGCTTGCTGTGGGGGGACCGGGTAGTGGTGCCCAGAAAAATCCGCCCCAAGGTCCTAGAAACACTGCATGCCAGCCACCCGGGAATAGTAAAGATGAAGGGGTTAGCCCGAAGTTACGTGTGGTGGCCTGGTATTGACAAGGACATAGAGTCGTGGGTGGCCAAATGTACACCTTGCCAATCGTCACGACCCAATCCACCAGCAGCCCCGGTCAGAGAATGGGAACAGCCCTCGGGCCCATGGCAGAGGATTCACATCGACCTCGCCGGCCCATTCCACGGCCAAACATTCCTGATTGTAGTGGATGCCTACTCGAAATGGTTGGAGGTCCGACTCCTGAGTAGCACCACAGCCAGAGCAATGATCCGGGAACTCAGACAACTCTTTTCCACACACGGCATTCCCGACACCCTAGTCTCTGACAACGGGCCTCAGTTCACGGCCACTGAGTTCGAACAGTACCTGGCATCCCTAGGAACCAGGCACGCTCTCACATCCCCGTTCAGGGCACAAGGGAATGGGCAGGCCGAGAGATTCGTGCGCAGCGCAAAGGAGGCCCTGGAAAGGCTAGGACCCGGGGACTGGCAGGAACGCGTAGACACGTTCTTGTTGGCCCAACACAACCTTCCCTGCGCTGCCACGGGAAGGGCCCCCGCAGAGTTACTCATGGGTAGGAGACTCCGTTGTCAGCTTGACCGGTTACACCCTAGGTACTCTCCAGACAAGTTCAGGGGGGACCAACCACAGGGCCGGACACTGGCCATTGACTCACCAATCTTCGCTAGGAACTACGCGTCGGGCCACCCGTGGGAAGAGGGAACCGTCAGTGAAATGCTGGGTCCCTACACCTACAAGGTTCGCCTCGCTGATGGTCGGACATGGAAACGCCATGTCGACCAGCTCAGGAGGCGAACGAGTCCCGACACGGATAGCAACCTCCCCCGGGAAGTGCAGACCGGCGCTGAGCCAGACATGCACCCGATGGACGAACCGGTCACCGACCCGGTTCGGCCAGAAAACAGCCCCATTCACGCAGCACCATCACCGGCCAGCTTACCATGTGGAACAGGCTCACCCCCGGTCACCGCGGAGCCCGACGCTCACATTCCGGATCCGCCCCCGGCCCAGCCAGGGCAGAGCGAGAGCGACAGGTCCGCTCTGCTCGATGCCCCAGCGCCGACTGAACTGCGCAGGTCCGATCGAGTAAGAACACGCCCCCGTCACCTGGAGGATTTTGTATGCAAATAGCAGACTGGGGCATTCTGGGGGGAAGGGGTGTTAGATATTTAAATGTCCTAGCGGCGGGAAAATCGCCGCTACCAATTGGTCAGTGGGCTGGGTCAAGCAGGGTATTTAATCCCCTGCTGACCCAGCCGTTGTTGTTGTTGTCTGTGCTATCCACAATAAACAGACGTGTTGTTTGGTTCACCCTTAATGGCTTCCGTGTCCTCACTCCCGCGCCCTGATCTCCGGATCTAACAGATTGAATAATGGTTTTTATTTCAGCCATGGAAACAGTAGGCCATAATGAAAGGCTATCAGTAGAGGCAGAAAGTGAGGAGGACCTAAAGAAGCTCCTGATTAGGTTGAATGAGGAAAGTGCAAAAGCTGGCTTGAGACTCAATATAAAAAAAAAAAAACCAAGATAATGGCAACAGGCCCTATCAGTCCCTGGAAAATAGATGGGGAAGAAGTAGAAGCAGTGGCAGATTTTACTTTCCTAGGATCAAAGCTCACCGCTGATGGTGATTGCAGTCATGAAATAAAAAGGCAACTGATTCTTGGGAGGCAAGTAATGAGAAACCTGGGGAGCATAGTGAAAAGTAGAGACATCAAATTACAAACAAAGATTCAGCTAGTCAAAGCAATGGTATTCCCGGTGGTAATGTATGGTTGTGAGAGCTGGACCATTAGGAAAGCTGAGCGCAGAAGAATAGACGCCTTTGAGATTATGGTGTTGGAGGAGAGTTTTGAGAGTCCCCTGGACACTGAGGAGAACAAATAGGTCAATCTTGGAGGAGATCAACCCTGACTGCTCCTTAGAGGGTCAAATAATAAAGATGAAGCTAAAGTACTTTGGACATCAAATGAGAAGAGAAGATTCGCTTGAGAAAGCCTTGATGCTTGGAAAGGTGGAGGGCAAAAGAAGAAAGGGGCGGCCCAAAATGAGATGGCTAGATGGTATTGTAGAGACAATGGGCACAGAGCTGACCGAGTTGAGGGGGATGGTGGAGGACAGGAGTGCCTGGCGGACAGTGGTCCATGGGGTCACAGAGGGTAGGAATCGACTGTGCGACTGAACAACAACAACAATCAGTAGAGGGGAAATCTGCGCTCAGATTGTAGGTTCTGCCTAGATTTGAGTTAGAAAACAAATTAGCACAATAATCTTCCCAAACTGAGGCTGGAACTGGGATATCTAATTGGAATTTTCCAAATCTGAGCCTGTTGCAAATCTAAAAAGATTTTTTAAAGACTTAGTATCAACCTTGGCCCAGTTTAGTTTTCTTTCCTGCCTCACCTCAAAGTTAGCCACTATCCCCTTATCATGGGATGTAAAAGGCCTTGTATCTGAACTGCCTTTAAATGAGACTCTCTCATTAGTGCCTGTATACCAGAAAACAACTCAATCTTATCCCTAGAAACACAAATATAGTCTAGCACACTGCTAGAGTTACATGCATGATAGGTAAAAGGGTGTTTAAGAATGGGATCCTTAACACCTAGAATATAAAGAATACATTCGTAGATCACAGAGACCAACATTTTTCCACAGGGATGGGCCAAAAACTGAACCATGCTAATTTAGCCTCATCTTCTTCTTCAGTCAACCAAGTCTCCTGGAGTGCAATGATATCAAACCTTGATAGAAACTCCAACAAATCACCGTCCAATGTTCTGGTCTTCCATCCAGCAATATTCCAGGACAATAGCTGGATGAAATCTTTCTGCTGGGAGTTGCTGTGGAGATGTGGCAGGGTGTTTATATTATAAATTGGAACACAGGCATTTTCTAGTCACCCCAAGGTGATATTGTCCAGGATACCATCAGTGTCATAAAATATGCACTGATATGACCTCTCTTTATCTTCAACTCCACTTGGTTATTGGATGGGCTCCAACAAGCTTTGTGGAAATTGATTGTTTAACTGGTTGACAAGTTGAACAAATAACAGAGTCAGGAGGAAGTGTTGATAGATGCGGAGTGATTGTTTTGAATGCAGAGGTGTGAGAAACCATAATAGGTAGAAACTTAGGATTTTCTTTCTCTTCCTTATCCACTGAATTCTGCTGAGATGGTACTTTAGTTGTGGAAAGCTCAATTAGTGGTTCAGCAGTGGCCATAGTAGCCAGGAGTGTTTTCTTAAGACTGTCCAGCCTTTGCCGAATATCTACTTGGTCCACCTTAGGCAGAACTTCAAAAGACCTAATAAGTGTGGCCTCTTCTGCATCTAACTTGGCCTCCTTCTGAATGTTCATATTCCCATCATCTAATTTGGCCAAGGGCAAACTGGAGACAGAGACAATGTTGTTAACAACAGACTTGGTGTTTTCCAGACTGCATAGACCAAAAACATCAGGACTGATCGAGGGAGTTACCACTCCATCACGAAAAACCCTAGTTGGGATGATCTGAATGGACACAAGGAAAGAGTTCATTTTAAGCAACATGTGAGGTATGGTAGATTGCTTAAATGTCAATAAGATTCGCTTACTGCCAACCAAGCTTGGTAAGCACAGCTTTAAGCAAATCCATCTGGTTAAGATGGCAGCATAGAGGTTGTCACAGAGAAGTTACAATTGCTATTCTACACCACCAACAACTGGAAATAAGGCTGTTCATAGTTATATGAAGGGCAACCTGGTTCGGTTGCAAAGAGCGGGCCAGTGAGGTATTTTCACAATTTTCACTGTGCACTTGCCATCCTCTATCAATGCATAAGTTGCCCTCTCTCTTAACTTGACATTTATTTTCCTTTTGTCCTAGGGAAGATTGTTTAGCTAGATTATTCATTTGGGACTGAGCTTCAAGAAATGTTGACAGTCTTTCTGTTTGCTTACTTGCAAAGGCTTCAAAATCAGATTTTAAGATGTCCAAATTTTCCCCAATGGCAGCCAGCTGCTCAAAAACCGAAGTAACAGTATGGAGACATTGTGTTGCCATAAACTCAGCCAAGATGAGCTTTTCTCCTTCCCCATCCTGCACACTTTTAGGAGAGACTGGAGGGCTGATAGCATGGGAGAGATGGCAAGGGAGAGTGGATACAAAGTCCGCCCAGTCTATTAAATCACCCTTTTGTTGCTTCCTTGCTTGAGACTTGGCAAGAGCCCCGGGTGCATTAAGAGTAGGGATTGGGGGGGGGGGGAGGCTTACTTACTGTCTATTCTTGCATAAAGAGTTCATCAATTTTTGGTTGCTTGGCTGACTTTAAAAGATGCTGTGAACCTCAGCTGGCTCTGTGATGCTTTTTTCTCTTTCCCATTTCTAAATTGGCACGGTTTTTGTTGTCCTTTCCTTTTGTTGCCTGAATTACACCTTCAACTCTGAATTATTTGTTCAGGCTAGGCTACTTCCATCAACCTGAGTCAGCATTCTTACAAGTTCGCACTCGATGGGGAAAAAATCCAGGACACTTGCAACGATAGGCTCAAAGCATGGTTTTAACAGCATCCTGATAAAATACCAGGGAGGCAGGTCTCACAAAGTACAACAAGGCTAAAAAACACTGATACACTGGTACCATGGATAACGTTAAGACTTGGTTCCACAAGTCTTAACTTTATGCGATTTTTAGCCTTATCCGATACATGTATTGGATAGCGTTAAAATCCTATGGAGCTGTCTCAGATAACGTCAACTCCATAGAGATACATTGTAACCGGCAAATGTTCTCCACGGGCGGGCACACGCGTGTCAGATGGGGGTTGGGGAGGCTACGGGGAAAATCACCGTGGCCTCTCCAGCCCCCGTCTGACACACGTGCGCCTGCACGGTGTTTGGAAAGGGTACAGGGGAACATCCCCGTACCCTTTCCAAACACCGTGCAGGCAGGCGCGCGCGTGTCAGATGGGGTTTGGGGAGGCTACGGGGAAGATCTCTGTAACCTCCCCAGCCCCCGTCTGACACGCGCACGCCAGCATGGTGTTTTTATTTTTTTTTATTTTTTTTATTTACTCCAATGTTTATATCGCCCTACTCAGTTGGGCCGACTCAGGGCGGTTCACAAACACAGAGTAAACAGCAAGTTTATAGACACATCATGTAAATATAAAAAGAGAGAAAAAATCAATATCAACACCATAAAACAACTCAACATTGTTACGTCATAAAAAGTTCAGTAAGTATCAATTTCAAACAACAATCAAAAATTACAAAATTCATCAAATTTACACAAAGATTTTAACATTATCAAAAAGTCCTGCTGCCGCTGCGGCTTTTAAACGTAGCCTCCGGGGCAGGTGGAGGGAGTTCAGGCTGGGCGCAGCGGTAACCTCTTCCCCCGGCCGCAGGTGTGTTCCGTGGTGGCGGGGCGAGCAATGCTCTGCCGGGGAAGTCCTTCTGCCACTGCGGCTTTTAAACAGAAGCCTCTGGGGCAGGTGGAGGGAGTCCCGTCTGGGCGCGGCGGTAGCCTCTTCCCCCGGCCGCAGGTGTGTTCCGTGGCGGTGGGGCGAGCAATGCTCTGCTGGGGGAAATCCTGCCGCCGCTGCGGCTTTTAAATGGAAGTCTCCGGGGCAGGTGGAGGGAGTCCCATCTGGGCGCGGCGGTAGCCTCTTCCCCTGGCTGCAGGTGTGTTCCGTGGCGGCGGGGCGAGCAAAGCTCTTCCCCGTACCCTTTCCAAACATCGTGCGGGCAGGCGCTGGGGGGTTGGATTGGGTAGATGTTCTACCCAATCCAACTCCCCCCTCACGATTGTACCAGATAATGCTAAAAATCACATTATCGATGCAAGATTTTTCCAAAAATCTTGAATCGTTATGCGGTTTTAGCGCTATCCGGTACAATCGATATCCGGGGTATTACTGTAGTTTTAAAATAAGCTTGAATCTAAAAAACCTTTCGGCTTGTATTAAAAGCTGCAGAAAAGAATTGTTTTAAAAAATAAGTAAGATTGTTTTAAAAAATCTAAGTAAAACTTTATAAAAGAGCTATTTAAAACTGTAAAACTATTTTTAAAAGATAAAAAGGACTAGAGCAGCACGGAGATAAAATATTGCTACCTCACCCAACCGGAACGGATTCTACTTTGGTTATTATCCAGATATCTGCCTTCATCAAGCAAATAGACATTGTGCCACCTGCAACAACAGGGATGGGGCATTTCGGTGTTTTTTTCCTAGCAAGCCAACTCCCCCAAATTATCCAGGATATTCCATGACAATGTTTTGTGAATTCCAGCCTAATAATCAACACCTCAGACCCACCAGTATTGGCTCGCTCATAACCGGTCAAGCCTAGTCTTCTGTTTCTGTAGTCTCTAGGAGTTCAGTTCCTGCCACAATAATTCCAGGGCATTGTAGTTCTTTGGGAGGAGCTCTCTATAGAAGGAAAAGAGATTTCAGACTTCAACTCCCGGGAGAGATTGCATCAGGAAATGTAAGCTTAAAATGGACCTTCAGTTCATGAAGTCTTGTTAAAGAGTGAGGGAAGTGTAAATGCCTGAAGAACAGGTCACTGGATGGGAATCCCCCAATTCTTTAGTTCATTATAATATAAATTGCTTATTCTCCTGGTAATACCAAACAACAACAACAACAATTATGGATTGTATGTCTCAGAAGAAGGACCAGAAAGAACTCTCCCCATCTCCACCTCAAATATATGATGCATAGACAATCACTATCTCTTTTGATCTCTGGCACTTATTTTTGCAATGCTAATTCATTTTTCCTATTTCACCTTTTGTTCCTGCTCAGAAACCGCCATGATTCCTTTAACTCACCCAGATAATCTCAACATCCTAGGAAAGATCACAATCCAGGTGCAAAGGAGCAGCCACTTTTGGTGAAATCTATTAAAAGATTAGATTTGATGTAGGATAAATATTTAAAGTGAAAACCTAGCAGAAGTAAGCACTGACATTTGGTAGTCTTTCTTTGGAATTCTTTCTTGCCTTCTGCTGGAACCTGATACTTAATTAGAATTCCTTGCCTTCCCCTTTTATCACTTCCAGCTTCCCATTGCCCTTTACAATTACTCCAGCTGCCCAGAATTGTCCCTTAGAACTTGCAAGGAGTTTTGGGATTTGTAGTTCAGGGCAAAACTGAAATCAGGTGTAATGGAACTTCAGAAATCCCTTGTGTAATGGGGGAAATTTGGAGGGATTTTATCTATTCACTTTGATGGTTTTTATCATTAAATTGCTGCCTTTATTCTTTCAATTGTTTAACTTCCACATGTTATCCATTCATGAAGCAATACATTTAAAGAGCATAAATGGACACAATGGCTGATATTCATTTGTTTGTAGCAATTTTCACTAGAGTAATTCCTTTTGGGTATGGTGAGTCAACTCACCGTAAATTCCTTTGGTTGAAATGGACCTACTCTATTTTCAATTTAGGATTTCTTCTTCTTCCGTGTCTAAACTAGATGAGAAAAGGACTTCTGGGATTTGGAGTTCTGAGCAAAGCTGAAATCACAACTAAAGGAACTTCAGAAATCTCTTGTTTAAGGAAAAACCTATTTGTGATGCCTTTTTATGTCTTCTGTTTCATGATTTTATCATTAAACTGCTGTCTATATTCTTCTTCAGCTTCCACATGTAGTCCATTCATAAGGCAATAAATTTAAAGAACACAAATGAGCACAATGGGTGATAATCATTTGTTTGAAGTAATTTTCAGTAGAGTAAGCTCACTAATTCCTTTGGGGTTTGGTGAGTCAACTCTGCATAAGTTCCTTTGATTGAAATGGACCTACTCTATTATCTTTTACTTTAGGATAGAAGGTAAGAAGCAACTAAAGTAGGGCTGTTTGAGGTAATGAAAACTCCTTGGCTCACAAAGTGAAGAAGAAGAGATAGCTGAAGCCAACTATGTGATTCCAGAGGGACGAGGGACGAAATAAATCCTGAAAAGAGAATTCTGCTTCCTCTTCCTTGCAAAGAGATGATGGGTTGAAATGATTTTTGCTGGAGAAACTCTGCTAAAGGGATATTCAAATAAGACTTCTTTCATGTCATCATGATATTTTCCCGCCAATGTGGCCCCTGATTATCTACTTGCCATTTCTTCCTTTCAATGTGCTAGGTTGATAAGAGCTGGGACAGAGATGGGTGCTCATTCCCATCATGCAGTACCCAGGTCTCAAACTGTTGACTTCCTGACCTCTCAGCTAACATGGTGAGCTTCTTAACCAGTGAGCCACCCAAGCACTGGTTTTCAGTTGCGTGACCTAGTGTCATGTACTCCATCTGCAAGCAGCTGAGACTGACTTTTCCAATGAAGGAAATGGGGCTACTTAACCTATGTGAACCCAGGTATAAGAACTGTACTCATAACAGGAGATGGGACACAGAAAGGCATTCAAAGCATTGTGCCTTACCCGGGGCTCCAACTGTCAACTTGCCGGACTTCCAGCTAACAAGGCGAGTTTCTTAACCACTGAGTCATCAAAGCACTGGCAGACGATGACTGCCTAGTATGAAAGGTACCCTGGTGGCCAACCTTGGCAGGACATCTGTTCTTGGGCTTTAATTCCCAGGAGCCCAAGTCAGCACACCTGCTCATCAGGGCTTCTAGGAATTGAAGTCCAAGAAGAGCTGGAAGATTTGCCATCACTGCACTGTGATGAACTAGGTAAATGACCCATTTTGTGGGAAGAAACTTTAAGAAATGCCATTCCAGATATGATTTTTCAACAGTATGAAGCAGAAAGCCAACCTTTGATGGAAAAATGATTGAGAGGTCGTGTGGTACAATTCTACTCTACACATGTTGCCTTCTTTACCTTTTTAAATGTTTGTTTTTTCTACTGAGGGAATGTGTTGATGTAGTGCAAGTTCTGAGAGTAAATAAAACAGAACAACAAAAGTAGGCAAAAAGTGTTGCGGCACCTTAAGGGCTAATACCTGTATTTAACTATTACAGGAGTTAGTCTTTAAGGTGCCACAACGTTGTTAATTTTTGTCATTTTTTTGCTGTTCTGTATTGCTTACACTCAGATAGGCTTGCACAGACTAACATGGCTACCACTTCAGACATTTCTACTCTTAAAATGTTTCACACTAATATCAATTTGTTGATGTATTATGGTCTAACTATCTTAAGCCTTTCCATATGAGCATCAAAGTTGATTCATTCACACCTCTATAAATTTTAAATACTCTTAAAGTTTGAATCCCCTCTGAAGCTTTCCCTCCTCAGCAAAAATATCTATTTATTTCCTACCAACCTGAAACACATGATTGATTATCGGCTTAGCTTGAGATTTGACACATAAAAGGTTGTTATAACAGCTTAATTTCCTAAAGACGTCTTTCACACTCTGCTCTTTGCTGGTATCATCAGGTAGATAGATGTGTGTGGTGCAAAGAAAAGGAGGTTATTTGTTTTTTTGCTTTGTATTCTTAATTCTTATGCCAATGACCCAGTGTGATATACACTAGTACCCCGAATAACGTTATGACTTGGTTCCACAAGTCCCGTCGTTATACGGTTTTTAACGTTGTGCGATACATTGAACACACAATGTTAAAAAAAGCCCTGTTTCCCTGGAGGCTGCAGGAAGTGAGAACGTCGGGATTTGAATCCTGACATTTTGGCTTGCTGCTGCCTCCAGGGAGGTGGGGGAACTTTGGAAACAGCTTGGAGCGGGTCTCCCCACCTCCCTGGACCCGGCGGGGGGGTCAGAGACCCCAAAATTGGTAAAAAAAAGTCTGGTTTTTTTTTTTTACCAATTTTGGGGTTTCTAACCCCCCCCCCCGGCCGGGTCCAGGGAGGTGGGCAGACCTGATCCAAGGTGTTTCTGGGCTTCCCCGACGTCCTGAGCCAGTGCAGCAAGCCAGAATGTCAGCGTTCGAATCCCGATGTTCTGGCTTCCTGCACTGGCTCAGGACGTCGGGGAAGCCCAGAAACACCTTGGATCGGGTCCCCACACCTCCCTGGACCCAGCGGGGGGGTCAGAAACCCCAAAATTGGTAAAAAAAAAACGGACTTTTTTTTTACCAATTTTGGGGGCTCTGACCCCCCCCCCGGCCGGGTCCAGGGAGGTGTGGGGACTCGCTCCAAGCGGTTTCCAAAGTTCTCCCACCTCCCTTGAGGCTGCAGCAAGGCAAAATGTCAGGATTCGAATCCCAACATTCTGGCTTGCTGCAGCATAAAAGAGGGTGGGGGAAGTTCAAAATTAGCACGCATCAGCTCTAGGGAGGTCGGGAGACCCGATGTGCGCTAATTTTGAACTTCCCCCACCCTCTTTTATGCTGCAGCAAGCCAGAATGTCGGGATTCGAATCCTGACATTTTGCCTTGCTGCAGCCTCCAGGGAGGTGGGAGAACTTTGGAAACAGCTTGGATCGGGTCCCCACACCTCCCTGGACCCGGGGGGGGGGGTCAGAGACCCCAAAATTGGTAAAAAAAACGTCCGTTTTTTTAAACAATTTTGGGGTTTCTGACCCCCCCCCCCCCCCGCTGGGTCCAGGGAGGTGTGGGGACCCGATCCAAGGTGTTTCTGGGCTTCCCCGACGTCCTGAGCCAGTGCAGCAAGCCAGAATGTCGGGATTCGAACTCTGACATTCTGGCTTGCTGCACTGGCTCAGGACGTCGGGGAAGCCCAGAAACACCTTGGATCGTGTCTGCCCACCTCCCTGGACCCGGCCGGGGGGGGGGGAGTCAGAAACCCCAAAATTGGTAAAAAAAACGGACGTTTTTTTTTTTACCAATTTTGGGGTCTCTGACCCCCTCCCCCCGGCCGGGTCCAGGGAGGTAGGGAGACCCGATCCAAGGTGTTTCTGGGCTTCCCCGATGTCCTCAGCCAGAGCAGCAAGCCAGAATGTCGGGATTCGAACCCTGACATTCTGGCTTGCTGCACTGGCTGAGGATGTTGGGGAAGCCCAGAAACACCTTGGATCGGGTCCCCTGCCTGCTCCAGAGAGATCAGAGGACCCGATCTACAGCTGCAGGGTGGCTGGGGAAGCTGACGGGGACTCCCTGTCGGCTTCCCTAGCCACCCGCCCATGCCTCCGCAGCTGTGGGGTGGCTGGGTAAGCCGATGGGGGAGCCCCCCATCAGCTTTCCAGCCTCCACACCCCTGCCTCCGTAGCTGCAGGGTGGCTGGGAAGCTGAACGGAGAACCCCGTTCAGCTTTCCACCCACCCTGCTGCTAAGAACAACTGTATCGTATAACATTAAAATCGCGTTATACGGTTTTAGCGCTATATGATACTCACGTTATACGGGGTATTACTGTAGTGGGAAGAATGATGGACTAGAACTCTGAAAAAATGAAGGACAGGTTTGGCATTCCATGGCGAGTGGTATGTCACTTTTGTGGCAGCAATGAAGTAAACCAGTAAATGCTGTAGAAGGGGACAATTTCAACCTGGTCTTTCAGCATCCAGACACTTCCTCCTTACAAAAGAAATGGCATTTGGCCATGAAGGTCCTGCTGAAATCCTGTCCTACATCAGGATTTCCCTAAGCCAGGCAAGTACTTGCTGATCTGATTGTAGGCCAACGTTGTGGCCATTTTCCACCACTGGCCACTCTGTATAATTACAGCTGCTCCTCTCCAACGTTAGGGTCACATGACTTGCAAGTAGGATGAAGAAAATACCACGAAGAAAGCGGGTTCTACGTTGTATTAGTGAAGAGCCAGTGTTTTTCAACAGAGAACATGTCAGGCTGGGCCTCAGGAGACTGGACTTTGGATTCTCCCTTGGTTTTGCCATCTCAAAGTGGTATGGAGGTGTCTCAGGTAAAACAAGTGCTTAAATATCTCACATACAGTAATACCTTGGATAACGCTAAGACTTGGTTCCACAAGTCTTGGTGTTATCCGACTTTTAGTGTTATCCGATCCATGTTAAAATCCTATGGATCGGATAACGTTAAAGCTCCATAGAGATACGTTGTAACTGCACAGTCTTTAGCAGTTGTTATCCGATCCATCCCTTAGGACCTTAACGTTATTCGATCCAATTCTCCACCCCAGATTGCTTAACGTTATGTGATTTTAGTGTTATACGAGGTAAATGTTATCCAAGGTATTACTGTACCTTGAAAAAAAACCATGCTCCTGATATGCAGCAGCTGTGGAGAACGTTTTGCCAATGGCTGCACGTTAGTTATTTCATTGTTCTCTCTCTCTATTGTCTCCCCAAAGGGTTTTTCATTTTTGGTACACAGGTAATTTGGTTAATGTAATTAATGCATTCTCTAGAATGTTTCTTACAGCAAAAAATATTTTAACCAGATTTCCCATAGAAATCCATTTAATACAATTCCCCATTTATTTTATTTATTTATTTATTTATTTATTTAGATTTATTATCCCGCCCCAATCAGGCGAACCTGACTCTAGGCAGCTTACAGAAAATTCATAAATTAAAACCTTGAGGTTCGAAATTACTTTTAAAAATCAATTAAAAAAGAATTAAACCATGAATTTACAAAGATCTAAAAAATTTAAAAAGGTTAAAAAGTTTAAAAAGATTTAAAAAGTTAAAAAGAGTGAGGGTGGGGTGGCTGTCCCATCAGATCAGCCACCCAACATGGGACCCCATATTCCTGGAGCCCCACACCTGCCCTGCCAGCCAGGTTTTTAGACCTTTCCGAAAGGGCAGGAGCTCTGCCTGTAGACGTAACTCAGTTGGCAGGAGGTTCCAAAGGGCCGGGGCGGACACGGAGAAGGCCCTCCTTCTGGTGCTAGAGAGATGCGCCTCTCTAGCTGATGGAATGATAAGAGAGCCTCTCCGATCCGCCCTGGTGGGACGGACAGATGTCCTTGGGACGATGCGGTCTCTTAAGTATTCTGGCCCACTACCATGTAGGGCTTTAAAGGTAATAACCAGCAACCATAAGAGTGCATTGAAAACCAAAATACATTAACTGAAATGCACTTTTCCATAGGAATGTGTTGAAAACCACTTAATCCATTCTGCCGTTTGTTAACCGAGCCGTTTGTTAACCAAGGTGTGTGTGTGGATCTATGTATGCATGTGTGTGTATGGAGTACAGTGGGAGCACAGAAAATGAATGCCTCATACAATGAAAAATTGGTACAACAAAGAGGATTTGTGAAAACTATTATACACCTTAGAACGATTGTCTCTCCAGCCAGCTGCCCCAGCAGGGGACGACCCTTTCCCAGAGAAGACTCTACAAGCTGGCATTCCAAGACCCTTTGAAGTCCAACTAAGAGAATTTGCTGAGGAAGTGTCGCATCTGTTGGAGAAGCAGACTAAGTCAAGGATCCACGCGGTCGTATCAGGACGGCGTTCTTTAGTTTTCAAACAGGACGGCGTTCCTAAGTTTCCAGTGTTAGTTTTTATTGCTGTGGGAGGTTAAACCATTGCATTTCCTGACAGTGACCCTGAGTTCAGTCGCTCCAGGTCGGTGGCAGTGTGTTAAGAAAAATGGATGGGGGAAGCAGTGTCCCCCAGACACCACTTCAGTGCATGTTAGAAAATTTTAAGGCAGGGTTTAGTAGGGACTCAGGAGGACCCCCCCCCCCCCCGCCAATGTGGCCCAGACACTTTGAAAACATTCTGTAGCAATGAGTGTACCGCCCTCAGCATAGGGTGGCCCCAAGAAGGATCACTGAATCCAACTTTAATAGCTAAAATAGCCCAGAAAGTGGTCAATGAACAAATTTGGGAGCAACATCCCTATATTGATCAGTGGCAAACAAATTTATTTATTTATTTATTTAGATTTATATTGCTGCCCACTCGCTGAGGCGACTCAGGGCGGCTTACAGTCAAAACAACAACAGTACAATTAAAATTATAAAACATAAGGAAAGTGATTGTTTGAAACTTGAAAGTACTGGTTGTTTATTAGTAATGTCTAGTAACTTTTGCTTTATTACATGTAACAATTCTTTGTTTAATTTTTAAAAATTGTAAAAAGAAAATTTAATTGCTCTTTTAATCCCCAACAAAATCACAATACAAATGCAAGACAGAATGCATTATTTTATTTTATTTTATTTTATTGTAAAACCGGCATGGCTCAAGAAATGCCAAATTGAATGTGCAAAAGAATGCCTGTCCAGAGAAAAGACGGAAAGTTTTAAAAATAAGCAGAAAAAGAAGACCACAGTGTCTGCACCTTCCTTGGCACCCAAAATAGAAGTTTCTACACCTCCCTTGTCCCCCCAAAATGATTTGGACAGTGGGAAGAAAGACCTGAGTTTTAACCAACCAATCCTAGTTCAGGCAAACAAACCAATTTTAGTCCAGGCAGAGGAGGATGCCATCCAAATCTCCCTATTCATGGCTAGACTTTACAAGGAATGAGGGAAGTTGTTCAAACAACAGTAGATGCCAACAATCAAATTGTTCTGCAGTCTATATTTCCCTATACCCCTTTCACTATACAGCAATTATTGAACACTCTCCTCGCAATGGAGGATAGAGAGAAATATAGACTGGCTAAAGATAAACTCTTAAAACAGAAATATCTAGAAAAAGATAGAGTGCAAGAATTAAGGTTAGCCGCTGCTGAACTAGACCCCAATTGGAACCCAAACAATGGAAGGGATTTTGGAGCCTTAGTAGAGTATAGAACATTAGTATTGGACAATCTAAAAGAAGCAGCGAAGGAGCCTGTTAATTTCAGCATATCCTCCACAATACAGTACTCCAAGAGAAAGGGGAAGCCCCAGAAGGTTTTTTGGCCCAACTTATTGAATCATATAAAGTCAATACAGGCGTAGACATGGAAGATGTGGCTAATCGACGAATGTTAAATGAAAGATTCATCACTCAGAGCGCGCCAGATCTTAAGAAAAAGTTGCAGCACTTAGAAGGAGCTTAGAAGGGAAAAATACCAGTGAACTGGTGGAACTGGCCAAGAAAGTTTTTCTAAACAGAGATAAGGAGGAAGAAAAGAAGCAGGATATGAAGGAAAATAAGAAAGTTGAAATGTTGGCCTTAGCTATGGGAGGAACAGGATTGGGACTAGATCAGTGTGCATACTGCAAGCAAGAAGGCCACTGGCAGAGAGAGTGCCCCCAGAAAACAGGCCAGATGGGAGGAAGGGGATTTGAAAGAGGATCATGAAGAGGATTTGAAAGAGGAAGTGGAAGAGGATTTGAAAGAGGAAGTTGAAGAGGAAATGGAAGAGGAAGGTCCAGAGGAAGAGGATATGGTGGACAACCGTCCCGAGGAAGGGGATACCCCAGGCAGTATGAAGAAAGAGGACAAACAGGGGTAGAGGCCGGATATGAAGAAAGAGGCCCATTAGGGTCAGAGACTGGATTCTCAACTCTACACCCACAAGCAGCCCCTCATGTCCCTAGAGATGAACTATTGGGATTGGCTGACATGGAAAGGGATGGTTGATGGGGACAAGGACTGCCGCATCCAACCGCGGAGCCCATAGTTAATGTGAGGGTTGGAGGACACAATGTCAATATGATGGTAGATACTGGAGCCAGTCATTCTGTTCTCAATCAACAATTACTACCAAGAACACTAGAGAAAATAAAAGTCCAAGGAGTATCAGGAAAATCAGCTGCTAGATATTTATTGTTGCCTGTAGAACGTCAATTAGGAAAATGACTTATTTCTCATCAATTCCTGTATGTCCCAGAATGCCCCATTTCATTGATGGGTAGGGACTTGTTGTCTAAACTACAAGCTACAATTAGCTTTGATGCATACTCTCAAAAGTTACACATCAATCACCCAATCAGTGAAACCTGGAGACTAATGGTAGTCTCAGAAGAAAAAGATGACAAATGTGCCTATACCAACTGCCAGGGGAGGAAGAAGCCAGGGCAGGATGAGGACCTTGTCACCCCTCCCCCTGTGCCTATACCAACTGCCAGGGGAAGAAGCCAGGGCAGGTTGAGGACCTTGCCGCCCCTCCCCCTGTGCCTATACCAACATATTATATTATAATGTAATGTAATGTATTGTCTGTAAGCCACCCTGAGTCGCCACGGCGAGTTGGCGGCAATATAAATTTGAACTAATAAATAATAATAATAAAAATAATAAGCTATTTGATGTACCAGAATTGTGGGCTGAAGATAACACCCCCTCCCATCGGTTTTGCAAAATATGCCACACCTGTAGTTGTGCAAATAAAGCCTGGAGCACAATCTGTACATGTTCCCCAGAGATATTATGTTCAGGAAGCAGTTGAAGCGATCCAACAGTTAATTGAAAAATATTTGAAAGCAGGAGTCATTAGAAAGGCTCAATCTGAATGGAATACAACCATTCTCCCAGTTAAGAAACCAGATGGTGGGTGGCACCCAGTTCATGACCTTAGATCTGTAAATGTGGCAACAATCACGGTTCACGCCTTTGTATCAAATCCGTATGTACTCTTGGGAACAATATCTTCCCAAGCAGCATGGTTCTCAGTCATAGATCTCAAAGATGGATTCTTCACAATACCTTTGGCCCAGGATAGTCAGGATATCTTTGCCTTTGAATGGGGAAATGCAGCAACACAGGAAAGGTAGAACGGGCCAACAGAACTTTGAAAGCAGTCATCACAAAGTTATGTATGGAAACACAAGCCACGTGGGTTCAGGTATTGCCCAAGATGCTCTACATCATTAGAACAACACCGCACACTAAGTTTAATCTCTCCCCTTTTGAACTTCTATACGGCCGTCCACCTGCTCTGTTTAAGCACACCTTTGAAGGTTGGCCGGATTTGGCCCATAAGGGGGGAATAGAGAGTAGGAAGCTGTTGACACAGTTTCAGCACCATAACAAGCATGTGAATCAATTACGAACATATATGCAAGAAGTTAGCCCACTCCCGATCACTACAGCAACTCATTACTTTCAGCCAGGGGACAGGGGATGGGTTAAACACCGGAAAGATGAACCTCTTAAACCGAGATGGAAAGGACTGTATACTGTCGTTTTATGTTCTCCTCTTGCAGTGAAGACCCTAGATGGGAAATCCTGAATCCACTGGACACACCTGAAATCAGCAGCTGTAAATGACCCAGTGAAGTATCAAGTGACGCAGACCCAGAAACCGTTGGTCTTGAAGTTCAAGAAGAGTGCCTGACTTGCTGTTTCAAGGTACTATTACTGCTATACCGTATAAGCATTACACCTTTTCATTTACTGAACCAATAAAAGTAACATTGTACACTTTCTACACTATCAACATCACATAAGAAGAAAAGCTTGCTGAACTAATAAAAGTACTGAACTAATAAAAATAACATTGTACAATTTCTACACTATTAACATCACATAAGAAGAAAGAAGACTGCACCTTGCTGAGATACAAACCAGAAGCTGTCTCTACGCACAGGTTGAAGCTTGAAATTGTGATTGGTAACATAATAAAAGTAATACACACAAAAGGGAAAGTAGAGCAAAATGCTCTAGGCCCCAGACCAACTGAATTAACTCAGACAAAGCTTGAAGGCTGTCGACCATGTCTCACTCTAGCAACCATGGGAGACAAGGTAGTTAATACATTAGTGTATCATACACAAGCCCCAGAAGGGTGTATCCCTACCAACAAAACATGTGTCAATAATAAGACCATGTACTACCTATGCCAGACCATTAAAGAAGGTATCATCCTACAACTCCCATCAGAATAAATGTGTCTGTTTCGGTAGGATTAAGCTTGGTCACTGGAACCCCATAATTCTGTGTTACACTACCTAAACTCAAGTGTGGCCCTCAAACAAGGAAAGGAACCTCTAAGGGTAACATTTGATGTTTGTGAGGATATGGACAAAGTTGTCAGGGTTACGTGTGGAAGCACGTCTTGGAAAGAGTTGTATAAGTCTATGGACAAATACTTGTGTATAAGAAATATGTACTGGGATAAGGGTCATCCGGACGAATTTTCCCCCTGTGCAGGACACACGGATTGTAATGGATAGTCTTGTGTGTGTGACTATACTGGGGTAGGATATAAGGGGTGCCCCCATATTTCAAAATTTAAGAAAGTAAGAGGGTCAAATAGAGTGTTGCTTGAAATCTCCAGAGAACATCCTGCTGTGGTAAGTTATGGTATCGGCATAGATGGAAGAGGGGTTGATCCATCAACCTATATCACCATTAAAGTACAGACTTTGTATGAAGGGGAAGTCAAGACTGTAGGTTGGTCGGTTTATGATGAACTTCAACAATTGGAAGGAAAACACTTACCAATTAGCTCTGTTGCTAAGAATTTGTTTGTAGATATGGCTGAGAAAATAGCTAAAACTCTCACTGTAAAAAATTGTTTTGTGTGTGGAGGTACTAATATGGGTGAACAGTGGCCCTGGTCAGCATTGGAAACAACCCCCAAAATCTTTAATAATATGTCCCAAGCAGAGAACATTACCAAAAGAACAAAAACAGAGGGTATCATTTGGACCCTCACAACTAATCTGGTTGGTTACATCTGTTTCAAACGAAATGAAACATTACCAGTGGGGAATTTGTTTCATCTGGGAAGTTGGATCCAAGGGCTGGAAACATGGGAATCACCCTCTGGTCTCGCCAAACCTGAAAAATTCATTGCTTCTGTTTTGACTTACTTGAATACTAAAGAAATGTGGACGGCACCACAGAATATGTACTGGATCTGTGGAAATTTGGCCTATGAGGAATTGCCATCTAATTGGTCTGGCTCATGTGTCCTGGGATGGATAAAACCGTCCTTCTTTCTGTTACCAATGCAAAACAGGCAGATCTTAGGAGTTCCAGTTTATGAGGCCTTAGGGAATGACAAAAGGAGAAGGTCAGTGTCATATGAAAGTGTGGCCGTGGCATTTTCCGATTTCCCGTGCAAGGATGTTGCGGCCAATGAGGAACAAGATACACTAGTACCCCGAATAACGTTATGACTTGGTTCCACAAGTCCCGTCGTTATTCGGGTTTTAACGTTGGGCGATACATTGAACACACAATGTTAGAAAAAGCCCTGTTTCCCTGGAGGCTGCAGGAAGCGAGAACATCGGGATTTGAATCCTGACATTTTGGCTTGCTGCTGCCTCCAGGGAGGTGGGAGAACTTTGGAAACAGCTTGGAGCGGGTTTCCCCACCTCCCTGGACCCGGCAGGGGGGGTCAGAGCCCCCAAAATTGGTAAAAAAAACGTCCGTTTTTTTTACCAATTTTGGGGTTTCTGACCCCCCCGTTGGGTCCAGGGAGGTGTGGGGACCCGATCCAAGGTGTTTCTGCGCTTCCCCGACGTCCTGAGCCAGTGCAGGAAGCCAGAATGTCAGATTTCGAATCCCGATGTTCTGGCTTCCTGCACCGGCTCAGGACGTCGGGGAAGCCCAGAAACACCTTGGATCGGGTCCCCACACCTCCCTGGACCCGGCGGGGGGGTCAGAGCCCCCAAAATTGGTAAAAAAAACGTCCGTTTTTTTTACCAATTTTGGGGTTTCTGACCCCCCCGCTGGGTCCAGGGAGGTGTGGGGACCCGATCCAAGGTGTTTCTGGGCTTCCCCGACGTCCTGAGCCAGTGCAGGAAGCCAGAACATCGGGATTCGAAATCTGACATTCTGGCTTGCTGCACTGGCTCAGGACGTCGGGGAAGCCCAGAAACACCTCCAGAGAGATCAGAGGACCCGATCTACAGCTGCAGGGTGGCTGGGGAAGCTGACGGGGACTCCCTGTCGGCTTCCCTAGCCACCCGCCCATGCCTCCGCAGCTGTGGGGTGGCTGGGTAAGCCGATGGGGGAGCCCCCCGTCAGCTTTCCAGCCACCCCACCCCTGCCTCCGTAGCTGCAGGGTGGCTGGGAAGCTGAACGGAGAACCCCGTTCAGCTTTCCACGCACCCTGCTGCTAAGAACGACTGTTTCGTGTAACGTTAAAATCGCGTTACTCGATACAAGATGTTTCCGAAAATCTTGTAACGTTATGCGGATTTAACGATATACGGTACTCGCGTTATACGGAGTATTACTGTACTGCCAACTCTCAGTTATGGACAAATGAGAGAATAATTTTCATCTACAATAAAGCCACTTGGTCAGAAGATGGAAGCTGGGGGTATCGCACACCAATTTATATGCTAAATCGCATCATCAGGTTGCAAGCGGTGCTAGATATAGCTGGGGTACGTATTAACAAGGCCCTGGAGATCCTGGCACATAGCACTAATCAGCTAAGAACTGCTGTATATGAGAACAGGCTTGCACTTGATTATCTCCTAGCCAGAGAAGTAGGTGTGTGTGGTAAATTTAACCTCAGCAACTGCTGTTTACATATTGATGAAAGGGGAAAGGTGGTGTCCCAGTTAACAAAGGAAATTTGTCAGTTAACATATAATCCAGCTCAAATATGGAACGAGGGATTTAATTTTAAAGAGTTCTTTGGAAACTTGTTACCTCAAATGGCTGCTTTACAAGCTATAGTTGCTATTGTATGTATACTTGTGTTGGTATGTTTAATTCTGCCTTGTTTAATTCCTTGTTTTATGCCTATGATACACCAAATCACTGAAGCAACGGCCAAACAAGAAGCTATCTTAGCTATACTGTAGTATTTCCCAGATTGACTCAGAGACGGAAATCTAAGGGCGAAAGTTTAAGACAGAAAACTTTCAAAGGGGGGAATATGATGGAATATAGAAGAATATAAAACCAAAGAGACTCCATCTTTGCCCTCTCAATAACCTACAAAGTGGAGTGACAGCGATTCAGCTTAAACTTGCCTACCTATTGTCCAGGCTGGTGCAATAGACCCCTCATCATTAGAATAGAGGTCTTATAAAAATACCCAATAGTAGAGGATATATAAGTGTGAATTTTGGCCATTAGCCAATACAAGTGTTTTATTTGAATTCCTTTGTTCCTTGAACCAATACCAAGGTGTTAAAATTCTAAGCCCACCACATGGTGGAAGGGCCATGCATTTCCTGCGTACTACTGTGTATATAAACTCTGTTTTTGAGCCCTTCAGGGTTCTCAGATTTAAGTAGCGATACTATCTGTGAAGCATTGTGCAATAAAAGACCCTGAAATCTGTATGACCTAGAATTGGTGTCCTGTCTCATCTTTTTGCTACAACAAGATGGACATCGCATCACAACACAGGGTGCTGACCATTTCCCAAGTAACTTGCTCCTGGCATCTCTGTGGTGGTCTCTGGCTCCTCCTCCTCCTCCTGCTTCGTCTGGTTGGCAGGGTCCCCTGCCCCATCTCTGGCACTGGATTGGGTGTTGTCCTAGCCCCGGACATCAGGCTGGAGTACAGCTGCACACAACACGCCGGCACCAACATGGGACCTGTAGGGGCTAGAACACATGCATACCCCCGACCTCAGGTCATCTGCAACAATGACCCTCTCTGCGCAGGCTCGGTCGGAACATGGTGACAGTGCCTCCACTGTTCTGAAATGCTTCTCCTGTGGAGTGAAATCTGAGAAGATGTTAGGATATTTACAAGTGAATAAAACTTTATACAAATGTTTTTGTGCTTGGCCCTATGTCTTAGTGGCCAGCAATCCCCTCCTTGTTTGTTTTTCAGTAAGGCCCTTTAGTGTGCGACTTGCTCGCTCCACTATAGATTGGCCTTGGGGATTGCACGGAACCCCAAAGGTTCAGGCGATATTTCAGTGGCAAAAAAGTCGCCCACTGCTTTGGACGAATAAGAACCATTGTCTGTCTTCATGGCCTGGGGTTTGCCCATGACTGCAAAGCAAGCCAGCAAATGACGCTGGACATGTGTTGCTGTTTTGCCTTTTTGGGCAAATAAAGTGAAAATATGTGTCAATAACAACATGGACATACTGTCATCTCCCAACGTCTGGGACATGGGTGGCATTCATTTGCCAAAGCTGATTTGCTCCAGTACCCCTAGGGCTGACACCCCATTGCGGACCTCCTGGGGTCCATGTGCAGTGTGAGCAGGAGCGTACTATGCCTTGGGCTTGGGACAAAGGCAAACTGAATTGTCTAACCAGGGCTGTGGCATTCTGATGGAAGAATGCATGGCTCATGATGGGTGTGGAAAAGACCCCCACCCCAAGCAGCGCCTGATTTGTTCTTGTAGCTGCATTGGCTACCTGATTACCTTGGGAAATAAATCCTGGAAGCTCCTGATGGCTTTGAATATAGACTACATATAGGGGGTGTTCACGCAAGGCAAGTCCCCTTTTGGAGCCCCTGGAAAAGTCTTAATAAGTCTGTGTCTAATGGCAGGATGAGTACCAGATTCCTGACATACAGGCTATCTGTGATGATGTTCAAAGGTTATTCTGCAAATTTCTGCAAAGCCAAGATCACTGCCCCCAACTCTGCACGCTGCGCAGAGTCCTGAGATTCAGTAAGAAAGGTCTTCCTGATCCTTCCTGCCTGCCAAGTGACCATCCCAAACGTCTGAACTCCACCAGTAAAAATTGCACTGCCATTTCTTTAGTGGCGTAAGTAAAAGCATGCCACTGAGTCTCACCGTGTCTGTGTGAAGGGAAACCATGAGTGGATCTTTAGGCAGATGGTGTGTTAATGTCTCCTGTGAGTCCCTCTAAAGCCTCAGGCAAAGTATCCCCCATTTGTGTCAACTGCTCTTGATCCTTTGTGAAAGGAACAACTAACTCTACCAGGTCGCAACCCGATATCTCATGAGCTGGAAGGCGTGCTTTGTAAATGAGGCTAGTCACTAACTCCTGGGGGAGGGGGGACCACATTTATTTATTTATTTATTATTTACATTTTTATACTGCCCTTCTCGCCGGGGTGACCCAGGGCGGTTGACAACATCATAAAAGCATAATAAAACCCAACCCAAACCCATTGTTAAAAAATTGTCAAAATTACAATTATAAAATTTTAAAAGTTTTTAAATTTTATAAAAATCCACAGGTCCCAATGATAATTTAAAAAGTTAAAAACTTAAAAACAAAAGATTAAAAAGATTCTTGGAGGGGGTGTTTGGAAGACATACCCATTTCGCAATCTTGATGCCATGGGGATTCTCGACCCCCAGAGTTCCTGTGAAAAGGCTCCCTGTCTGTATGATGTATAATGCCAATGGTGGGATCTGGCTAACGTCTTGTTCAATTTTGTCTACTCATCGCTGATGCAATGCCTTATTCACACCTTGGATTGCTATCTGCGCTTCGTGTGGTATCCTAATGGGGTCAGCTGGGTTTTCCCCCTGCATCAAAAACTGAAAAAAATGGCTTAAGTGCCTCCGTAGCAATCATGAAATAGGGTCTAGTCCAGTTAATGCTCCCCAGTACTCGTCGTAATTTCTACTAGGGTAATGTTAGGATTGAAATGAAGCCATGGCAAAACTAGTGCCACATGAGATCAAAAGACTTTATGCCCTAGGTCAGGGGTGCCCAAACTTTTCAGGCTGTGGGCCAATCATGTGCGTAACCCTGCCCTAGGTATAGATACGGATCTGTTTAGGCAGGAGTTATAAGAAGCCCCTTTTTTTTCTCCAAGGAGGCTTGGAGCTGACTAAAGACACTCTGGTCCCGTTTTGGTCCAGAAATCAAGATATCACCCATATAATGAATAACTAACAGCTTGCGGTACAAATTTCTGAAGCCCTCTGGCCTCATGGACATAAATTTGGCACATGGCACTGTCAAACAATCTCATTGGTAAAACTTTCTAGTGGTATCGAGGGTTGGGCTCTATATGATTTGGCACAGGAACAGTGAATGCAAACCTTTTCCTGTCCCTGGGGTAAAGAGAAATAGTGTAAAGACAATCCTTAAGGTCTGTCACCAGGATCTCCCAATTTTCAGGGATCATATTGGGATTTGGGATGCCACATTGCAACGGCCCTCTGGGATGGATGCATTTATTAAATGCCACGCAAATCATGGAGCAATCTCCACTTGCCTGTTTTTATCCTCTATAACAAATATGGGGCTGTTCCACAGACTGGTGGATTTTTCTAAATGATTTGTTGCCAACTGCTCTGTAACTAACTCTTTTAAAGTTTCCAATTTTTCCCTACCATCAACTACTAAGAGACCCATATGGGGTCCTCCGTGAGCTATTTAAGTGGCAGGGCCACTATCCAAAGCACAACCTAGCCCTGTACTGCCGCAGAGGGTCTCTTCCCCAAAGATTACATCCTTTCCACCTCCCGACATGTGGTCGGGAATCAAGATTAACTGCGCAACGGACTCTCCCAGTCTGCTAACGAAACCCAGGTACAGAGCTTATGCTCTCTGCTCGATGGAAGCGAACTTTCTTGCTGCCTTTCTTCTCCGGTCAGCTTTTGCTTGCATCTCTATCCCATGTTCGCTGTCCCTTAAAAAGTGCTGAGAAACCTGGGGAACATAGTGAAAAGTAGAGACATTAAATTGCAAACAAAGATTCGCATAGTCAGGGCAATGGTATTCCCTGTGGCAATGTATGGTTGTGAGAGCTGGACCATTAGGAAAGCGGAGCGCAGAAAAATAGACGCCTTTGAGATGTGGTGTTGGAGGAGAGTTTTGAGAGTACCCTGGACAGCGAGGAGAACAAATGGGTCAATCTTAGAAGAAATCAACCCTGACTGCTCCTTAGAAGGTCAAATAATAAAGATGAAGCTAAAATACTTTGGACATCAAATGAGAAGAGAGGACTCACTTGAGAAAGCCTTGATGCTGGGAAGGGTGGAGGGCAAAAGAAGAAGGGGACGGCCCAAGATGAGATGGCTAGATGGTATTGTGGAGATAATGGGCACAGAGCTGAGTGAGTTGAGAGGGATGGTGGAGGACAGGAGTGCCTGGAGGACAGTGGTTCATGGGGTCGCAGAGGGTCGGAATCGACTGTGCGACTGAACAACAACAAGATTTAACAACAACCTCAGGTTTTTCCCTTCATGGGGGATCAAGGTAAAAGTTACATAAAGCTGCTGTTCCGATCCCTTTGTAAGCTGACTCTGCAAGCTAGTTCCTGTGATAGCTTTTCTACGTTCTGCTAGCAGCTCATAGGGCATCTGGTTCCCTATATGCACGGGGCAGGGTCGTCGTAATCCTACCACTTTCGCTGATGAAAACTCCCCCCGTCTGCAACTCTGGATCTAATATTTTCTGCAAAGCACCTCTGCCAATTGAGTTCGCAGCGCCCGCGCTGTTTCCTCCCATCATCCCTTTCCCAACTGCTGAAACCCAGGTTTTTCCAGCAGCCTAGCTAGCATCACATTTCCTCCCGAGCTACATGATGGAAATTAGTTGACGAGGCCAGCATATTCTAGAGGGTCTCTGATCTCTGTATGGGCTAGAGTCATGGATATAATGACTCTCCTACACCTGTCCCACGTAGCCGCAATGGCAATGGAAGCCCTGGGCTCAGTTTGTAAATGCTAATGATTCCTGCCCCGGGGTAGGACAGCCAAAGATGCCCTGTGCCTGCTCTGATTCTTGCCTGTGCAATTCTACCCTGACTCCCTTGGCCAAGTAATGCAATTCCCTAAGGTGCTATTCTTGCAGTTCTGTTACCAAAGCACCCATTCTCACCTGTAGACCCACTGCTGGGGAAACACAGGGGCTGAATTGGTGCACCTTCTAGGATGAGAATGGTTGGCCCTCCTTCAGGTCCAATTTGCTCACTTCTATCAGTTGCTGGGTCACCAATTGTTATAATTCATTTGACATGAGACTTTGGTGTAAGGTAAAAGGAAAGCCAAGGCTCCTATTTTATTCCTGCATCCAAGGACTGGCATGACGTGTATCTCTAAGACAATCAATCAATGTCATATATGCTAATTGCATGAAGACTGCATGATTAACTAAGGCAGCATATAATTGCCAAACATTACTAAACATGAGCTAAAGTAAACAATTCTAAATTCTGGCAAACCTCTTGCATTATCTCCAACACTTTGAAGCTGAGGGCAGCTGTTAATTGGCCAATAAATCACTCCTCATGATGAGTACCAGTGGGGAAGAAATTCTTAACCTTTTAACAGACTAAACTCGAACTTCTTAGTATTCCACAAAAATCAAATAAATAAATACCTGGAGGTACAACTATGTAAGAACACAAAGTATATATTTTCTACAAAACGTGATTTCATCCTGTTAGGACATTTTTCATTTGGGGGTATTGTACAAGATTGCTGCCCAGTGGAATAGTACAACTTTAAGGCCCTCCATGTATTCTGAACATAGGTGTACATAATAGAGCATCAAACTGATTGCCAGGCTGTGCATGCCTTGTCCACGTGCTCATGTAACAACCCAGCTGTGGCTGATTAGAGAATCTGCCCAGCAACACCAGGGTATAGCTGTGGCCCTCTGGGAAGGGTCTATGGAGGAGGCTGTTATTCTGGAGGAGGTTATCATTCTGAAAGAGGCTGTCATACTGAGGAGTCTGTCGTACTGAAGACTAGGGCTGAGCTACTGAAGAGTCTACAGACAGAGACTGCTGAACGAGGGTCTGCTGTTGTTGAGAGCTTCTTCAACTGAGAAGAAAGAACTACTCAAGAATACCAGGACTCTTTGCATGCTCCTGGAATTGGAGCAAACTGAGGCCTCCAAGCTGTCTACCTACTGTGGGGCTTGGAGAGAGAGAGAGACTGTTGTATATAGTCCTGTGTATGTCTGTCTTCCCCTCACTGTAAGTAAAGCGCACCTTTCCACTGAAGGCATATGTGTGTGTGTCATTGCACTAAAGGCTTTCGCTGTGTAACAGCTTAAAAGTGCTACTCTGCTATCGAGCCACACATATCGCTAGGGGAATCCCTGATACATCCTCAAGAAATATCTGCTTTGAAGAAAACCGGGCCTTCCCTGTGTTTGAAATTTGTACTTTTGTTTTAGTTTTGCTTCCTTTCCCCAGAGGCGTAGCTACCGCCGTATCTGCCGTATCAATTATACGGGGCCCCCGGGCCACGGGGGCCCCCAACGTGCGTAAGCAAAACAAATCTTTACCCTTCCTAGGGCCCCCCAAACAAATTTTTATACGGGGCCCTGCCAAAGCACGCTACTCTTCTGCCTTTCCCCTACACAAATCCATAAATGTAAGGGTCACCCTTGACCAAAATTCAGTCGTATCCGACTCTAGCGTACAGTGCTCATCTCTTTCCACAGCCAAAGGGTTGCAAAGGGTCTGAATCAACTATGTGACTGAGCAACAACAACAAAGTCATATCGACTCTAGGGTGTGGTGCTCATCTCCATTGATACACAACCTTTCCATGGACATGTGGCATTGATGACTAGACACCAGAGAGCACGGAACACTGTTTCTCTTCTCACTCTTAATCTACTTTCAATTTTGAATCTTGAACTGCTGACCTGCCAACCCTCCATCCATCAAGCCCAGCATCTTAACCCAGTGGTGGGATGTCAAAAATTTTACTACCCCACCACGATATCATCACTGTGGGCAGAGGTAATGTCATGACATCATGATGTAGTGAGCGGAGCCAATGACATGACATCATGATGTGGGCAGGGCCAAAGAAAAAAATAAATAATGATAATAAAATAAAAATAAGCACACACACACACACACCTCAACCCACCTACCCACCCACAACACAAACCCGTATATAAATTAAATAAATAAATAAAATGAAAATATATTAAAATACATCCACCCACCCCACACACAAATCAACCAGAGCTTTTAAACCAGAGATTAAAGCTTATTCTGACTAATCTTTCTCATTTTAGGTCAGATGTAAGGAACCACAGAATGAACTCAACACAAGATGGCTTCATTTTGGCACTTTTTAACTTTTCAACAGTTAAAGAAGTTAGGTACTAAGTCTTTGCCTAACCAGTTCTCTAGGATAATATGCCTTAATGTAAAACAGCTGTACCTCCTTAACGGTTCTCCAATTGGAACAGCAATTGGAACAGCACAGGTGTAGCTTATTGATGAGGTAACTCCAAGACTTTGCTTTAAAACCCCAAGCCGGCCACCAGGCCTTTTTAGGAACTGTGGTAGTACGTCAATATAGGTAAAGGTATTAAATACACATTAAAATACCCACAGACAGACCACATCCAAAGGTGAGTCACTTACCCTGGGGAGCCAGCTATAGGGAGCTTCAGGCTAGCAGCTTCTCTTCCTCCTCCCTGCTTGGGAGGACAGCAAGGAGGCTGTGCATACACGCCAAGTTCTGTAGGCATGCATGCACACTAAGTGCTTGGCGCACATGCACAGTGGGGGAACCAGTGAAAAGGTAAGCCCCGAAGGTGGTTTCCCTACCCCCCACACCCCAAAAAAGATGCTACCAGTTCACGGGACACTGGGAAAAGTTATTACCAGTTCTGGCGACATCCCATCACTGTCTTAACTACAAAAAACTGAATTCCAACATGGCATGTAAAGAAGAAGATAAAAAAGGTGGTGGATAACTCTTGTGGCAGCAATGAAGGAACCCAGCAAATGCTGTAGAAAGGGGACAATTTCAATCTGATCATTCAATATCCAAACATTTCCTCCTAATAACATAAGTGGGCGTTTGGCCATGGAAGTCCTGCTGAAGTCAAGTCCTACATCAGGGTTTCACATAAGGAAAATGATGTTGGCCACCATTGGAAAGATAACTCCTTCACCAACCTCAGACCGGGGAGAGTGGGACCAGCTGTGCCGGGACTGGTGGCATTGAAAAGAACCGCTGCTGCCCCACCGGTCTCCGCACCTCTCCCGCCTGGCCTTGGACTTGGGAGAGTGGGAACAGCTGTGTGGGTCCTCCCCCACCACCACCAATATGGATGCTTGGCTAGCCAGCTAGGCTGAGGGGGAAAAAATGCCAGACACCCTCGCCACCTTTGCCAGACGTTTCCCTTGGCCCACCGGGCCCTGAGGGAACTTCGAACAGCTGAGCAGCAGGGCTGGGGCTGACCATAAAAACGCTGGATGCCCTCGCCACCTTCACTGGACACATCCCTTGGCCAGCCTGGCCCTGAGGAAACTTCAAACAGTTGAGTGGCGGGGCTGGGGCCAGCCATAAAAACTCCGGATGCCTTCGTTGCCACCGCTGGAATTTTTCCCTAGATTTTTCTCCTGGCTTGCTGGGCTTGAGGGAACAGCACCTGCAGGTCCTGAGCGGCAATAAAAGATCTCGCCACTGCCGCTTTCGCTGGACTCCACCTCAGCTGGCTGGACTTGAGAGAGCAGCAACTCCAAGGCTCAGGTCGGCTCTCACCAGGACTGAATCCCTTCTTTTTTGACTTCTTGGATTTTTTGGGGGGAACATTTTATGGTGATGTTAATACTTTCTGATTGTTACTGTGTTATTGACGTGTGTGTGTGTGTGTGTGTGTGTGTGTGTGTGTGTGTGTGTGTGTGTGTGTGTGTGTGTGTGTGTGTGTGTGTGTGTGTGTGTGTGTGTGTGTGTGTGTGTGTGTGTGTGTGTGTGTGTGTGTGTGTGTGTGTGTGTGTGTGTGTGTGTGTGGCCATGCTGTACAACTACAGCCCTTCTTCTCCAATGTTAGGGTCACTTAGCTTGAAAGTAGGATGAAGAAAATACAGCAAAGAAAGTGGGTTCTTCATTTTATTAGTGGAGAGCCAGTGATTTTCAACAGATAATGTGTGAGACTGAAAAAACCCATTACGTAGACATAACCTGAAGGTAACGTAATGACATATAACACACTCAAATTTTGTTGACATTTCTCCTCCAGCCAGTTCCAAATTCTCCAATCTCAGTCAGGATTCCTGTTTGCACAATTCTTATTATTTATTCAGAGACAAAACATTCCAGTCTGACCATTTATTTCAATTTCAAAGCAATTTCATTAACAGCTTTAGTTAAAATCATATTACAAACATCTAAGAAAAAGAATAAACTAAAATTGAGAGAGACTGAGATAACATGAGGTGAGCAGCATGACAGATAAGATCCTGCTTCTATCATTGACTCTTGATACTCTAAAGACATCTCAGAGAAGATTCTAGTTGATCTTATTTTTCTAAAATGTAATAGGGAAATTGGTTTGTGTTGATGTATTAAAGAAGGAATAGAATTCTGTGAAGCTGAGGGGATCCTCACATTTGGAAGGCATCGTCTAATTCCTTTCCTCTGGGCATTGACAGGTTGAAAAAGGCCTAGTTCTTCACCAGAAGAATTCACTGAAACCTCTGCATGTTCTTTTCTATCTATAAAGATATTGACGTGGTTAAGAAGTTTATTGTGTCAAATTTTTAAAATGATGTGTTGGTACTACAGTTTAGGGTCTCACTTGTAGCAGAAGTTCATTGTGTTGAATTTTTATCATTTCCCCTTTCTGTGCATCTGTCGATGACTCATGCGCTGTGCTCTACAACGGAAGATTTCTCCACATTCTTTGCATTGATAACAGTTTTCCCTTGAGTGATTCTGTTGGTGTTCATCAAGATCTTTGCTTAGAAAGAAATTTTCCTCAGTTCAGTCACATTTGTACAGTATCTCTAGAACGTGATTTTTTTTATATATTCTCTAAATTCTTCGCTAGCTGAAATGTTTTCCTCACATTTGTTACAGTGATAGGATGTTTCCCTTGAATCTCCTTTTAAGCAGCACTGTGGTTTGGTCCCACTTACCTCACAACGGTGGAGGGATGGAGGCGTTGATGTGCTTCTGGCACTTCTGGTTGTGTCGGAGTCGGGTCCATTTGCAGCATGTTACAGGCAGTTTTCATTGCTTCTGCCACTTCCCGCAGCAGTGGGAGGAGGGCAGCACAGTTTCCCCACAGATTCATGTTTCTTTGCCACATTTCTCCCCCACTCTTGCCACATTTTTGCTGCATTTTCTGTAGTTCTGATGCAATTATAGGACTTCCAGTGGTGGCAGCAGTGCTGGTATCTCCAGAATCCTCACCACAGGCCAGATTAATTGTTGCCACAGGCTGGATTAGGCCCACAGGCTGTAGGTTGCAAACTCCTGCTTTAATGACTGAGGCATTACTGAAATGTTGGCTGCAGTCTTTGGGTTTAGAGGGCTTTCCTCCTGAATGAATTCGTTGATGAATGGTGAGGAGTGTTTGTTTGCTGGATTTCTTTCCACATACAGTAATGCCTCCCATAGTGAGCATCTCGCATAGCGAAAAACCCGCTTAATGAGCAGACCTTTCCCCAATAGCTCTGCTTCGTTAAATGAGCAAATATTTGCTTAACGAGAAGCTTTGCATTTGCGGGGTGTTTTGGAATGCAAAGGGGGATTCCCCCGCCGTATTCCAAAACACCCCGCACACTAGTGCGTGCTGGCTGGGTGTTTTGGAACGCAGCGGGGAGTCTCCCGTCCGCATTCCAAAATGCCCAGCTGACAGTTGGCTCGGCTACAGGGTGGTTTGGAACACGGACGGGGGCTCCCCGCTGCATTCCAAAACACCCAGCCAGCATGCTCTCGTCTGTGATGGGGGTTTGGGTGCCAGGTTGAGCAGGCGGGTGCCCTATCAACCCGGCACCCAAACCCCCATCGCAAAGTGTGCGATGGGGGTTTGGGTGGTCGGTTGAGCAGGCACACGCCCGATCAACCCGGCACCCAAACCCCATCGCAAAGTGTGCAATGGGGGTTTGGGTGGCGGGTTCAGCAGGCGCTCACCCGATAAACCCGGCACCCAAACCCCCATCACAAAGTGCGCGCCCTATGGGAAATGTGTTTCGCTTAACGAATTACTCGCATAACGAACAAGTGTGTGGAATGCGTTATGCGAGGTATTACTGTATTTCACAAATATAGGGCTTCTCTTCTGAGAGGGAGCAGTGATGTATGTTCAAAGCAGAGAGATCACTGGCACTTTCCCCAACGTCTTTACATGCCTTCAACTTTTCTCCTGAATGAATTTGTTGATGAATTGTGAGGAGTGTGTGTTGGGTGAATTTCCCCCCACATTTTTCACAAACACAGGGTTTCTCTCCTGAATGGGAGTACTAATGACTTTTAAGACTTGAATGCTTTCTGAATTTATAGAGTTTCTCTCCTGAGTGAATCTGTTCATGTTGTTTGCAGCTTGAGCTTGTGTTGAACTTTTCCCCACATTCTTTATACGCAATGTTTTCTCCCCTGTATGAATTCTCTTGTGTTTTATAAGATCTAAAGGGTGTGTGAAGCCACATTCTTCACATTTATTAGGTTTCTCTCCTGTATGAATCTGTTCATGTAGTTTGAGTTTTGAGCTTTGGGTGAACTTTTTCCCACATTCTTTACACTCAAAGGGTTTCTCTCCTGTGTGAGTCCGTTCATGTAGTTTGAGGCTTGAGCTTTGGGTGAACTTTATCCCACATTCTTTACACTCAAAGGGTTTCTCTCCCGTGTGAGTCCGTTCATGTCGTCTGAGGTTTGAACGTTGGTTGAACTTTTTCCCACATTCTTTACACTCAAAGGGTTTCTCTCCTGTGTGAGTCCGTTCATGTAGTTTGAGGTGTGAGCTTTGGGTGAACTTTTTTCCACATTCTTCACATTTATTAGGTTTCTCTCCTGTATGAATCTGTTCATGTTGTTTGAGGTGTGAGCTTTGGGTGAACTTTTTCCCACATTCTTTACACTCAAAGGGTTTCTCTCCCGTGTGAGTCCGTTCATGTCGTCTGAGGTTTGAACGTTGGTTGAACTTTTTCCCACATTCTTTACACTCAAAGGGTTTCTCTCCTGTGTGAGTCCGTTCATGTAGTTTGAGGTGTGAGCTTTGGGTGAACTTTTTTCCACATTCTTCACATTTATTAGGTTTCTCTCCTGTATGAATCTGTTCATGTTGTTTGAGGTGTGAGCTTTGGGTGAACTTTTTCCCACATTCTTTACACTCAAAGGGTTTCTCTCCTGTGTGAGTCCGTTCATGTCTTTTAAGTTTAGAGCTTTGGGTGAACTTTTCCCCACATTCTTTACAGTCAAAGGGTTTCTCTCCTGTGTGAGTCCATTCATGTAGTTTGAGGTTTGAACTTCGGTTGAACTTTTTCCCACATTCTTTACACTCAAAGGGTTTCTCTCCTGTGTGAGTCCATTCATGTAGTTTGAGGTGTGAGCTTTGGGTGAACTTAGCCTCACATAAGTTGCACTCAAAGGGTTTTTCTCCTGTATGAATTCGCTTGTGTTTCATGAGATCTGAGTGCTGTATGAAGCCCTTTCCACAATCCCTACATTTAAAGGGTTTCTCTCCTGTGTGCGTCCGTTCATGTAGTTTGAGGTTTGAGCTTTGGGTGAACTTTTTCCCACATTCTTTGCACTCAAAGGGTTTCTCTCCTGTGTGAGTCCGTTTATGTAGTTTGAGGTTTGAACTTCGGTTGAACTTTTTCCCACATTCTTTACACTCAAAGGGTTTCTCTCCTATATGAATACGATTATGTTTTGTAAAATCTGAAAGTTGTCTGAAGCCCTTTCCACATTCCTCACATATATGGGTTCTTTCTCCTTTGTGTGTTCTTTGATGTTCTTCATGTTCTGAATCTCTCTCAAAACTCATCTCACATTCTGAGCATTGATACAGTTTCTCTTCTGAGGGTATTGGTTGGGGTCTCCCAAAGTCAGAGCTAACACAGGTCTTTTGAGTGTTTAAGCTTTTTCCAGTTTCCCCCTCTGAGAGACATCTGGTATCTTTTGAAGTCCATCTAGAACTCTCTTCATGATCCAGACAGGGACACTTTCCCCCCTTGGTGTGGTAATTTGGCCATTTTACAAGGTGTTTCTCTAGATTGCTCTTTGGTCCAATTTTTAAGCTTTTAAGTAGGCTCAGGCACCTATTTGGCCTCTTTCTTAATTTTTTTTTTACAGTCCATGACCCTGAGAGGCTGGTGAGATTCATCCATCCTATCATGTGCCTGGTTTTCCTTCTGCCTCAGGATTTCCTCACCTACATTGTTTGTCTTGCTTTCCTCTTCCACGTATTTTGGGAATGCTCCACACAGTTTCTGTTCCTTCTCCTGTGCATCATCTGCATCATGGCATGTACCATCACTTCCTAGAAGATGGAGAGAAAAGATAATGAGTGTAGGATCCAGTGGTTTAGTGAGGGAAAAGTTTCTTGAGAAGACAAGGTATTGGATTCATTACTCAGATGACTTTCCATCCGCTTAATAGCTAAGAATCATTTCTTTTTTATGAGTCATAGGATTTTTATGGGCGCCAGAATCACAAAGAATTTAAGTCGCTGCCCAGTGAAAAGTGATATGTTATATTTGTGTTAATCTCTTGTGTACTGCTAGGCTTCACATCAGAACTGCACAAGTGGCCAGTTAGAGTATTGTGTTATCCAAATATTGATTGAGCATAAACATTATTTGGGAAATCATTGTCATTGTCATTATTCCCAATTAGAAAGATATGATAAAGACCAGGGATGGCCAACCTTGGTGCTCCAGATGTTCTTGAACCTGAACTCCCAGAAGTCCTGATCACCAGGTGTGCTGAGAGTCCAAGAACATCTGCAGTATCTTTTACTCATCTGCAACATCTTTTACTCAGTCGGGTGTTGAGGGACCTCATGAAGACAAACAAAAAAAGCATCCAAGAGAAATGTGGAGAGATAAGCTCACTCTCTGTAGCTCCTGAGTAGCAATTAATATGACAATACTTAATCTTGAAGCACTGAAAATACAAAAAATTACCTTTACTTATTCTTATCGTTTCACTTGTTCCTGAAAGGAAATCTTGACCAACACATGACAATAACTTCAACCAGCTACTTTTACCTGCTCCCTGCAGCTCCCTGGGTGGATTAGTGGTTTAGACATTAGGCTTGGAGACTGGAAAGATGGGTTTGATACCAGAGAGTTGCATGATGGAGGACATGAAAGGAGCCTTATTTGGGTGTCCCCTGCAAGGTGTCCCCTGCAAAAATCCTTTCAACCCTGAGTAATCTCTGACATGAAAATGAATGAGCCAAGAATCTATGAGCCTAAAGTTCACAAACCTGGAAACCCTGGAAGACTCTTTATTTCAGGCATCAGGACCATCAATGGTGGATTATATGGATATGTGGATTCTTTTCTAAAACTATATTCCACCAATATACGAAGTTTTGGCTTGCTCCACTGGCCGGGGACATCGGGGAAGCCCAGAAACAACTTGGATCAGGTCCTCTGATCTCCCTAGATCAGGGAGCGGGTCAGATACCCTGAAACGAGTTTTAAAAATGGACTTCTTTTTACCCATTTCAGGCTCTCTGATCCCCCTGCCTGTTCCAGGGAGATCAGAGGACCCGAACTACAGCTGCAGGGTGGCTGGGGAAGCCGACGGGGACTTGTCGGGTTCCCTAGCCACCCCCCCATGCCTCCAGGGGTGGCTGGGGAAGCCAACGGGGGAGCCCACCATCAGCTTTCCAGCCGCCCTGCCCCTGCCTCCGCAGCTGCACGGTGGCTGGGAAGCTGTTTACATTCATAGATCAGAGAGACCGACATGGTTCCTGCCATATTTCTTTTCTGGTCACTCGATTGCCATGGAGGATCAGTTGTCAAGTAATCCTGTGGTAAAATGCCCTGGTGTACAAAGTCCTGTAGAGAATTCCCTAGTCAGGCGTTAAAGTCTCATGCAAGTATCAGAGTAGCTTTGGGATATATTTTGTTTAATTTTACTATTACCTCCAGAAGAATATAAACATTCAATAATATCACTACTGTAGAGACATAAGAAAATTTGACAATCAGATAGTTGGAAGAGTGGTCTCCAAGGTTCAACTGCTGTCCTTGCCAACACAGCTCAGCTTTGGCAAGGATAATTAACCCTCCTGATGCCTGTCCTTTAGTTTTATATTTTTCCGCAGGGATGGGCCAAAAACTGAACCCTGCTAATTTAGCCTCATCTTCTTCTCCAGTCAACCAAGTCTCCTGGAGTGCAATGATATCAAACCTTGATAGAAACTCCAACAAATCACCGTCCAATGTTCTGGTCTTCCATCCAGCAATATTCCAGGACAATAGCTGGATGAAATCTTTCTGCTGGGAGTTGCTGTGGAGATGTGGCAGGGTGTTTTCTAGTCATCCAAGGTGATATTGTCCAGGATACCATCAGTGTCATAAAATATGCACTGATTTGACCTCTCTTTATCTTCAACTCCACTTGGCTATTGGGTGGGTTCCAACAAGCTTTGTGGAGATTGATTGTTTAACTGGAGTACTATTGCAGGTTGACAAGTTGAACAAATAACAGAGTCAGGAGGAAGTGTTGATAGATGTGGAGTGATTGTCTTGAATGCAGAGGTGTGAGAAACCATAATAGGTAGAAATTGAGGATTTTCTTTCTCTTCCTTATCCACTGAATTCTGCTGAGATGATACTTTAGTTGTGGAAAGCTCAATTAGTAGTTCAGCAGTGCCCATAGAAGCCAGGAGTGTTTTCTTAAGACTGTCCAGCCTTTGCCGAATATCTACTTGGTCCACCTTAGGCAGAACTTCAAAGGACCTAATAAGTGTGACATATTCTGCATCTAACTTGGTCTCCTTCTGAATTTTCATATTCCCATCATCTAATTTGGCCAAGGGCAAACTGGAGACCGAGACAATGTTGTTAACAACAGACTTGGTGTTTTCCAGACTGCATAGACCAAAAACATCAAGACTGATCAAGGGAGTTACCACTCCATCACAAAAAACCCTAGTTGGGACGATCTGAATGGACGCAAGGAAAGAGTTCATTTTAAGCGACATGTGAGGTATGGTAGATTGCTTAAATGTCAATAAGATTCGCTTACTGTCAACCAAGCTTGGTATGCACAGCTGTAAACAAATCCATCTGGTTAAGATGGCAGCATAGAAGTTGTCCCAGAGAAGTTATAATTGCTCTTCTACACCAACAACAACTGGAAATAAGGCTGCTCATAGTTATATGAAGCGCAACCTGGTTCGGTTGTAAAGAGCAGGCCAGTGAGGTATTTTCACAATTTTCACTGTGCACTTGCCATCCTCTATCAATGCATAGGTTGCCCTCTTTCTTAACTTGACATTTATTTTCCTTTTGTCCTAGGGAAGATTGTTTAGCTAGATTATCCATTTGGGACTGAGCTTCAAGAAATGTTGACAGTCTTTCTGTTTGCTTACTTGCAATGGCTTCAAAATCAGATTTTAAGATGTCCAAATTTTCCCCAATGGCAGCCAGCTGCTCAAAAACCGAAGTAACAGTCTGAGCTGTAAGGAGACATTGTATTGCCATAAACCCAGCCAAGTTGAGCTTTTCTCCTTGCCCATCCTGAACACTTTTAGGAAAGACTGGAGGGCTGATAGCATGGGAGAGATGGCAAGGGAGAGTGGATACAAAATCCGCCCAGTCTATTAAATCACCCTTTTGCTGCTTCCCTGCTTGAGACTTGGCAAGAGCCCCGGGTGCATTAAGAGTAGGGATTGGGAGGCTTACTTACTGTCTCTTCTTGCATAAAGAGTTCATCAACTTTTGGTTGCTTGGCTGACTTTAAAAGATGCTGTGAACCTGGGCTGGCTCCGTGATACTTTTTTCTCTTTCCCATTTCTAAATTGGTAGGGTTTTTTTTGTCCTTTCCTTTTGTTGCCTGAATTACACCTTCAACTCTGAATAATTTGTTCAGGCTAGGCTACTTCCATCAACCTGAGTCAGCGTTCTTACAAGTTCACACTCGATGGGGAAAAAATCCAGGACACTTGCAATGATAGGCTCAAAGCATGGGTTTAACAACGCCCTAATAAAATACCAGGGAGGCAGGTCTCACAAAGTACAACAAGGCTAAAAAACACTGATAATTTAAAAATAAGCTTGAATCTAAAAAAACCTTTTGGCTTGTATTAAAAGCTGTAGAAAAGGGTTGTTTTAAAAACTAAGTAAGATTGTTTTAAAAATCTAAGTAAAACTTTATAAAAGAGTATTTAAAACTGTAAAACTAATTTAAAAGATAAAAAGGACTAGAGCAGCATGGAGAGAAAATATTGCTGCCTCACCCAACCGGAACGGGTTCTACTTTGTTTATTATGATTATCCGGATATCAGCCATGATCAAGCAAATAGACCTTGTGGCACCTGCAACAATAGGGATGGGGCATTTCGGTGTTTTTTTCTAGCAAGCCAACTCCCCAAATTATCCAGGATACAAAGCCAGTGGAGGTGATGGTATCCAAGTTGAACTTTTCAAAGCCCTACAAGATGGTGGAATCAAATTATTGCATTCTATATGCCAGCAGATTTGGAAAACACAACAATGGCCACAGGATTGGAAAAGATCTGTATACGTTCCACTCCCCAAAAAGGGTAATGCCAAAGAATGTTCAAATTATCAAACAATTGCGCTCATCCCTCACGCTAGCAAAGTGATGCTCAAGATAATACAGGATAAAATGCAACAGTATGTGGAGAGAGAATTACCAGAAGTGCAGGCGGGTTTCAGAAGAGGCAGGGGGACTAGAGACCACATCGCCAACATAAGATGGATCATGGAAAAAACAAAGGAATATCAGAAACAAGTCTACTTCTGTTTCATTGATTACACTAAGGCTTTTGACTGTGTCGACCACAACAAAATGTGGCAAGTAATTAAAGAGATGGGAATACCGGAACACCTTATAGGCCTCATGAGAAATCTGTACATGAATCAAGAGGCAACAGTTAGGACAGAAAATGTAATGATGGAGTGGTTTGGAATAGGAAAAGGAGTAAGACAAGGCTGCATTTTGTCACCCTCCCTATTCAACTTATACACAGAACACATAATGCGCAATGCAGGGATGGAGGAATCACAATTTGGGATCAAAATTGCTGGGAGAAACATCAACAATTTGAGATATGCAGATGATACCACCCTAATGGCAGAAAGTGAGGAGGACCTAAAGAAGCTCCTGATTAGGTTGAAAGAAGAAAGAGAAAAAGCTGGCTTGAGACTCAATATCAAGAAAACCAAGATAATGGCAACAGGCCCTATCAGTCCCTGGAAAACAGATGGGGGAGAAGTAGAAGCAGTGACAGATTTTACTTTCTTAGGATCTAAGCTCACTGCAGATGGTGATTGCAGCCATGAAATAAAAAGGCGACTGATTCTTGGGAGGCAAGCGATGAGAAACCTGGGGAACATAGTGAAAAGTAGAGACATCACACTGAAAACAAAAATTTGCATAGTCAAGGCAATGGTATTCCCTGTTGCAATGTATGGTTGTGAGAGCTGGACCATTAGGAAAGCTGAGCACAGAAGAATAGACGCCTTTGAGATGTGGTGCTGGAGGAGAGTTTTGAGAGTCCCATGGACAGCGAGGAGAACAAATAGGTCAATCTTAGAAGAAATCAACCCTGAAATACTCCTTAGAAGGTCAAATAATAAAGATGAAGCTAAAGTACTTTGGACATCAAATGAGAAGAGAGGATTCACTTGAGAAAGCCTTGATGCTTGGAAGGGTCGAGGGCAAAAGAAGAAGGGGACGGCCCAAGATGAGATGGCTAGATGGTATTGTAGAAGCAATGGGCACAGAGTTGGGCGAGTTGAGGGGGATGGTGGAGGACAGGAGTGCCTGGCGGACAGCGGTCCATGGGGACGTGGAGGGTCGGAATCGACTGTGCGACTGAACAACAAACAACAAAATTCCATGACAACGTTTTGTGAATTCCAGCCCAATAATTAATACCTCAGACCCACCAGTATTGGCTCTCTCATAACCGGTCAAGCAGCCTAATCTTCTGGGTCTGTATGGAGTTCTGTTCCTGCCACAATAACTCCAGGGCATTGTAGTTCTTTGGGAGGAGCTCTCTATAGAAGCCAAAGAGATTTCAGGCTTCAACTCCCGAGAGAGATTGCATCAGGAAATGTAAGCTTAAAATGGACCTTCAGTCCATGAAGTCTTCTTAAAGAGTGAGGGAAGTGTAAATGCCTGAAGAACAGGTCACTAGATGGGAATCCCCCAATTCTTCAGTTCATTACAATATAATTTGCTTATTCTCCTGGTAATATCAAACAACAACAACAATTATCAAACACAACATAGATGGACTCAAGAAATATAGGCATGGCCTTAAGTTGCCAGAAGCTGAGAGACCTTTTAGAGGTTGTTGATTAATGGGGTTTAGGTAAACTGGAAGTGACTTGATGGTAAGTAGCAAGAAACAAGTAATGTTGATAGTGACTGGAAGAAACAAGAGGTTTCAGAACTACTGGGATTGGTGTAAAGTGGAATTGACATAATGGAAATCAACAAGAAATGTAGGTTGAGAGGGATACTCCTTGCTTAATGAAGTGGTGTTTGGTAGATAAAAACTGAGAGAAATACCACTATGGGGGAAGAAGAAAGAGAAGAAAGAGGAAAGAGAAGGAGAAGAAGAAATTAAACAGAATGGAGTGCTCAACAGCCTAATGAGGAATCATTACCGTAATTATTTTTTAAAATACGGGTCAAAATTTGTGTATTCCTCCAACAACATTCTGGACTGTATGCCTCAGAAGAAGCACCAGAAAGAACTCTCCCCATCTCCACCTCAAATATATGATGCATAGACAATCACTATCTCTTTCGATCTCTGGCACTTATTTTTGCAATGCTAATTCATTTTCCCTATTTCACCCTTTGTTCCTGCTCAGAAACCACCAAGATTCCTTTAACTCACCCAGATAATCTCAACATCCTAGGAAAGATCACAATCCAGGTGCAAAGGAGCAGCCACTTCTGGTGAAATCTATTAAAAGATTAGATTTCAAGCAGGAAAACCTAGCAGAAGCAAGCACTATTTGGTAGTTTGGAATGCTTTCTTGCCTTCTGCTGGAACCTGATAGTTAATTAGAACTCAACTCTTTGCCTTCCCCTTTTATCGCTTCCAGCTTCCCATTGCCCCTTTCAATGGCTCCAGCTGCCAAGAATTGTCCCATAGCCTTGGCAAGGAGTTTTGGGATTTGTAGTTCAGGGCAAAACTGAAATCAGGTGTAAAGGAACTTCAGAAATCCCTTGTGTAAGGGGGGAAATTTGGAGGGATTTTATCTATTCACTTTCATGGTTTTTATCATTAAATTGCTGCCTTTATTCTTTCAATTGTTTAACTTCCACATGTTGTCCATTCATGAAGCAATACATTTAAAGAGCATAAATGGACACAATGGCTGATATTCGTTTCTTTGTAGCAATTTTCACTAGAGTAATTCCTTTTGGATATGGTGAGTCAACTCACCATAAATTCCTTTGGTTGAAATGGACCTACTCTATTTTCAATTTAGGATTTCTTCTTCTTCCGTGTCTAAACTAGATGAGAAAAAGACTTCTGGGATTTGGAGTTCTGAGCAAAGCTGAAATCACAACTAAAGGAACTTCAGAAATCTCTTGTTTAAGGAAAAACCTATTTGCGATGGCTTTTTATGTCTTCAGTTTCATGCTTTTATCATTAAACTGCTGTCTATATTCTTCTTCAGCTTCCACATGTAGTCCATTCATAAGGCAATACATTTAAAGAACACAAATGAGCACAATGGCTGATAATCATTTGTTTGAAGTAATTTTCAGTAAAGCTCACTAATTCCTTTGGGGTTTGGTGAGTCAACTCTGCATAAGTTCCTTTGATTGAAATGAACCTACTCTATTATCTTTTACTTTAGGATAGAAGGTAAGAAGCAACTAGAGTAGGGCTGTTTGAGGTAATGAAAACTCCTTGGCTCACAAAGTGAAAAAGAAGAGATAGTTGAAGCCAACTATATGATTCCAGAGGGACGAAATAAATCCTGAAAAGAGAATTCTGCTTCCTCTTCCTTGCAAAGAGATGATGGGTTGAAAGGTTTTTTGCTGGAGAAACTCTGCTAAAGAGATAATAAGACTTCTTTCATGTCATCATGATATTTTCTCGCCAATGTGGTCCCTGATTATCTACTTGCCATTTCTTCCTTTCAATGTGCTAGGTTGATATGAGCTGGGACAGAGACGGATCCTCATTTCTATCATGCAGTACCCAGGTCTCAAACTGTTGACTTCCAGACCTCCCAGCTAACATGGTGAGCTTCTTAACCACTGAGCCACCTAAGCCCTGGTTTTCAGTTGGATGACCTAGTGTCATGTACTCCATCTGCCAGCAGCTGAGTTTGACTTTTCCAATGAAGGAAATGGGGCTATATAACCTATGTGAACCCAGGTACAAGAACTGTACTTGTAACAGGAGATGCGATACGGAAAGGCATTTAAAGCATTGAGACTTACCCAGGGCTCAAACCGCCGACATGCCGGACTTCCAGCTAACAAGGCAAGTTTCTTAACCACTGAGCCATCAAAGCACTGGCAGACGATGACTGCCTAGTATGAAAGGGGCTCAGGTGACTGGACTTTGGATTCTCCCTTAGCCTTGCCATCTCAAAGTGGTATGGAGGTGTCTCAGGTAAAACAAGTGCTTAAATATCTCACATACCTTGGAAAAAACATGCTCCTGATATGCAGCAGCTGTGGAGAACGTTTTGCCAATGGCTACACGTTAGTTATTTCATTGTTGTCTCTCTCTATTGTCTCCCCAAAGGGTTTTTCGTTTTTGGTACACAGGTAATTTGGTTAATGTAATTAATGCATTCTCCAGAATGTTTCTTACAGCAAAAATTATTTTAACCAGATTTCCCATAGAAATGCATTTAATACAATTTCCCATAAGAATGCATTGAAAAACAAAATACATTAACTGAAATGCACTTTTCCATAAGAATGTGTTGAAAACCACTTAATCCATTCTGAGACAAAAATCAATTAACCAAGTTACTATGTTCTATATATTTCCATTGTTATGATATTTTTTATATTACCGAGCTGTTTGTTAACCAAAGTGTGTGTATGGATGTATGCATGTGTGTGTATGGGTGTATGTACAGTGGGAGCACAGAAAATGAATGCCTCATACAATGAAAAATTTGTACAACAAAGAGGATTTGTGAAAACTATTATACACCTTATAACGATTTTTTTCCATTATACAAAGCAATACATCTCTGTGGGAAAAATCACACAAAGAAAATCTCTATGGGATGCAGTGTAGAATGAAACTTTCCCCATAGAAATTTTCATTGTATGATTTTCCCCATAGAGATTTTTATTGTACAATTTCCCCCATAGAGATTTTCATTGTGCGATTTTCCCCATAGAGATTTTCATTGAAAAGTAATACACCGGATAACGTTATGACTTGGTTCCACAAGTCATGACATCCGATTTTTAGCGTTGTCTACTGTATGCATCGAACAACGCTAAAAAAGCCCTGAATTCAGGGACCCCATTGGACTCTTAGCGATAGTGCGCCCGGGAAAGAGGTGCCTTGGCCGAAATCCCCCCCCTCCCGTGCAGCGGGTGAGGATTTCGGCCAAGGCACCCCTTTCCCGGGTGTGCTATCGCCCACCTGGGTAAGGATCGGCTTAGGCAACAGTCCTTCCCCAACGCAGGGGAGGGTTGTCACCCAAGCCAAACCAAGTTGCGACTGGTGATCTCTAGCCGCAGCTCGGTTCGGCTTGGGTGACAATCCTCCCCCGCGTGGGGGGAGGATTGTAGCCAAAGCCGAGCCTGTTGGGGTGGTTCTCCATGACGTGGTTCCCTTCCAAAGCGCATCCCCAGCCAAACTGTGCACTGGAGAAGGCTTCAATGAAGAGTGGGATGGAGTGGTTTCCCTGCAAACAGTGTCTCTGGCCAAACCACAACCCGGAGAATCCTTGGATGAAGGGCAGAGGCCCAGCAGAAGCAGCGGGAACTCTGGAAAACACAGCAAAACTGTCACAATCACCTCCAATGCCAATGCCACCTCCAGTGGCACCATGGTTTGTGATGTCTTGTAACTTCCAACAGTGGGGCAGGTGACATGGGATGGAATTTGTAATTCTAATATTGTGTAGGGCCATTGTGTTGAATTTTTACCATTTCTATCTGACTGAACAACAAGTATATTTTAAAAGCAGGGATAGGCAACATATGGCATCACAGGAGACACAATGAAGTCCAGCTCATATATCTAACACCCCACTTTTCAAGATATAAAGGAGGAAAAGAATAATAAAATGTATAATTTCATTTTTAAGACATATATATTTGCGATTATACTTTTAATTTAATTACGGTTAATTTTAAATTTCTTCTATGCCATATTACAGTAGGAGAGAAAATCAAGATAAAAATCTGTTGTAATTCATTAGACATGAGACTTTGGTGTAGGGTAAAAGGATAGCCAAGACCCCTCAGAAGGCTCCTATTTTATTCCTGCATACAAGGACTGGCAAGACGTGTATCTCTAAGACAATCAATCAATGTCATATATGCTAATTGCATGAAGATTCAATTAAATAAATACCTGAAGGTACAACTGTGTAAGAACACAAAGTATATATTTTCTACAAAATGTGATTTCATCCTCAAGAAATATCTGCTTTGAAGAAAACCGGGCCTTCCCTGTGTTTGAAATTTGTACTTTTGTTTTAGTTTTGCTTCCTTTCCCCTACACAAATCCATAAATGTAAGGGTCACACTTGACCAAAATTCAGTCGTATCCGACTCTAGCATACAGTGCTCATCTCTTTTCACAGCCAAGGAGCCAGTGCTGTCTTGTCTGAGGATGTTTCCATGGACATATGTCAGACATGATTAGACACCGGAGTGCATGGACCACTGTTTACCTTCCCACCAAAGTGGTACCTGTTTATCTACTTGCAATTTCTTGCTTTTGAAATGCTAGGTGGGCAGGAGCTGGGACAGATACAGGTCAGAGACCTTTTATTGGCCACTCATTAATGGAGTTAATGTTTGCTGGAAGTGACTTGATGCCAATTAACAAGAAACAAATGTGGATTGCGAGGAATTCTTGCTTAATGAAATTGAGTTTGATATTTAATCTGACAGGTAAAGATCACCATTGCACAAAGCCAGTCATATCACCTTGCAAACAAAAATACGCATAGTCGAAGCAATGGTAATGTATTGTTGTGATAGATGGACTATTAGGAAAGCTGAGTGCAGAAGAATAGATGCCTTTGAAATGTGGTGTTGGAGGAGAATATTGAGAGTCCCCTGGACAGCAAGGAAAACAAATAAGTAAATCGTAGAAGAAATTAAACTTGACTACTCCTTAGAAGGTCAAATAGTAAAGATGAAGCTAAAATACTTTAGACATCAAATGAGGAGACTCACTTGAGAAAGCCTTGCTGCTGGGAAAGGTGGAGGGCAAAAGAAGAACCCCCCCCCCAAAAAAAAAAAAGATGAGATGGCTAGATGGCATTGTAGACACAATGGGCACTGAGTTGGGCAGCCTGAGGAGGAGGATGAAGTACAGAAGTGCCTGGAGGACAATGATACCATAGGGCCGCAAAGGATCTGAATCAACTGTGCGACTGAGCAACAACAACAAAGTCATGACTAGACACCAGAGAGCATGGAACACTGTTTCTCTTCTCACTCTTAATCTACTTTCAATTTTGAATCTCGAACTGCTGGCCTGCCAACCCTCCATCCATCAAGCCCAGCATCTTAACCCAGTGGTGGGATGTCAAAAATTGTACTACCCCCCGCAATGTCATCAGTATGGACGGAGCTGATGTCATGACATCATGATGTAGTGGGCGGATCCCTTCGTTGCCACCGCTGGAATTTTTCCCTAGACATTTCCCCTGGCCATTAACTTGCCGGCCTCGAGGGAACAACAGCTGCAGGTCCCGGGTGGCGATAAAAGATCTTGCCACCACCGCTTTCGCTGGACTCCACCTCAGCTGGCTGGACTTGAGAGAGCAGCAACTCCAGGGCTCAGGTCGGCTCTCACCAGGACTGAATCCCTTCTTTTTTGACTTCTTGGATTTTTTTTGTAACATTTGATGGTGATGTTAATACTTTCTGATTGTTACTGTGTTATTGACGTGTGTGTGTGTCAAGGAAAGTGGGTTCTTCATTATATTAGTGGAGAGCCAGTGATTTTCAACAGATGAGGCTAGGCTTCAGGAGATTGGACATTGGATTATCCTTTGGCCATGGAAGCACAAAGAGGTATGGAGGTGTTGAAGGCAAAACAAGTGCTTAAATATCTCACATACCTTGAAAAAACTCGTTAGGTACCCATAACCTAAAGGTAACGTAATGACATATAACACACTCAAATTTTGTTGACATTTCTCCTCCAGCCAGTTCCAGATTCTCCACTCTGACTCAGTCAGGATTCCTGTTTGCACAATACTTATTATTTATTAAAAGACAAATCATTCCAGTCTGACCATTTATTTCAATTTCAAGGCAATTTCATAAAAAACTTTAGTTAAAATCATATTACAAGCATCCAAGTAAAAAGATCAATTAAAACAGAGAGATAACATGAGGTGAGTAGCACTACAGATCAGGACCTTCTATCAATGCCTCTTGATACTCTAAAGACATCTCAGAGAAGATGCCTATTGATCTTCTTATTTTCCTAAAATGTAGTAGGGAAGTTGGTTTGTGTTAATGTATTGAAGAAGGAATAGAATTCCTTAGAATAGAATTTTAGGGCTTCCAGTGGTGGCATCGGTGTTGGCATCTCCAGAATCCTCACCACAGGCCAGATTAATTGGTGCCACAGGCAGGATTAGGCCCACAGGCTGTAGGTTGCAAACCCCTGCTTTAATGACTGAGGCATTACTGAAATGTTGGTCGCAGTCTTTGGGTTTAGAGGGCTTTTCTCCTGAATGAATTCGTTGATGAATGGTGAGTGGTGTTTGTTTGCTGAATTTCTTCCCACATATTTTACAAAGATAGGGCTTCTCTTCTAAGAGGGAGCTGTGGTATATGTTCAAAGCAGAGGGATCACTGGCACTTTCCCCAACATATTTACATACCTTCAAATTTTCCCCTGAATGAATTTGTTGATAAATTGTGAGGGAATGGGAGCACGGATGACTTTTAAGTCTTAAATGCTGTCTGAAGTTCTTTCCACAAATCCTACATTTATAGAATTTCTCTCCTGAATGAGTCTCTTCATGTCGTTTGTGGTGTGAGCTTCCAGTGAACTTTTCCCCATATTCTTTACACTCAGAGGGTTTCTCTCCCGTATGAGTCCGTTCATGTCGTTTGAGGTCTGAGCATCGGGAGAACTTTTTCCCACATTCTTTACACTCAAAGGGTTTCTCTCCTGTATGAATCCATTCATGTAGTTTGAGGTGTGCGCTTTGGGTGAACCTTTTCCCACATTCTTTGCACTCAAAGGGTTTCTCTCCTGTATGTGTCCGTTCATGTAGTTTGAGGCTTGAGAGTTGGTTGAACTTTTTCCCACATTCTTTGCACTCAAAGGGTTTCTCTCCGGTGTGAGTCCGTTCATGTACTTTGAGGTTTGAGCTTTGGGTGAACTTTTTACCACATTCTTTACACTCAAAGGGTTTCTCTCCTGTGTGAGTCCGTTCATGTAGTTTGAGGGTTGAGCTTCGGTTGAACTTTTTTCCACATTCATTACACTCAAAGGGTTTCTCTCCTGTGTGAGTCCGTTCATGTACTTTGAGGTTTGATCTTTCTGTAAACATTTTCTCACATTCCATGCACTCAAAGGTTTTCTTCTGTGTATGAATTCGCTTATGTTTCATAAGATCTGAATGCTGTCTGAAGCCCTTTCCCCAATCCCTACATTTATAGGGTTTCTCTCCTGTATGAGTCCATTCATGTAGTTTGAGGTGTGAGTTTTCGTTGAACTTTTCCCCACATTCTTTGCACTCAAAGGGATTTTCTCCTGTATGAATGTGCTTGTGCTTTGTAACATCTGGATGCTGTATAAAGCCCTTTCCACTTTCCTCACATTTATGGGGCTTTGCTCTTGAGTGAATCCATTGTTGGCGTGTGAGGTTTGAATAGTTATTGAACTTTTCCTCACATTCTTTGTACTCAAATGGTTTCTCTCCTTTATGAAGTCGCTTATATTTTGAAAAATTTGAAGGTTGTCTGAAGCCCTTTCCATATTCCTCATATATATTGGTTTTCTCTCCTTTGTGTGTTCTTTGATGTTCCTTGACTTCTGAACTTCTCTCAAAACTCATCCCACATTCTGAGCATTGATAGGGTTTCTCTTCTGAGGGTATTGGTTGGGGTACACCAATGTCAGAGCTAACATAGATCTTTTTTCCAGCATCCCTCTCTGAGTGACATCTTGTATCTTTTGAAGCGCATCTAGAACTTTCTTCAGTTTCCAGCCAGGGACAATTTTTCCCCTTAGTGTGGCAGGTTGGGCATTTTCCAGGGTATTCCCCTAGATTGCTCCTTGGTGCAGTTGTTAAGCTTATAGGTAGGGTCAGGCACCTATTTGGCCTCTTTCTAATTTTTTTTTTACAATCAATGACCCTGGGAGGTTGGTGTGAGTCATCTATCCTCATGTATACCTGCTTTTCCTCCTGCCTCAGGATTTCCTCTCCTACACTATTTGTCTTGTTTTCCTCTTCCACATATTCTGGGGATGCTCCACACCATTTTCTTTCCTTCTCCTGTGCATCATCTGCATCATTGCATGTATTATCACCTCCTAGAAGATAGAGAGAAAAGATCGTGAGTGTAGGATCCAGTGGTTTAGTGGGGGGAAGTTCCTTGAGAAGACAAGCTATTACATTCATTACTTAGATCATTTTCCACCCATTTCACTGCTAAGAGTCATTTCTTTTGTATAAGTCAGAGGATTTTATGGGCACCAAAATCACAAAGTGATATGTTATATTTGTGTTAATCTCTTGTAGACTGCTAGGCTTCACAACAGAACTGCACAAGTGGCCAATTGGAAAATTGTATAATCCAAAAAATGTGTTGAGGATAAACATTATGGGGAAACCATTATCATTATCATCATTCCCATTTAGTCAGAAAGATATGACACAGACCAGGGATGGCCAACCTTGATGCTCCAGATATTCTTGAACCTCAACTTCCAAAAGTCCTGATTACCAGGTGTGCTAAATTGGAGTTCTGGGAACTGAAGTCCAAAAATATCTGTCATCCATGATACAGATGACTTCTTCTTTTCCTCTTTTACTCAGTTAGATGTTGGGGGACCTGATGTAGACAAACAAAAAAAGCATCCAAGAGAAACATGGAGAGATTAACTCACTCTCTGTAGCTCCTGAGTAGCAATAAAAAAGATAAAAATTAATCTTGAAACACTAAAAATATTTTAAAAATTACCTTTATTGCTATCGTTTCACTTGTTCCTGAAACCAAATCTTGACCAGCACAAAAGTAAATGAGTCTAAATTTCACAAACCTGGAAACTCTGGAAGACTCATTATTTCAGGCATCAGCATCATCAATGTTGGATTATATGGATATGTCGATTCGTTTCTCAAACCATAAGACACCAATATACCAAGATATGTAAGAAATGCCACAGTCTTTCTAAGAAAACTTCAACAAACATATCACATCCTCGCCCCCAAATAACACATTCTTACCTACATGAACATGGAAACTCTTTACACCAACATCCCATACCAAGATGGACTACATACCATAATTCCAGGCTTCCTCACCTAATTCTTTATGGCCTTGTGGAGCTCCATTGAAGCATTATAAGGACCAGATGAGACAAACCCTGCAGGCGTCAGGCATAAACCCACAAACTTGGGAGGCAGCAGCTGAAGATTCGCCACTTTGGTACCAAACCATTTCTGCTGCTACCAATCATTTTGAAGATGAATGCCAGAGACTTTAAAAAGCTAAGCAACAAGCACAGAAGCTTCATCAAACTCAACCATGTCCTCCACCGTCTATTCAGTATGAGTGTTGTTGCATGTTTCACGCTAAGATAGGCTAATTGAATAACCAGAGACACTACCATCAATTGAGAAAATAATGACATTCAGGGGGGGAATCAGTGGTAGGCAAGGACAAATCCACATCGGTGCACACGGACTAGTACCAACTTTTTGGGGCGGCCATGAAACCAGTGGCAAGATTTTTGGAGTGACCAAGCAAGTGTGTTACCTATTTTGGTTGTGGAAATGCCAAGTTCACCACCTGTGCATGTGCGCCTCCAGCACTCGGTGAGCATCAGTGATGGGATGTAACAGGTTCTCACCAGTTCTCCAGAACCGGTAGTAACTTTCCCCAGTGTCCCGGAGAACCGGTTGCAGCTTTTTGAGGGAACCACCTTTGGGGCTTACCTTTTCACTGGTTTCCCCCCTGCACATGCGCACCAAGCACTTGGTATGCATGCACACCTACAGTGCTTGGCGCGTATGCACGGCCTCCTTGCTATCCTCCCAAGTGGGGAGGAGGAAGAGAAGCTGCTAGCCTGAAGCTCCCTATAGCCTGCTCACCTAGATATCCTAGAGAACTGGTTAGGCAAAGACTACCTAAGAGTACCTAACTCTTTAACTGTTGAAAAGTGCCAAAATGAAGCCATCTTGTGGTGAGTTCATTCTGTAGTTCCTTCCATCTGACCTAGTGTGAGAAAGATTAGCCAGAATAAGCTTTAAGCTCTGGTTTAAAAGCTCTGGTTGATTTGTGTTGTGGGTGGGTGGGTGTTTGGGTGTATTTTAATGTATTTATATTTATTTATTTATTTATTTATTTTATGGGTTTGTGTTGTGAGTGGATGGGTGGGTTGAGAGGTGTGCGTGTGTGTGTGTCTGCGTGCTTATTTTTATTTTATTTTAATTATTTTTTAAATTTGTTTTCTTTGGCCCCACCCACAACATCATGACATCATGACATTGGCTCTGCTCATGACATCATGATGTTAGCTCCGTCCACACTGTGATGATGTCATGGTGGGGTAGTAAAAAATTTGACATCCCACCACTGGTGAGCATGCGCCAACTGATACATTAACGCATGTGCACTGAGAAAAGCAGCGAACTCCTCCTCTATAGAGACCAGGTTGGAAGGGGAAGCAAACGCTACTGCCTCCCCATAGGCTGAGGGGTTGAGGGGGCAGGACAAGCCGGTGTGCGAGAACTCCTGCCTCCCCGTCAGGCCCTGGTGGTGAGGAAGAAGGAGAAGCCTCCCAGGGAGGGAAGAGAAAGAGCAGCCACAGCTGGGACCCCGCATGGCCATGACCCCACTCCGGTACTGATGCTCCCCTTGCTGTTCTCCCAAGTAGCGAGGAGAAAGAGCAGCCACTGAAGCTTACCCAGGTTAGGTCACTTGCCTTTTGCTTGGGTGTGGAGATGGGGTGTGTGTGTGTGTGTGTGTGTGTGTGTGTGTGTGTGTGTGTGTGTGTGTGTGTGTGTGTGTGTGTGTGTGTGTGTGTGTGTGTGTGTGTGTGTGTGTGTGTGTGTGTGTGTGTGTGTGTGTGTGTGTACGTGTGTCTTTTTGCTTTGTTTACTCTCTGATATTCTTGAAACACAGATTAACCATTTCAACTACTGTATTTTAATGTCAGCGTTTGTGGATCGAATCCACTGGCTCTTTTGCTATAAACAGAGATGAGCACTGAACTCCAGAGTTGGTAATGAGTGGCTTTCAAGCAAGGGCAACCTTTATACCTAATAACAGGTATTCAAATTTGATGTCTGGTTTTGTCCCTGCAAGTTGTTCAAGGTCTCTTACTCAAAAACAAGTTATATCTGACTCTTGGGTGCAGTGCTCATCTCCATTTACAGCCAAAGAGCCAATGCTGCCTCTGTTAGCAAATGTATACATTGCCGTATGGCAGGCATCACTAGTCTGCCCATGATGTTTTCTCCACCCATGCAGTTGGCTCCACCTACAATGTTCGATCGGCCCATGGTGTGGCAGTAAAAAAATTAGCTGCCCGTCACTGGGATGAAAGTACGCTCTGACATGAGTAGTTGCTGACAATGACATGCCATCAGAAACACCATTCAAAATGAAGATGAAATCCAAACAGTCACTTTGTTCATCGAGGACACACTTTGTACATCGACAACATATTTTTTTATCTGGTTGCATAGAAAGAAAGCCTAGAGACAGTCCCACAAGATTTCAACAATTTTTATTCAAAGATTAAACTCAGCTTGGACCAGTCTACTCAAATAAATTTCCTAGGCACCACTATGAAACTACAAAATTGACATCTCAATACTACACTCTATAGCACAGCCATGGATCAATATACAGTAATACCTCAGATAGCTCTAATACTTGGTTCCACAAGTCTTGGTGTTATCCGATTTTTAGTGTTATTCGATGCATGTTAAAATCCTATGGGATGTATCGGATAACATTAAAGCTCCATAGAGATACATTGTAACCGCACAGGCTTTAGCGGTTGTTATCCGATACATCCCATAGGACCTTAACGTTATTCAATCCAATTCTCCTCCCCAGATTACTTAACGTTATGCGATTTTATCTGAGGTAAACATTATCCGAGATATTACTGTACCTACCTGCATGCCTCCAGCTTCCATCCATAACACACAATACCCATTGTCTTCTCCAAGCCCTCAAGTAGAACTGTATCTGCTCTGGCCCATACAACAGAGGCTCACAGCTCAAGGATTTATAAAACCCATTTCTCTGACTACAATACCCATACAACATGACTAAAGAACAAATCACCTGGGCAAGACAAATACCCAGGAGCAACCTCCTGCAAGACAGGTCTAGAAAGGAAAGCAATTGAACACCACTAGTTGCCACTTTCAGTCCACAACTAAAACCTCTCCCATGCATAATGAAAAATCTTCAATCCATCTTGGATAAGAATGCTTCGTTCTCTACAGCTATTGGTGGAAGGCCTTTGCTGGTATACAGCCAACCCCCTATCTCAAAGAACTATTGACACACAACACACTACACAAGAATGAAAGAGAGATGGGAACTAAACCCTGATGCAAAACCGGATTACAGTTGTACCCCCTTATTGACTCCGGCAACCCTACAAGCCAACATCAAGGACAGTGTTCCTTGTTCCTCTGCCAATATGATTGAAGCCAACTTTTGCCAAAAAGAACCTTTTGCATTCAACATAGGGCCTTTTAGAAACAAGGATACCTTGTAGATATGGGTCAGCCTCTGAGATTCCTGAAGTGGGAGAATCAGGTTCCTTCCTGTCTTCATCTTCTGTCTGGAGCTCCTTCAGTTTGGCCTCCGGATGAATCTGTCGTTCCATGGATTTTAAATCAAAATCTGCTGCTCCTTTGTTACCTGCAACAGCAGAGCAGAATTCTTTCAACTACAGTTCTTGTACCTCAGTTCACACAGGTCACTGGTGGCAAACTCATGGCACATGTGCCAGAGGTGACACTCTGAGCCCTTTCTGTGGGCCTCCATGCAGTCACCTGAGCACAGAGTTTGTCCTGCCACTCTGTCCAGTAGGCCAATAGGTGCACTTCCTCCATCCCCCCACCACAGAGTTAATCCCGCCCTTCTGCCTAGCAGCCTAATGGGAGCATTTCCACTTTATGATAAATGTGTTTGGGTCGCAGTTTGGGCACGCGTTCTCTAAAAGGTTCGTCATCATTGACATAGGTTAAATAGTCCCATTGCCTTGACTGGAACATTCAGTCTGAGCTGATTGCAGATTGAGTACAGAATGCTACTTCACCCAACTGAAAATCAGGGCTGTGGGGGCTCAATGGCTAAGAAGCTCACCTTGTTAGGTGGAAGCCCAGCAAGTCAACAGTTCTAGACCTGAGTGCTGCATGATGGAATGAGCACCCAGCAAATAGACATTGGGGCACATGCAACAACGAAGACTCCTGCTTTCAATTTTGCCTCAGTTTTCATCTTTCCAAACTTGCCTTTTGGGTACTGAAAACCACGATTTGTTTTATCCATCGTTGCAACAAACTGTTTCATAAGACCCAGTTTGATATGGAGTGGAGGTAGGTAAATCTTATTACAATCCACAAGAGGTACATGTTGAACGTTGTGCTGTCCGATTACATGTAAATTTCTGGGTGGCCAATTTTTCACTATGTAGTGATTCTTGTCATCGCGAGTAAGTTCCACTCCTTCAGTCTGGAACCCAACAGTTCAGACTTTTCTTTCGACAGGGACAAATTGCGAACCAGGTCGTCCAATTGGGCTTGGCTGATCAAATGTGGCTTTTTAATGTCACTGTTGGGATCATTCATGTATTCCATAGCTCCAGCGTCACTGTCATTACCTTCAGTATCACTTCCTTCATTGTTAATTGCATCAGATGAAGGAGGAATTGGTACTGGGTAATCTGTGCCATGCGCCACAGGCTTTAGAGCAGACTGACAATCTGGATGCACAATTTTTGACTTGTTCATCTTCCTGTACCCGCATATGATGGTCAAGCAGAAATAGCAATCCGAATGGTGATCTTTCTGTTCCCGCCAACTCATGGGAACAGCAAAAGGCATTCGATTTTGCTTACCGTTTAACCACTGGATTAGGCCGGAGCAACAGACGGTGCAACAGAGAAGAGGAGGCCCGGATTTTGTTTGATCTCAGATTTCACATCCGAAGTAATGTTTGTAAGCTATACGTAGCTTTCTGGACATGTTCTTGTGTTGGTCAGACGTCGTATACTTGCCACAAATGTAGCAAATGTTACTGCCCTTTAGAAAAGGAGTGAAAACCTGGCTGGCAGGTTTGGTCTGAGGAATGGATGTTTCAATTTCCCCAGCCAATTGGTTGGTTTGCCCCCAGTATGCCTATGTTACAATTTCTAGCTTTTAATACTAAGTTTTTTTAAAGTTTTTAAAGTTTTTTAATTCTTTTAAATGGTTTTATAATTGTTGTAAATCGCCCAGGGTCCCTTTTGGGAGGAGGGCGATAAACACATTTAAATAAATAAATAAATAAATAATAAAAGCAGTCCAGACAAGTCACACAGCTATGCCTATTCATCTTTCGTTTACTGAATCACCATGTACCAAATTACCGAATCGTCTTATACGAAATCACTTAAATGATTGTTACTGCGACTGCTGATTAATAAAACACAGAACCACACTAGCACAAACTATTCTCTAGTCACTCCGAATCAGACTGATAGACGAACACACACACACACACACACACACACACACACAATTGTACATCAAACACAGCTCGTTGATGCAGCTTCATATGAACCACCTATGTACAGGCTTTTAATATCATGACTTTCAGCTGTAACTTTAAAGCCAGATGTCCTTCAACATTTCTGATTACAAAATCGGAATCAGCGCACCCTATTACATAACAATCATGTTATTTTCACACAGTAGCAAATTTTTTCTTGCCTAGTGTAATCGACAACTCTGACCCACCAGTATTGGCTCTCCCATAACCTGTCAAGCCTAGTCTTCTGTTTCTGTAGTCTCTAGGAGTTCAGTTCCTGACACAATAACTCCAGGGCATTGTAGTTCTTTGGGAGGAGCTCTCTATAGAAGGAAAAGAGATTTCAGACTTCAACTCCCGGGAGAGATTGCATCAGGAAATGTAAGCTTAAAATGGACCTTCAGTCCATGAAGTCTTGTTAAAGAGTGAGGGAAGTGTAAATGCCTGAAAACAGGTCACTGGAAGGGAATCCCCCAATTCTTCAGTTCATTACAATATAATTTGCTTATTCTTCTGGTAAATATCAAAGAACAACAATGATCAAACAACATAGATGAACTGAAGAAATATAGGCGTGGCCTTAAGTTGCCAAAAGCTGAGAGATGCTGTTCATGATAGGACCTTTTAGAGGTCATTCATGAATGGGATTTAGGTAAACTGGAAGTGACTTGATGGTAAGTAGCAAGAAACAAGTAATGTTGATAGTGACTGGAAGAAACAAGAGGTTTTAGAACTACTGGGATTGGTGTAAAGTGGAATTGACTTAATGGAAAATAACAAGAAATGTAGGTTGAGAGGGATTCTCCTTGCTTAATGAAGTGGTGTTTGGTAGATAAAAACTGAGAGAAATAGCACTTTGGGGGAAGAAGAAAAAGAAGAAAGAGGAAAGAGAAGGAGAAGAAGAAATTAAACAGAATTGAGTGCTCAACAGCCTATTGAGCAGTCATTGGTTATTTTTTAAAACACAGGTCAAAATCTGTGTATTCCTTCAACAACATTCTGGACTGTATGCCTCAGAAGAAGCACCAGAAAGAACTCTCCCCATCTCCACCTCAAATATATGATGCATAGACAGTCACTATCTCTTTCTCTCTCTGGCACTAATTTTTGCACTGCTAATTCCTTTTCTCTATTTCACCTTCTGTTCCTGCTCAGAAACTGCCATGATTCCTTTAACTCACCCAGATAATCTCAACATCCTAGGAAAGATCACAGACCAGGTGCAAAGGAGCAGCCACTTGTGGTGAAATCTGTTAAAAGATTAGATTTGAAGTAGGATAGCTTCTCAAAGTGAAAACTTAGCAGAAGCAAGCACTGACATTTGGTAGTTTTTCTTTGGAATTCTTTCTTTCATTTGGCTGGAACCTGACAGTTAATTAGAATTCCTTGCCTTCCCCTTTTATCACTTCCAGCTTCCCATTGCCCCTTTCAATGGCTCCAGCTGCCAAGAATTGTCCCTTAGGATTGGGAAGGACTTCTGGGATTTGTAGTTCCGGGCAAAACTGAAATCAGGTGTAAAGGAACTTCAGAAATCCCTTGTGTAATGGGGGAAATTTGGAGGGATTTTATCTATTCACTTTGATGGTTTTTATCATTAAATTGCTGTCTTTATTCTTTCAATTGCTTAACTTCCACATATTGTCCATTCATGAAGCAATACATTTAAAGAGCATAAATGGACACAATGGCAGATATTCATTTGTTTGTAGCAATTTTCACTAGAGTAATTCCTTTTGTAATTCCTAGCTATCTGTTTGCCATTTCTTCCTTTCAATGTGCTAGGTTGATAAGAGCTGGGCCAGAGATGGGTGCTCATTTCCTTCATGCAGTACCCAGGTCTCAAACTGTTGCCTTCCTGACCTCTCAGCTAACATGGTGAGCTTCTTAACCACTGAGCCACCTAAGCCCTGGTTTTCAGTTGGGTGCGGTAGTGTTATGTACTCCATCTGCAAGCAGCTGAGATTGACTTTTCCAATGAAGGAAATGGGCTATTTAACCTATGTGAACCCAGGTACAAGAATTGTACTCATAACAGGAGATGGGACACAGAAAGGCATTCAAAGCATTGTGACTTACCCAGGGCTCGAACTGCCAACTTGCTGGACTTCCAGCTAACAAGGCGAGTTTCTTAACCTCTGAGCCATCAAAGCACTGGCAGAAGATGACTGCCTAGTATGAAAGGTACCCTGGTGGCCAACCTTGGCAAGACCTCTGTTCTTGGGCTTTAATTCCCAGGAGCCCAAGTCAGCACACCTGCTCATCAGGGCTTCAAGGAATTGAAGTCCAAGAAGAGCTGGAAGGTTTGCCATCACTGCAGTCTGATAAACTAGGTAAATGACCCAATTTGTGGGAAGAAACTTTAAGAAATGCTATTCCAGATATGATTTTTCAACAGTATGAAGCAGAAACCCAACCTTTGATGGAAAAATGATTGAGAGGTTGTGTGGTACAATTCTACGCCACACATGTTGCCTTCTTTACCTTTTTAAATGTGTGTTTTTTCTACTGAGGGAATGTGTTGATGAGCGCCCTTCCTCTCGACCCTACTGCACGCTCAAGAATTCTTGCGAGCGTAGTAGGGTCGGGGGAAATGCCCGCTCGTGGGTGGGGGTGGATTGGGGAGACTTTCTACCCAATCCACCCCCACCCCCAAGACGATTGGCTCGGATAACACTAATGGATCGTTATCCAGAATCGCTATCCGATGCAAGTGTTTTCCAAAAAAACCTGTGTCTTTATCCGATTCTAGCATTATCCAATGCAATCGTTATCCGATGTATTACTGTATGATGCATCCCATAGGGATTTTCATTATACGAGGCATGCTTTGTATAACAAAAAATTGGATAATGAAGTGCCTCACAGAACATCCTTTTTTTCATTATAGGGGTTTCTACTGTATGTATGTAGGGAGGGAGGGAAGTATATACAAGTAATACCTCATATAACATTAGTATCAAATAACACGAAAATCGCATAACATTAAGGAATCTGGGGAAAAGAATTGCATCGGATAACATTAAGATCCTATGGGATGCTTCAGATAACAACCGCTAAAGCCTGTGTGGTTACAGTGTATCTCTATGGATCCCATAGGATTTTAACATGCATCAGATAACACTAAAAATCGTATAACACCAAGACTTGTGGAACCAGGTTTTAGTGTTATCTGAGGTTTTACTGTACAGTAAAACCCTGATTTATGTACAAAGTCTGTTCCGAGGCTTACGTAAATTGATTTTTAATGTAAATTGTGGCTTTCCCATGGGGATGCACTGAAAGACAGAAAAAACAGAATGTAAATGAAGCAATCTCCCTACCTTTTGCATACTGCTACTGCTGCATCCTCCTCAGTGGTTTATCTGCCTATTGGGCGAGTGGGAACCTCCTCCGCCACTTCTGCTGGGACTGGGAGAGTTTTCCCCCCCCCTCCGCATATCCACTCGATTTCTACTCTTCATCCAAGGCTACTCTGGGTTGCAGTTTGGCTAGAGATGTGCTTTGGAGGGAAACCGTTCCATCCCATTCATCTTCCCAGGCTTCTCCATGACGTGGTTCCCCTCCGAAGCGCATCCCCAGCCAAACCGTGCACCGGAGAAGCCTTTGTTGAAGAGTGGGATGGAGTGGTTTCCCTGCAAACAGTGTCTCCGGCCAAACCACGACCCGGAGAATCCTTGGATGAAGGGCAGAGGCCCAGCAGAAGCAGCGGGGACTCTGGAAAACACAGCAAAACTGTCACAATCACCTCCAATGCAATGCCACCTCCAGTGGCACCATGGTTTGTGATGTCTTGTAACTTCCAACAGTGGGGCAGGTGACATGGGGTGAAATTTGTAATTCTAAAATTGTGTAGGGCCAAAGAATTTGACACCAGCTCAAATTGGCTGCCATTGATGGCCGTCCACAAAATGCATCTCCCAATGAATTATTAGGAATTGAATTCGGACTTTTATCCCAAAGATTTCCCCAACCCTTGCCCGTTCCCTTGCTTTGGGGGTTGTGTGTCTGTGATCTGCCCTGAGTCGCCTGTGCGAGTAGGGCGGAATATAAATTTGATTAAATAAATAAATAAATAAATAATTGTGTTGAATTTTTATCATTTCTATCTGACTGAACAACAAGTATATTTTAAAAGCAGGGATAGGAAACATGTGGCATCACAGCAGACACAATGAAGTCCAGCACATATATCTAACACCCCACTTTTCAAGATATAAAGGAGGAAAAGAATAATAAAATGTATAATTTTGTTTTTAAGACATGTATATTGGTGATTATAATTTTAATTTAATTATGGTTAATTTTAAATTTCTTCTATGTCGTATTACAGTAGGAGAGAAAATCAAGATAAAAATCTGTTGTAATTCATTAGACATGAGACTTTGGTGTAGGGTAAAAGGAAAGCCAAGACCCCTCAGAAGGCTCCTATTTTATTCCTGCATACAAGGACTGGCATGACGTGTATCTCTAAGACAATCAATCAATGTCATACATGCTAATTGCATGAAGATTCAATTAAATAAATACCTGAAGGTACAACTGTGTAAGAACATAAAGTATATATTTTCTACAAAATGTGATTTCATCCTCAAGAAATATCTGCTTTGAAGAAAACCGGGCCTTCCCTGTGTTTGAAATTTGTACTTTTGTTTTAGTTTTGCTTCCTTTCCCCTACACAAATCCATAAATGTAAGGGTCACCCTTGACTAAAATTCAGTCGTATCCGACTCTAGCATACAGCGCTCATCTCTTTTCACAGCCAAGGAGCCAGTACTGTCTTGTCTGAGGATGTTTCCATGGACATATGGCAGACATGATTAGACACCGAAGTGCACGGACCACTATTTACCTTCCCACCAAAGTGGTACCTGTTTATCTACTTGCAATTTCTTGCTTTTGAAATGCTAGGTGGGCAGGAGCTGGGACAGAGACAGGTTAGAGACCTTTTATGGGCCACTCATTAATGGAGTTAATGTTTGCTGGAAGTGACTTGATGGCAATGAACAAGAAACAAATGTGGATTGCAAGGAATTCTTGCTTAATGAAATTGAGTTTGATATTTAATCTGACGGGTAAAGATCACAATTGCACAAAGCCAGTCATATCACCTTGCAAACAAAAATACGCATAGTCGAAGCAGTGGTATTCCCGGTGGTAATGTATTGTTGTGACAGATGGACTATTAGGAAAGCTGAGCGCAGAAGAATAGATGCCTTTGAAATGTGGTGTTGGAGGAGAATGTTGAGAGTCCCCTGGACAGCGAGGAAAACAAATAAGTCAATTGTAGAAGAAATTAAACTTGACTACTCCTTAGAAGGTCAAATAGTAAAGATGAAGCTAAAATACTTTAGACATCAAATGAGAAGAGGAGACTCACTTGAGAAAGCCTTGATGCTGGGAAAGGTGGAGGGCAAAGAACACCCCCCCAAAAAAAAAAAAAGATGAGATGGCTAGATGGCATTGTAGACACAATGGGCACTGAGTTGGGCGGCCTGAGGAGGAGGAAGGAGTACAGAAGTGCCTGGAGGACAATGATACCATAGGGTCACAAAGGATCTGAATCAACTGTGCGACTGAGCAACAACAAAGTCATATCTGACTCTAGGGTGTGGTGCTTGTGTCCATTGAAAACCAAACCTTTCCATGGACATGTGGCATTTATGAATAGACACCAGAGAGCATGGAACACTGTTTCTCTTCTCACTCTTAATCTACTTTCAATTTTGAATTTCGAACTGCTGACCTACCAACCCTCCATCCATCAAGCCCAGCATCTTAACCCAGTGGTGGGATGTCAAAAATTTTACTACCCTACCGCAGTGTCATCAGTCAGTGTGGGCAGAGCTAATGTCATGACATCATGATGTAGTGGGCGGAGCCAACATCATGACATCATGACGTGGGCAGGGCCAAAGAAAAAATAAAAAATAAGCACACACACACAAACACCTCAACCCACCCACCCACCCACCCACCCACAACACAAACCCATAAATAAATTAAATAAAAAATACATTAAAATACACCCACACACCCCAAACACAAATCAAACAGAGCTTTCAAACCAGAGATTAAAGCTTATTCTGGCTAATCTTTTTCACACTAGGTCAGATGGAAGGAACTACAGAATGAACTCACCACAAGATGGCTTCATTTTGGCACTTTTCAACTTTTCAACAGTTAAAGAAGTTAGGTACTAAGTCTTTGCCTAACCAGTTTTCTAGGATAATATGCCTTAATGTAAATGTAAAACAGCTGTACCTCCTTACCGGTTCTCCAATTGGAACAGCAATTGGAACAGCACAGGTATAGCTTATTGATGAGGTAATTCCAAGACTTTGCTTAAAAACCCAAAGCCAGGCCGCCAGGCCTTTTAAGGAACTGTGGTAGTAGGTCAATATGGGTAAAGATATTAAATACACATTAAAATACACACAGACACACCACATCCAAAGGTGAGTCACTTACCTTGAGAGCTTCAGGCTAGCAGCTTCTCTTCCTCCCCCCCGCTTGGGAGGACAGCAAAGAGGCCATGCATACGCACCAAGCACTGGAGGCGTGCATGCACACCAAGTGTTTGGCGTGCATGCGCAGTGGGGGAACCAGTGAAAAGGTAAGCTCCGAAAGTGGTTTCTCCACCCCACCCCCCAAAAAAAAGATGCTACCAGTTCACGGGACACTAGGAAAAGTTATTACCGGTTCTGGCGAACTGGTGTGGACTTGTTACATCCCATCACTGTCTTAACCACAAAAAACTGAAGTCCAACATGGTATGTAAAGAAGAAGATAAACAAGGTGGTGGATCTTGTGGCCGCAATGAAGAAACCCAGCAAATGCTGTAGAAAGGGGACAATTTCAATCTGATCATTCAATATCCAAACATTTCCTCCTAATAACATAAGTGGGCGTTTGGCCATGGAGGTCCTGCTGAGGTCAAGTCCTACATTAGTGTTTCTCATAAGGAAACTGATGTTGGCCACCACTGGAAACAGAACTCCTTCACCAACCTCGGACTAGGGATAGTGGGACCAGCTGTGCCAGGGCTGGTGGCATTGAAAAGAACCGCCGCCACCCCACCGGACTCCGCACCTCTCCCGCCTGGCCTTGGACTTGGGAGAGCGGAACAGCTGTGTGGGTCCTCCTCCTCCTAGCTAGGCTGAGGGGGAGGGGAATGCCAGACACCCTCGCCACCTTCACCGGACACTTCCCTTGCCCCAACTGGCCCCGAGGGAACTTTGAACAGCTGAGCAGCAGGGCTGGGGCTGATCATAAAATGCCGGACGCCCTCAACGCCTTTGCCAGACGCTTCCCTTGGCTGGCCTGACGTACTACCACAGCCCTGAGGAAACTTCAAACAGCTGAGCGGCGGGGCTGGGGCCAGCCATAAAAACTCCGGATCCCTTCGTTGCCACCGCTGGAATTTTTCCCTAGACTCTTCCCCTGGCCATTAACTTGCCGACCTCAAGGGAACAACAGGTGCAGGTCCTGGGCGGCGATAAAATATCTAGCTACCGCCGCTTTCGCTGGACTCCACCTCAGCTGGCTGGCCTTGAGAGAGCAGCAACTCCAGGATGAAGAAGATACAGCGAGGAAAGTGGGTTCTTCATTATATTAGTGGAGAGCCAGCGATTTTCAACAGATGAGGCTAGGCTTCAGGAGATTGGACATTGGATTATCCTTTGGCCATGGAATCACAAAGAGGTATGGAGGTATTGAAGGCAGAAAAAGTGCTTAAATATCTCACATACCTTGAAAAAACACATTAGGTAGCAATAACCTGAAGATAACGTAATGATATATAACACACTCAAACTTTGTTGACATTTGTCCTCCAGCCAGTTCCAAATTCTCCACTCTGACTCAGTCACGATTCCTATTTGCATAATTCTTATTATTTATTCAGAGACAAATCATTCCAGTCTGACAATTTATTTCAATTTCAAGGCAATTTCATTAAAAGCTTTAGTTAAAATCATATTACAAACATCCAAGTAAAAGAATAAACTAAAACTAAGAGAGACTGAGATAACATGAGGTGAGCAGCACGACAGATCAGATCCTGCTTCTATCATTGCCTCTTGACACTCTAAAGACATCTCAGAGAAGATGCCTGTTGATCTTCTTATTTTTCTAAAATGTAATAGGGAAATTGGTTTGTGTGGATGTATTGAAGAAGGAATAGAATTCTGTGAAGCCGAGGGGATCCTCACATTTGGAAGCGATCATATAATTCTTTTCCTTCGGGCATGGACAGGTTGAACAAGGCCTAGTCTTCACCAGAAAAATTCACTGAAACGTCTGCATGTTCTTTTCCATCTATAAAGATATTGACGTGGTTAAGAAGTTTATTGTGTCAAATTTTTAAAATGATGTGTTGTTGCTACAGTTTAGGGTCTCACTTGTTGCAGAAGTTCTTTGTGTTGGATTTTTATCATATCCCCTTTCTGTGCATCTGTCGATGACTCATGCGCTGTGCTCTACAACGGAAGATTTCTCCACATTCTTTGCATTGATAACAGTTTTCCCTTGAGTGATTCTGTTGGTGTTCATCAAGATCTTTGCTTAGAAAGAAACTTTCCTCTGTTTGGTCACATTTGTACAGTATCTCTTGAATGCTAATTTTTTTATATTCTCTAAATTCTTCGCTAGCTGAAATGTTTTCCTCACATTTGTTATAGTGATAGGATGTTCCCATTGAATCTCCTTTTAAGCAACACTGTGGTTTGGTCCCGCTTACCTCACAACTGTGGAGGGATGGAGGTGTTGATGTTCCCACTGCTTCTGGCAATTCTGGTTGTGTCAGAGTCGGGTCCATTTGCAGCATGTTACAGGCAGTTTTCATTGCTTCTGCCACTTCCAGCGGCAGTGGGAGGAGGGCAGCACAGTTTCCCCACAGTTTCGTGTTTCTTCGCCACATTTCTCCACAATTCATGCCGCATTTTTGCTGCACTTTCTGCAGTTCTGATGCAATTATAGGACTTCCAGTGGTGGCATCTCCAGAATCCTCACCACAGGCCAGATTAATTGGTGCCACTGGCTGGATTAGGCCCACACGCTGTAGGTTGCAAAATCCTGCTTTAATGACTAAGGCATTACTGAAATGTTGGCTGCAGTCTTTGGGTTTAGAGGGCATTCCTCCTGAATGAATTCGTTCATGAATGGTGAGGAGTGTTTGTTTGCTGAATTTCTTCCCACATATTTCACAAATATAGGGCTTCTCTTCTGAGAGGGAGCAGTGATGTATGTTCAAAGCAGAGGGATCACTGGCACTTTCCCCAACGTCTCTACATGCCTTCAACTTTTTCCCTGAATAAATTTGTTGATGAATGGTGAGGAGTGTTTGTTTGCTGAATTTCTTTCCACATATTTCACAAATATAGGGCTTCTCTTCTGAGAGGGAGCAGTGATGTATGTTCAAAGCAGAGGGATCACTGGCACCTTCCCCAACGTCTTTACATGCCTTCAACTTTTCTCCTGAATGAATTTGTTGATGAATTGTGAGGGAATGGGAGCACTGATGACTTTTAAGACTTGAATGCTGTCTGAAGTTATTTCCACAATCCCTACATTTATAGAGTTTCTCGCCTGAGTGAGTGTCTTCATGTCGTTTGCAGCTTGAGCTTTGGGTGAACTTTTCTCCACATTCTTTACACTCAAAGGGTTTCTCTCCTCTATGAGTCCATTCATGTAGTTTGAGGTGTGAGCTTTGGGTGAACTTTTTCTCACATTCTTTGCACTCAAAGGGTTTCTCTCCTGTGTGAGTCCGTTCATGTATTTTGAGGTGTGAGCTTTGGATGAACTTTTTCCCACATTTTTTGCACTCAAAGGGTTTCTCTCCTGTGTGAGTCCGTTCATGTATTTTGAGATGTGAGCTTAGGGTGAACTTTTTCCCACATTCTTCGCACTCAAAGGGTTTCTCTCCTGTGTGTGTCCGTTCATGTTGTTTGTGGCTTGAGCTTTGGATGAACCTTTTCCCACATTCTTTGCACTCAAAGGGTTTCTCCTGTGTATGAATTCGCTTGTGTTTCGTAAGATCGGAATGCTGTCTGAAGCCCTTTCCACAATCCCTACATTCATATGGTTTTTCTCCTGTATGAATCATTTCATGTAGTTTGAGGCTTGAGCTTTGGGTGAACTTTTTCCCACATTCTTTGCACTCAAAGGGTTTCTCCTGTGTATGAATTTGCTTGTGTTTCATAAGATCTGAATGCTGTCTGAAGCCCTTTCCACAATCCCTACATTCATATGGTTTTTCTCCTGTATGAATCATTTCATGTAGTTTGAGGCTTGAGCTTTGGGTGAACTTTTTCCCACATTCTTTGCACTTAAAGGGTTTCTCTCCTGTATGAGTCCGTTCATGTAGTTTGAGGTATGAGCTTTGGATGAACTTTTTCCCACAATCTTTACACTCAAAGCGTTTCTCTCTGGTATGAGTCCGTTCATGTCGTTTGCAGTTTGAGCTTTGGGTGAACTTTTTCCCACATTCTTCACACTCAAAGGGTTTCTCCTGTGTATGAATTCGCTTGTGTATCATAAGATGGGAATGCTGTCTGAAGCCCTTTCCACAATCACTACATTTATGTGGGTTCTCTCCTGTATGTATCATTTTATGTAGTTTGAGGTTTGAGCTTTGGGTGAACTTTTTCCCACATTCTTTGCACTCAAAGGGTTTCTCCTGTGTATGAATTCGCTTGTGTTTCATAAGATTGGAATGCTGTCTGAAGCCCTTTCCACAATCCCTACATTCATATGGTTTTTCTCCTGTATGAATCATTTCATGTAGTTTGAGGTGTGACATTTGGGTGAACTTTTTCCCACATTCTTTGCACTTAAAGGGTTTCTCTCTGGTGTGTCTCCATTCATGTAGTTTGAGCTTTGAGCTTTGGTTGAACTTTTTCCCACATTCATTGCAATCAAAGGAATTTTCTCCTGTTCGAATGCACTTGTGCTTTGTAACATCTGGATGCTGTATAAAACCGTTTCCACAGATCTTTTTTCCAGCTTCCCCCTCTGAGTGACATCTTGTATCTTTTGAAGCCCATCTAGAACTGTCTTCAGCTTCCAGGCAGGGACACTTTTCCCCCTTGGTGTGGCAGATTGGGCATTTTACAAGGTATTCACCTAGATTGCTCCTTGGTGCAGCTTTTAAGCTTTTCGGTAGGCTCAGGCACCTATTTGGCCTCTTTCTAAAAATGTTTTTACTATCAATGACCCTGTGATGCTGGTGAGATTCATCTATCATGTATACCTGGTTTTCCTCCTGCCTCAGGATTTCCTCTCCTACACTGTTTGTCTTGCCTTCCTCTTCCATGTAGTCTGGGGATGCTCCACATAACTTTCTGTCCTTCTCCTGTGCATCATCGGCATAATTGCATGTATCATCACCTCCTAGAACATAGAGAGAAAAGATAGTGAGTGTAAGATCCTGTTGTTTTGTGGTGGTGGTGGTGGGGAGTTCCTTGAGAAGACAAGGTATTGCAATCATTACTTCATTTTCCACCTGCTTCACAGCTAAGAATAATTTCTTTTTTATAAGTCATGGGATATTTATGGGCACCAAAATCACAAGGATTTGATTGGTTGACCAGTGAAAAGTGACATGTTATATTTGTGTTACTCTCTTGTGGACTGCTAGGCTTCACAACAGAACTGCACAAGTGGCCAATTAGAAAATTGTGTAATCCAAAAATGGGTTGAAGATAAACATTATGGGGAAACCATTATCATTACCATTATTCCCAGTTAGTTAGAATGATATGATATAAACCAGGGATGGCCAACCTTGATGCTCCAGGTATTTTTGAACCTCAACTCCCAGAAGTCCTGATCACCAGGTGTGCTAAATTGGATTTCTGGGAACTGAAGTCCAAAAACATCTGCAGTTGTAGGGTTGGCCATCCATGATACAGATGAGTTCTTCTTCTTTTCCTCTTTTACTCAGTCAGATGTTGGGGGATTAATGTAGATAAACAAAAAAAGCATCCAAGAGAAATATGGAGAGATTAGTTCACTCTCTGTAGTGGCATGTACCAATTGATACATTGTCGGACTCCAGGCGTCTCAGTAAGCCCCCCCCCCCTCATGCTCCTGAGCATGTGCTCATCTCTGGCACATATTTAACCCTTACCTTCCAACTTTGAGAGACCTGGGCCACGTTTAACAAGAACTTAGTGAGCTCTAACAGTAGAGCAGAACAAGGGAGGCTTCTTCTTCTGGTAGCATGCAGCCGAATTGCCTTGTGTGTGTGTGTGATAAGAAAAACATCAATCTTCAAAGAGAAGCAGCTGTTTTATTCCTCAGGTTCATGTAGGAAAGTCAATGAAAAAGCGTAGATCAAAAGGTCATAAACATAAGATCAGTCCAGTAAACAGTCCAAGATCTTTTAGGTAATCATAGTAAAAAAAAGTAGAGTAATCCCATACCAGCAAACAGAGTTACAGTCCAGGGTCTTAAGCCATTGGGAAACAGAAACGAACTACCTCATTTCTCTGCAAAATGGAGAATTACTGGTCAGGTGGGTTACTCTTAGCCAATCAGGTAACAGAGAAAACTTTCTCACAACAATACATTGTTTACACACGTGCACAGAGAGTGTTCTGGCATATAGACAAAACATGGATCTCAGCTAGCTTAGAGAGATAACACGGGTACACTGACGCTGAAAACAACCATCTCGTGACATGAGTCTATGAGGCAGAGAGAAGACAAAGGATTTCTATGAGGCCAATAATGAGGCCTAGCTGAAAAATAGCAATTTCAAGCCTTGGGAGACGTTAGGAAATAGGTCTTTTTCCTGACATACATTAAGGCATGTGGACTGAGTCAAGCAGCAACCTCCTCATCCTCCTCTCTAGAGGCCAGGTTAGAATGGGAAAGTACACTCCTGCCTCCCCATAGGCCGAGGGTGTGAGGAGGTAGGACAAGCAGGTGTGTGAAAACTCCTACCTCCCCTTCAGGCCCTGGCAGCAAGGAGAAAGGAGAATCCCCACAGGGAGGGGAGAGAAAGAGCAGTCACAGCTGGGGCCCCGCATGGCCACGGCACCACTTTGTATTTGTATTTCGACATCTATGCCACCCCACTCGCACAGCGACTCCAGACGGCTTACAGAAGAAACAGTTACAATTACATAGCACATTCCATAACATAAAAGCAATTGCAAATATCACATAGTAAATTACAAATATCACATAGCAGGAATAACATCACAAAACATATCAAAATACATCCCTATCTCTCTATCTATCTCTCCAGTAACAATTGCAATTACAAAATATCAGGACATAATAAAAAATAAATCAGAGATACTATAATATAAATCATTACAGCATCAGAATTCAATAGGCAACAATATCAAGCAACAATCAAAAATTCCAAATAGCAATTCAGTTTACACAAAAATTACAAAAGCAGAAAACTAAGCAAAAAAAACAGTTGTAAATCCTGCAACAAGTGACAAACTGCTGACAAACTGCTCCGCCCAGCCACAGGTGTTTCTGGTGGTGGCTGTTGCTCGAAAAAGTCCTGCCGCCATAGCGGCTTTTAAGCTCTGGCCAGGGCGGAGCCCCCAGGGACAGGTGGAGAGATTCCTGTAGCTGGATACAGCAGCGGCCTCTCCGCCCGGCCACAGATGTTTCTGCTGGCGGTGGCTGCTACAATGAAATGTGCCAAATAATGGCAGTCTTCTCCTTCGGGTGAGATGACAGGGCCCGCAGGGAGGGCGGGGCGTTGCCCCACCGCCCGCAGCTGGACATCTTCTCTGGGCAAGATGGTGGGCCCAGGGGGAGTGTTGAAAAACATGATTGGTCGGCATCTTCTTCCATGTTATCACCTTCTATGCCGGTAAACACACCTCCCCCAATGCCAAGACCTTTTATGCTGGGTTCAGATGTCATGGAATAGCACTCATCCTCGCCATCAGATGATTTTAGAGCTTATACGGACCTACACGAGGCATGGCAAAATTTCTTGATGTGCAAACAGTTAGTTCCCCTTAGTTCAGTAAGCAAGGATGGAATATTCAGCAAAAAAGGTTCAGTCCAGACGGCAGGTTTCAGAAAATACAGGAATCTTCATCCAGTGTACCAGCCTGTTGGCATAGCAAGGTGAGCCTTGTAGCTGAAGATATATGAAGATATATGTAGCTGAAGACTTGGGCCCTGACGCTCCCCTTGCTGTTGTCCAGAGCGTTGAGGCGGAAGGACAGTCTCTGAAGCTTACCTCAGGGTAAGTGACTCGCCTTTTGCTTGTGTGTGTGTGTGTGTGTGTGTGTGTGTGTGTGTGTGTGTGTGTGTGTGTGTGTGTGTGTGTGTGTGTGTGTGTGTGTGTGTGTGTGTGTGTGTGTGTACATGTGTCTTGTTTTGTTTGCTCTCTGATATGCTTGAAACACAGATTAACCATTTCAAATGTCTTATTCTGTGCAAGCATATCAGAGAGCAAATAAAACAAAAGGACAAATGTTGTGGCACCTTGAAGACTAACTACTGTATTTTAATGTGAGCATTTGTGGATTGAGTCCACTGGCTCTTTTGCTATAAACAGAGATGAGCACTGAACCCCAGAGTTGATAACGTCTGGCTTTCAAACAAGGGCAACTTTTACCTAATAACAGGAATTCAAATTTGATGTCTGGTTTTGTCCCTGCAAGTGCTTCAAGGTCTCTCTTACTCAAAACCAAATCACATTTGACTCTAGGGTACAGTGCTCATCTTCATTTACAGACAAAGAGCCAATGCTGCCTGTGATTGCAAATATATACATGGCCATATGGCAGGCATGACTACACTGCCCATGACTTTGGCTGGCCCATGAATTTGGTTCCACCCATGGAGTTAACTCCACCTATGATGTTCAACCTACCCACTGTATGGTAGTAAAAATTTTAGCTGCCCATCACTGGGAGGAAAGTATGTTCGGACATTAGTAACTGCTGACAATGAAATGCCATCAGAAACACAATTCAAAATGAAGATGAAGTCCAAACAGTCACTTTGTTCATCAACTACAAACTTTGTACATCGATGACATATATTTTATCTGGTTGCATAGGAAAAAAACCCGAGAGACAGTCCAGCAAGATTTCAATAATGTTCATTCAAAGATTAAACTCAGTTTGGACCAGTCTACACAAATAAACTTCCTAGGCACCACTATGAACCTACAAAATGGACATCTCAGTACCACACTACGTATATCGCACACCCATGGATGGATATACCTAGCTGAATGCCTGCAGCTTCCATCCATAACACACAACAATACTTATTGTCTGTCTTCTCCAATCCCTCAAGTAGAATTGTATCTGCTGAGACCCATAAGACAGAGGCTCACAGCTCAAGGATTTATAAAACCCATTTCTCAGACTACAATACCCATACAACATGGCTAAAGAACAAATCACCTGGGCAAGACAAATACCCAGAATCAAACTACTGCAAGACAGGTCTAAAAGAAAAAGCAATTGAACACCACTAGTTGCCACTTTCAGTCCACAACTAAAGCCTCTCCCATGCATAATGAAAGATCTTCAATCCATCTTGGACAAGAATGCTTCGTTCTCTGAGGCTCTTGGTGGAAGGCCTTTGCTGGCATACAGTCAACCCCCCCCCCCCCAAGAACTGACACAAGAATGAACACACTACACAAGAATGAAAGAGAGATGGGAACTAAACCCTGATGCAAAACCAGATGTCAGTTGTATCCCCATATTTACTCCAGCAACCCTAACAACCCAGCATTAAGGACAGTGTTCCTTGTTTCTCTGCCAATGTGATTTATGCCAGCTTTTGCCAAAAAGAACCTTCTGCATTCAACATAGGACTTTTTAGAAACAGGGATACCTTGTAGATTTGGAGGAGCCTCTGAGATTCCCGAAGTGGGAGAATCAGGTTCCTTTCTGCCTTCATCTTCTGTCTGGAGCTCCTTCAGTTTCCCCTCCGGATGAATCTGTCTTTCCATTGATTTTAATCAAAATCTGCTCCTCCTTTGTTACCTGCAACAGCAGAGCAGAATTCTTTCAACTACAGTTCTTGTACCTTGGTTCACACAGGTCACTGGTGGCGAACTTATTGCAGACGTGCCAGAGGTGACACTCTGAGACTTTTCTGTGAGCATCCATACAGTCACCTGAGCACAGAATTTGTCCTGCCACGCTGCCCAGCAGCCTAATGGGCGTATTTCCTCCATCCTCCCACCACAGAGTCCACCCTTCTGCCTAGCAGCCTAATAGGAGCATTTCTACTTTATTATTTATTATTTATTTAAATTTATATCACCACCCACTCACCGTGGCGACTCAGGGCGGTTTACAATCAGGAGAAAAACAAAAACAAAACAACAATAACTCATACACAACACAAACAACTAAAATCAATTCCTCCTTCCGGCCAGAGGATGTTAGTCTTTTCCTTCCCTGGGCAGATAAGGCCCAGGATTAGGAAGTGGGGGCTCCCATCTAAAAACCTTAAAACTTTTTAAAAATTTAAAATTAAAAACAGAAAAAGATTAAAAACAGATTAAAAACACACCAGATGGGTATGGGTCATAGTTTTTTCACAAGGTCTTTAAAAGGTTCATCATCACTGACATAGGTTAAATAGTCCCATTGCCTTGATTGGAACATTCAGTCTGAGCTGATTGCAGATGGAGTACAGAATGCTACTTCACCCAACTGAAAATCAGGGCTAAAAAGCTCACCATGTTAGTTGGAAGCCCTGTAAGTCAACAATTTGAGACCTGAGTGCTGCATGATGGAATGAGCACCTATCTCTGTCCCAGCTCCTGCCAACCAAGCAGTTCAAAAGCAAGAAATTGCAAGTAGATAATTAGGGACCACTTCAGTTGGAAATGATTTTGGAGACATGAAAGGAACCTCATTCGCGCATTCCCTGAGCAGATTCTCCAGTAAAAATCCTTTGAACCAAGGATATTTTCTGACACAGACTCTTTGACTGGGAACCTTACTTGTGATCTTCCTCTCTTTCTAGGAATAGTATAATAAATGTTGTGTCAAAAGGCTCTCTTGAGCTAATATACCAAATGTCTAATGACTCTGAACATTGTTCTACTTTGTTTATTATGATTACACTAGTACCTTGGATAATGTTAAGACTTGGTTCCAAAAGTCTTAACGTTATCCGATTTTTAGCTTTATCTGATGCATGCACCAGATAACCTCAAAATCCTATTCAGATGCATCAGATAACGTTAACACCAGTGATGGGATGACCCAGGTTCAATCTGGTTCCCCGGAACCAGTAGAAACAAGCTCGGAGGGTTGTCTGAGAAGGTATCCCATTTTTAAGGCATCTGGTTCTGGATGACTCAAAAATAATTTTTAAAAAAATTTGGAGCCAAAATGGCTCCAATTTAGTGCGCATGCGCAGAAGTCAATCTGCCGTATGCGCGCTGCAATTTTGAATTGAGCATGCGTCAGATTCCGTTTCTGCGCATGCACGGTTGTTTTTGCCAGAGCCGGACTATTTTGGAGCGGCTCCGGCAGTGGCGGAGGGCTTAGGAGGAGGAGGAGGCGCGCCTAGCTGGGCGCCCCAGGGCCTCCCGGCTGCCAACCTCTGTGGGCGGCCATGAGCCTTAGCGCCTGGTGGAGGTGCGCCTAGCCAAGTGGCCCAGGGCCTCCTGGCTGCGAACCTCCATGGGCGGCCCTGAGCCTTGGCGCACAGCGGCAGCGCGCCTAGCCAGGCGGTCCTGGGACTCCCGGGCACGACCCTCTGTGGCAGCCCTGGGCCTCGGTGCTCAGCAGTGGGCTGCCTAGCCGGGTGGCCCAGAGCCTCCCAGCCGCCATCCTCCACGGGCGGCCTTGAGCCTCGGCACCCGGTAGAGGCCACAGGCGGCAGCCCAGAAGAAGAGGTGGATGCAGTCGGGGTCGTTCGTCGGCCCCAACAGTCCACATTGTAAGTGGGGTTTGTGTTAGGGGTGGGTGGGTTGGTGGGTGGGTGTATTTTTATTTAATTATTATGTTATTTATTTCTTTATTTCATTTATTTAATTTATTAACGGTTTTGTGTTGTGGTTGTTTGGGTGCGTGGCTGGGTTGAGGTGTGTGTGTGTGTGTTTTATTTTTATTTTATTTTTTTATTTTTGGCCCCGCCTACAATGTCATGATGTCATGACGTTGGCTCCACCCATGACATCATGACGTTAGCTCTGCCCCCACTGTGATGACGTCAGGGAGGAGTACTAAAAATTTTATCATCCCATCACTGGTTAACACCATAGAGATAAGCAACACTGACTTCAAGGGAAAGTCAAGGAAACATGCTGGAACCTTTGTTGAAAGGGTAAATACATTACAAAAGCTTGCCAAACCAGTCTGACTAATTTAGGTGAGTAAAAGAAGACATAATTTTTTAAACTTTGCTGTTTTAAAAGATCTGCTCTCTCTGTTTGCTGACATTTTTTTTAATGATGCCATGGCACACCAGGAAAACTAGGTGAAAATAAAATAAAATTTATCTTGTGTACTGTGCACTGTACTGTGCACTGACCTTCCAAGATCACCAAGACATGGGGGGAGGGGGGACTTCAAGGGAAAGTCAAGGAAACATGCTGGAACCTTTGTCGAAAGGGTAAATACATTACAAAAGCTTGCCAGACCAGTCTGACTAGTTTAGGTTAGCAAAAGCAGGAATCAGTTTTAAAAGCTAATAGCAAGGGTGCCCAAACTTTTTAGGCCACGGGCCAGTCACATGGTTCATGGGTGCCCAAACTACAGCCTGTGCGCCAGATCCGGCCCTGACACCAATTCAACTGGCTCGTTCCACCCTCGCCACTCCTAGAAGCTGGGTGAGTTTTACTTCCGCTTCTGGTGTCATTGGCTATATCCAACCCATAGGTCATAGTTTGGACACCCCGGCTAACAGGGATAGAAGCAGGACTCAAAATGGATGTCAGCTTTTACCAACATGCAAGGTGGCCATCTGGAGCCATGTGTACAGTAATCCATTGGTGTCATGGGCCAGATCCGGCCCACAAGCCCTGTTAACAGCAGGGGTGTCCAAACGTTTCAGGCCACTGGCCAGTCACGTGGTTCATGGGTGCCCCAACTACTCCCTATGGGCCAGATCTGGCCCTGACACCAATTCACCCAGCCCGTTCCAACCTCGTTGCTCCCAGAAGCGGGAGTAAAACTCACCCAACTTCCACTTCTGGGATCGACAAGCGTAGGGTGGGCTGGATGAATTGGCATTGGAGGCCAGATCTGGCCCACAGGGAGTAGTTTGGGCACCCATGAATCACGTGATTGGCCCATGGTCTGAAAAGTTTAGGCACCCCTGCTGTTAGCAAAACTTCTGGGCCGGATCTGGCCCAGGATACCAATTAATCTGGCCCACACCACCAGGGCTGGATCTGGCTCATAGGGATTAGTTGGGGCACCCTCCCTTTCTCCCAAGACAAACTGGTGACTCACAGCCACACCTCAGGGAATTTGAGGCAGACATTAGCCTCAGAAATAGTTAGGTTATCTGATGCAGCGGATAACGTTAACATGATGGTTAACATAATGTTTGCCTCAAATTCCCCAACGTTATCCGATTCAAACATTATCCGATGCAAACGTTATCACTGTACGTATCTGGATATCTGCCTTCATCAAGCAATTAGACCTTGGGGCACCTGCAACAATAGGGATGGGGCATTTGGGTTTTCTTTATTTTAGCAAGCCAACTCCCCAAATTATCCAGGATATTCCATGACAGAACTTTGTGAATTCCAGTCCAATAATTGACACCTCAGACCCACCAGTATTGGCTCTCTCACAACCGGTCAAGCATAGTCTTCTGTGTCTGTAGTCTCTAGGAGTTCAGTTCCTGCCACAATAACTCCAGGGCATTGTAGTTCTTTGGGAGGAGCTCACTATAGAAGCAAAAGAGATTTCAGACTTCAACTCCCGGGAGAGATTGCATCAGGAAATGTAAGCTTAAAATGGACCTGCAGCCATGAAGTCTTGTTAAAGAGTGAGAGAAGTGTAAATGCCTGAAGAACAGGTCACTGGATGGGAATCCCCCAATTCTTCAGTTAATTACAATATAATTTGCTTATTCTCCTGGTGATATTAAACAACAACAACAACAATTATCAAACACAACATAGGTGGACTCAAGAAATATAGGCATGGCCTTAAGTTGCCAAAAGCTGAGAGATCTTTTAGAGGTTGTTGATTAATGGGGTTTAGGTAAACTGGAAGTGACTTGATGTTAAGTAGCAAGAAACAAGTGGTGTTGATAGTGACTGGAAGAAACAAGAGGTTTTAGAACTACTGTACTGGGATTGGTGTAAAGTGGAATTGACTTAATGGAAAATAACAAGAAATGTAGGTTGAGAGGGATACTCCTTGCTTAATGAAGTGGAGTTTGGTACATACAAAAAGAAACAGCACTATGGGGAAAGAAGAAAGAAAAGAAAGAGGAAAGAGAAATTAAACTGAATTGAATGCTCAACAACCTAATGAGGAGTCACTAATTATTTTTTAAAACACAGGTAAAAATCTGTGTATTCCTTCAACAACATTCTAGACTGTATGCCTCAGAAGAAGTACCAGAAAGAACTCTCCCCATCCCCACATCAAATATATGGTGCATAGACAGTCACTATCTCTTTCTATCTCTGGCACATTTTTGCAATGCTAATTCATTTTCTCTATTTCACCTTCTGTTCCTGCTCAGAAACTGCCATGATTCCTTTAACTCACCCAAATAATCTCAACATCCTAGGAAATATCACAATCCAGGTGCAAAGGAGCAGCCACTTGTGGTGAAATCTGTTAAAAGACTAGATTTGAAGTAGAATAAATATTTAAAGTGAAACCTAGCAGAAGCAAGCACTGACATTTGGTAGTTTTTCTTTGGAATTCTTTCTTTCCTTCTGCTGGAACCTGATAGTTAATTAGAACTCAACTCTTTGCCTTCCCCTTTTATCACTTCCAGCTTCCCACTTTCCCTTTCAATGGCTCCAGCTGCCCAGAATTGTCCCTTAGGATTGCCAAGGCCTTCTGGGATTTGTAGTTCAGGGCAAAACTGAAATCAGGTGCAAAGGAACTTCAGAAATCTCTTGTGTACGGGAGGGAAATTAGGAGGGATTTTATCTATTTACTTTGATGCTTTTTGTCATTAAATTGCTGCCTTTATTCTTTCAATTGCTTAACTTTCACATGTTGTCCATTAATGAAGCAATACATTTAAAGAGCATAAATGGACACAATGGCTGCTATTCGTTTGTTTATAGCAATTTTCACTACAGTAATTCCTTTTGTGTATGGTGAGTCAAATCACCATAAATTCCTTTGGTTGAAATGGACCTACTCTGTTTTCATTTTAGGATTTCTTCTTCTTCTTCTGTGTCTTAACTAGATGAGAAAAGGACTTCTGGGATTTGGAGTTCAGAGTAAAGCTGAAATCACGCCTAAAGGAACTTCAGAAATCTCTTGTTTAAGGAAAAACCTATTTGTGATGCCTTTTTATGTCTTCAGTTTCATGTTTTTATCATTAATCTGCTGTCTTTATTCTTCTTTACATTCCACATATTGTCCATTCATGTGGGGGAATTCCGTGACCATTTTCCTAAAAATGGTAACTCGGGATTCCCCCTCTCAAATCGGGACTGTCCCGGAGAATCCGTGACGGTTGGCCGCTATATTCATGAGGCAATACATTTAAAGAACACAAATGAGCACAATGGCTGACAATCATTTGTATGAAGTAATTTTCAGTAGAGTAAGCTCACTAATTCCTTTGGGGTTTGGTGAGTCAACTCCCCATAAGTTCCTTTGAAAGGGACCTGCTCTATTATCTTTTACTTTAGGATAGAAGGTAAGAAGCAACTAAAGTAGGGCTTTTTGAGGTAATGGAAACTCCTTGGCTCACAAAGTGAAGAAGAGGAGATAGTTGAAGCCTACTATATGATTCCAGAGGGACGAGGAATGAAATAAATCCTGAAAAGAGAATTCTGCTTCCTCTTCCTTACAAAGAGATGATGGGTTGAAAGGATTTTTGCTGGAGAAACTCTGCTCAGGGGATATTCGAATGAGACTTCTTTCATGTCTTCAACATATTTTCCTGCCAAAGTGGTCCCTAGTTATCTGCTTGCCATTTCTTGCTTTCAGTGTTCTAGGTTGATAAGAGCTGGGACAGAGATGGGTGCTCCTTTCCTTCATGAAGTGCCTAGTTCTCAAACTGTTGGCTTGCTGACCTCCCAGCTAACATGGTGAGCTTCTTAACCAGTGAGCCACCCAAGCCCTGGTTTTCAGTTGGGTGAGGTAGTGTTATGTACTCCATCTGCAAGCCGCTGAGATTGACTTTTCCAGAGAAGGAAATGGGGCTATTTAACCTATGTGAACAGACACTGACAGGCATTCAAAGCGTTGTGCCTTACCCGGGGCTCAAACTGCCGACTTGCCGGACTTCCAGCTAACAAGGCGAGTTTCTTAACCTCTGAGCCATCAAAGCACTGGCAGAAGATGACTGCCTAGTATGAAAGGTACCCTGGTGGCCAACCTTGGCAAGACATCTGTTCTTGGGCTTTAATTCCCAGGAGCCCAAGTCAGCACACCTGCTCATCAGGGCTTCTAGGAATTGAAGTCCAAGAACAGCTGAAAGGTTTGCCATCACTGCACTGTGATGAACTAGGTAAATGACCCATTTTGTGGGAAGAAACTTAAAGAAATGCCATTCCAGATATGATTTTTCAACAGTATGAAGCAGAAAGCCAACCTTTGATGAAAAAATGATTGAGGTCAATCAAGTGCAAGGTTTGAGAATAAATAAAAGAGAACAGCAAAAGAAGACAAAAAGTGTTGCAGCACCTTAAGGACTAACTCCTTTATTTAACTGTTACAGGAGTTAGTCTTTAAGGTGCCACAATATTGTTGTTTTTTGTCATCTTTTTTTGCTGTTCTGTATTATTTACACTCAGATAGGAAGGCACAGACTAACATGGCTACCACTTCAAACATTTCTACTCTTAAATGGCTTCACACATGTTGATCTGTTATGGTGTAACTATCTTAAGCGTTTCCACCTAAGCAACAAAGTTGATTTGTTCACACCTCTATACATTTTAAATACTCTTAAAGTTTGGATCCCCTCTGAAGCTTTCCCTCCTGAGCAAAAACATCTATTTATTTCCTTCCAATCTGAAACACATGATTTATTATTGGCTTAGCCAGAGGTTTGATACACAAATGGTCGTTATACCAGCTTACTCTCCTGGAGATGTCTCTCACACTCTGCTCTTTGCTGGTATCGTCAGGTAGATAGATGCATGTGGTGCAAAGAAAAGGAGGTTACAGTAATACCCCGGATAACACTAGAATCGGATAACGCTAGAATCAGAAAACAATGCAAGTTTTTTTGGAAAAAACTTGCATCGGATAACGATTCATTAGCGCTATCTGAGGCAGTGACTGCCCTTGTGGGGGCTGGGTATTCTTCCCCCCCCCAACCCCAACCCCCAGCACTAGCTTTAAAAGCAGCGCTAGCTTTAAAAGCAAGAAAATCCAGAGGAAAGAGACGATGTCTGGATTTCGTCTGGATTTTCTTGCTTTTAAAGCTAGCATGGGGGGGGGAGTGTAGTTGGGGGGGAATTACCCCCCCCCCGCAAGGGCAGAGACGATGTCTCTTTCCTCCGGATCTTCTTGCTTTTAAAGCTAACGCTGTTGGGGGGGGGGAGGTTTGGGGGGAAATGTTGTGGCCATTTTCCACCACTGGCCACTCTGTATAATTACAGCCCCTCCTCTCCAACATTAGGGTCACATGACTTGCAAGTAGGATGAAGAAAATACCGCAAAGAAAGCGGGTTCTACATTGTATTAGTGACGAGCCAGTGTTTTTCAACAGATAACATGTCAGGCCGGGCCTCAGGAGACTGAACTTTGGATTATTCTGGCTAATCTTTCTCACACTAGGCCAGATGGAAGGAACTACAGAATGTACTCACCACTAGATGGCTTCATTTTGGCACTTTTCAACTTTTCAACAGTTAAAGAAGTTAGGTACTAAGTGGAAAATGCACGAGATTTTTTGGACTCCTCTCGGAGTTGGTCAGGGGAATACCGGGGGTGTAGGCGGTCCAGTTGGCAACGGAGTCTCCTGCCCATCAGGAGTTCCGCTGGAGCCTTGCCCGTGGCGGCACAGGGGAGGTTGTGTTGGGCTAATAGGAATGTGTCAATCCTCTCCTGCCAGTCCCCCGGGCCCAGTCTACCCAAAGCCTCTTTTGTGCTCCGCACAAATCTTTCGGCTTGCCCATTCCCTTGGGCTCTAAACAGGGAGGTGAGTGCATGTCTGGTTCCTAAGGACGCCAGGTACTGCTCAAATTCCATGGCCGTGAATTGGGGCCCGTTGTCCGAAACCAGGGTGTCCGGAATGCCATGCGTCGCGAACAGCTGCCTGAGTTCCAGAATGACAGTCCTGGCTGTGGTGCTCTTCATGAGCCTCACCTCTAGCCATTTCGAATAGGCATCAACTATAATTAGAAATGTTTGGCCGTGGAAGGGGCCTGCCAGGTCAATGTGGAGTCTTTGCCACGGGCCTGAGGGTTGCTCCCACTCTCTGACTGGTGCCGCCGGGGGATTGGGTCTGGACAGCTGGCATGGGTCACACTTACCCACCCAATCCTCTATGTCCTTATCAATTTGTGGCCACCACATATAGCTCCTCCTCAAGCCTTTCATTTTGACCACCCCCGGGTGACTGGTATGTAATGTTTCCATAACCGCTTTTTGCAACCTCTTTGGGATTATTACCCGATCTCCCCACAATAAGCATCCCCACACACAACTTAAGTCGTCCCGCTTGTCGAAAAATGTCTTAAACTCCCCTTCCCCCTTAACCGGCCAGCCCCGCATGACCCAGCCAGTGACAGTCCGGAGCTCGGCGTCTTTCGTTGTGGGTCTGGCAACCTCCGCCGAGGTGATTGGTGCAGAGTCCAAAACGTCCAGCAAAAGGACTGATGCCTCCACTTGCTCTGCGCCGTCCTGGTCGGGGAGGGGGCACCTGCTGAGGGCATCCGCGTTGCCCATGTATTTTCCGGGGCAATAAGTCAGTGTGTATGAGTAGCCCGACAAGAACAGGGCCCAACACTGCATGCAGGGGGAAAGTGCGGATGGTGTCTGGCGGTCCCCTGCTAAGAGCCCCAGCAGGGGCTTGTGGTCAGTGACGAGTTCAAAATCCCTTCCGTAAAGATAATCGTGGAATTTCCTTACCCCAGCCATGGCTGCCAGCGCCTCCTTGTCAATTTGCCCGTAGTTCCGCTCTGTCGGTGACATTGTCACTCGATCCTTGAGTTGCCCAGGGTTCTCAGCAATGACCAGGACGTCATCAAAGTAAGGCACCACCCCTGGGAGGCCATGGAGGAGTCTTTCCATGGTGCTCTGGAAAAGCCCCGGTGCTATGCTGACCCCAAATTGTAGGCGGGTGCATTTGAAAGCTCCCTTGTGGGTGACTATGGTTTGTGCTTCGGCTGTGGCCTCGTCCACAGGTAGCTGCTGATATGCCTGGGCAAGGTCTAATTTGGCAAAGATTTTTCCTGGTCCTAGGGAATGTAATAGGTGGTCAATTACGGGAACCAGATAGGCGCTCGGCTGCAAAGCCTTGTTGATGGTGCACTTGTAGTCCGCACAGATTCGCACCGACCCGTCCGGCTTAATGGGGGTAACTATGGGGGTCTCCCACCTAGCGTGATCCACAGGGACAAGTATCCCTTGGGCCACCAGTTTGTCCAGTTCCTTTTCCACCCTGGGTTTGAGGGCTAGGGGGAACCTCCGAGCCTTAAGGCGGATTGGGGCAATGTTGGGGTTTAGTGCGAATGAAATAGGGGACCCCACATACTTGCCCAGCTCCTCTCCAAACACATCCTGGAATTCGGCGATCAGGTCGTCCCGCAAGGTGGTCGCGCTGGTCAGGTCACCGCAGGTGCTATGAACGCCGGCAATGGTCAGTCCCAACGCTGGGAACCAATTTGTTCCCAGGAGACTCGGGAACTTTCCGAAGACCACAGTGATCGGTAGGGTAGATTCTTTGCTGCCGTACTTTACGCGGACTCGTCTCTGGCCGGCGACCGGAAGGGATCTGCCCTGGCAGTCCCTTAGTCGGAGCTGTTGGGCGTTCAAATCTGTCTCCCTGAGGTTTGGGAATGCTTGTTTCATCCAATTCCAGGATACAAGTGAGACAGGGGAGCCCGAGTCAATCTCCATCTTGCAGTCTTGCCCGTTGAGCTGGACCATGGCGAAGATTTTTGTCCCTCTATCGGTGCCTGCGTAGCTGATGATGACTGTGTGTGCCTCCGCATTTTTAAATTTCACGCCGCTGTTAGACTGGCGCCTCTGATTGGCCCATTGGTCGGCGGCCATTTTGTTTGGCGGGAAATTTTGAAATTGCCGGTCAGCTCGGTTCGCAGCTTGCTTTGCGCAGCAGGCTCTTGCGATGTGACCCCTTTTATTGCAATGGTGGCAAATGGCGTCCTTGAAACGGCAATGTGCCCTCTGATGGGGCCCGCCACAACTGGCGCAACGGCGGCTGCTTCTCTCTGGGTTGCACCCGTCAGTCACACACACGTCTTCCCCTTCCTCATCCTCTGCTTCAGGGACGGTGTCCTCGTAGTGTACCGAGGCTGGCCTTGACGCCGCCTGGGCTCTCTGGAGGGAGACTGCGGCAGATGATGAGACTTCATGTGCCCTCGCCTCATCCATGATGATGGACAAGGATAACTCTTGGCGAGCTAAGAGACGTCTTCTGAGCCGCGTGTCCATGACCCCTCGTATGATCTGCTCAATGATAGCCTCCTCTAGCCCGGGTCCGAATTCTGCGGGGATGGCGGCTGCGCACAGGGCGGCTACGAAGTCGCTCACGGTTTCTCCCTCCTTCTGGAAACAGCTTCAGAAACTGATCCGATGGACGTACTTTGAGGGGGCCGGCGAAAAGTGCTTCTTAAGGGCGGCTTGAAGCATCTGCCACGATGCCGTCATGATAGGTGTCGGAGCCACCAGCGCCTGGGCCACTTCGTACACCTTCGCGCCGCAGTGTGTGAGGAAGAACGCCTTCTTCCTATCGTCCGAAATGCTTCCCAATTCGGCGGCCAGCAGGGAGAACTCAAAACGGTCCATGTAGTTGTCCCATTTCTCCTCCTTCGGTTGGAAGGGTGGAGGAGTGGTGTAGGTAGCCATGGCGTTTGTGCCGTCTTGAGATGGCTCGTTGGCTCCGGCGAAAGAGTGGCTCGCTCCTCAGAATCCCACCTTCGTCGCCAGTGCTAGATCCGGAGACCCATGCGTGGGAGTGAGGACTCAGTAGCCAAAGGTAGCCAAGACAAGTGTCATGTTTATTCACAGTGAGCACAACTCACAACCAACAAGAAACGGCTGGGGAGACCGGGTTTTATACCCGGTCTGGCCCAGCCCACTAACCAATGAAATTTGGCGGTTTTCCCGCCTAAAAACCTTTGAATATCTAACAGAATCCCTTCTTTTTTGACTTCTTGGAATTTTTTTTGTAACATTTTATGGTGATGTTAATACTTTCTGGTGGGGTATAAATTTGAAATGAAAAAAATAAAATGAAACCTACTGATCTGATTGGGGGCCAATCTTGTGGCCATTTTCCACCACTGGCCTCACTATATAACTACAGCCCTTCTCACTTGGCTTGCAAGTATGATGAAGAAGATACAGAAAAGAAAGTGGGTTCCTCATTTTACTAGTGGAGAGCCAGTGATTTTCAACAGATAATGTGTGAGGCTGGGTCTCAGGAGATTGGATTTTGGATTATCCTTTGGCCATGGAATCACAAAGTATGGAGGTAATGTAGGCAAAACAAGTGCTTAAATATCTCACATACATTGGAAAAAACCCATTAGGTAAACATAACCTGAAGGTAACATAATGACATGTAACACACACAAACTTTGTTGACATTTCTCCTCCAGCCAGTTCCACATTCTCCACTCTGACTCAGTCAGTATTCCTGTTTGCATAATTCTTATTATTTATTCAAAGAAAAATCATTCTAGTCTGACCATGTATTTCAATTTCAAGGCAATTGCATTAAAAGCTTTAGTTAAAATCATATTAGAAACATCCAAGTAAAAGAATAAACTAAAACTGAGAGTGACTGAGATAACATGAGGTGAGTAGCACGAAAGATCAGATCCTGCTTCTATCATTGCCTCTTGATACTCTAGTCTAAAGACATCTCAGAGAAGATGCCTGTTGATCTTATTTTTCTAAAATGTAATAGGGAAATTGGTTTGTGTTGATGTATTGAAGAAGGAATAGAATTCTGTGAAGCTGAGGGGAACCTCACATTTGGAAGCGATCATATAATTCTTTTCCTCCGGGCTTTGACAGGGTGAAGAAGGCCTAGTTCTTCACCAGAAGAAGTCACTGAAACCTCTCCATGTTCTTTTCCATCTATAACGATATTGACATGGTTAAGAAGTTTATTGTGTCAAATTTATAAATGATGTGTTGTTGCTACAGTTTAGGGCCTCACTTGTTGCAGAAGTTCTTTGTGTTGAATTTTTATCATTTCCCCTTTCTGTGCATCTGTCGATGACTCATGCGCTGTGCACTGCAATGGAAGACTTCTCCACATTCTTTGCATTGATAACAGTTTTCCCTTGAGTGATTCTGTTGGTGTTCGTCACGATCTTTGCTTAGAAAGAAACTTTCCTCAGTTCGGTCACATTTGTACAGTATCTCCAGAATGTGAATTTTTTATAGTCTCTAAATTCTTCACTACCTGAAATGTTTTCCTCACATTTGTTACAGTGATAGGATGTTTCCCTTGAATCTCCTTTTAAGCAGCACAGTGGTTTGGTCCCGCTTAACTCACAACGGTGGAGGGATGGAGGTGTTGGTGTTCCCACTGCTTCTGGCACTTCTGGTTGTGTTGGAGTTGGTTCCATTTGCAGCATGTTTCAGGCAGTTTTCATTGCTTCTGCCATTTCCTGAGGCAGTGGGAGGAGGGCAGCACAGTTTCCCCACAGTTTCGTGTCTCTTCGCCACATTTCTCCTCCACTCTTGCCGCATTTTTGCTGCATTTTCTGCAGTTCTGATGCAATTATAGGACTTCCAGTGGTAGCAGCAGTGTTGGTATCTCCAGAATCCACAGGCCAGATTAATTGTTGCCACTGGCCGGATTAGGCCCAAAGGCTGTAGGTTGCAAACTCCTGCTTTAATGACTGAGGCATTACTGAAATGTTGGCTGCAGTCTTTCGGTTTAGAGGGCTTTCCTCCTGAATGAATTTGTTGATGAATGGTGAGGAGTGTTTGTTTGCTGGATTTCTTTCCACATACAGTAATGCCTCCCATAGCGAGCATCTCGCATAGTTAAAAACTCGCTTAACGAGCAGACCTTTCCCCAATAGGTCTGCTTCGTTGAACGAGCAAATATTTGCTTAATGAGAAGCTTTGCATTTGCGGGGTGTTTTGGAATGCAACGGGGGACTCCCCCGCCGCATTCCAAAACACCCCGCAGACTCGGAGTCGACCGTCCGCGTTCCAAAACACCCAGCTGACAGTAGGCTCGGCTACAGGGTGGTTTGGAATGTGGACGGGGGCTCCCCGCTGCATTCCAAAACACCCAGCCAGCATGCTCTAGTCTGCGATGGGGGTTTGGTTGCCAGGTTGAGCAGGCAAGTGCCCAATTAACCCGGCACCCAAACTCCCATTGCACCCAAACCCCATCGCAAAGTGTGCGATGGGGGTTTGGGTGGCGGGTTCAGCAGGCGCTCGCCCGATAAACCCGGCACCCAAACCCCCATCGCAAAGTGCGCACCCTATGGGAAATGTGTTTCGCTTAACGAATTACTCGCATAACGAACAAGTGTGTGGAATGCATTATGCTTGTTATGCGAGGTATTATTGTATTTCACAAATATAGGGCTTCTCTTCTGAGAGGGAGCAGTGATGTATGTTCAAAGCAGAGAGATCACTGGCACTTTCCCCAATGTCTCTACATGCCTTCAACTTTTCTCCTGAATGAATTTGTTGATGAATTGTGAGGAGTGTGTGTTGGGTGAATTTCCCCCCACATTTTTCACAAACACAGGGTTTCTCTCCTGAATGGGAGCACTAATGACTTATAAGACTTGAATGCTTTCTGAATTTATAGAGTTTCTCTCCTGAGTGAATCTGTTCATGTAGTTTGCAGCTTGAGCTTGTGTTGAACTTTTTCCCACATTCTTTACACTCAAAGGGTTTCTCCCCTGTATGAATTCTCTTGTGTTTTATAAGATCTAAAGGGTGTGTGAAGCCACATTCTTCACATTTATTAGGTTTCTCTCCTGTATGAATCTGTTCATGTAGTTTGAGGCTTGAGCTTTGGGTGAACTTTATCCCACATTCTTTACACTCAAAGGGTTTCTCTCCTATGTGAGTCCGTTCATGTAGTTTGAGGTGTGAGCTTTGGGTGAACTTTTTTCCACATCCTTTGCACTTAAAGGGTTTCTCTCCTGTATGAGTCCGTTCATGTCGTTTGAGGTTTGAGCTTTGGGTGAACTTTTCCCCACATTCTTTACACTCACAGGTTTTCTCTCCTGTGTGAGTCCGTTCATGTCTTTTGAGGTTAGACCTTTGGGTAAACTTTTTCCCACATTCTTTGCACTGAAAGGGTTTCTCTTCTGTGTGAGTCCATCCATGTCTTTTGAGTTTAGAGCTTTGGGTGAACTTTTTCCCACATTCTTTACACTCAAAGGGTTTCTCTCCTGTGTGAGTCCGTTCATGTAGTTTGAGGCTTGAGCTTTGGGTGTACTTAGCCTCACATATGTTGCACTCAAAAGGTTTTTCTCCTGTATGAATTCGCTTGTGTTTCATGAGATCTGAATGCTGTATGAAGCCCTTTCCACAATCCCTACATTTATAGGGTTTCTCTCCTGTGTGCGTCTGTTCATGTAGTTTGAGGTTTGAGCTTCGGTTGAACTTTTTTCCACATTCATTACACTCAAAGGGTTTCTCTCCTGTGTGAGTCTGTTCATGTCGTTTGAGGCTTGAGTTTTGGGTGAACCTATCCCCACATTTGTTGCACTCAAAGGGTTTTTCTCCTGTATGAATTCGCTTATGTTTTGTAAAATCTGAAAGTTGTCTGAAGACCTTTCCACATTCCTCACATATATGGGTTCTTTCTCCTTTGTGTGTTCTTTGATGTTCTTCATGTTCTGAACCTCTCTCAAAACTCATATCACATTCTGAGCATTGATACAGTTTCTCTTCTGAGGGTATTGGTTGGGGTCCCCCAAAGTCAGAGCTAACACAGGTCTTTTCAGTGTTTAACCTTTTTCCAGTTTCCCCCTCTGAGAGACATCTGGTATCTTTTGAAGTCCATCTAGAACTCTCTTCATGTTCCAGACAGGGACACTTTCCCCCCTTGGTGTGGTAATTTGGCCATTTTACAAGGTGTTTCTCTAGATTGCTCTTTGGTCCAATTTTTAAGCTTTTAAGTAGGCTCACGCACCTATTTGGCCTCTTTCTTAATTTTTTTTTACAGTCCATGACCCTGAGAGGTTGGTGAGATTCATCCATCCTATCATGTGCCTGGTTTTCCTTCTGCCTCAGGATTTCCTCACCTACATTGTTTGTCTTGCTTTCCTCTTCCACGTATTTTGGGAATGCTCCACACAGTTTCAGTTCCTTCTCCTGTGCATCATCTGCATCATGGCATGTACCATCACTTCCTAGAAGATGGAGAGAAAAGATAGTGAGTGTAGGATCCAGTGGTTTAGTGAGGGAAATGTTCCTTGAGAAGACAAGGTATTGGATTCATTACTCAGATGACTTTTCATCCGCTTAATAGCTAAGAAACTTTTCTTTTTTATGAGTCATAGGATTTTTATGGGCACCAGAATCACAAAGAATTTCAGTCGCTGCCTAGTGAAAAGTGATATGTTATATTTGTGTTAATCTCTTGTGGACTGCTGGGCTTCACATCAGAACTGCACAAGTGGCCAGTTAGAGTATTGTGTTATCCAAATATTGATTGACGATAAACATTATTTGGGAAGTCATTGTCATTGTCATTATTCCCAATTAGAAAGATATGATAAAGACCGGGGATGGCCAACCTTGGAGTTCCAGATGTTCTTGAACCTGAACTCCCAGAAGTCCTGATCACCAGGTGTGCTGAGAGTCCAAGAACATCTGCAGTATCTTTTACTCATCTGCAACATCTTTTACTCAGTCGGGTGTTGAGGGACCTCATGAAGACAAACAAAAAAAGCATCCAAGAGAAATGTGGAGAGATAAGCTCACTCTCTGTAGCTCCTGAGTAGCAATTAATATGACAATACTTAATCTTGAAGCACTGAAAATGCAAAAAATTACCTTTACTTATTCTTATCATTTCACTTGTTCCTGAAAGGAAATCTTGACCAACACATGACAATAACTTCAACCAGCTACTTTTACCTGCTCCCTGCAGCTCCCTGGGTGGCTTAGTGGTTTAGGCATTAAGCCTGGAGACTGGGAAGATGGGTTTGATACCAGAGAGTTGCATGATGGGGGACATGAAAGGAGCCTTATTTGGGTGTGCCCTGCAAAAAATCCTTTCAACCCTGAGTAATCTCTGACATGAAAATGAATGAGCTGAGAATCTATAAGCCTAAAGTTCACAAACCTGGAAACCCTGGAAGACTCTTTATTTCAGGCATCAGGACCATCAATGGTGGATTATATGGATATGTGGATTCTTTTCTAAAACTATATTCCACCAATATACCAAGTTTTGGCTTGGTCCACTGGCTGGGGATGTCAGGGAAGCCCAGAAACAGCTTGGATCAGGCCCTCTGATCCCCCTGCCTGCTCCAGGGAGATCAGAGGACCCGAACTGTAGCTGCAGGGTGGCTGGGGAAGCCAACGGGGGAGCTCCCCATCAGCTTTCCAGCCGCCCCACCCCTGCCTCCGCAGCTCCAGGGTGGCTGGGAAGCTGATTACCTTCATAGATCAGAGAGACCGACATGGTTCCTGCCATATTTCTTTTCTGGTCACTTAATTGCCATGGAGGATCATTTGTCAAGTAATCCTGTGGGAAAATGCCCTGGTGTACAAAGTCCTGTAGAGAATTCCCTAGTCAGGTGTCAAAGTCTCCTCCAAGTATCAGAGTAGCTTTGGGATATGTTTTTGTTTAACTTTACTATTACCTCCAGAAGAATATAAACATTCAATAATATCACTACTGTAGAGACATAAGAAAATCAGATAGTTGGAAGAGTGGTCTCCAAGGTTCAACTGCTGTCCTTGCCAACCCAGCTCAGCTTTGGCAAGGATAATTAACCCTCCTGATGCCTGCCCTTTAGTTTTATATTTTTCCGCAGGGACGGGCCAAAAATTGAACCCTGCTAATTTAGCCTCATCTTCTTCTTCAGTCAACCAAGTCTACTGGAGTGCAATGATATCAAACCTTGATATAGAAACTCCAACAAATCACCGTCCTGTGTTCTGGTCTTCCATCCAGCAATATTCCAGGACAATAGCTGGATGAAATCTTTCTGCTGGGAGTTGCTGTGGAGATGTGGCAGGGTGTTTATATTATAAATTGGAACACAGGCATTTTCTAGTCATCCCAAGGTGATATTGTCCAGGATACCATCAGTGTCATAAAATATGCACTGATTTGACCTCTCTTTATCTTCAACTCCACTTGGCTATTGGGTGGGCTCCAACAAGCTTTGTGGAGATTGATTGTTTAACTGTGGTACTATTGCAGGTTGACAAGTTGAACAAATAACAGAGTCAGGAGGAAGTATTGATAGATGCGGAGTGATTGTTTTGAATGCAGAGGTGTGAGAAACCATAATAGGTAGAAACTTAGGATTTTCTTTCTCTTCCTTATCCACTGAATTCTGCTGAGATGATACTTTAGTTGTGGAAAGCTCAATTAGTGGTTCAGCAGTGGCCATAGTAGCCAGGAGTGTTTTCTTAAGACTGTCCAGCCTTTGCAGAATATCTACTTGCTCCACCATAGGCAGAACTCCAAAGGACCTAATAAGTGTGGCCTCTTCTGCATCTAACTTGGCCTCCTTCTGAATTTTCATATTTCCATCATCTAATTTGGCCAAGAGCAAACTGGAGACAGAGACAATGTTGTTAACAACAGACTTGGTGTTTTCCAGACTGCATAGACCAAAAACATCAGGACTGATCAATGGAGTTACCACTCTATCATGAAACACCCTAGTTGGGACGATCTGAATGGACGCAAGGAAAGAGTTCATTTTAACCAACATGTGAGGTATGGTAGATTGCTTAAATGTCAATAAGATTCACTTACTGCTAACCAAGCTTGGTAAGCACAGCTGTAAGCAAGTCTATCTGAGTAAGATGGCAGCGTAGAAGTTGTCACAGATAAGTTATAATTGCTCTTCTACACCACCACCAACTGGAAATAAGACTGTTCATAGTTATATGAAGGGCAACCTGGTTCGGTTGCAAAGAGCGGGCCAGTGAGGTATTTTCACAATTTTCACTGTGCACTTGCCATCCTCTATCAATGCATAGGTTGCCCTCTTTCTTAACTTGGCATTTATTTTCCTTTTGTCCTAGGGAAGATTGTTTAGCTAGATTATCCATTTGGGACAGAGCTTCAATAAATGTTGACAGTCTTTCTGTTTGCTTACTTGCAAAGGCTTCAAAATCAGATTTTAAGATGTCCAAATTTTCCCCAATGGCAGCCAGATGCTCAAAAACCAAAGTAACAGTCTGAGCTGTAAGGAGACATTGTGTTGCCATAAACCCAGCCAAGTTGAGCTTTTCTCCTTCCCCATCCTGAACACTTTTAGGAGAGACTGGAGGGCTGATAGCATGGGAGAGATGGCAAGGGAGAGTGAATACAAAAATCCGCCCAGTCTATTAAATCACCCTTTTGCTGCTTCCCAGCTTGAGACTTGGCAAGAGTCCCGGGTGCATTAAGAGTAGAGATTGGGGGGGGGGGGGCTTACTTACTGTCTCTTCTTCTTGCTTAAAGAGTTCATCAACGTTTGGTTGCTTGGCTGACTTTAAAAGATGCTGTGAACCTGGGCTGGCTCCGTGATGCTTTTTTCTCTTTCCCATTTCTAAATTGGTAGGGTTTTTTTTTTGTCCTTTCCTTTTGTTGCCTGAATTACAGCTTCAACTCTGAATTATTTGTTCAGGCTAGGCTACTTCCATCAACCTGAGTCAGCATTCTTACAAGTTTGCACTCGATGGGGAAAAAATCCAGGACACTTGCAACGATAGGCTCAAAGCATGGTTTTAACAACGCCCTAATAAAATACCAGGGAGGCAGGTCTCACAAAGTACAACAAGGTTAAAAAACACTGATAATTTAAAAATAAGCTTGAATCTAAAAAACCTTTTGGCTTGTATTAAAAGCTGCAGAAAAGAATTGTTTTAAAAAGTAAGTAAGGTTGTTTTAAAAATCTAAGTAAAACTTTATTTAAAAGTATTTAAAACTGTAAAACTAATTTAAAAGATAAAAAGGACTAGAGCAGCACGGAGAGAAAATATTTGTGGCTCACCCTACTGGAACGGGTTCTACTTTGTTTATTATGATTATCCAGATATCAGCCTTCATCAACCAAATAGACCTGTGGCACCTCCAACAACAGGGTTGGGGCATTTCGGTGTTTTTTTCTAGCAAGCCAACTCCCCAAATTATCCAGGATATTCCATGACAACGTTTTGTGAATTCCAGCCCAATAATAAACACCTCAGACCCACCAGTATTGGCTCTCTCATAACCGGTCAAGCCTAGTCTTCTGTTTCTGTAGTCTCTAGGAGTTCAGTTCCTGCCACAATAACTCCAGGGCATTGTAGTTCTTTGGGAGGAGCTCTCTATAGAAGAAAAAGAGATTTCAGACTTTGACTCCCAGGAGAGATTGCGTCAGGAAATGGAGGCTTAAAATGGACCTTCAGTCCATGAAGTCTTGTTAAAGAGTGAGGGAAGTGTAAATCCCTGAAGAACAGGTCACTGGATGGGAATCCCCCAATTCTTCAGTTCATTACAATATAAATTGCTTATTCTCCTGGTAAATATCAAACAACAACAATGATCAAACAACATAGGTGAACTGAAGAAATATAGGCATGGCCTTATATTGCCAAAAGCTGAGAGATGCTGTTCATGATAGGACCTTTTAGAGGTCATTCATGAATGGGATTTAGGTTGGAAGTGACTTGAAGGCAAGTAGAAAGAAACAAGTAATGTTGATAGTGACTGGAAGAAACAAGAGGTTTAGAACTACTGGGATTGGTGTAAAGTGAATTGACTTAATGGGAAATAACAAGAAATGTCGGTTGAGAGGGATTCTCCTTGCTTAATGAAGTGGTGTTTGGTAGATAAAAACTGAGAGAAATAGCACTATGGGGGAAGAAGAAAAAGAAGAAAGAGGAAAGAGAAGGAGAAGAAGAAATTAAACAGAATTGAGTGCTCGACAGTCTAATGAGGAATCACTAATTATTTTTTAAAATACAGGTCAAAATTTGTTTATTGCTCCAACAACATTCTGGATTGTATGTCTCAGAAGAAGCACCAGAAAGAACTCTCTCCATCTCCACCTCAAATATATGATGCATAGACAATCACTATCTCTTTCTATCTCTAGCACTTATTTTTGCAATGCTAATTCATTTTCTCTATTTCACCTTTTGATCCTGCTCAGAAACCGCCATGATTCCTTTAACTCACCCAGATAATCTCAACATCCTAGGAAAGATCACAATCCAGGTGCAAAGGAGCAGCCACTTTTGGTGAAATCTTTTAAAAAATTAGATTTGAAGTAGGATAAATATTTAAAATGAAAACCTAGCAGAAGTAAGCACTGACATTTGGTAGTTTTTCTTTGGAATTCTTTCTTGCTTTCTGCTGGAACCTGATAGTTAATTAGAACTCAACTCTTTGACTTCCCCTTTTATCACTTCCAGCTTCCCATTGCCCTTTACAATTAATCCAGCTGCCCAGAATTGTGCCATAGGATTGACAAGGAGTTTTGGGATTTGTAGTTCATGGCATTTGTAGTTCAGGTGTAAAGGAACTTCAGATATCCCTTGTGTAAGGGGGGAAATTTGGAGGGATTTTATCTATTCACTTTCTTGGTTTTTATCATTAAATTGCTGCTTTTATTCTTTCAATTGTTTAACTTCCACACGTTGTCCATTCATGAAGCAATACATTTAAAGAGTATAAATGGACACAATGGCTGATATTCATTTGTTTGTAGCAATTTTCACTAGAGTAATTCCTTTTGGGTATGGTGAGTCAACTCACCATAAATTTCTTTGGTTGAAATGGACCTACTCTATTTTCAATTTAGGATTTCTTCTTCTTCCGTGTCTAAACTAGATGAGAAAAGGACTTCTGGGATTTGGAGTTCTGAGCAAAGCTGAAATCACGCCTAAAGGAATTTCAGAAATCTCTTGTTTAAGGAAAAACCTATTTGCGATGGCTTTTTATGTCTTCAGTTTCATGCTTTTATCATTAAACTGCTGTCTATATTCTTCTTCAGCTTCCACATCTAGTCCATTCATAAGGCAATAAATTTAAAGAACACAAATGAGCACAATGGGTGATAATCATTTGTTTGAAGTAATTTTCAGTAGAGTAAGCTCACTAATTCCTTTGGGGTTTGGTGAGTCAACTCTGCATAAGTTCCTTTGATTGAAATGGACCTACTCTATTATCTTTTACTTTAGGATAGTGTTATAGCATTTAAGAAGGGAAAAACAGCATTCCCTTTTGGTCAAACAGAGAAGAGTTTATTATGCATAATAATGATTCTCATGAGTGTAGTCACTCCAAAGATGAGAATAACATCCATTGAAAGACAGAGCATTTTATACAGTCTCTCTCCCTCGTCTGGTTTACTCAAGACATTTCACTCGGTCACCGTGACCCTTTTGGGTTAAATTATACAAATCATTTCTCCATATTTTCATCATTACATTTGTTTGCCAAGTACAGAGGCCAAGTACAGAGGCCAAGTACAGAGATTGCAAAAGAATACTTATGCCAATTCTTCTACATACCATTGGGGAAGTATAATTTCTTATGATTCATGACCAGGTCTTCATCGGTTACAGATGTTGTCTTACATTTATATAACATTCTGTGTACTTTTGGCATATATTAAGTTTTCTAAATTCGCCCACGCAGGGGCTGTGGTATTCTAACTATTACTAAGTTCAAGCTGACTTTTGGTATATTTTCAACACTTTTGGTACATTTCAACATTGCACAGTAATCATGCGAGCTTACATATGAGCATTACAAATCTCCTTCATAAACAGAATTCCAATCTTGCCACGTCGCTTCAATGTTAGCTTTAGTTTCTGTAGCAGCAAGCAATATTTAATCAATATTTTATTCTTATTATTTCTATTATTTATTATGCGATATCAATTCCCCCCTCTGAATCTTTTCAAAACGTAAAGATTCACAACTCTTAATTTCACAGTATCTTAAGGCGTCTACTGAGGAATCATGCTTATCATACAAGGGATGACACATTTTATCACTAGGCATCCGAGGTGGCCTACGTGTCCAAAGGGTACTTGCAATGTTGGAAACTTTGGCAACTAGGTTCCAAAAATTCCTTAACATTGAAAGCTGTGCTCCAGTGTTGTTCAGGATTATAAGTTAATTGTGTTAAACTGAGCCACTGCTTTTCCTGACTCTTCTATGTGTCGGCAGTAATTATCAAGATTAAAATTTTACTGACCCTCCTCTTTTACCAAAAGGTGTTCCTAGGCTAGCTTACTGTGATTTTCCACCGTTGTCCGGAGCTTGCCTGTGTTCATTGGTAGTACGGGAACCTGAAAAAAAGCTGTTTCAGCACTTTCGTACATAACAGACCTCCTTTTCCTTACTGCTCCCAATCTATCATAGACAGACACGCTCAATAACTCTCTACTGGTTATTGGCTTAAGAAAGAAAGATGGTTTGTTCTACCCTAGAACACAAGTTCCGGACTAGTTTGCAGATAACTTTTCATAAGCTAGCCTTCCACATATCCAGTACATGGTGCAGTCCAGGGACCTGCAGAATTTAAGTACTTCAGGATTGTGGTATCAAATTTTACCAGAGGGGGTAACTTGGAGGGAAATCTCCATGTTATTTGACCCTCTTCCCATGTTCCAAGGCATATTAGATGTCCAACATCTACAGTTCCTTCCCTTCTGAAACATGTCCTTCCCACTAAGTTAATGGTTAGTGTGTTTTGATATGCTGCCTGCTTTAGACATTTCATTGAATACCTCTGGAGTTATTTCTATGGCCATTGTTTACCCATGCTTCTGGATGGTTGCTGCTTACTTCAAGGTTATAAGTATGTCTTTGGTATCTGGTACTGCCCTCCATTGGCCTCTATTACCAATACAAATATTTCTTTCTGTAATATTTTGTCCTCCTATGTGTTCAAGACACAAGATAAAGAGTCCCAAATATAAACTTGCTTGTAGTATCCTCTTATCTTCCACCGTGCGTAGAGGGAACTGCTTCCAGGGGGAGTTCCCAGCAGGGTGTGTCTTCTTTCTTCTTTATGTGATGTTCAAATGTGTAGGAAGTGAATTGTGTGTGACATAAACAAAGTACAGTACCTTAAGTTGAATGTTCCATTAGGGAAAAGAAATAGGTGCTTCTAATCTGTTGCGTTGATATTACGGCTCAGGCAACCTGCTTGGATCTCAGGACCGATGGCTTTTCCGTTTGCTTCACCTGGTAAGCACCTTTTCCTAGATTCTGGATCTGAAGCTCTGCGTACTGGTCAGGACCGTTCTCTGCTGCAGACTTCAAACATGTCCAATTGGATCCAGAATTTTTCCTTTTAGTTTCCCTACTGCAAGAAAGAAAAAAACCAATACAACAGTCTGGAGTTCTTTGCATCTGGTGTTTTTTAAGGGGTTCATCCTTGTAATTTTGAACCATACCCTATCTTCTGGTTTAAAATTGTGGGTGGCTATCATCACAGGGGGGGGGGGCTGATTTCTTGCACATATATTCTTAAATTATTTACATGTTCATTATGTGCCTACAATGATTGCAACAATTTTCTCGTCCCCATTCCCCCCTTATGGGCCATATCTTGCCACCCTTCACGCATATGCCAAACAAGGTAGGTGGTCTATCATACAATAATTCATATAGGGGCAACCAATATTTAACTTAAGGTAGTAAGCACAATATACAATACCATTAGTAAAATTTGAAACCAATTTCTGTGTGTCACTGACCACTACAAATCCCACATACCTAATTCCTTATATTTTATGTTTTCTTCAGTTTTTGCTGCCAGTAATTGATTCAATACTGATCGTCCTGCTCCCGGGATCGGGAAGTGGGACCTGAGCTCTAGGCCCTAGTCAATCATCCCACTGTGTTTCCGCCCTTCCTATAACACCATCCTGTGTATCATAGGCATCGTAGTTCTCTGCTTCCATGTATCTATAACCTCCTCTACCTCTGGATGGTTGTTTCGGCGGGCACTCCTTTTGCCAATGGCCTATTCTCTTACAATAGGGGCATTGGTCTGTCCTCAAGGGAGAACTACTATTATTTGCAATTGCTAAAGCCAAAGTCTCAGCTTTACGTTTTTCCTTTAGAATCTGCTTTTTTTCCTCTTCCTGATCTCTGTTTAAAAACACTTTCCTGGCTATTTCCATCAATTGAGAAGTATTCATACCCAAAGCTCCATCTAATTTTTGAAGCTTCCTTTTAATATCTGAGGCACTTTGGGTTATGAAACGTTCATTTAGCAATATCCTATGGGCTGGATCTTCCAAATCCAAGCCTGTGTTAACCTTGTATGCCTCTATTAGCCTTGCCAAAAAACCCTCAGGAGATTCGTCTGATTGTTGCGTTACTAGGGCAGGCTTTGAAAAATTTACAGGACCCTTTGAGGCTTCTTTTAAACTGTCAACAATTTTACGATACCGTTCCAATTCCAATCTATCTTCAGGAATTTCCAAATCCCATTGAGGGTCTACACTTCCCATTGCTCTTTGGCGTTGTTCAATTTGCATGTCATTTGGATATTCAAGGGTAGCTACCTTGTCTTTAGCTATACGAAACTTTTCCCTATCTTCTAGTGTCAGTAATGTCGTTAGTAGCTGTTGAATATCTCTCCAGTTAGGCAAATGGGTTTGCATAATTGTAGAAATTAAATCCACTATTTCAGCAGGCTTTTTATTAAATGGACCATAATGCTGCTTCCAGTTTAGTAAATCTGCGACTTGGAAAGGTATGTATTGTTCCATTTTTCTAGTCTGTACTTGTCCTTCTGGGTCAACAACTGTTTGTACAATTTCCCTAAGTGGGGCAATTTGTTCCCCTCTTATTTTCCCGTCTCTTAGTTTATTGGGAGAAAGACTAACTATAGTAGCGGTGGAACTATTAGAGTCAGTTGAAACATATGAGCTGTCTAAAGGAGGATATATGTTTGAAATATACGGTGGGGGTCTTGTCTCCTCTTCAGCTTGACTCAATATTAGTTTAACTTTCTCTTGTTGGCTCTGCGTACATTTTTCTTCTGCGTGAACTTTGCTATTCCTTTCAGCTGCTGGCTGATTGATTCCAGCTGCTGACTGTTTGATCTCTGCTGCCATAAGGGCTGCAGTGAACAGGGCTGCATTGTTTCTATCATTTCTACGTTTAATTTGAAGTAAACACATCTTAGCCTCTTGAATCTGATTCTGTTTAATCCATGGAAAAGGGGGGTCTCTATTTACTGCTGCTCTCCAGGCCGACCCATATTCATATTGATCCCAATGACGATCTTGTACAATCCGGATCATTACTTTATTGATAAGGTCTGGACTAAATGACCCATCTTCTGGCCAATTAATCTCAGGAAAGGTCGGCCATTCATTGCGGCAGTAAATTTTTAATGTATCTGGATCACATTCCAATGGATAGACCTCTTTAAAATGTTCTACCATTAATTCTAACGGTGTGTTTTTACTTCCTCCCCCTCCCATTTTCAGTTCTACTTATCTCTACTTAAACAAACAAACAATATTCAACTTAAACAGTACTAAAACAATCAAACAATTTGACTTATAAAACCAGACAGTTCACAGGCTTATAAAACCAAACAGTTTATAGGCAATTAACTATAAACCCTTGAAAGTACAATTCTGTCTTTCAATAACCAATGAAAGGTTCGGATCGCCCTCCGCCCTTCAAGGAAACTTGGCCATCTGTTTCCTATAATCACCGGCCCAAAACAGGGACTTAAACCCTGAGGGACTTTAACCCTGGACCTTGTATGTGATTATAACCTGAAAATTCCCAAAATACAGGGACTTGAACCCCAAAATACTTGCCTGGAACTTCCGGTACCAACGATGTATCTTGTCTGTTTGACCCTTGTAGATTCTTGACTGCTCTGCTCGCCGGTGTTTCACGCCGCCCCTCCACCGAAAAACTCCGGACAAATTGCAAAGGACTTGTCAGCCGGCTTTGGAGATTTCTCTGGGGAGGCGTCGATACTCACCGAGGCAGGCGTCCATGAAGAGCCAACCGCTCCTACTGAATAGTCCGATCTGGGGTGCCAAAAATGTTATAGCATTTAAGATGGGACAAAACAGCATTCCCTTTTGGTCAAACAGAGAAGAGTTTATTATGCATAATAATGATTCTCATGAGTGTAGTCACTCCAAAGATGAGAATAACATCCATTGAAAGACAGAGCATTTTATACAGTCTCTCTCCCTCGTCTGGTTTACTCAAGACATTTCACTCGGTCACCGTGACCCTTTTGGGTTAAATTATACAAATCATTTCTCCATATTTTCATCATTACATTTGTTTGCCAAGTACAGAGGCCAAGTACAGAGGCCAAGTACAGAGATTGCAAAAGAATACTTATGCCAATTCTTCTACATACCATTGGGGAAGTATAATTTCTTATGATTCATGACCAGGTCTTCATCGGTTACAGATGTTGTCTTACATTTATATAACATTCTGTGTACTTTTGGCATATATTAAGTTTTCTAAATTCGCCCACGCAGGGGCTGTGGTATTCTAACTATTACTAAGTTCAAGCTGACTTTTGGTATATTTTCAACACTTTTGGTACATTTCAACATTGCACAGTAATCATGCGAGCTTACATATGAGCATTACAAATCTCCTTCATAAACAGAATTCCAATCTTGCCACGTCGCTTCAATGTTAGCTTTAGTTTCTGTAGCAGCAAGCAATATTTAATCAATATTTTATTCTTACTATTTCTATTATTTATTATGCGATATCAATAGAAGGTAAGAAGCAACTAAAGTAGGGCTGTTTAAGGTAATGAAAACTCATTGGCTCACAAAGTGAAGAAGAGGAGATAGTTGAAGCCCACTATAATGATTCCAGAGGGACGAGGTATGAAATAAATCCTGAAAAGAGAATTCTGCTTCCTCTTCCTTGCAAAGAGATGATGGGTTGAAATGATTTTTGCTGGAGAAACTCTGCTAAAAGGAAATTCAAATAAGACTTCTTTCATGTCATCATGATGTTTTCCCACCAATGTGGCCCCTGATTATCTACTTGCCATTTCTTCCTTTCAATGTACTAGGTTGATATGAGCTGGGACAGAGACGGGTCCTCATTTCTATCATGCAGTACCCAGGTCTCAAACTGTTGACTTGCTGACCTCCCAGCTAACATGGTGAGCTTCTTAACCACTGAGCCACCCAAGCCCTGGTTTTCAGTTGGGTGACGTAGTGTTATGTACTCCATCTGCAAGCAGCTGAGATTGACTTTTCCAATGAAGGAAATTAGGCTATTTAACCTATGTGAACCCAGGTACAAGAACTGTACACATAACTCTGCGAAGTAATTTCTCACCATGGGTTCTCAGTTCAGTATTTGCTCTCAGTGGCCACTCAGGCCAAGGAAATTTTTAAACAGAGAGTCTTAGATATCAGAGCACAATCTGACTTGGAACTACTGGCCAAAAATGGTTCGTTAAGGTGGCTGGCGACTAACAAAATTACATTTCAAACTGAAAAATATGTTTTGATGCGCCTCACTTATCCATTAAGAAGGGCATATTGTAGAGCCAGATTCGAGCTATTAGACTCCATGAATAGATATGGGCGTTTTCACCACTTACCATATCACGAAAGAACGTGCATCTGCGGGTCTCCAAATGTTGAAAATAGCTCTCATATTATTTTAGATTGCCAGTTGTACACTGATATTAGATCTAAATACCTTGCATCCCTATTGGAAAAAACAACTTTTTGGGACTCAAAAAACAAATTGTCTTATCTCCTTCTGGGCTCTAATATCCACGTTGTGTGTAGAACTGCCAAGTTTATAATTAAGGCATCAGCTAAAAGAATCGAATATGTCGATCAAATTGGGGTATCCTGCAAGGGAGATTCACTTATCTGACTATCAATATGCATGAATTAATTGTATTAAGGCACCTTCTCCAGTTTACATTCTTTAAAAGTAGTTCAGGTATGTATATATTGTATTTATTGTATTTTTATTGTATTTTTATTGTATTTTATCACACTTTATTGCATTGTACAGATTTTAAACTCTTATATTATTGATAAGGTCGAAAGACTAATCAATTAATAAATATTCATTCATTCATAACTGGAGATGGGACACAGAAAGGCATTCAAAGCATTGAGCCTTACCCAGGGCTCAAACTGCCGACATGCCGGACTTCCAGCTAACAAGCCTTTCCACCTAAGCAACAAAGTTGATTCATTCACAGCTCTATAAATTTTGAATACTTTTAAAGTTTGGATCCCCTCTGAACCTTTCCCTCCTGAGCAAAAACATTTTTTTCCTACCAACCTGAAACACATGATTGATTATCAGCTTAGCTTGAGTTTTGACACACAAAAGGTCGTTATAACAGCTTACTCTCCTGGAGATCTCTCTCACACTCTGCTATTTGCTGGTATCGTCAGATGCGTGTGGTGCAAAGAAAAGGAAGTTATTTGTTTTTTTGCTTTGTATTCTTAATTCTTAAGCCAAGGACCCAGTGTGATATAGTGGACAGAATGGTGGACTAGAACTCTGAAAAAAGGAAGAACAGGTTTGGCATTCCATGGTGAGTGGTAGGTCACTTTTGTGGCAGCAATGAAGTAAACCAGTAAATGCTGTAGAAGGGGATAATTTCAACCTGGTCTTTCAGCATCCAGACACTTCCTCCTAATCAAAGAAATGGTATTTGGCCATGAAGGTCCTGATGAAATCCTGTCCTACATCAGGATTTCCCTAAGCCAGGCAAGTACCTGCTGATCTGATTGTAGGCCAACGTTGTGACCATTTTCCACCACTGGCCACTCTATCTGACTGAACAACAAGTATATTTTAAAAGCAGGGATAGGCAACATGTGGCATCACAGCAGACACAATGAAGTCCAGCTCATATATCTAACACCCCACTTTTCAAGATATAAAGGAGGAAAAGAATAATAAAATGTATAATTTTGTTTTTAAGACATGTATATTGGTGATTATAATTTTATTTTAATTATGGTTAATTTTAAATTTCTTCTATGCCGTATTACAGTAGGAGAGAAAATCAAGATAAAAATCTGTTGTAATTCATTAGACATGAGACTTTGGTGTAGGGTAAAAGGAAAGCCAAGACCCCTCAGAAGGCTCCTATTTTATTCCTGCATACAAGGACTGGCATGACGTGTATCTCTAAGACAATCAATCAATGTCATACATGCTGATTGCGTGAAGATTCAAATAAATAAATACCTAGAGGTACAACTCTGTAAGAACACAAAGTATATATTTTCTACAAAACGTAATTTCCTCCTCAAGAAATACCTGCTTTAGAAAAACCGGGCCTTCCCTGTGTTTGAAATTTGTACTTTTGTTTTAGTTTTGCTTCCTTTCCCCTATACACAAATCCATAAATGTAAGGGTCACCCTTGACCAAAATTCAGTCGTATCCGACTCTAGCCTACAGTGCTCATCTCTTTCACAGCCAAGGAGCCAGTGCTGTCTTGTCTGAGGATGTTTCCATGGACATATGGCAGACATGATTAGACACCGGAGTGCACGGACCACTGCTTACCTTCCCACCAAAGTGGTACCTGTTTATCTACTTGCAATTTCATGCTTTTGAAATGCTAGGTGAGCAGGAGCTGGGACAGAGACAGGTGAGAGACCTTTTATGGGCCACTCATTAATGGAGTTAATGTTTGCTGGAAGTGACTTGATGCCAATTAACAAGAAACAAATGTGGATTGTGAGGAATTCTTGCTTAATGAAATTGAGTTTGATATTTAATCTGACAGGTTAAAATCATATTACAAACATCCAAGTAAAAAAATCAATTAAAACAGAGAGAGACTAGGATAACATGAGGTGAGTAGCACTACAGATCAGGACCTTCTATCAATGCCTCTTGATACTCTAAAGACATCTCAGGGAAGATGCCTGTTGATCTTCTTATTTTCCTAAAATGTAGTAGGGAAGTTGGTTTGTGTTGATGTATTGAAGAACGAATAGAATTCCTTAGAATAGAATTTTAGGGCTTCCAGTGGTGGCATCGGTGTTGGCATCTCCAGAATCCTCACCACAGGCCAGATTAATTGGTGCCACAGGCAGGATTAGGCCTACAGGCTGTAGGTTGCAAACCCCTGCTTTAATGACTGAGGCGTTACTGAAATGTTGGTCGCAGTCTTTGGGTTTAGAGGGCTTTTCTCCTGAATGAATTCGTTGATGAATGGTGAGGAGTGTTTGTTTGCTGAATTTCTTCCCACATATTTTACAAAGATAGGGCTTCTCTTCTAAGAGGGAGCTGTGGTATATGTTCAAAGCAGAGGGATCACTGGCACTTTCCCCAACATATTTACATACCTTCAAATTTTCTCCTGAATGAATTTGTTGATAAATTGTGAGGGAATGGGAGCACTGATGACTTTTAAGTCTTAAATGCTGTCTGAAGTTCTTTCCACAAATCCTACATTTATAGAGTTTCTCTCCTGAGTGAGTCTCTTCATGTCGTTTGTGGTGTGAGCTTCCGGTGAACTTTTCCCCATATTCTTTACACTCAGAGGGTTTCTCTCCCGTATGAGTCCGTTCATGTCGTTTGAGGTCTGAGCATCGGGAGAACTTTTTCCCACATTCTTTACACTCAAAGGGTTTCTCTCCTGTATGAATCCATTCATGTAGTTTGAGGTGTGCGCTTTGGGTGAACCTTTTCCCACATTCTTTGCACTCAAAGGGTTTCTCTCCTGTATGTGTCCGTTCATGTAGTTTGAGGGTTGAGCTTTGGTTGAACTTTTTCCCACATTCTTTGCACTCAAAGGGTTTCTCTCCAGTGTGAGTTCGTTCATGTACTTTGAGGTTTGAACTTTGGGTGAACTTTTTCCCACATTCGTTGCACTTAAAAGGTTTGTCCCCTGTATGAATTCGCTTATGTTTCATAAGATCTGAATGCTGTCTTCTGAAGCCCTTTCCCCAATCCCTAGATTTATAGGGTTTCTCTCCTGTATGAATCCGTTCATGTAATTTGAGGTGTGAGTTTTTGTTGAAGTTTTCCCCACATTCTTTGCAGTCAAAGGCATTTTCTCCTGTATGAATGTGCTTGTGCTTTGTAACATCTGGATGCTGTATAAAACCCTTTCCACTTTCCTCACATTTATGGGCCTTTGCTCTTGAATGAATCCATTGTTGACGTGTGAGGTTTGAACACTTATTGAACTTTTCCTCACATTCTTTGTACTCAAATGGTTTCTCTCCTTTATGAAGTCGCTTATATTTTGAAAAAATTGAAGGTTGTCTGAAGCCCTTTCCACATTCCTCATATATATGGGTTTTGTCTCCTTTGTGTGCTCTTTGATGTTCCTTGAGTTCTGAACTTCTCTCAAAACTCATCCCACATTCTGAGCATTGATTGGGTTTCTCTTCTGAGGGTATTGGTTGGGGTACACCAATGTCAGAACTAACATAGATCTTTTTTCCAGCATCGCTGTCTGAGTGACATCTTGTATCTTTTGAAGCGCATCTAGTACTTTCTTCAGTTTCCAGCCAGGGACAATTTTTCCCCTTAGTGTGGCAGGTTGGGCATTTTCCAGGGTATTCCCCTAGATTGCTCCTTGGTGCAGTTGTTAAGCTTATAGGTAGGGTCAGGCATTTATTTGGCCTCTTTCTAATTTTTTTTTTACAATCAATGACCCTGGGAGGTTGGTGTAAGTCATCTATCCTCATGTATACCTGCTTTTCCTCCTGCCTCAGGATTTCCTCTCCTACACTATTTGTCTTGTTTTCCTCTTCCACGTTTTCTGGGGATGCTCCACACCGTTTTCTTTCCTTCTCCTGTGCATCATCTGCATCATTGCATGTATTATCACTTCCTAGAAGATAGAGAGAAAAGATAGTGAGTGTAGGATCCAGTGGTTATTGGGGGGTAGTTCCTTGAGAAGACAAGCTATTACATTCATTACTTAGATCATTTTCCACCCGCTTCACTGCTAAGAGTCATTTCTTTTGTATAAGTCAGAGGATTTTTATGGGCACCTAAACCACAAAGTGATATGTTATATTTGTGTTAATCTCTTGTGGACTGCTAGGCTTCACAACAGAACTGCACACATGGCCAATTGGAAAATTGTATAATCCAAAAATGTGATGAGGATAAACATTATGGGGAAACCATTATCATTATCATCATTCCCATTTAGTCAGAAAGATATGACACAGACCAGGGATGGCCAACCTTGATGCTCCAGATATTCTTGAACCTCAACTCCCAGAAGTCCTGATTACCAGGTGTGCTAAATTGGAGTTCTGGGAACTGAAGTCCAAAAATATCTGTAGTAGTTAGGTTGGCCATCCATGATACAGATGACTTCTTCTTCTTTTCCTCTTTTATTCAGTCAGATGTTGGGGGACCTGATGTAGACAAACAAAAAAAAAGCATCCAAGAGAAACATGGAGAGATTAACTCACTCTCTGTAGCTCCTGAGTAGCAATAAAAAAGATAAAAATTAATCTTGAACCACTAAAAATATTTTTAAAAATTACCTTTATTGCTATAGTTTCACTTGTTCCTGAAACCAAATCTTGACCAGCACAAAAGTGAACGAGTCTAAATTTCACAAACCTGAAACCCTGGAAGACTCATTATTTCTGGCATCAGCACCATCAATGTTGGATTATATGGATATGTCGATTCGTTTCTCAAACCATAAGACACCAATATACCAAGATATGTAAGAAATGCCACAGTCTTTCTAAGAAAACTTCAACAAACATATCACATCCTCGCCCCCAGATAACACATTCTTATCTACATGAACATGGAAACTCTTTACACGAACATCCCATACCAAGATGGACTACATACCATAATTCCAGGCTTCCTCGCCTAATTCTTTATGGGGAATTTAGCTCTGGTACAAGGCCTTGTGGAGCTCCATTGAAGCGTTATAAGGACCAGATGAAACAAACCATGAAGGCGTCAGGCATACACCCACAAACTTGGGAGGCAGAAGCTGAAGATCGCCCACTTTGGTACCAAACCATCTCTCCTGCTACCAATCATTTTGAAGGGGAATGCCAGAGACTTAAAGAAGCTAAGCAACAAGCACAGAAGCTTCATCAAACTCAACCATGTCCTCCACCGTCTATTCAGTATAATGTTTGTTGTCGCATGTTTCACGCTAAGATAGGCTAATTGAATAACCAGAGACACTACCATCAATGGAGAAAATAATGACATTGAGCGGGGAATCAGTGGTAGGCAAGGACAAATCCACATCGGTGCACACGGACTAGTACCAACTTTTTGGGGCGGCCATGAAACCAGTGGCAAGATTTTTGGGGTGACCAAGTGAGTGGGTTACCTATTTTTGTGGTGGAAATGCCAAGTTCACCACCTGTGCATGTGCACCTCCAGCTCTCGGTGAGCATCAGTGATAGGATGTAACAGGTTCTCACCAGTTCTCCAGAACCGGTAGTAACTTTTCCCAGTGTCCTGGAGAACCGGTTGCAGCTTTTGGGGGGAACCACCTTCGGGGCTTACCTTTTCACTGGTTCCCCCCCTACACATGCTCACCAAGCACTTGATGTGCATGCACACCTACAGTGCTTGGCACATATGCACGGCCTCCTTGCTATCCTCCCAAGTGGGGAGGAGGAAGAGAAGCTGCTAGCCTGAAGCTCCCTATAGCCTGTTCCCCTAGATATCCTAGAGAACTGGTTAGGCAAAGACTACCTAAGAGTACCTAACTCTTTAACTGTTGAAAAGTGTCAAAATGAAGCCATCTTGTGGTGAGTTCATTCTGTAGTTCCTTCCATCTGACCTAGTGTGAGAAAGATTAGCCAGAATAAGCTTTAAGCTCTGGTTTAAAAGCTCTGGTTGATTTGTGTTGTGGGTGGGTGGGTGTTGGGGTGTATTTTAATGTATTTTTATTTATTTATTTAATTTATTTATGGGTTTGTGTTGTGAGTGGGTGGGTGGATGGGTGGGTTGAAAGGTGTGCGTGTGTGTGTGTCTGCGTGCTTATTTTTATTTTAATTTAATTATTTTTTAAATTTGTTTTCTTTGGCCCCACCCACAACATCATGACATCATGACATTGGATCTGCCCATGACGTCATGATGTTAGCTCTGCCCACACTGTGATGATGTCATGGTGGGGTAGTAAAAAATTTGACATCCCACCACTGGTGAGCATACGCCAATTGATACATTAATGCATGTGCACTGAGCCAAGCAGCGACCTCCTCCTCTATAGAGACCAGGTTGGAAGGGGAACCAAACACTACTGCCTCCCCATAGGCCGAGGGGTTGAGGGGGCAGGACAAGCCGGTGTGCGAGAACTCCTGCCTCCCCATCAGGCCCTGGTGGTGAGGAAGAAGGAGAAGCCTCCCAGGGAGGGAAGAGAAAGAGCAGCCACAGCTGGGACCCCGCATGGCCACGACCCCACTCCGGTACTGATGCTCCCCTTGCTGTTGTCCCAAGTAGCGAGGAGAAAGAGCAGCCACTGAAGCATACCCAGGTTAAGTCACTTGCCTTTTGCTTGGGTGTGGAGATGGTGTGTGTGTGTGTGTGTGTGTGTGTGTGTGTGTGTGTGTGTGTGTGTGTGTGTGTGTGTGTGTGTGTGTGTGTGTGTGTGTGTGTGTGTGTCTTTTTGTTTTGTTTACTCTCTGATATGCTTGAAACATAGATTAACCATGTCAAAAGTCTTATTCTGTGCAAGCATATCAGAGAGTAAACCAAACAAAAGGACAAACGTGGCACTTTGAAGACTAACTACGGTATTTTAATGTGAGGATTTGTGGATTGAGTCCACTGGCTCTTTTGCTATAAACAGAGATGAGCACTGAACTCCAGAGTTGGTAACGACTGGCTTTCAAACAAGGGCAACGTTTATACCTAATAACAGGTATTCAAATTTGATGTCTGGTTTTGTCCCTGCAAGTGGTTCAAGGTCTCTTACTCAAAAACAAGTTATATCTGACACTAGGGTGCAGTGCTCATCTCCATTTACAGCCAAAGAGCCAATGCTGCCTCTGTTAGCAAATGTATACATTGCCATATAGCAGGCATGACTAGACCACCCATGACTTTGGCTCCGCCCATGATGTTTTCTCCGTCCATGGGGTTGGCTCCACCTACGATGTTCGATCCACCCACGGTGTGGCAGTAAAATTTTTAGCTGCCCGTCACTGGGAGGAAAGTACGCTCCGACATGAGTAGCTGCTGACAGTGACATCGCCGCCGCCGTCATCGCCGCCCGGTGGTGCTGCTGGTGTTGTCGCCGCTATTGGTGCCTTCGCCGCCGATTTTTTTTAAAAATTGGAGCTAAAATGGCTCCGATTTACTGCGCATGAGCAGAAACTCAATCTGTCGCATTGCGCATGCATCAGATTGAGTTTCTGCACATGCGCAGTAAAATTGGAGACAAAATTGCTCCAATTTTTTGCGCATGCGCAAAAACTCAATCTGACGCATGTGCAATGCAGCAGATTGAGTTTCTGCGCATGCGCAGTAAATCGGAGCCATTTTTGCTCTGATTTAAAAAAAAATTTCTTTCGGTGAGGCGTCCGGAACCGGATGCCGCAAAAGTTAATTACCCTCCCGGAGAACTCTCCAGGATTGGTCCTACAGGTTCCAGGGAACCGTATAGAACCGGGGACATCCCATCACTGGTTGTACCCCCTTATTTACTCCAGCTACCCTACAAGCCAACATCAAGGACAGTGTTCCTTGTTCCTCTGCCAATATGATTTAAGCGAACTATTGCCAAAAAGAACCTTCTGCATTCAACATAGGACTTTTTAGAAACAAGGATACCTTGTAGATTTGGGTCAGCCTCTGAGATTCCTGAAGTGGGAGAATCAGGTTCCTTTCTGTCTTCATCTTCTGTCTGGAGCTCCTTCAGTTTGGCCTCCGGATGAATCTGTCGTTCCATGGATTTTAAATCAAAATCTGCTCCTCCTTTGTTACCTGCAACAGCAGAGCAGAATTCTTTCAACTACAGTTCTTGTACCTCGGTTCACACAGGTCACTGGTGGCAAACTCATGGCACATGTGCCAGAGGTGACACTCTGAGCCCTTTCTGTGGGCATCCATGCAGTCACCTGAGCACAGAGTTTGTCCTGCTACTCTGTCCAGTAGCCCAATAGGTGCACTTCCTCCATCCCCCCACCACAGAGTTCATCCCACCCTTCTGCCTAGCAGCCTAATGGGAGCGTTTCCACTTTGTGATAAATAAGTGGGGTTTGGGTCGCAGTTTGGGCATGCGTTCTCTAAAAGGTTCGTCATCACTGACATAGGTTAAATCCCATTGCCTTGATTGCAACATTCAGTCTGAGCTGATTGCAGATGGAGTACAGAACGCTACTTCACCCAGCTGAAAATCAGGGCTGTGGGGGCTCAATGGCTAAGAAGCTCACCTTGTTAGGTGGAAGCCCAACAAGTCAACAGTTTGAGACCTGAGTGCTGCATGATGGAATGAGCACCCATCTCTGTCCCAGCTCCTGCCAACCATGCAGTTCAAAAGCAAGAAATTGCAAGTAGATAATTAGGGACACTTCAGTTAGAAATGATCTTGGAGACATGAAAGGAGCATCATTGGGGCATCCCCTGAGCAGTTTCTCCACTAAAAATTAATTCAACCAAGAATATTTTCTGACACAGACTGGTTGACTGGGAACCTTACTTGTGATCCTCCTCTCTTTCTAGGAATAGTAAAATAAATGTTGTGTCAAAAGGCTCTTTTGGGCTAACTAATATACAAAATGCCTAATGACTCTGAACATTGTTCTACTTTGTTTATTATGATTATCTGAATATCTGCCTTCATCAAGCAAATAGACCTTGGGGTACCTGCAACAACAGGGATGGGGCATTTCGGAGTTTTTTTCTAGCAAGCCAACTCCCCAATTTATCCAGGATATTCCATTACAACGTTTTGTGAATTCCAGCCCAATAATTGACACCTCAGACCCACCAGTATTGGCTCTCTCATAACCGGTCAAGCCTAGTCTTCTGTTTCTGTAGTCTCTAGGAGTTCAGTTCCTGACACAATAACTCCAGGGCATTGTTGTTCTTTGGGAAGAGCTCTCTATAAAAGCAAAAGAGATTTCAGACTTCAACTCCCGGGAGAGATTGCATCAGGAAATGTAAGCTTAAAATGGACCTTTAGTCCATGAAGTCTTGTTAAAGAGTGAGGGAAGTGTAAATGCTTGAAGAACAGGTCCCTGGATGGGAATCCCCCAATTCTTCAGTTCATTACAATATAATGTGCTTATTCTCCTGGTAAATAACAAACAACAACAATGATCAAACAACATAGATAAACTGAAGAAATATAGGCATGGCCTAAAGCTGAGAGATGCTGTTCATGATAGGACCTTTTAGAGGTCATTCATGAATGGGGTTTAGGTAAGCTGGAAGTGACTTGATGGTAAGTAGCAAGAAACAAGTAATGTTGATAGTGACTGTAAGAAACAAGAGGTTTTAGAACTACTGGGATTGGTGTAAAGTGGAAATGACTTAATGGAAAACAACAAGGAATGTCGGTTGAGAGGGATACTCCTTGCTTAATTAAGTGGAGTTTGGTAGATAAAAACTGAGAGAAATAGCACTATGGGGGAAGAAGAAAAAGAAGAAAGAGAAAGAGAAGGAATTAAATAGAATTTAGTGCTCAACAGCCTAATAAGGAGTCACTAATTTTTGAAAAACACACAGGTCAAAATCGGTGTATTCCTCCAAAAAACATCCAGGATTGTATGTCTCAGAAGAAGCACCAGAGAGAACTCTCCCCATCTCCACCTCAAATATATGATGCATAGACAGTCACTATCTCTTTCTATCTCTGGCACTTATTTTGCACTGCTAATTCATTTTCTCTATTTCACCTTCTGTTCCTGCTCAGAAACCGCCATGATTCCTTTAACTCACCCAGAGAATCTCACCATTGTAGGAAATGTCACAGACCAGGTGCAAAGGAGCAGCCACTTGTGGTGAAATCTATTAAAAGATTAGATTTGATGTAGGATAAATATTTAAAGTGAAAACTTAGCAGAAGCAAGCACTGACATTTTGTAGTTTTTTTTATTCTTTCTTTCCTTCTGCTGGAACCTGATAGTTATTTAGAACTCAACTCTTTGCCTTCCCCTTTTATCACTTCCAGCTTCCCATTGCCCCATTCAATGGCTCCAGCTGCCAAGAATTGTCCTTTAGGACTGGGAAGGACTTCTGGGATTTGTAGTTCAGGACAAAACCGAAATCAGGTGTAAAGGAACTTCAGAAATCCCTTGTGTAAGGGGGAAAATTTGGAGGGATTTTATCTATTCTGTCTCATGCTTTTTATCATTAAATTGCTGCCTTTATTCTTTCAATTGCTTAACTTCCACATGTTGTCCATTCATGAAGCAATACATTTAAAGAGCAAAAATGGACACAATGGCTGCTATTTGTTTGTTTGTAGCAATTTTCACTAGAGTAATTCCTTTTGTGTATGGTGAGTCAAATCACCATAAATTCCTTTGGTTGAAATGGACCTACTCTGTTTTCATTTTAGGATTTCTTCTTCTTATTCTGTGTCTTAACTAGATGAGAAAAGGACTTCTGGGATTTGGAGTTCAGAGCAAAGCTGAAATCACGCCTAAAGGAACTTCAGAAATCTCTTGTTTAAGGAAAAACCTATTTGTGATGGCTTTTTATGTCTTCAGTTCCATGGTTTTATCATTAAACTGCTGTCTTTATTCTTCTTCACCTTCCACATGTTGTCCATTCATGAGGCAATAAATTTAAAGAACACAAATGAGCACAATGGGTGATAATCATTTGTTTGAAGTAATTTTCAGTAGAGTAAGCTCACTAATTCCTTTGGGGTTTGGTGAGTCAACTCCCCATAAGTTCCTTTGAAAGGGACCTGCTCTATTATCTTTTACTTTAGGATAGAAGGTAAGAAGCAACTAAAGTAGGGCTTTTTGAGGTAATGGAAACTCCTTGGCTCACAAAGAGAAGAAGAAGAGATAGTTGAAGCCTACTATAATGATTCCAGAGGGACGAGGTATGAAATAAATCCTGAAAAGAGAATTCTGCTTCCTCTTCCTTACAAAGAGATGATGGGTTGAAAGGATTTTTGCTGGAGAAACTCTGCTCAGGGGATGTTCGAATGAGACTTCTTTCATGTCATCAACATATTTTCCTGCCAAAGTGGTTCCTAGTTATCTGCTTGCCATTTCTTGCTGTCAGTGTTCTAGGTTGATAAGAGCTGGGACAGAGATGGGTGCTCCTTTCCTTCATGCAGTACCCGGGTCTCAAACTGTTGACTTGCTGACCTCCCAGCTAACATGTGGAGCTTCTTAACCAGTGAGCCACCCAAGCCCTGGTTTTCATTTGGGTGAGGTAGTATTATGTACTCCATCTGCAAGCCGCTGAGACTGACTTTTCCAGTGAAGGAAATGGGGCTATTTAACCTATGTGAACCCAGGTACAAGAACTGTACTCATAACAGGAGCTGGGATACTGACGGGCAATCAAAGTGTCGTGCCTTACCCAGGGCTCAAACTGCTGACTTGCCGGACTTCCAGATAACAAGGCGAGATTCTTAACCTCTGAGCCATCAAAACACCTGCAGACGATGACTGCCTGGTATGAAAGGTACCCTGGTGGCCAACCTTGGCAAGACATCTGTTCTTGTGCTTTAATTACCAGGAGCCCAAGTCAGCACACCTGCTCATCAGGGCTTCTACGAATTGAAGTCCAAGAAGAGCTGGAAGGTTTGCCATCACTGCACTGTGATGAACTAGGTAAATGACCCATTTTGTGGGAAGAAATTTTAAGAAATGCCATTCCAGATATGGTATTTCAACAATATGAAGCAGAAACCCAACCTTTGATGGAAAAATGGTTTGAGAGTAAATAAAAGAACAGCAAAAGAAGACAAAAAGTGTTGTGACACCTTAAGGACTAACGCCTCTATTTAAATGTTACAGGAGTTAGTCTTTAAGGTGCCACAACGTTGTTGATTTTTGTCATCTTTTTTTTGCTGTTCTGTATTATTTACACTCAGAGAGGCTTGCACAGACTAACATGGCTACCACTTCAAACATTTCTACTCTTAAATGGCTTCACACTAATAAAATTTGTTGACGTGTTATGGTGTAACTATCTTAAGCGTTTCCACCTAAGCAACAAAGTTGATTTGTTCACACCTCTATACATTTTAAATACTCTTAAAGTTTTGATCCCCTCTGAAGCTTTCCCTCCTGAGCAAAAACATCTATTTATTTCCTTCCAATCTGAAACACATGATTGATTATCGGCTTAGCCGGAGGTTTGATACACAAACTGTCGTTATACCAGCTTACTCTGCTGGAGACGTCTCTCACACTCTGCTCTTTGCTGAAACCGTCAGGTAGATAGATGCATGTGGTGCAACGAAAAGTTACAGTAATACCCCGGATAATGCTAGAATCAGATAATGCTAGAATCAGAAAATGATGCAAGTTTTTTTGGAAAAAACTTGCATTGGATAACACTTCATTAGCGCTATCTGAGGCAGTGACTGCCCTTGTGGGGGCTGGGTATTTCCCCCCCAACCCCCCCCCCCAGCACTAACTTTAAAAGCAGCGCTAGCTTTAAAAGCAAGAAAAACCTTAGGAAAGAGACGATGTCTGGATTTCGTCTGGATTTTCTTGCTTTTAAAGCTAGCATGGGGGGGAGTGTAGTTGGGGGGGAATTACCCCCCCCACACACACACACACACAAGGGCAGAGATGATGTCTCTTTCCTCTGGATCATCTTGCTTTTAAAGCTAATGCTGGGGGGGGGGGAGTTTGGGGGGGAAATGTTGTGGCCATTTTCCACCACTGGCCATTCTGTATAATTACAGCCCCTCCTCTCCAACATTAGGGTCACATGACTTGCAAGTAGGATGAAGAAAATACCGCAAAGAAAGCGGGTTCTACGTTGTATTAGTGACGAGCCAGTGTTTTTCAACAGATAACATGTCAGGCCGGGCCTCAGGAGACTGAACTTTGGATTATTCTGGCTAATCTTTCTCACATTAGGTCAGATGGAAGGAACTACAGAATGTACTCACCACTAGATGGCTTCATTTTGGCACTTTTCAACTTTTCAACAGTTAAAGAAATTAGGTACTAAGTCTTTGCCTAACCATTCTCTAGGATACTATGCCTTAATGTAAATGTAAAACAGCTGTACCTTCTTAAGGGTTCTCCAATTGGAACAGCAATTGGAACAGCACAGGTGTAGCTTATTGATGAGGTAACTCCAAGACTTTGCTTAAAAAACCCCAAGCCAGGCCGCCAATCCTTTTTAGGAACTGTGGTAGTATGTCAATATAGGTAAAGGTATTAAATACACATTAAAATACATACAGACACACCACATCCAAAGGTGAGTCACTTACCCTGGGGAGCTTCAGGCTATAGGGAGCTTCAGGCTAGCAGCTTCTCTTCCTCCTCCCTGCTTGGGGGGACAGCAAGGAGGCTATGCATACGCGCCAAGCACTGTAGGCATGCATGCACACCAAGTGCTTGGCGTACATGCGCAGTAGGGGAACCAGTACATGCGCAGTGGGAACAGTTGTGTGGGTCCTTCTCCTCCACCACCAATATGGACGCTTGGCCAGCCAGCTAGGCTGAGGGGGAAAGAACGCTGGACTCCCTTGCCACCTTTGCCGGACGCTTCCCTTGGCCTGCCCGGCCCCAAGGGAACATCGAACAGCTGAGCAGTGGGGCTGGGGCTGACCATAAAAATGCCGGACGCCCTTGCCACCTTTGCCAGACACTTCCCTTGGCCACCCCGGCCCCGAGAGAACTTCGAACAGCTGGGCGGTGGGGCTAGGGCCAGCCATAAAAACGATGGATGCCTTCGTTGCCACCGCTAGACTTTTTCCCTAGACTTTACGGTTCACCTGAGCAAGGTGGGGTATAAATTTGAAATGAAAAAAAGAAAATGAAACCTACTGATCTGATTGGGGGCCAATGTTGTGGCCATTTTCCACCACTGGCCACGCTGTATAACTACAGCCCTTCTCACTTGGCTTGCAAGTAGGATGAAGAAGATACAGAAAAGAAAGTGGGTTCCTCATTTTACTAGTGGAGAGCCAGTGATTTTCAACACATAATGTGTGAGGCTGGGTATCAGGAGATTGGATTTTGGATTATCCTTTGGCCATGGAATCACAAAGAAGTATGGAGGTGATGAAGGCAAAACAAGTGCTTAAATATCTCACATACCTTGAAAAAACCCATTAGGTAAACATAACCTGAAGGTAACATAATGACATGTAACACACACAAACTTTGTTGACATTTCTCCTCCAGCCAGTTCCACATTCTCCACTCTGACTCAGTCAGTATTCCTGTTTGCACAATTCTTATTATTTATTCAAAGAAAAATCATTCTAGTCTAACCATGTATTTCAATTTCAAGGCAATTTCATTAAAAGCTTTAGTTAAAATCATATTACAAACATCCAAGTAAAAGAATAAACTAAAACTGAGAGTGACTGAGATAACATGAGGTGAGTAGCACGACAGATCAGATCCTGCTTCTATCATTGCCTCTTGACACTCTAAAGACATCTCAGAGAAGATGCCTGTTGATCTTCTTATTTTTCTAAAATGTAATAGGGAAATTGGTTTGTGTTGATGTATTGAAGAAGGAATAGAATTCTGTGAAGCTGAGGGGATCCTCACATTTGGAAGCGATCATCTAATTATTTTCCTCTGGGCATTGACAGGGTGAAGAAGGCCTAGTTCTTCACCAGAAGAAGTCACTGAAACCTCTCCATGTTCTTTTCCATCTACAGTAAAACCTCATATAACACTAAAACCTGGTTCCACAAGTCTTCGTGTTATATGATTTTTAGTGTTATCTGATCCTCTATGGGATCCATAGAGATACATTGTAACCACACAGGCTTTCGCAGTTGTTATCTGAAGCATCCCATAGGATCTTAATGTTATCTGATGCAATTCTTCCCCCCAGATTCCTTGATGTTATGCGATTTTAGTGTTATTCGATACTAATGTTATATGAGGTATTACTGTATAACGATATTGACATGGTTGAGAAGTTTATTGTGTCAAATTTTTAAAATGATGTGTTGTTGATACAGTTTAGGGTCTCACTTGTTGCAGAAGTTTTTTGTGTTGAATTTTTATCATTTCCCCTTTCTGTGCATCTGTCGATGACTCATGCGCTGTGCTCTACAACGGAAGATTTCTCCACATTCTTTGCATTGATAACAGTTTTCCCTTGAGTGATTCTGTTGGTGTTCGTCACGATCTTTGCTTAGAAAGAAACTTTCCTCAGTTCGGTCACATTTGTACAGTATCTCCAGAATGTGAATTTTTTTATATTCTCTAAATTCTTCACTACCTGAAATGTTTTCCTCACATTTATTACAGTGATAGGATGTTTCCCTTGAATCTCCTTTTAAGCAGCACTGTGGTTTGGGCCCGCTTACCTCACAACGGTGGAGGGATGGAAGAGTTGATGCTCCCACTGCTTCTGGCACTTCTGGTTGTGTCGGAGTCAGGCCCATTCGCAACATGTTAAAGGCATTTTTCTTTGCTTCTGCCACTTCCCACGGCAGTGGGAGGAGGGTAGTACAGTTTCCCCACAGTTTCGTGTTTCTTCGCCACATTTCTCCCCCATTCTTGCCACATTTTTGATGCATTTTCTGTAGTTCTGATGCAACTTTAGGACTTCCAGTGGTGCCAGCAGTGGTGGCATCTCCAGAATCCTCACCACAGGCCAGATTAATTGGTGCCACTGGCTGTAGGTTGCAAACTCCTGCTTTAATGACTGAGGCATTACTGAAATGTTGGCTGCAGTCTTTGGGTTTAGAGGGCATTCCTCCTGAATGAATTCGTTGATGAATGGTGAGGAGTGTTTGTTTGCTGAATTTCTTCTCACATTTTTCACAAATATAGGGCTTCTCTTCTGAGAGGGAGCAGTGATGTATGTTCAAAGCAGAGGGATCACTGGCAATTTCCCCAATGTCTTTACATCCCTTCAACTTTTCTCCTGAATGAATTTGTTGATGAATTGTGAGGGAATGGGAGCACTGATGACTTTTAAGACTTGAATGCTGTCTGAAGTTATTTCCACAATCCCTACATTTATAGAGTTTCTCTCCTGAGTGAGTGTCTTCATGTCGTTTGCAGCTTGAGCTTCGGGTGAACTTTTTACCACATTCTTTACACTCAAAGGGTTTCTCTCCTGTATGAGTCCATTCATGTAGTTTGAGGTGTGAGCTTCGGGTGAACTTTTTCTCACATTCTTTGCACTCAAAGGGTTTCTCTCCTGTGTGAGTCCGTTCATGTATTTTGAGATGTGAGCTTTGGATGAACTTTTTCCCACATTCTTTGCACTCAAAGGGTTTCTCTCCTGTATGAGTCCGTTCGTGTCGTTTGAGGTGTGAGCTTAGGGTGAACTTTTTCCCACATTCTTCACACTCAAAGGGTTTCTCTCCTGTGTGTGTCCGTTCATGTTGTTTGTGGCTTGAGCTTTGGATGAACCTTTTCCCACATTCTTTGCACTCAAAGGGTTTCTCTCCTGTGTGTGTCCGTTCATGTTGTTTGTGGCTTGAGCTTTGGATGAACCTTTTCCCACATTCTTTGCACTCAAAGGGTTTCTCTCCTGTATGTGTCCGTTCATGTACTTTGAGGTTTGAGCTTCGGTTGAACTTTTTCCCACATTCGTTGCACTTAAAAGGCTTGTCCCCTGTATGAATTTGCTTGTGTTTCATAAGATCGTAATGCTGTCTGAAGCCCTTTCCACAATCTGTACATTTATATGGTTTCTCTCCTGTATGAATCATTTCATGTAGTTTGAGGTTTGAGCTTTGGGTGAACTTTTTCCCACATTCTTTGCACTTAAAGGGTTTCTCTCCAGTGTGTGTCCATTCATGTTCTTTGAGCTTTGAGCTTTGGTTGAACTTTTTCCCAAATTTATTGCAATCAAAGGCATTTTCTCCTGTATGAATGTGCTTGTGCTTTGTAATATATGGATGCTGTATAAAACCCTTTCCACAGATCTTTTTTCCAGCTTTCCCCTCTGAGTGACATCTTGTATCTTTTAAAGCCCATCTAGAACTGTCTTCAGCTTTCAGGCAGGGACACTTTTCCCCCTTGGAGTGGCAGATTGGGCATTTTACAAAGTATTCGCCTAGATTGCTCCTTGGTGCAGCTTTTAAGTTTTTAGGTAGCCTCAGGCACCTATTTGGCCTCTTTCTAAAAATGTTTTTACTAACAATGACCCTGGGAGGTTGGTGAGATTCATCTTTCCTCATGTATATCTGGTTTTCCTCCTGCCTCAGGATTTCCTCTCCTACACTGTTTGTCTTGCCTTCCTCTTCCACATATTCTGGGGATGCTCCACATAACTTTTTGTGCATCTCCTGTGAATCATCTGCATAATTGCATGTATCATCACCTCCTAGAACATAGAGAGAAAAGATAGTGAGTGTAGGATCTAGTGGTTTTGTGTGTGTGTGTGGGGGGGAGTTCCTTGAGAAGACAAGGTATTCCAATCATTACTTAAATCACTTTCCACCCTCTTCACAGCTAAGAATCATTTCTTTTTTATAAGTCACAGGATATTTATGGGCATCAAAATAACAACGATTTGATTGGCTGACCAGTGAAAAGTGGCATGTTATATTTGTGTTAATCTCTTGTGGACTGCTAGGCTTCGCAACAGAACTAAACAAGTGGCCATTTAAAAAATTGTGTAATCCAAAAATGGGTTGAAGATTAACATTATGGGGAAACTATTATCATTACCATTATACCCAGTTAGTTAAAATGATATAATATAGACCAGGGAGGTCTATATTCAGGTGTTTTTGAACCTCAACTCCCAGAAGTCCTGATCAACAGGTGTGCTAAATTGGACTTCTGGGAACTGAAGTCCAAAAACATCTGCAGTTGTAAGGTTGGCCATGCATGATACAGATGAGTTCTTCTTCTTTTCCTCTTTTACTCAGTCAGATGTTGGGGGATATGATGTAGATAAACAAAAAAAGCATCCAAGAGAAACATGGAGAGATTAGTTCACTCTCTCTAGTGGCATGTACCAATTGATACATTAAGGCATGTGAACTGAGTCAAGAAGCAACCTGCTCACCCTCCTCTCTAGAGGCCAGGTTAGAACAGGAAGGTACACTCCTGCCGCCCCGTAGGCCAACGGTGTGAGGCGGTAGGACAAGCCTGTGTGTGAGAACTCCTACCTCCCCTTCAGGCCCTGGCAGGAAGGAGAAGCCCGACAGGGAGGGGAGAGACAGAGCAGCCACAGCTGGGGGCCCGCATGGACAAGGCACCACTTGTGCGCTGATGCTCCCCTTGCTGTTGTCCAGAGCGGGGAGGCAGAAGGGCAGTCTAAAGCTTACATCAGGGTAAGTTACTCGCCTTTTGCTTGGGTGTGGAGATGGTGTGTGTGTGTGTGTGTGTGTGTGTGTGTATGTGTCTTTTTTGTTTTGTTTACTCTCTGATATGCTTGAAAAACAGATTAATCATTTCAAAAGTCTTATTCTGTGCACGCATATCAGAGAGTAAACAAAACAAAAGGACAAGCGTTGTGGCACCTTGAAGACTAAGTACTATATTTTAATGTGAGAATTTCTGGATTGAGTCTACTGGCTCTTTGGCTACAAACAGAGATGAGCACTGAACCCAGAGTTGGTAACGACTGGCTTTCAAGCAAGCCTTTACCTAATAACAGAAATTCAAATTTGATGTCAGGCTTTGTCCCTGCAAGTGCTTCAAGGTCTCTCTTACTCAAAAGCAAGTCATATCTGACTCTAGGGTGCAGTGCTCATCTCCATTTACAGCCAAAGAGCCAATGCTGCCTGTGTTTGCAAATGTATACCTGGCCATATGACAGGCATGACTAGACCGCCCATGACTTTGGCTCGCCCATGAATTTGGTTCCACCCATGGAGTTGACTCCACTTATGATGTTCAATCTGCCCATGGCGTGGCAGTATCAATTTTAGCTGCCCATCACTGGGAGGAAAGTACACTCTGACATGAGTAACTGCTGACAATGACGTGCCATCAGAAACACCATTCAAAATGAAGATTAAGTCCAAACAATCATTTGTTCATCGAGGATACACTTTGTACATCAACGACATATTTTTTAATGGTTGCATAGAAAGAAAACCTAGAGACAGTCCAGCAAGATTTCAATAATTTTCATTCAAAGATTAAACTCAGTTTGGACCAGTCTACACAAATAAATTTCCTAGGCACCACTATGAAACTACAAAATTGACATCTCACCACACTATATCGCACACCCATGGATCGATATACCTACCTGCATGCCTCCAGCTTCCATCCTTAACACCCAACAATATCCATTGTCTTCTCCAAGCCCTCAAGTAGAACTGTATCTGCTCTGGCACATACAACAGAGGCTCACAGCTCAAGGATTTATAAAATGCATTTCTCAGACCACAATACCAATACAACATGGCTAAAGAACAAGTCACCTGGGCAAGACAAATACCCGGAATCAAACTACTGCAAGACAGGTCTAAAAGAAAAAGCAATTGAACACCACTAGTTGCCACTTTCAGTCCACAACCAAAGCCTCTCCCATGCATAATGAAAGATCTTCAATCCATCTTGGAAAAGAATGGTTCGTTCTCTGAGGCTCTTGGTGGAAGGCCTTTGCTGGCATACAGTCAACCCCCCTATCTCAAAGAACTATTGACACACAACACACTACACAAGAATTAAAGAGAGATGGGAACTAAACCCTGATGCAACACCAGATGTCAGTTGTACTCCCATATTTACTCCGGCAACCCTACAACCCAGCATTAAGGACAGTATTCCTTGTTCCTCTGACAATGTGCTTTAAGCCTACTTTTGCCAAAAAGAACCTTCTGAATTCAACATACGACTTTTAAAAAACAAGGATACCTTTTGGATTTGGGGGCACCTCTGAGATTTCTGAAGTGGGAGAATCCGGTTCCTTTCTGTCTTCATCTTCTGTCTGGAGCTCCTTCTGTTTGGCCTCCGGATGAATCTGTCTTTCCATGGATTTTAATCAAAATCTGCTCCTGCTTTGTTACCTGCAACAGCAGAACAGAATTCTTTCAACTACAGTTCTTGCACCTTAGTTCACACAGGTCACTGGTGGCGAACTTATGGCACACGTGCCAGAGGTGATCACTCTGAGCCCTTTGTGTGGGCATCTACACAGTCACCTGAGCACAGAGTTTGTCCTGCCATGCTGCCCAGTAGCCTAATCGGTGTATTTCCTCCATCTCCCCACCACAGAGTCCACCCTTCTGCCTAGCAGCCTAATGGGAGCATTTCCACTTTGTCATAAATAAGTGGGTTTGGGTCATAGTTTGGACACAAGGTCATTAAAAGGTTCCTCATCACTGACATAGGTTAAATAGTCCCATTACCTTGATTGGAACATTCAGTCTGAGCTGATTGCAGATGGAGTGCAGAATGCTATTTCACCCAGCTGAAAATCAGGGCTAAGAAGCTCGCCATGTTAGTTGGAAGCCCTGCAAGTTAACAGTTCGAGACCTGAGTGCTGCATGATGGACTGAACACCCATCTCTGTCCCAGCTCCTGGCAACCAAGCAGTTCAAAAGCAAGAAATTGCAAGTAGATAATTAGGGACCACTTCAGTTGGAAATGATCTTGGAGACATGAAAGGAGCCTTATTCGGGCATCCCCGGAGCAGATTCTCCAGTAAAAATCCATTGAACCAAGAATATTTTCTGACACAGACTCTTTGACTGGGAACCTTACTTGTGATCTTCCTCTCTTTCTAGGAATAGTAAAATAAATGTTGTGTCAAAAGGCTCTCTTGGGCTTATATACCAAATGTCTAATGACTCTGAACATTGTTCTACTTTGTTTATTATGATTATCTGGATATCTGCCTTCATCAAGTAATTAGACCTTGGGGCACCTGCCACAGTAGGGATGGGGCATTTGGGTTTTCTTTATTTTAGCAAGCCCACCCCCCAATTATCCAGAATATTCCATGACATAACTTTGTGAATTCCAGCTGAGTTCAAAAGAGCCTCCGCGCCTGGCAAGAACCTGGACTTGCTGCCTCTGACCAAGCCCCCAACAGCGGCTGGGTTCAAAAGAGCCTCCGCGCCTGGCGGGAAGCAGGACTTGCTGCCTCTGACCAAGCCCCCAACACCGGCTGGGTTCAAAAGAGCCTCCGTGCATGGCGGGAAGCAGGACTTGCTGCCTCTGACCAAGCCCCCAACACCGGCTGGGTTCAAAAGAGCCTCCGCACCTGGCGGGAAGCAGGACTTGCTGCCTCTGACCCAGCCCCCAGCACCAGCTGGGTTCAAAAGAGCCTGCGCCGCCGCCTGGCCGGTTCCAGCATGGCCTCGAGGGGTATGGACATAGTGGGTGGGGTTGAGTTTGGGAGGTTTTTGTGTATTCGTTATGAAGTATTTTTGAAGTGTTTTTAATGATTTGATGTTATCGTTATTAGGGATGTTCTGAATTGCCTTTGAAATATTTTTGTGATGCAATATCTTGTAATCTTGTAACTGTGATATATTGCTTTTTTCTCTGTTGTTGTATACTTTGTACCTTGTTAGCCGCCCAGAGTTGCTTGGCGAGTGGGGCGGCATACAAGTCGAACAATAATAATAATTCGACTCCAATAATTGAAACCTCAGACCCACCAGTATTGGCTTTCTCACAACCGGTCAAGCATAGTCTTCTGTGTCTGTAGTCTCTAGGAGTTCAGTTCCTGCCACAATAACTCCAGGGGATTGTAGTTCTTTGGGAGGAGCTCTCTATAGAAGCAAAAGAGATTTCAGACTTCAATTCCCGGGAGAGATTGCATCAGGAAATGGAGGCTTAAAATAGACCTGCAGCTATGAAGTCTTGTTAAAGAGTGAGGGAAGTGTAATTGTCTGAAGATTAGGTCACTGGATGGGAATTCCCCAATTCTTCAGTTCATTACAATATAATTTGCTTATTCTCCTGGTAATATCAAACAACAACAACAATTATCAAACACAACATAGATGGACTATAGGCATGGCCTTAAGTTGCCAAAAGCTGAGAGACCTTTTAGATGTCGTTCATTAATGGGGTTTAGGTAAGCTGGAAGTGACTTGATGGTAAGTAGCAAGAAACAATGTTGATAGTGACTGGAAGAAACAAGAGGTTTTGGAACTACTGGGATTGGTGTAAACTTGAATTGACTTAATGGAAAACAACTAGGAATGTAGGTTGAGAGGGATACTCCTCGTTTAATGAAGTGGAGTTCAGTAGATAAAAACTGAGAGAAATAGCACTATGGGGGAAGAAGAAAGAGGAAAGAGAAGGAGAAGAAGAAATTAAACTGAATTGAATGCTCAACAGTCTAATAAGGAGTCACTAATTATTTTTTAAAACAGAGGTCAAAATCAGTGTATTCCACCAACAACATTCTGGATTGTATGCACCAGAGAGAACTCTCCACATCAAATATATGGTGCATAGACAGTCACTTTCTCTTTCTCTCTCTGGCACTAATTTTTGCACTGCTAATTCCTTTTCTCTATTTCACCTTCTGTTCCTGCTCAGAAACCGCCATGATTCCTTTAACTCACCCAGATAATCTCAACATCCTAGGAAAGGTCACAGACCAGGTGCAAAGGAGCAGCCACTTTTGGTGAAATCTATTAAAAGATTAGATTTGAAGTAGGAGAGCTTCTCAAAGTGAAACCTAGCAGAAGCAAGCACTATTTGGTAGTTTGGAATTCTTTCTTGCCTTCTGCTGGAACCTGATAGTTAATTAGAACTCAACTCTTTGACTTCCCCTTTTATCACTTCCAGCTTCCCATTGTCCCTTTCAATGGCTCCAGCTGCCCAGAATTGTCACTTAGGATTGCCAAGGACTTCTTGGATTTGTAGTTCAGAGCAAAACTGAAATCAGGTGTAAAGGAACTTCAGAAATCTCTTGTGTAAGGGATTTTTATCTATTCTGTCTCATGCTCTTTATCATTAAATTGCTGTCTTTATTCTTTCACTTGTTTAACTTCCACATGTTGTCCATTCATGACAATACATTTAAAGAACATAAATGGACACAATGGTTGATATTCATTTGTTTGTAGCAATTTTCACTAGAGTAATTCCTTTTGGGTATGGCGAGTCAAATCACCATAAGTTCCTTTGGTTGAAATGGACCTACTCTATTTTCATTTTAGGATTTCTTCTTCTTCTTCTTCTGTGTCTTAACTAGATGAGAAAAGGACTTCTGGGTTTTGGAGTTCTGAGCAAAGCTGAAATCACGCCTAATGGAACTTCAGAAATCTCTTGTTTAAGGAAAAACCTATTTGTGATGGCTTTTTATGTCTTCAGTTTCATGGTTTTATCATTAAACTGCTGTCTTTATTCTTCTTCACCTTCCACATATTGTCCATTCATGAGGCAATAAATTTAAAGAACACAAATGAGCACAATGGCTGATAATCATTTATTTGAAGTAATTTTCAGTAGAGTAAGCTCACTAATTCCTTTGGGGTTTGGTGAGTCAACTCCCCATAAGTTCCCTTGACTGAAATGGACCTACTCTATTATCTTTTACTTTAGGATAAAAGGTAAGAAGCAACTAAAGTAGGGCTGTTTGAGGTAATGAAAACTCCTTGGCTCACAAAGTGAAGAAGAAGAGATAGTTTAAGCCCACTATAATGATTCCAGAGGGACGAGGTATGAAATAAATCCTGAAAAGAGAATTCTGCTTCCTCTTCCTTACAAAGAGATGAAGGGTTGAAAGGATTTTTGCTGGAGAAACTCTGCTCAGGGGATGTTCAAATAAGACTTCTTTCATATCTTCATGATATTTTCCCGCCAAAGTGGTCCCTAATTATCTACTTGCCATTTCTTCCATTCAATGTGCTAGGCTAGGTTGATAAGAGCTGGGACAGAGATGGGTGCTCATTCCCATCATGCAGTACCCAGGTCTCAAACTGTTGACTTCCTGACCTCTCAGCTAATATGGTGAGCTTCTTAACCAATGAGCCACCCAAGCACTGGTTTTCAGTTGCGTGACCTAGTGTCATGTACTCCATCTGCAAGCAGCTGAGATTGACTTTTCCAATGAAGGAAATGGGGCTATATAACCTATGTGAACCCAGGTATAAGAACTTTACTCATAACAGGAGATGGGACACAGACGTGCGTTCAAAGCGTTGAGCCTTACCCAAGGCTCAAACTGCCGACTTGCCAGACTTCCAGTTAACAAGGCGAGTTTCTTAACCACTGAGCCATCAAAGCACTGGCAGACGATGACTGCCTAGTATGAAAGGTACCCTGGTGGCCAACCTTGGCAGGACATCTGTTCTTGGGCTTTAATTACCAGGAGCCCAAGTCAGCACACCTGCTCATCAGGGCTTCTAGGAATTGAAGTCCAAGAAGAGCTGGAAGGTTTGCCATCACTGCACTGTGATGAACTAGGTAAATGACCCATTTTGTGGGAAGAAACTTTAAGAAATGCCATTCCAGATATGATTTTTCAACAGTATGAAGCAGAAACCCAACCTTTGATGGAAAAATGATTGAGAGGTCGTGTGGTACAATTCTACTCTACACATGTTGCCTTCTTTACCTTTTTAAATGTGTGTTTTTTCTACTGAGGGAATGTGTTGATGTAGTGCAAGGTTTGAGAGTAAATAAAACAACAGCAAAAGAAGACAAAAAGTGTTGCGGCACCTTAAGGACTAACGCCTGTATTTAACTGTTACAGGATTTAGTCTTTCATGTGCCACAACATTGTTGTTTTTTGTCATTTTTTTTTTTACTGTTCTGTAATATTTACACTCATATAGGAAAAACAATTAGGCCAGACAGATATGACCTAGACAACATTCCTTGGGAATACTCAGTGGAGGTGTGGAACAGATTTAATGGCTTGGACCAGATAGACAGAAAGCCAGAAGAATTATGGACAGAGATGCGGGACATCATGCAGGAGGCAGCAAGGAAAACTATACCAAAAGAAAAGAAGCGTAAGAAAGCTAAGTGGTTGTCCGATGAGACTCTTAAAATAGCAGAGGACAGAAGGAATGCAAAATGCATTGGAGAAAGGAAAAAATACAATCACTTGAATACAGAATTTCAAAGAAAAGCAAGGAGAGATAAGGAAACCTACCTGAACGAACAGTGCAAAGAAATAGAGGAAAACAATATCAGGGGTAGGACTAGAGATCTTTTCAAAAAAATTGGGGAACTCAAGGGAACATTTAAAGCAAAAATGACCATGATAAAAGACAAAGATGGCAAGGAGTTAGCAGATGCAGAAGAGATTTAGAAAAGATGGAAAGAGTACACAGAGGAACTCTACAAAAAGGACCTCAACACCCCTGATAATCACAATGATGAGAACATTGAACATGAGCCAGACATTCTGGAGAGTGAAGTCATAAAGGCCCTAAAAAACACTGCAAACAACAAAGCCAGTGGAGTTGATGGTATCCAAGTTGAACTTTTCAAAGCCCTACAAGATGATGGAATCAAATTATTACATTCTATATGCCAGCAGATTTGGAAAACACAACAATGGCCACAGGATTGGAAAAGATCTGTATACGTTCCACTCCCCAAAAAGGGTAATGCCAAAGAATGTTCAAATTATCGAACAATTGCGCTCATCCCTCACGCTAGCAAGGTGATGCTCAAGATAATACAGGATAGACTGCAACAGTATGTGGAGAGAGAATTACCAGAAGTGCAGGCGGGTTTCAGAAGAGGCAGGGGGACTAGAGACCACATCGCCAACATAAGATGGATCATGGAAAAAACAAAGGAATATCAGAAACAAGTCTACTTCTGTTTCATTGATTACACGAAGGCTTTTGACTGTGTCGACCACAACAAAATGTGGCAAGTAATTAAAGAGATGGGAATACCGGAACACCTTATAGGCCTCATGAGAAATCTGTACATGAATCAAGAGGCAACAGTTAGGACAGAAAATGGAATGACGGAGTGGTTTGGAATAGGAAAAGGAGTAAGACAAGGCTGCATTTTGTCACCCTGCTTATTCAACTTATACACAGAACACATAATGCACAATGCAGGAATGGAGGAATCACAATTTGGGATCAAAATTGCTGGGAGAAACATCAACAACTTGAGATATGCAGATGATACCACCCTAATGGCGGAAAGTGAGGAGGACCTAAAGAAGCTCCTGATTAGGTTAAAAGAAGAGAGTGAAAAAGCTGGCTTGAGACTAAATATCAAGAAAACCAAGATCATGGCAACAGGCCCTATCAGTCCCTGGAAAATAGATGGGGAAGAAGTAGAGGCAGTTACAGATTTTACTTTCCTAGGATCAAAGCTCACTGCAGATGGGGATTGCAGCCATGAAATAAAAAGGCGACTGATTCTCGGGAGGCAAGCGATGAGAAACCTGGGGAGCATAGTGAAAAGTAGAGACATTGAATTGCAAACAAAGATTCGCATAGTCAGGGCAATGGTATTCCCTGTGGCAATGTATGGTTGTGAGAGCTGGACCATTAGGAAAGCGGAGCGCAGTAAAATAGACGCCTTTGAGATGTGGTGTTGGAGGAGAGTTTTGAGACTACCCTGGACAGCAAGGAGAACAAATGGGTCAATTTTAGAAGAAATCAAGCCTGACTGCTCCTTAGAAGGTCAAATAATAAAGATGAAGCTAAAGTACTTTGGACATCAAATGAGAAGAGAGGATTCACTTGAGAAAGCCTTGATGCTTGGAAGGGTAGAGGGCAAAAGAAGAAGGGGACGGCCCAAGATGAGATGGCTAGATGGTATTGTAGAGACAATGGGCACAGAGCTGAGCGAGTTGAGGGGGATGGTGGAGGACAGGAGTGCCTGGAGGACTGTGGTCCATGGGGTCGCAGAGGGTCGGAATCGACTGTGCGACTGAACAACAAAGGCTTGCAGAGACTAACATGGCTACCACTTCAGACATTTCTACTCTTAAAATGTTTCACACTAATATCAATTTGTTGATGTATTATGGTGTAACTATCTTAAGCCTTTCCACATGAGCATCAAAGTAGATTCATTCACACCTCTATAAAACTTAAATACTCTTAAAGTTTGGATACCCTCTGAACAGTGGCGTAATATGAGTTGCAGCCGCCCAGGGTGGTGGCCAAATTTGCCACCCCCTGGGCCCATGACACAGACGGTGTCAAATTTTGCCATCCCCAAAAAATGGCACCTGAGCGCCCCCCTAAGCCAATGTTTTTGGGAGTGAAGGAGGGATCAGGGTGCCCCAAAAACAAAAACCCTCATTTTTTAGGAGGTTGGTCTCCACCGTGTCCTGCACCTGCTTCCAATACTCCCACCCCAGGAGGCTTGTAGATGGTGAAAAGCCCCTGCAAACCCACTTTAGTTGGCCTCATGGTGGACGAAGTTCCTTGCTGTGGGTGCCGCCTCCTCAAAGCTCCCTCGTGCAGGTAACGCCCTCACCGGGTCCATCGCCCAATGCAAGGTTTCCCTTGCCCAAAAGCAAGTTATATCTGACTCTAGGGGTCAGTGTTCACCTCCGTTTACAACTAAAGAAACAAGCTGTCTGGGTTTGCAAACATTTCCGTGGTCATGTGGCAGGCATGACTAGACTCGAACTGCTACCTGCTCAATTTCCAGGCATTAAGCTCATTGACTACACTAAGCCCTTTGACTGTGTGGACCACAACAAAATGTGGCAAGTAATTAAAGAGATGGGAATACCAGGACACCTTATATGCCTCATGAGAAACCTGTACGTGAATCAAGAAGCAACAGTTAGGAAAGAATACGGAAGGACAGAGTGGTTTAGAATAGGAAAAGGAGTAAGACAAGGCTGCATTTTGTCACCCTGCTTATTCAACTTATACACAGAGCACATAATGCGCAATGCAGGGATGGAGAAATCACAATTTGGGATCAAAATTGCTGGGAGAAACATCAACAATTTGAGATATGCAGATGATACCACCCTAATGGCAGAAAGTGAGGAGGACTTTAAAAAACTCCTGATTAGGTTGAAAGAAGAAAGTGAAAAAGCTGGCTTGAGACTCAATATAAAGAAAACAAAGATAATGGGAACAGGCCTTATCAGTCCCTGGAAAATAGATGGGGAAGAAGTAGAAGCATTGACAGATTTTACTTTCTTAGCATCAAAGTTCACTGCAGATGGTGACTGCAGCCATGAAATAAAAAGGCGACTGATTCTTGGGAGCCAGCGCTGTCTGCTTCTGCAGATGTTTCTGAGGACATATGGCAGGCATGACTAGACACCAGAATGCACAGAACGCCACATGATCTTCTTTAGTCTAAGCCTGAATTGTGCGATCAATAGGTTGTGATCTCAGCCACAATCTGCCCTTGGTCTTGTTTTTGCTGACTGTATGGAGGTTCTCCATCTTTTGCTGCAGAGTATGTAATCAATCTGGTTTTGATGTTGGCCATCTGGTGATGTCTATGTGTAAAGTCTCCTCTTGTGTTGCTGTAAGAGAGTGTTTGCTATGACCAGTGCATTATCTTGGCAGAACTCCAAAAGGTAGTTATTTGGTTTTTTGGTTTGTATTCTTAATTCTTATGCCAGGGACCCAGTGTGATATAATGGGCAGAATGGTGGACTAGAACTCTGAAAAAAGGAAGGACAGGTGTGGCATTCCATGGTGAGTGGTAGATCACTTTTATTTATTTATTTATTTATTTGGACACTTCCTCCTAATAAAATAAGTGGCATTTGGCCATGAAGGTCCTGCTGAAATACTGTCCTACATCAGGATTTCTCTAATCAGTACCTGCTGATCTGATAGGGGGCCAACGTTGTGGCCATTTTCCACCACTAGCCACTCTGTATAATTACAGCCCCTCCTCTCCAACGTTAGGGTCACGTGACTTGCAAGTAGGATGACAAAAATACCGCAAAGAAAGTGGGTTCCACATTGTATTAGTGAAGAGTATGTGCTTTTCAACAGAAAACATGTCAGGCTGGCCCTCAGGAGACTGGACTTTGGATCTCCCTTGGTCTTGCCATCTCAAAGTGGTATGGAGGTGTCTCAGGTAAAACAAGTGCTTAAATATCTCACATACCTTGAAAAAACATGCTCATGATATGCAGCAGCTGTGGAGAACATTTTGCCAATGGCTGCACGTTAGTTATTTCATTACTGTCTCTCTCTATTGTGTCCTCAAAGGGTTTTTCGTTTTTGGTACACAGGTAATTTGGTTAATGTAATTAATGCATTCTCCAGAATGTTTCTTACAGCAAAAATTATTTTAACCAGATTTCCCATAGAAATGCATTTAATGCAATTTCCCATAAGAATGCATTGAAAACCAAAATACATTAACTGAAATGAACTTTTCTATAGGAATGTGTTGAAAACCACTTAATCCATTCTGAGAAAAAATCAATTAACCAAGTTACTGTGTTCTTTTTTTTGTTCTTGTTCAGTCGCACAGTCGATTCCGACCCTCTACGACCCCATGGACCACTGTCCGCCAGGCACTCCTGTCCTCCACCATACCCCTCAACTCGCTCAGCTCTGCGCCCACTGTCTCCACAATAACATCCAGCCATCTCATTTTGGGCCGCCCCCTTCTTCTTTTGCCCTCCACCTTTCCAAGCATCAAGGCTTTCTCAAGTGAATCTTCTCTTCTCATTTGATGTCCAAAGTACCTTAGCTTCATCTTTATTATTTGACCTTCTAAGGAGCAGTCAGTTTTGATTTCTTCTAAGATTGGCCTATTTGTTCTCCTCACTGTCCAGGGGACTCTCAAAACTCTCCTCCAACACCACATCTCAAAGGCGTCTATTCTTCTGTGCTCAGCTTTCCTAATGGTCCAGCTCTCACAACCATACATTGCCACCAGGAATACCATTGCTTTGACTAGCCGAATCTTTGTTTGTAATTTGATGTCTCTACTTTTCACTATGCTCCCCAGGTTTCTCATCGCTTGCCTCTCAAGAATCAGTCGCCTTTTTATTTCATGGCTGCAATCACCATCTGTAGTGAGCTTTGATCCTAGGAAAGTAAAATCTGCCACTGCTTCTACTTCTTCCCCATCTATTTTCCAGGGACTGATAAGGCCTGTTCCCATTATCTTGGTTTTCTTGATATTCAGTCTATATATTTCTATTATTATGAGATATTTATGTTATCGAGCAGTTTGTTAACCAAGGTTCCACTGCATGTGTGTGTATGGATCTATGTACAGTAGGACCACATAAAATGAATGCCTCATACAATAAAAAATTTGTACACCTTATAACGATTTTTTTTCATTATACAAAGCAATGCATCTCTATGGGGGAAATCGCAAAAAAGAAAATCTCTATGGAATGCAGTCTACAATGAAAATTGTTCATTGTACGATTTTTCCCATAGAGATTTTTATTTTGATTTTCCCCATAGAGATTTTCATTGTACGATTTTCCCCAGAGAGATTTTCATTGTACGATGCATCCCATAGGGATTTTCATTATACGAGGCATGCTTTGTATAACAAAAAAAAATGTATAATGAAGTGGCTCGCAGAACATACTTTTTTTTAATTATAGGGGATTCTATTGTATGTATGTATGTATGTATGTATGTATGTATGTATGTATGTATGTATGTATGTATGTATGTATGTATGTATGTATGTATGTACGTAGGGAAGTATTTACAGGAAAACCTTGATTTACGTACATAGTCTGTACCGAGGCTTACGTAAATCAATTTTTTATGTAAATTTTAATATACATTTAATGTAAATTCAATGCATCCCATAGGGATGCATTGAAAGAAAGAAAAAACAGAATGTAAATGAAGCAATCTCCCTACCTTTTGCATACTGTTACTGCTGCATCTCCTTAGCAGTTTATCTGCCTGTTGAGCAAATGGGAATCTCCTCCGCCACTTCTGCTGGGACTGGGAGAGTCCGGTCTCCCCACATATCCACTCGATTTCCACTCTTCATCCAAGGCTTCTCTGGGGTGCAGTTTGGCTAGACATGTGCTTTGGAGGGAAACCGTTCCATCCCATTCTTCTTCCCAGGCTTCTCCATGACATGGTTCCCCTCCGAAGCACATCCCTAGCCAAACCGTGCACTGGAGAAGCCTTCAATGAAGAGTGGGATGGAGTGGTTTCCCTGCAAACAGTGTCTCCGGCCGAACCACGACCCGGAGAATCCTCAGATGAAGAGCACAGGCCCAGCAGAAGCAGTGGGGACTCTGGAAAACACAGCAAAACTGTCACAATCACCTCCAATGCCAATGCCACCTCCAGTGGCACCATGGTTTGTGATGTCTTGTAACTTCCAGCAGTGGGGCAGTTGACATGGGATGGAATTTGTAATTCTAAAATTGTGTGGGGCCATTATTTTAGAATTTAAAATGGTGGCAGAGCCATTTTAGATTTACAAGACACAGGGAAACCCCTTAGGTAAATTGTTGATTGTTTTTTGCATAAATCGGAATGTGATTTCTAGAAAAAACTTACATAAGTTGATTTTACATAAGTAAAGGCATATATAAATTGGGGTATTACTGTATGTATTTTTAAAATGTGTGGCTGTTCTTAATCTGTAAATTTTGTATTGTTAGCCGCCCAGAGTAGGAAAATATCCTTGATGGGTGGGTTTTAAGTCTAATAAATAAATATAAAATAACAGACCTTGAAAAAAACTTTTTAGGTAGCCATAACCTGAAGGTAATGTAATGGCATAGAACACTCTCAAACTTTGTTGATATTTCTTCTCCAGCCAGTTCTAAATTCTCCACTCTAACTCAGTCAGGATCCTTGATTACATAATTCTTATTATTTATCCAGAGACAAATCAATCTAGTCTGATCATTTATTTCAATTTCAAGGCAATTCCATTAAAGCTTTCATTACAATCATATTAAAAACTAACAAAACAATCAGTTAAAACAGCCAAGACAACATGAGGTGAATAGCACAACAGATCAGATTCTCCTTCTATCATTGCCTCTTGATACTCTGAAAGCCGTTTGATCTTATTTTCTTAAAATGTATTGGTTTTTGTGGATGTTTTGAAGAAAGAGCAGAATTCTGTGCAGCCGAGGGGATCCTCACATTGAAGGTGGAGGGCAAAAGAAGACGCTCCCCCCACCCCAAAGAGAAGATGGCTAGATGGCATTGTAGACATAATGGGCACAGAGCTGGGCAGGTTGAGGAGGATGGTGGAGGACAGAAGTGCCTGGAGGACAATGGTCTATAGGGTCGCAAAGGGTCTGAATCGACTGTGCAACTGAACAACAACAACAACAAAGTCGTATCTGACTCTAGGGTGTGGTGCTCGTCTCCATTGATACCCAAACCTTTCCATGGACATGTGGCATTTATGACTAGACACCAGAGAGAACGGAACACTGTTTCTCTTCTCACTCTTAATCCACTTTCAATTTTGAATCTCGAACTGCTGACCTGCCAACCCTCCATCCATCAAGCCCAGCATCTTAACCACTAAAAACTGCAGTCCAACATGGCATGTAAATAAGAAGATGGTGGATTACTCTTGTGGCAGCAATGAAGGAACCCAATAAATGCTGTAGAAAGGGGACAGTTTCAATCTGGTCATTCAATATCCAAACATTTATTCCTAAGAACATAAGTGGGCATTTGGCCATGGAAGTCCTGCTGGTCAAATCCTACATCTGAGTTTCCCATAAGGAAAGTGATGTTGGCCACCATTGGAAACACAACTCCTTCACCAACCTGCTGATATGATTGTGGGCCAATGTTGTGGCCATTTTTCACCATTGGCCACGCTGTATAACTACACCCCTTCGTCTCCAATGTTAGGGTCACTTGGCTTGCAAGTAGGATGAAGAAGATACAGCAAAGAAAGTGGGTTCTTCATTTTATTAGTGGAGAGCCAGTGATTTTCAACAGATAATGTGTGAGGCTGGGCCTCAGGAGATTGGATTTTGGATTATCTTTTCACCATGGAATCACAAAGAGGTATGGAGGTGATGAAGGCAAAACAAGTGCTTAAATATCTCACATACCTTGAAAAACTCATTAGGTAGCCATAACCTGAAGGTAACGTAATGATATATAACACACTCAAACTTTGTTGACATTTCTCCTCCAGCCAGTTCAAAATTCTCCACTCTGACTCAGTCAGGATTCCTGTTTGATTAATTCTTATTATTTATTCAGAGACAAATCATTCCAGTCTGACCATTTATTTCAATTTCAAGGCAATTTAAAAGCTTTAGTTAAAATCATATTACAAACATCCAAGTTAAAAAAAATCAATTAAAACAGAGAGAGACTGAGATAACATGAGGTGAGTAGCATGACAGATCAGATCCTGCTTCTATCATTGCCTCTTGATACTCTAAAAAAGACATCTCAGAGAAGATGCTTGTTGATCTTCTTATTTTCCTAAAATGTAATAGGGATGTTGGTTTGTAATAGGGATGTTGGTTTGTAATAGGGATGTTGGTATTTCTCGTTGTTTCTGCCACTTTCCATGGCAGTGGAAAAAGGGCAGCACAGTTTCCCCACAGTTTCAGTTTCTTCACCGCATTCCCCCCCCCCTCCATTCTTGCCACATTCTTACTGCATTTTCTGCAGTTCTGGTGCAATTTTAGGGCTTCCAGTAGTGGCATCGGTGTTGGCATCTCCAGAATCCTCACCACAGGCCAGATTAATTGGTGCCACAGGCTGTATGTTGCAAACCCCTGCTTTAATGACTGAGGCATTACTGAAATGTTGGCTGCAGTCTTTGGGTTTAGAGGGCTTTTCTCCTGAATGAATTCGTTGATGAATGGTGAGGAGTGTTTGTTTGCTGAATTTCTTCCCACTTATTTCACAAATATAGGGCTTCTCTTCTGAGAGGGAGCAGTGGTATATGTTCAAAGCAGAGGGATCACTGGCACCTTCCCCAATGTCTTTACATCCCTTCAACGTTTCCCCTGAATGTATTCGTTGATGAATGGTGAGGGAATGGGAGCACTGATGACTTTTAAGACTTGAATGCTGTCTGAAGTTGTTTCCACAATCACTACATTTATAGAGTTTCTCTCCTGCGTGAGTCTCTTCATGTCGTTTGAGGTGAGAGCTTCGGGTGAACTTTTTACCACATTCTTTACACTCAAAGGGTTTCTCTCCTGTATGAGTCCGTTCATGTTGTTTGAGGTGTGAGCTTCGGGTGAACTTTTTCTCACATTCTTTGCACTCAAAGGGTTTCTCTCCTGTGTGAGACCGTTCATGTATTTTGAGGTATGAGCTTTGGATGAACTTTTTCCCACATTCTTGGCACTCAAAGGGTTTCTCTCCTGTATGACTCCGTTCATGTAATTTGAGGTTTGAGCTTTGGATAAACTTTTCCCCACATTCTTTGCACTCAAAGGGTTTCTCTCCAGTATGAGTCCGTTCATGCAATTTGAGGTGTGAGTTTAGGGAGAACATTTCCCCACATTCTTCACACTCAAAGGTTTTCTCCTGTGTATGAATTCGCTTGTGTTTCGTAAGACCAGAATGGTGTCTGAAGCCCTTTCCACAATCCCTACATTTATATGGTTTCTCTTCTGTATGAGTCTTTTCATGTAGTTTGAGGTTTGAGCTTTGGTTGAACTTTTTCCCACATTCGTTGCACTCAAAGGGTTTCTCCCCTGTATGAATTCGCTAGTGTTTTATAAGATTTGAAATCTGTGTGAAGCCCTTGCCACATTCTTCACATTTATACGGTCTCTCTCCTGTGTGAGTCCGTTCATGTACTTTGAGCTTTGATCTTTTTGCAAACATTTTCCCACATTCCTTGCACTCAAAGGGTTTCTTCTGTGTATGAATTTGCTGATGTTTCATAAGATCTGAATGTTGTCTGAAGCCCTTTCCACAATCCCTACATTTATAGGGTTTCTCTCCTGTATGAGTCCGTTCATGTAGTTTGAGGTGTGAGCTTTGGGTGAACTTTTCCCCACACTCTTTACACTCAAAGGGATTTTCTCCTGTATGAATGTGCTTGTGCTTTGTAATATCTGGATGCTGTATAAAGCCCTTTCCACTTTCCTCACATTTATGGGGCTTTGCTCTTGAGTGAATCCATTGTTGACTTGTGATGTTTGAATAGTTATTGAACTTTTCCTCACATTCTTTGTACTCAAATGTTTTCTCTCCTTTATGAATTCGCTTATGTGTTGAAAAATCTGAAAGTTGTCTGAAGCCCTTTCCACATTCCTCACATATATGGGTTTTCTCTCCTTTGTGTGTTCTTTGATGTTCCTCAAGTTCTGAACTTCTCTCAAAACTCATCCCACATTCTGAGCATTGATAGGGTTTCTCTTCTGAGGGTATTGGTTGGGGTACATCAAAGTCAGAGCTAACACAAATATTTTTTCCAGCTTCCCCCTCTGAGTGACATCTTGTATCTTTTGAAGCCCATCCAGAACTGTCTTCAGCTTCCAGGCAGGGACACTTTTCCCTCTTGGAGTGGCAGATTGGGCATTTTCCAGGGTATTCCCCTAGATTGCTCCTTGGTGCAACTTTTACATTTTTAGATAGGGTCAGGCAACTATTTGGCCTCTTTCTAATTTTTTTTTTACACTCAATGACCCGGGGAGATTGATGAGAGTCATCTATCCTCATGTATACCTGGTTTTCCTCCTGCTTCAGGATTTCCTCTCCTACACAGTTTGTCTTGCCTTCCTCTTCCACATATTCTGGGAATTCTCCACATAACTTTGTTTCCTTCTCCTGTGAATCATCTGCATCATTGCATGTATCATCACCTCCTAGAAGATATAGAGAAAAGATAGTGAGTGTAGGATCCAGTGGTTTAGTGGGGTGAAAGTTCCTTGAGAAGACATGGCATTGCATTCATTACTTCGATCACTCCCCCCCCCCCCCCCGCTCCACAGTTAAGAATAATTTCTTTTGTATAAGTCAGAGGATTTTTATGGGCACCAAAATCACAAGGATTTGATTGGCTGACCAATGAAAAGTGATATTTTATATTTGTTTTAATCTCTTGTGGACTGCTAGACTTCACAATAGAACAGCACAAGTGGCCAATTGGAAAATTGTGTAATCCAAAAATGGGTTGAGGATAAACATTATGGGGAAACCATTATCATTATTCCCATTTAGTTAGAAAGATATGATATAGACCAGAGATGGCCAACCTTGATGCTCCAGCTATTCTTGAACCTCAACTCCCAGAAGTCCTGATTACCAGGTGTGCTAAATTGGACTTCTGGGAACTGAAGTCCAAAAACATCTGTAGTAGTAAGGTTGGCCATGCATGATACAGATGAGTTCTTCTTCTTTTCCTCTTTTACTCAGTCAGATGTTGGGAGACTTGATGTAGACAAACAAAAAAAGCATCCAAGAGAAACATGAAGAGATTAGCTCACTCTCTGTAGCTCCTGAGTATTATTATTTATTTATTTATTTATTTAGATTTATATCACCGCCCACTCTCCATGGCGACTCAGTCAGGAAAAAAACAAAACAACGACACACACAGCACAAACAGCTAAAATCCATTCCTCCTCCTGGCCAGAGGACGTTAGTCTTTTCCTTCCCTGGGCAGGTAGGGCCCAGGATTAGGAAGTAGAAGCTTCCATCTAAAAACCTTAAAACTGTTAAAATTTAAAATTAAAATCTAAAAAAGATTCAAAACAGATTAAAAACACACCAGATGCTACAACTACTAATTTAAAAGTAGAGAAAGAGAGGGGCTCAGATCATCCAATGTGCTAGGGTCATTACACCTTCCATACCCCATATCTGTCCCGCCAGCCATGTTTTTAGATTCTTCCTAAAGTGCAGCAGCTCTGTCTGGAGACGTAGCTCCATAGGCCCAGAGCAGACACAGAGAAGCCCTCCTTCTAGTGCCAGAGAAATGTGCCTCCCTGGCTGATGGAACAACTAGGGAGCCTCTCCGGTCCGCTCTGGTGGGATGGGCAGATGTTCTTGGGGTGAGGCGGTCTCTTAAGTATCCTGGCCCACTACCATGTAGGGCTTTAAAGGTAATAACCAGCACCTTGAATTGCACCCGGAGGCAAACCGGCAACCAGTGCAGCTCCCGAAGCAGAGGCAAGGCATGTGCATACCGCCCACACCCCATCACAACCTGGGCAGCCACATTCTGGACCAGTTGAAGCCTCCGAATGGTCGTCAAGGGCAGCCCCATGTAGAGCGCTTTTCAGTAATCAAGTCTGGAGGTGACTAGAGCGTGTGTGATCATGAGCAAGGAGTCCCGATCTAGGAGCAGGCGTAACTGGCGAATCACACGAATTTGTGCAAAAGCCCTCCTAGCCATGACTGCCACCTGTTCTTCGAGCAGTAGTTGCAAGTCCAGGAGGACCCCCAGATTACGCACCGGGTCTGTTTGGGGGAAAACCACCCCATCCAGAACCAAAGATGGTAACTTCTGAGATAACGCAAGACCCCTTACCCATAGCCACTCAGTCTTGCCGGGATTCAGCTGAAGCCCGTTGTCCCCCATCCAGACTCTCACAGCCTCCAGGCACCTGGAAAGGAGTAGCAATTAAAAAGATAAAAATTAATCTTAAAGCACTAAAAATATAACAAGATTAACTTTATTGTTATCATTTCACTTGTTCCTGAAACCAAATCTTGACCAGCACATCACAAGAACTTCCAACAGCTACTTTTACCTGCTACCTGCAGTTCCCAGGGTGGCCTAGTGGTTTAGGCACTAGGCTTGGAAACTGGAAATATGGTTTTTTTATTATTATTTATTTATTTATTTATTTATTATGACTTATATGCCGCCATTCTCAAAGAGACCCAGGACAGCTAACAAAGGTTTAAAAAGACATAAAATACAATATAAAATCCAATTTAAAATTAATATTAAAATATTAAAAACTAAGCAAAGAAAAAGATTAAAAATTCAAACTTTGAGAGAGGGAGGGGTCAGATGAGCCAACAGGCTGACCTTACTGTCTGACCCAAACCCCATACCTGTCCCACCAGCCAGGTCTTAACCCCCTTCCTAAAGGGCAGCAATTCTGACTGGAGACGTAGCTCAATTGGCAGGAGGTTCCATAGGGTCGAGGCGGACACAGAGAAGGCCCTCCTCCTAGTGCTAGAGAGGTGTGCCTCTCTAGCCGATGGTACAACCAGAGAGCCTCTCTGGTCTGCTCTGGTGGGACGGGCAGATGTTCTTAGGGCGACGCGGTCTCAGGTATCCTGGCCCACTACCATATAGGGCTTTAGAGGTAATAACCAGAACCTTAAATTGCACCCGGAGGCATACTGGCAACCAATGCAGCTCTCTGAGCAATGGTTTGGCACGAGCATAATGCCCGCACCCCATCACAACCCGAGCAGCCGCATTCTGTACCAGTTGTAGCCTCCGAATGGTCACCAAGGGCAACCCCATGTAGAGCGCATTACAATAATCAAGTCTGGAGGTGACCAAAGCGTGTGTGATCATAAGCAAGGAGTCCCAGTCTAGGAGCGGGCACGAAGTTGTGCAAAAGCCCTCCTGGCCATGACTTCCACCTGCTCTTCGAGCAGTAGTCATGAGTCCAAGAGGACCCCCAGATTACTCACCAGGTCTGTTTGGGGCAAGACTGCCCCATCTAGAACCAAAGATGGCAGCTCCCTAGTTAATGCAGGGCCCCTGACCCACAACCACTCAGTGTTGTCGGGATTCACTTGTAGCCCATTGTCCCCCATCCAGACCCTAACAGCCTTCAGGCACCTGGAAAGGACTTCCACTGCATCGCTTGGGTCCCCACAGGCATCGCTTGGGTCCCCACAGGCCCCACACACAGCATATTGATGATACCTCACCCCGTGGGAATGGATGATCTCACCCAGCGGTTTCATGTGGATGTTAAATAGGAGAAGCGAGAGTACCAAGCCCTGAGGCACCCCATAATGGAGCAGCCAAGGGCTGGATTTCTCACTCTCCAACCATAGTGACTGGGTCTGGTCCTTTAGAAATCAGGAATACCAGGACCACACAGTGCCCTGGATCCCCAAACCTCGGAGCCTTCCCAAAAGGATACCATGGTTGGCAGTACTGAAAGCCGCTGAGAGATCAAGAAGAGCCAGGAAAGATGGATGTCCACCATCCCGCTCTATCCAGAGATCATCTACAAGCGCAACCAATGTAGTTTCCGTAACACATCCGGGCCTGAATCCTGACTGAAAAGGGTCCAGATAATCCGCTTCATCCTGGGTTCAAAACCAGAGAGTTGCATGATGGGGACATGAAAGGAGTCTCATTTGGTTGTCCCCTCCAAAAAAATGTTCAACCCTGCATAATCTCTGACATGAAAATGAATGAGCCAAAAGTGAAGTAGCATAAATTTTACAAACCTGGAAACCCTGGAAGACTCATTATTTCAGGCATCAGCACCATCAATGTTGGAATATATCGATATGTGAATTCGTTTCTCAAACCGTATGACACCAATATACCAAGCTATGTAAGAAATACCACAGGCTTTCTAAGAAAACTTCAACAAACATATGACATCCTCAACCCCAGATAACACATTCTAACCCACATGAACATGGCAACTCTGTACGTGAACATCCCATACCAAGATGGACTACATTCCATAATTCCAGGCTTTGAAGACTAACTATTGTATTTTAATGTGAGCATTTATGGATTGAGTCCACTGGCTCTTTTGCTATAAACAGAGATGAGCACTGAACTCCAGAGTTGGTAATGACTGGCTTTCAAGCAAGAGCAAACTTTATACCTAATAACAGGTACTGTATTCAAATTTGATGTCTGGTTTTGTCCCTGCAAGTGGTTCAAGGTCTCTCTTACTCAAAAGCAAGTCAAATCTGACTCTAGGGTGCAGTACTCATCTCCATTTACAGCCAAAGAGCCAATGCTGCCTCTGTTAGCAAATGTATACATTGCCATATGGCAGGCATGACTGGACCGCCCCTGACTTTTGCTCCGCCCATGATGTTTTCTCTGCCCATGAAGTTGGATCCGCCTACGATGTTCGATCCACCCACGGTGTGGCAGTAAAAATTTTAGCTGCCCATCACTGGGAGGAAAGTACACTCCGACATGAGTAGCTGCTGACAATGACATGCCATCAGAAACACCAATCAAAATGAAGATGAAGTCCAGACAGTCACTTTGTCCATCAAGGACACACTTTGTACATCGATGACATATTTTTTATCTGGTTGCATAGAAAGAAAACCTAGAGACAGTCCAGCAAGATTTCAATATTTTCATTAAACTCAGCTTGGACCAGTCTACACAAATAAACTTCCTAGGCACCACTATGAAACTACAAAATGGACATCTCAGTACCACACTACGTATATAGCACACCAATGCATGGATATACCTACCTGAATGCCTCCAGCTTCCATCCATAACACACAACAATACTTATTGTCTGTCTTCTCCAATCCCTCAAGTAGAATTGTATCTGCTCAGACCCATAAGACAGAGGTTCACAGCTCAAGGATTTATAAAACCCATTTCTCTGACTACAATGTCCATACAACATGGCTAAAGAACATATCACCTGGGCAAGACAAATACCCAGAAGCAAACTATTGTAAGACAGGTCTAGAAAGGAAAGCAGTTGAAAACCACTAGTTGCCACTTTCAGTCCACAACTAAAACCTCTCTCCTGCATAATGAAAGATTTTCAATCCATCTTGGACAAGAATGCTTCATTCTCTAAGGCTCTTGGTGGAAGGCCTTTGCTGGCATACAGTCAACCCCCTTATCTCAAAGAACTATTGACACACAACACACCACACAAGAATGAAAGAGAGATGGGAACTAAACCTTGATGCAAAACCAGATGTCAGTTGTGCCCCCATATTTACTCCGGCAACCCTAGAAGCCAGCATTAAAGACAGTGTTCCATGTTCCGCTGCCAATGTGGTTTAAGCCAACTTTTGCCAAAAAGAACCTTCTGCATTCAACATAGGACTTTTTAAAAACAAGGCTACCCTGTAGATTTGGAGGAGCCTCTGAGATTCCTGAAGTGGGAGAATCCGGTTCCTTTCTGTCTTCATCTTCTGTCTGGAGCTCCTTCAGTTTTCCCTCCGGATGAATCTGTCTTTCCATGGATTTTAATCAAAATCTGTTCCTCCTTTGTTACCTGCAACAGCAGAGCAGATGAACTTTTTCCCACATTCTTTGCACTCAAAGGGTTTCTCTCCTGTATGAGTCCGTTCGTGTCGTTTGAGGTGTGAGCTTAGGGTGAACTTTTTCCCACATTCTTCACACTCAAAGGGTTTCTCTCCTGTGTGTGTCCGTTCATGTTGTTTGTGGCTTGAGCTTTGGATGAACCTTTTCCCACATTCTTTGCACTCAAAGGGTTTCTCTCCTGTGTGTGTCCGTTCATGTTGTTTGTGGCTTGAGCTTTGGATGAACCTTTTCCCACATTCTTTGCACTCAAAGGGTTTCTCTCCTGTATGTGTCCGTTCATGTACTTTGAGGTTTGAGCTTCGGTTGAACTTTTTCCCACATTCGTTGCACTTAAAAGGCTTGTCCCCTGTATGAATTTGCTTGTGTTTCATAAGATCGTAATGCTGTCTGAAGCCCTTTCCACAATCTGTACATTTATATGGTTTCTCTCCTGTATGAATCATTTCATGTAGTTTGAGGTTTGAGCTTTGGGTGAACTTTTTCCCACATTCTTTGCACTTAAAGGGTTTCTCTCCAGTGTGTGTCCATTCATGTTCTTTGAGCTTTGAGCTTTGGTTGAACTTTTTCCCAAATTTATTGCAATCAAAGGCATTTTCTCCTGTATGAATGTGCTTGTGCTTTGTAAAATATGGATGCTGTATAAAACCCTTTCCACAGATCTTTTTTCCAGCTTTCCCCTCTGAGTGACATCTTGTATCTTTTAAAGCCCATCTAGAACTGTCTTCAGCTTTCAGGCAGGGACACTTTTCCCCCTTGGAGTGGCAGATTGGGCATTTTACAAAGTATTCGCCTAGATTGCTCCTTGGTGCAGCTTTTAAGTTTTTAGGTAGCCTCAGGCACCTATTTGGCCTCTTTCTAAAAATGTTTTTACTAACAATGACCCTGGGAGGTTGGTGAGATTCATCTTTCCTCATGTATATCTGGTTTTCCTCCTGCCTCAGGATTTCCTCTCCTACACTGTTTGTCTTGCCTTCCTCTTCCACATATTCTGGGGATGCTCCACATAACTTTTTGTGCATCTCCTGTGAATCATCTGCATAATTGCATGTATCATCACCTCCTAGAACATAGAGAGAAAAGATAGTGAGTGTAGGATCTAGTGGTTTTGTGTGTGGGGGGGGGAGTTCCTTGAGAAGACAAGGTATTCCAATCATTACTTAAATCACTTTCCACCCTCTTCACAGCTAAGAATCATTTCTTTTTTATAAGTCACAGGATATTTATGGGCATCAAAATAACAACGATTTGATTGGCTGACCAGTGAAAAGTGGCATGTTATATTTGTGTTAATCTCTTGTGGACTGCTAGGCTTCGCAACAGAACTAAACAAGTGGCCATTTAAAAAATTGTGTAATCCAAAAATGGGTTGAAGATTAACATTATGGGGAAACTATTATCATTACCATTATACCCAGTTAGTTAAAATGATATAATATAGACCAGGGAGGTCTATATTCAGGTGTTTTTGAACCTCAACTCCCAGAAGTCCTGATCAACAGGTGTGCTAAATTGGACTTCTGGGAACTGAAGTCCAAAAACATCTGCAGTTGTAAGGTTGGCCATGCATGATACAGATGAGTTCTTCTTCTTTTCCTCTTTTACTCAGTCAGATGTTGGGGGATATGATGTAGATAAACAAAAAAAGCATCCAAGAGAAACATGGAGAGATTAGTTCACTCTCTCTAGTGGCATGTACCAATTGATACATTAAGGCATGTGAACTGAGTCAAGAAGCAACCTGCTCACCCTCCTCTCTAGAGGCCAGGTTAGAACAGGAAGGTACACTCCTGCCGCCCCGTAGGCCGACGGTGTGAGGCGGTAGGACAAGCCTGTGTGTGAGAACTCCTACCTCCCCTTCAGGCCCTGGCAGGAAGGAGAAGCCCGACAGGGAGGGGAGAGACAGAGCAGCCACAGCTGGGGGCCCGCATGGACAAGGCACCACTTGTGCGCTGATGCTCCCCTTGCTGTTGTCCAGAGCGGGGAGGCAGAAGGGCAGTCTAAAGCTTACATCAGGGTAAGTTACTCGCCTTTTGCTTGGGTGTGGAGATGGTGTGTGTGTGTGTGTGTGTGTGTGTGTGTATGTGTCTTTTTTGTTTTGTTTACTCTCTGATATGCTTGAAAAACAGATTAATCATTTCAAAAGTCTTATTCTGTGCACGCATATCAGAGAGTAAACAAAACAAAAGGACAAGCGTTGTGGCACCTTGAAGACTAAGTACTATATTTTAATGTGAGAATTTCTGGATTGAGTCTACTGGCTCTTTGGCTACAAACAGAGATGAGCACTGAACCCAGAGTTGGTAACGACTGGCTTTCAAGCAAGCCTTTACCTAATAACAGAAATTCAAATTTGATGTCAGGCTTTGTCCCTGCAAGTGCTTCAAGGTCTCTCTTACTCAAAAGCAAGTCATATCTGACTCTAGGGGGCAGTGCTCATCTCCATTTACAGCCAAAGAGCCAATGCTGCCTGTGTTTGCAAATGTATACCTGGCCATATGACAGGCATGACTAGACCGCCCATGACTTTGGCTCGCCCATGAATTTGGTTCCACCCATGGAGTTGACTCCACTTATGATGTTCAATCTGCCCATCGCGTGGCAGTATCAATTTTAGCTGCCCATCACTGGGAGGAAAGTACACTCTGACATGAGTAACTGCTGACAATGACGTGCCATCAGAAACACCATTCAAAATGAAGATTAAGTCCAAACAATCATTTGTTCATCGAGGATACACTTTGTACATCAACGACATATTTTTTAATGGTTGCATAGAAAGAAAACCTAGAGACAGTCCAGCAAGATTTCAATAATTTTCATTCAAAGATTAAACTCAGTTTGGACCAGTCTACACAAATAAATTTCCTAGGCACCACTATGAAACTACAAAATTGACATCTCACCACACTATATCGCACACCCATGGATCGATATACCTACCTGCATGCCTCCAGCTTCCATCCTTAACACCCAACAATATCCATTGTCTTCTCCAAGCCCTCAAGTAGAACTGTATCTGCTCATACCCATAAGACAGAGGCTCACAGCTCAAGGATTTATAAAATGCATTTCTCAGACCACAATACCAATACAACATGGCTAAAGAACAAGTCACCTGGGCAAGACAAATACCCGGAATCAAACTACTGCAAGACAGGTCTAAAAGAAAAAGCAATTGAACACCACTAGTTGCCACTTTCAGTCCACAACCAAAGCCTCTCCCATGCATAATGAAAGATCTTCAATCCATCTTGGAAAAGAATGGTTTGTTCTCTGAGGCTCTTGGTGGAAGGCCTTTGCTGGCATACAGTCAACCCCCCTATCTCAAAGAACTATTGACACACAACACACTACACAAGAATTAAAGAGAGATGGGAACTAAACCCTGATGCAACACCAGATGTCAGTTGTACTCCCATATTTACTCCGGCAACCCTACAACCCAGCATTAAGGACAGTATTCCTTGTTCCTCTGACAATGTGCTTTAAGCCAACTTTTGCCAAAAAGAACCTTCTGAATTCAACATACGACTTTTTAAAAACAAGGATACCTTTTGGATTTGGGGGCACCTCTGAGATTTCTGAAGTGGGAGAATCCGGTTCCTTTCTGTCTTCATCTTCTGTCTGGAGCTCCTTCTGTTTGGCCTCCGGATGAATCTGTCTTTCCATGGATTTTAATCAAAATCTGTTCCTCCTTTGTTACCTGCAACAGCAGAGCAGAATTCTTTCAACTACAGTTCTTGTACCTCGGTTCACACAGGTCACTGGTGGCAAACTTATTTCACACGTGCCAGAGGTGACACTCTGAGCCCTTTCTGTGGGCATCCATGCAGTCACCTGAGCACAGAGTTTGTCCCGCCTCTCTGTCCAGTAGCCCAATAGTCAGTGCTTGCAGCCTCTGACCCAGCCCCCAACACCGGCTCGGTTGAAAAGGAGCATCCACGGCCTGGCCAGCTCCAGCTCGGCCTCAAGGGATATGGACATACTGGGTGGGGTTGAGTTTGGGAGGTTTTTGTGCATTATTTATGAAGTATTTTTGAACTGTTTTATAATGACTTGACCTGTGATTGGGGATGCTTTGAAATGCCTTTGATTTTTTTTTTGTGATGCCATATCTTGTAACTGTGATATATTGGTTTTTTGTTATTGTATACTTTGTAACTTTGTTAGCCGCCCAGAGTTGCTTGGCAAGTGGGGCGGCATACAAGTCTGGCGGCGGCGGCGATGACGATGACAATAATAATAATAATAATAATAATAATAATAATAATAATAATAATAATAATAATAATAATAATAATAATAATAATAATAATAATAATAATAATAATAATAATAATAATAATAGGTACACTTCCTCCATCCCCCCACCACAGAGTTCATCCCACCCTTCTGCCTAGCAGCTTAATGGGAGCGTTTCCATCACTGACATAGGTTAAATAGTCCCATTGCCTTGATTGAAACATTCAGTCTGAGCTGATTGCAGATGGAGTACAGAACGCTACTTCACCCAACTGAAAATCAGGGCTGTGGGGGGTAATGGCTAAGAAGCTCACCTTGTTAGGTGGAAGCCCAGCAAGTCAACAGTTTGAGACCTGAGTGCTGCATGATGGAATGAGCACCCATCTTTGTCCCAGCTCCTGCCAACCAAACAGTTCAAAAGCAAGAAATTGCAAGTAGATAATTAGGGACGACTTCAGTGGGAAATGATCTTGGAGACATGAAAGGAGCCTCATTGGGGCATCTCCTGAGCAGTTTCTCCAGTAAAAATCCTTTCAACCAAGAATATTTTCTGACACAGACTGGTTGACTGGGAACCTTACTTGTGATCCTCCTCTCTTTCTCGGAATAGTAAAATAAATGTTGTGCCAAAAGATTCTTTTGGGCTAATATACCAAATGTCTAATGACTCTGAACATTGTTGTCCTTTGTTTATTACTGTGTTTCCCTGAAAATAAGACACTGTCTTATATTTTTAAAAACTCCAAAATATGCACAAGGTCTTATTTTCAGGGGATGTCTTATTTTTCCATGATGAAGAATACAGTACACATTTATTGCTGATACAGTGGATCGCCAGTGCAAGATTTAGGTTAGTGCCTTATTTTGGGGGGGGGGGGCTTATATTTCTGAGATGGGGGAAAATAGGGGAGGTGCCTTACTATATGAGGAGGTCCTATTTTCAGGAAAATATGGTATCTGCCTTCATCAAGCAAATAGACCTTGGGGAACCTGTGTAAATATCTGAAGAACAGGTCACTGGATGGGAATCCCCAAATTCTTCAGTTCATTACAATATAATTTGCTTATTCTCCTGGTAAATATCAAACAGCAACAATGATCAAACAACATAGATGGACTCTAGAAATACAGGCATTGCCTTAAGTTGCCAAAAACTGAGAGATGCTGTTCGTGATAGGACCTTTTAGAGGTCATTCATGAATGGGGTTTAGGTAAGCTGGAAGTGACTTGATGATAAGTAGCAAGAAACAAGTAACGATAGTGACTGGAAGAAACAACAGGTTATAGAACTACTGGGATTGGTGTAAAGTGGAATTGACTTAATGGAAAACAACAAGAAATGTCGGTTGAGAGGGATACTCCTTGCTTAATGAAGTGGAGTTTGGTAGATAAAAACTGAGAGAAATAGCACTACGGGGAAAGAAGAAAGAGGAAGGAGAAGGAGAAGGAATTAAACAGAATTTAATGCTTAACAGCCTAATAAGGAGTCACTAATTAAAAAAAACAGATCAAAATCTGTGTATTCCTCCAACAACATTCTGGATTGTATGTCTCAGAAGAAGCACCAGAGAGAACTCTCCCCATCTCCACATCAAATATATGATGCATAGACAATCACTATCTCTTTCTATCTTTGGCACTTATTTTTGCACTGCTAATTCATTTTCTCTATTGCACCTTCTGTTCCTGCTCAGAAACCACCATGATTCCTTTAACTCACCCAGATAATCTCAACAACCTAGGAAAGGTCACAGACCAGGTGCAAAGGAGCAGCCACTTGTGGTGAAATCTGTTAAAAGACTAGATTTGTTAGTAGGATATCTACTCAAAGTGAAAACTTAGCAGAAGCAAGCACTGACATTTGGTAGTTTTTCTTTGGAATTCTTTCTTTCATTAGGCTGGAACCTGATAGTTATTTAGAACTCAACTCCTTGCCTTCCCCTTTTATCACTTCCAGCTTCCCATTGCCCCTTTCAATGGCTCCAGCTGCCCAGAATTGTCACTTAGATTGGGAAGGACTTCTGGGATTTGTAGTTCAGGGCAAAACTGATATCAGGTGTAAAAGAACATCAGAAATCCCTTGTGTAAGGGGGGAAATTTGGAGGGATTTTATCTATTCTGTCTCATGCTCTTTATCATTAAATTGCTGCCTTTATTCTTTCAATTGTTTAACTTCCACATGTTGTCCATTCATGAAGCAATACATTTAAAGAGCATAAATGGACACAATGGCTGATATTTGTTTGTTTGTGGCAATTTTCACTAGAGTAATTCCTTTTGTGTATGGCAAGTCAATTCACCGTAAGCTTGTTTTAGACAAGAACGATCTACAATAGAAAATTGTTTTATTTTATGTCACCTTCTCACAAAACAACTAAGAAATAGAAAGAAATTATTTACTGCATTTATAGATCTTAGAGGAGCCTTTGATTAGATTGACAGAAACAAGTGGGAGAAATTGGTTACCCTAATGGGTTTTCAGTACAGTATTTACTATGTTTACTGTGTTCTTTGATGTTCCTCAAGTTCTGAACTTCTCTCAAAACTCATCCCACATGCTGTTATTTATAGGTTTGTGTTGTAGCTGTCTGGGTGGGTGGGTGGGTTGAGGTGTGTGTGTGTTTATTTTTATTTTATTTTATTTTTATTTTGGGCTCCGCCCATGACATCATGACATTGGCCACACCCATGACATCCGTGACGTCATGGCGTGGTAGTAGAATTTTTGTCATCCCATAACTGGATCAGGTACAAAATAAATCCTGAAAAGAGAATTCTGCTTCCTCTTCCTTGCAAAGAGATGATGGGTTGAAAGGATTTTTACTGGAGAAACTGCTCAGGGGATGTTCAAATGAGACTTCTTTCATGTCTTCAAGATATTTTCCTGCCAAAGTGGTCCCTAATTATCTGCTTGCCATTTCTTCCTTTCAATGTTGATAAGATCTGGGACAGCAGTGGGTGCTCATTTCCATCATGAAATACCCAGGTCTCAAACTGTTGCCTTGCTGAACCCCCAGCTAACACGTGGAGCTTCTTAACCACTGAGCCACCCAAGCCCTGGTTTTCAGTTGGGTGAGGTAGTGTTATGTACTCCATCTGCAAGCAGCTGAGATTGACTTTTCCAATGAAGGAAATGGGGCTATTTAACCTATGTGAACCCAGGTACAAGAACTGTACTCAGTAAATCAATTTTATTTACAATCCATGACCACCATAACAAGAACTCAAAAGCATAAAAACACATCCTATGCTAGACTGGACAGAAATAATAAAAGGAAACTGTACTACTAAAAACATACTGAGAATTGACATACAGCAGCAGGCACCCTATCTAAAACAATATTACTAAAAATCCTCAATAATTACTAAAACCTGATGTCATGAAAATAAAATGCAAATATTTACAAAAAAAAGAAGAGGCATAGCCTCATTACATGGATATAATATGCTCTCTGCTGGAGTTGTAATTTACTAAAACTCAGTAAATTATAGCCAAGCCAATAATGATAAGGGTGAAGAGGGAACTTAATAAAGTAGTATAGATCAGCTGCTCAGTGTGGGAGCAATCTCGTTAAACTATAAAGCCACAATAGACTTCCTAGTCAGCATCTGATGTATGCTTTGAGCCTTCATACAGAAATCCACCACTTTGCCTGTGATGGCAATACAGTACTATTGTCCTGGACAATGAAGGAAACTTATAGGGCAGGGAATTTTCCTGTGCATTGGTGCAGTAAAGGGATTATTAATTCTGCACAGGTGTCCCTATAGAATGAGCAAAAAAAGGAGAACATGCTCAATAGATTCAACATCCCCACTACCACATGGGCATAATCGTGCCGAATAGGGTATCCCATTATACCTGCCCTCAAGGACAACTGAAGGCATGCATCCACAGTGTGCCTGGGTGAATGCCAGCCTATAATTTGGAAGATCTAATTGCTGCAAATAGGCTGAAGGAACAACCTGGTACCTGATGGAGTAATTGCAATAAAAACCAGGAGACTTGGCCACATCTTGTTGCCGTTCTGTGTCGCTTATTCTCTGTTTCACCAACTCTCTGGCTTGTTATGCTTCCATTGCAAGCAAGGTAGATGGACACAAGCCCAGTGAAGCCAATTTATTAAGTTTATTACATTCCCAGGAAGAGTGGAATGAGTCTTGAAGTGTAAGAAACACCAAGGTGCCCAAGGAATTATGTATTTTAAGCCAATATGAAATTATCAGTATCCAGCACCTAGCCTCCACTTTCACTAAACCCACTTCCAGCCTTAATCTGGCATTGAAAACACAGTGGGGGGTTGAGAGAACAGCTCTTAGAAACTTTTTCCTAACATGCAAATACTTACTATTGCAACTCAAAATTGACTTATTTATCTATGAAATAAAAGACTGCTGCTAGGTTATTGTTTCTTTGTAAATACTTTATTGTAAAAATAGATGATAGGATTAGATGCAGGAATGGGATGATAATTTTTTTTCTACCACACCCTGATGTCACAGACGTCGTGGGTGTGGCCAACGTCATGCCGTCATGGGCAGAACCACCGTCATGACATTGTGGGCGAGGCCTAAAAATAAAAAATTAAATTAAAATAAATACACACACACACCTCCAACCCACCCACCCACCCAAACAACCACAGCACAAACCTGTAAATAAATTAAAGAAATAAAATAAATAAAGAAATAAAATAAACTTTAAATAAAAATATACCCACCTACCCCAAATACAAATACACCTACCCACCCCAAACACAAATAAACACACACACACACACACCTCCAACACAAACCCTGGGTCACTTACCCTTAAGTTGTCAGGGAGGCTGGAGCAGAAGAGGCGGTGGTGGAGCAGCGGCGTGGCCAGAGCAGCGGCCTGGCTCCGCACCAAGGAAAGGTCACTGCCGCCGCTTTAAAAAACCTGGTGGCGCACCACCCCATGGAAAGGCCGCCGCCTGCTGGAGCCGCTGCCTGCCTCTGACTGCCGTGTCCGCCGCATCCGCCGGAGCCACTGCTAGAGCCGCTCCAAAAAGGCCCGGCTCTGGCAGCAATAGGCAGCAAATGGCTGCCTCTTACTGCGCATGCGCAGAAATCCATTCTGATGCATGCGTGCTTCACAATTGCAGCACGCATGCATCAGATTGATTTCTGTGCATGCGCACTAGACTGGAGCCATTTTGGCTCCAATTTTATTTTATTTTATTTTATTTTTATTCATTTATTATTTTATTTTATTTTTTATTTTATTTTATTTTATGAGGCATCAGAACCGGACGCCTCAAAAAGGAACTACCCTCCCGGAGAACCCTCCAGAATTGTTCCTACCGGTTCTGGGGAACTGGTCAGAACTGGCATCATCTCATCACTGATTAGATGATAGGATTAGTCTGTATTTGTTGAACTGTATAAAAGGACTTTGCAATTTTGGGATGCCAGCTCTCTCTGAACAAATTAGTTAGGGAAGCTCATGGATAGATTTTTGTAGAAGGCAAAGATTGAGAACTGTCTTTGACCAGTAGCTGGCTACTGTTGATTAAATGCATATTCAATAAAACCTTTTATTTTTGCCTGAAATTCAAATCTCTGTGGTTCTTGGGGGGCTCTACCAGTAGATAAACTTTTCAATATTGGAAACACATCTCCATTGCTCACAGGTTTTTCTGTGACAGAGAAAAAGGGAATAGCAATTTTTGAATAACAGTGGTAATAGTCTTCCTGTCCTTAACTCCTCAGAACAGTTCTTCCAAGGACATGTCACAACAGTCTCTCAGGCTCTTCAGCCATGAAGTCCATCTGTGATCAAGGCCTCTCTTCCCAGGGATCTTTCCTTGCAGAATGAGTAGGAGTATTCTATACTTTATGTTGTTCCTCATGATATGGCCAAGGTATTGGAGCTTTCTTTGCTTAATGGTCTTAATTTGACTTAAAATCTGAAATTTCTGGATAATTTCTGGATTTCTCCAATTCTGACTATTTTATATCTTTTTCCTTATGGTTGCCTGCCATCAATTCCCATACACCTGGATCAAGTGCTTGACTCAATATGTGGGTTTAGTATCTCAGCTTTCAGTTAGCTGTGGATCTAAAAATATTCAAAAATGCATATGCATGTTTCTATGACATATTACCATAGAGCTGGCTACTAGAAGCCACTGTCTCCAATATAATATTTACAAAGGAACAGAGTCTGATATTGGCTTCCATGTGAATAGAGCATCTTTGTACGGAGGCATGTAAAGGTAAAGGTTGCCATTGCTCGAAAGCCAGTCGTATCTGACCAGTTCAGTGCTTATCTCTGTTTACAGCCAAAGAGTCTGCATCTTCAGACATTCTGTGCACGTGTGGCAGGTATGCCTAGTAGACACCAGAGTGCACATTATGCGGCTTACCTTCCCACCCAGGTAGTACCTATTTATCTACTTGCAATTTCTTGCTTTCAAACTGCTAGGTTGACAGGGGCTGGGACAGAGATAGGACTTCATTCTGTCGTGCAGTACTTGGGTCTCAAACTGCTGACCTGCCAACCTTCCAGTGATCAAATTCAGTGTCTTAACTACTTGAACCATCACAATACCATATGGAGGGACAAAGTTCCTATTGTTCTTATAAGAAACTGGTATAGTGACACACACCCTCAGACAGCTGAGCGGGGTAGACACTTCAAATATGGACAGATGTGAAAGTTGAAAATTTGAATGAATAACAAAGGATGTTTACTGATAAAAATATGAAACTGAATACATTTTTAAAAATGCCCATCATAATTATTTCTTCCCCACACAACAGATTTCCTGCATGCCTCTGTTGCTCAGTTTCTGTTTTATTCTGAACTACAAATTCCAGATCTCTTTGCCAAATACTCAGCAGCTGGAACAGTTAAAAGAGGCAAGTGATTAAAGGTGGAAGAAAAAAACTTGAGTTTTAATTAACCATCAAGATCTAGCAGAAAGAAATAGAGACTTCCCAGGAAAGACTACCAAATATCAGTGTTTGTTTCTGTTAGGTTTTCTCACTGAGAAATTATCCTACTTCACAACTACTCTTTTAATAGCTTTCCCTGCAAACTGGCTTCCCTTCTGCACCTCGACTGTGATCTTTCCTGGGATGTTGAGCTACTTCAGGGTGAGTTAAAGAAATCTTGGGCTTTTCTGAGCAGGAACAGAAGAAGAAGATGAAATAGAGGGAATGAATTAGCAATGCAAAACTTAGTGCCAGAAGGAGAGATTGTGTCTCTACTTATCCTGTGTTTGATGTAGAGATGGAGAGAGTGCTCTCGGGTGCATCCTCTGAGACATACCAGCCAGAATGTTGCTAGAGTTATACTGTACACATATTTTGGGCTGTATGTTTAAAAATGAGAAAGTGTCTCCTGGCTAGGCTGAAGACTTACTTCTGTTTATTTTCAGTTTTCAATACCCTTTAGCTAAAGAAACAAGGAGCCTCATTGCTTGATATGTTGTAGTGGTGGAGACAGGGACCACACAGCACTAGAAGGAACTAGTATTAGTCTGTGGTGGGCACCAACAGGTTAGCACCATTTTGCCAGAACTGGTAGTAGGAATTCTGGCTGGCTCCTCTGCCCATCCAAGTTTTGAAATAAAGTAGTCCTAATTCGGGTGCAACACAGTGCTTTCCCGCTGGCCATGCCCACCATACCACACCAACAGTGTGATAGTAAAATTGTTGGGAGCCCACCCCTGTTACTAGTACAGTACTTAGTTATAAAACCTCCTGTTTTTCACAATATCCCATAGTACTGTTTCTGTGAGTTTTTATTGACAAAACTTCCACCTTATTAACTCATTCCTTAAGCAATTCATTAAGCAAGGCAAATCCCTGAATAGCCACATTTCTTGTTCTTTCCCATTAAGTCAATTCCAATATGCCAGAATCACATTACAGTAAAACCCCTACTTACGTAAAAAGTCTGTTCCATAGGCTTTTATGTAAATCGGTTTGTTACTTAACTCAAAGCAAACCCATAGGAAAAATGAATTTTTTTACATAACTCAAAGCAAATCCATAGGAAATTGTGTTATGTAAATCAGGACATTTATGTAAATAAGAACATGGTTTAGTAAAAAAAAACAACCATGATGTAACTCGAATTTTATGTAATTCGAGGCATATGTAAGTTGTGGGTTTATTATAGTTATAAAACCTATTGTTTCTTCCAGTCTTTCATTGTGCTGAGTCTGTCAGTTTTCATATCATGAGCTAAACACCTAAGCAAGTATGACTTTTCTGGATTTGGAACACTTTGACAAGAGATGGTTAGTGTGGAATTGGAGAGGCCAATGATCAAAGATGAATCAAGGGTCATAGGCCTTAAGATATTTTTGGTCCAAGGTGAGTCAACTATTATAAGGGAAATCAGTGTTTCCCAACCATTGGTCATTGGACATCAAAGAAGGAAGAGGAAGAAGGAGACAGAAGGAAGAGAAGGAGACAGAAGAAGGAAGAAGAAGAAAGGAAGAAGTAGAAAAATTAAAAAGAAAGGAAGAAGAACAAAGGAAGAAGGAAACAAGAAGGAAGGAAGGAAGAAGAATAAATGAAGAAAGAAGAAGAAAAGGAAGGAAGAAGAAAAATAGTGTAAAAGGAAAGACAAAAGAAGGAAGAAGAAAAAGAAGGAAGGAAGAATAATAAACTTTTAAAAGTGATTTTATGGTTGTTGTAAATCGCCCTGGGTCCCTTTTGAGAGGAGGGCGATAAACAAATTTAAATAAATAAATAATAAAAAAAGGAAGAACCGAAGAAGAAAAATAAAAAGGAAGGAAGATGAAAAAGGAAGGAAGATGAAGAAGAAAGGGAAGGAGGGAGGGAACAAGAAAGGGAGGGAGTAACAAGGTGCCTGAAAATTCCCCTCCCACCACTAGGCAGTTCCCAGGCTTTGGGAGCAAGTTGAAGAGAAAGAAAGTTTGTGCCTGCCATTCACCCCCTCAAGAGTCCTGTACAAAGCAATTGCCATGGGTGCCTCTTGTTGTCGCTGCTCCCTTCCTTCCCCTCCCGCCCCCCACCTTTGAAGGACTTTTCGTTCTTATTCATGTCAGAGATTGCTCTGGGTTGAAATGAAGCTGAGCAGCCAAAACATGGAGGGAAACACCAAAACACTCAATCCAGCAAAAGTAGCTGGAAAGGGGAGGAAGAGAGGAGAAACGAAAAGAGGGAAACTAGGAAGGGAGAAAAGCACCTTGCCAATCCCAGCCAACTAGCTCCTGTGGCTACCTGCCCCTGCCAGGGAATGTCTAGGTGGAGAAAAGGAGGGTGTGTGCACCTGGGTAGGTGGACGGGGCGCGATAGTCGAGCCTTGTAGCAAATGGCCCATTCATGTCTTAGGTGAGGTGCCTGAAACCGCGCTTTCATGGGCTGTTCAGGTTACCTCGCACAGTCACAGGGCGTGTTTACTCAGAGACAAGTCCCATTTTGCCTCTCCCCACCCCCACGGATGTGTGCCCATCCACTAAAGGGAGCAGTGCAGAGAGAGGCCGAAAGGTCCTGCGGAAGGGGGAGAGCTGAATGTGGAAGAGTTGTTCCTTTCCAGGGGGAGGAGTCGCAATCCTTTGTTTTTATTTTTTATTTTTCAATTACCAAGCCAATTCTCTCCCATCGACTTACACCTTCCAGCCTCTCTTTCTCTGTTCCCGTCTCTGTTTTTTCACCTGCACCATTCCTGGGAGTGGTTCCGGACGGCCATGTGTTTCAGTAGGCACGTCTCCCATCCACTTTTGAGAGCAGGGAGGGCTCCGGGGGCCTGATAAAATAGTGGCATGGGCCATCGTTTGGGCACTCCTGCACTAAACCACTGAATTACCCATTCACAATAATTCCTCTCTGTTTTTCAGGAATTGATGGTACACATGATGCACAGAGGAAGGAAAGAAAATTCTGTGGAATATCGCCAAAAAACGTGGAAGAAGGAAACAAGACAAAAAGTGTTGAAGAGGAAATCCAGAGGCAGAAGGAAAACCAGACAGATGTGAGGAAAGACGAATCTCACCAACCTCCCAGGATCATTTTTTGTGAAGCAATGGGAAGGAGACCAAAGAAGTGCCACAGCCAGCTTGAAAGCTTAAAGGTTGGACCAAACAACAGTCTAAGTGGAAGCCCTGTAAAATGCCTAACATTCCACACAGAGGGGAGAAAGTGTTCCTGCTTAGAGCATGAAGAGAATTCCAGATGGCTTTCAGAAAATACAAGATGTCACCCAGAGGAGGAAGGAGAAAAATGTTTAAGTTCTCAAAAAGTCTTCAGTGTTAGGTCTAACCTTGAAGTACCTCAACCAACACCCTTTGGAGAGAAACCCTCAGAATGTGAGATGGATTTTGAGAGAAGTTTGGAACTTAAGGAACATCAAAGAACACACAGAGGAGAAAAACTGTATAAATGTAAGAAATGCGGAAAGGGCTTTGTTCAGCATTTATTCCTTAAAATACATGAGCAAATTCACTCAGGAGAGAAACCCTATAAGTGTGAGGAATGTGGAAAGGGCTTCCGGCAGCTTTCCTATATTATAAAGCATGTTAGAATTCATACAGGAGAGAAACCCTTTGAGTGCAAAGAATGTGGGAAAAGGTTTGGTCAAAGTTCATACCTCTCACAACATAAACAAATTCACTCAGGAGATAAACCCTATAAGTGTGAGGAGTGTGGAAAAGGCTTCAATAACAATTTATATCTTACAAAGCATTTGCGAATTCATACAGGAGAGAAACCCTTTGAGTGCAAAGAATGTGGGAAAAAGTTCGCTAACAGATCAAACCTCACATGTCATCAACGAATTCACTCAGGAGAAAAACCTTATAAATGTAAGGAATGTGGAAACTGCTTCAGACAGCGTTCAACTTATAGAACACATCAGCGAATTCATACAGGAGAGAAACCTTTTGAGTGCATAGAATGTGGGGAAAAGTTCACCCAAAGCTCAACGCTCAAACTACATCAACATATTCACTCAGGGGAGAAACCCTATAAGTGTGAGGAGTGTGGAAAAGACTTCAGGAAGCTTTCAGATCTTAAAAAGCATGTTAGAATTCATACAGGAGAGAAACCCTTTGAGTGCAAAGAATGTGGGAAAAAGTTTGCTGACAGCTCAAACCTCACATGTCATCAACGAATTCACTCAGGAGAAAAACCTTATAAATGTAAGGAATGTGGAAAGTGCTTCAGCCAGCATTCATCTCTTACAAGACATCAGCGAATTCATACCGAAGATAAACCCTTTGATTGCAAAGAATGTGGGGGAAAGTTCACCCAAAGCTCAAACCTCAAACTACATCAACTGGTTCATTCAGGAGAGAATCCCTATAAATGTGAAGGCTTCAGACAGTATTCTTGTCTTACGAGACATAAGCGAATGCATTCAGGAGGGAAACCCTTTGAGTCCAAATAATGTGGGAAAATATTCAGTCCCAGCTCAAGCCTCATGCAACATCTAAGATTTCACTCAGGAGAGAAACCCTATCTCTGTGAAGAATGTGGGCAGAAATTCACCCAACTCAGATATCTCACAATTCATCAATGAATTCACTCAGGAAATTTTTTTTGCCTTTGACCTCTTGGTTTTTGATAGGCATAAGAGCTCACTTTCAGAGGGTAGGTCTTGTCACTGTAAAGAATTTAGAACAAACTTCACAGCTAGGTCAGACTTCAGAGAATATCAAAACATTCACACTGAGGAGAAAGTTTACAAAGGTAGGGAGGAATATGAGGAAGGCTTCTTTCTAAGCAAAGATCTTGTTGAACACCAAGAGAGTCACTCACGGGAGAACTGTAATCAATGTAAAGAATGTAGAGAAATCTTCCATTGTAAAGAACAGCATGCGAGTCACTAACAGGTGTATAGAAAGGGAAAACTTTGATACTTCGGTACAATGAATGTCTGCAACAAACCACACTTTAAGTTATCATAACATCTCTAAACATTAAAAATTGCACATAATGAACTTCTTAGACAACCTTTGTATAGAGAAGAGAGTGTGGAGAGGATCCAATGTGAATTCTGGTGAAGAATTAGGCCTTTCCTAACTTGTGAATGCATTTAGAAAAATAATTTTAGGATGGCTACAAATGTGATGATCCCCTCAGTTTCACAGAATTCCCCTCTTTCTTCAAAACATCCCCAAAAGCCTACTCAATTTTACAAGAATATATATAGAAACAATAGGGCTGCTGTTGTTTTTTATGTCTTGTCATGATCAGGAGACACTTATAGAAGCAGGATCTGATACATGGAACTCCTACGCTGTGTGTTCCTGGAATGTTTTTAATAATATTTTAACTTAACTGGTTTATGAAATTACTTTGACACTGGACACCTCATTTCATGTTCTCTCATTATCCCCCTGTTTTAACTGTTTGTTTTACTGGGATATTTTTAGTATGATTTTAATGAAAATTGCTAAAACTTTTTATGAGTTTTTCCTTTGAAATGGAAATAAATGATCAGACTGGAATAAATTCTTTCTGAATAAATGTTCTGAACTATGCAAACCAACATCGCGACTGGTTTATGGGGGAGATGTTTGAACTGACATGAAGAAGAAATCTCACAGAATTATCCCTCCATATATTTATTTATTTATTTATTCATTCATTCATTCTTATCCTTTTCTCTTTTAATGCCTGGTAGCATACAATACATTTAAAATTAACAATTGTTAAATTGAGATTAAAATCCCAAATATACACATTTTAAAAATAAAACTATACATATTTTAAATCTTTCCTCCATTCCTTATTTTTCTTTTAAAAAACTGGAGAGGTAATTTTATGATCTGGACTTCATTGGGTCTGCTCTGATGCCATATGTGGCCTAAGCCTGATTTGAAATTTTAGTTCTTCTCATCATCCCCCTTATGGCCAGTGCCACAAGAAAAACACATGAGATCAGTGATCACTTGGAGAAAGATAGCTCATTTGGCTTTATAACAAAGACATTGTGCTAACTACCTAGCAGATTCTCTGCCCTGTTGCTGAAATTCAGGAGAAAGTCACATGCAGAAGAGGCCCATTGAATCTGTGGGGAATTGTTGAATCAACTCAAATATAGGGCTGGGGTTGACCAGAGTGCAGTTTGTCCATGTTATCTGGGATTGGTTTGATCCAGTTGTCCCTGAGGAAATGGACAGGCTCCTCGGATCTGTTTGTGCCACTACCTATGCATTAGACCCATGCCCGCCTAGTTAGTTAAAACTATCAGGGCGGTGACAGGCGGTTGGGTCAGAGCAATTGTAAATTCCTCATGGGGGGGGGGGTCTTTCCAGCACCATTAAAACATGCTTTGGTGCACCCCCTCCTGAAAAAGTCATCGCTCGATCCTACAGTGCTTACTAACTACCGGTCTGTATCCAACCTGTCCTTTTTGCGTAACAAGGAGAAGGCAGTGGCATGGCAATTACAGGAGACCCTGGATGAAAGGGATTATCTGGACCCTTTTCAGTGAGGATTCAGGCCCGGATATGGCACTGAGACTGCATTGGTCATGCTGTTGGATGATCTCTGGCAAGAGCGGGATGGAGGTCATCTGTCCGTCCTGGCTCTTCTTGACCTCTCAGTGTCTTTCAGTACTGTCAACCATGGTATTCTTCTGGGACGGCACCAAGGATTGGGGATCCAGGGCACTGTGTGGTCTTGGTTTTCCTCATTTCTGAAGGGCCAGACCCAGTCGGTGTGGTTGGAGAGCCAGAGATCCAGCCCTAGGCCCCTTCAATATGGGGTGCCTCAGGGCTCGGTGCTCTTACCTCTCCGATTTAATATCTACATGAAGCTGTGATATAATGAGGCTCCACATTCTTAACATATCCAAGATGGAGTTTATTAGGTTTCAGACTATAGTAGACATGTGGCTTCTTGTGCTAGGAAAAGGCCACATCTTTGTTTTCACTTCCTGGGACCTGGATGGGAAGAGACAGACTGTGAGGCGCCATGCTACATCAATAGGGCCAGAGTTGTTTACCCCAACACCGGGACCTGACTGGATGTATGCTAATTACCCAGGATTACCTCATACCATGGGGAGTCAAGCACATGGCTTGAGAGAGAGTTCAAATCTGGTGGTCAACAAGGAAACACCAGTGGGGTGAGAGAGGGAGGCCATCCCAACAGGCCTTGTCTCCTGAAGTCTTCAATATGGTAACTTAGAACAGATAGATTTTTTTTATTTAGGGGAGGAAATGTCTGAAAGCATTCTTTCTCTGAAAGCCAATTTTGATTAGGTTATTTTTCTATGCTGAGATCTGTAACCTGATTCATCAAGAACCATGCTTCAACTTCAATAAAGCTACTTTCTTCAATCAACATGTGTTCATTGGAAATGGGGTGCAGGGGTAAGGCAAAGTAAGGCCACTAGCCTCCTTTTAATGTTACAATATTACCTCTCCAATATTAATTTGGCTGGGCACTGTACGGAGACAAGTCCCAGGTTTGTTTCAGCCAGATGTGGGCTGAGTGATCAACATATATTCCTTGCCGTGAGTTTTTGGGGAGTTCCTAGAAGGGATTTTAAATAATTCTCCTTGGAAGGAAACACTGGTGAGGTCCCAAAGCGAGGTGAGGAAGAGTATGGTTCATCACAGAAGCCTCTGGGTGAGATCTTCCATTCCCACAGGGTGAGGTATCATCAATATGCAGATGATACCCAGCTATACATCTCGGCCTGTGGTGATCCAACCAATGCAGTGGAAGTCATTTGTAGGTGTCTGGAGGCTGTCAGGGTCTGGATGGGGGACAACTACCTACAGCTTAATCCTCGCAAGACTGAGAGGCTGTGGGTCAGGGCCCCTGAATTATCTCGGGAGCTACCATCTTTGGTTCTGGATGAAGTGGTTTTGCCCCAAACAGACCCGGTGTATAACCTGGGGGTCCTCCTGGACTCACCACTCCTGCTCAAATAGCAGGTGGCAGCCGTGGCCAGGAGGGTTTTTGCACAGCTTTGTGTGATAAGCCAGTTACGCCGGCTCCTAGATCAGAATTCTCTGCTCATGGTCACACACGCTTTGGTTTCCTCTAGACTTGATTATTCTAATGCGCTCTATATGGGGCTGCCCCTGATGACCATTCGGAGGCTACAACTGGTCCAGAATGTGGCTGCCTGGGGATCCTGGGGTGCGGGCATTATGCTCGAGCTTAGCCACTGCTCCGGGAACTGCACTGGCTGCCAGTATGCCTCCAGGTGCAATTCAAGGTGCTGGTTATTACCTTTAAAGCCCTACATGGTAGTGGGCCAGGATATTTAAGAGACCACGTCACCCCAAGAACATCTGTCCATCCAACCAGAGCGGACCGGAGAGGCTCTCTTGTGGTTCCATCTGCCAGAGGGCACGCATTTCAAGCACAAGGAAGAGACATGGCTGGCAGGACAGGTGTGGGGCACCAGTGGTACAGTCACCCCAGCCTGCTGGTTAATTTAGTAAATATTTTCTCTCCCTTTAATATTTTAAACTTTAATCTTTTAATTTTTGATCTTAGGTTTGTAATCTTTTAATTTTTAAAACGCTTGTTAGTGTTGATAGGGTTTTTAGAATTATAATTCTAATGTTGAATTTTTCTATATTGCATTACTTGTAATTACTGTGATTGTCTAACTGTTATGTGAGTCGCCCTGAGTCAGGTTTCCTGAGTGGGCAGCATACAAGTGCAAAAATTAAATTAAATTAAAATTAACTCTTCCATGGAGGCCATTGATTCAGTCAGTCTAATCAAATGTTGGCTTACTAGTTGAGTTCAACGAGGTGTGTAGACATTTGCAGCAGCCAATCCGCAGAATACCACATGGGTAAGTCTAAATAGCTAGGTTTATTTATTTATTTATTTATTTATTTATTTATTTGTATTTGTTTATCGCCCTCCTCCTCGAAGGGACCCTGGGCAATTTCCAACAATTTTAAAAACACTTAAAAATTAAAAACTTTCAAAAGCTTAAAAACTTAATTAAAAGCTAGGTATTATAACTTGGACGTAATGGGGGTCAAACCATCCAACTGGCTGGGGAAACTGAACCATCCACTCACCAGACCGGACCAGCCGGCCAGGTTTTCACTCCTTTTCTAAAGGACAGCAACTCCGTCTGCAGGCATAGCTCTATCAGGAGGAGGTTCCACAGGGCCGGGGCAGACACCGAGAAGGCCCTCCTTCTCGTGCCAGGGAGATGCGCCTCTCTGGCTTATGGCACAACCAGAGAGCCTCTCCGGTCCGCTCTGGTGGGCCAGGTAGATGTCCTTGGGACGATGCGGTCTCTCAAGTAACCTGGACCATTACCATAAAGGGCTTTAAAGGTAATAACCAGCACCTTGAATTGCACCCGGAGGCAAACTGGGAGCCAGTGCAGCTCCCTCAGCAGCGGTGAGGCACAGGCATAACGACGGGATCCCAACACTACTCGTGCAGCTGCATTCTGGACCAGCTGAAGCCTCTGAATGGTCACCAAGGGCTACCCCATGTAGAGCACATTACAATAATCAAGTCTGGAGGTGACCAAGGCATGTGTGACCATGAGCAAGGACTCCAGGTCTAGGAACGGCTGTAACTGGAGAATCACACAAAGTTGTGCAAAGGCCCTTCTGGCCATGACTGCCACCTGCTCTTTGAGCAGTAGTTGCGAGTCCAGGAGGACCCCCAAGTTACGTACCGGGTCTGTTTGGGGCATGGTGGACTGGCAGCTTTTGCCATGTAACAAAAGTCATGTGCATTTGGCAAACTGCAACACTGAAATTAAGGCACCCACGAAAATAAGGGTTATGTCATTTGAAAGATCATCTCGGTGACTTTAAGAATTGGTAAAACCCAAAAGCCAAAAATGCACAGAGATGATATCATTGCTTTTGGAAGCAGCATCGGAAAAGTGACAGATTTGCTGGGGGGGGGGGTCAGTTGTATGGAGGACAGAGAAAAATCCACCCAACCAATTCAGATGATCCAAAGTGTTTGAAAGTGACTAAGCATGCTTCCTCCTCACTTCCCAAGAAAGATGTCACACCGGATTAAAGGAAGGAGGGTGGAGGGAGAATGGAGTGGATCCCTATATCGCTCACAAATCGGTGAGGCAGAAGCATAGCGAGGGGGAGAGGGGACGGCCTGCCCTGGGCGCCACTTTGCGGGGGGCAGCGACACTACTGCCCCAGGCTTCCTGGCAGCCAGGGTGGGCGCCTGGACCCTCTTTCACCACTGGGATGGAGGGTGTGGGCCCTCTGAGCCCGCCAGCGACAGCTCGTCCACCTTTAGCACCAGTGATGCCCAGGAAGGTGGGAACCGAGGCCAGCAGTCGCCGCAGCCCAGGGCTGGCCAGGCCAAGCACCCCCCAATACCTGGCCGGCACTTCTCTGGCCGCGGGGGCACAATGACCGCTGGCCTCGCTTCCCGCCTTCCTGGGCGCCGCTGCCCCCACTGGGCTAGGAGGGAGGGCTGCCACACTGCCTGGGACCCAGACAGCATGGGCGAGGGGCTGGGGCGATGCGGTGCTGGCCCAGCGGTGCACCCACCGTCGGCATCCCAAGTGCATGGCCACCCCACCTCCTAGCCTGGCGGCGGCAGCTCATCCACCTTCGGCAACACTGGCGCCTAGAGGAGTGAGGCCAGTGGTCTTTGCAGCCCCACAGCTGGAGCATCACCGGCCAGGCCTTGGGGGGGGGGAGGTCCTCCAGCCGCGCCGCTGGGCTGTGGCGATGCCAGTCTCACTTCCCAGGTGCCGTTGCCGCCACAGGCGGACAAGCTGCCGCCACCGGGCTCAGAGGTGGGTCAGCCGCGCACCTGGGACCCCAACAGTGGGCTCCCCGCTGGGCCCACGCCGCAGCATCCCAGACCCTGGGCCTCACTCATGCCGTCGGGATCCCAGGCGTGTGGCCCCCCACCTCCTAGCCTGCCAACCCCCCCCCCAAAGGTAGGACTTTTCTACCTGGGGGGGGCAAGTTTGGTCTGGGGCCCTGGGCGCCTAAACCTGCCCTACTCCACTGAGGTGAGGTACTCAGTTAAACACCCCACTGCACCCCACACCTTTCGTCGAAAGCAGTTGTCTCAAACTGCTCATCTCTGTTTCAAAGCAGAAGAGCCAGCGTTGTCTGCTTCTACAGACAAAGCAGGAAAAGAGATCCCGTTTTGCCTTGCGATGAGCAACTTTCCACAAACACACGTGCTAATAGGCTTTACTTACTGATGAGGCTTGGCTGACTGACTGACTGCCCATCTTTGTCCCAGCTCCTGCAAACCTAACACTTCAAAAGCAAGAATTTGCAAGTAGATAAATAGGGAGCACTTCAGTGGGAAGCGTTCCGTGCGCTCTGGTGTCTAGCTATGCCTGCCAAATGGCCATGGAAAGCATCTGTAGAAACAGACAATGCTGGCTCTTCGGCTTTGAAACAGAAGTGAGCAGTGAACCCTAGAGAGAGAGAAAAGGAGGGAGAGAGAAAAAAGAGAGAGAAGTAGGGAAGACAGAAAGAGAGAGAGCAAATTAAAACCCAAGTCAAAATGGGAGCTCTTTTCCTGCTTTGCAAATGATTTGGGAAGCTGGATTAGTGACAAGGGGGAGCAACAGCAGCTAGGGAGAGGGAGAGAGAGAGAAAAGGATCACTTTGAATGCAGCGGGTCTCGCTTTGCACCAGATTAAAGGAAAGGGGGGAGGGAGATCTGAGCGGATCCCTATACCTCTTGCAAATCGGTGAGGTACTCAGTTAAACACCCCACTGCACACACACACACACCACTCACAAGAGTGAGTCTAATTTAATCTTTATCTTTAGGAAGAGAAGAGGAAATTTTATCTATCTTACTGCCTTAGACAGCCAGTGATCCCGGCATTGCCTTTACAGGTGGCTGGGGTGCAGGTTAGACTCACTCTTCTGAGTGGTGTGTGTGTGTGTGTGTGCAGTGGGGTGTTTAACTGAGTACCTCACCAGTTTGTGAGATGTATAGGGATCCACTCGGTTCTCCCTCCCCCCTCCTTCCTTTAATCCGGTGTGACATCTTTCTTGGGAAGTAGAATGACAGACAGTGGGCACTCTCTCTCTCTCTCTTTCTCTCTTCCCTCCTTCTCTCTCTCTTTTCCTCCCTCCCTCCTTTTCTCTCTCTAGGGCTCACTGGTCATGTCTGTTTCAAAGCCGAAGAGCCAGCGTTGTCTGCTTCTACAGAGGTCTTCCGTGGTGAATGAAATAAAAGAAATAAATGAACTATGGGGGATAATTCAACACTTCAAATTCACGCACTAAATCCCTGACGGTTGTGTCCTTAGGCCCTACCTGCCACTTTTTTTTTGCAATACGAAGGTGGTCTCCCAGGATTCATTTGTTTATAACGCCATCAACGGTTCATGCTGGAGTTTGTGGGTAGCACATTCCGGGCTATGATTTTATTTTATTTTTTGCAATATGATAAGTCCCAGCGAACACATTAAATTTGTAACTGGAGGTACCACTATGCTTGAATTTTTTGGAATAGTAGCCATGTTACTCTGTGTTTCAAGCATATCAGAGATTAACCAAACAAAACAAAAATGTTGTAACACTTAAAGACTATATGTTATATTGTAATATGAGCTTTCATGGATCAAGTCCACTTTGTCTCTAATATACTATTGACTTGAACAGATTAGAAAAAGAATGTGGGAAACATTTCCAGGAGAGTAAGCTGGTATAACTACTACTTGTACTTATAACATGACTCAGATGTCATCATTTTATAAAAGTTGCCATGAAACTTGGGGGAGAAATGCACACACTGGAATGAGAGCTCTTTGCATCAAGAGACCTAATTATGCAAAGAGAGATACTGCCTCTTTTACTGGCCTACGTGAGCCATCTCCATTGTAGATTCCATGAAATAAAAGTAGAACTTGTCTCCTTGTGTCTTGCAGTGGATCATAAATTTGCAAAACATTTGCAAATTTTCAAAAAAAAATTGCAAAAAAGTAGGTCAAATTAAGTCAAAAGCACAGATAGGAAGTTGACTTCTCAATGCCAAAGAAGTCAATGGGAATACTCTAGTGCAACTTAGTACACAATGCAAAAAATAAACAAGCCACTCTGTATATTTGTGATCTTTAATGTTTTAAACCACTTTAAATATGGACAGATGTGAAAGTTGAAAATTTGAACGAATAACGAAGGACATTTACTGATAAAAATATCAAACTGAACACACAAAAAATAATCTTAATTATATCTTCCCCACACAACAGATTTCCTGTGTGTCTCTGTGGCTCAGTTTCTGTTTTACTCTGAACTACAAATCCCAGAACTCTTTGCCAAATACTCAGCAGCTGGAACAGTTCAAAGAAGCAAGTATTTAAAGGTAGAAGGAAAAACCTGAGTTTTCATTAACCATCAAGACCTGTCCTAGCAGAAAGAAATAGAGACTTCCCTGGAAAGACTGCCAAATTTCAATCTTTGGTTCTGTTAGGTTTTCCCATTGAGAAATTATCCAACTTCACAACTACTCTTTTAATAGCTTTCCCTCAAAACTGGCTTCTCTTCTGCACCTGGACTGTGATCTTTCCTGGGATGTTGAGGGGCCTCAGGGTGAGTTAAAGAAATCTTGGGCTTTTCTGAGCGGGAACAGAAGGTGAAATAGAGGGAATGAATTAGCAATGCAAAACTTAGTGCCAGATAGAGAGATTGTGTCTCTACTTATCCTGTGTTTGATGGAGAGAGTGCTCTCGGGTGCATCCTCTGAGACATACCAGCCAGAATGTTGCTGCAGCTGTACACATATTTTGGCCTTTATGTTTACAAATGAGAAAGTGACTCCTGGCTAGGCTGAAGACTTACTTCTGTTTATTTTCAGTTTTCAAACCCTTTAGTTAAAGAGACAAGGAGCCTCATTGCTGTAAATGTAGTAGTGGTGGAGACAGGCAACACACAGCACTAGAAGGAACTATGGGTTATAAAATCTCTTGTTTCTTCCAATATCCCATAGTGCTGTTTCTGTGAGTTTTTATTGACAAAAAACTTCCAACTTATTAACTCTGCAATTCATTAAGCTTCTTTTTGTTTCCCATTAAGTCAATCCAATATGCCAGAATCCTATTATAGTAAAACTCCTACTTAGGTCTGTTCTGTAGACTTTTATGTAAATCGGTTGGTTACTTAACTCAAAGCAAACCCATAGGAAAAATGACTTTTTACATAACTCGAAGCAAACCCATAGGAAAATATTTATGTAAATCAAAGCAACCTCATAGGAAAAATTATTTTTTTCTATAACTCGTAGCACACCCATAAGAAATTGTGTTATGTAAATCAGGACATTTATGTAAATCGGGACATGGTTGTAATGCAAAAAACATTATGTAACTCAAATTTTATGTAATTCAAGGCATATGCAAATTTTGGTTTTGCTGTAGTTATAAAACCTATTGTTTTTTCCAGTCTTTCATAGTATTGAGTCAGTCAATTTTCATATCACAAACTAAACACCATTTCATTAAGCAAGTACCTTTAAGCAAATCCTTTCTGGATTTGGAGCACTTAGGCAAGAGATGGTTAGTGTGGAATTGCAGTGGCCATTGAGCAAGGATGAATCAAGGGTCATAGGCTTTAAGATATTTTTGGTCAAAGATGAGTCAACTATTATAAGGCAAACCAGTGTTTCCCAACCATTGGTCCTTGGATATCAATTCCCCAAAGCACTGGTCAGCCAATGTACTGACTTAGGCTTCTGGGAATTAAAACTAAGAACCAAAGAATAAGAAACACTGAGCTAAACATGCTGCTACCAGTTGTAAGCAAATTTACATGAGCCTGCAGTAGTACCTACAGGATAGTGATGGCGAATTTAGCACTCCAGCTGTTCTTGAACTTCATTTTCCAGGAGCCCTGATCATCAGGAGTGCTCACTTGGGCTTCTGGTAATTGAAGTCCAAGAACACCTGGAGTGCCAAGGTTCAAGATCACAGTACTAGGAGAAAGAGTCTCCCAGCAAAGTCCTGACTTAAAGGACATTCTTTTGTCTTCATTCATTTGGGTAAGGTAGTCTTATCCCCTCCCTCTGCAAGAAGCTGAGATTGACTGTTCCAATCAAGACAATGGGTATAGTTCACTTAGGTGAACGCAGGTAGTCATAAAAGAATTCTGCTCTACTGTTGCAGGTGGCTATAGCAACATCCATGGAAGTTCTGGCTTCTTCTGAGGGTAGACAGAAGGAGTTCCAGACAGCAGACGACCAAGTAGATGACAACAGATGGGAACCTGCTTATCAACCTTCAGGAATGTCAGAGGCTCCTCCAAGTCTACAGGGTATACATTTTTAACAAAAAATAAATTAAATTAAAATAGAAAATTGTTATTAAATTTATAGGAGTTGTTTTACAGTTGTATATATTAAGCATCCTTCAGGTTTACCTCCCCCAAGGAAAAAATGCATGCTTGTAAGCTAAGTTGATTTTTTTTGCCCCATTCAATTACATTTAGTTTCTAGAGATAATTTCATTTCCAAGATTTATAAATACAGTAATACCCCGGATAACATTATGACTTGGTTTCACAAGTCATGACGTTATCCGATTTTTAGCGTTGTCCAATGCATGCATCGAACAACACTTTAAAAAAAGCCCTGACTTCAGGGACAAACTGCTTTAAAGGCAGGCAGGGAAAGAAAGAGACACAATCGGGTCTCTTTCTTATCCTCCCTGCCTTTAAAGCCACCCCCACCCACAGCGGTCTCTGCGACTGCAGTAGGGTCGGGGAAAGGTACGCGCCTTTCCCCCGACCCTACTGCAGTCGCAGAGACTGCTTGTGTCTCTTTCCCTCCCTGTATTTAAACTACAGGGAGGGGGGAAGAGAGAGACGTGATTGGGTCTCTCTCTCTTCCCTCCCTCCTTATAGTTCAAATGCAGGGAAGGAAGAGAGAGAGAACCAATCACGTCTCTCTCTTCCCTCCCTGCATTTGAACTACAGGGAGGGAGGGAAGAGAGAGAGACCCAATCACGTCTCTCTCTTCCCCCCTCCCTGTAGTTTAAATACAGGGAGGGAAAGAGACACATGCAGTCTCTGTGACTGCAGTAGGGTCGGGGAAAAGGCACATGCCTTTCCCCAACCCTATTGCAGTCACAGAGACCGCTGCGGGTGGGGGGTGGATTGGGTTGTTCTACTCAAACCACCCCAGACCCACAGACCATTGCCTTGGATAATGCTAAGAATCATTATCCAGAATCGTTATCCGATGCAATTTTTGTCCAAAAAACGATTGCATCGTTATCCGATGCAATCGTTATCCGGAGTATTACTGTACAGTCAAACCTTGCATAACGAATTTAATTCGTTTTGCAAGGCTGCTCGGGATGTGAGTTTTTTGCTATGCAAGTCAGACTCGCATAACGAATTTTTCGCTCTGCGAGTCGGACTTTTCCCTATGGAAAAATTTTCGCTATGCGAGTTTTCCCCATAGAAACGCTTGTTATGCGAGTTTTTCCATAGGGAAAAGTCCGACTCGCATAGCGAAAAATTCGTTATGCAAGTTGGACCGTTTAGCAAAAAACTTGCTCGTTATGAGAGTTTTTCGCTAAGCGAAATGCTCGTTATGCGAGGTTTGACTGTACAGTAATACCTCGGTTAGTGTTTGCAACGCATAACACTAACATCGAATAACGTTGGGGAATTTGAGGCAAACATTTGCATTGCACAATGTTAACATAACTTTGTGCAATGCAAATGTTTGCCTCAAATTCCCCGACGTTGATCTCTGCCCCAAAGCCCGCAGGGCTGAACACAAGCTCTGCATCTTTGGGGCAGAGATCTCAGCTCAGATTGGCAGTTTGGTTGGAGGGGGAGGTCACACGCACCCGTTCTCCCCCAACCAAACTGGCAGTCTGATCACACACTAGGACTGCCAGGGTGTTGGGGGAGAAACTGTGTACACGCACGATCTTTCCCCCAACACCCCAGCTGTCCTAGGCAATTGCTGGGACTGCCAGAGTATTGGGGGAGAGATCGTGTGAGTGCATGGCTTCTCCCTGAACGCCCCAGCAGTCCCAGGCAATCGCTTGGGATACGTGGGGATGTTGGGGGAGAGATCCCACCCGCCTGGCTTGCTAAGAGGCTTTGCTATCCAGGTGGGCGGGGCTTCTTAAGAGAGGCTGGGAAAAGGTTCCCAAGCCTCTGTGAAGAAGCGTCCCCCACCTGGATCGCTAAGCCCCTTAGCAATCCAGATGGAGGTTTCTGAAAAGAAGTTAGGAAAAAAATTTCCTAGCTTCTTCTCAGAAACACCCCCACTCCCACCCCTTGCCTGGCTTGCTAAGCAAATGGGATTGCCCCACTGTTCCCTTTCCTCTTCAGAAAGTGAACAGGGCTTTTTTTAACGTTGTGTGATAAATGCATCACATAACGTTAAAACCCGGATAACGTTATGACTTGTTGAACCAAGTCAAATACGTTATCCGAGCTACTATTGTATCTTCATTCTGCTTTGAAATGGATTGCAGCCTTATTAGTCCTAAATGCACTGATGTGGTTAGCACTTTCTGATTTGCCTCTTTCCAGTATGTAACTCAAAGACAAAGTACTGTACATGTTTCAGCCGTGTCAAGGCATTGGTCTTCTACCCATCAAGCACATGTGTTGTATCCAGAAGGTTCCATTTACCAGCCCTTGCTTATCTAGGTAGGGCTAGGAAAGAATCCTGACTGAAACCCTAGAGCAGAGATTCTCAACCTAATGCCCGTGGGCCAGATGCAGCCCACAGCACCAATTTATGTGGCCCCCACTTCCTCCACAACACCAGGAAGTGCCGTGTGGTGGAGGGAGGGCAAAATCTCCATCTAGCCCCCAAAGCTGTCTGAGGGAGCCTGACCCATCCCCTGGCTTAAAAAGATTGAGAACTGCCGTAGAGAGCCAAGGATAGACAGCAGACACTGCTACTGGACTAGATGGAACAAAGGTTGACTCTTCATAAGACAGCTGCCTGTGTGTACTGGGTGACCAACTTTCCAGGGCTGCAGTTCAGAAACCCAGAAACCCCTAGAGCTCTTGTAGATTTTAGAATGGCCAACGACTATATTTAAGTAGGTGAGGCAAGGTGGGTGCAGGAGAAAAAGTGGAACTTTACAAGGTGCGGTCGGTTGCAACAAGGTTCCTGCAAAAGTGTGAAGACCTCATTGAAACTTTTTCTCCTGTTGTCAAGAACAGCATTCTAAGACCGATCCTGGGTGTGGCAGCCTCCAAGCAGATGAAAATCATGTGCTTGCATGTCAAAGCTGTGTTTCTATTGAGGGAGATAGGATTGGAGCTGTACATGAAATAACCACCTAAGCCATTGATGGCAAGACTTGATACTCCAGGTGTTGAACTTCCATTACCAGAAGCCCAAGTGAAAACTCACGTTGATCAGGGCTTCTAGGAATTTAGGTCCTAGAACAGCTGGAGTGCCAAGCTTCACCATCACTGACTTGGGAACACTTAGTTTTAGTTTAGAAACTAAGGAAGTGCCTGGATGGGCTGAAACAAGCTGTTTGATCATTGCTCATAGGCCAGAAGCAGAAACTAATTTTAACTTTCATTCTTGTTTCTGCTGATGACCTCCTTCATGGCTTAAACAGAAACAAGATGTTGTAGCTTTGTCTTCTATAGAATCATACTTCATTGTCACAGCAGACCTTTGCAGAGAACTGTTCTGTCTAGCTAGAGAATCTGAAAAGTAACTATGGATTAGATGAATAGATTGTAACAGAGATTATGGAAAGCAATTAGAAATGCTTCAAACTGCCATACAGAGAGAAAATTAATATACACACCAAATACATTTACATGATGTACCACCTAATATTACATGAGTTCTCTGATAAGAGGACCATCCAGGTGAACTACTGTTCCAACTGCACTAATAACAGCAGATATCCTGACAAAGTGTCTATTAAGAGATCATTTTGAAAACCTGCAAAGCTAGCTGGGATTGTAGGGATATTGTAGGAATAGCAATTACTGTAACTAACATTGAGTATCAGTGGGAGGTTTATATGCATTATCTGGGGATAGAGGCAAGTTTCCCTCTTCCTGTTTTGTTTCTTGCCTTTATTGTAGAGGTTCTCAACCTTTTCAAGTCACAGGCCAGTTCATGCTCTCTCAGTCAGCTCCAAGGGCTGGACAGCCATTTTTCCCTAGCTGCACAATGGGGGCAGCCATTTTGTCCCAACAGCTTCAAAGGAGCAGCCATTATGTTTCTTGCATTCCATTGTAGGTTAGGGGCACATGAAATGGTGCTGTGGGCCAGATCCTGCCTGGGGGCCATAGGTTGGGAACAGTGGTGAGATTCAAAAAAAATTACTACCTATCTGTGGGTGTGATATGGTGGGCGTGGCCAGGGGGAAAGGCCTGTGTTGCACCCAAATTAGGACTACTTTATTTCAAAACTTGGATCAGCGGGGCCAACCAAAATGTCTGCTCCCGGGTCTGTGAACTGGGACAAACCTGCTGAATCCAACCACTGGTTGGGAACCACTGCATTATTGTTTCTTGGTTGTTCCATCTTCATCCTCTCACTGTGCTCTAAGCAGCAACGGTGTGTCATAGACAACATATAGGATTTCATTTCTTCTGTGAATTAAAATGGTAATTATAAGTAAAGATATTTTTTTGTATTTTCAGTGCTGATTTCTGTCTTATTAAATGCTATTCATGGGATACAGAGACTGAGCTAAAATCTCTACATTTCTTTTTGAGCCATTTTTTCCTATATCATATCCTTCTAACTGAGGAGAAGAATAAGGGTTTCTTCTGTCTATTACACAATGACTTGTATTCTAATCGGCCACTTCTACAGTTCTGTTTCTTGTGTCTAGATGTTATTTTTATTGAGGCTGCATATCAAAAGCCTCTGTTGTAGAGTCCAGCAGTCCATAGGAGACTATCCCAAATAAAACATACAACTCTTAACAGTTCGTCTTTAAAGTGCTACAGCATTTTTGATTTTGTTTTGTTTATTCTCTGATATAATTCTTCGCATGTCAGTTGCTCAAATCCTTGTGACTTCAGCTCCACCAAAAAAACTTAGATTGCAGATAAAAGAAATGTTTCTTGGATATAAAGGTGGAAAATGAATTCAGTAATGAGTGCAATATCTTGTCTTCAGAAGGATTCTACCCTCTCACTAAACCACTGAGTCCTCCGTTCACTACAATTCCTCTCTGTTTTTTTCAGGATTTGATGGTGCACATAATGCACAGGAGAAGGAAAGAAGATTCTGTGGAATATCGCCAAAAAATGTGGAAAAGGGAAACAGGACAGGGAATGTTGGAGATGAAATCCAGAGGCAAGAGGAAAACCAGACAGATGTGAGGAGAGACGAATCTCACCAACCTCCCAGGGTCATTGTCAGTGAAGGAAAAATGGAAAGGAGACCAAAAAAGTTTCTCAGCCTACTTGAAAGCTTAATGGTTGGACAAAATAGCAGTCTAAGTGGAAGCCCTGTAAAATGTATAACATTCCACACAGATGGGAGAAAGTGTTCCTCTTTGGAGCATGAAGAGATTTCCAAATGGCCTTCAGAAGATACAAGATGTCACCCAGAAGTGGACCTGGAAAAATGTTTAAGTTCTCCAATAGTCTTTAGTGTTAGGTCTGACCTTGAAGTACCTCAACCAATACCCTTGGGAGAGAAACTCTCAGAATGTGAGATGGATTTTGAGATAAGTTCAGAACTTAATGAACATCGAAGAACACACAGAGAAGAAAAGCCATATAAATGTGAGAAATGCAGAAAAGGCTTTGTTCAGCCTTCATACCTTAAAGCACATGAGCTAATTCACTCAGGAGAGAAACCCTATAAGTGTGAGGAATGTGGAAAGAGCTTCCAGCAGCTTTCCTATATTATAAAGCATGTTAGAATTCATACAGGAGAGAAACCCTTTGAGTGCAAAGAATGTGGGAAAAGGTTTGGTCAAAGTTCATACCTCTCACAACATAAACAAATTCACTCAGGAGAGAAACCCTATAAGTGTGAGGAGTGTGGAAAAGGCTTCAAGAACATTGTATATCTTAAAAAGCATTTGCGAATTCATACAGGAGAGAAACCCTTTGAGTGCAAAGAATGTGGGGAAAAGTTCACTCAAAGATCAAGCCTCACACGCCATCAACAAATTCACTCAGGAGAAAAACCTTATAAATGTAAGGAATGTGGAAAGGGCTTCAGAGAGTATTCAACTTATAGAACACATCAGCGAATTCATTCAGGAGAGAAACCTTTTGAGTGCATAGAATGTGGGGAAAAGTTCACCCAAAGCTCAAAGCTCAAACTACATCAACATATTCACTCAGGAGAGAAACCCTATAAGTGTGAGGAGTGTGGAATAGACTTCAGGAAACTTTCAGATCTTAAAAATCATGTTAGAGTTCATACAGGAGAGAAACATTTTTAGTACAAAGAATGTGGGAAAAGGTTTGGCTAACGTTCACACCTCAACAACATCAACAAATGCATTCAGGAGAGAAACCCTATAAGTGTGAGGAGTGTGGAAAAGACTTCAGGAAGCTTTCAGATCTTAAAAAGCATGTTAGAGTTCATACAGGAGATAAACCCTTTGAGTGCATAGAATGTGGGGAAAAGTTCACCCAAAGCTCAAACTACATCAACTGGTTCATTCAGAAGATAATCCCTATAAATGTGAAGGCTTCAGACAGTATTCTTGTCTTACGAGACATAAGCGAATGCATTCAGGAGGGAAACCCTTTGAGTGCAAAGAATGTGGGAAAATATTCAGCCACAGCTCAAGCCTCATGCAACATCTAAGATTTCACTCAGGAGAGAAACCCTATCTCTGTGAAGAATGTGGGCAGAAATTCACCCAACTCAGATATCTCACAATTCATCAATGAATTCACTCAGGAAATTTTTTTTGCCTTTGACCTCTTGGTTTTTGATAGCCATAAGAGCTCACTTTCAGAGGGTAGGTCTTGTCACTGTAAAGAATTTAGAACAAACTTCACTGCTAGGTCAGACTTCAAAAATATCAAAACATTCACACTGAGGAGAAAGTTTAAAAAGATACGGCGGAATGTGAGGAAGGCTTCTTTCTTAGCAAAGATCTTGTTGAACACTAAGAGAGTCACTCAGGGGAGAAATGTTATCAATGTAAAGAATGTAGAGAAATCTTCCATTGTAAAGAAGAGCATGCAAGTCACCAACAGATGTATAGGGAGGGGAAGCTTTGAAACTTCAACACAATGAATATCTGCAACAAACCACACCTCAAGTTATCACTACATCTCTAAACATTAAAAATTGCACACAATGAACTTCTTAGACAACCTCAGTATCTTTGTATAAAGAAGAAAATGTGGAGAGGTTTCAGTGTGAAGGGAGGGGGAAATTAGGCCTTTCTCAACTTGTCAATGCATTTAGGAAAATAATTTTAGCATGGCTACAAATGTGATGATCCCCTCAGTTTCACAGAATTCACATCTTTCTTCAAAACATTCCCAAAAGCCTACTCAATTTTACAAGAATATATATAGAAACAACAAGTCTTCTGTTTATGTCTTGTGATGATCAGGAGACACTTATAGAAGCATGGAACTCCTACGCTGTGTGTTCCTGGAATGTTTTTAATAATATTTTAACTTAACTAGTCTATGAAATTACTTTGACATGGACACCTCATTTCATGTTCTCTCGTTATCCCCCTGTTTTAACTGTTTGTTTTACTGGGATGTTTTTAGTATGATTATAATGAAAATTGCTAAAACTTTTTATGAGCTTTTCCTTGAAATGGAAATAAATGATCAGAATGGAATAAGTTCTTTCTGTATAAATGTTCTGAACTATGCAAACCAACATCCTGATTGGTTTATGGGGGAGGAGTTTGAACTGACATAAAGAAGAAATCTCACTGAATTATCCCTCCATATATTTATTTATGCACAGATTTCATTTTTATCCTTTCTCTTTTAATGCCTGGTAGCATACAATACATTTAAAATTAATGATTATTAAATTAAGATTAAAATCCCAAATACACACATTTAAAAAAAATAAAACTATACACTAGTACCTCGGATAACTAGCTCCACAATTCTTAACATTATCCAGTTTTTAATGTGTGATGCATTGATCACACAACATTTTTTTAAAAAGCCCTGTTCCCTTCCCAAAGAGGAAAGGGAACAGGGGGGCAATCCGTCTGCCTCTTTGGAAAGGGCCCACTGCCCTTTCCAAAGAGGCAGGCAGATAGAGCCAACCGCCAGCTGGCTTGGGGAGAAAACAGGGATGCACGCCAGTTCAACCCCCAACCAGCAAGAGAGATTCCCCCTGCCTCCCCTGCTGAAACAACAGGGTGGGCCGGACAAATCCTTTGCTGTCAGGTTGCAAACCTAAGAGCAAGAGAGATTCCCCCCTGCCCACCCTGCTGAAACAACAAGGTCAGCAGAGCAAATCCCTCACTGTTAGTTTGCAAACCTAACAGCGAGAGAGATTCCCTCCTGCCCACCCTGCTGAAACAACAGGGTGGTCAGGGCAAATCCCTCGCTGTTAGGTTTTACTTTGGCCAGTTCAACCCCCAACCCAAGCTGCAATCTCGATCTCAGTGGAGATCTCTGCCCCAAAGCCTGCAGGGCTGGTCTCCTGCAGGCTTTGGGGCAGAGATCAACATTGGGGAATTTGAGGCAAACATTTTCATTGTGCAATGTTATCTTAATGTTGTGCTATGCAAATGGTTACCTCAAATTCCCCAATGTTATCCGATTTTAGCGTTATCAGAGGTAAACGTTATCTGAGGTACCACTGTACATGTTTTAAATCTTTCCTCCATTCCTTATTTTTCTTTAAAAAAACTGGAGAGGTATATATATGATCTGGACTTCATTGAGTCTGCTGTGATGCCTACCCCTGATTTGAAACTTTAGTTCTTCTCATTGTCCCCCTTAGATAATTTCAAAAATAAAATGGGGAAATCAAGGGAACGTTTAAGGCAAAAATGACCATGATAAGGGACAAAGAAGGCAAGTACTTAGCTGATGTAGAAGAGATTAAGAAAAGATGGAAAGAGTACACAGAGGAACTCTACAAAAAGGATCTCGATACTCCTGATAATAGCAATGATGAAGAAATTGAACTTGAGCCAGACATCCTAGAGAGTGAAGTCAGAAAGGCCCTAAAAAGCACTGCAAACAACAAAGCCAGTGGAAATGATGGTATTCCAGTTGAATTTTTCAAAGCCCTAAAAGATGATGGAATCAAGTTATTGCATTCTATATGCCAGCAGATTTGGAAAACACAACAATGGCCACAGGAATGGAAAAGATCAGTATACGTTCCAATCCCCAAAAAGGGTAATACCAAAGAATGTTCAAATTATCGAACAATTGCGCTCATCCCACACACTAGCAAGGTTATGCTCAAGATAATACAGGATAGATTGCAGCAGCTGGTGGAGAGAGAATTACCAGATGTGCAGGTGGGGTTCAGAAGAGGCAGTTGGACTAGAGACCACATTGCCAACATACATTGGATCATGGATAAAACAAAGGAATATCAGAAACAAGTCTACTTCTGTTTCATTGACTACACTAAGGCCTTTGACTGTGTGGACCACAACAAAATGTGACAAGTAATTAAAGAGATGGGAATACCAGAACACCTTATGCTCCTCATGAGAAATCTCTACAAGAGTCAAGAAGCAACAGTTAGAACAGAATATGGAATGACAGAGTGGTTTGGAATAGAAAAAGCAGTAAGACAAGGCTGCATTTTATCACCCTGCTTATTCAACTTATACACAGAGCACAAAATGCACAATGCAGGGATGGAGGAATCACAATTTGTAAGAGAGGCTCTCTTATCATTCCATCGGCTAGAGAGGCGCATCTCTCTAGCACCAGAAGGAGGGCCTTCTCCGTGGCCGCCCCGGCCCTTTGGAACCTCCTGCCAACTGAGTTACGTCTACAGACAGAGTTCCTGCCCTTTCGGAAGGGCCTAAAAACGTGGCTGGCAACGCAGGTGTGGGGCTCCAGTAATATGGGGTCCCATGTTGGGTGGCTGATCTGATGGGACAGCCACCCCTCCTTCACTCTTTTAAACTTTTTAAATCTTTTTAACTTTTTAACCTTTTTAAATCTTTTAGATCTTTGTAAATTCATGGTTTAATTCTTTTTTAATTGATTTTTAAGTAATTTTGAACCTCAAGGTTTTAATTTATGAATTTTCTGTAAGCCCCCTAGAGTCAGGTTCGCCTGATTGGGGTGGGATAATAAATCTAAATAAATAAATAAATTTGGGATCAAAATTGCTGGGAGAAACATCAACAACTTAAGATATGCAGATGACACTACCATAATGGCAGAAAGTAAGGAAGACCTCAAGAAGCTCCTGATTAGGTTGAAAGAAGAGAGTACAAAAGCTGGCTTGAGACTCAATATCAAGAAAACCAAGATAATGGCAACAGGCCCTATCAGTCCCTGGAAAATAGATGGGGAAGAAGTAGAAGCAGTGACAGATTTTACTTTCTTAGGATCCAAGATCACTGCAGATAGTGATCCATACCCCTCCTGGTTGGTTAAAACTTCCAGGGTGGTGACAGGGCGCTTACCGCAGTGCTTATCAACTACCGGCCTGTGTCCAACCTGCCTTTTTTGGGCAAGGTTTTGGAAAAGGCAGTGGCGCAACAATTACAGGGAGTCCTGGATGAAGTGGATTATCTGGACCAATTTCAGTTAGGATTCAGGCCCGGATATGGTACAGAAACTGCATTGGTCGCAACTGGTGGATGATCTCTGGCGAGAGCGGAATGGAGGTCATCCGACCGTCCTGGCTCTTCTTGACCTCTCAGTGGTGTTCGATACTGTTGATCACAGTATCCTTCTGGAAAGGCTCTGAGGATTGCGGATTCAGGGTACTGTGTTGTCCTGGTTTTCCTCATTTCTGAGGGGCCAGACTGAGTCAGTGTGGTTGGAGGGTCAGGTATCCAGCCCAAGGCCCCTTTGTTATGGGGTGCCTCAGGGCTCGTCACTCTCGCCTCTCCAATTTAACATCTTCATGAAACCACTGGGTGAGATCATCTGTTCCCACGGTGTTAGGTATTATCAAAGTTCAGATGATACCCAGTTATATACTGTATCTCGGCCCATGGGGACCCTAGCGATGCAGTGGAAGTTTTCGCCAGGTGCCTGGAGGCTGTCAGGGTCTGGATGGGTGACAACGGGCTACAACTGAATCCTGGCAAGACTGAGTGGCTGTGGGTTGGGGGTCCTTGATGACCCTTCAGAGGCTCCAACTGGTCCAGAATGCGGCTGCCCGGGTGTTGATGGAGTGTGGGCGGTATGCACGTGCCTCACCGCTGCTCCGGGAACTGTACTGGTTGCCAATATGTCTCCAGGTGCAATCCAAGGTGCTGATAATTAACTTTAAAGTCCTACATGGTAGTGTGCCAGGATACTTAAGAGACCGCCTCACCCCCAAGAACATCTGTCCATCCCACCAGAGCGGACCGGAGAGGCTCTCTAGTTGTTCCATCGGCCAGAGAGACGCATTTCTCTGGCACTAAAAGGAGGGCCTTCTCTGTGTCCGCTCCGGTCCTATGGAACCGCCTGCCAATGGACCTACATCTCCAGACAGAGCTGCTGCCCTTTAGGAAGAATCTAAAAACATGGCTGGCGGGACAGGTATGGGGTATGGGATGCACAATGACCCCAGCTTGCTTGATGATTTAAGCCCCTCTCTCCCTCTACTTTTTAATCAGTAAAATTAGTAAGATGTAGCAATTTGGTGTGCTTTTAATCTTTTTAGATTTCAATTTAAATTTTAACAGTTTTTTATTTGAGGTTTTTAGGTAGTGTTTATGTTTATATTGTGATGTCTTTTATTATTTGTAAACCGGTAAATTCGGTGAGAAGGGCAGTGGATAAATATGAACAAATAAATAAATAAATTGCAACCATGAAATAAAAAGGTGACTGATTCTTGGGAGGCAAGCGATGAGAAACCTGGGAAACATAGTGAAAAGTAGAGACATCACCTTGCAAACAAAAATTAGTATAGTTAAAGCAATGGTATTCCCAGTGGCAATGTATGGTTGTGAGAGCTGGACCATTAGGAAAGCTGAGCGCAGAAGAATAGACAACTTTGAGGTGTGGTGTTGGAGGAGAGTTTTGAGAGTCCCCTGGACAGCAAGGAGAACAATAGGTCAATCTTAGACGAAATCAACCCTGACTGCACCACAGAAGGTCAAATAGTAAAGATGAAGGTGAAGTACTGTACTTTGGATATCAAATGAGAAGAGAGGGTTCACTTGAGAAAGCCTTGGTGCTAGAAAAGGGGGAGGGCAAAAGAAGAAGGGGCGGCCAAAAATGAGATGGCTAGATGGTATTGTGGATGCAGTGGGCACAGAGCTGAGCAGGTTGAGGAGGATGGTGAAGGACAGAAGTGCCTTGAGGACAACGGTCCATAGGGTTGCAAAGGGTTGGAATCAACTCTGCAACTGAACAACAAAAACCTAGCAGACTCTCTGCCCTGTTGCTGAGATTCAGAAGAAAGACAAAGGCAAAAGAGGCCCATTGAATCTGTGGGGATTCATTGAGTCAACTCTTCCATGGGGTCCATTGATTCAGTCAGTCTAATCTAATGGTGGCTTACTAATTGACTTCAACCAGTTGAATAGACATTTGCAGAAGCTAATCCACAGAATATCACATGGCTAAACCTAAATAGCTCGTTTTTCCTTCCACCTTGCTTCTCAGCTTAAAGGGGTGGAGCATATAAGCTACCCATGAAACTCCAGATATGAATGAGCCTTGGTGTTCCTCTAAAACCATATATGTGAACCTCCAACAATGCCACCTATCCCCATTTCTACACCATGGCAAGCCACACTTATGCCCAGTGGTGGGATGTCAAAATTTTTACTACCCCACCGTGATGTCATCACAGTGTGGGGAGAGCTAACATCATGATGTCATGATGTCATGGATGGAGCCAATGTCATGACATCATGATGTTGTGGGTTGGGCCAAAGAAAAAATAAATAATAATTTAAAATAAAATAAAAATAAGCACACACACACACACACACACACATGCCTCAACCCACCCACCCACAACACAGACCTGTAAATAAATTAAATAAATAAATAAATAAATAAATAAATAATACATTAAAATACACCCAAACACCAACCCACACACCCCAAACACAAATCAACCACAGCTTTTAAACCAGAGCTTAAAGCTTATTCTGGCTAATCTTTCTCACACTAGGTCAGATGGAAGGAACTACAGAATGAACTCACCACAAGATGGCTTCATTTTGGCACTTTTCAACAGTTAAAGAAGTTGGGTACTAAGTCTTTGCCTAACCTATTCTCTAGGATAATACAGCTGTACCTCCTTAAGGGTTCTCCAATTGGAACAGCAATTGAAACAGCACAGCTGTAGTTTATTGATGAGGTAACTCCAAGACTTTGCTTAAAAACCCCAAGCCAGGCCGCCAGGCCTGCCAGCCACCAGGCCTTTTTAGGAACTGTGGTAGTACGTCAATATAGGTAAAGGTATTAAATACACATTAAAATACACACAGACACACCACATCCAAAGGCGTGTCACTTACCCTGGGGAGCAGGCTATAGGGAGCTTCAGGCTAGCAGCTTCTCTTCCTCCTCCCCACTTGGGAGGACAGCTAGGAGGCCGTGCTTACGCACCAAGCACTGTAGGCGTGTATGCACACCAAGTCCATGGCGTGCATGTACAGTGTGGGAACCAGTGAAAAGGTAAGCCCCGAAGGTGGTTCCCCCCCCCAAAAAAAAGCTGCTAGTGGGAAAAGTTACTACCGGTTCTGGCGAACTGGTGCAAACCTGTTACATCCCATCACTGCTTGTGCCCCATCATTCTTTTGGAGTTTTAGTCCACCATTCTGCCCCACTACATCACATTGGCTCTCTTAAAAATAAATCAAGACAATAAAACAAATTACCATGGCACCCTCCCCTTCTTTGGACCACAAAACCTATCTACTTGATTTTTTTTTGGAATAGTAGTCGGGTTAGTCTGTGTTTCAAGCATATCGGAGAATAAACAAAAGAAAAATATTGTGGCACTTTAAAGACAAACTGTAATATTTCAATGCTAGCCTTCATGGATCAAGTCCATTTCATTTCTGATATGCTACAGACTTGAAGAGGTCAGGAAAGGCCAGAGTGTGGGAAACATCTGCAGGAGAGTAAGCTGGTATAACTACTCTTTGTACTTATAACATGATTCCAATTTCATCATTTTATGAAAGTTGCCATGAAAGTGAGGGAGGGGGAGAACTGCACACACTGGAATGCGAGCTTGTTGAATCAAGATACCTAATTATGCAAAGAGAGATTCTGTCTCTTTTACTGGGCTTCATGAACCATCTCCATTGTAAATTCAAAGAATTAAAACTTGACCTACGCTGCTTGTGTCTTGCATTGTACCCTAAAGTTGCAAAAAAGTAGGTCAATTTCAGTCAAAAGGACAGAAAGGAAGTTGACTTCTCAATGCCAAAGAGGTCAATGGGAATACTCTAGTGCAACTTAGTACACAATGTAAAAAATAAACAAGCCACTCTGTATATTTGTGATCTTTAATGTTTTAAACCACTTCAAATATGGACAGATGTGAAAGTTGAAAATTTGAATGAATAACGAAGGACATTTACTGATATAAAAATATCAAACTGAATACATAAAAAATAATCATAATTATTTCTTCCCCACACAACAGATTTCCAGTGTGCCTCTGTGGCTCAGTTTCTGTTTTACTCTGAACTACAAATCCCATAACTCTTTGCCAAATACTCAGCAGCTGGAGCAAATCAAAGAAGCAAGTATTTAAAGGTAGAAGGAAAAACTTGAGTTTTAATTAACCATCAAGACCTGTCCTAGCAGAAAGAAATAGAGACTTCCCTGGAAAGACTGCCAAATTTCAATGTTTGGTTCTGTTAGGTTTTCCCACTGAGAAATTATCCAACTTCACAACTACTCTTTTAATAGCTTTCCCTCAAAACTGGCTTCTCTTCTGCACCTCGACTCTGATCTTTCCTGGGATGTTGAGGGATCTCAGGGTGAGTTAAAGAAATCTTGGGGTTTTCTGAGCGGGAACAGAAGGTGAAATAGAGGGAATGAATTAGCAATGCAAAACTTAGTGCCAGATAGAGAGATTGTGTCTCTACTTATCCTGTGTTTGATGGAGAGATGGAGAGAGTGCTCTCGGGTGCATCCTCTGAGACATACCAGCCAGAATGTTGCTGCAGCTGTACACATATTTTGGCCTTTATGTTTACAAATGAGAAAGTGACTCCTGGCTAGGCTGAAGACTTACTTCTGTTTATTTTCAGTTTTCAATCCCCTTTAGCTAAAGAAACAAGGAGCCTCATTGCTGTAAATGTAGTAGTGGTGGAGACAGGCAACACACAGCACTAGAAGGAACTACTGGTTATAAAATCTCTTGTTTCTTCCAATATCCCATAGTGCTGTTTCTGTGAGGTTTTATTGACAAAAAACTTCCACCTTATTAACTCCGCAATTCATTAAGCAAGGTGAATCACTCAACAGCCACATTTCTTGTTGTTTCCCATTAAGTCAATCCAATATGCCAGAATCCCATTACAGTAAAAACCCCTACTTACTTCTGTTCTGTAGACTTTTATGTAAATCGGTTGGTTACATAACTCAAAGCAAACCCATAGGAAAAATGACTTTTTGCATAACTCGAAGCAAACCCATAGGAAAATATTTATGTAAATCAAAGGAACCCCATAGGAAAAAAAATTTTTTCTATAACTCATAGCACACCCATAGGAAATTGTGTTATGTAAATCAGGACATTTATGTAAATCAGGACATGGTTATAATGCAAAAAAAAATTATGTAACTCAAATTTTATGTAATTCAAGGCATATGCAAATTTTGGTTTTGCTGTAGTTATAAAACCTATTGTTTTTTCCAGTCTTTCATAGTACTGAGTCAGTCAATTTTCATATCACGAACTAAACGCCATTTCATTAAGCAAGTACAGTATGACCTTTCTGGATTTGGAGCACTTAGGCAAGAGATGGTTAGTGTGGAATTGCAGTGGCCATTGAGCAAGGATGAATCAAGGGTCATAGGCTTTAAGATATTTTTGGTCAAAGATGAGTCAACTATTATAAGGCAAACCAGTGTTTCCCAACCATTGATCCTTGGATATCAATTCCCCAAAGCACTGGTCAGCCAGTGTGCTGACTTAGGCTTCTGTGACTTGAAACTAAGAACCAAAGAATAAGAAACACTGAGCTAAACATGCTGGAACCAGGAACCCTGATCATCAGGAGTGTTGACTTGGGCTTCTGATATTCAGTTTGCTCTAAATGACTCCCTTTCAATCTCAAGGTTGCTGAGAAAGCCCATTCTGGTATCTCATCAACTTTTGACCTGCATTGCAGAAAACAAAGAAAAACACTCTACCTGGTTACTATTACAAAAAATTCAAGAAAATGACAGCAATTGTCTACAATTCTGCCCTTAAATTTTTTCCCCAATTTTGTTCATTACTGGAAATACTTCATTACTTGTGGAACTTAAAACCTTAATATATATAAATACACCAGTTTAATTAATGACACTGAATACATGAAAACCAACCAATAATATTTCTTCCCTTACAAAATATACTTCTGAGGTTCCTTGACACCTTTCTCTTTTCCTCTCAACTACAAATCCCAGAAATCTTTGCCAGTCCTCAGAGAAAATTCTGGGCAGCTGAAACAATTGAAAGGAGTGATGGGATGCTGAAATTGATAAAAGGGGAAAGAAAAGAATAGTTTTAATTAACCATGAGGCTCCAGCAGAAAGAAATTGAGACTTCTCAGGAAAGACTCCCAAACTTTGGTGCTTGCTTCTGCTAGGTTTTATCTCACATCATGGGCAATCATGACTCCTTTCCCAAAACTCAATGCTTTTCTAGAACTGGATTTTCAACTTTCCTGGGTAAATGGAATTTCAGAGGATTCTCAGAGGGAAGAGAAGGTGAAGCAAAGAAGGTTACTTAACAGTAAGGAGAAAAGTAAGAAAGGGAAAGAGATTTTAACTCTGTTTACCCTGTGTTTGATGTTGAAATAAAGAAAGTTCTCTCTGGTGCATCTCCTGAGATGTACAAGCCACAAAATCCAGCTGGTGATTTACAGAAATTCTGGCTCATATTTCTAAAAAGAAACCTTAGGACTTTTCAGATTAGTTGTCCCTCTTTCTTATTTTTTTCTTTTGTTTCCCTTTTAGTGATAAAAGAGCCTCCTTAAAGATTTTTGAACCACAATCAGGCACACCCAATTATAAAATTGTGTTGCCAGTTAATCTTTCTCACTGTGGGTTGGGCAGGTGACGCTGCAGAATGAACTCACCAAAGGGTGTCTTATTTCTGGCAGTTTCATGTCTGGCCTTGACATGGAAGAAGAAGAAGATGAAGATGTTATAAAAGCTCCTATTTCTTCCAAAGTGATTATTCTGTCAATTTATAAGTAAAACACTCCACATAAAGTCCACTTGATTAAGCAAGGAGAAGCCCTCACCATCCACATTTCTTGTTTCTTGGAAGTGGTCATCAAGTAACTTCCAACTTGAGGGCCACTTTGGCGTAATGTTAAAGACACTGAGTTTAACCACCCGAAAGTTGGCAAGCCAGTAGTTTGAGACCCTTGTGCTTCATGACAGAGTGAGCTACCATTGTCTTGAAAGCAAGAAATTGCAAGAAGATAGAGTCATTCCTTCCCCTTGACAATGGAAACATCTGCAGATGCAGACAGTACTGCCTCTTTGGCTGTAAATGAAGATGAACATTGCCCCCTAGAGTTGGAGAAAACCACTTTTTGATCAAGGGAGACTTTACTTCCAAATTATCCAACACCATGAGTAAGTGACATCCAAAATATCATATCACGAAAGGTCATCTCATCCTTTGCAAACTTTAGGCAGTGCCTCTTTTTATTCAGTCCATCTATATCATATCTAGTTATTTTGCCTTTCATATTTACCATGGGAATAGCTAAATTACAAACCTTAGAGCAGGGGTTCTCAACATTTCCCACCACACATGGTTCCTCCTGCCATAAACACTACCATAAAATGCATCATTGGCTGTCAGGTGCATTTACAACTATTGTTGGTTATTTTGCTGTTTTCACTGCTTCCGCCACATCCAGTGGCAGCAGTGGGTTCAAGTGCAGATGATTTTTGCTGGTTTTGCTGCTTCCAGCAGTGGGACACATGAAATGACACTGTAGGTCACATATTATGAACCCCTGCATTAGAGCCAGGAGACAAGGAGGAGCAGAGATTTATTCAGGATACTGTCTGAGCACCAGCAGAGCTCTATACAGCTACAATAGGGGAAGGGGAGCTTCTCCTTAATTCAGGTTTCAGAAGGAGCCGAGTAGAGCAATTGATTCCCTTTTTCTGGGGATCTTTCAGGACTGAGCAAAATGCCCAAGGTTAAAAAGATGTGGTCATCTCTAAGATATGGAGACATCTCTGACATATGGAATAGGAAATAGAGTTCTTGGCTTCTGGTTCCACAGAGTGTCATCCAACTGACTAAGTCATGCAACAAATAACACTTAGGTTGGATGAAGACTTTACGTCCCCAAATCTTCTGAATTCCCTCCTTCTTTTAACAAATGAAGAAATGGAGAATGAAGGAAGACACTATAGGGCACCCCAAGGAAGAGTGGAGGAAGGAAATAGGCCTGTTGAGACCAAGATGCATCACAGAAACATAACCAATGTTTGGGAAACACTGGTTTAAAGGGATTTTTATCTTATAAAGAAATGGTCACTCCTGGGAGAAGGGCTACTGAGATTTAAGTAATCTTTCCAAACATATCTTTCTCCAGGAGGTTTCATATCTTGCTAATGGAAAGGAATAACAAAGATTCACCAGAAGTAGCCTAACCTTTCCCTCTTCTGAAGACCCTCCAGGACTGAGCACAATGTCCCAGAGCAGGGGTTGGCAACCTTTTTAAGTCAGGGGCCAGATCATGCTCTCTCAGACAGCTGAGGAGGCCAGACTGGCAGTTCCCCCACCATTAAACACATCCTTGGCTGCCGTAAACATGTCTGGAGCAGCCACAAATATGTCCATGGCTGCTTATGTTAGCGACAGTGATGATGACAGTGGCAGTTGGAGTGAGGATGGGGACCGGATGATTGCACGCCATGGGCTGGAATCTGCACATGGGCCGTAAGTTGTCTACCCCTGCCTTAGAGATTAAAAAGACACTGCCTTCTGTAAGATATGGAATGGAGAATATAGTTCTTGGCCCCACAGAGAGTATTCCAACACACTGAGCCATGTGACTGATGACACTTCATTTAGACAATGACATTTATTTCAAGTGACCCTTTTCTGCATTTTTGCAGTTCCTTAAATGTTTGAGACCTGAGTGCTGTATGACTAAAATGTTTCCCGAATATGGAACAGCTTACAAATCAGTTCAATAAGGAATTTGTTGTTCAATCACACAGTCGATTCAGACCCTTCATGACCCCATGGACCACTGTCTGCCAGGCACTTCTGTCCTCCACCATCCTCCTCAACTCACTCAGCTTTGTGCCCATTGTGTCTACAATACCATCTAGCCATCTCATTTTTGGCCGCGCCCTTCTTCTTTTGCCCTCTACCCTTCCCAGCGTCAAGGCTTTCTCAAGCAAATCCTCTCTTCTCATTTGATGTCCAAAGTACTTTAGCTTCATCTTTACAATTTGACCTTCTATGGTGCAGTCAGGGTTGATTTCTTCTAAGATTGACCTATTTGTTCTCCTCGCTATCCAGGGGACTCTCAAAACTCTCCTCCAACACCACATCTCAAAGGCATCTATTCTTCTGTGCTCAGCTTTCCTAATGGTCCAGCTCTCGCAACCATACATTGCCACTGAAAATACCATTGCTTTGACTATACGACTTTTTGTTTGCAATGTGATGTGTCTACTTTTCACTATGTTCCCCAGGTTTCTCATTGCTTGCCTTCCAAGAATTAGTCGTCATTTTATTTCATGGCTGCAATCACCATCTGCAGTGAGCTTTGATCCTAAGAAAGTAAAATCTGTCACTGCTTCTACTTCTTCCCCATCTATTTTTCAGGGACTGGTAGGGCCTGTTGCCATTATCTTGGTATTCTTCACATTGAGTCAATAAGAAATACAATGCTGTATACTGATTTCTCAATATATATACTGTATTCTTAAGTCACCAAATCCTCGGTATTCCATCTTTCTTTTCACAGATGAACTCATGGAGAATGAAGGAAAACACTGTGGGGCCCCCACAGGAAGAGTGGAGGAGAAAAGAGAAAAGAGTTGTGGCCAAGGTGGATCACAGGAGCAAAAACAAAACGAGGGAGAAGGGCAGAGAGATGAATCTCACCAAGATCTGGATGGAGTTTGGTTTGAAGAGATCTCAGAATGGTTCCGCAATCAAATTAGAAGCCCTGAGAATTGTCCAACATGCCAGAGAGAGGAGAAACAATGTTCCTGCATGGCATCTGGAGAGATATACAGAAGGAGCCCATATAATACGATATTTCAAACAGAGGGAGAACCTGAAAAATGTTTAACTTCTCAGAAATGTTTGAACGTTAGGTCTGAAGTATCTCATCCAATGCCCCCAGAAGAGAAACACACCGAGGGTGAGATGAGTTTCAATGGAAATCAGGCCTTTCTCCGGACTTTTGATTTTTTCATCTGGTAACCCTACATCCAACTGACTAAGTCATGCAACAAATAACACTTAGGTTGGATGAAAACTTTACGTCCCCAAATCCTCTGAAATCCCTCCTTCTTTTCACAGATGAAGGAATGGAGAATGAAGGAAGACATTATAGGGCACCCCAAGGAAGAGTGGAAGAAGGAAATAGGCCTGTTGAGACCAAGATGGATCACAGAAACATAACCAAAGTTTGGGAAACACTGGTTTAAAGGGATTTTTATCTTATAAAGAAATGGTCACTCCTGGGAGAAGGGCTACTGAGATTTATGTAATCTTTCCAAATACATCTTTCTCCAGGAGGTTTCATATCTTGCTAATGGAAAGGAATAACAAAGATTCACCAGAAGTAGCCTAACCTTTCCCTCTTCTGAAGACCCTCCAGGACTGAGCACAATGTCCCAGAGCTGGGGTTGGCAACCTTTTTAAGTCAGGGGCCAGGTCATGCTCTCTCAGACAGCTGAGGAGGCCAGACTGGTGGTTCCCTCACTATTAACACTGCTGTAAACACATCCTTGGCTGCCATAAACAGGTCTGGAGCAGCCATAAATGTGTCCATGGCTGCTTCTGTTAGCGACAGTGATGACGACAGTGACAGTTGGAGTGAGGGTGGGGACTGGATGATTGCACGCCATGGGATGGAATCTACACAAGGGCCATAAGTTGCCTACCCCTACCCTAGAGCTTAAAAAGACGCTGCCTTCTCTAAGCTATGGAATGGAGAATATAGTTCTTGGCCCCACAGAGAGTATCCCAACTCACTGAGCCATGTGACTGGTGACCCTTCATTTAGACAATGACATTTATTTCAAGTGACCCTCTTCTGCAATTTTGCAGTTCCTTAAATGTTTGAGACCTGAGTGCTGTATGACAAAAATGTTTCCCGAATATGAAACAGCTTTCAAATCAGTTCAATAAGGAATACAATGCTGTATACTGATTACCCAATATATATACTGTATTCTTAAGTCACCAAATCCTCAGTATTCCATCTTTCTTTTCACAGATGAACTTATGGAGAATGAAGGGAAACACTGTGGGGCAACCCCAGGAAGAGTGGAGGAGAAAAGAGAGAACAGTTGTGGCCAAGGTGGATCACAGGAGCAAAAACAAAACAAGGGAGAAGGGCAGAGAGATGAATCTCACCAAGATCTGGATGGAGATTGGTTTGAAGAGATCTCAGAATGGTTCCGCAATCAAATTAGAATCCCTGTTAAATGTCCAACATGCCAGAGAGAGGAGAAACAATGTTCCTGCATGGCATCTGGAGAGATATACAGAAGGAGCCCATATAATACGAGATTTCACACAGAGGGAGAACCTGAAAAATGTTTAACTTCTCAGAAATGTTTGAATGTTAGTTCTGAAGTATCTCATCCAATGTCCCCAGAAGAGAAACACACAGAGGGTGAGATGAGTTTGGAGAGAAGTCCAGAAGACAAGCAGCATCAAAGTACACCGAGAGTAGAGAAATCCTATAAATGTGAAGAATGTGGAAAGACCTTCAGGTGGCAACCAAGCTTAAAAATACATCAGCAGTTTCACATGGGAGAGGAACCCTTTGCATGTGAAAACTGTGGGAAAAGGTTCACCCAAAGCTCACACATCAAAGAACACCAACAAACCCACTCAGGAGAAAAACGCTTTAATTGCGAGGAATGTGGAAAGAGCTTCAAAATACGTTCACATCTTACCCGACATCTACTAATGCATACAGGGGAAAACCCATTTGAGTGCCAAGAATGTGGGGAGAAGTTCAACCAAAATGCAAGCCTAATTCAACATCAACAAATCCACTCAATAGACAAACCCTATTCATGTGAGGAATGTGGAAAGACCTTCTGTCAGCGTCACACTCTTTACAACCATCAGAGAATTCATAAAGGGAAATCCTATAAATGTGAGGAATGTGGAGAGACCTTTAGATGGCGTCACCAACTTAAGAGACACCAACAACTTCATGCAGGGGAGAATCCCTTTAAATGTGAGGAATGTGGAGAGACCTTTAGATTGCGTCACCAAATTAAGAGGCACCTACAACTTCATGCAGGAAATAAACCCTTTCAATGTGAGAAATGTGGAAAGACCTTTAGATTGCGTCAACAACTTAAGAACCACCTAAAAGTTCATACAAGAGAGAAACCCTTTCAGTGTGAGAAATGTGGAGAGACCTTTACATGGCGACACCAAGTTAAGAGGCACCTACAACTTCATACAGGAGAGAAACCCTTTCAATGTGAAGAATGTGGAGAGACCTTTACATGGCAACACCGACTTAATAGGCACCTACAACTTCATACAGGAGAGAAACCCTTTCAATGTGAGGAATGTGGAGATACCTTTAGATTGCGTCAACAACTTAAGAAACACCAACAACTTCATACAGGAGTGAAACCCTTTCAATGTGAGAAATGTGGAAAGACCTTTAGACGACATGATCAACTTAAGAGCCACCGACAACTTCATACAGGAGAGAAACCCTTTCAATGTGAGGAATGTGGAGAGACCTTTTTATTGCATAACCAGCTTAAGAGCCACCAACAACTTCATACAGGAGTGAAAACCTTTCACTGTGAAGAATGTGGAGAGGCCTTTACATGGCGTGAACAACTTAAGAGGCACCTACAATTTCATACAGGAGAGAAACCCTTTCAATGTGTAGAATGTGGAGAAACCTTTAGACGACGTGACCAACTTAAGAGGCACCAACAACTTCATACAAGAGTGAAATCCTTTCAATGTGAGGAATGTGGAGTGACCTTTAGATTGTGTCAACAACTTAAGAGCCACCTACTACTTCATACAGGAGGGAAACCCTTTCAATGTGAGGAATGTGGAAAGACGTTTAGACGACGTAGCCAACTTAAGAGCCACAAACAACTTCATGCAGGAGTGAAACCCTTTCACTGTGAAGAATGTGGAGAGGCCTTTACATGGGGTGAACAACTTAAGAGGCACCTACAACTTCATACAGGAGAGAAACCCTTTCAATGTGAAGAATGTGGAGAGACCTTTAGATGGCGTCACCAAGTTAAGAGGCACCTAGAACGTCATACAGGACAGAGATTGTTTGAGCATGCAGAAAGTGGGGAAAGGTCCAGTCACCGCTCACACTTCACACAACATCAGCATACAGACTGTGAGGATAAACAAATTAACTGTGACCAATCTGGGAAATGATTCACAAATATATTTCCTGCCAGAAAAATCCTTTGAGTGTGAAACTTGTAAGACCAAATTCAACCACAGCACACACATCACACAACATTCACAAGTTCACTCAGGATGAGACCCATATATATATGCAAACCATGTGGGAAACATTTCAATGATCCTTCAGGTTTTAAAACACATCAGTGCTCTCATTATATGAATAAACCCTAAAACTCTGTAGAATGTGAGAAAAGATTCACAACTAGGTCATCCTTGATGGAACAGGAAAAAGTAGAGACAAGGACTAAAACCTTTTAAAGATACATAATGTGAGAGCACGCATTTTATACAATTCAGAGAAATTCACTCAGGAGAAACACGCCTCTGCGTTGAAAGATTGTAGAAAAGGTTTCAGTGATGTCTCAGCTTTTAAAATAGACCAGTGCTTGCTTGAAGGAGAGAAACTATGTCAGAGTGAACTAAGACAGGCTTTATAGAGAACATTGGATGGGAGACGGATAAACCTGGGGGAAATCATACAGATGTGATTAATTTAAGGAAAGCTTTTTTTTCTCTCAGAACAATAATATTGAAAAAAACACATAAATTCACTCACAACAGCATTCTTCTAAATGGAAAGATTATAGGAAAAGCTTCCATTGTAGAGCAAGGAGCATCAAGGCACCCACAGAAACTTTGCAAGCTACACATAATGAATTTCTGCAACAAATTCACTCAGCTTCACATAATTTCTCCAAAGGATCTAGAAAAACCACTTTCCCCATTCTGTTTTTCAAGAATAGGTCAAAGATCAACAAATTTGCTTCTTTGAGAGTAATTCTAACAAACAGAAAGCTATTATACGAAGATGACATGACAACTGATGCTTCTCTCCTCAAATACTTTTTTAAACTGTTTTAAATGATTTTAATAAGATGTTTTTAATATTATTCAGTATAATTATTTAATAAAAATTGCCTTGATATTCAAATAAATGCTTGGATTGGAATGAATACACTCTTCCTCATCTTCTTTTTCAGGTGCTCTCTCTGTTTTGGATATTGGCTATCATCATTATTTATATCTCTAAATAGCCTCAATTATGAAAACCAGGATATTGACTGGCTTGAGGTGGATAATTTTCAAGTACAGTAAAACCTTGTATAACAAAAGGAATTTGAAGAAAAATGTTGCCTCGGAGAGCGAAAAGTTTCATTTCTCTCAAGATTTGTTCTGAGTTCCCGATAGTTCTCAATGCATTCCTATGGAAATTTTTTATACAATTTTCCCCATAGGAAATTTCATTATACAAAGCATGCTATTTATAAAGAAAAAAATTACAAAGAGAATAGCCTCGCAGAACAAATTTTCATTTATTGTTTTCATTTCGTTTATTTGATTTACATGTCACCCTACTCGGTGAAAGTTGACTGAGGACACATCATAACATTCAATCAAATACAATGTAACAGTTCAACAGAGCAATGCAATGTCATAGTATAATCAAGTATTAATCAATATCAGTAAGTCAAAACGGTAGAATATCATAAAATACAGTACAATAAAATAAATATATGATATAATCAGAATACAATCCATAAACAATACTCAGTATAGAATAAACAATATAATCACAATACAATCAATACTCAATACAAAAATTATACAGTAATCGATTTGACAATGTACAATATAAAATACAGAATACCATTCCAATGTTAATCTACCTTGTATGCTCACGTATAAATATATCTGGACTTGAATGGTTCTTGAATGGTTCCTGCCACGCCTTGTCAGCCCTGGGGCAGGGTTTTCATTGCATTAAGGGCCCTATGCAATCAAAACTTATTTCCCTCCACAGTTATATGTGTTCTTGGTCTGATTCCATCTTGGCCAGAGGGTTTTGAATCTAAATAAATAAAACGATACTGAAATGCTTTTTAAAGGTATTTTATTAACACGAGGTTCCAGGGAATTGCACCTAGTCACTATGGTGCTACAAATTTTGGATTTGCAGGTACTTCAGGTAAGGGGTACCCTTGCAAAGGAGCAACCTCCAGACTTTCAGCCATCAATATCAGAGGATAATTATATAAATAGGATCTGACAGGTAGAACTCCTCACCTCATGTTTTGTTACTCATTGGCTGTTTTAATTGACTATTTAATGAGATACTTTTAATATTATTCCTGTACTGTACAGTCAAACCTCCCTTAGCAAGCATTTTGCTTAGTGAAATACTCGCATAACGAGCGGGTTTATCAAAAAGCAATCCAACTCGCATAATGAAAATTTTCATTGTGTGAGTTGGACTTTCCCTATGGGAAAACTCGCATAAAGAACATTTCTATGGGGAAAACTTGAATAGCAAGTGACCCTCTTCTGCATTTTTGCAGTTCCTTAAATGTTTGAGACCTGAATTGCTAGATCCGGAGATCAGGGCGCGGGAGTGAGGACACGGAAGCCATTAAGGGTGAACCAAACAACACGTCTGTTTATTGTGGTTAGCACAGACAACAACAACAATGGCTGGGTCAGCAGGGGATTAAATACCCTGCTTGACCCAGCCCACTGACCAATGGGTAGCGGCGATTTTCCCGCCGCTAGGACATTTAAATATCTAACACCCCTTCCCCCCAGAATGCCCCAGTCTGCTATTTGCATACAAAATCCTCCAGGTGACGGGGGCGTGTTCTTACTCGATCGGACCTGCGCAGTTCAGTCGGCGCTGGGGCATCGGGCAGAGCGGACCTGTCGCTCTCGCTCTGCCCTGGCTGGGCCGGGAGCGGATCCGGAATACGAGCGTCGGGCTCCGCGGTGATCGGGGGTGAGCCTGTTCCACACGGTAAGCTGGCCGGTGATGGTGCTGCGTGAATGGGGCTGTTTTCTGGCCGAACCGGGTCGGTGACCGGTTCGTCCATCGGGTGCATGTCTGGCTCAGCTCCGGTCTGCACTCCCCGGGGGAGGTTGCTATCCGTGTCGGGACTCGTTCGCCTCCTGAGCTGGTCGACATGGCGTTTCCATGTCCGACCATCAGCGAGGCGAACCTTGTAGGTGTAGGGGCCCAGCATTTCGCTGACGGTTCCCTCTTCCCACGGGTGGCCCGACGCGTAGTTCCTAGCGAAGATTGGTGAGTCAATGGCCAGTGTCCGGCCCTGTGGTTGGTCCCCCCTGAACTTGTCTGGAGAATACCTAGGGTGTAACCGGTCAAGCTGACAACGGAGTCTCCTACCCATGAGTAACTCTGCGGGGGCCCTTCCCGTGGCAGCGCAGGGAAGGTTGTGTTGGGCCAGCAAGAACGTGTCTACGCGTTCCTGCCAGTCCCCGGGTCCTAGCCTTTCCAGGGCCTCCTTTGCGCTGCGCACGAATCTCTCGGCCTGCCCATTCCCTTGCGCCCTGAACGGGGATGTGAGAGCGTGCCTGGTTCCTAGGGATGCCAGGTACTGTTCAAACTCAGTGGCCGTGAACTGAGGCCCGTTGTCAGAGACTAGGGTGTCGGGAATGCCGTGTGTGGAAAAGAGTTGTCTGAGTTCCCGGATCATTGCTCTGGCTGTGGTGCTACTCAGGAGTCGGATCTCCAACCATTTCGAGTAGGCATCCACTACAATCAGGAATGTTTGGCCGTGGAATGGGCCGGCGAGGTCGATGTGAATCCTCTGCCATGGGCCCGAGGGCTGTTCCCATTCTCTGACCGGGGCTGCTGGTGGATTGGGTCGTGATGATTGGCAAGGTGTACATTTGGCCACCCACGACTCTATGTCCTTGTCAATACCAGGCCACCACACGTAACTTCGGGCTAACCCCTTCATCTTTACTATTCCCGGGTGGCTGGCATGCAGTGTTTCTAGGACCTTGGGGCGGATTTTCCTGGGCACCACTACCCGGTCCCCCCACAGCAAGCAACCCCACACACAGCACAGTTCGTCTTTCTTGTCGAAATATACCTTGAACTCCCCTTCCCCCTTGTCCGGCCACCCCCGCTGAACCCAGCTGGAAACGGCCCGAAGTTCGGCGTCCTGCGCCGTCGCCCTGGCAACCTCGGCCGACGTAGTGGGGGCAGAGTCCAGGATGTCCAGGGCAAGAACCGATGCTTCCCCCCGTTCCGCGCCTTCCTGGGTCGGGAGGGGGCATCTGCTCAAGGCGTCAGCATTTCCCATGTGTTTCCCGGGCCGGTAGACTAAGGTGTACGAGTACCCCGACAGGAAAATGGCCCACCTTTGCATCCGGGGGGACAAGGCAGAGGGTGTAGGCCGGTCGCCAGCCAGGAGTCCCAACAGGGGCTTATGATCAGTCACAAGTTCGAAGTCCCGGCCGTACAAGTAGTCATGGAATTTTCTTACCCCTGCCACTGCCGCCAGCGCCTCCTTGTCGATCTGGCCGTAGTTCCTCTCCGTCGGCGACATGGTCCTGGAGTAATAGGCGACGGGCGCCTCGAGGCCGTTGGGCAGTCGGTGGGCCAGGACTGCGCCGACGCCGTAGGGAGACGCGTCGCAGGCGAGGACCAGTGGCAGGGTTGCGTTGTATTGGATCAGGAAACTGTCCTGGGAGAGAAGATTTTTAACAGCAGCGAAAGCTGACTTTTGCTCGGGTCCCCACACCCACTCTGCCTTCGCGGCCAACAGTCTGTGTAGGGGCTCAGCTGCGGTGGCCTTTCCTTTCAGGAAGGTCGCGTAGAAATTCAGGAGTCCCAGGAACGCCTGCAGCTCCTGCTTGTTTTTCGGGGCCGGGGCGTTCCGAATCGCTTCCACTTTTCCCTTCGTTGGGTGGATGCCCTTGGCGTCGATGTGGAACCCTAAGAAGTCCACGGAGGGGACCCCCAACAGGCACTTATCCCGTTTCACCCTGAGCCCAGTGGCCCTGAATTTAGCCAGGACAGCGGCGACCCTGTCCTTGAGCTGCCCGGGATCCCCCGCAATTATCAGGACATCATCAAAATAGGGTACCACCCCCAGGAGTCCTTGGAGGAGCCTTTCCATCGTGCTCTGAAACAGTCCCGGAGCTATGCTGACCCCGAACTGCAGCCTCGTGCACTTGAATGCCCCCCGGTGTGTGACAATGGTCTGGGCTTCGGCCGTAGTGTCATCCACCGGAAGCTGTTGGTACGCTTGGGCCAGGTCCAGCTTGGCAAAGATCTTGCCAGGGCCCAGTGAATGGAGTAAGTGGTCTATGACGGGAACCGGGTACGCGCTCGGCTCTAATGCCTTGTTGATCGTGCATTTGTAGTCTGCACAGATGCGCACTGACCCGTCCGGTTTGATAGGGGTCACTATGGGGGTCTCCCACCGAGCGTGGTCTACGGGAACGAGGATTCCCTGGGCGACCAGCTTGTCGAGCTCCTTCTCGACCCTGGGCTTGAGTGCCAGTGGGACTCTCCGGGCCTTAAGTCGGATGGGGGCAACGCTCGGGTTGAGTGCAAATGAAATAGGGGACCCCACATACCTGCCCAATCCTTCCCCGAAAACGTCCTGGAATTCGGCCATCAGGTCGTCCCTCAGCGAGGCGTCCCCGGGCTGGTCAGTCGCAGTGTTGTGGATGCCAGCGATGGACAGTCCCAGGGCGGGGAACCAGTTTGTGCCCAGTAGCGTCGGGATGTTACCGTGGACTACGGTCAGCGGTAGGCTTTCTTCCTTCGGTCCGTACTTGACACGGACCCACTTCTGTCCTGCGACGGGGAGGAACTTGCCTTGGCAGTCCTTGATTCGGATCCTCTGGGTCTGGAGGTCTGATTCTTTTAGGGCCGGGAATGTCTTCTTCATCCACCTCCACGGAATGATGGATATGGCGGCCCCAGAGTCGACCTCCATCGGACACTCCGCCCCGTCGATCGTGACTGTGGCGTGGTACTTCTCTCCCTTCTGTGTGGCGGTGTGGCTTATCGTGAGCGTGTGCGTCTCTGCATCTTCGAATTTGCCGCTGTTGCGTCCCTGGCACCTCTGATTTGTCCTCTGTTTGGCGGCCATCTTGCCCGGCGGGAACTTTTGAATCTGCCGGTCAGCTTGGTTCTCCGCTTGCCTTGCCCGGCAGACCCTCCCAATGTGTCCCCGCTTGTCGCAATAGCGGCAAATGGCCTCCCTGAAGCGGCAATGTGCCCGCTGGTGTGGCCCTCCGCAGCTGGCGCAGCGCTGGCCGCTCCTGCCCGAGTTTCCCCCGTCGGTCGCGCACACCTCTGCTTCTTCCTCTTCGTCCTCGTCAGAAACGACGTCTTGATGGTGAGCGGAGGCTTGGCGGGGCGCCGACGGGGACCGGTTGAGGGAGGATGCGGTCGACATCGAGAGCTCGAAAGCTCTGGCCTCCTCGATGGCCCCGGCCAGGGTCAGGTCTCTCCGGGCCAATAGCCTCTTCCGGAGCTTGTTGTCGCGGACTCCTCTGATAAGCTGCTCGGTCAGGGAGTCCTCGAGGAATGGCCCGAATATCGCCGGGACAGCTGCTGCCCTTAGGGCGGCCACGTACTCGCCGATGGTTTCCCCTGGCATCTGGTATCGGTCCCGGAACTGGATCCGGAACACGAACTTCGATGGCTCCGGTGCATAGTGGTTCTTGAGGGCCAACTGTAGTGCTTCCCATGAGACGTCCAGGATTGGTGTTGGATCCACCAGTGACTGGGCCACTTCGTAGACCTTGGCTCCGCAGTGGGTGAGGAAGAACGCCTTCTTCCGCTCCGGTGCTATCTCTCCCAGTTCCGCAGCTAGCAGGGAGAACTCAAAACGGTCCATATAGCTCTTCCATCTCTCGTCCTTCGGTTGGAAGGGAGCCGGTGGAACGTAAGCAGCCATGGCGAGGTGCCTTCGTGAGAGGTGGCTCTGGTGTGTGTGATGGTTCTGGTCCGTTCCTCAAAATCCCACCTTCGTCGCCAGTGCTAGATCCGGAGATCAGGGCGCGGGAGTGAGGACACGGAAGCCATTAAGGGTGAACCAAACAACACGTCTGTTTATTGTGGTTAGCACAGACAACAACAACAACGGCTGGGTCAGCAGGGGATTAAATACCCTGCTTGACCCAGCCCACTGACCAATGGGTAGCGGCGATTTTCCCGCCGCTAGGACATTTAAATATCTAACATGAATGCTGTATGACTAAAATGTTTCCTGAATATGAAACAACTTTCATATCAGTTCAATAAGGAATACAATGCTGTATGCTGAATTCTGAATATATATACAGTCAAACCTCGGACAACGTTATGACTTGGTTCCACAAGTCAAGATGTTATCCGATTTTTAGCATTGTGCAATGCATGCATCGAACAACGGTTTAAAAAAAGCCCTCAATTCAGGGACAAACCCCGCGGTTTGTCCCCGAAGTCAAGCTGACCCTAGGCTAGCGATTGCTAGCCTAGGGACAAACCACGAAGTTTATCCCTGAAGTCATCCCTGCAGTTGGGGATTGGATTGGGCTATCCAATCCAAACCCCAACCGCAGCGATGGTAGCCCAATCCAAACCCTAACCATAGCGATGGCTAAGACTGCGGGAGGGTCGTGGGAAAACGCTCACCCGCCCGCAAAAAGGCATGAGAGCGAGCGCCATTTTCCCCCAACCCTCCTGCACTCTTAGCCATCACTAATAGTGCAGGACGGTCGGGGGGATGGCGCTCACTCATGCGCCTTTTCATGGACAAGCGAGCGCCTTTCCCCGCAACCCTCCTGAACTCTTAGCCATCACTACGGTTGGGGGTTGGATTGGACCCAATCCACCACCGCCTCGCAGTGATGGATCGCTGGGCAGGAGGGATTGGGTAGTTGTTCTACCCAATCCACACACGCCCAGACGATTGCCTCGGATAACGCTAAAGTATCGTTATCCAGAATTGTTATCTGGTGCAAGTTTTTTCCAAATATATATACAGTAATACCTCGGATAACGACTGCATCGGATAACGCTAACATCGGATAACAATGCAACATTTCTAAAGAAATTTTGCATTGGATAACGATCCGCTAGCGTTATCCTATGAAGTCGTTCATAGCAGCAGGATGGCTGGAAAGCTGAACGGGGTTCTCTGTTCAGCTTCCCAGCCACCCAGCAGCTGCTAAGGAAGGGGCGGGGTGACTGGAAATCTGATGGGGGGCTCCCCCGTCGGCTTCCCCAGCCACCACACAGCTGCAGAGGCAGGGGCAGATGGGTAGACAAGCGATGGGGAGTCCCTGTCGGTATCCCCAGCCACCCTGCAGCTGTGGTTCAGGTCCCCTGACATGCCCAGAGCCAGCAGGGGAGTCAGAGAGCTCAAAATGGGTTTTAAAAATGGAGGCTCTCTGACTCCCCTGCTGGCTCAAGAGACAAACCCTATTTATGTGAGGAATGTGGAAAGACTTTTAGACAACGTTCAGCTTTTAACTATCATCAGCTAATACATACAGGGGAAAAACCCCATAAATGTGAACAATGTGCAAAGACCTTTGGATGACTTGGACGACTTAAGGAGCACCTACAACTTCATACAGGAGAGGAACCCTTTCAATGTGAGGAATGTGGAGGGACCTTTAGATGGCGTCAACAACTTACGAGGCACCTACAACTTCATACAGGAGAGAGATTGTTTGAGGGTGCAGAAAGTGGGGAAAAGTCCAGTCATGGCTCACGCCTCACACAACATCAGCATATAGATTATGAGGATAAACACTCTAACTGTGACAAATCTGGGAAATGATTCACAACTATATGTTTCTTGCCAGAGAAACCCTTTGAGTATGAACCTTGTAAGACCAAATTCAAGCACAACACATACCTCACACAATATTCACAAGTTTACTCAGGATGAAACCCATATACTGTATATGCAAACCATGTGGGAAACATTTCAATGATCCTTCAGGTTCTAAAAGACATCATTACTCTCATTCTAAGAAGAAACCCTAAGACTCTGTAGAATGTCAGAAAAGATTCACAACTAGGTCATCCTTGATGGTACAGGAAAAAGTACACACAAGGAATAAAACCTATTAAAGATACATAATGTGAGAGTTTAGGATAATTCAGAGAAATTCACTCAGGAGAAACACTCCTCTGCATTGAAAGATTGTGGGAAAGGTTTCAGTGATGCCTCAGCTTTCAAAGTAGACCAGTGCTTACTTGCAGGAAAGAAACTATGTCAGTGTGAATTAAAACAGGCTTTATAGAGAACATTGGATGGGGGACGGATAAACCTGGAGAAAATCATACAGATGTGATTAATTTAAGGAAAGCTTTTTCCCCCTCAGAACAAAAATATTGAAAAATACACGTAAGTTCACTCACAACAGCATACTTCTAAATGGAAAAATTATAGGAAAAGCTTCCATTGTAGAGCAAGAAGCATCAAGGCAGCCACAGAAACTTTGTAAGCTACACATAATAAACTTCTGCAAGAAATTCACTCAGCTTCACATAATTTCTCCAAAGGATTTAGAAAAACCACTTTCCCCACAGCTGAAGCAATTGAAAGAAGTGATGGGAAGCTGACAGTGATAAAGGGGAGGGGGGAATAGAGTTTTAATTAACCATGATTCTCCAGCAGAAAGAAATTGAGTCTTCTCAGGAAAGACTACCAAATTTTGGTGTTTGCTTCTGCTAGGTTTTATCTCTCTTCATGGGCAATCTTGACTCTTTTCTCAAAACTTAATGCTTTTCTAGAACTGGTTTCTCAACTTTCCTGGGCTGTTGAAATCATCTGGGTGAGTAAAAGAAATTTCAGAGGCTTCTCAGAGGAAGAGAAGATGAAGCAGAGAAGGTTACTTAACAATATGGGAGAAAGTAAGAGAGGGAAAGAGATTGTGTCTCTGTTTACCCTGTGTTTTATGTTGAAATGAAGAAAGTTCTCTGTGGTGCATCTTCTGAGATATACAAACCACAAAATCCAGCTGGTGATTTACAGACATTCTGGCTCATATTTTTAAAAAGAAACCTTAGGACTTTTCATATTCCATATTCATTGTCCCTCTTTCTTATTTTTTTTTCTTTTGTTCCCCTTTTAGTGATAAAAGTGCCTCGTCCAAGATTTTTGAACCATAATCGGGCACACCCAATGATAAAATTGTGTTGCTGGTTAATCTTTCTCACTTTGGGTTGGGCAGGGGGCACTGCAGAATGAACTCACCAAAGGGTGTTTTATTTCTGGCAGTTTCATGTCTGGCCTTCACATGGAAGAAGAAGAACAAAAAAAGAAGATGATGTTATAAAAGCTCACATTTCTTCCACAGTGATTATTCTGTCAATTTATAAGTAAAATGCTCCACATAAAGTCCACTTGATTAAGCAAGGAGAAGCCCTCACCATCCACATTTCTTGTTTCTTGGAAGTGGTCATCAAGTAACTTCCAACTTGAGGGCCACTTTGGCGTAATGTTAAAGACACTGAGTTTAACCACCCGAAAGTTGGCAAGCCAGTAGTTTGAGACCCTTGTGCTTCATGACGGAGTGAGCTACCATTGATTGAAAGCAAGAAATTGCAAGAAGATAGAGTCATTCCTTCCCCTTGACAATTGAAACAGACAGTACTGCCTCTTTGGCTGTAAATGAAGATGAACATTGCTCCCTAGAGTTGGAGAAAACCACTTTTTGATCAAGGGAGACTTTACTTCCAATTTATCCAACACCATGAGTAAATGACATCCAAAATATCATATCACGAAATGTCATCTCATCCTTTGCAAACTTTAGGCAGTGCCTCTTTTTATTCAGTCCATCTATATCATATCTAGTTATTTTGCCTTTCATATTTACCAGGGGAATAGTTAAATTACAAAGCTTAGAGCAGGGGTTCTCAGCGTTTCCCACCACACATGGTTCCCCCTGCCATAAACACTACCATAAAATGCATCATTGGCTGTCAGGTGCATTTACAACTGTTGTTGGTTATTTTGCTGTTTTCACTGCTTCCGCCACATCCAGTGGCGGCAGCGGGTTCAAGTGCAGATGATTTTTGCTGGTTTTGCTGCTTCCAGCAGTGGGACACATGAAATGACACTGTAGGTCACATATTATGAACCCCTGCATTAGAGCCAGGAGACAAGGAGGAGCAGAGATTTATTCAGGATACTGTCTGAGCACCAGCAGAGCTCTATAGAGCTACAATGGGAGAAGGGGAGCTTCTCCTTAGTTCAGGTTTCAGAAGGAGCCGAGCAGAGCAATTGATTCGCTTTTTCTGGGGATCTTTCAGGACTGAGCAAAATGCCCGAGGTTAAAAAGATGTGGTCATCTCTAAGATATGGAGATATCTCTGACATATGGAATAGGAAATCGAGTTCTTGGCTTCTGGTTCCACAAGTGTCATCCAACTGACTAAGTAATGCAACAAATAACACTTAGGTTGGATGAAGACTTTACGTCCCCAAATCTTCTGAATTCCCTCCTTCTTTTAACAAATGAAGGAATGGAGAATGAAGGAAGACACTATAGGGCACCCCAAGGAAGAGTGGAGGAAGTAAATAGGCCTGTTGAGACCAAGATGGATCACAGAAACATAACCAATGTTTGGGAAACACTGGTTTAAAGGGATTTTTATCATATAAAGAAATGGTCACTACTGGGAGAAGGGCTACTGAGATTTAAGTAATCTTTCCAAACATATCTTTCTCCAGGAGGTTTTATATCTTGCTAATGGAAAGGAATAACAAAGATTCACCAGAAGTAGCCTAACCTTTCCCTCTTCTGAAGAACCTCCAGGACTGAGCACAATGTCCCAGAGCAGGGGTTGGCAACCTTTTAAAGTCAGGGGCCAGATCATGCTCTCTCAGACAGCTGAGGAGGCCAGACTGGCAGTTCCCCCACCATTAAACACATCCTTGGCTGCCGTAAACATGTCTGGAGCAGCCATAAATATGTCCATGGCTGCTTATGTTAGCGACAGTGATGATGACAGTGGCAGTTGGAGTGAGGATGGGGACCGGATGATTGCACGCCATGGGCTGGAATCTGCACATGGGCCGTAAGTTGCCTACCCCTGCCCTAGAGATTAAAAAGACACTGCCTTCTGTAAGATATGGAATGGAGAATATAGTTCTTGGCCCCACAGAGAGTATTCCAACACACTGAGCCATGTGACTGATGACTCTTCATTTAGACAATGACATTTATTTCAAGTGACCCTTTTCTGCATTTTTGCAGTTCCTTAAATGTTTGAGACCTGAGTGCTGTATGACTAAAATGTTTCCCGAATATGGAACAGCTTACAAATCAGTTCAATAAGGAATTTGTTGTTCAATCACACAGTCGACTCAGACCCTTCACGACCCCATGGACCACTGTCTGTCAGGCACTTCTGTCCTCCACCATCCTCCTCAACTCACTCAGCTTTGTGCCCATTGTGTCTACAATACCATCTAGCCATCTCATTTTTGGCCGCGCCCTTCTTCTTTTGCCCTCTACCCTTCCCAGCGTCAAGGCTTTCTCAAGCGAATCCTCTCTTCTCATTTGATATCCAAAGTACTTTAGCTTCATCTTTACAATTTGACCTTCTATGGTGCAGTCAGGGTTGATTTCTTCTAAGATTGACCTATTTGTTCTCCTCGCTATCCAGGGGACTCTCAAAACTCTCCTCCAACACCACATCTCAAAGGCATCTATTCTTCTGTGCTCAGCTTTCCTAATGGTCCAGCTCTCACAACCATACATTGCCACTGGAAATACCATTGCTTTGACTATACGACTTTTTGTTTGCAATGTGATGTGTCTACTTTTCACTATGTTGCCCAGGTTTCTCATTGCTTGCCTTCCAAGAATTAGTCGCCATTTTATTTCATGGCTGCAATCACCATTGCAGTGAGCTTTGATCCTAAGAAAGTAAAATCTGTCACTGCTTCTACTTCTTCCCCATCTATTTTTCAGGGACTGATAGGGCCTGTTGCCATTATCTTGGTTTTCTTCACATTGAGTCAATAAGAAATACAATGCTTTATACTGATTTCTCAATATATATACTGTATTCTTAAGTCACCAAATTCTTGGTATTCCATCGTTCTTTTCACAGATGAACTCATGGAGAATGAAGGAAAACACTGTGGGGGCCCCACAGGAAGAGTGGAGGAGAAAAGAGAAAAGAGTTGTGGCCAAGGTGGATCACAGGCGCAAAAACAAAACAAGGGAGAAGGGCAGAGAGATGAATCTCACCAAATTCTGGATGGAGATTGGTTTGAAGAGATCTCAGAATGGTTCCGCAATCAAATTAGAAGCCCTGAGAATTGTCCAACATGCCAGAGAGAGGAAAAACAATGTTCCTGCATGGCATCTGGAGAGATACACAGAAGGAGCCCATATAATACGAGATTTCAAACAGAGGGAGAACCTGAAAAATGTTTAACTTCTCAGAAATGTTTGAACGTTAGGTCTGAAGTATCTCATCCAATGTCCCCAGAAGAGAAACACACCGAGGGTGAGATGAGTTTCAATGGAAATCAGGCCTTTCTCCGGACTTTTGATTTTTTCATCTGGTAACCCTACATCCAACTGACTAAGTCATGCAACAAATAACACTTAGGTTGGATGAAAACTTTACGTCCCCAAATCCTCTGAAATCCCTCCTTCTTTTCACAGATGAAGGAATGGAGAATGAAGGAAGACATTATAGGGCACCCCAAGGGAGAGTGGAGGAAGGAAATAAGCCTGTTGAGACCAAGATGGATCACAGAAACATAACCAAAGTTTGGGAAACACTGGTTTAAAGGGATTTTTATCTTATAAAGAAATGGTCACTACTGGGAGAAGGGTTACTGAGATTTATGTAATCTTTCCAAATATATCTTTCTCCAGGAGGTTTCATATCTTGCTAATGGAAAGGAATAACAAAGATTCACCAGAAGTAGCCTAACCTTTCCCTCTTCTGAAGACCCTCCAGGACTGAGCACGATGTCCCAGAGCGGGGGTTGGCAACCTTTTTAAGTCAGGGGCCAGGTCATGCTCTCTCAGACAGCTGAGGAGGCCAGACTGGTGGTTCCCTCACTATTAACACTGCTGTAAACACATCCTTGGCTGCCATAAACAGGTCTGGAGCAGCCATAAATGTGTCCATGGCTGCTTCTGTTAGCGACAGTGATGACGACAGTGACAGTTGGAGTGAGGGTGGGGACTGGATGATTGCACGCCATGGGATGGAATCTACACAAGGGCCATAAGTTGCCTACCCCTACCCTAGAGCTTAAAAAGATGCTGCCTTCTCTAAGCTATGGAATGGAGAATATAGTTCTTGGCCCCACAGAGAGTATTCCAACTCACTGAGCCATGGGACTGGTGACCCTTCATTTAGACAATGACATTTATTTCAAGTGACCCTCTTCTGCAATTTTGCAGTTCCTTAAATGTTTGAGACCTGAGTGCTGTATGACAAAAATGTTTCCCGAATATGAAACAGCTTTCAAATCAGTTCAATAAGGAATACAATGCTGTATACTGATTACTCAATATATATACTGTATTCTTAAGTCACCAAATCCTCAGTATTCCATCTTTCTTTTCACAGATGAACTTATGGAGAATGAAGGGAAACACTGTGGGGCAACCCCAGGAAGAGTGGAGGAGAAAAGAGAGAACAGTTGTGGCCAAGGTGGATCACAGGAGCAAAAACAAAACAAGGGAGAAGGGCAGAGAGATGAATCTCACCAAATTCTGGATGGAGATTGGTTTGGAGAGATCTCAGAATGGTTCCGCAATCAAATTAGAATCCCTGTGAAATGTCCAACATGCCAGAGAGAGGAGAAACAATGTTCCTGCATGGCATCTGGAGAGATATACAGAAGGAGCCCATATAATACGAGATTTCACACAGAGGGAGAACCTGAAAAATGTTTAACTTCTCAGAAATGTTTGAATGTTAGTTCTGAAGTATCTCATCCAATGTCCCCAGAAGAGAAACACACAGAGGGTGAGATGAGTTTGGAGAGAAGTCCAGAAGACAAGCAGCATCAAAGTACACCGAGAGTAGAGAAATCCTATAAATGTGAAGAATGTGGAAAGACCTTCTGGTGGCAACCAAGCTTAAAAATACATCAGCAGTTTCACACGGGAGAGGAAACCTTTGCATGTGAAAACTGTAGGAAAAGGTTCACCCAAAGCTCACACATCAAGGAACACCAAAAAACTCACTCAGGAGAAAAACCCTTTAATTGTGGGGAATGTGGAAAGAACTTCAGAATACATTCACATCTTACCCGACATCTACTAATGCATACAGGGGAAAACCCATTTGAGTGCAAAGAATGTGGGGAGAAGTTCAACCAAAATGCAAGCCTAATTCAACATCAACAAATCCACTCAATAGACAAACCCTATTTATGTGAGGTATGTGGAAAGACCTTCTGTCAGCGTCACACTCTTTACAACCATCAGAGAATTCATAAAGGGAAACCCTATAAATGTGAGGAATGTGGAGAGACCTTTAGATGGCGTCACCAACTTAAGAGACACAAACAACTTCATACAGGAGAGAAACCCTATAAATGTGAGGAATGTGGAGAGACCTTTAGATTGCGTCACCAAATTAAGAGGCACCTACAACTTCATGCAGGAAATAAACCCTTTCAATGTGAGAAATGTGGAAAGACCTTTAGATTGGGTCAACAACTTAAGAACCACCGACGAGTTCATACCGGAGAGAAACCCTTTCAGTGCGAGAAATGTGGAGAGACCTTTACATGGCATAAACAACTTAAGAGGCACCAACAACTTCATACAGGAGAGAAACCTTTTAAATGTGAGGAATGTGGAGAGAGCTTTAGATGGCTTCACCAACTTAAGAGCCACCTACAACTTCATACGGGAGAGAAACGCTTTCAATGTGAGGAATGTGGAAAGACATATAGACGACGTAACCAACTTAACATCCACAAACAACTTCATGCAGGAGTGAAACCCTTTCACTGTGAAAAATGTGGAGAGGCCTTTACATGGTGTGAACAACTTAAGAGGCACCTACAACTTCATACCGGAGAGAAACCCTTTCAATGTGAAGAATGTGGAGAGACCTTTAGATGGCGTCACCAAGTTAAGAGACACCTAGAACGTCATACAGGACAGAGATTGTTTGAGGGTGCAGAAAGTGGGGAAAAGTCCAGTCACAGCTTGCACTTCACACAACATGAGCATACAGACTGTGAGGATAAACAAATTAACTGTGACCAATCTGGGAAATGATTCACAAATATATGTTTCTTGCCAGAAAAATCCTTTGAGTGTGAAACTTGTAAGACCAAATTCAACCGCAGCACACACCTCACACAATATTCACAATTTCACTCAGGAGTAAACCCATATACAGTATATGCAAAACATGTGGGAAATATTTCAATGTCCCCTCAGGTTTTAAAAGATATAAGTGCTCTCTTTCTAAGAAGAAACTGTGAAACCCTGTAGAATGTGAGAAAAGATTCACAACTAGGTCATCCTTGATGGAACAGGAAAAAGTAGAGACAAGGACTAAAACCTTTTAAAGATACATAATGTGAGAGCACGCGTTTAAGACAATTCAGAGAAATTCACTCAAGAGAAACACGCCTCTGCATTGAAAGATTGTAGAAAAGGTTTCAGTGATGCCTCAGCTTTTAAAATAGACCAGTGCTTGCTTGAAGGAGAGAAACTATGTCAGAGTGAACTAAGACAGGCTTTATAGAGAACATTGGATGGGAGACGGATAAACGTGGGGGAAATCATACAGATGTGATTAATTTAAGGAAAGCTTTTTTTTCTCTCAGAACAATAATATTGAAAAAAACACATAAATTCACTCACAACAGCATTCTTCTAAATGGAAAGGTTATAGGAAAAGCTTCCATTGTAGAGCAAGGAGCATCAAGGCACCCACAGAAACTTTGCAAGCTACACATAATGAACTTCTGCAACAAATTCACTCAGCTTCACATAATTTCTCCAAAGGATCTAGAAAAACCACTTTCCCCATTCTGTTTTTCAAGAATAGGTCAAAGATCAACAAATTTGCTTCTTTGAGAGTAATTCTAACAAACAGAAAGCTATTATACGAAGATGACATGACAACTGATGCTTCTCTCCTCAAATACTTTTTTAAACTGTTTTAAATGATTTTAATAAGATGTTTTTAATATTATTCAGTATAATTATTTAATAAAAATTGCCTTGATATTCAAACAAATGCTTGGATTGGAATGAATACACTCTTTCTCATCTTCTTTTTCAGATGCTCTCTCTGTTTTGGATATTGGCTATCATCATTATTTATATCTCTAAATAACCTGAATTATGAAAACCAGGATATTGACTGGGTTGAGGTGGATAATTTTCAAGTACAGTAAAACCTTGTATAACAAAAGGAATTTGAAGAAAAATGTTGCCTCGGAGAGCGAAAAGTTTCATTTCTCTCAAGATTTGTTCTGAGTTCCCGTTAGTTCTCAATGCATTCCTATGGAAATTTTTTATACAATTTTCCCCATAGGAAATTTCATTATACAAAGCATGCTATTTATAAAGAAAAAAATTACATAGAGAATAGCCTCGCAGAACAAATTTTCATTTATTGTTTTCATTTCGTTTATTTGATTTATATGTCACCCTACTCGGTGAAAACTGACTGAGGACACATCATAACATTCAATCAAATACAATGTAACAGTTCAACAGAGCAATGCAATGTCATAGTATAATCAAGTACTGTATTAAACAATATCAGTAAGTAAAAACGGTAGAATATCATAAAATACAGTACAATAAAATAAATATATGATATAATCAGAATACAATCCATAAACAATACTCAGTATAGAATAAACAATATAATCACAATACAATCAATACTCAATACAAAAATTATACAGTAATCGATTTGACAATGTACAATATAAAATACAGAATACCATTCCAATGTTAATCTACCTTGTATGCTCATGTATAAATATATCTGGACTTGAATGGTTCTTGAATGGTTCCTGCCACGCCTTGTCAGCCCTGGGGCAGGGTTTTCATTGCATTAAGGGCCCTATGCAATCAAAACTTATTTCCCTCCACAGTTATATGTGTTCTTGGTCTGATTCCATCTTGGCCAGAGGGTTTTGAATCTAAATAAATAAAACGATACTGAAATGCTTTTTAAAGGTATTTTATTAACACGAGGTTCCAGGGAATTGCACCTAGTCACTATGGTGCTACAAATTTTGGATTTGCAGGTACTTCAGGTAAGGGGTACCCTTGCAAAGGGGCAACCTCCAGACTTTCAGCCATCAATATCAGAGGATAATTATATAAATAGGATCTGACAGGTAGAACTCCTCACCTCATGTTTTGTTACTCATTGACTGTTTTAATTGACTATTTAATGAGATACTTTTAATATTATTCCTCTACTGTACAGTCAAACCTCCCTTAGCAAGCATTTTGCTTAGTGAAATACTCGCATAACGAGCGGGTTTATCAAAAAGCAATCCAACTCGCATAATGAAAATTTTCATTGTGTGAGTTGGACTTTCCCTATGGGAAAACTCACATAAAGAACATTTCTATGGGGAAAACTTGAATAGCAAGTTACCCTCTTCTGCAGTTTTTGCAGTTCCTTAAATGTTTGAGACCTGAATGCTGTATGACTAAAATGTTTCCTGAATATGAAACAACTTTCATATCAGTTCAATAAGGAATACAATGCTGTATGCTGAATTCTGAATATATATATATATACGGTCAAACCTCGGACAACGTTATGACTTGGTTCCACAAGTCAAGATGTTATCCGATTTTTAGCATTGTCCGATGCATGCATCGAACAACGGTTTAAAAAAAGCCCTGACTTCAGGGACAAACCACGCGGTTTGTCCCCGAAGTCAAGCTGACCCTAGGCTAGCGATTGCTAGCCTAGGGACAAACCACGAGGTTTATCCCTGAAATCATCTCTGCAGTTGGGGATTGGATTGGGCTATCCAATCCAAACCCCAACCGCAGCGATGGTAGCCCAATCCAACCCCTAACCATAGCGATGGCTAAGACTGCGGGAGGGTCATGGGAAAGGCGAATCACCAGCTCGCAAAAAGGCGTGCGAGCGAGTGCCTTTCCCCCCCAACCCTCCTGCACTCTTAGCCATCACTAATAGTGCAGGACGGTCAGGGGGATGGCGCTCACTCGTGCGCCTTTTCATGGACAAGCGAGAGACTTCCCTCGCAACCCTCCTGAACTCTTAGCCATCACTACGGTTGGGGGTTGGATTGGACCCAATCCACCACCACCTCGCAGCGATGGATCGCTGGGTGGGAGGGATTGGGTAGATGTTCTACCCAATCCACACACACCCAGACGATTGCCTCGGATAACGCTAAAGTATCATTATCCAGAATTGTTATCTGGTGCAAGTTTTTTCCAAATATATATACAGTAATACCTCGGATAACGACTGCATCGTATAACGCTAACATCGGATAACAATGCAACATTTCTAAAGAAATTTTGCATTGGATAACGATCCGCTAGCGTTATCCTATGAAGTCGTTCATAGCAGCAAGATGGCTGGAAAGCTGAACGGGGTTCTCTGTTCAGCTTCCCAGCCACCCAGCAGCTGCTAAGGAAGGGGTGGGGTGGCTGGAAATCTGATGGGGGGCTCCCCCGTCGGCTTCCCCAGCCACCACACAGCTGCGGAGGCAGGGGCAGGTGGCTAGACTAGCGATGGGGAGTCCCTGTCGGTATCCCCAGCCACCCTGCAGCTGTGGATCAGGTCCCCTGACATGCCCAGAGCCTGCAGGGGAGTCAGAGAGCCCAAAATGGGTTTAAAAAATGGAGGCTCTCTGACTCCCCTGCTGGCTCAAGAGACAAACCCTATTTATGTGAGGAATGTGGAAAGACTTTTAGACAACGTTCAGCTTTTAACTATCATCAGCTAATACATACAGGGGGAAAACCCCATAAATGTGAACAATGTGCAAAGACCTTTGGATGACTTGGATGACTTAAGGAGCACCTACAACTTCATACAGGAGAGGAACCCTTTCAACGTGAGGAATGTGGAGAGACCTTTAGATGGCGTCAACAACTTAAGAGGCACCTACAACTTCATACAGGAGAGAGATTGTTTGAGGGTGCAGAAGTGGGGGAAAGTCCAGTCATGGCTCGCACCTCACACCATCAGCATATAGATTATGAGGATAAACACTCTAACTGTGACAAATCTGGGAAATGATTCACAACTATATGTTTCTTGCCAGAGAAATCCTTTGAGTATGAAACTTGTGAGACCAAATTCAACCACAACACATACCTCACACAATATTCACAAGTTTACTCAGGATGAAACCCATATACTGTATATGCAAACCATGTGGGAAACATTTCAATGATCCTTCAGGTTTTAAAAGACAGCATTACTCTCATTCTAAGAAGAAACCTTAAGACTCTGTAGAATGTCAGAAAAGATTCACAACTAGGTCATCCTTGATGGTACAGGAAAAAATACACACAAGGAATAAAACCTATTAAAGATACATAATGTGAGAGTTTAGGATAATTCAGAGAAATTCACTCAGGAGAAACACTCCCCTGCATTGAAAGATTGTGGGAAAGGTTTCAGTGATGCCTCAGCTTTCAAAGTAGACCAGTGCTTACTTGCAGGAAAGAAACTATGTCAGTGTGAATTAAGACAGACTTTATAGAGAACATTGGATGGGGGATGGATAAACCTGGGGGAAATCATACAAATGTGATTAATTTAAGGAAAGCTTTTTTCCCCCTCAGAACAAAAATATTGAAAAATACACGTAAGTTCACTCAAGACAGCATACTTCTAAACGGAAAAATTATAGGAAAAGCTTTCATTGTAGAGCAAGGAGCATCAAGGCAGCCACAGAAACTTTGCAAGCTACACATAATAAA